>OY728148.1:743401730-744836148 GCA_963277665.1 Viscum album
AGTGTCCCAAATAGGCGGAAAACTCTAGCTATAGCCAGCAGTCAATCCTCAGCTGCCTGGGAATCTTTCTCGCCTCAAAACCTCGGAGGCCTCTGCCACTGGAACTCATGCAACGTGCTCAGTCGGCATGCATTGTCTTTTGGTGGCGCTAGTGGTACCTGTTGCCCAAATGGTGGTGGTTCTACTGGTGCACCACCTAAATGTGGTAACACTATAAGAGAGCCCAACACAGAGGCCTCATCACTCGGTGGGCCTTCATCACGTACCCTCTTGGGAATCCAAGCTAGCTATCTATGAGGTGACATCTTGATAAGGAACAGGTGCACCATAGACATTAAGTTATACCTGTTGAGTTGAATCCAAAGAAATCACAAGAAAATTTCTTCAAAACACTTGTAATCAGTGTTTCCATGTACTAAGTCAGAAACCAGAATTCAGGGTCCTGGTGTATGGATATGTCGGTTGTCGCACCAACACTGGGATCCCCAAACTAAAAACCACACTCATAACACTTAACACAATTGCTACATAGAAAATATCAGAGTCCTCGTTCTTCGGTAAAACTGAACTCCTCTTATACCACTTTTTCACGACCCCTCCCTTGGGTCTTGTGTCGTGACTACCCCAATCCCGCCTTCTATAGGCCAGGGAATAGAGACTATCACCAAAAGGAGTATTCCCTAAAATGGGAAGGCATTTCATTTAAACCTATAAAAACACATGGTCCGATAACACAATAAGAAGAAAGTGTGAAGTAATGTGAAATAGTAAAAGAGTGCTGAAAGAAAACGGTCTGGAATACAAGCCCAACTGGAAAAGTACAAGTACAACTAAAAACTAAAAAATAGCTGAAAAGGTGAAAATAAACTCCTGGATCATCCACCATGGATCCTTCCTGAAGTGTAGGTACATCTCACGATCAGTAGCCCCTCCATCGAATCACATCAAATGGTCAACCCCCAAGAACCATTCAGTCTTGGATCCCTCAGCCTTAATCAATGGCATACATCATCTGCACAAGATGCAACAAGGTGTGGGCGAATCCTGTCCAGGGGTGAGTATAATGATACTCAGTAGGGACCCCGAGACCCCATAGGTCTACAAAAGTTCAAAAAGGAAAATTCACAAAGCAAGAAATCAACTATACTTAGGTATATTCCTATACATATACCTAATTTATCAAGATATACTCATCTCATACATGAGGGAGGTATACCACAAAGGTAACACCATGAAGGTAGAATTACGCCACAAGTAACACCATGAAGATAATACCAAGAAGGTAAAAGACTTAGTTCAAAAAGAGACTTATCTCAAACCATGTATAAAACTTAGAGAAACAAAATTATGATGCTGACCCAAACAGGATCGCTATGAATGCTGACAGCCAGCCATGGATTCTCTAGGCCTAGGAACAGGTAACATTCCCAGTCAAAACATCGAACACCTCATCTGCTGGTGAACTTCTCCTCAATCAAGTACAGTGGACCTTCCACATCACACAGAGGTTATTCCCACTAACCTTGTACTAATGAGGTACTTATCCCCATCGCATACCATGGGTCAGCCAGGTCACACAGAGCCGCTCCCCCACCATGGCCTGCTGAGGTACTCCTCATCACGTATCGTGGCCGCTCCACACTGTGGCCTGCTGAGGTACTCCTCTCCATTGTGTATCGTGGGTCGTCGATTCACTCTGAGTTTAAAATTCATTGTTGTGTGTTGTATATGCTTTTGAACATAGTGTTTTTTTAAAATCTCAAAGTGTTAAAAATTCATTATTTGGGTTTTCATTCCCTGAGCCACTAGTGCATTTGTAAGATCATTCATCCCACCCATACCATGTTTCACTAACATCTTTTGACACAAAAACTATCCTTACACTACTTATGAAGTTCTTCCAACTCCTCCTTTCCTTCTTCCAACTATTATAATTGACCCTGCAGACTAAGAATGTTCTCACATTCTAGAGGATATTACTGTCTTGGAGGAATGAAAGGATTTTTTTGATTTCATATCATCATAAGGACAATGGAACAACTTTAAAGGGAGTTAATTAAGTACCTTTTATTTTCATATCTTCAACTTCCACATCATCAATTCATATTCTAGGGTCCATTAATAAGCAAGTTGTGGCACAGATTATACCTTCTATACAATGCACACCCAATTCCCCAGAACAGTCATAGAATGCCCCAAATGAGAACACTTTTGATAAATTAACCTGCTAATTCTTTGTCTACTCATTCCTCCACTCCATTAAAAATTGGGGACATAGATACATTAGACCAACTAGAGAAACCAACTTAGGAGCTGGAGAACACTAGGGAGTTTAGGCATGTTCACCTAGATTCTTAGGATCTACCCCACTCCCTCATTTTTGAAATTTTTTTAATTTTTTATTTTGATACCTCATTTATTCATATTACTTTGAGATTCATGTTTTATCTATACTGTCTTCCCAACATGAATATATCATACTCCTTTTGTGAAATTTCCTCATTCATGTGCATCATTTTTGAGATTTCTATAAACTCACAACTTCCCAAGTGTGATACTTTAATTTAAAGTGTTAATCACTTTTAATATAGCTAACTAGATTCTAAGAACCACCCTAATTTTTTCAAATGGGAACTAATTTCCTTAGGCCAGTTATCTTTTTCTTCAGATCATTTCTTGTTTCCATCACTATGTTATTTTTCCATTACTATCCTCACATATTGATCTACAAAAGTGTGGTCACTGTTTGATCTTATGTTTGGGGAATTTTTCAAGATAATCTGTTACACTGATTGATACTTATCTTATCTAAAATATTCTAAGAGACATTATAATTTTAATTCATACTATTAAATTGAGAATTTAAGAACTAACATGGAAAATATTAGTAAAACATTTATATGGAAGACATTGAAAATCAATTTAAAAGTTATAGATGGAAAACATTAAAAATCAATTTATTGTTTACACTTAGGTAGATTTTAGTATGATTGATGAATTAGATTTTTTATTTCATTTTAATTATTATTTTTTTATTTAATCATTACATAGTACTCATGTTTGGTGTGACATTATAATTTTTTGAATTTCTATTTCTGATATAGTTTCTAAGATATATTTTTCATATTCTTTTACAATATATCATTCTAGAGAGAACTAAAGTCATATATAACTATAATAAATTTCTTTCTAATCTTACCAAAACATGAATATTTTAAAATACATTTAAATTATTAAGTCTATTAGTTTTTTTATTAAACCCATGTGACCCAGAGACATACCTTATGTTTAATATTTTTATAATCTATTAGAGGCCATGTAATATATTATATGAAGCCACACAAGGAGACATAATATTTATTAAACATATTATTGAGTATCATTTCATGATTTTTCTTTTAAAATATCTAAATAAGGGAGTGTGGTGATTCATGGTTCAATTTTATAAAAATTCCTTGAATACGTGTGGGGTAGTGTTTATATATATATAAGGGTGGATAGTTTAATACTGAGATAGAGTATAATTTATTACGTTACGGTTGAAAAAAAGTGATAAAATAAATTAAAAATTAAGAAATAAGGAGAGTGTGTATACATTAGATTGAAATATGCCCAAAACCATCTCCCATATTATAATAATAAATTTTAAAATAATTTTTAGTAGGATATTGATTGTGGGGAATGAGGTTGTGTCCATATGTGAATGCTAAGGTGTAGGGCCCATCCATGCACATTCCACTTAGGAAACTCAAATAAAAAAAGGAAAAATAAATTAGAGAAATATAAGGCAATTCTTTGTACTAAAATTTCCAATTGTGTATTCTTGTGTTATGAAGTGAAAGATTTGGATATTATCCAAATTATAGTATTTCACCAAGGTGAAAGTGATTAAATTTGAACATTGTTTTTAATTTAATGAAATTTTATTTAATATGTTATCTCTATTTAGCCTCTAGTTTGATCTTTCTCATTATAAACTATATATCTTGAGCCTCGAAGTCATTAGAATATGAATGTAGAAGTACTCTTGTAATTTTTTGTATTATTTATAACTAGAGTTATAGGTTTATTGAAAGAGGGTGGATAGGGTGTGTGAATTTGATATTGGGAATGACTCCATTATCATTTGATCTTGAGTTTTGAGTGAATCTTTTTTGGAAAGTTAAATCATTGAATGGATATGAATACCTGAGGAAGGGTTGAGAACAATTAATGGAGGGGAGGAGGAATTAGAGTGAATTATAATGATAAGGGATAACTATTTTCCTAGGAAGAAAGGGTTATATAAATTTAGTGATTTTTCAGTTAATATTTGGTTCTATTGATATGTTTGGATTTTATTTTACTCTTCTTAGTGATGGTTTTCCTTTGTTATCTTTATTGATATTCTCATTTCTTAAGGTAAAAAATTATTCAAATGTGGGGGAATTTGATACTTTTTATTCATGTCTATATTTTTAGTTATATTTTCAGTGATTCAAGGGCCTAATTTCATATAATGTGGTGACATTTCGATGAGTTTTGATCTTTGAAGGTTCTATATAGTTTTTGGGTCCTTATAAAAGAATTGAAGGAATTATAGATTATTGGTGCTTCGATGCTTTGGCCATAGTGAAAGTGGTTACAAGCATACTGAATGTCAAGAAACCCAATAATTTAGGCCATGAACTTGGGTATTTATGAAATTAAATAAGGTATATAGAGTAAAAATATAAAATATAATAATCATATTTACTATAACACATGGTTTTTGGGGTACTACTATTAATATGATGGACTTACAAAGTCATACACTCTCAAAGTGTTATGTATATTTTCAAAATTGTGAACCAAGAAAAATATTATAAACATTAGGAAAAACAATTTGTGACATGGACAAAAGAAGTTTGAATAAAAATGAAACTATAGTTATCACCCTTATGAGAAAAATCCACCAAAGTAGCCATGCAATCATTAACCACAAGAACTATCCACATTGGCATTAATAGGAAGGTCAGTTTGGGTCCACATTAGACTGGGGAGATGAGCACCAGTGTAGGATAACATGGTGATCCATTAGAATTCAGAATTCCCTAATGGATTATTTTTATCACCATTTTTTTATCCTGATGAATAAGGAAGATGCCTCCAAACATGACGTTTTATGTGAGATGGATGACTATTTGAGTCGTTATGCAAAGTGAAGCACTATATCATGGATGGAGGATTTGTGAATAACTAAGGATGAGAAGCTACATTGTTTGGTTTTCACCATAATGATTGTGTTATTCCATAGATGTCGTAATGAATTGTAATTTTAAAAAATGAAGTTCCCTTTTAAATGAATAAATACATTATTACGTAATGTAGTTATAGAAAGAACGTGCACTACTTAGGTTATTTTGGACAATTATATTTTTTGTTCTATTTAAAAGACTATTAAGAATCATTGTAGATGATAATATAGTCATTTTATTATGACCATTAAAATTAATATATTGAGGGTTATGATAAATTTCATTTGACACGTAATTAAAGATAAATAGCCTCAACAAGTAGGATCATAGCATATGAAGCCCATTTATCAAAGCTTATATGGGAGATGGAATCACTAGTAATTGAACTTCAACAGTACAAATATGATATTCAAAAACTAAATCATGATAAAAATAGTTTATAGGATAATTTTAAGCTTATCTATATCACGTCTGAAACCATGTTCATCGAAACACCCCTCGAATACCCCACAATGGCACACCTTACCCTTAAGGGGAATGCGGGTGTAATAAGAATTTATATATCTAGACCATAGTATATGGACTTTGATATATTCGTTTTTATACAATAATTGTTATATATTATTCATTTTAGTACTTTTAAATTATTAAATAATGATTTTTATAAAAATTAGATTTTGATACGATGAAACCCAAATGGTATTTTTGGGAAATATATATTTTAAATCGAGACTCTCATTTTGATGAATTCAATCACTATTGAAATAAATTTTATTTTTATAAAATGTTCTTATTAAATATTATTTATTAAAATATAACTTATAATATAATTTTATGAATAAAAATTTTATATTTATAAGGGTCTGAAAACAGTTATTTTTAAAACAAAACTAGTATTTTTCAGTAAAATGAAGAATTTTATTGAGAAGTGTATGTTTTAAAATTTAAATAATTATTTCAGTAAAATAAATATTATTTTTTAAATTAAAATGTTAAAATTATCTAATGGTGAATATTTCAATGTTTTCTAATCCAATTCATTTTTTAGGTAAAAATTAAATATGGTATAAATATACGGTATGTATGAAGACATCATAAAATACCAACAAAGATGTAGTAAATACTGTAAATAGTATCCAAAACCAAAAATATGTTTTCCCTTTGAAATAATTTGTTTTTGAATATATTTTATTAATTTTATAAACCCTTAATGAATCTTCCAAAACCAATACTAAATTTTAGGATTTTAAAATCAATTATTTATATACATGACCCACTTCTACATCACCATGGGTATTATTTTAATAAGTTGGGTAAATTTTCTTATAAAATATTGAAAACTACTACAATATTTTAGAAATCATGGGTTGTTTTGTGGTTTTGATAATTTTATCATATATATTCCACAACCTGTGTTTAGAAATTAATAAATAATTCCTCTACTTTTTTCTATATAGAACCACCCAAAATCCCATTACTCTACTAAAAACCCTCATTGAATTAATTTACTTTTCCCTTCACTCTCTATATCCCTAACAAGGTGACCCCAATATTTTAATAAGCTTATCCCAAGCTTTTAGAAGGTCTCTCTCACGGTAAGGGATCTTCTTTGTCTCCTCTTTATTCAATAACCTTTTTTATATTATTCCATTTTATTTCCAATTTGTTATATTGGTATATGATATTACACAACCATATTATCATACATATGATTTCCAAGTAACAAGAGACCCCATAGACTCATATTAAACCCTTAAATGAATTATTATTAACCTATATTATGCTTTATAAATTATCATGTATTTTTTCATGATAAACATTTGTGTAGTGAATACCCATCCCCATTTCCACTCGTGTATATTCTCATTGATGTACCTATACATAATATATTGGGGATGTCAATGTATCTAACCAAAACTCAATAATCCTGGTATTAAAATATATTAAATACAAACTTTTGTTGTATGATCTATATGGCACACTTATACATGTAAATGTTATGAATATAATGGGTGGGACCAGAATTATATAACCATCCAATGCATTGGGTAATGTTTTTGTATCATCATACAATATATATATAATTATGGAGTGAACCTAATCTATGATGATACTCTATTCACTATGTTACTTTGTCTTGTTGGTTCTCCTAAACTTAGGCTTTTGTCATGTTTTATGTTTTTTCCACATTCTTATGTTTCTTTCATGTTGTCATCATATATCATGATTAAATGTTTATTGTTTTCTCCACTTTTATGTCTCGTTGATATTCATATTGACTCTTATGTATTAAATTAATCAATTTATGCATTTATTATTTCCTTACTGGGCTTTATATCACGCCTCTTTCTTATGTACATCCCCAGGTTATCCCGTGATGTTTTAGAAGATCAATGGAAATTAAGATCAGGTTATGAAGATTTAGTTTATTTCATTATATTTTTGTTTCAATTTGTTATGATAAGTACCTAATTACCCAAATACACTAGTATTCATGATATTATATGGTTTTATTAATTTTATCTTTATGTAATATGTAATTAAATAATTTCTATTGAAGATATGCATTGTCATAGTAGGTATCAGAGGAAAGCCTAGTTATTTTTAATGATTTGGATTAGAAAACCATATTAAAAGCCTTAGGGATAAAACTAAATATAGTAAAATCTCCCAAAATTTTGGTAAAATCTATAGTAATTTATTTCCCATAAAATTAATCCATGTCTATATATTATAAGTGTATGTGGCTCTGAAACAAGTTATACCTATGGGTGATAACTCTGAAAAGTGAACCTTAGGATTGACATGATCATCACCAAGTTCCTGACAAAGAGGACTTTCTAGACACCAGGTTTGACACTCCCAAGAGATAGGATTTGGTAAATTCAAAATCTATTTATTAACTATTATAAAGATAACAATAATTCCTCTAAAATTAAAACATAAGAAATAGAGAATGGATAACATGGATTGAAATATAAAAATTCATAGGTTAAGGAATATATATAAATTATTAGATATCCCTTAAATATACATATTTTCCCTTTTTATGTTTAATATTTTAAATTCTCGTGCCTAATTTTCCCTTTATTTTTAGTCAATGGCTATAAATAAGAGGAAGTAATTCAATAACCAACATAAGGGGAAATGTGATGACTACCCAAATGATATACCCAACCCGATGGGGGAAATAATTATGAACTACATGAAAATATTTCTTATTAAACTCGATTTTTAAATAGAAACTTGAATAAAGGGGAAACCCACATCACCCTAAGAAAGATAAAGTTTCAATTGAGACCATTATCCTATAAAGGACGCTGAATTTCAATTTATATTTGGATCCCTTAATCACATAATAATGGATAAAATCAATTGGAAATATAATCACCATCATTAAATTCTATGAGAAAGATAAGTTTGTTATATTTTTTAATCCAATTGAGAGTGAAGTTAATCAATGGTTAATATTGATCAAAAATATGAATCCTAATGAGGATATTAAAGTGATAGAGGACAAATAATTTAAGAAAAAAATTGATAAAAACTTCCCTCACACTCTCAAATTAAAATTGGAGGGTGATTTAATTTCATTAATTAATAGAAAGATAAATCCATTAGGGTATATGAGAAAAAAATCACAAGAATTTCATAATATACCTCTAGATTTTCTATTACCCTTGAAAATAAATTTTACCTGTTCTTTGGTGGGATAAAGAAGAATCCATGAAAATCCTTATCCATTCAAGATTTTGATAGCTGTGAAGAAATTTTTTTATAAGGACTTAAAGTATAAATAAAGATTATTGAATCTCAAGGGACTCATGAGTCTAGAGACAGTTAGTCGGAAAAAGAATTTAAATCTAGTGGTGTGATGGAGAAATATTAAGGGGTAAAAAATTACATCACCCCACTTATCAAAAGTGTGGAAAAAAGAATCCCAAAAAATTGCCTAAATGGGACAAGAATTTGATTTGGGTGTAAGAATGAAGGTCACCTAGCTAGAAAATGATGATGAGAGAATGTCACGAACCGTCCCCCGGGGCCCATATCATGACTACCCCAAGCCCGCCTTCCATAGGCCAGGGGCTGGCGACTAGAACCAAAGGCGTAATTCCCTAAAAACTGGGAATGCATTGCCTTTTTAAAACATAACACACACTACCAGAGTACAAGAGAAAGAAAACACTAAGTGAAGTTGTATAACAAGTTTTCTAAAAATACAAAGGGACCAGAAATACAAGCCCAACAAAAAGGTAAAACTACAAATGAAGAAAATACAACTAAAAAGGACAAACAGCTGAATAGTGAAAGTAGATCCTAGATCATCCTCCGGGTTCCTACATGAAGGGTAGGTACAGATGGTATCCTTAGCACTCCACGTCAGTCAGACTCCACCGAGTATCATCTCGTTGTGAGGTCTGCCTCCGGGTACTGTCCAGTTCTCATACACTCAGTGTCGGTCAGCGTTGTCCGTCATCTTCATCCAACACAATGAGGTGCGGGCATTGCTCATGCAGGGGTGAGTATAACGATACTTAGTAGAGACCCCAAGACCCTCATGGTCTCACAAAGTCCCACAAGGATAAACCAAAAAGTATGATTTCAACAGATAACCATTACTTAGGTATATGACCATACATATACCAAAGTTATCAATTAACCCATCTCAATCATAGGGAAAACACAAAGGTCTTTGACTCAGCTCAAATCGGGATTTTATTCATTATATCGAAACCAAGGATGCTGGAGAACTCCTCCTCTATCAAGCACAGTAGTCTTTTTAGGGCACCGAGGTGCTACTCATTAACCTTAGACTGCTGAGGTACTCCTCCTGTCGAGTACCGCGGGTCTACCGCCTCACACAGTAGCGCTCCCTGCCATGGGTCTACCGCCTCACACTGTACCGCTCCCCCTGATAGCCTACAGAGGCACTCCTCCTATCGAGTACCACGGGTCTGCCGCCTCACATAGTAGTTCTCCTCCACCACGCATCTGCCACCTCATACAGTAGTTCTCCCCAGTGGGATTTTCAAGTCACTTTGAAACGAATCGGGCAAGCAGGCATCAGGTCTCAGGCAGCTACTAGGTCTCTGCAATCTGCTCGCTTTTCACCAGGAGTGTCTACTCCATGTGCCACAAGACGATACTCCAAGTGTCACGAAATATCACGTAGAAGTATCACAAATACTTCCATGTCATAGGGGTCTCAACACAACAGACGGTGCATCAATCGGACTCCTGGTTTGTGAGTTATTAGCCTTTTAGTACCGGGGGCTTGGTTGGTTTTGTGTATGAACCAACCCGATTGTATCTCAATTTTACCCTGAAATCCCATGGGGTATACTCAAAGGGACCGTTTCTCAATGAAATTACCAACATCTTCGACGGTTCGACAAACGGATGTCCGATTTGAGAGTTATTGGATTTTCCGTTCCAGGGGCCCGGTTGTTTTTTAGGCTCAAACCAACCCGACTTTACTCCAAAAATGTACGAACCTCAAGTGGAGTATGCCAAAAGAACTGTCTCATCAAAAGGAAACCAATGTAGATGACAGAACATCAATCGTACTTCTGGTCCTTAAGTTATAATCATTTCCGCTCTAAGGGCCCAGTTGGTTTTGAGTCCGAACCAACCCGGCCATTTTCCAAAGTCGTCCAAAACTCACTTAGAGTAACGCAAAAGGACTAACTCGTCGTGAGGATCCTATTGTTGTAGATGGTGCATCGATCAGATGTGTGGTCTAGATGATATTCACGTTTAAGCGAAATGGGCCCGGTCCGTCAAGCTCGGTGGGCTAGCGGGTCGGCCCGTTCTGGCTCGGTGGGTCTGACCCAGCTAAGGGGTTGGCCCGGCCGGATAATGTGCCGCCCGACTAGCTGTAGACCATGGCTCGACCAACTTTCCAAGAGACGCAAAGCGGGGGGGCACGGCCCCCCCAACTTCCCAAACCGGCGGCGCCGACCGGCTTCTCCAGCGCGAGCGGCCCGCTTGGGCCAGCCGCTGTCCTCCGCACACGGCGTTGCGGCCTCCTCCAACCCGGCCAGCCGATGATCCGGATGGTTCACCCGCGGAGTGCGGACTGCGGACCTCCGCAGCGCGGCGCCTTAGGGTGCTGCAGTTCCACCAGCCCGGCCGGCTTCAGCCTAGCGGTTCTTCTTCGGTCGAGCGGCCTGCGGTTGCGGGCCACGGTTCATTCGCACCCGGCCGGCGCGTGGCCACCACCGTCTATCATCGCTGCCTCCTTCAACACACCGCCATCGCAAATATAAATTCAGGAAACATTGTAGGGTCATTGGGCCGTGTTCATTCGGCATGCGCCCTCCACGTTAGGCGGTATCAGTTGGCTGAAGACATTCCAAGGGGTTCAACATGAAGGAGATAAATAATTCATGTAGAATTAAACAAAACCCCTACCTCATAATTGACGCCGCACGTTGACAAGCCACTGAAGACGAGCGTCGCGGTAGTCAGGCGTCTCGGAAGATGGCGTCGCGGAGAACAGTGTCATCCCATCAACATTGGAGGAAGAGTCGTTGATGTAAGCAATGCTTCTCACGAGCGGTGTCTTATCCCTTGATGTGGATGAAGAATAAGGTAGGAGAATTCGTGGAGCGTTCTTCGCTGAGAGAGGATGATGTTCTTCATGGAGAGAAGAATGGTATTCTTCTAAATCTCCTGACCCTGCCAAAAATTCTCCCAACACAACCTGTGCAAAATAAAAATAATAGCTAAGGCTATTATTTTATTCCCACGTGAATTCAAAATTCAAACACATTAATTAATTAATTGAAGAGTTCAATTCATTAATTAAAAAATGTTAGAAAAAATTAATGGGGGAGAGGGAGGTGAATAGATCACATTAATTAAGGGGGGAGTTAATGGGGAGTTAAGGGGAGATGAAAGGATTAGGGATCATGTGGCCCCCACCACACTAAATCCTCTCATGGGAGGTTATGTGGGTGTGGGCCCCACTTATAATTCATCTTGGGAGGAAATAACCACCACTAAATAATAAAACTATGTTCCAATAATTTTATTAATTTAGTATGAATTCCTCAAAATTTAACTTTCAACCCGCAAATAACGCAACTACGGTAAAGGTCCTCTTAAGCGAATAATGGTGTTGTCAGTTCATTGGTGTCCTCAGTTTTCAATTCCGAGCACCGGTTCAAAATATAGAAAAACCTGCACATACGTTTACTGAACGTACCCGAAGAAAACTTCAGAAATTGATTTCGGTCACAACAGGCCTCGGAATCAAGTGCCATCAAAAACCACAGACTCATTAAATTCCAAATCATTTAAGAAAAAAAATTTCCTTGAAATTTTTGAGTCTTTACATTACTCCCACCTCAGGGATTTACATCCCCGTAAAGCTACAACACACACTAGAGAAACAAATGGTGGTATTGAGCTCGCATCTGTGCCCCCTGCTCCCAAGTGCTCTCTTAGAGGTTCTCGTGCGGCCATCGAATGCGCACCAGAGGAATCGACCATCCACATCGGACCTTCTCCTGTTGATCCTCAATCTCCACCAGAACCTCCGTAACTATCGCTCTGTCATCAATGTCCATCTCCATGTGGTCGATGATGTGGGATGGGTCGTGCACGTATCTCCTCAGCTGAGATACGTGGAAGACGTCATGCACCCAGTGCAACTGAGGTGGAAAGGTCCAGGCGGTAAGCCACCTCGCCTACTCTGCTGAGGACCTGGAAAGGTCCGATGAATCGAGGAGACAACTTGTCGCCCCGACCAAATCTCTATAGACCTCATTGAGGTGAGACCCATAGGAAAACGTGGTTTCCATCCTCGAACTCCAGTGGTCTCCATCTTCTATCAGCATAGGACTTCTGTCTTCTCTATGCAGTCTTCATCCGCTCCTGGATGATCTGCACCTTCTCCAGTAGCCTAAAGATGGGTGCACTAGTCAACCTCTCCCTCAGATTCTGAAAGCTCTGGTGACATCTCTCTGACCACACGAATGGTTTCCCCTTCTTCAACAATGCTGAAAGCGGTATAGCAACTCTGGAGATGTCTGGCACAAATCTAAGTCTGTTCGACTCATGATGGATCAAATGCACCCACTTATGCATGATTCCATCCTGTGTTGCATGGGGTTTCCTTTTCATCGGCCAAGGAAAACCCATCCCAAAGTTTTAGGTAAAACAAAACCTTTTTTCCTAATACATTCAATCTGTGTATGAACTGTGGTTTCCCAGTCCATACCCAAACTAACGTCAAAAGGCCTCGACGTTGCCACCAAGAGGTTCCAACCAAAACTCTCACCTCTAGGGTTAGATCACACCATCAGCGTAAGTGTGATTATCTAGTCTCCACCCAAAAGTATCTCCAGATGTGAGGGTAAAGTCAACGGTTTAACCAGAAACTCTTGTTCTGGGACAAGATCTGTTGTAGGAAGGAATGATTGGTTCCTGTGTCTATTGATACAGTAGCTAGTAATAGTCACAGACCGTACCTCGAATCATTCCTAGAGCCATTGGATCACACTCCTTGATCGAATGTAGCTACTCTCTTCCCCTACCCTTTTGCTCTCTGAGCCTGGTGGGGACTACAAATGCGGGTGGTTGTAACATGTCGAAATGTACATCACCACATGCTTCCCTTTTTGCTCTGGTTCCACGTCTGCTGCTCTGCAGATTCATCTATCCTTAACACTTCCTCTTCTTAAAACATTTTACACGCCCAGGTCTCTAATACTGTAGTCATGTCCCTACTTTCCCACTGCTAACATTCACTAGTTGTATCCATTCATCCAAAGAACATTTAACCACAAAGGTTCTCTCTAGCACCCTATCATAAGTAGGAATGCATAGAGGAAAAGTGTTGGCTCGAATATCCTTTAAAAACACCTCATTCGGTAGTCTGAGCCCCAAATCATTGATTGTATCATATTCATCAAGTACACGGAACGATCGGTATGCCTCGATGAATACTCAACTATCGACATGTTGTCTTGACGAAGCTGTATAAGTTCTAGAGAACTCTCATCCACCTCCTCAAGCCAGTACTTAGCCACCTGTGAATCAGGCTCACCTCGGAACCTAAGGGGTATCTGATGATGAAACATATGTAAGTCACTAAGCATACAAGTGTCCTCTACTGGTGATTCCGGTCGTAACTACTGATCAACGGGTAGTGATATAGCTGTCACACTACCCAAAGTTACTATCTCAGGAATCGGTCCACGTACTGAAGCCTTATCACTAAACGGACCAACCTCATGGTCAGGCATGGAAAAAGTCTAGTAGCTAAGATCACCATCTGCTCTACTGGTGTCTCAACTTGGTGGATAACTCTAGAAATCACCTCCGTCCAGTCCTTTACTGTCTGGGAATCTTTCTCGCCTCAAAACCTCTAAGGCCTCTACCGCTAGAACTCGTGAAACACGCTCAGTCAGCGTGCACTATCCGCAAGTGTGGTTGGTGGTATCTACTACGCAACGGGTGGTGGTGGTGCTGGTACACCACCCAAAGGTCCCAACATAGAAAGAGGTCCCTACACCAGAGCCTCATCGCTCGGTGGGCCGTCATCGGGTACTCTAGTAGAACTCCAACTGACTGTCTTCGTGGAGGCGTCTTGAATAGATGTGACACGGTCAAAAGACTATACCTGGTGAGATGACCTGATTGAGCTGACTTAAAGAAAACTTTTGAATTCATACGCGCAATCAGTGTTTTTGTGCACTAAGTTAGAAATCATAAGTCAGGGTCCTGGTGTGTGCACACGTCGGCCGCCGCACCAACACTAGACTCCCTAAACTGAAAACCACACTCAATACCCTTAACACTATTTCTTCACAAAAAGGAAATATCATAGTCCTATATTCTGAGGTAGAATCAACTCCTCTAATACCAATTTTTCATGACCCATCCCCCAGGTCCCGTATCGTGACTACCCTAAACCTTCCTTCCATAGGTCTGGGGCTAGCGACTAGCACCAAAGGTGTAATTCCCTAAAAACTGGAAATTCATTGCCTTTATAAAACATAACACACACTGCTAGAGTACAAGAAAAAGCAAACACTAAGTAATGTAGTATAAAAAGTGTGCTGAAAATACAAAGGGTCCAGAAATACAAGCCCAAAAAAAAGGTAAAACTACAACTGAAAAAGACAAACAGTTAAATGGTTAAAGCAGCTCATGGATCATCCTCCGGGTTCCTACCTAAGGGGTAGGTACAGATGGTCTCATCATCACTCCACATCTGTCAGACTCCACTAGGTACCGTCTCGTCATGAGGTGCACCTCCGGGTACTGTCCAGTCCTCGTACACTATATCTCGGTCAGCGCTATTCGTCATCAGCATCCAACACAACGATGTGCAGGCATTTCCCGTGCAGGGGTGAGTATAAGGATACTCAGTAGGGACCCCGAGACCCTCAAGGTATCACAAAATCCAACAAGGATAAACCACAAAGTATGATTTCAACATATAACCATTACTTAGTTATATGCCCATACATACACCAAAGTTATCAAGTAACCCATCTCAATCATGAGAAAAACACAAAGGTCATTGACTCAGCTCAAACCAGGATTTTATTCATGATGTCGAAACCATGGATGATGGAAAACTCCTCCTCTGTCGAGCACAGTATTCCTGTCGCAACTCCGAGGTGCTACTCATTAGCCTTCGACTGTTGAGGTACTACTCTTGTCGAGTACCGTGGGTCTGCTACCTCACACAGTAGCGATCCCCGCCATGGTTCTGCCACCTCACACAGTAGCACTCCCTCTGATAGCCTATGGAGGTACTCCTCCTATCGAGTACCGTGGGTCTACCACCTCACATAGTATTACTCCTCTGCCATGGGTCTTCCACCTCACACAGTAGTTTTCCCCACTGGGCTAGTCAATTCACTCCAAAAAAAAATCAGACAAGCAATCACCATGTCTCATCCAGCTACTAGGTCTCTGCAATATGTTCACTCGTCACCGGGAGGGTCTGCTCCATGTGCCACAAGATGATACTCCAAGTGTCACGAAATCTCATGTAGAAGTATCACGAGGACCGCCACATCATTGGGGCCTCAACGCAACAGACGGCGCGTCAATAGGACGCCCGGTCTGTGAGTTATTAGCCTTTTAGTCCTGGGGGCAGTTGGTTTCATGTACGAACCATCCCAACCATATCTCAATTGTACCCCAAACTCCCATGGGGTATACTCAAAGGGACTGTTTCTCAACGAAATTACCAATGTCATCGATAGTTCAACAAACGGACGTCTGGTCTGAGAGTTATTGGCTTTTCTGTTCTAGGGGCCCGGTTGGTTTTTAGGCTCAAACCAACTTGACTGTACATTTAAAACCTCCAAACCTCAAGTGGAGTATTCCAAAAGAACCGTCTTATCAAAAGGAAACCAACGTAGTTGATGACACGTCAATCGGACGTCCAGTCCTTAAGTTATAAGTGTTTCCACTCCGAGGGCCCAGTTGGTTTCGAGTCCAAACCAACCTGGCCATTTTCCAAAGTCATCAAAAACTCACTAAGAGTAGCACAGAAGGACTGCCTTGTTGTGTGGATCCCAGTGCCACAGACGGGGCATCGATCAGACGTGTGGTCTAGATGATATTTGCATTTAAGCGAAATGGGCCCACTCCGTCAAGCCCGATGGGCTGGCGTGTCACCTCGTTCTGGCTCGGCGAGTATAACCTGGCTAAGGGGTTGGTCGGGCCCGATAATGCACAGCCAAGCCCGGTGGGGCACGGTCCAGCCCATGGCAGGCAGCTCGAACCACGCAAGGGCGCGGCCCAGCTCAGCGGGGTGCGGCCAGGCCAGTTGTTGGTCGCGGCTCGGCCAAATGGCCAAGCGACGGGGAGCTGGGGGGGCAGCCCTCCGACTTCCCGAACTGGCAGCGCTGCCCTCCAACCTAGCTGGCTTCGAGTGGCCCACTTGGGCAGGTCGTTGTCCTCCGCACGCGGCGCCAGGCGGCGTCGCGGCCTCCTCCAACCCGGTCGGCCGACGATCCGGCCGGTTAGCCCACCTAAGCGGCCCGAGGATTGCGGGTCGCGGACCTCTGCAGCGCGGCACCATGGGGTGTCGCGGTTCCACCAGTCTGGCCGGCTATGGCCAGCCGGTTCTTCTTTGGCTGAGCAGCCCACGGTTGCGGGCCACGGTTCTTTCGCACGCGGCTGGCGTGCGGCCACCACCTTCGCTCATCACCGCCTCTTTCAACACACCTCCATCACGAATAAAAATTCAGGAAACATTAGAGGGTCGTCGGGTCATGTTCGTTCAGCCTGCGCCCTCCGATTTAAGTGGTATCAGTTGGCCGAATACATTCCAATGGATTCAATATGAAAGAGATAAATAATTCATGTAGAATTAAACAAAACCCCTACCTCGTAATTGACGTTGCACGTTGACAAGCCGCAGAAGATGAGCATCGTGGTAGTCGGACGTCGTGGAAGATGCAGTCACGGAGAACGGTGTTGTCCCATCAACATTGGAGGAAGAGTCGTTCACATAGGTGACGCTTCTCGCGAGCGGTGTCTTCTCCCTTGACGCGGAGGAAGAAGAAGGTAGGAGAAGTCATGGAGCATTCTTCACCGAGAGAGGATGATGTTCTTCGTGAAGAGAAGAACGATGTTCTTCTATTTCTCCATAGCCTTCCCAAAATTCTCCCAACACAATGTGTGAAAAATACAAATAATAGCTAACGCTATTATTTTATTCACACATGAATTCAAAATTCAAACACATTAATTAATTAATTGAAGAGTTCAATTCATTAATTAAAAAGTGTTGGACAAACATTAATGGGAGAGAGGGAGGTGAAGAGATCACATTAATGAAGGGGGGAGTTAATGGGGAGTTAAGGGGAGATGAAATTATTAGGGCTCGTGTGGGCCCCACCACACTAAATCTTCTCATGGGAGGTTATGTGGGTGTGGGAACCACCTATAACTCCTATTGGGAGGAAATAACCACCACTAAATAATAAAATTTTATACCAACAATTTTATTAATTTTGTATGAATTCCTCAAAATATAACATTCAACCTGCATAAAAAGCAACTATGGTAAAGGTCCCCTTAAGAGAATATTGGTGCTGCTAGTTCATCGGTGTCCTCAGTTTTCAATTCCCAGCACCGGTTCAAAAGGTAGAAAAACCCACACATATGTTTACTGAACGTACTCGATCAAAACTTCAGAAATTGATTCTGGGCACACCGGGCCTCATAATCTAGTGTCGTTAGAAACCACAGACTCTTAAAATTCCAAAGTATTTAAGAAAAAAAATCCTTGAAATTTTTGGGTCTTTACAGAGAAACCCACCAATGTAATGAAAGAAAGAAATGATTATGTCAACCCCTAGAATATTATCTAATCTTTCAACTATAACAATAATGAATACTATGTGAATAAATGCACTAAGACAATGGTTGTCGATGATAACTGATGTCAACAACCTCCAAGTCCTAAATAATAAGGGAAATATTATGCTATCACAACTTCTATGGTGGATCCAAAAAAAAAGTGGTGATAGGTATTCTATTTATTAATTCAAGAATAGTGAATTTACATTTTTATTATGGTTCTGAATATTCTTTCATATTTTGTAAGTTTAGTAAGACTATTAAAACACCCCCTAAAACATGAAAATTGAGTTATCAGTGGATATGGTGAATGGTTCAATTATTTAATCCTATAAATATAACTCATCACTTATCTATATTTGTGAGATGAACTTCCTAGTGAACCTTATGATACTCTCTTTATTGTGATTTGATGCAATTATAGTTATGGGTTGACTTTCCTTATATTAAGCCAACATAAATTTCAAAGAGAAGGAAGTAACCCTTTGTATCATGAATCTTACTCAAATTCTATAAAAGATAGAGGGGGATGAATATCATTTATAATCATTATCTAAAGCATGGATATTATTATCCTATGATTAACTGTATATTTCAAAAATGATTAAGACTAATTAAAATATCAACCTAGAATATATTACCATTATGAGGGAATATTCTATTGTGTTTCGCAAAGAATTTTCTAATTTTCCTATAAGGAATGAGGTTGAGATTACAATGGATCTGATACTTGGAGATTTATTGATATCCAATAATCCATAGAGAATTTCCACAATTTAACTTGAGGAGATGAAGAAGAAACTATAGTAGAATCTAGATAAAGGTTTCATACTCCCAAGTGATAAATTATGGGGTACATTGACCCTATTTGTCAAGAATAAGGATGGCTCAATGTGCCTCTTCATTGATTATCATGATCTCAAAAAGATCATGATAAATGAAATGTATCGTATACCTTGTATTTATGACTTATTAGATCAGTTATATGGATATTGATACTTCTATAAGGTGGATATTCATTTGGGGTATTATTAAGTAAAGTTGAGAAAGTATGATATCCCCAATACTTATTTTCATACACGATACAGGCACTAAAAGATCATATTGATTCCATTTGGAATCACTAATGCTCTAGTAATATTCATGGACTTGATGAATGGAGTCCTTATGTATTACCTTAATAAATTTATCATAGTCTTTTTATATGATATTCTTATCTACTCTAAAATCAATAAGGAACATTAGAATCATCTGAATTATGTACTGAAGACTTTGTCAAATGAAAATTTATTTTTGAAGTATAATAAATATGAGTTTTGTATGGAGAATGTAACATTATTGGGGTATGTTATCACCAATAAAGGGTTATTTGTGTATCCTTCAAATATTAAGGTAATTGAATGATAGCCTAGACCAACCACTATAATGGAAATATATAGTTTCTATAGATTATATTGGTATTATCATCAATTTGTGAGAAAATTATCAATACTTCCAATCCCACTAGCCAAGTTAAATTATAAGGGGGTAAAGTTTTTCTAAAATGATAAATGATAAGAAATATTTAAATAGATGAATAATGGGATAATCACCACACATGTACTCACATTACCCACTAATGGGGAAGGATTTGTGATCTATATTGAAGAATCCGAAAAAGGATTGGGTAGTGTAATAATGTGGGTTGAAAAATTGATAACTTATGGCTCCAACAAATTAAATATCCATGAAAATAATTACCCAACACGTGATCTCCATTTTGGTGTAGTGATCTTGGCATTTCATTTTTATGATATTACTTATATAGATAACTGTGTGACATATATATATATGTATATATCATTAAATACTCAAGTATATAATCATACAAAATGAGCTTAACATTTAGCAATTAAGATGGTTATAGATTATAAAATATTATTATTTTTTAATCCATTACCATTCTATGAAGGGAAACAAAGTGGTAGATGCTCTGAGTTGAAGGGATCCTGAAATCCTTGTCTATAATGAGGTTTGAAAGGAATACAATATTTTTGGACATGAAAATAATGGATATGGAAAAAATAAAACTATCTTTATCCTACACTTCTCAAATTACTTCTCAACTGTCTATTCTTGAGAGGATAAAGTAAGCATAGAAAGATGATCAGGTGCTACAGAAAAGGTAGATATATTCTAGATTTTAATATTTCTAAATATAGAGTTACAACGTTTGAACACAGATATGTGTCCCATCAAAACCATATCTATAAAGATAACTTCTTGATGATACACATATCTCATACATCATTATTCATCCTAAAATCACTAAAATGTATAGATATTTGAAGAAAAGAATTTGGTGGGAGAACATAAAGGGGGAATTTTTAAAATTAGTATCTCGGTGCTTGGTAGGTAAAAAAATCAACACAGAACAATATAGGTCTAGGGGAAGATGAATCCATTTACCATTCCAATATGAAAATAGAAAAATATAACCATTGATTTCATCTTAGGTCTCCCAAAGATGTATAATGGAAATAATAATTTATAGGTGGTAGTCCATCACCTTATAAAGTTATTTAATTTCATTTCAATAAAAGAAGATTTCTATCTTGGAAAACTAGCCAAGATATACCAAAGTTAAGTGGTAAAAATTAATGAAGTGACACTCTCCATTATGTATAATCAAGATTTGAGGTTTAACTTGAGGTTATGTAGAAGCCTTCAATAATATTTGGAGATGGAGATGGGTTACAATGCTGCTTACCACCCTTAGATGGTTGGACAGTCTGAGAAAACCATTAAATATTTGGAATATATTGAGATGATGTTCAATGTATTTACAAGGATATTTGAATTAGAACCTTCCCCTAGTGGAGTTCTCATATATCAACAGTTTTCATTATATAATTCAAATGGTACCTTATGAGGCTCTATATGGGAAGAGTTTTTGGACTCTGGCATGATGTGATGAAGTTAGAGATTAGAAGGTGGTGTGACCTGATATTTTATGAGAGATGATTAAATAGGTTTAAATCATTCATCATCATATGAAGTCCATGAAAATTTGATATAAAAACTATTCATAAAATCATATACATGATCATGATATTGAGGTTAGATATAATTTGTTACTTGAAATGTCACTATGGATGAAAGTTGTGAGGTTTGGGAAGAATGGAAATCATAGTCCAAGATACATCTGTACCTTTCATATCCATGATTGCATCGAAGTGGTGACCTATCTACTAGAACTCTCACCTAACCTATCTCAATTACATGATGTATTCTATGTATACCTCTCAAGGAAGTATATAAAAGACCCCTCACATGTACAGAATCAATAGGGGATACCATTGGAGAATTATCATCCATACAAGGATATCTCAGTGAAGATGTTAGATCATAGAGACAAAGTTCTACAAAACATGACATATAATATGTTCAAATTGTTGTTGTAAAACAAAAATTTTGAGGAACCAACATGGTAAAAAGAAGAGGTGATGAAAAAGAAGTACCCTCATCCATTTTAGTGTATGAAATGAAAATTTCTAGGGTGATATTTCTAAAGCGGTAAATAATTTAACAACCCAAACCATTATAAATGAAATTCCATTTTTTTAATGAATAAACGAATTATTATGTAATATAGTTATAGAAAATACATACACTAATTTTTTATTTTGGATTGTTATGTAGTTTATCAAATTTAAAATATTATTAAGTATCATAACCATTAATAATATAGACATTGTACAGTGACCATTAAGATATGTATATTAAGTGTTATGATAATGTCTAATTGATACATAAGGAAGGATTGATGGCCTTGACCAGTAGAATCATACCCTATTAATCCCATTTAT
The DNA here is from genome assembly GCA_963277665.1 of Viscum album. NCBI lineage: Eukaryota > Viridiplantae > Streptophyta > Magnoliopsida > Santalales > Viscaceae > Viscum > Viscum album. Next base: position 743,424,139 of record OY728148.1, read on the forward strand.
CAAGGATTCTGAGGGAGATATAATAAATTGAATTTTCCCTTGACCAAGCCTAAGTTGAGAATCAACAAGTAAAAAATGAAAAAAATTGTTTATAGGTGAATTTCAATATTGTCAAGCTCACATTCCAAACTATTTTCATCAAAATACCCCAAAAAATCTCACCACCGCAAATCATACCCTTAGGGTATATGTAGGTGAAATAAAGGGATATGAATCTAGACCATAGTAATAGGATTTTTTATTTTTTATTTTCATTAAAATAATGACTCTATTTATTCATTTTTCTTATTAATTTTAAATGTTTAAATAATGGTTTTGATGAAAATTATATTTTGATACGATAAAACAAAAATTTTAATTTTAAAAAATATCTAGTTTTAATCATGAAAATTTTTTTATGACTTAAATAATTTTTTAAAAAAATATTTTAAATAAAAATTATTATTAAATAATATATATTTTAAAATATATATGATAATATATTTTTATGAAGACAAATGTAATTTTTATAAGGGTTAGAAAACTATTATTTTAAAAGAAATTATTTTTCGATAAATTATGCGAGTGATTTAACAGTTTATGTTCTATAATTTAGATAATTATTTTGATAAAATAAATTTTATTTTTGAAATACGCTTGTTGAAATTATCCAATGATGTATTTTTTATAATTTTTTAAGATATACAGATTTTTGGGTAAAAATTAAATACTGTATAAATATACGGTTTGTGAAATGACATCATAAAATACAAAAAGTGATGTTATTAATAAAATTAAGAGTATAAATAGCCAAAAATATGTTTCCCATTTAATATAATGTGTCTTTAGAGTTATTTGATTAATTTTTATAAACCCTTAATGAATCCTCCAAAACCTATGTTATATTTTAAGGTTTTAAAATTAACTCTTTATAAACACGAATCACCTCCACATCACCAAGGGTATTATTTTAAGGAGTTAGTTTCATGGACTTATAAAATATATAAAACAACCCCTATATATTAGAAACCATGGGAAACCCTTGTGAAGGTCTGTTGTTCTTATTATTTATCATATAGATTCCAAAAACTATATTTATAAATTTATATATAATTACACTCTTTTTAGCTATATAACCCCCCCCCCCTCCCAAACTATAATGCCCAAACCCCAGTTACCCAGAGTCGGTGCATTATTGCTTAACCTTGGCATGATCACAAGGGATCAAATCCAGAAAGACCGATCAGTTTAGTAGTCTTGGAAATTATATTATATTCATGAACGTTAAATTACACAATAGAAAATAAAACACAACATAAATGATTCTTTGATAAAGACATTAATCCCATATCATAACTCTGCTTATCAATCATAATACACTTCTTGTAATCCTGGAAAAATAAAATATAAGAAAGGGGTGAGCTCAGATTCTTAGTAAGGATAAAAATATAGAGAAAACTTTCATAAATGAGCGTAAACATTTAAGGCAATGTATAAGTCTAAAACATGAGCCTTTTAAACTTAAACTTCATCATAATATGGAAAATATAAATCAAATAATTCCATTTACTTATTCCCATGAATATTCTACTAGTTGAATAATCACATGTAATATTAATAGCCAATTTCGTAATGATGGAATACATAATGCCAAACTTCATAACCACATCGCCAAGGCCTTGTTCCAAGAATACAAATAAGTTATTGTCAAGGAGTTGTTCCAAGACACTATTTTGTGTCATAATACCAACCGATGCATCAAGGAGCTATAGCGGGCTCCACCCATCACTTACTAAGTCCAATTCATTCCTCATATGAATAGGTTGAAACATAACATAAACATTAATATTAAAACTAGCATAAGAAATGTTAATACATTAACCATAAACCATGGATGGTATAAAAATAACACATCCAAATTTAAAAATATCACAAAACATTCAATACAATATGGATTATTTTTATCATAATGAATCAATTTCAAACAAATATATAATCCATTAAAGGATGTTGACCTAGATGAAATCAAAACTATTTCAGAGAAATATCTCTTTTTTTAAATCATTTAAAAATCACATAATTATAAAAGAAAACATTTATTTTAAAAATATTCTTATAAGCTTGTAAGGGAAGCTTCGACTATTTTATAACATCAGATAATAGCCGCACCTGCCATATAAGTTAAAAATGCATTCTTACCTTAATTTTGTCGAAAAGGTCATAAAGTACCTTGTTTGGAAGACAATGAAAAGATTCCTTTAAAAACATATAAGTTAGAATAATGGTATAAATGACTTTAACCCATAGTCTAGTAAATATTAAAAAAAATTGAAATACATTTGTAAGAAAACACAGATGTGGATGATAAAGAGGTCATAGTAGATACTCGCATATAAGCAACCTCAGATGATAAAGAGATTGTGAAATTTAACCCTTACTATGTAATTTTACTTGGATGAGGGTACTTTAACCTCTTGTATAATACTTAAATCATTGTTATTAAATTCTACAAGAACTATATACATAAATATGATATCCTATATGATCCTTTAATATGGATTTGTTACAAATGTTTCAGAAGTATCATCGTTTTGGGTGTTAACTGATCTATTTTCCTTTATATTATTGGTTACGTATTCCATGTTTGTTATGGATACGATGTATTTGATTCATATAAAATATTATATTAAGTTATTAAACATTATTTTTAATCGTAAAATGAAAATTATTCTTGAATTATTACGATGGGGAATGAATCTCATCGCGTTTGTGGAGACGGTAATCCATACGTACGCACGAGCAACAATATCATTATATTGATGGTAAAATCATATTTAATTATATGGAATATCATATATAAATAATAATTAACATTTTATATTTATTATTTACATCATTTATACTCATTATTATACCAATCCAAATAATGAAGTCTCTGAATAACAAACTACACCACGACGTGGAGATGGTAATCTGTATGTACACACGTATGTTGAATTTGTCATTTAGAGGTTGGATAGAATAAATAATATAGTTTTACCATATTTATAATAACATCACAGTATGAAGTAGGTACTTTAGTTATTGTTTTTTTATGGAAACAACAAATAAAGAATAAGTGGAAGAAGAAAAGAACTTGAAAGTGGGTGGTGAAATTATTACCTCTTCTTCGGGTGTTTCCTATTTAGTTGATCAAAGGGGCTCCTTAGATTATCTTTCTAATCAAAGTAAGGACTCTAGGATGATTTGAGGGATCCTGGGGGGATATTTGGGTAGGTTTTGGCTGATACAAATGGCTTTGGATGTGTGATTTGGAGAAAAGGGGAAGTACCCTTTATTAAGATGGGTGAGAGTCACTTTAGGAAAACATTAAAATATTAATTTATTATACAATCATATTCGGTATATAATGGCTCCATGTGAATTTATTTCGAGACCTAGGTGTCTATGGGTCGACGTCCTCTCAAAAAATAGGTTTTAGACAAGTTTAGGTTACCATTTTACCCTTATCTTTTAGATTTTACTCTTAATTAAATAACTTAACTTTTATAGTGTCTTCTTGTATTCTTACACTATATGGTTAATAAAATTACTATAAACTTCCAAAAAACCTGAAGTGGTTAATTAATGACATATTTAAAATTATATAAGTCCTTTGGCCGAACCTTAGATTTTTACGAATATTATATCAACCAATAATATAATATTTTTTTAAAATTAATTTATGTCAATTTTGACACTATTTGGTATTTTGTTTTTGTGAGAGTCATAACAACCATATCACTTAGAAATAAAATTATCTAATCAACCCTAACATGTCATATTAACCTAAAAAATTCTTGGATGGCATCAAAACTTTTGAATTCTATTTATTTTAATATTTATAATATAAACTATAATAATATTTCATTAAGAAGGTAATTACTCCATCATCATTGTGTCATAAATAAATTTAATTATTTAATATATAAAAATTTTAAATAAAAAACAATTTTTTGATAAATCTTTTTATATTTAAAATTAATATTTATAGTTGAATTTTTCTTATGTATAACCCTGTATTAAAAATGTTTTAGTTAATAAACATTGAATTTAACACTTTTAACTCTTCTTTAAATAAAATAATAATAAATGTCAAAATCTAATCCAAGTGGACCTAAAGGATCGTATTTTATTCCTAAGTTTGTTTTTTTTAATTACACTTATCCAATATAATTATAACATGTTTTATGGTAATTATAATATAAATTTTACCTTTAATTACCCTATTTACTTTTAACTATGGTATATAAAAGTCAAAAGATACTATTCACAGAAAATTATTTTCATCTTATTGAATCAAATTTTACTTACTGATTTCAACCATGTCTCTTGAATTTTTAAAATTCTACTCATTGAAGTGGTAAAATAATTTTTTATGAAAATTTGCTAACGTTCCTAGAAGGTGGGTAATTGACGTTAAAAAATTCAATAAATTTTATACATCTAATTTTATTATAAAATGACTCCAATATATTAAATTTAACTAATATATGTGTTATTTATCTATTTTGACTTTAAATAAATTTAAATAAAATAAATAATTATTTAATTAAAAAATCGATTTTAAAAAAAATGCCGTGTTTTTAACTATTCATCAAAAAATTGAATGTTTTTAGAAAAATACCAAAAATTCACCCTATGCTAATTTTGATATTCCAAATTCAAAAATTAATTCTATTTTACAAAATTCAAAAAATTTATGTTTCATTTATTAATTTAAAATTAATTCCCATTTTCAAAACCAAAAAGTGGGTTTTTAAAAAGTAAAAACTATCAAAAGATTGACATGTGTTTATGTCAAATTTAAATGTAAAATTTCTTGTAATGACCTATATTCTATCAAATGATAAAAATATAATATAATTTTACTTCAAAATAATTCAAATTTATAATTTAACACTATAAATTATTTTCATTAAAAAGGTTGTTTTCAATTAAAATTTAGCATCTTTCACTCTTAATCAAAATATGAAAGTTATCATAAAAACACCAAAATTTATCCAAACTAAATTTTTTATGTCCTACTTATAAATAAGAAGTTTATTTTGTCAATTTTAATATAAAAGTGTCAGATATTTCATTTAAAAAAAGTTCACCGTTAGTAGGCGGTAAAATTTCATTTTTGAAAAATACTTCTTTTATCTAAAAAATTGAATTTGATCTTATATTATGTCTAAGAAACAAATAATATGGGTGTTAAAATTATATTGAGTATATAAGATTCAAAATGCTGTTAATACTATCCATAACCTCTTTTTGAACGACTATTTTGGTAAGTTATGGTGCGCTCGAAATCGATGTTACGTGTAGCACAAGCTATTGAATTTCTTTAATGAGATAATGTACTATGAAATCTTGGGGTGTTAAATTCTAACCTCCTTCAAAAAATTGAGTCCTCACAATTTGAAATTTTTATTCAAAAATAAATTGTTAAAAATAGAAAACAAACCTTTGTGGAAAACCAACATCAGAAATTGGGTTAATAAAATTTGGTCTTAATAAGAGGGAACTAGAAATGAAAAAGTCACCACCAAATTATGATCTCAATTTGGAGAGAATTAGTGGAAATTAGAGACAAATAGTTGGAAGAAAAACATAAATATTTATAGGGAGTAATTGAGGTCATCAATCGCAAACAAGTGAAAAATTGAGGGCCTCAAAGCCATCAATCAATGATGATGTAAAATATCATCGGTTCAAAAAAACATAAGGTATTAGGATAACACATTTTTGGTTTTAAGATCCCTTCCCTAAAGTTTAATAATTAATTTATTCATATAATAAGAGGAAAAAATATATACTTGGAAACTAGAGTTTCATCCCTCAAATAATTCCTACCACAAACTCATCTTTCACTCCAAAAGATAATAGAATTCAAAAATTTTCTATTTATCTTAATCGTATAGGGTTTCAAAAATAATGAATTTATAATTACTTTTTTAGATTATTTTAAAAAAAACTAAATTATACAAACTAGTACATCGTGTATTCTAGTGGTAGCTGATCCACCCTTTTCGCCCTTCGGTTACAGGTTGAAGTCTCACGGCCTTTCCAGACGTGATGGGTTGTCGTCAAACCTTCAGGTTGTCATTTTTATGAAAATCCAAAAATAATATCAAGAAATGATTTAACCTTAACAATAGTATCCAATGTCAAACTTAATCTATCCCATACTTTATACTTATCCACAATACTTCTATCCGAACTCACAGTCCAAATTTTATAAGGTTGCGTAATATACATGTGAATACCTTCATCATGTATTCTCTTAAAATGTGGTAATAAAATGAATTTCAAGAAAACCATATTTGAATAGGTATGTACTTCCTTATTCATTTTATAAATCATAGAATATTGGATATACTCCAAAAATCCAAAAATGTTGTAAACTCCAAAAATTATGGAATATACAAATCATTAATCAGTTTCAAGGTAGTCAAGAATATCCAATATAATTTATCCAAATCAATCATATATTACTACAAAATAACTACCTTAGTATCAGAACCATATTATGATTTATATTTCTCTCAACCATATATTTTACAAAAAAAATAACCTACTATTGAGTCACTTTTCTTGGTTTCACACAATCTAAAGTCCTTAATGAAATAGTACAGCAGTACAATATTTATATACTCTATAATTCTTATAACATGTAAATCATTAATATAATACTCAAATGACACAATAATTTAATAACAACATAAGAACTCTAATAATTCGTCTTCTTCTTCGGTAGTATCATTACTTTATTATTATCCAATAGCAGCATTTAGGGTATACTCTGATGGTTTGGACATTGATTTGCGTAGTGTCCCAACTCCTTACAGATGAATAATTGTACATTTGAAACGTTTTCTTACCCTTAAAATCACGTACTTGGTGTCCTTTTTCTCCACACTTATAACAAACTATCATTTCCTTCATGAATTTACCAAAGTGATTCTTTCCACATTTATCACATATGGGAAAATTATTCTTTCCCCTCTTCCCTTTATCCATCTTTCTCTCTTCCATCCTTTTCTTCTCTTGCTTCCCTTAAAATTCATAGGACTTAGAGAATTATTTACTTATCTTATTAACACATGATATTATTTCTTCAAAAGATGAGAATATGTGGGAGAATATTTCCCTTTTAAATATTGTCTTAATACCATGAAATATTTGATCCTTCTTAATATTTCGATCACGCATATTTCTAGAATTCTCATTCCTTCTTCCGGGCATCATTTCTAAACAATGTCATACACCAGGTTAGTTTATGAATGACAATGAATAATTACAAACTTGTAAAATACCTAACGTAAATTGAAAAGATTTTGCATATAATCTATAATTATAAAATGTTTTCTTTGAGGAAGTATTTACTCCTAAATCCTTCATAATGGCTTGTAATGAAAATGTGAATTATCCTAAGCATATCCCTCGGGAGTGTCATAACCAAGAGTGAAGCAAGGCCCATTGTCATGTACCAGGATACCTCAGGTCAAGCCTGAAATTCCTTGTTAGAGTTTTCACTCCTAGGTACGTATGTGCCAGAGCCACCTCTACCTTCTTGTATCCGGACAGGGATTTATTGCATGAAAAATACACAAAATATCTACATTACTAAAATTATAAGAAGTTATTCTATACTAATCCTCAATGTCTATCTTAGGGTAATTTTATCTAATTAGAGTTTATCTAAATCTATTTCCAAGGTGTTTTCTAAACTTCAAATGATACCAACTGTAACTTCCTAACCCCAATTACCCAGAGTTAGTGCATTATTATATAACATTGGCATGATCACAAGGGATCAAATCCTGAAAGGCTGATCAGTTTAGTAGTCTTGAAGATTATATTAAATACATGAACATTACATTACACATTAGAAAATAAAACACAACATAAATGATCCTTTGATAATTCCATTAATACCATAGATAAACCCAGATTATCAATCATAATAAACTTCTTGAAATCCTGGGAAAATTAAACATAAGAAAGGGGTGATCTTAGATGCTCAGTAAGGATAAAAATATATTGGAAGCTTTTATAAATGAACATAAACATTTAAATAAATTTATAATACTAAAACACAAGCCTTTTAAAATTAAACTTTATAATAATATGTAAAAGATAAATCAAATAATTTCATTTACTTATTCACATGGATATTCTACTAGTTGAATAATCACATGTAATATCAATATCCAATTTCATAAAGATGGAATGCATAATTCCAGACTTCCTAACCACATAGTCAAGGACTTGTTCCAAGACTACAAATAAGATTTTCTCAAGGCCTTGTGCCAATACACTAGTTTTTTTCATGAGACCTTCCGATACTTCAAGGAGCTATAGCGGGCTCCACCTATCACTTACTAAGTCCAATGCTTTCCTCATATAAAAAGTTCGAAACATAACATAAACATTTGTATTAAAACTAGCATATGAAATGTTAATACTTTAACCATAAACCATGAATGGTATTAAAATAACACATCCATAGTCAAACATGTCAAAAAACCTTCAATAAAATATAGAATATTTGTATCATAATTAATCAATTTCAAACAAGTGTAAAATCTATCAAAGTATGTTGACATAGATGAAATCAAAACTATTTGAGAGAAATATCTCTTTTTTTTAATCATTTAAAAATCACATACTTATTAAAGAAAAAAATTATTTTGAAAAAATTATTATAATCTTTTAAGGGATGCTTTGATGATGTTATAATGGTGGAAAATAGCTACACCCACCATATAAGTTTAAAAAAAACATTTTTACCATAATTGTTTCAAAAAGGTCAAAAAGTACCTTGTTTGGAAAACGACAGAAAGATTCCCTTCAAAACATATATGGTAAAATAAGGGTATAAATTACTTTAACCCATAGTCTAGTAAATATTAAAAATATTTTGAAATACATTTTTAAGAAAACATGGATGTGGATGATAAGGAGGTCCTAGTAGATACTCACGTATAAACAACCTCAGATGATAAAAAGATTGGGAATTTAACCCTTAACTTGTACTTATCCTTGGTCGAGGGTACGTTAACCTCCTGTATAATAGTTAAATAATTGTTGTTAAATTATAAAATAACTATATACATAAATATTATATCATTTATGATCCTCTAATATTGCTTTGTTAAGAATATTTCAGTAGTATCATTGTTTCGGGTGTTAACTCAACTGTTTTCCTTTATATACTTAGTTACGTAAGCCTGTTTGTTATGGATAGGATGTATTTGATTAATATCCATAATGATATTAATTTCATATACATTATTTTTAATCATAAAATTAAAATTATTCTTGAATTATTACGATGGGGAATGAATATCATCGTGTTCATGGAGATGGTAATCCGTACGTACGCACAAGCGAAAATATCATTATATTGATGGTGAAATTGTATGTAATTAGATGGTATATCATATATAAAAAATAATTAACATGTTATATTTTTTAAAATCAGTTATACTCATTATTACACCCATCCAAATAATGAAGTGTTTGAATAACAAACTACACCACGACGTGGAGATGGTAAGTCGTACGTACGCACATATTGGGACTTTTTCATTTATAAAATGGATAGAATAAAAAATATGGTTGTACCGTATTTATAATAATATCAAAGAATGTAGGAGGTACTGGAGTTATTATTTTGGTATGGAAACAACAAATAAAGAGTAAGTGGAAGAAGAAAATAACTAGAAAGATGGTGGTGAAATTATTACCTCTTCTTCAGGTGTTTCCTTTTGAGTTGATCAAAAGGGATCCTTATATTGGATTTCTGATAAAATTATTGACTCTAGGATTATTTTAGGGAAGTTGGGAGGATATTTGGGCTGGTTGTGGCTTAGAAAAATGGCTTTGGATGTGTGATTTTGAGAGAAGGGGAAGTGAGCTTTTATAAGAGGGGTGAGGGTCACTTAGGGAAAAGATTAAAATATTAATTTATTATACAATAATATTCCGTTAATAATGGCTCAAAATTAATTTATTTTGATAATTTGGTGGTTATGAGTCTAAATAATCACAACCAATAGGTTTTATACAAGTTTAGGTTACCATTTTAACCTTATCTTTTATATTTAACTTTTAGTTAAATAGTTTATCTTTTATCGTGTCTTCTTGTATTCTTACATTATATGGTTAATAATCTTACACTAAACTTACAAGATAATCTCAAGTGATTGATTAATGAAATATATAATATTATTTAAGCCCTTTTTCTAAACCTTATATTTTTAGGAATATTATATCAACCAATAATATAGTATTTGTTTTAATAATTAATTTATGTCAATTTTGACACTATTTGGTATTTTGTTTTTGTGAAAGTCATAACAACTTTATCACTTAAAAAAATTATCTAATCAATCCTAACATGTCATATTAACCTATAAAATTTGTTTATGGCATCAAAACTTTTAATTTATATTTATTTTAATTTTTATAATATAAACTATTTTAATATTTCATTAAGAAGGTAATTATTGTATCATCATTGTGTCATAAATAAATTTTATTATTTAATATATAAAAATTATAAATAAAATACCATTATTTAGGAAATATTTTTATGTTTCTAATGAATATTTATAGTCAACTTTATCTTATGTATAACCCTATATTAAAAATGGTTTAGTTAATAAACTTTGAATTTAACACTTTTAAATCTTCATTAAATAAAATAATAATAAATGTCCTAATCAAATCCAAGTGGACCTAAAGGATCATAGTTTTTCCCTAAGGTTGTTTTTTTTAACATTACACGTATCCAATAGAATTATAAAATGTGTTAGGGTAATTATAATAGCATTTTGACCTTTAATTACCATATTTACTTTTAACCTTGGAAAATAAAAGTCAAAACTTATAATTCACCAAATATTATTATCATATTATTGCATAACATTTTACTTAATGATGTCAACCATGTCTCTTGGAGTTTTGAAATTCAACTCACAGAAGTAGTAAAATTATGTTTTATGCAAATTTGCTAACATGCCGAGAAAGTGGGTAAAAGACGTTAAAAATTCAATAAAATTTTATACATCTAATTTTATTATAAAATGACTCCAATTAAATTAATTGAACTAAAATAGGTATTATTTATATATTTTTAATTTAAATAATATTAGGTAAAATAAATAATAATTAAAATAAAAAGTTGATTTTAACCAAAAATGCAGTGTTTTTTATTATCTATCAACAAATAGAAAGTTTTCAGAAAAATAACAAATATTCACCACAAGATAATTCAGATATTCCAAATTAAAAAAATGAGGTCTATTTTACCAAATTCAAAACATATAAGTTTAATTTATTAATTTAAAATTAATTCACATTGTCAAAACCAAAACGCTGGTTTTTGAAAAGTAAAAACTATCAAAAGATTGACTTGTGTTTATGTCAAATTTAAATGTAAAATTACTTATAATGACATAAATTTTATTGAATGATAAAAACATAATCTAATTATACTTCAAAACCATTTAAATTTATAATTTAACACTATAAATTATTTTCATTAAAAAAGTTGTTTTCAATTAAAATTTATCATCTTTTACTATTCATCAAAATATGAAAGTTATCAGAAAAACACCACAATTTTTTACAAACTAAATTTTTATATCCCACTTATAAATATTAATTTTATGTTGAAAAATTTAATATAAAAGTTCCAGATATTTCATTTAAAAAAGTTCACCATTATTAGGCGGCAAAATTGCATTTTTGAAAAATACTTCCTTTATCTAAAAAATTGAATTTGTTCTTATATTATGTCTAGGAAACACATAATATGGGTGTCAAAATTATATATAATATATAGGATTCAAAATGAAGTTAATACTATTCATAACCGCTTTTTGAACGGCATGTTTGGTAAGTTGTGGTGTGCTCGAACTCAGTGTTATATGTAGCGCAAGATATTGAATTATTTATATAAGATAATGTACTATGAAATCTTGGGGTTTTACAAAACCACCCATTCATATTCATTAGAAACTATTTTATCATAAAGTTCCTTACCTCTCTAGATCCCTCCCAAGGTTCCTCTAAACTCTTATAATTCTCCTCCCAAGCTTTTAGAAGTCCCTTCTCACGGTAAGGGATCCTCTCTTTCTCCCCTTTATTCAAGAACCTTCAATATATTATACCTTTGGATTTCCAATTGTTCATATTGGTATATGTTCTTACACATTCCTATTACTATCCTTATGATATCCAAATGATTATAGACTCTTTTCACCCACATTAAATTCTTCTGTGAATTTTTATTTTCCCTTATTATGCTACTAAAATTATCCTTTGATTTTCCAATAGAAACATGTGTGTAGTGAATTCTAATCCAAATTTCTACTGAAAAATATTCATATAGATGTACCTATACTTAATTTATTGGTTAATTACATTAATTTAACCAACACACCTTAATTTTGTTATTAAAATTGATTAAATTCATCCTTATGTTGTATTATCTATGTGGCACACTTATTCATGTATGTGTTATGAATATAACAGGTGGGACCAGAATTATATATCCCTATAAAAATTTGGGTAATGTTTTTTCTTAGAAGATGTTATGTATGGGATTAGTGAGTGAACATAATCTTTTATGGGTCTCTATACACCATGTGATATTATATTGGAATTAATCTTTGACTTATGGTTATTTCATGGTTTATATTTTTTCCACATTCCAGTATTATCATCATGTTATCATTGTATATCATGATTTAATATACATGTTTATGATTCTCCCTAATTTTATGTAAAACTTATTTTCTTATTGAATCATATATATTATTTTCATCAAGTTATATTTTTATTATTTCCTTATAGGTCCTTATAGCTAACCTATTTCTTATGTACATCCTTGAGTTGTCTATTTGTTACATGAATGGGGTTTTATTATAAATATAAAACTCTTCCAAGAGTTTGGGAGTTTATAATTTTATTAGGCTTTTCCTCTCATTTTTATTACATTGGGAATTATACAGTATTATTTTCCTTCATGTACATTGTTTTAAAGATATTTTCTCTTAATTCTAGTAATCCTTCTCGATTTTACATTTTTTTTATTAATGATTTCCATAATTTTTTTCTAAAACTCATTACTTGGGATATTTTATTCATGTCTGATAGAGATTACCTCTATCATACAGAGATAATCACATAAAGTATGAGTATTAGAGATTACAAGGATGATTGTATTAATGATTCATTATTCTCAATCATGGTAATACATTTAGTTAGAAATTGTTTTTTATTAATTTAGACCATATTTCTTAAATGAATCTTATCAGGAGGAGTATAATGGGTTTAACTCCAACATATTTAAACTAATCAAGTTATGACCACAAAATCATATTTTTATTTGACTTTAGACTCAAGAGTAGTGCATATAGTTTGGTTATTTTCTCAAGAATAATGTAATTTCATTAATCTTGATATATTTTCCTAATTTAAACATAAGAAATTAAAAATCCTTAAATGAAATTGTGGACAATAATTCTACAATTCCATGAATATGAGAGATAGTATTTTATCTAAAGCCAAATCACAAAAGTAGATAATCTATTTCCATGTTACCACTAACCTACCCATCATATTCCACTTACCTTGTCCCTACACCAATATTCTTATGTTTACCCATATTACTACCCTCACCCCCACCCCCCACCTAGATCTACATAACATCCCTATACAATGATCTTTCCTCATCTATCCTAGATTACCCCATCGACATCATTCTTCCACCATCATCTCATTTCACCCCATTATCCCATTTCAATTGTTGTCATGTAGTGTTTCCCCCACTGACCCAGCACCCAAGACATTCCAACTCCAACCTCACCACACCAATTGTCACCATCCTACAACCCAAGGGCCTCTGAGCAGTGTCTCTCAATTTTATCTCTCACTCTAGGGAACCTAATTCATAATGGTTCTGAGTGGGAGGCAATTATGTGGTCTATATTTCATATTTCCCACCTCTCCTCCCCCTTCTTATCTACTTCTTCCCTCCACAAAAACTTCTTGCTCAATTTTTTACATTTTTCTACTATTCTATATCTATCTTCAGCTCTAATTTTTGTTTCTCATTTAGGGCACTGGTCTTCATAGTGGCATCCTTTTCTCACCTCTTATACTCTTTTTATCCTTCACTCAAAAATAGGCTCCATCCTTTGTCTTGAATGAGGGTTCTTTTGATGAATTGGGATAGTGATGAGTCATAAATATTAATGGAATGTATAGTATTATATTTCTTTATAATGATGGTGGTTTTATGTTTTTTGGAATTCTATTTTATTCAATGGTTATTCATTCATGAAAGAGATATTGGTGGTTCTATTTTCTCATATAGTTGGATTTTAAATAAGTATTTAGTGTTATAAATATATTTTTGGATCACCATTAAGACTCTTTTTAACTAAAATATATTCTTTTTCAACATGTTATACCACTCCCCATATTCATTCTGGTATATTAATCTTCTATGATGTTTTATTATGTACTCGTTCAGTGGATGATGGTTTACTAGGAGGCATTACCCGAGTAGGCTTAGATCCATCTTTCAGAGTTCAGTTGGAATTTATTCTCTTCCTAGTTTTCTATTATTTTGTCAAAATGGTTCAAGTACTTAATACCCAATCATAATTCTAGTTCTGAATTATGCATTTTTATTCATTTAGTTATTATTATTGGTCCTTAATAAGGTTTTTTTTGGTTTCTTGGTTGTTTCCTTAAATATGTAGTGGGTGTTTCTAGGGATCCTTGAATTAGAATCATATTTTTTGGCATGTGTATTGTTAATGGTTTTTAATATTTATATTGGTTTGATTTCTTTCTGAAAATCGGTGATATTCTTAGGTGATCGGTGGTGATTATAGGTGTGGTGATGGTTTTTAATGGATCAAATTTTGGTAATATTATGCATTTTTTATATTGGAATCGAGTGGAGTAAGTCTTATTTGGATGCAGTTACATGGAGGCACGAAGCTCAAGGGTGTATTTTGTTTTATATCTCCTTGAATTTTTTATTCTTGAAATCTATATTGAATTCTTAACTTGTGTTTTTTATTATGGTTGTTTTATTATTTTATAATTTTTCATGTCTAGATTTATTATTTCTTATTGGTTCCCACTCAATAAAAAAATTATTCTGGAAAAAAATAAATTTGGCTAGAGAAATGAATTTTTTTTTTAAAATACATTGATATTGATCTCAATCCAACATTTTAGTTCATTGGTTTTCATTAAAAAAGTAATTTTATTAATTATCTTTATATGATTGCTGGTAAGTGAGTCAAAAATATGAAATAACTAATTTTGAGGGATCATAGTTCATTCTATTCATGGGAAGATCACAAAATTTCATTATCAATATTCATTTAGTTAATATAGTATCGAGTATAATTATAAATTTCTAAACTGATTCAGGGTTGTAAAAATAAATAAATCTTAAAGATTGGTCATAATATCCCTTAGTTTTATTATAGGAGTTGATTAAATTGTCAAACGTTTATATAATAACAACTCATCTTGCTAGAAACTTAGTTATGATAGGGTGACTAAGAATATAATTCAATAGATCTAAATAGGAAACCAAATGGAACTCATGATGTTGTAGGTAATGTATTATATTTTTAACGATTAATATGACAGAGGTATATTTTTTATCAACTATAATTTATCAACTCTCTATATCCAAAATTTTATGGAAGTAATAATATATCTATTTTTCTTACCCTCGTCATTTTTTTGGGATATAAGTGTGCCAAGAAACTTCTCCAGAGCATCCATGTAAAAAATGATAGGTTTTCCTTCTATGGGAAGTATCCAGAATTGGGGGTGGGAGATATATTTCTCTATCTTATCGAATAAATGTTAGAAATATTCATCCCAGTGATATTATATGCCTTTTTTCTTCAATTTCATAAAATTAAGTCAATTGAAAATGATATTTAAAGATAAATTTCTAATATAAGTGAGGCTTCCTTATATACCTCTCAACTTTTAGAGGTTACAAGGAGTTTATATATTGAGGATTGCTTTAGTGTTTGTTTATTGAACTCAATTTCTTAGAAATATACCACAAATATAATAAATTTACTACAATTTACTCTGAATGAACACTTTAGCAAGTTTATCTTCAGTCCATTCTATCTGAACATGGGGAAAATTTAATCAAGGTTGGTATAGTGGAAACAAATGTTCTAGGATTTTAACACCAATTAATCCACACAACAATCAATTTAATTCCCATGAATATGCTTAAAATATGGTTCATCGAACATTGGTAGGTTTACCTAAAATTCTTTAAGATCAATGGCATAACTTGATATAAATTTACCCCTTTGCGTGATAAAAATACATTGATTATTTACATTCATGAGTAATTTGGAATTTATTAGTATAAATCTATAAAGTATAATTATTTAAAAAATATTTTTTAATAAATCAATAAATCCATTATCAGGAAATGAAAATATTCCTTTGGTAACTCGTGGTTGAGGTATTAGAAGTCAATATAGACATTGATCTATCTTCTCTTCTCCTTAATAAGAAATATATTGGTTTTCCATTAATGATACTAAACCTACTAGATGAAATGGTATTTTGATCAATTTATCTACTTCAACCTCTACCATGTAATATTGTATGGGTTCATCCTCCTCAGGTATTTTTATAACCATGATTATTGGTATGATGGCCAAAGGAATACATAATAACTTGCGGTTAAAGAACTAGAATCACCATATAAGTATGTGTAAATAAGTCCATATGTTTTCTGAGAAATGAGATGTATTGATTTTTCTGTTAAAGGGTCATGGATACACTAATCAATGTAAATCATGGATGATCATATGTATTTAGGATCACCTGGGTGAGTTTATCAATATTAATTGAGACATGTACTTAAAATGTGGGTGGAGATTCACTAAGATCCTCTTTATCATAGCTTGGATGACCATAGGATTGTTCTTCCTCTTTAACATTAAAAAAGGTGTTATCTTTATACCTTATAAATTGGTGGTATTATTATAAAGGTTTGATGAAGGGTCATTCACTTATATAGAGATCATTCAAATAGTTTCAACGACTCTCAACCCTTACATCATATTATTTCAAAAATGATTTATTCCATCAAAAACCCTTACATACCTTAATCATGAATATTTTAGACCATAGTTTTAGTAAAGTCATGCCATTTGAGGTTTCACCTAGATCAAGTTTATTGATAAAGTTTTCCCTTTTATGTTAGAGGGTGGTCATTTAATCGCCTCCAATTATCCTTTATAAAAAAATATAATAAGTATATCCCATTAACTGGGAGCATAAAATGATTTCCCTGTTCTATATTTTTTACCCTAATTTCGTAATTTGGGAAGATCCCATATCAAAGTTTGTATTTGTTTAATAAGTGTGTTTTATTTCATAATAATAGGTTTCCAATATGTTTTGACAATTTATAAAGATATATTTAAGGTGATTTCATCATAAATGGAATATGAGTTTTTTTTCTTGAAGAACATGGATAGATAAATTCAATTAATGTTATAAAAATCATACAATTAAAGTTATAATACTAATGAAAAAGATAGGTGTTAACAAATGATATAAGTATTGTCTATAATAGTTTAATAGATGATTGAACGGTTAGTGGAATTAGAAGATTTAAGAGTTGTTGCTTAACTGAATAGATTGGTTAAATTTTAAGGAATCATCAAATACTTTATTGATAAAGGATTGAGTTAGAATATATTTTAAATACCATGAACCTAATATCCCAAAGTTAGGGGTTATTTTATTACATTATAACTGGATGAAATTGATCACAACCCAAAGGAAAAAATAGTTTAGTATTTATGTTAAACTAGATACATATTTCAATCACATATTACATTTGAAAACATAAAATACAACAAAATAATTTCATTGATAGCATCATTATTATCTCAAGAATATCCTTTCATATCAATCATAGTACACTTCCTTGCATCCTGGGGGAAAAATATAAGAAATGGATGAGCTCAAATGCTCAGTAATAGTTTTGTATACTGGAATCTATGAGTAAATAAAAAATAATCACTATGGTAAGGTAAATAACTAAAAAAACATGACATTTATTCAGTAACTTGATCATGAAGAATAATATAGAAGTAATAAATTATAGTTAAATTATTTCATATAAATAATCACATTATCTTAAAACTAATATATTTGTATCATAATAATATGAATAATCACATGAGCCTCAACCCAGTTGGTGAGGACTCCTTAAGTGCATCCAAGAGACCCGAGATCAAATCCGGGTGGGGGATAATTCTTGGTCACTGTAGCAGTACTATAGCAGGTACTGTGCAGAATGGTAGAAGGTACTATGCAGAACTATAGCAGGTACTTTAGCGGGAACTGTAATAGGCACTATTTGGCACTGTAGCAGCCGGGAATATGCCCCCATTTGGGCCTTAGGGCAACTGATTTGTTCCCCGAGTCCTTTAAGGCCTTCAGGCCACCCATACCTTCTAGTCAGTAAGGCCTTCGGGCCACCTCAAGGCATTCGGACCACCTTAAAGTGGAGATTAAAACCAGAAAACCTACAAGGAACAAGCTTTAGAAGGAGGAGGAGCAAGGAGCTTTCACCATAGAAGAAGCTAAACGGATTGCAAGAATGAGAGGGTATGGCTTCTGCCATCGGGACAAGCCTGTGTATGAACGAGAAAGCCTAGCCGAATAGCCATGAGAAGGTGGAGAGATAATTTCACAATGAAGATGATGGGAAGGAGAAGTTCCAAGTAGTTAGTCTGGGTTGTATGTAATTTTTGAAGCCTACGGGCAATGAATTCCTCTATGGCCTATGGGCCATGTAATGCTTGCACCTACGTGCCTTGGAGGGGTTCCACCTCACCCCTTGAAAGGTTTATTATCAAAAATCAATAAAAAATGAAGGCCTTCAGGCAATTGGAGAACATGGACATCAATAAATAATTTCATTACAATAGAATTTATAATGTCAAACATCATAAACTTACCATCAAGTCCTTTTTCCAAGACAGCATATGTAAATAGGTAAGGTGTTTGACAAACACCCAAACTAGTTTATCTCATGAAATATACCGAAGCATCGAGGGGCTATAATGGTACATTACCATCACTTAATAAGTCTAATGATTTCCTCATATATTTAATGATAAATTTAATTTATAAAATAATATTCCCTATCAACAAATATCTTTATTAAGTAATGAATCTATAATATAATATTTACTCAGTTAATAAAGTAATAAAATACATTATATAAAAATGGCATATGGTTAAAGAAATAAGAATACCCATGTTGAAAATAGTATAGATATTTCTATTGAAATAATATCCCAATAAATTTAATGTTTTAAGAGAAATTTAATGACTTAAAAATTAATCAAGATATAAGAAATGGATATCAATTCATCAAAAAAGTTTATTTTATAGTGAAACTGAAACTTATAGATAATAGAACAAAATATAATTGAAACATTTAAAATAAGTTTTCATTAAGTATTTTTCTATGTAAAACCATTTAAGAGTTTAATAATAAGATAAGTTTCATTAAATAGTTATGGTGGTGGGAAAATATATTAACTACATGTACATTAAAAAGAACCATTACTTTTGAATTTTTGTATATAAAATAAAAAATGACCATTTGGAAAAAAATTAGAAATATTCCATTAAAACATTTTAAAAATTAAATTACAACTCAAAATGTTATTAAGAAATACTTTGAGTAAAAAAAATAAATTCTGTAGAATAACTTTGAAAAATATAGACATGGAAGAAAAATATACACGATCAAAAAGAAATATAATAACATATTTCTGTTTAAAAATTTATTTAATTGATTTGGGTTACAAAGAGAGGAAAATTTTTCATAGAACATTGAAACTCTTTAAATATCCATATGATAAGAAAATTGATAAATTTTATAAAGGATATCTTATAATATTCCTTTAATGAAAAATATAATAAATCCCAACAAATTGACATTGTATAATTAATTATTTCCATTTTGGTATCCTTTAAATTGTAAATCATTGAAACTGTAAACATTTATTTAAATTTACATCATTATAAATAAATATATATTCATGTTTAGTATATAAAATGGCCATTATATACACTATATAAAAGTAAATATGTCTCAATAGAGTGGACATTGAGATGAAATCCTTTACAAATATTGTATCGTTGAATGATAATTAATTAATGAACTGATTATGTGTAACAAATTTAATTCCAAAAAAAACATAAATAAAACATAAAATAATTATAGGTTATAAGAGACATAATCTTATCATATTAAAGGCAATGAATAAGTGATATAACCCAATGAAAACAAATGCACTTATGAAACCCCTTTCCCCACATCTCTACTTAGTTTAACGTGATTTAACCTCCTATAAAATAGTTTTAAACTTGTTATTAACTTATACTAGAACTATATTCATATTTATAATATAATATATGATTCACTTATAACATATTATCTCGCATTAATTAATAATATTTCATTATTATCATTGTTTCTGGTGTTAATGTTTTCATTCTTCAAGATAGTTTTGGTTCAACAGTTTTGGTCCTTGTACATTGGTCATGGTTCCATCATATCCATAATATTATTCATGATATAAATATTTTATTTATTTACTATATATATATATTTATATTTATATTTATATTTATATTTATATTTATATTCATATTTATATTTATATTTATATTTATATTTATATTTATATTTATATTTATATTTATATTTATATTTATATTTATATTTATATTTATATTTATATTTATATTTATATTTATATTTATATTTATATTTATATTTATATTTATATTTATATTCATCTATAAAATTTAGATATATAAAAATGATTTTCACCACTCATAGAGACAGTGGGCCTTACGTACGCATGGACGTTGATTTCACTTTTTGACGAATGGTATGAAATAAATTTAAATAATAATTAAATATTAAATTATTTCTATTATATCATATATATAATAGATATTCGTTAAATATATCATCATTACCATCCATTTAAATTAGAAGCGAAAAATTAATCACATCAATTCATGGAGGTGGTAGTCCACATATACACACGAGCAATGTTATCATTTTCCAACAGATTTGAAGGTAAGAATATAGGTAATATATTTTAATTATATAAGAATAATTATTGAAAATATTTTATATATATTTATTTGTTCTATATTTATAACCATCCAGTTAAAATGGTGATGAAAAATGAATTACACTGCTCTATGGAGACGGTAAGTTGTACGTACACATGGGTGATGTTTTCATTTTTCATATGATGGAAAAGAGATAGAAAATGGTTATACCATAATCATAATAAACTCTAATTATATTTATGACACTATATTTATTCTTTAAGTATGGATAAAATAGATTTATAGGAACTATAATAAGAAATAATTTTGAAGGATTTGGTAAATACAATTACCTCTTCTTCAGTAGATTTTCTATAGATGCCTTTATAAGAACCCTTGGAATAGTCCATTAAAAAGACCATAACCCTTAATTAGTGTATAAGAAAGTTTATAAGATATATTTTCAGGGTTTTTTCAAAATATATCGCTCAAAGTGATGTAAACAAGGGAAATTATGGGTGTCCTTTTATAATTGAGTTGAGTGGCACACTTGTAATTTTTCAATGTTTTAAAATATTATTAAATGAATTTCTTGGAAAATAGATCAAACAATACTCATATTAAAAAAATATAAGTTCAAGGTAGAAATAAAATCAACCAATTATGTTAAATAAATTTTTTATGTCATTGTAACCCATATATTTTATGTTAACCCCCAAGAAAACTCATTTTGACCTTAACCTCGGCAACAGATTTTTCAATCGTAAAGGGTTGTAATTTTACTTATAAGGTAAAAATTGTATCATAAATAGAAAATGGATAAAATTTTATTCCATTTATCATCTTACTTATCCTATTAAACTAATATTATTTTTAAATAAATTATTAAAGTATTACTTTTTATAAAATTTCATTAATATCATTTTTATACTATTCATTTAATTTGACTTTCTGGACATCATGATAAAACACTAATTCGAATATAAACCATTTAAAAATAAATTATATATTATTATTAACCATAATATTAGTTTTATGGAATATTATATCAAAAAAATAATACTTTTGGTATTTTTAAAAACATTTACTTTGATTTTTCTACTCCTTGCTCAAGCACTAAGTCAGCATCATGTAAGATTTTAGGGTAATTGTACCATTACTAAAAAATAAAAATAAATTGAAAACATAAAAATAAATTAATATTGTTTTAAATAAACTTTAATATTCATTCATAAAATATTCTTATCCCTATGTGAACATGTAATATATATTTAAAACAAGACAATGACATTTTTGGACTCTCATTGCTTAAAATAATATAACTATCATTATGAGAGTAAAATGGAACAAAAATTTCATATATTTGAAAATAGTATTTATATGATACTTTTTATCCTTTAAAATAAAATAATTATAAATTTTTTGCTCATTTTCACAACTTATCTCATTATTTTAACCCAATTTTACCCATTCTACCCTTACCGAGGTGACAAATATTTATCATTATTACTATTCATAGTGACAAAAAATAAAAGGGGACTATTTAAAAAAATTGAACCTCATGATTCAAAATTTGGTATTTATTTCTTGATATTAAATATCATTAATTTTCATAAATAAATTCTATTATAAATGTTTAAAATGCAACAAAAATAGTTTTTAAGAATAAAAATTAACTTATATCAAAATAATGAATATTTACAACTAGAATGGAATTAATTAGATTATTTTGAAATAAAATGGATTATATATCACCTTAATACCATGTAAAAATATATGGGGACTTTAAAATTACTTTATTTAATGAAAGTAAATTAGAGTATTTAAAAAATCTATATTTTTCATTGTTCGCTGAAAAATCAATCATTTTAGAAAAATCCCAAAATTTCGCCTAAGTTAATTTTGGTATGATGATTTAAAAAATTGTTTTAATTTAAAAAAATAAAATTTCTATAAGTGGTTTAAATTAATTATAATTTACATGCACAAATGAAATAAAATCATTTTTTAGGAAAACGAATTTTTAAAGCATAAAATGAATTCGCTAAAAATTGGGTTCTTATTTTCAAAAATTTAATCAATAAATTTTTTATTAGTGTTATGACTATAAATACAGTTTATAATAAGGTTACTCATATTCCTACTCATAAATTCAATGGCAAAGTCACATTTAAATATTAATATTTTTATAATATAAATCAAATCATTTTAACATTGGTGTTGCATGTTTGGAAATCTATCAAACATATTATTGTATAAAACATGATTTTCATGGTTTTAAATTATCACACCCCCCCATCCTAAAATTAATTGTTTCCTATAAATTTTATCTTTCTCATCAAAGGTTCAATACTTGACTGTACCTTCATTGAAAACCCACATAATACCGAGGGATAATAAAACTTATTTTAAAAATATGAAGTTGGAAGGATAAATGTTACCTAAAATAACACATAATCAGGTTCAGATATAAAAAGAACATTTGTGGGAAGTTAAATTATAGGCATGGAGGAGAAAACTAATGTCTAATAAATAAAAAATATTAATAGATAAAATTTTCAATGGAATGTTAACAGTTAGAAAACCATGAATAAATGGGGGTGAAAAGACCAAAAATTCATTAGAAATAAAGGTAAAAGGATAAAATTTTTATTTAAATATCCTTTTTCTAAAGTTGAGGAATTCATTTATAGTCAATATAGGTAACATTATAAAATGTACTTACTTTATTAATTTATATTTAAAAAGAAAAATTTCATCATTTGGTTGTGCTTTGATGAAATTTCCCTTAATATATTTCATTAATAAATGAATATTCTAGATGAATTATTCATTCATGAACCACTAAAATTAAATATTAATGAATCATAATATCCATAAAATAATTAAAATTTATTCTCTATTTCTCTAATTATTTAACAAATCCAAAATGGTTAGCATAAGTTATATAATTTGGATAAATATAATAATTTAATCTCTAAAACATCAATAAAACCCACCAAAGTTCAATTTGATCCAATCAATAAATATTTAAACTTAAGAACCCTCCAAAGTATATCAAACTAAATTAAAAACCCCAAAATATAAAAAATTTGATCACACATTTTTTCCATTCAATATATAGGGGCTCCTAATTTCACATACCATTCATGTGAAAACCATGATAATATATTCTCTTAAAACAAACTAATAACCTAAATATCCATAATAAATCAATGAAAACATTTATTATAAAAATTAACACAATCCTTATTATTCAAATAAAATCACATATGGTTGAATAAATTCTATAAATCCAAAAATGCAATTTGACTTCAAATAACAAATCATTTTTATGGTATTTTATATTATCCCATTTATTTCATTAGTTTAAATCATCTATTTATCTCAATAAAACATTATTAATTCATCATTGTGAACTTGTTAATGGTTATATATACCTTAATCATTCATTCTCCAAAAGTATTGCCTTACCACTAAATCATTTTTCTTGGTTATTATTGAAATTCAATATATGTTTTCAAATACTTAAATAAAATATATTGTCGAATAGTCTTGATATTTTTCATTATATTGATAACAAAAATATCCTTGTTATAAAACTTATATAACATAATTCTTAAATATAAATACATAAACACATCAATACATTCACTTCAATGATTGGAATAATATAGTTCCTTATTTGTTCAAAGAGTTGACCATAGGATTAGGTCATTGACTTGTATAATTCCCATGTTCCCCATACAGAATACATTGAAAAATAAATGGTATGTTCAGATAGACTTCATATCCCTCTTTCAAACTCTTTATTTTTCCTTGGAAATTAATTACTCTATACCCTTATTCTTCTTATATAAAACATATTCCCATCCTTTTGGGAAATTTCCCCATGTGCTTCTTCCTATATTCTAAACATGTTGAAGATGAATCTTCTTACCTTCATGTTCTTCATGTAAATACATTTTTCTCTAATTAAGTGTTTCATAAAACTCAATCAAGTTGATATTTTTAATCATATAACAATATATATTTTTAGGTTTAATAAAAAGGTTTCACCTTCTAGGTCCCGTTTCATTTGGTTTCTAATGAGGAAAATCATTCCATTTTTCAACATATTTTGCATTAATGTGGTACCTTCTAGTTTTATATGTTAACTAAAACAAAAATATATATCATGATTTGTAATAATCATAGTGGTAAACCTTATAATCATGAAAATAATTTATAGGATATCTAAATCATTACTCTATATTTTCAATCCATGACACCTCGGGTTTAACCTATGTCATCCATGATCATCATCCATTCCAATCCTTCATAATAGTTCATAAATGAAATGTGAATTAACCTAATAATATCCGCCCAAGAGTTTAAAACCATGTGTGTAGTAAGTGAACACTCCCCATGCACTAGAATTATGGCCAAAATATATTTGACCAACTCTTTTTTGTTTTATTAACCATATATGCATATGTATAAAAACACACCCCCTTGTAGTATCCAAACAAGGATGTGTTTCTAGGAAAACCAAATATCATATACCTTACTAAGACATCAAAAATTTATTTTACACTTAGAATTATCCTTAAAGTGTAAAGACCCAACAATTACATGGAAAATTTTTTCCTAAATACATGGGAATTTTACGAGTCCATGAAAACTGAGGGTGCATTATTCCGAGGCCCGGTGTGCCCGGAAACAATTTCTGAAGTTTTGTTCAGGTACGTTCAGTAAAGGTATGAGTGGGTTTTTATAACTTTTTGAACTGGTGCTCGGAATTGAAATCTGAGGACACCATTGAACTCGCAGCACCTGTATTCTCTTAATAATACAGTCACTTCGACGGAAGTTGGTCAATTTTAAAAGATAGTTTTTGTGTTTTCGTGGAAATAATAAAATAAAGTGAGCTTCACTTTATTTTTATTTGAGCCTCCATGTGGGTGTTTGGTGGTTAAAACCTCCTCATTGAAGTTTAAGGTGGGACCACCACACCTAAACCTCCCATGAGAGGTTATGGTGGTGGGGCCCACCTGAATCGAACCTCCTGCGAGAGGTTATGACGTGGGGACCACCCGAGACCACATAACCTCCCATTTTCAAGAATATGGGTTGGCCCCTCCCAAACCCTATTAATGGGAGGGGATTAAAACCTCTCAAATATCCCTCATTAATGAGGGAGAGCCTCTTGACCTCCCCTTTAATTAATTGGTGCCAACTCCCCTAATTAATTAGTGCCAACACTCATACATTAATTAGGTGGGGCCAATTAAATTTAATTCACTAATTTTAATTTTGTTCCAACAACTAAAATAATAGAAAATCTATTATTTTTTGTTGGAATTTCTCATTTGGTGGAACTTGGGAGGAGAAGGGCTTGGGAGAAAATATCCCAATGAAGAACAAAGAACAAAAAATGAAGAACGCTGGCGAGGAGAGAATATTGAGGCAGTACTTGCAATGGATCCAGTGAAGATTGAGGCGGTACTTTCTTGGGAGCCACCCAGGAGTGTGAAGGAGGTACGGAGTTTCTTTTGTTTGGATGGTTACTACTGGAGGTTCATTCGAGACTTCTCCAGAGTTGCAGCACCACTATTAGCCTTGACGAAGAAGGGGTAACCCTTCGTGTGGTCAGAGAGATTCCAGTAGAGCATTATAGAGCTGAGGCAGATGAAGAATAATTCCCCCATCTTAAGGCTTCTAGAGGAAGGCATAGGTTATGTAGTCTACTACGACGCATCAGGGACTAGACTCGGGTGTGTCCTAATACAGGAGCGAGCAGTGATCGTGTAGGGTTCTCGGCAGCCGAGACAGCACGAGCAGAACTACGCTACCCATGACCTAGAGTTAGCAGTTGTGGTCTTCGCCTTGAAGATGTGGTGAAACTATCTAATGGGAGAACGTTTTACCGTGTACTCTGATCAGAAGAGTCTCAGGTATATATTCTCTCAGAAGGACATTAACCTGAGATAACAGTGATGTCTTGAGTCCCTCCAGGTTTATGACTTCAAGATAGTCTATACACCTGGGAAGGGAAACTTTGTATCAGACGCACTCAGTAGGAGGTCTGGTATACAGCAGCCATGCGAGGTGACAGAGCAGATGGCTTCTTTACAGATATTCTTTGTGGATAGAGATGGATTAGTTTTTCTACAGTCACTCCACCACTTCTTTTGTGAGTAAGGTAGGAATAACATGGGGACATTAACTACGATACACGACGTGTTCAGATATCCATAGGTCTGGCACTTGATGGATTTTCTGAAGGTGGGGATCACATCATCCTCTTCATAGGATGCACTTTGGTACCAGTGTCACTTCAGGAGGGAGTGTTGAGGTATTTCCACACATCCCCTTTAGCAGTACTTCTAGGAGTGGTGAAGATGTACCAGGACCTTCGATGACAGCACTGGTGACTAGGTATGAAGAAGGTAGTAGCGGATTTTGTCTCTTGATGCCTCACATTTCAGCAAGTGAAGGTGGAGCACCAGGTCCCAGCAGGCTTGGTTTAGCCTTTAAAGGTCCCAAAGTGGAAGTGTCATGGGATATCCATGGACTTCATGATGGGAATTCCACGAACATCCAGGTTTCATGAATTGATTTGGGTGATCATTGATATACTCACCAAGTCGGCCTACTTCCTACCGATCAGAGAGCAAGGTTAAGTAGAGAGATTAGGACTCCTCTACATACAGGATATTGTGTGGTTTCATGGGTTACCTTCATCTATTATCTCCAATCATGATGCACGGTTTACTTCTCGGCTATGGAAGGGGTTTCAGGAGGCTTTTTGGATGAAGCTTCGTCTGAGCACTGCCTTCCATCCCCAAATGGATGGCTAGACTGAGAGGACCATTCAGACCCTCGAGAACATGCTCTGTGATTGTGTCATCGATATCGATTGCAGCATGGATTATCACTTACCTTTGGTGGATTTTTCATATAACAACAGCTATCACTCCACCATAGGGATGACACCTTTCGTGGTGTTATACGGGCAACCTTGCAGATCACCCTTGTGCTTGACTGACCCCGGGGAGTCAGCACTGGTGGGACCATAGTCGGTATGAGTCACCACAGAGAAGGTGCAAATCATCCAAGGGCGGATGAAGACTACACAAAGCAGATAGAAGTCGTATACTTATAGGAGATGGAGACCTCTAGATTTTGAGGATAGCGACCACGTCTTTCTATGAGTCTCACCTCGAATATGTCTACGGATATTTGGCCAAGGTGGTAAGTTATCTCCAAGGTTCATCGGACCTTTAGAGGTCCTCAACAGAATTGGCGAGGTGGCTTACTGCTTAGCTCTTCCACCACAGTTTCACCTGGTGCACGATGTCTTCCTTATATCTCAGCTGAGAAGATACGTGCATTACCCTTATCACATCATCGACCATGGAGAGATGGAAGTCTATGATGGGGAGACTTTCATGAAGGTTCCAGTGGAGATTGAGGATCGAACGGAGCAGGTCCTACGTGGACAGTCGATAAATCTAGTGTGCGTTCATTGGTAGCACGAGAACCTCCAGGAGAGCACATGTGAGTGGGAGTCTCAGATGTGTTCTCAGTACCCCCACATGTTATTTTAGTTCTATTTGTAGCTTACGGGGATGTAAAGACCTGAGGTGAGGAGAATGTAATGACCTGGAATTTCTGTGGAAATTTTTTTGTTAAATACATTGGAATTTTACGAGTCCACAAAAACTGACGGCGCGTGATTTTGATTCCCTGTGTGCCCGGAAACAATTTCTAATGTTTTGTTTGGGTACGTTCAGTAAACATACAAGCGAGTTTTTATAAATTTTGAACCGGTGCTCGGAATTGAAATCTTAGGACACCATTGAACTCATACTGTCGGTATTCTCTTAATAATACTTTTACTTCAATGGTATTGTGTCGAGATAAAAAGATAGTTTTTTTGGGTTTTCGTGGAAATAATAAAATAAAGTGAGATTCACTTTATTTTTATTTGAGCCTCCATGTGGTTGTTTGGTGGTTAAAACCTCATCATGGAAGTTGAAGGTGATACCACCACACATTAACATCCCATGAGAGGTTACGGTGGCGGGGCCCACCCGAATCTAACCTCTCGTGAGAGGCTACAACATGGGGACCACCCGAGACTACATAACCTCCCATTTTGAATAATAGGGGTTGGGACCACCCAAGCCCTATTAATGGGAGGACATTAAAACCTCTCAACTCTCCCTCATTAATGAGGGAGAGCCTCTTGACCTCCCTTTAAATTAATTGGTGCCAACTCTCCTAATTAATTTGTGCCAACACTGATGCATTAATTAGGTGGGCCAATTAAATTTAATTAACCAATTTTAATATTGTGCCAACAACTAAAATAATAGACAATATATTATTTTTGGTTGGAATTTATCATTTGGTGAGATTGGGAAGAGAATATCTTGGGAGAAAAGCTCCCAATGAAGAAAGAAGAATGAATAACGAAGAACGCCAGCGGGGAGCAACTTCGACTTCCTTCCTCGGATTCTACTGATGTGTAGAATTTTCCACAATCGACCAACCCTCTGCATCATCGTCAACAACTCGATGCATCTCGGGATTGGAATTGTATGGAAGACGTGACGAATGACGAAATCCTTTGCCATTTATCTGCGACTTCATCGTCGACGACCAATGATCAAAGGTAGGGGGTTTATTTTTGTGTAACTTTCCTTTTCTTTTTCTATTCTTTGGATTGGAAAGGAATCGTTGCATGGTTGTAAAACAATTTTTGTTCATATTTATTACTCTTTGAAGAGCCAAGTGTTACCACCCTAATCGCGGAGGGTGTGGGCCAAACCAACATGTCTTGAACCCTCCGTTGTTCTTGTTTGTGTTGTTTCTCGGCATGAAGACGAAGCAGTGTTGAATGTGGTTGTAGGTGACGAAGGCACAGGCAAAGGTCACGCTTCCCACGTCCTCCATGAACCGCGCTGCCCCCACACCATTCTGGTGCCCCAACCGAGCTGGCTTCATAGTCCAAACCACCGCCGGTCTCCCGCAAGCCCCGGCCGAACCCCGCTGGCCCTTGACGGCCCAAGTCGCGCCGGCCCGAACCGCACCAGCCCGGCCTCCCGGTCTCCCGGCTGCCTGCCAGCTTGTCTGTGCCCTGCCTGGCCGCCTGTCGGCCAACCTGGCACCCTGCCCGGCCGCCTCCTGACCTATTCGCACCCTGTCAGGCCACCATCTGTCCCGCCTAGCATCATGCCCGGCCCCCCACCGGCCTGCTTGACGCCCTGCCCGGCCGTGTGCCCGCCTGGCCACACCTAGTCTGGCCGCTTCCCAAACAAGCCTGCGGCCCCCCTCATAGCACCCTGGATGAACCGGCCCATCCGCTCCCTCTGGGATGAGCCACTTTGGGTTGCACCCTCGTGACACTCTGGGCCGAACCGTCCCCAAGCACCGGCCGAACCTCCCTCGCAGCCTGCTGGGCTGGGCCCAGCGGGCCGAACTTAACCTAACAGGATGTTCCACCCAATGGGTCGGGCCAGGCCCAACTGGTCTGATCAGGGTGACCTAGACCGGGTCTACCCAGACTGGTTTGGGCCGAGTCGGACCGTACCCGGGCCCTCTACCGACCCTTTACTTTATTTGGCCATATCTTTGGCACTGGACGACCGTTTGACGAACCGTCAGTGGTACTGGTTTTCTTCAAGCATGACGGTCCCTTTGAGTATACCCCACTAGAGATCGGGGTAATGTTGAGATACGGTCTGGTTGGATCGTTCATGAATCCAACCGGGCCCTGGGGGATAGGTCGTGATATAAATTTTTTCATAGTTTTGTGTTCCCTAATCTATTTTTTATTAAATATATTTCACAATGATTCTACAAAAATATCATTAATACCTACTGTAAATACCTTAAACCTAGTATCCTAGAGCCGGTGGTTATTTTATTATATTCTAACTCAATAAAAATAATCATATCTCAAAAGTAATGAAAAGTTTAGTAGTCTTGGTAAACTAGATATATAATTTAATCTCATATTGTATTTGAGAACATAAAATACAACACATTATCTTCTTTAAGAAGATCATTATTCTCTCTAACATATCCTTAAATATCAATCATAAAACACTTCCTGAAATTCTATAGAAAGGATACAAAAGAAAGGGGTGCACTCAAATACTTAGTAAGGTTTACATACACTAAAATCTATCATGAGTAAATTATGCATAATCAATATGTAAAGGTAAATATCTAAAATCACAAGCTATTTAATCAATAACTTGAGCATGAAGAATAATATAGAAAGAATCATTGATGATCAAATAATTATATATAAATAGTAACATTATCTTGAAACTTATCTGTTGATATTATAATTATTCCAATAATCACATGGAAATCAATAACTGTTTTCATAATGATGGAATTTAAAAAACTATACATAATAAAATTATCCCAAAGGCTTTTTTCTAAGACATCATATGAAAACAACAAAGGCGTATTCCAAATACCCAAACTAGTTTATCTTATGATACCTACCAATATATCGAGGGGATATAGAAGTCCCCACTCATAATATAATATTTTGGATAAATTTTAAACATATTAAATGATCAATTTAATTCATAAAAAATATGATATATCACTAAATATTCCTTATTGAGTAAAAAAAGAAGAATATCAAGATTTGAACAAAAAATGAAATATTAAAACATTGTATATAGAAATAGTATATGGTTTAGGAAATAATAATATCCATGATGAAAATAATATAGATAATTATAATAAAATATGAATACAATAAATTTAATGTTTTAATAAAAAGTTAATGAAAAAAATTAATTAAGAGATGTGAAATAAACATCAATTAAGAAGAAAAGTATATTTTATAATAAAATAAAATATTTTGGAAAATTGAATAAAATAAACCAAACAAATTTAAAATAAGTTTTTTTTTTAATATTTTAATTTAAAAAACGATTTATAGCTAATATAAGAACCTAAATAGTGTAAAATGGTTATGGTGGTGGGAAAATCTGTTAATGTCGTATGCAGTAAACATAAACATTCCATTTCACTTTTTATAATGATAATCAATAATGGAAATTCTTTAAAACATTATAAATATTCATTTCAAACATTTTTAAATCTCAATTATAATTTAAAATATCCTTAATAAATAATTTCATCAAATAAAAAGAACATTTTTTAAAAAATGAAAAATATATACATGGAAGAAAAATATTCCCAATAAAAAATAGAAATAAGATAATATTTTCTTTTATAAATATAATTACATGATTAAAAAACATTTGAAAACATATAAACTTCTTAAATATCTAGAGGATATGAAAATATATGAATTTTATAAAGGATGGATTAGAAAATTCCACCAATGAAAAATATGTGAAATCCAAAAAAATGAGACTGTAAAATTAATTCTTACCTATTTAGTAACTTTTAAATTTTAACCCCTTGAAAGTTTAGGTAATTATAGGATATTTTATATTATATTTCTCTTTAAAAAAATTATTTATTTTGATCTCTTTCATTACACACAACACCAAGTTTAAATAAATTGTGATCTTCTATTAAAATATTATTTAATAGTTCTCATCTAGTTGTTGCATTAGCGGGTAGGAATATGAATAAATAAATTATAAAAAATATATGTTTTACACATTTATAAAATAAATTTATTATATTTCAATTAATTAGAACTGAAAATAAAAAAATCAAAATAAAAGGGATGTTTTTCTAAAAAATAGTTTTTATTGATGTAATATTTTTATATTAATAAATTAAATTAATCACTATTGGTTAATGATGTTAATGAAATTTATATATTATAAGCTCAATAAAAAAATTTAAAATTAATAAAATATTTTCACTATTAATGGGATAAGAATAAATCCAATTTTATACTTTAAAATTGTATTTTTCTAAAATTCATTTTCATCACGTTTTCCACAATTATTTTAATATTAATTCCTACCACTTATATAGATTTAATTTGATAAAATGGATTAAATATTTAAAATTATTACTTCCATATTAGTTAAATTCTTCCCTTTTATTTTTATCTATTATGAATAGTAACTATGGTAAAATTTATCACCTCAATAAAGGGTAAATTTGATTAATCTGGGATAAAAATAAATGATGAGGCCATAATTCTTTATATTAATTGTTATTTTATTAAGTTAATTCAAGATATATAACCTTAGTCTTAAATTAAAATTTTTAATGGAAACTTATCTATGAAAATCTCTTATATAATATTTAAAGAAAAGAGAAATAAAAAATGCATCTCTCTTACTTTTTAAAATGTCTTAAGTTTTCATATAAGGAAAAAAATTCTTACTAATATAAATGTATATTTTGAGAATAATGAAATTATTTTTATGATGAAAATTTATTACAAATAATTAGAAAATATATAATTACCTTAAATTTCTATGCAATGTCGATATGGTATTTCCTCAATTAAAAGAAAAATAAAATAAATGATTGTAAAATTATTAAAAGTGATATAATTTGAATGAGTTAAAGTGTTCCAAAAAAATATAGATGATTATGAAATATTATTTTTTTTAAAGTATTTTATTCGAATTATAACTTTTTATTTATGTTTTTTTTCAAATTAGATAAATAATGTCAAAATTGAAAATAAAGATACATTATAAAAATAATATTTTATTAAATTATTGAAAAATTTGTAAAATTTTGAAATAGGATAAGAGGATAATATATGGTGAAGAAATATCACCCCTTTTCCATTTATGATTCAATATTTACCTTATAAGTAAAATTATAAATCATTAAGAGTAAAAAAGGCACTACTGTGGTTAAAGTTAAAATGGGTTAACTATAGGGTTAAAACAAAATATATAGTTTAAAACACTACATAAACCTATAAAAACTATAGTGGTTGAAAGTATTATAGACCCATACTATACCAAATTCTAATATATATCCATTTCGAATATTTGTTTTAGAATATATTTGTTATATTTTATTATTTTAACAAATTCCAAGTATGTCCTCTCCCACACTTATAAAAGGACACCCCACATTTCTCATATTTATGCCAAATTAATCATTTTATATAGACAATACCCTACCCATTTATATGAAAAACATCCTTAGATACATTTTATAGGTTCTATTCTTACCAAAATACCCAAAAAAGTGTTCTTAAGATGAGATCCAAAGGATTTATTCCAAAGAAGAAGTAACCACTTTAATCGATCACTTTATTTTTACTTATAATTTTACCTCCTATAGATATATTTTATTTATAATAAAATGGTAAAATAAGTATCCAAAATGTATTATAATTTTATCTTAATTATTAAACTACCATTATCCACCTGCTTTCCCAATAAATGGGGATTGAAAGTATCACTCATGCGTATATAAGGCTTATCGTCTCTACGTAGTGATACAATTCATTTTTCGTCACCATATTTTATGAATGGAAATTATGATTGTTTTAAGGTTTATATATTATATTTTTAACATAATTATACTTTTTTAAATATAATATCATATCTAACTTATTACCTTTTATACCATTGGGAAACAATAACGTCTCTCGTGCGTACATGTAGACTACCACTTCCAAGAAATGATGTGATTAAATTTTCTTTATATTTTACATGGTTGGTAATGATGATGGATTTGTTAAATATATATTATTTATATGATATAATAATGATTTTTTAAATTTTAATAATTATCTACCTTTATCATGTTCTATCTTTCAAAAGGTTATAACAGTATTCATACATATGTACAACCTACGGTCTCCATGAATAGTGTAATTCGATTTTCTATATCTAATTTTTTTTATCACTCAAAATACATATATAATAAATATATATGACATTATATCATTATTAACTTTATTTAGATTACTAATCCTTGATCAATGTATAAATACTAAAAATTTTGAACCAAAACATACATGATTAACAAAACAATTTTTACCCGGAATAGTGATCTTAACAAAATATATTTAATAAATAGGTGATAAAAGATTATAATTAAGTCATATATGTTATTATATATATGATTATAGTTATATAATATATTTATAATAAATATATATATATATTATACATTAGGTTTAGACACAAATGAAGGAGTTTGAACCTAAGATAAGGGTTTATTTCACAATCACATCATTATTAGAGGTTGTTTATGTTTAAGTCTCCATTGGAGTAATTATTGGATATTTATATATTAAAACCAATATATTTTATTTTTAAATAGTTATTCGTGAACATTTTAAGAAATATTACCATATTCTACTCTTTGGTACTTAAATATTTTTACAAAATATTTTTAATAAAAACCAACTTAATTCCTCTCTTCACTTGAGAATAATTTTTCTTCAATGCCAATGTTTTATAAAAATATTTTCAAAAATGTTTTTAGTACTCTAAAATAATTTAATAAATTCATTTTTAACCATGTTTTACTTTTAAAAAAATGGTTTAAAACAAATCTTCTTTTCATTTTCCAAATGAGGTATCTTTTTTCCTTTTTATATAATTGTAAAGAAATGTTTTTTTAAACTTATATTGCATGAACAGAATTTATCATCACCATGAATAGTAAATTATTTGAAAAGTAATTTATAATTTTAAAATTTTGTTTTCAAAGGAAGTTTTTTCCTTAATATTAGGTCAGATTTTATATTTCAAAGTAATAAATTTGAATTTTTTTCAATACATTTTCCAATGATCTTTTTAAAGTATTTTCATCTATGTCAACATCCTTTGTTGGAAATTATGTTAAGAGTATAATCTAATAATACCATGAATATTATTTCTATAAATTTTTTATGATTATTTTGGATGGGGAAGTACTATTTTGATATCATTCTCCATATTACTCTAGAAGGTTTTTGATTATGTTTATTGATTGGAGAAATTATTAACATTTCATATGATAGTTATTGAAAATGTATGTTACATTGTTTATGTTTAACCAATTTTATATGAGAAATTAATTTTATGTATTATTCTTGGGGCTTGAAATAACATATCCCCTCGATGCATTGTTAGGTCTAATGAGACAAACTATAATGGCTTTTGGATGAGTCATTACCCATTTATATAAGATGTCTTGGCATGAGTACTTGAAGATATATTTAACATGTCTTAGAATTATGCCTCAAAAATATGTTTTAAATGTATAAAATTATGAATTACATTTTTATGAAATCATTTTTTAATTTAAATGTGATTATTTTAAAAAATTATATCCATGGATAATTTTTTAGCTTATGTGATTATTTATATGGGATTATTTGACTATAATTTATTTTCTTTCATATTATTCCTTACTTATTTAGATTTATTTTTATGTATACCCTTACTAAAAATCTAAAGTCACCCCTTATAGTTCCTTTCCCTAGGATACCAAAGAGTATTTTATCATTTATATGCAATGATATGATAAGAAGAAAAATTATGTTCTCAATGGAAATACAGTGTTGTATTTTATATTTCCAAATGTAATGTGAAATTTAAGTATGTATATAGTTTTCCAAGAATACTAAACTAGTTGGTCTTATGGGATGTGATCACTTGTATATAGTACCGATGTAATAAAGTAACCACTAACTTTGGGCTACTGGGTTTTGGGTCTTTAAATTTGGTATTAGATCATGTATATTAGAAACCATGTGAACTAAATTAAGGAAAACATAGATTAGAGAAATTACCCCTATAATGAACCTTAATAATATTCAAAAAGAAACCAAGATTATGATTTTTGTAGGATCGAAATAATGAATGTAAATGCTCAATATACAATAGGGGTGAATTTTATACTTTAAAAATTACTTTGGAACCTTTAAAGTTGATATAAAACTTTCATTTTCAACCTTAAGAAAAAAATGTTTAACAAAGTTAAAAAAGGTAAATTCACAATACCTATTAGTTCTACAAGCTTTCTAGGTTCTGGATATATGGTTTTTAAAATGAAACTAAATAAAAGTTGTCATGGAAAAAGATTATACCTTAGGCATATATAATCTTATTAATCAGAGTATTAAATTACAAGAATGTATAAGATAGTTTTTATTTTCTTAATAATAAAAATGCAGCGGAAAATAAACTTGAAACAAAACAAGTAACAAGTATGAAATCTTTTAACACAAAGTGAACGGTATCCAACAACCTTGGATAAAGGTCCTTTGATTTATACTTTCAAGAAAGTTTATCTTACCCACACCAAGGTAAGCCCTCGATAAGAATATTAGATTCTAGATTTTTATCCCCGCAAGCCCTAGAACTTCAAGGTAGTCAGAACCTCTGTATTCCTTATCAAGGATGTACCTGAACATTAAGGTAGTCAGCACATATTTCATCCTATCCCTGGAAGACCTCTATTGTACGCAACAACAATCGGAGTCACACGAAGAAAGATGAAGATGATGTTTAGTCAGCATAAGGCATAAGATTATCTCTCTCTAGAAATCACTTCAGCACCAAGCAATCTGTAGAGTGATCAACAGATTCATTAAAAGTTTTGAGCTCATTAAAATGAGCTCCTATTTATAGGCACTTATCCAATGTTCAGCTCCCTCCTCCAATAGTAATTTTTTTCACTGAATCCCAGAGGGACCTGTACAAGTGTCACTCAAACAATGGTTAGTTAGAAACAGATTATACGATATCATTTCATAACTAGAACAAGGGTAATTAAAATATGGTTTCTTAACAAAATCAATTTTTTGGAGTCTAAGGAAAAATAATTTTCGGATTCCAAGAAAATAAACATTCAGAGTCTATATTTCATGGATATTCATATTTTTTTAAGGAATTTAGAATCAGAATTATATATAATTTAGAGTCTAAATTTCAGAGGAATTCAGCGTCAGAATTCTGAAGAATTTGGAGTAATTCAGAGTCATAATTTCATAGAATTTAGGGTCTGAATTCGGAGAATTTGGAATCTAAATTAAGAGGAATTCAGAGTCTAAATTCAATGGAATTTAGAGTCTGATTTCAGATAATTCGAAATCTCAATTCAGGGGAATTTAGAGTCTGAATTCAAATAATTCAAACCTACATTTAGAAATAGAAAATAGAATACTCTATATCTAAGTATTTATAGGATTATGAGGTTTTTAGATATGAAACCGAATTTTACACTTAGAAATAAAATGAGTTAGATTTAGAGAAACTATAACATAAGCAATGAAAACAAAGGTAAGGAGAAAATTTCCTTGAGGAATGAAAATTTCCTTTTTAAAATAAATCTTTGGGGAAATAAAATTTTCATTCAGAGAGAGTGTTTGTGATTTTAAAAACATAAAGGAATGGAAAATTCATAAGGAATCCTTATTGAATCATGAATCTCCCCCTTTTTGGAAAGCACAAACATCCTAATGAAAAATTATCTAAGGACTTAGAAATTTTATGGAATTGAAAATAAAAACTTATCTCCCTTTACTAATGGATCATAGTGAATATGACTAACTCTTCCTTAGGCTTTGAAATATCTTAGGATAGTATTCTTTATTTCTTGAATAATATTTTTCATTTTCTTGCATTCAAAAAACATCATTGATAAGAACATTCCACTAGATGAACTCCCCCTTACTTATGGAAATCTCTCCTTTACTTTGTATTCTTTTTATCATTCCCTTCTCTCCTCTGTGATTTTCAAAATGGAATAAAGGGTATGGAAACAAATTGGTACCTGAAAAATTAGTACTAAACAACCAAAAACAAAATATATAAGGAACAACCAAAATTTCATTAATGTTGAAAGAATTTGTATAATGAAAATTACAAAAAAAAAGATCAGAATAGAATGAAATTATCTTTCTTTCTAATTCAACATCAGCTTCTTCACAATGGTTTTTAACTTCTTGAGCTCCTTGTGATCTTCTTCCATCCAATTGAGGAGCTGATCCTGATCTTTATTTTTCTTCTCCAAGGCTTTAATTTTTTTCTTCCTGAGCCTTATGACATTATTCTTGAGCATTCAACACTTCACATTTTTTAACAAGATTCTCTTCAATATCAATTCTAAGAACCCTTTCCCCCTTCTAATTCATGGCCAAAGAATTATGCTTTCCATTCAGATCCTTTACTTCCTACTTCCAAGTAGTCTGTTCTAGGATTAACTTTTCCTCAAAAAAAATTTAAGATCCTTGATCTTCCCATCCTTGGTTTCAAAAGCATCATTTCCGTTATCATAAAATTTATCGATGATTTTCATTTATTCAATTTTTTTCTTTGACAAGATTTTAATCTTATTGAAATATCATTTATGAGTCTCATAACCAATGAGGAAGCTTTTGAAATCTGCCTCTAGTCTGACACATTTGTCCATAACCATGGAAACTGAATCCGATTTCTGATTTATCATATGTTAAATCATCTGGAAACTTGATTATATGCTTGGGAATAATAGAATAGTACCAACTATCTATTTTAATGATTGAACAACAAAATAAAGTCAAAGGTAAGATGATTCGGAATCTGAGTGTTTGGTTGGTGAGGATTCTTTTTTTTATGTCTTCAGCTTTCCTCTTAGATAAAGAACCAACATATTTCTTCTTCACCACATATTTACTAGGTGTATCTACTACCACTGTCTTTCCCTTATCAGCTCCCAGAATGATGTCTTGTGATTTGGGAGATTTCTGTTCACTATCTGATAGCTGAAAAATATTACCTTCATCTACTTCTTCTTTCTTGTCTCCTACTTCAACATCCTCTGGCTAGATAAAATTGTGATTTCTACTTTCTTATTTAGACAATTTATTCACTTCTTCCTCTCCATTCTCATATTTTCCTGGAGTAGCATGTTTTGACGACACGACATCAGAATTTAGGATTGATAATTTCTAATAAAGTATTTCCTTATCATGATAATCCTCTACTTTCTTTATGATGTCATCTATTTCATTCCCTTATTCTTCTTCCTCTTCTTATTCTTCTATTTCCTATTCCTCTTCTTGAACAATTTCTTCTTCTTGTTCAGGATCTATAATCACCACCTTCATTCCTGGAGTCTCAGGAAGTTATTCTATCATAGATTATTCTAGCACTAGGATTTGTTCAAATGATTTATCAACATCCTTGAGTAGTGATTTTACAATTTCTTCTTTAGACAACTTCTTCCTTTGATTCTTCCCGTTCTATTGCCTCTTAAGTTATTCAGTATCCTTTATTTTTAAGGATTTTGCCTCGGAAGGGTCCAAGACAAACTTAGGCTCCCCTTCTTTCTTATTTTTTTATCCTCCCTCCACTTAGCCACTACTTCATTAGGGTTAGTTTTTTTCTTCTTTGGCTTTAGTGGTGCTGACTGAGTTTCCTTATCCACACGGGTTTTTTTATCTTTTAATTCCTTAGCCTTTATCTTCCTTCCACCTTTCTTAGAGGTTTTATCCAATTCCTGATTCTTTGAAAAAGCTTCTACTTCTTCTTCAGATAGATCATAAAATTCTCCAGATTCATTAGAGAAGCCAACCTTCATCCTTCTTAAGGAATCATCACTCAAAAACATTACCTTGTAATTTTTCATCTTGGAACTACATGGAATTTTGAAATATTCTAAACAAAGAACTATGATATTTAAGAGAATAGTCAGATACATAACGATTTGAGATTTCTGATTTTCATTCTTGATATTCTCAACTGTCACCAAGAAATATTTATCCAAGTTTATCTTCTTGAGGTTGACCAAGAAATATAATATATAGATATCACTCCTCTTTAGAGTAACCTTATACCCTTTCCTTGGAATTATAAATCCTTGAACCCACAAGTCAAGAATCCATATGTTTGTAGATAGATGAACAATATTCAGAGTCTTAACTCCTTTCAAAACAAGACTCTCTATAGCCTTTTCATTATCAAAAGATCCTGATACATCAGGTAATTTGTGAGTACAAAATTCCACTTCTCCTTCATAAAGAATTTTGATAAGACTTACTACCTTGTTATAAGGAGAGTAGATCTTTCCATAACACTTAAAAGAGAACATGTCTCTGCCTTCTTCCGTAAAGGAACTTGTAGCTTCATAGAACTCAATCAACAAGCCTAGATAGACTGGATCCTGTTCTTTTGGTTTTGATACACATACAGTCTCCCAACCATTCATCTTGGAATTCTCATATATAATAGAGTCATACTTATCAGAAAACATTAGATCGACAAAACCTTTCTCTATATATATTCCACTCAGAGATTTCCTTAACAGTCGATATTTCTTTATAAGGAGAGTCTTCAGTAGACAATTAGAATTGGGGAAATTTTTGAAATTTTGGAATGGCCTTATGTAGAAGTAGGGATTCAGCATGCCAGAGCTTGAAGATAAATGAGGGACAAAATATCGGGGGGTC
Source organism: Viscum album (assembly GCA_963277665.1). Lineage (NCBI taxonomy): Eukaryota > Viridiplantae > Streptophyta > Magnoliopsida > Santalales > Viscaceae > Viscum > Viscum album. The sequence goes on from OY728148.1 coordinate 743,465,681, forward strand.
CTTATATAGGCGATCGGGGCGACGGTTCAACTTTCATGGTTTATCCAATAGTTGAAATACTTCTAATCAAATCTGACGGTTGAGATGATAACCGAAGAAGGATTTTGATAGGTTTTGATCTTTTGGGGCTTGTAAGAAAAACATTCAGATTTAAGTAAAAGTGAATCTGAAAAATTTAAAACAAAATGAAAAAACCAGAAAGTAAAAAAGATGATTATGAAAACATAGGAAAGGAAACATGCCTTTTGGATTACTTAGGTAAAATTATTCATAGTGAGGAAAATTCTTCTTGAAGAACATTAGATTCCATAAAATAAATACAAATAATTATAACTATGAAAAATTTAGATTACGAAAAATTTTGATTATCAAGAAAATTTAATCCCCCTATGAAAAGGAGTTTCTTATTATTAGGAGATTGGTTTTAACAAGAAGTTAATATTGAATATTACCTTACGATTATCATTCCTAACTTTTGTTTAATGTATTAAAATCTATCAGAGGGTAAATATTTTGTGAAAATTTTAGAAAATTGATCTTGCGTTTCGATAAATTGAAGAATGATTTCTCCTTTTTGTGTGTGATCCCAAAGAAAGTGATGCTTAATATGTATGTGTTTTGCATGAGAGTGATGTGCAGGGTTTTTACATAGGTAAATGACACAAGTATTATCACACAAATATTTTTTCAGTAAAACTCATATAATAGTCTATGAGTGTCTGTTGCATCCATAATACTTGAGCACAGCAACTTTCAGCTGCTATATATTCAGCTTCAGCTGTGGAAAGTGATACTCAGTGTTTCTTTCCGTATGACCAAGAAACTAATGAATCTCCTAAGAAATGACAAGTTCCAGATGTACTTTTCCTATCAATTCTACATCCACCATAGTCATCATCCAAAAACTTTTTAAAACAAAATCATTTCTTGAAGTATAAAAGAGTCTTAAATCCATGGTTCTGTTTAAGTAGCGAAAAATAAATTTCACTGCCTTTAAATGAGATTCCTTAAGATTAGATTGATATCTTTCACATAAGAATACTGAAAACATTATGTTTGGACAAGTAGCTATCTATTAAAGGATACTTCCTATCATACCTCTAAAAGATGTTTGATCTTCTGGTTTCCCAACTTCATCAAGATCAAGTGAACTTGAGGTACCAATGGGAGTGCTTATACTCTCAGTGTTATCAAATTAATACATTAAAGAAGATCGTTAATATACTTATGTTGGGATATATAAATTCTATATGGTTTTAAGATACTTGAAAACCAAGAAAAAATGTTAACTCACCCATCATACTCATTTCAAACTCAAATTTCATTAGATTCGTAAATGAATCACTTAAAGATTGTTAAGTTGAACAAAATATAATTTCATCAACATAAATTTGAACAATCAAAACATTTTTCATATCGTTATTTATAAAAAGGGTTGGATCATGATTTCTTTTAACATATTTGTTTTGTAACAAAAATCATGTTAGTCAATCATACCAGGCTCTAGAGGCTTGTTTAAGTCCATATAAAGCTTTGGTATGTTTGAAAACATGTTAAGGATGTTTTTTGTCTTCAAAACCAGGAGGTTGTTCAAACAAATTCCTATTTTACATAACTATTAAGAAAAGGCCATTTAATATTCATTTGAAAATTTTTGAAATTAAAGAATGTTGTAAAAAAAAGTAGAATACGAATATATTCAAGTCTAGCTACTATAGTATAGGTTTCTTAATAGTCTATTCCTTCTTGTTGATTATAGACTTTACCAACTAATCTATCTTTATTTCTTACTATGATTCCATTTTCATCACACTTATTTCTGAAGACCTATTTTACTCCAATAAAAGAAGTTTCCTTAGGTCTTTCAACCAAGGTCCAGACATTATTCTTTTTGAATTAATTTAGCTCATCTTTCATGGCTTTTATCCAATCATCATCACCTAAAACTTCATCAGTACTTTTTAGTACTAATTCAGAAAGGAATGCTAGATTTTCTACTTCTTTTCTTAAGGAACTTCTAGTCCTTACAGGTTGATTTACATCACCAATGATGCCCCCACTGGGATGGTTCTTAAGAAACGACTGATTTGGGTTTTGTAAAACATGTTCATCAACATATGGTAGAAATATTCTCAGGTAAATGTCTCAGAAACATTTTCTTGAACATTTTCCTTATCATAAGGATCTTCTATCATGGGTTGATAATTTTTTTTTTGAAAACACCTCATAAGATGTAGGTAGAGGTTGTTTAAAAATAAAATGATTAGTTTAATAAACATTAACATGTACTATTTCTTCAATAGTACAAGTATTTTTATTAAAAACTCTATAAGCCTTAGATGTTGTGGAGTAGCCTACAAAAATTCCTTCATCATATTTTGGTTTGAATTTATGTAGATTATTTTTAGTATTCAGAATAAATACTTTGCAACCAAATACCTTAATGTTGTAACGTCTAGGTTTTCTACCATTCTATAACTCATAAGGGGTTTTGTTAAGAAAAATTCTAATCAAAAAACGATTTACAGTATAAAAACCATTACTTACAGCTTCATAACAAAAAAGTTTGGCTACTGAATATTCACTCAAACATGTTTGTTGTTATTTCTTAAAAAATTCGGTTTTTTTCAACAAAACTATTTTTTAGGAGTTCTTGGTGCTGATATATTACGAGTAATGCCTTTTATACTGCAAAAATTTTCAAATTCAGAATTTTTAAATTATCCTCTATAATCACAATGAATAGTTATCAATGGAAGGTTTTTCTCATTTTTAACTTGGGCACTAAAAATTTCGAAATAAGAAAAATCTTTAGATTTATTTTCTAGAAAATATACCCACATAAATCTAGTTTAATCATCAACTAAGAAAAATACATAATAGTTTATTCTAATGCTTCCAGTTTGTGTTAGATCAAAATTATCCATATGCATCAACTATAATGCATCATTAGTTGAGACTTCACCGATTGATTTAAAACTTGATTTATGTTTCTTGCCATATTGAAAAGGATCAGAAACTCTTGGAGAATCAAATCTAAGCCACAAAATATCCTTAAATAGTCTTATCTTAGAGAGTTTTCATAGTTTCCTGAGGTTACAGTATCTTAACCTTTTATTCCATAACCAAGAGTGATCTTTCATTACACTAAGATAGGGTTGGTCTTGGCTTTTAAGGTCTTTTATGTTTAGTGTGTATACTTTATCTTTCCTATTGGTAAAAAGAATAAATTCTTCCTTGGAATTTTGTACTAAACACTTTCATTCCTAAAATTCACACAGTAACATTTATCACATAATTGACTTATGCTAATAAGTTTGTGCTTAAGACCCTTAACAAATAAAATATTTGAAGTCAATGTTTTTTCAAGAAGAAAAATGTTACAAATACCAATAATCTCTCCCTGAGCATTATCTCTGAAAGTTAATTTTCCTCCTTTTTTCTTTATAATATTTTCAAATAAGTTTTTGTTACCAGTCATGTTCCAGGAACATCCATTATCAATGTACTATGTATTTTTTTTGGTACTATCTTTACTTTCCTAGAAACAGAGTGTTAGACTTTCGGAACCCAAACATTCGTGGATCTTAAAAAATCAAAAAGAAAAATTTTAGGAATCAACATTTTCTTACAAAAATAATCTTTATGAAAACCTAAAGACTGAGTTTTGTTTAAGAAACATTTTTTGCCCAATACCCACCACACTGACACTTAATGGAGAAAAGAGCACTTTGAGGAACAAAATAATTATTAGTAAAAATTAGTTTTGAATGAGTATAACCAAATCTAGAATTATTCCTTAGAGGTCGTATTTGGGAATACATCTTATCAATGTTTTCCTTACCTAATTTAATGTTTGAAAAACACATCCTCAAGGAAAATATTTTTGACTTTATTCTAATAACTAAGTTTTTATCCTCAAAAATATTATTTTTAGCACTAGATTTAGTTTCTAAAATGTTTTTCTTAGAAATTAATTTTTCTAGATCCTTAAAATGTTTATCCTTCTCAAAATTAACTTCCTATTGGGTTTTTAAAATACTTTTGAAATCATAAATTTTCATATCATAATCTTTAGAATGATCTGATACTTCTTTAGTAAGGATAGAAATTCTAGAATTTTCCTTATCAAGCTTTTTCTTGACTTTAGAATTTGCATTATCAAGGAGCTTAGAAAACCTAGACACTTATTCATAAGTAGGTAAAGAATTATCTTAATCAAAAGAATATCCTTCATCTGATGATTCATAGTAAGTATTATTATAATCTAAGGATGCATTGGTTATAGATTCAGCATTGTGTACCTTGGCCATTAGACAATGATTTTTAATGGGTAACTTGGAAATTAAAACAATATTCTTCTAACCAGAAGATTCATACTCTGAGGATTCATCAAAAGAGTCTCCACCACTGGCACTCAATTTGTCATTAGATTTCAAAACATTCTTAGCATTATCATTTTAGTACTTCTTTCAATTCTTCTCAGAATTTTTTCCTTTCTATCATCTCTCTTAAGTATAGGAAAATACGGCCTTATTTTCCCTACTCTTTTGCATTTATAACATGTGACTTCAGAGTATTTCTTGTATTTTCTTTATTTCTTATTATATCTATACTAAAAGTATTTCTTCCTAACTATCTTGTTCATCCTTCAATCAATATTAGCTAGTTCATTCTCAGAATGTTCACTTTCACTTGATTCAGACAAAACAGTGACTTTCTTAGATTTGGATCATGTAACCCTTTCATGAGTCTTGGACTTCATAGTAGTAAAGGCTACACTTCCATTTACATTCTTATTTTTATTCAAATATTCTTATCTTTTCATTATTTTATAATATTGAATAAGAGTTCCAAAAATCACATCATGAGTAATCTGAGATACTTTCATATTCTCATCAATAGTTGTCCTCTTATATTCCCACTCATTAGGCCTGATATCTATAATATTTTCCACAAGTGACTCATCATCTAAACCTTTCTCACCCATCGATTGTAAACTGTTAACAATAGTCATAAACCTTTGTTGTACCTTGCACATTGGTTCTCCATAAAGAAATATAAATCCATGATATTCTGCTCTAAGCATGGCTCTTCTAGTTTTTATAACCTTGGATATACCAAAATGAGTAACCTCCAAATTCTTCCAAAGATAATTTTCAGCTTTATAATAAGAAATCTGAATATATATATTCTTGGTCATCAAATATAAAAAAGTATTGTGTACTTGTAGTTTAGTTGATATTCAGACTTTTCTTGATTAGTAAAAGTTCTGATTTCTTTATCAGAAATCTTGTAATCTCAAGTAATCATAACAAAGCTGTCCACTCCAATATTAATAACAATAGTCTTTATACGATCTCTCAAATATTCATAATCATTTTCATAAAATATAGTTTGTCTAGTATGATTAATATTTTCAATCGAATCAACATTCATTCCAGCCATATAAAATAAAATTTCATTCAACGAAAACATGTTAATAATAAAAGTTTGTAAACAAGGATAAAAATCCTAAGCAAGGAAAATAAATTTAGAATAATGAAAACTTGAGCAAGAAAACTTATATGTGAATATAATTATTTCAAAGACCTACTCTGATACCAATTGTATGATAGAAATAAGGAATGTAGATGCTCAATATATAAGATATGGTGAATTGTATACTTTAAAAAAATGGAACCTTTAAAGTTTATATAAAACTTTCATTTTCAACCTTAAGAAAAAAATATGTTTAACAAAGTTAAACAAGGTAAATTCACAAGACCTCTTAGTTCTACAAGCTTTCTAGGTTCTGGATATATGGTTCTGGAAATGAAACTTAAAAAAAAGTTTACAAGGAAAAAGATTATACCTTAAATCATATAGAATCTTATTAATCATAGTATACAAGTATAAGAAAGTATAAGATAGTAATAATTTCCTTATTAATCAAAATGAAGTGGAAAATAAACTTGGAACAAAACAAGTAACAAGTATGAAATCTTTTAACACAAAGTGAAGGGTATCCAACAACCATGGATAAAGGTCCCTTAATTTATAATTTCAAGAAGGTATATCTTATCCACACTAGGAAAAAACCTGGATAAGAATATAGGATTCTGTCCTGCTATCCCCGGAAGCCCTCAAACTTCAAGGTAGTCAGCACCTCTATCTTCCTTATCAAGGAATTAATCGAACATTAAGGTAGTCAGCACCACTATCTTCTTATCCCCTTAAGTACTCGATTTTATACAGCAAGAATCAGAGTCACACGAAGCAAGATGAATAAGATGTTTAGTACACACAAGGAATGAGAGTCTCTCTATCTCTAGAAATCACTTTAGTGGTATGAAATTTCTAGAGTGATCAATATATTCATAAAAAGATTTGAGCTTATTCAAATGAGCTCTTATTTATAGGCACTTATCCAACAGTTGTATCCCTTCACCAATGGTCATTCTTTTCTTTGAATCTCATAGGGACCTGTACACATGTCACTCAAACAATGGTTAGTTAGAAACAGATTGTAGGACATTGTTTCATAACTAAAACAAGGGTAATAAAAATATGGTTTCTTAACCAAATCCCTTTTTCAGAGTCTAAGGAAAAATAAAGTTCATAGTCTATGAAAATAAACATTTGGTGTCTATATTACATGGATATTCATATTATATTTTTCAAGTAATTCAGAATAAGAATTATATAGAAATCAGAGTCTAATGTTTAGAGGAATTAAGAGTATGAATTCTGAGTAATTTAGAGTCTGAATTTCAGAGAATTTAGAGTCTGAATTTCAAAGAATTTGGATTCTGAATTTTAGAGAATTCAGAGTCTGAATTTCAGAGAAATTCGGAGTCTGAATTCAGAGAATTGAGAATTTGAATTCATAGGAATTCTGAGTCAGAATTATGAGGAATTCTGAGTCTGGATTTTTGAAATTCAGAATCTGAATTCAGAGGAATTTGGAGTTCTAATTAAAATAATTAGAAACCTAAATTCATAACCTGAGACCAAAATACTCTATATCTATGTTTTTATAATATTATGAGGTTTTTAGATATGAAACCGAATTTTAAACTTAGAAATAATATGATTTAGATTTAGAGAATCTATAACATGTATAATAAAAACAAAGGTAAGGAGAAAATTTCCTTGGGGAAGGAATATTTCCTTGTTAAGATAAATCTTCGGGGAAATAAAATTTTCCTTAAGATAGAGTATTTATTAATTTCAAAACAAAAAGGAATGTAAAATTCATAAGGAACCCTTATTGACTCAATAATATTGAGATTAATTCTATATAAATTTTTAATTTATGTTATATTTTTTACAAGTTTTGATATTATACAATATGATTCATAATATTATAATCTAATATATTGTATTCCATTATTTGAAAATGGAACCTATTGGATGGAATATAAACCATATCAATGCACATAATCCCTATAGGGATTTCCTTCCTAGTAAAGATATTGGAGTAGTATCTAGATCTGAATAAATTAAAACTATATTGAGGTAACTCACGTAGGTTATGAGTAATAATATTTTTTTATAGAGAAGATTTACAATCCAAACTATAGTATAATAATTTTAGACCCCTTCATATATCATCAAAATCTATCAATAAATGGGAATACATATAATTTTGTAGCTGAAAAATGGATAAGTTCCTTAGAAATGATATTTCTCATGTTATGAATTAATTAAAGGGATAAGGTTCTTATAGTCGTTTATCACCTATCTGGGGATGAGGATCAATTATGTTCATTGATTCAGAACACTATGGATGAGGAGGAAATAGAAAGTATATAATGGAAGTATTTTAAGGAAATTTTATGGGGAAAATATTTTCCTTGTAAATACTGAGAGGATACGGAGAGAAAATTCTTGAGTCTAAAATTAAAAGAAGAGTAAAAAGTTACTAAGTATAATGATAACTTTATAAGGTTAGAAAGGCATGTTTCAGACTATATACCTAATACAAAGAGAAATATTGAATGTTTATTTTATAGGATTAAGATAATCCTTATAAGTGCACCAGTCTAACAAACATTCTTATCATATGAAGATATATTATCTTTTTTTATCAATATGGAGAAATAATTCTTCAAGTCTTATGGATTTTAATTAAATCAAGAGAAAAGGAGGATAGTAGAGAAAAATATGGACAAGGGGAATAAGAAAAATAATAATTTTCTAAGATATGATACTTCTGGAAAGAAACACCTTGGTACATTCTTAAAAGTAAAAGGAGTGTGATTTAAATGTAAGGAAAATTTCATTATGATCATGAATGAAAGGGTAAGGGATAATACATCAAAGTATATTGGTTTAATTATAAAGATATTGGGAACTATTCCAACCAATTCCCCAAATGTCAATGAAACTTTCCCCAATAGAATCCAAAGGGATACGGACAAGATTATTCAATTATTACAGTCGATGTGGAAGTTCCTAGAAACATGTTTAAAGGTACCCTTATCATCCAATTCATAATGGAAAATATTTTATTTGATTTTGGTTCTACCCACTATTTTATATCTAAATAATTTTATTAGGGTATCACATAACCACCTCGACAATTAGATATTGAGTTGGCTATGAAAACTATTAAGGGTATTATGGTCACCTCTCAAGTCTAAAACACATCTTTGATATAAGTATGTTTGAATTTTTTATTTTAAAATCATTTTATACTTATTGTAGTTGAATTTGATATAATTTTGTCTATGGATTATTTATCTTAGTATAGATCTCATATCAATTATAGAGGAAGTGAAATTACATTTGATATTTTGAATCAACCTTCAATCATCTATCGATGTGAGTATCAACATGAAAACCCAATGGAAATTATTTCTATCATGTGGGTTTTTTCTACCTATTAATGAGGGATATTTATATTAAATTCTTGGGGATGAACTAGATATTGAATATGTTCCTGTTGTTTGGGAATATGATGATGTATTTCCAAAAGACATGACAAGTCTTTCCACTAATAATGAAGTTGAGTTTTTAATAGAACTCATACATACTTCTACACTTATTTCAAATACGGCATATATAATATCCCTAATTGAGTTGTAAGAATTGAAGAAGAAACTCTATGAGAATATTAACAAGGGATTCATTCAAAAAAGTGTGTCACTGAGGTGTGTGCTTGTTATTTTTTGTTAATAATAAATATGGATTGATGCACCTTTAAATTGATTATAAAAACATAACAAGATAACTATAAAGAAAGTGTATCCTCTACTTTGTATTGATGACTTGCTTGATCAACTACGTGGAGGTCAATAATTTTCCAAGATTAACCTTCATTATGAATATCATCAATTGAGGGTCATGAAAGAGGATATACCCAATACTGCAGTTCATACAAGATATGGACACTATTAATTTATAGTGATTATATTTGTTCTTACTAATACTCACACGGTGTTCATGGATTTACTGAATATTGTATTTATACATTACCTTTATTAGTTTGTGGTAGTCTTTGTAGATAATATTCTTATATAGTTTTAGAGAAAATAATAGCATAAATATCACTTGATGATTGTACTGAAGACCCTACGGAAAATATGTGTGTAAATTTTTCAACGTGTGAATCTTGGATATATAAGGTTTCATTTTTTTAGTCACATAGTCTCAAGAAAGTGTATATATGTGGATCCATCAAAGAAAAAATTTATTAACCACTGTCCTAGACTAACCATAATTAATAAGATCTATAGTTTTCTTGGTTTGGATGGTTATTGTCGATTCTTTATGAAGAATTGTTCATGGATATCCAACCCACTCACAAAGTTATCTCATAAGGGAGGCAACATCCTTTGGATAAATGAATGTGATGAAAATTTCAAGGAACGGAAGAGACTGTTATCCAACAAACCTATGCTTACACTTCCCGATAGTATAGAAGGGGTTTTAATCTATAGTAATGTATCAAACAAGGGATTGGGATGAATCCTCATGAAGAATGTTATGATTATAGCTTATGACTTATGCCAACTGAAGTTCTATATTAAAAATTTCCCAATTTGTGATTTGGAGTAAATTTCAGTTAATTTGGAATTAAAATGTAGAGAAATTATATTCATAGAGAAATATGTGACAAATATACTAATCATAAAGTATATTTTCAAATAAAAATAGTTGAATATGTGATAGAAAATATTGTTGGAGATGATTAAAGATTATGATTTCTCAATACATTACCACCCATGGAAGGCAAACAAGGTGGAATATGATCTGAGTTGAAAAGATCAAGTGGGGTTATCTATGAGGAGGATCATAAAATATCCAAAATTTATTGATTTTCAAATTCTATATCTAGAAATATTTAACTAATGGGAGAAATGTTTTCTTTCTCAAATGTCTGTAAAACCATCTATCTATTTGAGAATTAAATCGGAACATAATGATGATGTTGAGCTACAAAAGAAGTTTAGAAATGTTCCTAAATTTTACCTGCATTGTGATGGAATGATAAGGTTAAGTAACCTTATATGTTTTACATCTATACAATATTTGAATAAGGAGTTATTGGATGAATCTCAAAGTTCTTCATTCCCTATTCATCCTATAAATATGAAGATGTATAGATATTTGAAAGAGTATTTCAGGTGAGACAACACGAAGAGTGATATTATAGAATATGTTTATTCATTATTATTATGTCAACAAGTTATGTCTAGGATATAGAGATATAAAGGAATGTTACAACCACTACTCATACCATAATAGAAATGGTAAAACAATACAAAAGATTTATTCATTGAACTAACCAAAACATTTAAAGGGAACAAAGCTATATGGGTTATATTTGATCACCATATTAAGTTATAACACTTTATTTCCATCATATAATACTTTTATCATAGTCAAATTTATATAATTTATATAAATTAATTTTTAAGGTTTCATATAGTAACACATTCTATTAAATATGATCGAGATCCAAGTTATACCATGAAGTTCTAGAAAATACTTCAAGGATATCTAGATATAGAAATTAGTTTTAACACTATTTATAATACATAGATAGATGGTCAGTATGAGAGAACCATTAAAACTTTATAAAACATATTGAAATATTTATCTATATATTTTAATGGTGGTTGGGAACAAAACTATAATTTAGTGTAATTTTCATACAATAATATCATTCAATAAAGTATTCAGATGGTTGTTTATGATGTCCTATATAGAAAAAAGTGTAGAACTCTAACATGATAGAATGAATTTGGAAAAATAAATCTATTAGGACTTGACCAATTTGATTAAATGTAAAAGAAGGTTATATCCATTAAGTATCACATAAGAGTATCTTGGAGTTGAAAAAAAAAGTATGCTAACAGTCATTAGAATGATCTAGATTTTGTAATTGGTGAAAAGGTATTTCTTTGAATATCTCCCTAGAATAGGGTGCTGATATTTGGAAAGAATAGAAATCTAATCCCCAGATATATTGATGATTAAAAATTCTTGATTTTATTATGATTTTATTTGATCACATAATATATCCACTTAACCTCTTCCAAGTCTATGATGTGTTCCATGTATATCTCATGAGAAAGTACATTCATGATCCTTCACATATACTGAACTCAAATTTTGTTACACTAAAACAAAATCTCTCTTATGATTAATATTCATTAGATAATCTGTATCATAATTATAATTTTATATGAAACTAGACCACTCACCCAGTTAGAGTTTTGTTATGACACCAAAAAATTGAGGAAGCAACGTGGGAACCTAAGAATGTAATAAGGTATAGATATCCTCATTTTTTTATATCATTGTAATGGAATTTCAAGGTAAATTTTTATATTAAGTGTGTTAGAATGTAATACCTATAGTTTTTATATTATATTTCTCTTTATTAAATTTTATTTCTTCAATATCTTGTGTTACACACAACATTGAGTTTAAACAAATAGTAAACTTCAATTAAAACATTATTTAATAGTTACCAATTAACTGTTGGTTTAGTGGGTATGAATAGGAATAAATAAATTTTGAAAATTTATTTTTTTGTACATGTATATAATAAATTCATTAGTTAGTAATTAATTATAAATAAAAATAAAAAAACAATTGAAAATAAAGGAGGTGTCTTTCTGAAAAACATTTTCTATACATGAAAAATATTTTTATATTAATAAATTAAATCAACCACATTTGGTGAATGATTTAATGAAATTTTAGTATTATATATTCAATAAAAAAAATTCATCAAATATATTAATTATTCATGGGATAAGAATAAATCTACTTTTATGCCTAAAAATAGTATTTTTCAAAAGGTGGTTTTCATCACATTCTAAAAACATATATTAAAATTAAATTATTCCACTTATAGATATTAAATTTAAAAGTAATTATTCAATATTTCTAATTATGGGGTATAAATTTGGTTAATAGGACCCTTTTATTTTTAGGCATTATGAATAGTAATTTTGGTAAAATTTATCACCTTGGAAAAGGGTAAATAAAGTTAATATAGTTTAAAACTAAATGATAAGGCCATAATTTTTCATCTTAATTCTTAAGGGATGAATTTTATTAAAAATTTACCACCTTATTATGTAAATAAATCTTTTTTATGGATAATTCTCCATAAAAATGACCTATATAATATTTAAAGTAAATAAAAATACAAAATATCACTCTCTTACTTTTTAAAATTTCTTATATTTTCATATAGGGAAAAACGTTTTTTATGAATATTAATTTTATATTTTTTTTAAGAATTATTTATAATTATTATTAATTATATTATTACATTAAATTATTATGCAACACCAATGTAGTATTTCATCAATTAATAGAAAAATAAAATAAACGATTTTAAAAATATTAAAAGTGATATAATTTTAATGTGTTATTGTATTCCACTAATTTTATGGAATATTATTACATATTATTGTTGTGGAAAAGGATTATATTTGAAATCAAACTTTTTATTTAGGTCTTTTAATTCAAATTAAATGAATAGTGTAATAATTTACAATAATGATATACTATGAAAATGATACTTGATTAAATTATTTAAAAATTATTAAAATATTCAAAGAGGAAAATTGGAATAATATATAGTCTAAAATATTATCCATTTTCCATTTATGAGTTAATATTTACCTTATAATTAAAATTATATCGCTTTAACAGTGAAAAAATCATTACCTTGTTTAACATTAAAATGGGTTAACTATGGGGTTAAACATGAAGATAAGTTTCAAAAGACCAATTAAAAACATTAACATTATATCGTTTGATAGTATTATAACATCATAATATAAAAAATTATAATATAAATCTATTTGGATGCATTTGGTTTGAAAATGATATTGTTATGTTTTATTCTTTTAAGAAAATCCAAGTGTGTCATCTCCCCCAGGTATAAAAGGACAACTCCTATTTCTCATATTTATACTACATTGATACTTATATCTCATCCAACCCTACAAATTTATCTTCCAATAATTTATATAAAAACTATATAGGTTATTTTATTCCCAAAATAATATCCCTATGGTCCTTAGGAGGGGATCTAAAGGAGTTCTTCCAAAGAAGAGGTAATCGCCTAAACCAGTCACTTTCTTTGTACTTCTTCTTTTACCTCTTATAAATATATGGTATTTAAATAAAGTGATAAAATAAGTATCATGAATATACTTAAATTTTATCATGATTATGTAAACACCATTATCCAACCTCATTATCAACAAATGAGAATTCAAATTATCACTTGTGCATACGTATGACTTACCATCACCACGAAGTGATACAATTAATTTTTAATCACCATCTTTAATGGATGGGAGTTATGATTGTTTTAATTTTTATATGTTATATTTAGTAAATAATTATAATTTTTTAATGATAATATATTATCTACCTTATTACCTTCTAACCCATTGGGAAATGATAATTTCACTCATTTTTATGTGTGGACTACCACCTCCATGAAACGATGTGATTTTCATTTTCCATTATATTTTAATTGGATAGAAATGGGGGTATATTTGAGGAATATATATGATTTATATTATATAATTATTATTATTTAAAGGTTACTAATTATATACATTTCTTTCATTCCATCATTGAAAAATTGAAAACAGCGTTCATGTGTACATACGGTGTGACATCTCCCTAAACAATATAGTTCATTTTTCTATTAATTCAATTTAATGGTTACTATAAATAAATATATAATTAATATATATGATTTTTATATCATTATTAAATTTCTATATATTATTTATCCTTGATAAAAGTAAAAATACCAAAACCACTGAACCAAAACATACATGAAAAATAAAGTACTTATTACCTGAAATATATATTTTAACAAAGAAATGTTAATAAACATGTGATAAAATATTATAAGTAGGTCATAAATGGTATTATATATGTGATTATTTTTATTTAATATATTTATAACAAATATATATTTTTTATATAGGATATTATTAATCATATACAGGAAGTCAAACCTGAGGTAAGGGGTTATACAAAATATATATATTTTATATATATATATATATTAAATATATATTTTTTATAAATATATTAAAAAATATATATTAAAAATATATTAAAAAAACCATATATGACCTACTAATATATTTGTTTCAAAATCTCATCGTTATTCGAGATTGTTTATGTTTAAGTCTCTATTGGAGGAATTATTCAATATTTCTATCCTAAAATTAATATATTTTCTTCTAATATGTTTATTAATAAACATTTCATTTAATATTACCATTTTCATCTCTTTGGTACTTAAAATTATTGAGAATTTTTTTTAAACCAACTCTATTCCTAAATTCAGTTGAAAATCCTTTTTCTTCCACATCCGTGTTTTCTAAAAAAATTACTATTCAAAAATGATTTATTAAATAAATTTATAACCATATTTGATATTTTAAAAAAAATTAAAAATAATCTCCATGTCATTTTCTAAACAAGTTACTTTTTTACCCCTTTTGTAAAAGTGTGAAAGGAATATTTTTTAGCTTATGCAACATGAACAGAAATTCCATCCATAATTACTGCTAAATTATTTGAGATTTAAATTAATATTTTATAAGATTATTTTCATATAAAATGTTTTCCTTGATATATTAGAAATATTTTATACTTCAATATAAAAAAAGGTATTTTCCTCAATAAATTTTATAGTGATATCTTTAATGTATTTTCATCTAGGCCAATATCTTTTGTTCAATATTATAATAAGATATAATCTAATTATACCATACACTTAATTTATCTAGAGTTTTTATGATCAATTTGATTGGGTATGTACTATTATGATACCATTCAACATATTACTCTAGATATTTTATGATTTTATTGTTAATTAGGTAAATTATTAACATTTCATATGCTAGTTTTTCAATAAGAATTCTTATATTGATTATAGTTTACCCCTTTAATATGAGTAATGTATTGTAATTATTAAGTTATGGGTGGGTATTGAAATTACATATCCCCTCGATGCATCGGTAGGTCTCATGAGACAAACTATATTGGGTTTTAGTCTAGGATTTACCCATTTAAATAAGATATCTTGGTATTAGACATTGATGGTATATTTAAGATGTCTTGGCATGAGGCCTTTATGGTAACTTTCATGCATATATAATTATGCATTCCTTCATTATGAAATCATTTATTTATGTCCATTTAATTATTTTTAAAGTTTTATATGGATAATTGTTTAGCTCATGTGATTATTTTTATGGTATTGTTTGATTATCATTTTTTAATGTCATATTATTCATGCCGTATTTATATTTTTCTATATTTATACCTTTACTAAGTATGTTATATCACCCCATTCTTATGTTTCCTTTCTCCATGATATCCAGAATTTTATTATTCTTAATATTTAGGTATATGATAAATGGGAAAATGGATTTATCAAATAAAATACTATGTAGTATTTATATTTTCAAATTTAATGTGGAATTTATGTACATATCAAGATTTACAATATTACTAGACTATTATGTCCTCTTGGATGATATCTCTTGAATCTAGTACCATTGTAATAAATAAACGATTGACTATAGGATACTAGGGTCATGTAATTTATAGTGTAAACTTTAATTTAAACTTTATTCATAATGAATAAATAGATATTAATATTAAATACATAAAATGGGTAGTATATAGACCACATAAAATTATGTAGGTTTGGAATATAAAATATGTATTAATAGAGTAGAAATTGAGATTAAATCCCTTACAAAAATGGTATCGTTGAAATGTAAATTAATCAACGAAGTGATTATGTGTAACAAATTTAAATCCACATAAAACAAGTGGAAATAAAACATAAAATAATCATAGTTTAGTACAAATTTAATCTTATCATATAAAATTTAATAAATAAATAATATAACCCAAAGAAAAAAATTGAGTTATAAAACCCCTTATCCCATGTCTCTACTTAGTTTTATAGGATTTAACCTCATGTATAAAGGTTTTAAACATGTAATTATTTTATACCAAAATAATATTAATATTTATAATATCATATATGATAACTTATAAAATCACATCACCCATTCTTTGAAAATATTTTACTGTTATCATTGTTTGGGTCTTAGTTGTTTTTTTTAAGAGAGTTTCAATTCATAAGTTTCAGTCCTTGTACATTGATATGTACGCATGAATGTTGCCTACACTTTTTAACAGTTGGAATGAAATAAGGGTAACCAATTATTTAACATTCAAGAATTATTATTATATCATATATATTCCTTAATTCTATCTTTATTACCATCCATGTAAATAGGAAGTAAAAAAATAATCATATCACTTTATGGAGCTAGTGGTCCTCACGTACACACGAACGACATTATCATTTTCCAACTGATTGGAAGGTAAGAAGGTAGATATGATATTATAATTCTAAAAACACAATTATTTAATATTTATCACCTATATTTTCTTTATATGCCCATTTATTCAGTAAAATTTAGCCTATATAATGTTAGGGTTATGTTTCCGGAGGTTCCAAGGGGGTTTAGTAAGTTTTAGAGGCATTTATGGTGGTTCATGATTTGTGTATGGTTATTTAAAATCATGAAGAATATGTACGGAAGGTTGTAAGGGATGATAGGGTATAATTTATAGGCACATAGATGGTACATGGTGTGTCCAAACTATTTTAATACTTAAGAGAAACTGTGCATCTTGAAATAGAGGTAAATGAATGGTAAGTGCATGGTTTTTCTAATCGTGCGAGCCAACTGTGAAAGGTATGGACTTAAGATAGTTTCACTACACTTTTGGTGCATGACTTTTTAACTCATGTATCCTAATTGTGCAGCATTTAGTTTTCCCTCCTAAAAAGTGGATATAAACTTAATTGACAACTTAAGACCTCATTTTTTCCTAGTCTCTCTATAACTCAAATTCCTTTTTTCCCAAGGCATGAGAGATAATTTCAATCAATCCAAGATTGATCCATGGATGAATAAAACTATTTTAGAGGCCCAAATTCATTAATAAGTTCCTATTATTCTTATATTCAAGGTTCTTCTCTCTCTAAAAACCATAGATCTAGTCTTTCATGGATAGATATTTATGTTATGAATGGTTTTATAAAGAAATCATGTTGGATATAGTGAAAGGAATGTGAATTTTGATAGTCTCTTGAATTTTTTGTGCTGATTTTCTTTTTTAAAAAAGTTTGGGAGGTAGGTGGATTCTCTCTCAAATACATTTAATTTAGACCTGAAATATTAGTTTTAAATAAATTATTTTATTAAAATTATTTTGAAATATTTGTGTGATTCTTTATAAAAACAATGTTTTGGTATTGGATTTTAAATTGTGGAAGGTGATTGGATTTCGGAAAACCCCATTATTTATAATTTTTAAATGATGTTTTAAAAATATGGTTTAGTTTGATACATGTAAATTATTTGTTGAAATTATTTAAAAATAATGGAATGTTTTGATTGAGATGAATTTGTATGATGTTGGCATAAACGGTTAGGTGTGAGTTGAATGATATGAATAATGGTCATAAAGTACCACTATAAAATGGTATGGATAATGTTAATGACTTACCACCATAAAATGGGATAGACTATGGATGTAAATTTTCATCATTAATGGTGACACCAAACTTTAGTATGTGTGTGTCTGTGTGTTTGTGTGTTTGTTTGTGTGGACATTGAAAATAATATTACAAATCAAATGAGAAATTTTTTAAAACATTTGTTGATTATTTATTTGGAAAACTTGTTTATGGATTTTATATAAACTATTTTTACTACTTGAAACTATTTTTTAAAATATTTTGACAAGTTTTTTCCTAGTAGCTTTATTTGGGAAGTTCTTGGGGAAAAACTACTGAGTTTAGTATCTCCCCTGAATAGATAATATTGTACATTAGAATATTTCATCTATTGAGACACAAGTAAAAGAAATATTTCTTGATTATTTAGTGACAATTACTGATACCATGTCTTGTCATGTGGATTTAGATCTTGGAGTGGGTGGAGTTTCGCTATTTTTTTTTGTGATGGATTTTTGAGTGGTGTCACCTTTCTGGTCCCCCTGAGTGTGCCATTTGGTTTCCACTTATACCTTAATATGGTTTGTTGGTTTAGTTATATTCTGAGTTTTATTTTTCACTCATGCATCGTATATCCATTTTTCGTTACATTTTTTTGGTTTATATTTTTTATCTTTTATATGGAAAATAATACCTCAAATGCTATTGAGGCCCTTTGCATTTATTTCCAGCCTTTAGTGTCTTCGGGATGTCACCTAAGGCCTAATAGATGCCATTAAACTTAAAAACTAGTGAGGATGGGTGGGATGATACATAATAAATATAATATATATTAATTAGTTTTATATTCATAAAAATACAATTAAAATGGTGATGAAAAATAAATTACACTACTATGTGGAGATGCTATGTAGTATGTACACATGAGCGATGCTTTCATTTTTCATAAGATAGAAAAGAAATGGAAAATGGTTATCCCATAATAATAATAATAAATTCTCATTATATTGATGATACTAGAGTTATTATTTTTTTATGGGTATGATATAGTTAGAATAAGTATAAGAATAAATAAATTTGAAGGAGTTGGAAAAGACGATTACCTCTTCTTCTATAGACTTCCTTTAGATCCATTATTAAGGACCCTTGGAATGGTCTTTTAGGAATACCAAAACATATAATTAGTGTATACATATTTTTTTAGGGGAAATGGTTGTTTTTTTATGATATGTGGATCAATTTGGTGTAAAGAATATAAATGGGAGGTTTTATTTTATAATTGAGGTGAGCGATACACTTGTAATTATTCAAAGTTTTAAAATATTATTATGCCACTTTAATGGAAAACAAATATCTCCAAAATGACTTATAATTAAAGGTGATAAGGTTATGGTCTAAATAAAACCAAATAATGAGGATTAAGTAAGTTTTTAGGTTATTTTAGCCCTTATAGTTTTGGATTAACCCCTAGTTAGCTCGGTTTGACCTTAACCACAATAACAACTTTTTAAATATTAAAGGGTTATAATTTTATTTATAAGGTAAAATTGGATAATAAATTGAAAATTGATGAAATTTTAGACCACTTATCATCTTAATTTAATTATTTAAATATTTTTATGATATTTGAATAATTTAGTAAAATATTATTTTTTATAAAATATCATTCATGTCACTTTTGAAACAATTCATTTAATTTGACTTTAAAGACACCAAGATAAAAAATTATTTATAACATAAACCCTTTAACCATATATTATACATTATTATTAACTATTAAATTATTTTAACATAATAAGTCATCCAAAAAAGATTAGTTTTTATATTTTTGAAATTATTTGCTTTGATTTTTCTACTGCTCGCACAGGCACTATGTCATCATTGTGTAAGATTTTAAGGTAACTATATCATTAATAAAAATTAAGAATAAATTGAAATCATAAAAAAATAAACATGTTTGAAATTATCTTTTATATTTATTCATAACATATTCTTAACCTTATGTGGACTTATAAAATAAATTAAAAACATGATACTGTCATTATTGAATATTCTTTACTTAACATAATATAAATGTCATTATGAGGGGAAATGGAATAGAAAACCCATATATTAGAATTTTGGATGTATATGGTTAAACTAATCAGATCAAATTAAATAATTGAAAGTTATTAGTTTCTTTTGGGACATTATCTTATAGTTTTAACCTCATTTTACCCTTTTTTACCAAGGTGACAAATATTTTCCATGATTACTATTCATAATAACCAAAAATAAAAGGGACATATATACCAAATTTAAACCTATTGATTAAGAATTTGGTATCTATTTTTCAAGATTCAATATCTATAATTTAAAGGAATCAATTTTATCATAATTTTGTAAAATTAAATGAAAAACAGTTTTTAGAAAAATATATTTTTAAGCATAAAAATTAACTTATATAAAATTCATGAATATTACTAATTAAAATGTAATTAATTAAATTACTCTAAATAATATTTATAATATGTAAATTTAAGATAGAATCTAAAATATATTGGAACTTATAAATTTCATTATTTAATGAAAATAAATAAGAGTATTTGAAAAATCGTTATTTTTTACTATTCATTAAAAAATCAATCATTTTTTTAAAATACCAAAATTTCACACTAATTTAATTTTCATATTATAATTTAGAAAATTATGCTCTTATTATAGAATAAAATTTCTAAAATTGACAGAAAATAATTATAATTTTCATGCACAAAGGGTAATAAAATCATTTTTGAAGAAAATGTGTTTTTGAAGCATAAAATGACTTGTCTAAAAATTGAATTATTATTTTATAATAATTAATAAATAATTTTTTATTGATTATAATGATTATATATATATATATTTAATAATGAAATTACTTATTTTTATACATTTTAATTCAATAGAAAGATACATTGAAATAATAATATGTTTATAATATATCTCAATTCGCTTAAATCTCAGTGTTGTGTGTTAAGAAAGCTATAGAGCTTATTATTCATTAAAATTCAATTTTTAAGGTGTTATATAAATATTAAATAATATTATTATTGATTTATTAGTATTATTATTGTTTTATTTAGTGATTGATATCATTTATATGAAGGATATAATTGTTATAGAGAAGGCATAAAATAATTCTATGTAGCCCTAGTATTATTTGGGGAAAGATTGGAATTTCATAGTTTAAGACATAAAAGTTGATAAGTTTGCATGTATGTGCATAATTCATTTTATAGGAATGTATTTAAATATATTATTCATTTTTTACTCTGTCTATGTTTCTTTAAAGGAGACGTATGAGTGATTTTGGGTTTTGTATGAGTTATTCACACATATAATGATGGTGGTGACTGAAATGTGCCTAACTATGGAGCTACATATGAGTGAATCAACATATAAGAATTATAAATTTGGAAATATGTATTATTATATCTAATATATGTACAAGTTATTTATTTGATTCATCTAGATCTATGTATGTTTTATTGAAATCTACATACAAGACAATTGAATATTATGCCTTTGTGAAAATTTAACAAAATAACAAGATGAAAATATGAATTTCCATTATATGTATTCTAAATAAAATATGATATGGGGTGATGATAATGATTCTCTTTAAAGTTATAAAAATCAAAATGATATGTTTATTCATGATTACATATATCATTTAACAAATACTAAGGTATAAGATCATTATCTTTTTAATTTATTTCTTTTAAATGAGGATATTCGAAAATCATCATTAATGATCAAAATGAATTGTAGAATTTTTTTATTCTACCACTGTTAGGAAATATAGAATCTTCAGTCTATTGAGAAGAATATCAAATTTGGATAATTTACTAATAAAATAATTATGCCTAAAATAAAATTCTATATTTAATAAATCTTGAAATATAATGAAAAGATGCATGTATTTCACTTCATTGTTCTAAATATAAAAAAGTGAATTTTGATTCAATCTAGAGAAGTAGAAGAAAAATTTGAGATTCTAGTTTATGTTTATTGATTTTATATTTATGTATAATAGTTTTATTTATGTACTGACATTTCTAGAAAATAAGTCCATTACAAAACTACAACTGTTTGATTTTTCAAATAGGTGTGAGTATTATATTATTTTTGAAATTATTTGTAATTTATTTTGAAAATGAACTTGATCCTACTAAAATAAAATAAAACTATTTTTTATCAAATATAAAAATGAAAATAAATAAAAGAGCAGATATTATTGATATTAGAGTGGAGATAACCACTTGATTCAAATATAATAACTGAGAATGTATGCACACACCTGTATAAAAAATCATGAGAAAGAAAATAAAGATTATTAGGACAAACCCAAATGTTTTTATTGAGAAAAATATAATGGTGATTATAACATTTAAGATTATATAATATTATATATATATATATATACTTTATCATGACTGATGTATAAAAATTTGAGGAAAAAATCAAGAAATATGTATAATAGTATATTGTTCAGATAATAAGAAGAACACTGAAGGAGAAAGAATAGAATATGATAATATTAGAAAGTGTAGAAAATTTTTGTATCAAAGGTGTATTTAATACAACTAATAATTCTTGTACATCAAATAAAGAGAAAGAATCCACTTTGTTTCTACAATATTGAAGCTTTGGATAAGGTGAGAGGAAGTAGAATCTTCTTTTGACCTATGATCACATCATATCATCATAATAAAAGGGTGAGCAAGGAAAAACTTATTTTAAATATTGGGATGCACAAAATTAAATGGGAACAAAGCTGATGCACACTAAACCTAGAGATAGCAGTATGTGAATACCTCTTTAAGGAAAAAGATTAAGAGGACACTTTTAAGAACTTTTGAGACGAATTATAAATACCTCATTAGGATTTTTCCAAAATCTTATTAAGATAAATATTCAACTCATAGGATGTTGATATAAAGAACCTATTAGGAATAACCTTATATATTTACCATTGAACCAATAATTTTGGGAGAATTTAGGTTAATATTTTTGTGATATAGCTTATACTTTTAATCAAGTGATTTATATTAGGAAAACTAGGCATCATAACTAATCTCAAACCTAGTAAGGATTAAGCTCTAATATTGAAGTCAAGACTTATAAATCTTCATGTGATTTATTTATTTTCATCTAAAAGTATATAATAAATTGTGATATAAGTAAGAATGAGAGGATTATTTTTTTATCTAATCATATAAATTGGTTTAAAATAAATAAATTACAAAAAAAGGATCATTGATTTACCCACTCCCCCTCTCAGTGATCTCATTGGATATGAGAATTTCAAGTGTTATTATAGCTATCCAGTTTCCCCTAAAAAATATCCAACTATTACCAAAGAAGAATAATTAATAATATTAGTAATATAAATAGTTAAGGTATTACCATTTTTAAGGAAAAATCGTGGATGAAAAAAAAAGAATGCTTCTATATTTTCTATCATAAGGGATTAAGCTGAGTGATGAAATAATAGTGGGATTTACTTCACTTTTAAAAGATGCTCCCATGAATTATATTGAAAATAGAAATCTTTAACTAGATGGAAAATCTGTAAATACCATATTTTCATCTCTATCTGATAATTTTTATACAAAGGCAATGGGACTTAAAACTACCAAGAAGAACTGAGAGAATATTGAGAACATGTATAAGGGAATGTGAATATTAAAGGGGCAAAAATTCAGATTTAAACATATAAGCATGAATACATATTTATGTCCAATTATGAAGTTATATATTACTACTTTACAATGTTTAATGAAACTTTTAGCCACATTATAGGTTTTATAATTAATAGAGTATTTGACAATTGTAGAGAACTGAGTGGTGAATTTCGATAATAGTTTTGACTCAAAGATATCATCCTTAGATAAGATGGTAAATTTATAGATTTTTGGGTTTCATAATACCCTACCTAAATAACAAAATTAAGAAATAACCTATTTTAAAAAATAAAGAAAAGGAGTATATGGAATTAAAATCCATCAAAGAATAAAACATCTTGGAAAATAATTTTGAATCTAATTCGGACTCATAAATTGATGATGAAATAATTGAATATTCTAAGAAATTAATGGAATTTATCTCTAAGAACATAAAAAGAGGTAAATATAAATATGAAGGTAATATTACTCTTCAATTATTTAATTATAGAGACATTTGTAATTTTTAAATTACTACCCAAATCAAAAATATGTTGATTCTAAAAGTGATGATGATGATGAAGTCATCTCTATAAGAAAACCCAAAAGAATCTATAAGAGTGACATTAGTAGTAAGAAAATAAAATTATGAAAGTATAGAAAAAACTTTTTGAATAGGGATAAATATGATGAAACATAAACATGGAGTGATTCAAAAGATCTAAAAATCATAAAACCCTCATATATCAAGTTAAAAATCATGCAGTCTTTGTGATCAGGAGGAAGTATAAGGCTATCCTATGTATATGTTGATACATAGACTGGTGGTATATCTTTATAAAAACACTATGATAAAGAAGAAATTAAAATTTTAAAAGGTTAAAATAAGTGAAGGTGTGAAGAAGACTAATCTAAAAAAGCAGTTCAAAAATTCCATGGTGAAAATTGTAAGATAAAATAAGATTCAAGATGATTTTAACACAAAACAAGTAGTAAAAGAATAAGAGATACAGGGGGAATAATATTAGTGTCTTAAATCCAATAAAACCTTTAATTCCACTGAGAATATTATAAAAAAATTGATATTCAATTTGAATCACCAAAATATTCTAAGAAGTCTATACCTAAGAAAAATTTACAAATATGTTTTAAATTTTTCAAGTGATACTGAGTTTGGGTCATTAAATTGTACAGACTTGCAAACTCAAATTGGAGGTGTTCAGGCTGAATAAATTTATAAAAGATGTTCTCCTAAAATTAATATATATATATAGATGAGTTAAATAGGGAAAATCCATAAAAAATAATGAAAAATAAATGTTTTAATTAATTTAGAAAACAAGCATATTTTAATCAGAAGGACAAAAAATTCCATGAAATGTTAAGGTTTATAGGATTTCGCTGGTGTTGTAGAGTATTTGGGAACAATAATTATAAATTATAAAACAACATGTAACTCCCATGCATAATTAATGAATCAATATGGATAAATCCATAAATAAGGGTAATAAAATCTATAATAGCATGAATTTAATAAATTACAGATTCAATAAATATAGAAATACATTGAATATATATATATATATATATCTATGTGTGTGTATTTGTGTGTTTCTCTTTGATGTTCTAAATATCACAAGTGGAATTTTGATTCAATATTTAGATAAATAATGATAATTTATAATGATAACTAGTTTTTATAGTTTCATTACTAAAGTTTATACTGGTATTATTGAATCGATCACATCACAATAAAATAATTCCAGGCCAGAACTGTTTTTCTATGATTTTTCATACAACTATAAATATTGTATTATTTTTTAATTTATTTATGATGTATTTTAAATAGGAATTTTATCTTGCTAAAATAAAATGGATGCACTATTAATATGAGATAAAAGGCTAAATAAATAGTAGAAAGTATATTCATGATATTATAGTGGAAAAAATCCCTTGAGGAAATGATAATAACTAAGAATACGGGGACACACCCATGTATAAATGCTTGAGAAATTATATTGGAATAATGGGTAAAACCTACATGCTACCATTGAGAAAAAGAGGATGGGAATTGTAATATTGAATATTGTGGAATTTTTTCTCTATTTAAAATATATATAATACATTACCACTATCTATATATAAAAAATGAGGAACAAGATAGATAAATATTTATAAGAGTAGAGTGTTAGGAGAATTAGAATAACTCTTGGGGAAGAAGATGAGAATATAATACTACTATAAATATAATAGAATCTATGTACTAAAGGTGAATCCATTTATATCTGGGAATTTATGTGCATTAAGAAAGGATAAGAGACCAATGTTGTTGTTATGGTATTGAAGTTTTAGATAAGTTGGGAGGTAAGAACCACTTCCTAAAACATGTGATATCACCGTATCATTAGGAGAAAACGTGAGAAAGGATTTTGATATTTTGGAAGACCAAGATGTATGGGATTAAATAAGAATAAGGTTGATGCACAGTATACTAGAATAAAGGTTTATTTGAAGACCAGTTAAAGTAAAATGATTTGTAGGACCCTTTTAATAACTTTTGGGATGTAGTATAAAGACCCCATCGGAAGATGTTTAAAATATTTTTGAGGTATGAATTTAACTATAGGGATAATAGAATAATGAACCCATCATGATGAGGATTATATATTTACTGGTGAACTATGAATTTATGGATATTTTCTATAGATATTTTTTGGATATGTCTTGTCCTTGTACTCATAGTTATTAATAGTGGATAAACTAGGTCTCTGAACTCGACTCAAACTTGGTAAGGAGTAGGCTCTAATATTGATGATGAATCTTTTAAATCCTAATGTTCTTTCTTTTTTCATATAATTTTATATGAGGAATGGTGTGATAACTAAGAATGATATGATAAAGATCTTAATTTATCATATATGTTATTTTAAAATAACAAATCATAGAAAGAAAAAGGTATCAATGATTTACCCCTCCCTATATTAGTGATCTCATAGGATCTGGGTACTTCAAGTGGTATCATTGATAACCAGGTTCCCCTCTGAAATATCCAACCTTTACTGAAGAATAACCATGAATAATATCAGTTTGATCAATAGTCTATGCATACCCATTACACAGGGGAATAGTTTTTATAGATGGAAAAAAGTAATAATTATAAATTTTCTATCATAAGGGTGTGAGGTGAGTGATATTATAATAGTGGGATTTACTCGACTTGGAATATATTCTCCCATTACATATATTAACAAGATAAATGTTAAAGTTGATGGGAAAGAGGGAAATTTTATCATACAATAGATATATAATAATGTATATGCCAAGGTAATGGTAATTATAACATCCAACAAGATAGAAGAGAAGCTTGAGAACATATATAAAGGGAAGGTAAATATTCAAGAGCATAAATTTAAAATTTGGAGATATTATTCTGAATACATCTAGTTGTATTATGATGAGGTTGTAGATGGGTGATTTATAAGGGTCAATGAGATTATTACGCATATTATAGGATTTAAAAATTATAAATAATATGATAAAGAATTTCACTGATATTTTTTACTCAAATATATCACAAATGGTGGATATTGGAGAAATATCCATTGATTAGTATCACAATACACTCTATAACTATGAAATGAGTAAAAGAAATATTTTTTAAATTAATTAAAATAAGGATATGGAATTGAAATAATCAAAGAAAAAAATATTAAGTTTATGAAGTTTTAATCTATTTTAAAAATAACAATTGACTATAAAATAAGTGATGAGTATAATAAAGTCATGGAATTTAACTCCAATAATAACATAAGAGGGAAAGGAAAATACAATAGTAAGATCCCTCTAAAATTATTTAATTTTTGAATCATTTAACATTTTTTAAATGGCTTCCCTAAGAGGAAATATGTTTATTTTGAAAGTGATAATTATGAAGAGTAACTCTATTAATTAAATCCCAAAATAATTTGGAAGATTGAAATTATAAGTGATAATAAGTTCTCAAGAAATTATAGAAGAAACTTGGTGAGTATGGATTAAGATGATGACACATCATTATGGAGTGATTCAAAATATGGAGGTATTTATCAAAATTATAAAACCCTCATATATTAGGTTAAAAATCATGTAGTAACTTATAGATATGATGATTAATAGGAAGGATTATATACTGATTATATATTAAGATCTGATTTTTTAGCCCACCTTGATAAAAACACCATGCTCAAGAAGAGAGTAAAGCTTCTGGAAAAGGATAAATAAAATAAAAATTTTAAAGAGAGTGATTTTATAAAGTAAAACTTTCAAGGTAAAAAATATAATATATGATGATATTTTAAATTGTCTTAATGAAAAATAGGTTTGAAATGAAAAATATATACATGAGTAACAATTTGGGCATCCTAAAGCTAAAAACTCCATGAATACTATGAGAAAAGAGTATGAAACCTTGATGGAGATTCAAGATAAATCATCTAAAGTTTCTAATAAGTCTACTTCCAAGAAAAAGGTAAAAACTATTTATAATTATTCAAGTGATACAAAGTCTAAATCATTCAATTTTTAGACTATGAAACTCAAACTAGAGGTTTGTATCCTAAAAAAGTCATAAAATTTGTGCTCATACAATTAGGATATATGGAGATGAGTTTAAGAAGTAACCCCCCCCCCCAAGAATATGGGAAAACAAAGGATGTAATTCATTTAGATATTATGAATATTATCATTAAAAAATAAATCAGTATCATGAAAGATTGGGGTTCAGAGGATTATTTTGGTGTTTTATAGGATTTGGGCACAAATCCTACAAAAACTAGTGGAACATTTCACTCCTATAGATAAGAAATAAATCAAGGCAGAGGGATATAGAAATTAAGAGAATAAAATATTTAAGGAAAATAAACAGTCCTAATTTTTTTTCAAAAAGCAACAAGTCTATCTATTCAAAAAAATTAGAACCTAAAAAACTTATGGAATATGTGACCAAAAAGGTAACCATAAAAAACTTATGAGAGTACTTTCTTGATAGACTCTAAAAACTGTTGGAGTCAATAAAGATTAAATTAATAAGATAAACCCTAACTATTATAGTAAGAAAAAATCTGGTTAGAAAGAAAAGGTAGATAGGGAAGAAGAAAATTATTATGCTAGAAAAAGATAATATGATTCATAATATGAAGACATGTTATAAACATAGATTAGAATATAAGTTCATAAATTTTTATGTGGGAAGATAAAGTAACTTGTAAAAAAATTAGAATATTTTTCATTAATATTACTAGATCAAGTTGAAGTGATGAATAAGAAGAAGTGAGTATCTAAGGAATAATTCACATTTATTGCTCAAAATAAGAAGGGTTACTAACACGATGATGATTTTTTAATGAAATGAGGTGAACATGTTGTCTATAGAAACTCATGACCTAAAATTCTACAAAGGGGGCATGAATATCTCTCAATGTCCAGTTGAGGGGAAACTCTAAACCTTTTTTATCATTGAGGAGAAAGAAAATCCCCTCCTAATCCCCTTAAAATTTTTATATTAAGATAGTGGAAATTGAATGAGACAAATTCATGGGGGTATATATGAGGTTGTAACTATTTTAAAGTAAAAAATAAGATTCTATCATGGTGAATTACTAAATAAACTCAACCATAATAAATAAGTGAATTCATCACTTGAGGGGGGTCTAACAAGAAGAGTAGATTCCAAAAGGTTATTTAATTCATAAAATATTCAATTTCTAGAAATCACTTTAAAACTAAAAGTTGATTTATTCCAACAACATTATCCATCCTTTTTTAAAATTTATTAAATATCTTTATAAAGGGGGAGTTTTGGTTTATGATTAAGATAAGATAAAGGGGAAGTTTTATGACTTTAATTTTAATTTTTTTGAAATATTTATTAAAGATTAGTGTAGTCTTCATCTCTTGATAAAACTATATAACAAAGATCCCAAAATATAAGAAAGAGAATCTTGTATCACATGATAAATAGTCTAATGTAAATCATTGATTGTTTAGTGAAATCACTACTATTTTCTATATTGGGTTATCCCATTAAAGTTAGAGTTTACTAACTAAAGGATCGTTACAAAATAATTTCATGGTGTCATCCATCTCTAAAAAACTTTCAAGGCTAGAAATATAAATAAAATAAGGGGGAGAATTTGTTGAAGGTGAGTAAAATATATCCCTTATATTAATTGGTATTATTTTTAGTATGGGCGAGCTAAAAAGGATCTAACTTGCAGACATATTAACATAGAATTATTTGTTGGAATTGACAACAAATAAAAATGGTCAGATCGAATAACCCATGCAAATGGTTTTATTTTTTTTCAATAAGTGTGTTTGTTCTCATAATTAGAGGAAATAATTATGTATCAGAAATGTGTAAATAGATGTTGAAGGTGTTTTAATCATAAATGGAAAAGGATTTTATGTTGATGCTACTTGAATAACATGTCTAGACAGATTCAAGTAGCAGCCTCAAAGCAAAATGATTTATGTGATGGTATTAATGAAAATATAAATCTTAATAAGTGAGAAAATTATTATCTATAATAGTTTAATAGAATATTGAATAGTCTGATTAATAGAAAAATTAAATACTTTTTACTCAAGAGAAGAGCTACCTAAAATATAAATAATGCATCTATTACTTTATGGATTAGTGAATAAGGTAAATAAAATATTAAATAATTAATTTAATGATGACTTAACTTATTGGTTATTGTATTTTGTGATGAGAATAGTTTAGATGAAGGATTGAATTTTTATTAATAATTCTTGAATTAATTTAAAGTTACTATGGCATTATTTTGATAAATTATGTATTTTATGTGTTTAAGATAGAAAAATGGATAAGTCAAGATATCTACATATGATTCATTTTAGAAGAATAAGTGTTAATGTATGATCCATTTTTACTCTATTTATGAGTCATTGAAGGAAATATATGATTTATTTAGATTTATTTAAGATTCATTCACTCATACAATAATGATAGTGACTGAAATGTGTCTATGTATATAGTTTCATATGAGTGAACCAATATCTATGTATTATTCATTATGAATGATGTATGATTAAATCTATATTTTAGGTGACTCATCAATGTATGAGTCATCAAGAGCTGTGTACGAGTCATTAGACTCTGTATGAGTCGTATGAAAACTTTTTAAGAGTATTTCCTCATTAGAAATTTGATAATTCTGTAGTATGAAAATATAAATTTATAGAGTACTTATTCTATAGAAAATATGAAATGTGGTGATATTAGTGTTATCATTTCATGTTATAAACATCATGGGGTATGTCTATACATGAATCAATCTAGGATTTGAGGAATATTGAGGGAGAATATTAATGTCCTATTTAATTTATGATTTTCATTTAAGTATTTTTGAAAATAATCATTAGTGATCAAAATTACGAAATGTAATCAGATGATGATAGAACTATTAGGAAATAGAATATATTCAATTTGTTGAGAATAATATCAAACCATGAATATTTTCTAAGAAAATAATTTAGCCTCAACTAAATAAATTTTAGATTTAATAAATCTGGAAATACAGTGAGAAGATGCAAGTGTTTCACTTAAATGTTCTAAATATTAAAAATTTAAATTTTATTAAATATTTTAATTAATAAAGATAGTATGAGATTCAAACATATGTGTTTATAAAATATATTTATTCTTGTACAGCTTTTATTAAATCACTCACATTTCAATAAAATAATTCCACATTGAAACTGATGATGTGTTATTTTTTAAACTGTGTTTATTATTTTATATTTTATTTTTTAGGTGATTTATTTTAAAAAGGAACTTCACCCAATTGAAAAAAAATGTAAGATCTATTTAGTTGAGAGAGAAAAATGGTATTCATGGTCTTATAGTGAAGATAGTTGTTTGAGGAAAAGAGAATAAATAAGAAAATGGGGACATAACCACATAGAAATATATGAGAAATGAAATATAAATCCTGGGGACAAACCCACATGATACCAATGAGAAAATGAGAATTTATATAATGGTAATTATGATTTTGGAATATTTTATATATTTAAAATACAAAAAATACATTATTGTGGTATATTTATAAAAATTGGAGAAATAAAAAGATAAATATATAGAATCGTAGATTTTCGAGAGAATAAGAATAATTATTTAATAAGAAAAATATAATCTTATAATTTTTAAAGATATACACATTTTTGTATCAAATGTGAAGTTGACTTCATGCAAGAATTCAGTTGAATCATGGAAGGAGGATTTAACATTTTTTCTGTCATATTGAAGTTCTATATATAGTGAGACTTATAAACCTCTTCCTATAACTTTTTATATCAACATGTCTTCAAGAGAAGAAGGTGAGAAATTCTAATTATTATTTGGAATATCCAGATTAAAATACGTGAAAGAGAGCAAAGATAGTGCATGCTACAGTAGGAGACACATGCATTTAAACATCTATTCTAGGAAAGATTTTGGGAGTACCCGTTAAATAGATTTTAGTATTTACTATAAAGACACCATCAAGAGATGAAAAAAATAATTTTGAGAGTTAACTTCATCTATAAGGATTCCAATATAAAGAACCTATCAGGAGGTAGGTACTATATTCACTGGGGAACCAAGTATTTTGAGTATTTTATGTCAACTTTTTTGTGAGATAGATTTTAATTGTACTCATAGTTATTATTGTTGAAATAATAGGTCCCAAAACATGATACAAACCAAATATGGAGTAGTATCTAATATTTGGGTTAGAAATTGTAAATAATCATGTGATTTCTTTTATTTCATATGTTTTAATATGAGAAAGGGTAAGACAACTAAGAATGATAGGATTAAGATCTTAACCAGTCCCACAGGTAAGTTTAAAAGTAATAAGTCATAAAAAATAAAAAAAAAAATTGATTCACCTCATACTCCTACCAATGATCTTATAGGATCAAGTCAATTCAAGTAGTATCATAGCTAGTAAGGTTCCCCTCTGAAAGACCAAACCTTTACTAAATAAGAATAATGAATACTCTTAGTTCAAACAATAGTTTATGTGAACCTAGTTTTAGGTAAATTATTTTCATGGAGAGAAAAATAAAATGCTTCCATATTTTCTATCATAATGGATTGAGGTGAGTGATTCTATAACAGTGGGATTTACTCCACTTGAAAATTATGCTCTCGTGACTTATGCTAATATAAGAAATATTGAAGTTGATGGGAAATTGAGAAATGGTGACATGTAATATATATCTGATAAAGTATACACCAAGGTAATGTGACCTAAATGTTCCAAGAAGATGTAGGAGAATGTTTAGTACATGTTTGAAAGGACTGTGAAAATTAAAGATGTCAAACATTGGATCTAGAAAGCTAAGTTTAAATACATGTGTGTAGCTAATGATTAGGTTGTGGGTAACTAATTTAAAAGGATCAAAGGTATTGTTAGACAAAATAGAATATTTTTATTCAATGTATATGATTCAATACATTTAAATAATTTCAAGAGTGATTTACCTAATAGGTTTGACTTAAATATATCATCCCTATAGGATCCATTAATGAGTTTTTCAACACCCTCCTTAACTATTAAATGAGGTAAGAACATATTTTTAATAATAAATTGAAAGAGTGTATGAATTTCATTGCTATCAAAGAAAAAAAATCAAGGTAAGTAAGGTTGAATCTAATTTGAACTCAAATAGTTATGATAAATCAAGTGAAGAGTATAAGAAATCCATGGCCTTTATCTCTAAAAAATTAAAATAGGGAAATGGAAATATAATGTTAAGCTTCCTATTAAATGATTTAATTATGGATTCATTTTGATTTTTTTAAATGACTTCCCAAAGAATAAATATGTTAATTCTAGAAGTGACTATGAGGAAGAGGAACTCTCTATAAGAAAACCCAAAATAATCAAGAAGAGTGATATTATAAGAAAGAATAAATTCTCAAGAAAGTATTAAGAAACATAATGAGCATGGAGGAAGATTATTAGACATCATCATAAAGTGATTGATAAAATATAGGTATCTCTTAAAATAATAAAGCATTTATAGATCATGTTTAAACACATATAGTCTCTTATAGAAGTGATGAGGAGGAAGAGAAGTGTATATTGTGTATAAGTGAGATATGAACTAGTTTTATACCTTCATTAAAACAATAAGATTAATAAGTGAGTAAATCTATTGTAGAAGGGGAAAATAAATAAATATGTGAATAATAATGATCTCATAAAGGAGATAAAAATTTCTAAGGTGAAAATTATAGGAAATAATAAGATTGTATATTATCATATTGAAAAACATTCTAAAAAAAAGAAAATATATATGAGGCATAATATAGGTTCCATAAAGTTTAAAATACCTTGATTATCATTAGAAACTATTATTAAAAAGTTATTTAAATTATATAAATATCATTAAAATCTTATAATAAGTTCAGTCTCAAGGAAAACGTACATATTGTTTCTAATTTTTCAAGTGATAATAATTATTGATCGTTTAGTTGTACAGACTATAAAACTCAAACTAAAGTTGTTTAGGATAGATAAACATATAAAATATATACTCTTATAATGAATAAGGGACATCTTATGAGTCATTAGTATGCCAAATATTGAGTTTTATTTACCATTAGGCTTACCTATGGTGATTTTGGTTGTTAGGGGTTAAAACCCCATTTTTGGGGAAAGTGGACTGAGGCGCATAGTTAGTACAGAATTGTTTTAACCATGTATATAATTTTGGAAAGGGGTTATAGTGGGTGATACTATGGTTTTAAATAATGTTTCAAACCATTCAAAGCTTAGGGGAAACTGTGTTTCCATGTTTTAGTGGGGAAGTAACACCTGTGTTGTTGGTGCATGGTTTTCCTAACTATGAGGATAAACTGTTTATCTTGTCTAGCTCATTAAATTTTTTTTATTTTACCAAATTTTATCTATAATTTGTTATACCAAATAGAATTATTTCTCCTCTCTTTCAAGTGAAACCCATCTCCTTGCCTTTTAAGCTTCTTCCCTCTCATATTTGGTAGATTATCTGTGGATACAAGGTGGTTTGGATTAAATTAACCCCTTTCTTCATGGTTTCTTATTCATGTACCCTTTATCATGTTTGTTCTTACATTTCCATGGAAGTGGGGAACACTAGTGGTTGTTGATTGTTGAAATTAGGGTTTTAATGGGGATATTTGGGTTTTTCTCTTGTAGATTAGGTATTTGAGGCATTATCCTACCTATTTTTGGGTGGTTTTTCTTGAAGTCTACAACTTCAGAACAATTCCAAGGTAAGTGTCTCTATTTATGGGTGGTTTATATATATTACCATTAAATTATAAATCAAATTTATTTTGATCTTGTTTAATTTATAATTAATTTTTTTTATGTTTATACCATGTTTGATGTATTCCATGGTTTGGTCTGGAAATTGGGTGTTTAAAGTGAGTTTTCTAAATAAGGGTGTCTTTCATTCACTCCAACTGTTTATTAAAAATGATTAAAGAAGTATTATTGTTTTTAGTATATTTATGACTTGGTTTTAGAAATTTTATTACCTTGTAAAATGTGTCTTATCCAAAATTTTCATGTTGGTTTATGAAATTAGATTTGGAAATGGTTTTCCCTATATGGAAATTGTTTGTAATTATATTTTAATGGAGTAGAAAATAGTTTAACTAGGGTTTGAATGAGGGGTTGTGTGAGGGAAAGAGAGAACCTTTAGGGATGAAGACCATGAGAACTTCCATTTTTCCAAGGGACTATGAGAGACTTTAAGGAGGAATCCCCTGAGATATGCCATTTATTTTCAAAGGGACCATGAGATCCTTTGTTAGGGAGACTATGATAGATTCCAATTATTAGCCAAGATACCCAAATATTTTTGGGAGTTAGGCCTAGGTAAGACTGTGAGAGATTCCATTTTTACTTAGTTTTCTAGAACATTTTGTTATACTCACTCATATAAAACCATTATGGTTATATCCTTAGGTGAACTTACTCATCCTGAGTTTTTTTGTATAATTTATTCATTTTATTAATTCCATTTTTTGTGATGAGATAGTTAGGCCCATTTTTTATTAGTTATATGATGATGATGATGATTTCATGCTTACCCTTAGTATTCTTCCTTGGGTATATAAATCATGTTGTTCCATGTGGCCTCATTTATCTATTTTATCAATGTTGATAAATTTTTTGGAAAACATTTTATATTTTAAATGAAAAAACCAAGGGATTTAAAGGTATATTTGAAAGTGGAATGTTTTCAAAGTAGATTATTTTTTAAAAGTGTTTTCAAACAAGTTTATTGGTTTTCGTGGGTAAAATCCTTAAATATATTCCTGGTGATATCCTACTAGTATTTGTGTCTCACACCTTACAAATGACTTTGGTTATATGTAGACATTATGTTATAGGAAATAGGTAAGGAAAAGGGAACCATTTACTAAGGTGGATCTTCTTGATTATTGTCATAAAATGTTTTACATAGGAGATTTGGTCTAGGTTAGTTATTTAATATGGGTTCATTTTGGTATGGTATATACATTTGGGTGTATGTATATGAATTTTTGTTATTTTTCCCATTTTATTTCAGTTTTGAGCTTATGGTTGATATATCATTTATATGTCCTATTATGGAAGGTTTTGTATATGATGTATGTTGTTGATTATGGCATGTTTAGTCATTGTTCCATTATTCTAGATGATGTATTTAATTTTGTATATTGAATGATATTGGTGTGTTCATCCTATTTCAGGGATGGGTCATGTTGGATTACCATGGGTTAAACCATTCCCAATAGTTCATTAGTTGTTCCTAGTGCTTGTCTCCATCCTGTAGTTACTGGGAACGCGGTTTAGGCTATACAATGGGCTGGCTAGGGTGATGAGTTTGGTGATACCTTGTTGTTTCATTAAAAAATGGTTTCATAGGTTTGTTTTGGTAGGTATTAAGTGTTAAATTTGATCTAGCATTATTCGTATTTGGGAGTTAGGAGAAGAAGAGTTCATGGTTATCTATTCTTCATGTCAAACCTTTAGTTTTCATGGGTGGTCAGGGATTTTTTTTATGTTTTAAGCCTAGTTATAGGTTTTTTAATGATATTTTTTAGCTATTTCATGGTTTTTATTAATTAATGAATTGATATCAGTGGTAATTTTTATTTTTGGGATAAAATAGATAGGTTTGGAAGAGGCACATAATTAATTCATGGGGTTATTAGTAACTGTGTGCAAACTATGAAACCATATATGGTAAATCTATTGACACCCATATGGTTGGTGCATGGTTTTCTTAATTTTGTGGTAAACTATTCATGGTGCAAAATACTTAAAAAATATGTTTCTACTCCATTCCCATTTGTTGTTACATTTTATGATAGTTTTTCTGTTAAGGCCCTTGATGGGGGTTATGTTTAGTTCTTTTATGTGGTTTGATATTTAATTGTCCTCGATGGCGATTGTTTTCTTATTTCTTATAGATGATGCCTCCCCAATGGGATTAATCCAAGAATAGAAAGGGTTTTGTCAAGAACACCCCAAAAATAAACCCTCCTCTTGATCCATATTTGGTGGAGTTAGTGATTTTTATAATTCAATACTTTGGTCAAGTGTGTATCCGAGATAAAACATGAAATGTGGATGATGATCAGGAGATTACAAGGAAAAACCATCAGTATTATGTAGTTATAAGGAACCCAAAAATAATAATGATTATTTGGGTCATATTGAGGGTATCTTTGAGTTCTTGAAGACCCCTTGGGCCCCTAATGTGGGATTCTCCACTTATGTGCTGGAAGGACCAGGTAATAAGTGGAGGGAATAGATGGTTCTTTCAAGATAGCATAAGGATCTCATATGGACCACTTTAAAGTTTGATTACAATTGGAAATTCTATCTAAATATTTGATGGTGTCGAAGTCATGTGAGTTCTAGAATATAGATAAGGGAGAAAATTTGGTGATGGATTATGCCACACATTTTACTGAGTTGGTACACATCTCTCTATACTTCATTGTAAATGATTACCTCAATGTATGACATTTTGATAAGGTCTTTAGGAAAAATATCAGGTCCATGATAATTCTTCTATTTCTACCAACCTACTTAGAGGATGTTGATAAGGAGGAAATATTAGAGGTAAATATAAATGAAAATACAGTTCTTAGTAGTGTTCTTTTAGTGGGTAGTAGACAGGGTTCCTCATCAGGAAAAAAGTGGAAGTGGGAAGAGCATCATCGGGCTAGTGGAAAGGGTGTACAACAGTTGTCAAGTAAAGTACATGTTGCTCATAAGGGTGTAAACCAGTTTTATTCTATCATTACGGTATGGTTGGGCACACTAGTCTTATTTACCCAAAAACTCTAAGGTACTTCCACTAGTGTAGGTGTTTTTTGAATATTCAATGCTTCTGTCAGTTTGTTTCATAGGGGAGTAGTGTAGGATCCATGCTCTTGAAGGGTTCTATGGCATAATATAATGATACTAGTGGTGGAGGATCTATCCCTAAAGAAAATTTATATTCTCACTAGGGTAAAAATTATCATAGTGGTTCTGAGATAGATCATATTCATTTGGTATAGGTTTTTTCAGAATATTTGGGTTATGAGATGGCCACCATGATAGGTACGGTATATATTATTTCTTCTATCGCATCTACTTTATTTGACATGGGAACATCACACTAATTTATCTCCCTAAATATAATTGATTATTAGGGGATGTCAATAGAGTTTATTCCATTTATAATGGATTTTCTAACCCCATTATATATAAATAAGGAGTAGGGTTTCATGTTCCTAGAGTGTCATATTTTAATTACTGATGAGGAAGTTGTTTGGGATTTCCTCATTTTAGACTAGGAAATTTTCGACCTCATAATTAGAATATATTGGATGATTATATTTCATGTTTTGATTGAATTTTCTTGTTTTAGGGTCAATTTTCTTACCCCTTATGGGAGTACCCATGTCTTTTAGTGTAACTTCTAGGATCTGAGTATCGCCCAAAGGTTCCCCAAACTCGGTTGGTGACATGACCTCAAGCACATTTCTTCAAATTCCAGAAGCTTCCTACTAGAATCGAGGGACAAGGTGTGATAATGGGCAAAATATTCCCTCATTGGTAGAGTATACACATCAGAAATAAAATATTAAACAATAGCAGATGTAGAAATTCCATGCCACAGAAGTTAACAGTGGAAGATGGATAGTAATAAAACAACTGAAGCACATATAAAAATGATGCATGTAACATGTGTCTAGGAAATCAGCCAAACATGTCACAATTTTGTAAATACAATATAGAATCCAAAGTACAAAAAATAAAGTAAACTCTAATAGCATCACAAGCCTCAACTTGGTCCCATGCTCTCTATCTCCAACAGCAATCAAGTGCCTGATGAAGAAGGTCACATTACCTTATCTATACCTGTAATCATATAATTTGTTTGGGTCCAAAACCTTACCAAACTAGGGTATCTCTCATAGTCAATACCCCTAGATTGACATAGCAAAAGTTAATTATAAACAACCTCCTATTTAGCTCTCACAGTCAATACCCCTGGGTCAATCATCAATACCAAGGCTCTCACGGTCCTATGTAAAAATAGTGTGCATATAATATCAAAGAATCTCATGTAATCTGAAACTACTACATCACTAATAATTCTCAAAAATATCACATGCATTTCATATAATCAATAAAACTTTATCCTAACCAACCAAGGCATGTAAAACAAGGTAAACCTACCAGGAATCCTAGACCAAACGACCATAAAAAACAATCAAGGGAAACACACCCATGGGGTTTCCCATAAACAAGGTATCTAACCTTACGCATAAGAAACAAACCCTTATTAATCAATCAAACCATATTAGGTAATAAACAGGGCTAAATTACAAATCAATAGATACCCCAAATTTGGGTATGCAACACTTTTAGCATATATAATCCAAATCTGAACAAAAAAGGCCCAAACTACCTACCTCGATGGCGTACGATCGATATACTTGAACTTCATCCCTTGAATCGGCATAGATCTATAAAAAGGTGAAAAACATTAAACCTTGAATAACTCAAGAGGGAGGAAAATCAAAAATAAAGGCTCTACAAGATTTAAGAACTCACCGGTGGAATTCCAAAGCACCAGACGATGCCTCAATCGAATCTCAGACTAAGATTTGGGGGTTCTATCCTCATTCTTCATTCCCAAGTGCTCCTCTTTGAAACATGGGAAGAAGAAGATGGTTCTGGACATGATATTAGAACCCTCTTTGATATATCAATTAAAAAAGGTAAAATGTATGTTATTTAAAACTACATTCCATATAGTGGCTTTAACCGGCCCCCAACTTAAGCTGTATATCAGGTCACCACATAGCCATGTACTAGTTTGTTACATAGCCACTAGGCAGTTGTACGTGGAAACCGGGTACACGGTGTGTACTCATAATTACATGGTGTGTACTTAGAAAAATCTTATTTCATCATTTTTTCCCAAAAAAAACCCAAAAACAAGATCCATACCTGAAATGAAGATCCAGATTCTTACGAACTTCCCTCCTTAAAAAAATTTGTCCCCAAATTTCCCTTCCAAGGGTGGTGAAGAAAAATATGTAAAAAACTTCAGACACTATGGTCACACATCATCCTCCCTCTCCCAAGTCTCATCATGTACTCACTCATTCTGTCATGGAACCCGTACCAGAGGAACACACCGGCCCTATAGAACCTCTATGCTATGATCCACAATCCGAATAGGGTTCTCTTCAAAGGATGAATCTACCTCCAATTCAACATCCTCGGGTTGAAAAACATAAGGCAGGTCAACAAAGGAATGTCGTAATTAAGAAACAATAAAGACGTCATGTGTAGCCCGATACCTCTAAGGTAATTGGAACTGGTAGGAAACTGGCTTGACTCTCTACAAAACCACAAACAGCCTAATGTATCTTGGTGAAAGCTTACCCTATCTCCTAATACTCCTATGTCCTAACCTTGGTGTGGCACGTAGGAACACCTGATCTACGACCTCAAACTCCAAAGGTTTGTCCATCGATCAGCATACAATTTCTGGCGAGACTGTGTAGTATCCATCCTCTTCTGAATCAACTCCACCTGCTCAGTGGTCTCTTGGACAAGACGAGGTCACAGGAAAACTACCTATCCTACCTCCATCCAACATAGGGGTGATCGAAATATCCTACCGTACAAATCCTCATAAGGTTCCATATGAATCATTTCCTCAAAAATTTTATTATAGGCAAAGTCCACTAGGGGTATGTGTCTCTCCCAAGAGCCCACAAAGTCCAAGATGCATGCTCAAAGCATGTCCTTCAAAACCTGAATCATGTGCTTGGATTTTCCATTTGTCTAGGGATGGTAAGTTGTACTCATAATTACCTTTGTACCCAAATACCTCTGTAGTCCCTACCAAACATGAGAAGTAAACCAGTCATCCCTCTCTGAAATGATAGAGTTTGGAAACCCGTTTAAATGTATTATCTCTCATATGTACAACCTTCCAAGCTCATCAACACTGGAGGTTTTATTAATCAATAAGAAATGTGAAAACTTTGTGATTCTCTCAACAATAACCCATACATAATCATTTCCTTGAGGATACCTTGGTAAACCCATCATGAAATCAATAACGACATCATTCCTCTTCCACTTTGTAATGCGTAACTACTGTAAAAGCCCTACTAGTCATGGATTCTCTGCCTTCACCTACTGATAGGTGGAGCATATCATAACAAAACCAGTTATATCCATCTTCACACCTGGCCACCAATACTGGAAATGTAAATATCGATACATATTGGTGAGATAAAGATGAACTATCCATACTGAGGCATGAAAATCTTGCATTAACTTCTCATGTATGTATGCATACACCCATATACACCCATTAAAACACATAACATATTCCTTTCCTATGGTCCACCTAGGAGTAGGTTCATCGCCTAACACACTCTCTCAAAAGACTAGGCGTTTAGAATCCTATAGCGACCTCATTCTCACTTGATCCAGTAAAGTAGAGGTAACATCTATAGAAGAAAGAAACTTCTGCCCTTTTTTCATGCACCTCCAAATGCATCTCAGAGAACATAAACATAAGCTTCCATTCATTGTTGGCTTCATTAACTGCTTGTATTTGAGTCCACCTTCTTAACACATTTGACACTACCTCTCCTTTCCTAGGAATTTAGGCATGATCAAAGTCAAAATACTGAAAGTACTCAATCCACATTCACTGTCTCAAATTCATATCTTTATAAGTAAAGATATACTTTAGGATTTTGTGGTTTGTGTATACCACCAAATCCTCTCCCAAAAGATAATGTCTCCAACAGTGAAAAGCATGCACAACTGCAGCTAACTCGAGATCGTGTTTTGGGTAATTCCTCTTATGTGTCTTGAACTGCCAAGACCCATACTCAACGACTCCATCTCCCTACATTAGCACTACTCCCAACCCGATACCTGATGTGTCGTAGTATACGGTGTAACTCTTGCCCAGCTCTGAAAAAATCAGTATCGGTGCTGAAGTCAATCTACCTTTCATCTTCTGAAAGGCTGAATCACATTAATCTATCCATAAGTACTTCACACCATTCTTAGTCAGGCTAGTCAGCGGCACTGCTAATCATGAAAATCCCTTAATAAATCACCTGTAGTAAACATTTATCCCTAGAAAACTCTATACCTCAAAGAAGTTCTTTGGTTTCTCCTAGGAAACTAATGCTATCACTTTCTATGGGTATACTAATACTCCTATATCTGATATGACATGACCTAAGAAGTTAATCTGTTCCATCCAAAAGTGGCACTTTGGGAGCTTAGCATATAACTGATGCTCTCTCAGTGTACTCAAAATGATCTCAAGTTGGATGGCATGGTCATGTTGAGTGTAAGAGTACACAAATATGACATCCATGAAGACTACCACAAAATAATCCAAGTAAGAATGGAACACTTAGTTAATCAGTTCCATGAAAACAGTCAGCGTTTTTGTGAGACCAAACAGCATAACAAAATACTCATATAGACCATACCTACTCCAAAAGTTTGTAAGAGGTATATCTAATGGTCTAACGCGCAAATAATGATAACTGGATCTCAAGTCAATCTTTGAGAATGCCTGGTCTCCTTGAATATTATCAAATATATAATTAATCCTCAGCAAGGGATATTGATTCTTGACTATCAACTGGTTTAGATTTTGATAATCCACGGAAATACTAAGGGTGCCATCCACCTTATTTGAAAAAAGAACTGATGAACCCCAAGGAGAAGTACTAGGTTAGATGAAACCCTTTAATTTAAACTCCTATAACTAGTTATTGAGATCCTGTAACTCTAGTGTAGCCATACTATATGGTAATGGACACCGGTGCCACTCCTAGAACAAGATCAATATAGAAATATACTGAACACTCTAGAGGTAAACCAGAAACGTTTTCTGAAATCACTTCTTTTAAATGATCCACCACTAGAGGAATGTCTATCCGTGAGGTCCCCTAGTCATCCAGATATAAACTAGAAATCTAGGCTGTAATTCCTCCCAACCCATGATGATCAGGACCAGCTCTACTTTCTTGGACATCCCACTCACCCTTGTGTAGAAAATATCCTCCCTCTAGTGAAGTGAAACTCACTCTACAGAGAAAGTAGTAAACAAATCCCTAAAAGGAGACCAACCAGTCCATTTTGATAATGACATTGAAACCTTTCATGTCAAAGCCATAGAGGTCCCATAAGAAGTGACACCCACCAACCTCAAGAGGGAACTCCTTACTCTAACGTACACTAGTCATTCTAATACCCAATGGTGTGTCTTGTTTCATAACATCATCATAAGTAAAGATAAAATTCCCAAGGATATCTACAACAACAATAAATATAATACTATGGGAATCTAATGTATCAAAAAGAGAAGAAACTAAAACTGAGGAAACTAGAATCGTACCTATAACCGTAGAGGGTATGGGATGCTTCTCTTATTAGGTCTTATCCATCGCAAAATTTTAACCTGTACCACAGCCTTACGACCCTTCCTGGTTACCCTGATCTGATCTTCCCTACTATCACTAGAAAGTTTTCATCTGGATACCACATCCATGACCACCTCCTCGGCATGAACAGCCTGATGAACTCTAGTTCCCCAGTTGATGAGAAACTGGTGGTCCTTCTCCTGAATGTGGAGTCATAACAGATCCCCTCTCACTTGTTGATGGTGAGAACATCTGGAAAAATGCTAAAGATGACCCATGTTGCCGCAAGATCAGCACTCAACTGGGTCTCTCGGGCACTGTAGTCTCGTGTTCCCACTCTTTCCACACTGATAGCACATCACCTGGATACCTGAAGACACATTGTGTGAAAGATCCATGTCGAGCTTCCTACTATCATTTGAAGTAGTACTAGCTCTTGATATTGAAACACACTAGCTTTCAGCTCCAAACCCTCTTAGATTTCTCTCGGTAATCAGCACCTAATTTACTATATCAATCACCAATGTCAACCTAAAAACATTCACCTACGGTCAAATGTCATACTTGATACCATCCTAGAATTTCCTATCCAATGATAACTCGTCACCCCCCAAAATAGGTGTGAAGTGATGAAGCTCAATAAAGTTAGAAGAGTAATCCATCATAGAAAGAGCACCCTACTCCAAATGCATGAACTCCCACGCTTGGTCAGACCTCAACGTCTTGGGGTAGAAGTAATCATATAAGTCCCTCTGAAACTCTTCCCAAACCATATCTCGATGAAATATCGCCTATGAGATAAAATCCCACCATCTCTTGGCGGAATCGCGTAGTATGTAAGTTGTGAGTTTCACCCTCCTCTCAAGATGCATCTCTAGATTCTCGAAGATAAAAAGTATGGCCTCCAACCATGACTCTGAAGCATGTGGTCCTCTATACCCTAAAAAAGTATGACAATGTTACTAT
This sequence comes from Viscum album, assembly GCA_963277665.1. NCBI lineage: Eukaryota > Viridiplantae > Streptophyta > Magnoliopsida > Santalales > Viscaceae > Viscum > Viscum album. The sequence continues at coordinate 743,510,397 of OY728148.1, forward strand.
TGTAAAACCTGCATCAACTCTTACATAGTCAGTGCAGGATTTGGTGCTCCCTGAAAATTCTGCATCATCCTTATAAAGCAATCATGGAATTGTGCATCAGCACCTACGTCCAGTATAACTGCTGGTGCCAAGACAGGAATAATGGGAGTATTTTCTGGTTGTCTTTGATCTACCAATTCTAGTGTTTGATCATCATCTTTTACCTAGCGTACAACTAAAGGATGTCTTAGTGGCATGAATCTGCAAGGTCAAGCGCACACCTGAGTTCAAGATTATCAAGGAATGCAACTTAGAAGTGGAAGAACAGAATAGGATAATGAAAACATTCAAGTTTTACAAAATAGGGTTACATGGTGTGTATAACCACTACACATCGTGTTCCCTTAATCCTTAACATGGTTGTGTACCTCTGCCAACCTGGTCGTGTAACACCCCATAGACAGGGCGTGTTCCTCATGAGACATGGTGTGTACTTGAATATCCCCTCCTTCCCAAGTACTTCTACATGGATAGAACTACATGGTCCTTCTGGTGTAACACTACACAGTGTGTTTACCCTAGACATGACATGTAAAATTATGGTACAATCCACCTGTGTTAGTAGTCACACGGTCGGATACACGGTCGACTTCAGCATGGAATGTACTCCCAGTACATGGTGTGTTTTACCATAAGTTTACCAACCCTGTGTCTCTTATCACATAGTCAGTCACATGGTCAACAAATACATGGTGCATACATAAAGTACATGGTGTGTGCTTAAAAAAATCCATTACTTCCTGAACAGAAGAACACATGGCGTGTTTTCATAGAACCACACACCATGTTGTCTAGGTTTCCATATAGTAAGCCTCATAAACATCACTAGAACCCTTGAAATCTTGAAATTTTTCCAAGGAATTCCATGTTTCAATCTCTGAGAGACCATACTCCCAAAAAATAAAAGTTTTGCATCCTTATACATGTTTTATCTTTACATAATTCAATTAAAGTTCAAACATGATCCGCTAAATTTCTAATCCAAGAGGGCACATAACACCTCGAGGACCAAATATCGACGTCAATCCAAATGAAATTTTACACGTACCAATACCCTATCAATATAGTAGGTATTTTATCATGACATCTATACCAAAACCATTCATATCTAGAACAACGTCTATCAAAATAGAATTCAATTTAGTAATGCTCTTTAAATGGAATGGCACGAATGCATGGCATGTGATTTCTAACCAGTGCCTATATGATACATGAGATCGAATACCCTCATCTCATCAAGATGAAACAAAAAAAGAACCCCAATAAATTAGATCATAACAGAAAAATATAGGTGAATCACCCAATGGTGAAATCAAATCAACTGTAAAAATTTCAAAACCAGGTATATTATAATATTTGAGGTAACATGGCTTTTCCCTGTACATGGGGTAGCTACTCTCGATCACATCTTATTTACAACTACATATTCCTTCATATCCCAGTATATTGGATCCAAATAGTAAGTAAAAGAATAAAAGAAAACTTCCCTCCAATACCACTTTGTAATGTCCTGGATTCGAGTGTTGTCCAAAGGTGCCCCAAACCCGACTGGTCACATGAACTCAATAACATTTCTCTAAACGATAGAGGCTTCTGACTAGTAGTGAGGTCCAAGCAATGATAATGGAAAAACTATTCCCTCATTGGCATAGTATACATAATGGAAAGAAAATAGTAACCAATAATGGAAGCAGAAATACCATACAATAGAAGTAAACAACAGAATATGGATAGTAATAAAACAACTTGAGCACATATATAAATGATGCATATCACATGTGTCTTGGAAATCATCCAAACAAGTCAAAAAGTTGGAAATATGATACAGAAGGAAAAGTACATAAAATAAAGTAAAATCCAATAGTATCTCTAACCTCAGATTGGTCCCATGATCTCTAGATCCAACAGAAATTGTGTACTTGATGAAGAAGTGCACTTTCCCTTATATATACATACAATCATATAATTTGTTTGGATCCAAAACATGACCTAAATAGGATGTGAGATGAATCCCAATAGGCAACGACCGAAATATCTGTGTCTATCTGTTAGTGAATATATATAGAAGGTAATATGAAAAAAAATTAATCAATAAACTAGGAAGTACTCAAAAGTAAACAATCCTACAGTTCTCAATTACATTCATTTAATATTTATTAATTATTCAATTAGTTGAATAATGTGACCCCAGGATCTAGCCTAAGCTCTGTATTCCCCCATGTAATAGTAACAAAAAATATGTCTCATAAAACCATCTAACAATCAAGTAAAACCAAGTCCAATATTTTGTTTTGTCTTGGAATACTCATCACAATCATTCAAGTATACAATAATGACCCTTTGGGAATGTTCTCACAATCTAATCCCCATGGTCTAACATAACAGCAAATCATTTAAAAAATTACTCTCTGGGAATCTATCATGGTCAATAACCTTTATTCTAACACCGCATAAATTAATTAAATAATGACCCTATAGGAAGCTCTCACAGTCTATCCCCTTTAGTTAACATAGCACTTATCATTTACAAATGACCACCTGGGCAGCTCTCAGGGACAATACCCTTAGGTCAACATGGCATAACTGAAATATAAACGACCTTCTAGGTAGCTCTCACAGTCAACAACCATGATTAAAAAAAGCATAAGGTAATTATAAATGAACTCTTAGGTAGATCCCACACTCATTACCCATGGTTTATTCATCTACACCAAGGATCTCATGGTCCTGTGTAAAAATAGTGTGCATATAATATCAAAGTAGTTCATGTAATCTGAACTAATACATGGATAATCATTCACAAGAAAATATCATGCATTTCATATAATCAATAAAACTCCATCTTAATTAACCATGGCATGGAAAACAAGTCAAACCTAACATGAATCCTATACCAAATGGCCATAAACAATCAATCAAGCGAAACGCACCCATGGGGTGTCCCTTAAACAAGGTATCTAACCTTACGCATAAGAAAAAACCCCTTATCAATCAATCAAACCATATAAAGTAATAAATAGAGCTAAATTACAAATCAAGAAATACCCCAAACATGGGTATGTTTCACTTTTAGCATATATTATCCAAATATGAACAATGAAACACACAAACCACCTACCTCGATGTCCTGCGATTGATATACTTGAACGTTGGACCTTAAATTAGCCTAGACCAGATTAGATCTAAAAAAAGGTGAAAATTTTCAACCTTGAATAACTCAAGAGAGACAAAGGATGAGGAAGAAAGGATCTAGATTATTCAAGAACTCACCTGTGGGATTCCAATTCACCCGAATGTGTCTCAATCGGAGCTCGGATGGAGAATCAGAGATTCGATCTTTTTTCGCCATTCTTGAGTGCTCCTATATGAAAGATAGGAATAAGAAGATGGTTTCGGATATAAGACGTGACCCCACTCCAATATATAAATTAATAAAATTACATGGAAAGTTCTTTAAAACTACACATCATGTAGTGTACTTAACCAGCCCTAGACTTAAGCGGTCTTCCACGTCACCACACAGCCATGTAACTGGTTGTTACATGGCCAGTACGTGGTTGTATGCGGAAAATGAGTACACGGTGTGTACTTAAAAAAATTTCCTTTCCTTTTTTTTCCTCAAAAATAACCTGAAAATAAGATTCATACCAGAAATAAAGATCTGGGTTCTTACATTTAGGGTGAGTGGGATTCGTAATCTGGAAGGTTTGAATTGGTTGTTTTGAAAATTATGTTGATTTAATGATAGTTTTTTAAGTTATTTATTAATGATTCTTATAGGAGTTTGGTGGGATAACTTTCAATTGTTTATGATAGTACCCTAATGTGTTTTTAGAGTATTTATCAACATTTACACCCCAACAATAGATCAATTTAACTATTTATATACTCCCCAGCATGTCACGACCCGCCTTCACCAAAAGGAGGGAAGAGTCAGCGGATTGCCAGGCCCTTCCTTCTTTAAGTTGAAGGAGAGATAATGACCCCCGAAACCCGCCTTCAATAGGTCCCGGAGTGGCGACTAGCACCAAGGGTATAGAAAATTTTCGCAAATGGAAGGAATTACCCTTTTTATTATTTAGGATCGGGAGAAAGGACAAGTCGACCTCCCAAAAAGGAAAAGAAGCAAGTTTATATAAATGAACCCAAATAAGGTCCCCATGCATGTTTAAACAGTCTACAACAAGGTACAAGTACAAAAGAAAAAGAAAGCTCTCAAGTACAATACCAAAAGAAAACAAAGGTACGACAACAGCGACAACTCCAACTATCCGACTAATAGGGTCCCGCGCAGCCCTGGTAGACCTCCTGGAAACCTGAAAGTAAACGTAGGGTGAGCATACAAGTACACTCAGTAGGGAAAACCAGGACTCTCGTGCACAAGTGGGGGAACGTACTAAAGTCCCGTGAGAAAAGAGTGAACCAAACAACTAACAAGGCAAACTATCCATCCCAGGCCTCACCAAGGCTCACTCCCCAAATAACGCAAGTCAAGTAATATATATAATAAGAGCACATCGATGTTTGGGTACCCCGCGCCACTTCCCCACTGGTTATTGAGACATCCTACGCATCGGACCAATCCCGCCATTCTCACCGCAGTCCCACTGCCACACCCGCCCGCACACACCTGGGCCACCACCACACGCAGTCCCACTGCCAAATCTAGCCCGCACACACCTGGGCCACAACCACACGCAGTCCCACTGCCAAATCCCGCCCGCACACACCTGGGCCTCAACTGTCACAAGTAACCATGCCTGCAAACACCTAGGCCAGAACAACCACCGCTACGCCCGAAGACACCTGGGCTAAAGGATCCACTGCCACGCCCGAAAACACCTGGGCCTCATCCCGAAGACACTTGGGAAACCACCTGCCGCACACACCTGGCCAACCACCACAACACCCTGCCCGATGGTTCTTGGGCTAATAATGGACTTCAGGCCATCACAGCCTGCCTGAAGGTACTTGGGCTATCCGGGAAAGGGAGCAGAAAAGGAGCTAATAACCAGCCACTAAGTATAGTGTTGGGAAAAACACCTTACCCCCATAAATGGGGGTGTTCGGCACTAAGTGCTCAACTTGGGTGGGGCGCGAATAAGAAACACAAAGCTACAAGTATAGATATAGGTAACAAACACTCACCCAAAACTTAGGTTTTCCTAGCCAACCTACAGAACACAATACCACAGCCTCCGAGTCACGATTCACGACCCTTTCCCACAAAACCATTTGTCCCATTCTTGTTTCACATTCAGTCAAAATGTTCAATTAATTTTAAGCACTACTGGGCAACTACCATAAGCATAACCAAGGAAAACGTCAAAGCATAGATCAACCAAAACACTCACACCCGGTTCTGCCAACAGAGGATCTCTCCCCAATTTGTGATAAAAACTCACAACCACTGAAACCATGCCAACAGGAGATCCCATCCCCCAAATTCACACAACCACCGAGAGTATAAAAAGAACAGGGGATCCCATCCCCTCCCACATTTCCAGCAAACGGCCCGAAGGGAAAACAACCACTAACCACTACCAACACAAGTCAGGGATTTTCAGATTTAAACGATTTAACACACTCCATGATTTCAAAATCCGTGTGTTCTAACCGGGAGTTATCACAGAAGTGCCGGTCCTGGTGCTTTCAATTATTTAGCCGGATATACGTGGTTAACCGATTTCACAGCAGGAGTTCACAATTTCAGCAACCCATTTAAAACATCATGAGGGGATTCAAGTGCGCACACACGACCACCAACGGCCTCAATTTTCAGAAAACATAAACCAGTACAACAAAAGGGATGATCACAAGATAAAGCATAACAACGATCACAACCCCTTCCCCTTCTTCCTTTAGAACTTCGTTTATTATCTTCATTAGGGTTTGGTTCAACCAATTCCATAGGAACAAAAGTAGCGCCCACCCCGCATGATACACAAAAGTGAGAGACGAGAGAAATTCCCTACTTGTTGATAGATGATCAACGTTTAGGCCGGGGGCGCGGAACTTTACGGATAACGACGCGGCGGTCCCGATGCACCAGAAGAGCCACGATCGAAGAAGGGGGAAAACCACGGCCTAACCCTTAATTATAAGAGCTGGGGACGGTTGAGATGAAACACAAAACCACGGAAGACGAGGGAGTCGTGGGTTGACCACGTGGCTTGACTCATCATTAATGGCACTGGGTGGTTTCAACCGACCCATGAATTAATGAAGCATTCAATTAAAACCTTGGTGCACGTTTCGGATTCCCAAAATATTTTTAACAAGGCAGAATAGGGTTTGAAACCCTATTTGCGAAAAAGGAACGTTACTGGAGCAACTTAGCAAGGTCGGCCGACGTCGGCCGGTCTCACCGATCGGTCGCACCGATCGGTCTCTCCGCAAGGAAACCAGATTTTTGGCAAAGGAAGGGACCAAGGGTGGTCTGGGTCATCACATCAGATACCTCTTAAACGATTCTCGTCCCCGAGAATCAAAACAAACCAGAAGGAAAGAGAGGATCCGAACAACCATCTTCGAAGATACCTCTTAGGAGTGGACCCCCGCTAATTGAAAACACTCCCTGTCAAGAACCAAGCAACATACCACGCCAAACCGCCCGGTCATGTGGGTTTGGGGAGTTCCCCTCCCCCATGTCAAGATATTATCCGCTTTGGGCGGCACTGACTCGCCCGCACGGGTTTAATCGCATCCACCTTAATGCGTCCTGATTAGGGGTCGGGTTTCCCTTCCCTTTAGCCGGGGCTTTCCACACATAACAGAGGAAAGGAACTAGCACATTTCATAGACAAAAAGGTCAACGTTCTGTCACAACAGGCACCAAAGGTTCAAAGCTCAGAACAACCCGGGGTATTGGGCACGCATCTGTGCTTCCCTCTCCCACGTGCTCTCTTCGAGGCCGCCATGTCTCCACAACACACGAACCAGGCCGACGGTTCGTCCACGGAGCACTTTCTCCTTGCGATCCTCGATTCTGACTGGCCGTTCCTCGAAGGTCGCGTCTCCTCCCACATCTAGCTCTCCCCAGTTGATGACATGAGAGTCATCATGTAAGTACTGACGAAGCTGGGAGACATGGAAGACGTCATGGACCCTCTCCAACTTAGGTGGTAGGGCCAGCTGATATGCTACCTCGCCAACTCGCCTCAGCACCTCGAAAGGTCCGATGAACCTAGGGGAGAGCTTACTCCCCTTTCCGAACCATCGCTGCCCCCGTCGAGGGGAAACCTTCAAAAACACATGATCTCCCACCTCGAACTTCAGGGGCCTCCTCCGACGATCAGCATAAGATTTCTGCCGATCCTGAGCTGCTTTCATCCTCTCCCGCACTAGCTGGACTTTCTCCGTGGTGCTCTGCACTACTTCTGGTCCAAGAGTACCAGTCTCACCAACCTCTGCCCAGCATAGAGGTGAATGACATGGTCTTCCATACAAAGCCTCAAAAGGAGCCATGCCAATAGTAGATTGAAAACTGTTGTTGTAGGCAAACTCCACTAAAGGCAAGTGTCGTACCCATGATCCTCCAAAATCCAGAACACATGCTCGCAGCATGTCCTCCAAGGTCTGGATAGTCCGCTCTGTCTGCCCATCAGTCTGAGGGTGAAAAGCAGTGCTAAGGCGTAGTTGGGTGCCAAAAGCATGTTGTAACCCCTTCCAGACTCGTGAGGTGAAACGAGTGTCCCGATCTGAGACGATCGTTTTCGGAACTCCATGCAAACGCACCACCTCATCCACGTACCTCCGTGCTAAGGTACTCACGGGTCTTGACTCCTTGATAGCCAAGAAGTGAGCAGATTTTGTCAATCAATCCACCACTACCCAGATAGCATCATGCCCGCCCTGAGCTCTGGGTAGTCCCGTGACGAAGTCCATCGAGACGTCGTCCCACTTCCACTCGGGAACATCTAGAGGATGCAACAGACCACCAGGAACACGGTGTTCAGCCTTCACCTGCTGACACACCAGGCATTTAGCCACGAACTCTGCCACTGCCCGTTTCACCCCGGGCCACCAAAACTGTCCCCTCAGGCCTTGGTACATTTTCGAAACGCCTGGATGTACTGCCAAGGCTGAGCTATGGAACTCACGAAGGACTTCATCACGCATTACCTCTGGAACAAACAACCTCCGATGAAAGAGCATCCGACGTCGGCTATCCTCCGACCATCCTTCCGGGGCGTTCCCCTGATCGATACGATCCCGCAACACTTCCACCTCAAGATCTCCCCACTGAGACTCTTCCACTTGCTGCAACAAAGAGGACTGTACCGTCATCTGAAACAAACAGCCTCTAGTACCTTCCACCCATGCATCCAAGTGTAAGGCAGCCAACTCCCCCATCGCCCTCCAAGCATCAGAAGATTCCCGAACCACCTCCTGATGCGGCTTCCTGCTCAGGGCATCAGCCACAACGTTTACCTTACCTTCAGTGTATGAGATCTCAAAGTCGTAGTCCTGGAGAAACTCGACCCACCTCCGCTGTCGCAAGTTCAAGTCACGCTGGGAGAAGATATAGCGCAAGCTTTTGTGATCGGTGAAGACCACAAAGCGCTCCCCAAAGAGGTAATGTCGCCACAGGTTTAATGCGAACACTACCGCTGCAAGCTCCAGGTCATGGGTGGCATAGTTCCGCTCATGGGGGCGTAGCTGCCTGGACCCGTAAGAGATCACCCCTTGTCGCTGCATCAATACGCACCCCAGGCCCTGTCCCGAAGCATCACAGAATACCTCATAGGCCATCCCTTCTTCTGGCAATCTCAACACTGGGGCACTAACCAGTTTTTCTTTTAGGTAGCTGAAGGACGACTCACACTGCTCGCTCCACATGAAAACCTGGTCCTTCTTGGTCAAAGCCGTCAAAGGGGCTGCTACCCGGGAGAAGTTGGGTACGAATCTCCGGTAGTAGCCCGCCAGTCCGAGGAAACTCCGAACTTTCGCCACATTCTTGGGTGCTGCCCAAGAAACAATTGCCTCAACCTTTGATGGGTCGACTGCCACTCCCTGCTCAGACACTACATGTCCGAGGAAGTGCACTTCTCGTGCCCAGAACTTGCACTTTGACAACTTCCCATAGAGCTGGTGCTGTCGGAGGACCTCCAAAACCGTCCTCAGGTGCTCTGCATGATCCTCTTCTGACTTTGAATAGATCAGGATATCGTCGATGAACACCACCACAAACCGATCCAGGTACTCCCGAAAGATGGAGTTCATAAGCCCCATGAACACGGCCGGGGCGTTCGTGACACCAAAGGGCATGACCACGAACTCGAAGTGCCCATACCTGCACCTGAACGCCGTCTTCGGGATGTCGCTATCCTTCACCCTCAGCTGGTGGTACCCGGATCGCAGGTCGATCTTCGAGAACCATCCTGCCCCCTTCAGCTGGTCGAAAAGATCATCTATCCTCGGAAGAGGGTAGCGGTTCTTGATCGTTACCTGATTCAGCCTCCTGTAATCAATGCACAACCTGAGGCCACCATCTGCCTTCTTTGCGAACAAGACTGGGGCACCCCACGGTGATGCACTTGGACGAACATAACCCCTCTTCATCAGATCGTCAATCTGTATCCGCAATTCCCGTAGCTCCGAAGGTGCCATTCGGTAAGGAGCCATCGAGATTGGTTGAGAGCCGGGCTGCAGGTCTATCCCGAACTCGATGTCACGTCGAGGGGGTAGAGTCGTCACCTCCTCAGGGAAGACGTCCATAAATTCATGAACGATCTCTGGTACTTCCACCATTTCCTCATCTGTTGATTCTATCGTCAGTTCGGTCAACAAGGAGAGGAGAGGTTCCTCCCTCCTGTTTCCCTTCGGACAGCTCCGCTCGCCGGTGAAAGTAACACGCTGGCCGTCCAAACCGGAGAAAACCACCCTCCCTTGGAAACAGTCGATGACGGCGCATACAGAAAATAGCCAGTCGATGCCTAGGATGACATCGTACGGCCGAATCTGTAGCATAAGGAGATCCTTAACCGACTGATGTGGCCCCAACATCAGTCTACATCCCCGAAAAACGAACAGCAAGTCGGTCTGACCTCCAACTGGTGTGCTCAACACCAGGGGCACTGGAAGTCTCTCGGCATCTAGACCCAAGGCGCGGGCTAAACTGGGTGCAACAAAGGAGTGCGAAGCTCCGGTATCGAACAAAGCATAAGCAAGAGTGCTAAACACACTGATCGTACCTCGAACAACCTCTGGCCCTGCTGGAACCGTTGCTTCTGCGGCATGTAACTGTCCACGCCCAGCTCCCCTGCCCCTCGGCTGTCGGCCACCTCCCCGACCACGCCCTGGTCGAGGTCCCTGGGGAGCGCCCTGAGGTCGGCCTCCCCCTCCTATGTCTGTCTGCGGAGGAGCGGGAGCTCGCTGTCCCTGCTGCTGCTGCTGGAAGGGTCTGACTGGGAACTGCTGCTGCGGCGGACGCTGGGGATGACTGCCACTGCTGTACTGCACCCGATCGGGGCACTGACTCCGAAGATGTCCAGGGCTCCCGCAGATGAAGCACCGTGGTCCCGAGCCTGAAGGAAAAGAACGTGGGCCAGGGGATCGAAACTGAAACTGCTGCGGCCTGCTCCCTGCGGGTCGGAACCTGGAGGGTCCCGATGCCGGAGGCCTGGTGCTGACGGCCTTCCCCTTCGATGGTCCCAGCTGGATCCCTTCTCGTGACAGTCCGCCTAGAGCGTGCATCCTTTCCACCACTTCGGCCTTCTTCTGAACCTCTAAGTATGTCGGAAGGGTAAAGGGGGTAACAGCATACTGGAGGGAGGGTCGGAGCGCCTCCTCCAAACGTCTTGCCCGAGACTCCTCATCGGGAAAGAGGTCCGGAGCAAAACGCAGGAGGTCCTTGAACTTGATTCCAAGTTCCCTCACGGACATGCTCCCCTGCTGGAGGGAGAGTAGCTCTTGCCTCTTCTCCGCCTTCATTGTCGAGGAGAGGAACTCCGCCCTGAACTCCCTCTCGAAGTCCGCCCAAGCAACCTCAGACTTTTTCCTACTCCCCAGGTGAAGCATCCACCACTGACGTGCCGCTCCTCGCATCTGGCTAACAGCCAGAGGAACCCAGTACTCTGTCGGGGCCCGAATCAGGCCGAAGGCTATGACTAGCTCCTCCAGCCAGCCTTCCGTCTTCATGTCGGAGGTGCTGCCCTCGTATTTCTCGAGGGCCTGTCACTGAAAGGCTCGAAGAGTCTTCTGCCACTGGTCGTCCTCTTCCTCCCGATCAGCTCTCTGCCGATTGGCCAAAGTAGTCTCAGGAGCCTCGATCGCCTGTACCACACGTGGTCGCCTTCCAGGTGCCATAGCTGCAAGGTAAACAAGGAATGCCTAAGCCCAGTAGTGCAAAGAAAACCGTTCTCAAAACTTATTAAGATTTAATTTATTCTCAATTTCCCAAGACATCCTAGAAACACAAAAACACAAGTCATTTATGATGCATGTACCTTTCCTAGGGTCTCTACCCTGCAATCAGTGTGGCCTCACTTGGTCGTTCGGTAGGTCCAGAGTCCTTGCATCGGATCACGGGGGGCCCTAAAATCCCGTGTCCTAGCCGGTCCTCCCTGGCCTAATTCACGCACCAAGGTCACCCAACGCTGTTGCCTTACCATCCCATGCAATCCTTACTGTGCCTAACTCCAGACTCCGTCCTATCTCTCAACCTCACCCTCTGATACCATTCTGTCACGACCCGCCTTCACCAAAAGGAGGGAAGAGTCAGCGGATTGCCAGGCCCTTCCTTCTTTAAGTTGAAGGAGAGATAATGACCCCCGAAACCCGCCTTCAATAGGTCCCGGAGTGGCGAATAGCACCAAGGGTATAGAAAATTTTCGCAAATGGAAGGCATTACCCTTTTTATTATTTAGGATCGGGAGAAAGGACAAGTCGACCTCCCAAAAAGGAAAAGAAGCAAGTTTATATAAATGAACCCAAATAAGGTCCCCATGCATGTTTAAACAGTCTACAACAAGGTACAAGTACAAAAGAAAAAGAAAGCTCTCAAGTACAATACCAAAAGAAAACAAAGGTACGACAACAGCGACAACTCCAACTGTCCGACTAATAGGGTCCCGCGCAGCCCTTGTAGTCCTCCTGGAAACCTGAAAGTAAACGTAGGGTGAGCATACAAGTACACTCAGTAGGGAAAACCAGGACTCTCGTGCACAAGTGGGGGAACGTACTAAAGTCCCGTGAGAAAAGAGTGAACCAAACAACTAACAAGGCAAACTATCCATCCCAGGCCTCACCAAGGCTCACTCCCCAAATAACGCAAGTCAAGTAATATATATAATAAGAGCACATCGATGTTTGGGTACCCCGCGCCACTTCCCCACTGGTTATTGAGACATCCTACGCATCGGACCAATCCCGCCATTCTCACCGCAGTCCCACTGCCACACCCGCCCGCACACACCTGGGCCACCACCACACGCAGTCCCACTGCCAAATCCAGCCCGCACACACCTGGGCCACAACCACACGCAGTCCCACTGCCAAATCGGGCCCGCACACACCTGGGCCTCAACTGTCACAAGTAACCATGCCTGCAAACACCTAGGCCAGAACAACCACCGCTACGCCCGAAGACACCTGGGCTAAAGGATCCACTGCCACGCCCGAAAACACCTGGGCCTCATCCCGAAGACACTTGGGAAACCACCTGCCGCACACACCTGGCCAACCACCACAACACCCTGCCCGATGGTTCTTGGGCTAATAATGGACTTCAGGCCATCACAGCCTGCCCGAAGGTACTTGGGCTATCCGGGAAAGGGAGCAGAAAAGGAGCTAATAACCAGCCACTAAGTATAGTGTTGGGAAAAACACCCTACCCCCATAAATGGGGGTGTTCGGCACTAAGTGCTCAACTTGGGTGGGGCGCGAATAAGAAACACAAAGCTACAAGTATAGATATAGGTAACAAACACTCACCCAAAACTTAGGTTTTCCTAGCCAACCTACAGAACACAATACCACAGCCTCCGAGTCACGATTCACGACCCTTGCCCACAAAACCATTTGTCCCATTCTTGTTTCACATTCAGTCAAAATGTTCAATTAATTTTAAGCACTACTGGGCAACTACCATAAGCATAACCAAGGAAAACGTCAAAGCATAGATCAACCAAAACACTCACACCCGGTTCTGCCAACAGAGGATCTCTCCCCAATTTGTGATAAAAACTCACAACCACTGAAACCATGCCAACAGGAGATCCCATCCCCCAAATTCACACAACCACCGAGAGTATAAAAAGAACAGGGGGTCCCATCCCCTCCCACATTTCCAGCAAACGGCCCGAAGGGAAAACAACCACTAACCACTACCAACACAAGTCAGGGATTTTCAGATTTAAACGATTTAACACACTCCATGATTTCAAAATCCGTGTGTTCTAACCGGGAGTTATCACAGAAGTTCCGGTCCTGGTGCTTTCAATTATTTAGCCGGATATACGTGGTTAACCGATTTCACAGCAGGAGTTCACAATTTCAGCAACCCATTTAAAACATCATGAGGGGATTCAAGTGCGCACACACGACCACCAACGACCTCAATTTTCAGAAAACATAAACCAGTACAACAAAAGGGATGATCACAAGATAAAGCATAACAACGATCACAACCCCTTCCCCTTCTTCCTTTAGAACTTCGTTTATTATCTTCATTAGGGTTTGGTTCAACCAATTCCATAGGAACAAAAGTAGCGCCCACCCCGCATGATACACAAAAGTGAGAGACGAGAGAAATTCCCTACTTGTTGATAGATGATCGACGTTTAGGCCGGGGGCGCGGAACTTTACGGATAACGACGCGGCGGTCCCGATGCACCAGAAGAGCCACGATCGAAGAAGGGGGAAAACCACGGCCTAACCCTTAATTATAAGAGCTGGGGACGGTTGAGATGAAACACAAAACCACGGAAGACGAGGGAGTCGTGGGTTGACCACGTGGCTTGACTCATCATTAATGGCACTGGGTGGTTTCAACCGACCCATGAATTAATGAAGCATTTAATTAAAACCTTGGTGCACGTTTCGGATTCCCAAAATATTTTTAACAAGGCAGAATAGGGTTTGAAACCCTATTTGCGAAAAAGGAACATTACTGGAGCAACTTGGCAAGGCCGGCCGACGTCGGCCGGTCTCACCGATCCGTCTCACCGATCGGTCGCACCGATCGGTCTCACCGATCGGTCTCTCCGATCGGTGTCACCGATCGGTCTCTCCGATCGGTCTCACCGATCGGTGTCACCGGTCGGCCTCTCCGATCGGTGTCACCGGTCGGTCTCACCGATCGGTCTCACCGATCGGTCTCTCCGCAAGGAAACCGTATTTTTGGCAAAGGAAGGGACCAAGGGGGGTCTGGGTCATCACACAGCATGAGTCCTATTTACTTACCATTTTATAGGATGGATCTAGCTGAGTAGGAAGATTTGAAAATATAGCTAGAGGATCTTGAGGGAAAGGTATTTATCTACTCCAACATATCAATTTGGGCTTCTCTAGTTCTATTTGTAAAGAAAATGGATGTAAACCTTCATATTTTCCTAAAATATCGTAAGCTTAACCATGTGACTGTGAATAATAAATACATATGTCCCATAATTGATGATCTCTTTAATATGATCATAGATGACTGATGGTTTTTGAAGACCAACCTGAGATTCAGGTACCACTAGTCAAGGTTCATGGATGAGTGTATTATGATTCTTTCTATAGGGGATTCGCATCATCTCTATGTCTGGTGGTGACAGACTATTTTTCCCCAAATTTCCACTTTCCAAAGGTGGGCATCCTCAACATATTAATCAGTGATGTGTTCTCCTTGATCAAAAAAGGATAATTGGATTTTGGTTTCTCTTCCCATGTATTCATCCTCATATCTCATCTTCTAGTCCAGGTCTCCCTTGTAGATATAATTCATGTTCATGAAACTCATTCCCAATGCCATATCAATGTGGGCATTAGTTAGTTATACTGCTTCTACCTTGATAGGGAAACAAAATTTAGTTTGAGTAGTTATTAATGATGGGCATGTCTTGAAATCTCTAGATGTTGGGTTTATTGGGAACCTATAAATATTTCTCCTTTTAAAGTTAGAGGCATATTGTATGAATTTTATTAGGCACAAAACCTAAGGCATCCCATATTGGCCATGAGGTAGTTGATGTTAGGGGCATAAGTCTTTTGAGGAATTTTATCTCAGTATACCATGTTTATTGTATGGGTTAGATATTTTCGATCTGTTCATAGGTTTAATGTCCTATGAGTATAAGTAGGCTACGAGTTTAGTGTTTGTTAGGGATAGGTTGGCCATAGGATTAATGTCTTATGAGGATAGTTGGGTCATAATTTTAATATCCTTTAGGGATAGGTTTGTCATAGGTTTAACATATTGTGTGGATAGGTTGGTAACTAGTCTAATATCTTGTGGTGACAGGTAGGTCACATGTTTAACATCTTGTGGGGATAGGTTGGTCACATGTTTAATGTCTTGTGGGGATAGGTTGGTCACGGGTTTATTTTCTTATGGGGATAAGTATGTTACATGTTTAAAATCGTTTTTGGATAGTTTAGTGGTTAAGTGTTCCCCTAGGGGGGATATTTTACACTTGGGATTTTGTTAAGTGTGTCCCCAATAAGGAATATTTTACACTTGGGATTTGGTGAAGTATTGGGGCATCGAGATTGAACCAAATAGAGGTACCCCAGATGTGTTTGTATATTGATATTGAACCTCATATATGTGTCCTACATACCTTGCTAAGAAATAGGGATCAAAACCCCAGTATTTTGATTCTATAGTTTGAGGTCATGTGACAAGACTAGTCTATTCAGTTTAACATCATTCGGTATGGATGATCATGTCATGGAGGGATCATCAGTGAGGGATCGTGTTGGGAATATGCATATGGCATTCCTAGGTGTTCTGGTTGTAGGGTGTCATCCCTTAGAGGTGAAGGAGTGGTATCCCATAATGATCATAAATGGGGCATCACATGTTCATCGCATGGGTTAAGACTATAGTTTAACATCATGTTTTGAGTATGTTTTCATATAATTTATTTTTATACAACAAGGATTTTAGGATAGGAAATTTTTGTGTTATATAGCCCAAAAGTGGGGGTTTCTATACTTAGGGAGGCCATTTCTTCTTAGAAGATAAAGATTTTGTATAAGTCCTCTCTACCAAGAAAGGTCATAAATTTACCTTTATGATTGCACCTTTATGACATACATTTCTACTACTCATGCACCTCTGGGTGGGGCATGGTGTAAACACAACCCTGGAGGAGTGGAAATCAGGGGTCCCAACATTATGGTTCCTATGATTAGGAGTTAGAGGCATTAGTGTACTTGTTATTAAGAGAAAAAGTTAAGTTAATGGTCTAAGTTGTGTTTAAAGAAAAGGTTTTGGACACAAGGGTTTATAACACCAGATGCATGGGAATTTGGGTTGTCGGTGAACCATTTTTGGATGGGTATAGGGTCCATGGGCATTAAACTTTTTTGGAAAGGTGTTGGATGAAATGAGGAACCATAGAGAGTCATGGTGGAAGAGTTTTATAAAGGTTGGGGCTTTATAAAAATTTAGGTATTCATAAAGGATAGGTATCTCATGAATGGTCATGTTTCAGGAAACAAGGTTTCCCTACCTCGGAGTGAAATCTTGGTTCCTATGGGCTTGGTTTTGTGAAGAATAATTATCTCGTGAATCCCTAAGAGGAAAAAATGGATTTATTCTTACATAAAGTCTATAGACCTTTGATAAAGTTATATCCACCATGGCTTTAGGTTCTAAAAACCCATGAGAGGTGGTTTCATGCAAGGTGTTTTCCTTTTTAACCACATATCATCTCTTCCTCATTATGGTTTTGAGTTTCGTAAATTTTGGGATTTTCTCAAAAGATGAAAGGTCATGTCCCCTTAAAATTCAGACATGGGGTGGTATTTATAGGCCCAGTGGAGGTGATGGAATCTATTTTGTGAAATATATAGGATTTCACGGAATATTATGAGATTCATAAAGGAAGGGGTGTTCCACAGGTAGACATATGATGTGCAGAGGTTACCATATCTAACTCCATGTAGCTGGGTAACTACCATGAATTAGAGTTATGATGTGCGTATGTTACCACATCAAGATCCATGTGGTGGGAATGTTATGTGAGATTCATTAATTTACTAAGGCTAATACCTTCATGATCCCATACCCTTAAGTTTATTTTTGATTCATTTTGGCCTGAATTTTCTTTGAACTAGTAGTTAATTCCTTGAAATCTCCTTTGACATGTTTATTTCATCATCAGAAATCCTCCACAACCTCATAATTAGATCCAAATAGGGAGAGGCGGGTGAAATTTGGAGTGGAAAACAATATGGATTTGTGATTGGAAAACTATTCTCATGAAACTAAATCTGACCTTATGCCTATAAATAGGGGTGGGTCCCTAAGTGTATAACATATTTTCAGGAAAGATAGGATAATACTCTCTTCTCGTGAAACTCAAGACTTTTTTTGTCAATGTTTGACCTTGATATTCAACTCTCATGAAGCATTCCTCTTCGACAAACCACAACATCAAAAATTGACTTCCCCAATCTTGAAAACTCTCAAAAACATGACATTCATGAATCAACCTTTTCAAGAGAGTTTGATAAATTCTCTAATTATGGATTAAAATGTCCATCGAAGGTTTTTAATCTTTTAATAATAGATGAAGGGAGATGTCCAGGAACCTCATGATTAGTTAGATCCTCAAAGCAATTTCAGATCATGAAACTATAACTGAATTACTAAGGGTGGAATATCAAGGATACCCACTATGAAATAGTCTTACACTACATGGTTTTGGGTTGAGGGATGATGTGTTCACCCAAAGTGCCAATCAGGATGAGCCTGCCTACTAGTTTAGGGGCAGGCCTAGGATGTACTAGTGGAATAGGTAAATTGGGTGTAAAATTATGAATTACCACACATCTCTTATATATCATTCCCTATGGAAAATGTGGATAATGTCAATAGAGAGGAATTGGAGGAAGATTCCCCCCTCAATATGAGATCATTCTTAAGGCGGGTTTGATGGACTATCTCAATGTATGGAATGAGGAATAGGACCCATGCTAGGGTGGACACTTTATGAATGGATGGGTCTTATCATACCAAATATGCTAGTTTTTCCATGATTTTGATGTATATTTCAAGAGGGTTTGGATCTATGATATGGCATGTTGCTCACAGATCCATGTTTACCATCATGACGACATCATGCCATAGCTTCTAAGAAGGTGATCATTGAGAACGAACACATTTCACCAACATCATATAAAGGTTGAAATTGGTCTATGATACCTCTACCACATCATTAGAAGCCCCATCCAATGGGATATGTATGATGAGTTTCTCCCAGCTAAAGATGTATGGGATGAATAAGAGTAGATATTGATAATCGAAATGGATCTACTATACCCGGTTTAGGGGGACAGTGAGAACAAGCTAGGGATTAAGTAAATCCATTTCAATCAATGGTTCTGGTATTTTCTAAACGAACTAGTGGAAAGACTACTATGGAGTTCATGTCAGTTTCTAAAGTCAATTAAATAAGACAATGAGCACTCATATTAAACAATTTGGGAGCTGACCCAATGGCATTTGTGGGGATACATTATGAAACCTAAGCCTCTCATGGTCAGGTTAGTAGGATTCTTCACCACACTAATAATTTGGTGGATGATACACATTTGAGATTTTCACATGGGGGTGTGGCCAATTACCCTCATCGTGGAATCTATACTAAATATCGGGTAGCAAATAAACCTATCACTCATTGTGCTAGTAAAGTTGTACAAAGTGTTTCATTATAACAGTTAGCAGAACACTCCCATATGTGTGTGTGGGCCCTTAAACTTGTGGTATGATTAGGTTGTCTCACACATGGGGTAATATGAATATCCAAACCCCATCTCCCATCCCAGCACAATTTTTAGGTCATTGATCCTCAATGTCACTAATATTTGGCCTCTTTACTTAGGATCAGTGGATGCCCTTGTGAGTATCAGGCTAGAATACTGCTTCATTTTTCATCCATTTCCCCTACATAGAGGTATAGTTAATGATGATGGCATGAGTACCATCGAGCATCGGTCATACCTAATAGCCTTTTGAGGCAGGGTATTAGTGTACAGGGTGGACTAAAATGTGTTTTGTGATCCATACACCCCCCAAAAAATTTCATGGAAGTTCTAATGCTTTCAATGGATCACCACTTCCATCCCTTTATCCTTTAGAAGATATGGTGCATGTTATCTCATGACGAGGGAAAGAGGATAGATGAGTTCCCACTACCAAATACCACCAATGGGATCATCCATTTTATAAACTAATCTAGAATAGTGTGTACCCTAGTGAAAATATGAGGATAATAGTGAATCAATCTGATGAAGTGGAGTGGGACCTACAACTATGAGGTTGGGGGTGAGCAGAAAGCAGTGTATGCCATGAAGGAAGACCCAAACTAGTATTTAGAGCAATGAAATTAGCTTCAGCGATGCCTAGCCACGCATAGGTGGAATATTTGGTGTAAGGAGTAAAATCGGCTCAATGCTCATAGGTAAGAAATTTCAGGAGGAAGGAGGACCCTGTTGAGAATTTCTAAGGGCACAGGTCGAAGGTCTGGGGAAGCGATGGAATCACCCAGATGTTCATATTGATTATATTTTCCTTGATGCTTGGGAGAGTTAGGGGATCCATAGAAAAATCACCTCTCTTTAGGATATATGGAAGAATATAAATTTTTAGGGTATATTCCTTACCATTTTGGTCCACGTAAGGGTTGTTTTATGCCCCCAAATGAGGAATTTAAATACATGGTGGAGCTGGAAGACTTGGTCCACTCTCATGGAATTATCCATCCCCTGTCCAGCCAAGTGAATGTGCTTATATCATCTCACATCCCCCGGATCTCTTAGAAAGTGGTTTATCCTCACACACACCTCTCAAATAGGGGTTAGTGTAGGATCCCTAGAGAATTGATTCCTAAAAATACTCCCTTGACGATAGATATCCTACTGTTTATTAGGTAAATATTTTGATCCTGTGTGTCTTGGATACTACCAAATCCCAAATATTGATGTCTAAATCCTTTTCACTTATATATGAATCAGAGAGCATAGAGGTGGGATATGTTAGTGATGAACTTCGGTCAGAGGATGAGGGATCCTCATCCTTTGAGGTGTCGAGCATGGGGTCTCTCCCTAGTGTTGGGGTCAATAGTGGCCAACCTATTGTTGATGTGGTTCCCACAACTTGGGTGACAACTCAATAGTTCCAAGCATTGTCCAGTAACCATTATTCCCTGGTATGCAGTTAAAGATCCATGTTTAAAACTATGATGACCTATTCGTTTTTTCTAAGTGTCATCACATCTAGCCATGAGGAAACTTCGCGTAGTTGGGGTATCTACTACATATGGAATGTTGTCTTCAGGAGGATTTCTCGTGAATCATTCCATGTTGATGGTCAAACTGGACAACTCCTCTATTCCTTATCATCTTTTGTCCCCCTTTCTTTTTTTTCTTTTTTCACTCCCCATTAGTTAAACTTGGATAAAGCCATACATTAAATGGAATGTCAAACCATGTTTGGGGATCAACTGTCGACACTAATTCTCAAGTTAGAAAATCCTGAAGTTGATGTAGTGATGTTGGTCACTATTGTCTTGGAAAAGATAGTTGGTGATGTTTTGGTTTTTGGACCAACAATGGATATTCCACATGTGAGTGATTTTGAGAATAGGGCCTCAATAAAGGTAGTTGAAATCGTGGAAATAATAGGGATAGTTGAGGGGGATGTGATGACCATTCCTACCTTAGAAATTCCAAGGAAAGTTGTTGTTGGATTTTAGGCCTCAAGGAAGGTGTTCAAGATCTTTCCACCAATGGAGGTTGTTGATAATGATTTTGTGGTTGAGAATACCTCAGAAGTGCCACTGGAGGTGGCTGGAGTTCCAACTATTGGTGAAGGATCTGGCAAGGATGTGTTTTCCCTATACTTAGGGCTTAATCTACCCTAGGTATTTCTTGTAGATGACCCTACCACCAATGTGTTGGTGGTCTTCCCTTAGTATGAGCCTATTCCACATGAGGACTTCAAGTATTCCATATCAGAAATTTCTAAGGAGAACCAAGTTGTATGACACAATTCCAGGAGGAGGGTGGAATATTTCATCACCCACACTCCACTAGCTATTTTTTCAAACCGGTTGGGATCTCTCCACTATTGGTTAGTCAGCCTGGGGACTTTCAATGTAAATTATATTGGTCTCCACGCACTATCACAGGACTTTCTCATTGAAAAGTAACATAACTTGTGGCATATTTATAATTTTCCTTCATATAAAGAGAATGTTGAGGGAACCCCAGAGGCTGAAGAGGTGATTTGTCACCTAGAATAGAAGGTTCAAGAGAATGTGGTCATCGTTGCTGTTTAAGAAGAGATTATTGGCCAATTGATGTCTCATTTGGTGGTTTTTGATGATAAGGTGGTGGATAAATAATATTTAGTGGAAGAGTTTTAGGATGAATAGAATTTAGTGTGAATTAGGGAAGAATAGGTTCACCCCACCACCAAGGAGGAGGTGATTGATCTAGTAGAGAAGTAGTAGAATCTAGAGGCTACTCAACAAAGGTTGGATGATCTTGAATGCTCAATCACTATGGTTTATCCTTATTTTGTCCTAAAATAAAGGATATTATTCAACATATGGATAGCCCTCTTGATATTTTTGGAATGGTTTGTTTTAAAGTCCCTATATTCCAAAATGTGTTTTTTTATTTATCTCAATCATATCAATAAGACAACCAACAATGAATCTATATTCCCATGTGAGTCATGCTTAATGTGGTAAAAAATGGACAAATATAATATTTCTCATTTATATGAGAGGGATAGACAATGGTCGAACACTCTTGTTCTGAACTTGTTTATTAAACGTTAGGAGTCTCTTGACCATGAAAATTTTGGTTGGATCATGAGACTCTCTGTATAGTTGATTTAATTTTTTTCAATGTGAATCAGTGAGAAAATGGGGTAATTCCATGGGCCTTTAATTCCACTCAAACCAACGGGGTTGAAATCATGAATCGGGATGCCTATGATATAGAACATGAAGGAGGGACATAATTATGGGGGATGACTATTGAAAATGTTTGAAAAATATATTTAATCATCGTTTTACTGAATATGGGGACAAACAAATAAGGGTCTACCATTGACCATGTTCAAAACAATGTACCTATAAAAATATTATCATAAGTCATTCATAGCATGTTCCTAGGATTGTAGATGAGCCAATGTATCTAGAAAAATTTTTTGTTAAGGGAACCCATTTAGATGTGAAATATGGTGGGGAAAAATATAAGGAGAAGATAAGTGTTGGGATGAATTGGGGTAATATTTAGATGGAGTTATGCACACTCAAAATTATGCCACCATGTCTTTGAGAAAATTTATTAAGCATGTCAATCTAAAAAAATATTAGACTCGTATTCCAATTCAAGTTTTTTATTAGGTTCCAAGTGATATTAATAGAACTTAGATGGTGTGGTAAATGATCAAAACTGAAGGGGTGAAAGGTATCCTCAACATTTTTTAGTTTAACCTTATAATTATGAGGTAGAAGAGCGTTCATTTTAACATTTTGTGGAATGGACATTGAACACGCATCTTGATGTCATACAGTCATTATGGTACATTGTAAAAATTAACATCAAGTGATTAGGATATTTATAGAATAGTTTAGTGTATTGTGACCATGATATGTGAACCATCATGAATAGATCCCATATAGTCAAGTTAACAAGAGGCATTAATAGGAAACACATGGGTGGTACCTCATAGAGGATCTAATAAGGCAGAGGGAGATGAGATTTCCCTCCAAACGTTTTCTAAATTAATGGGTTGAGTGATCACAGTTGGGTTTTTATTGAGGCCCAAGGTGGGTCCCACTAGTTCTTTACCTTTTTTTTAAGACATTTTTTTTCTAGGTTTTTTAAGTGAGCTGGCTAGAAGGAGTCTAAATTTTGATCATGTTTCCCCTACGGTTTTTCAACCTAAAAAAATATGTGTCTCTTTCCTTGGTTTGATTAAGGAAATACTAGTCCAAATAAGATGTCATAAATAGTTTAAGATCATAATTCATGGACCAAGAGTTGAAAATATTTTAATTTTATAATTCTTGGATCATGGGTTGAAAATAGTTTAAGGTCATAATTTTTAGACCAAGGGGTGTGCCTCTAGGAAGTGTTCGTGGAATATAAGAGATTTCACCAGATGTTGAGAAGGAACCAAGGAGTTTTTTGTGCCTAGTTATTTCATTTTTTGTCAATAACATGACAATGTGAGCTTTATGATTGAAATATTGAATCAATGAAGATTGGAGCATCCAAAATCTGACGATTGATGACCTGGTTCTAAGTTCCAAGACTTGTATCAAAGTGATACATTGTAACAACATTTGATGAAGTCCATGAAATACTCAATTGCATGAGGAAAGAAGTGAAGATCCATCCAACATCACTAAGTGGATGAAGTGTTGAAGATTCACCCATTGAATCTAAATGGATTATGTTTTAGAAATCAGATGTTTGTTTGTGCTGATCCTCAAAGAAGAAGATATGTGTTAATGAAGAACATATCCCTCACAACAATAAATCCATGCATTATGCTTTAATGACTGTGGAATGAAGAAACGATCCATGCATCATCCCTTATTTGATTAAAGGAATGTATTGAAGATGAGTAATGTTTTTTGGGATTCATGGTCCAAAAAGAAATGAAAAAGAAAAAAGGAGAAGGAAAGGTGAATGGGAATGGATTTTGAAGGTGGCCTTGCATCTTATTTCATGTTAGCATTTATGCTAAAAATTTTGTAAGGTTCTTTTCTAAAAAAATAATCCAACCATGGATCCCATCCAAGGACCTCACCTCAAAAACATGCGAGACCCGAGGGTCAACCGTGCTCGAGGGAAGCCCTCAAGGCCAGTCCCGCATGAGTCAGGGTGTGCACGGGCCATGTATAAACTTGTAGGTTCTGCACGATGGTGAACCCATGTCGCGTGGGTGTTAGGAGTGTTCCTAGAGGAAGAATATTGGGTGCTAAGATCATGCCCATAGAACATGGTACGGTGCGGTACTATCAGGGCAGGAGGAGATTTACGAGCTGCTGCTACCACAAATTGATTGATAAACTGTGGGAAAACCATAGTGTGTTTTTATGTGTGATGACATTTTAAAAACACGGATGCAATCTACGCCATCCATCTAATCTCGTGCCTGATCTGAGCTGCACACTCCATCTCGTGTCCTTAGTTATAATCATGGTCTTCCATCTGATTGGGTGGTTCAGGATTAAACCAGCACCATCTGATCTCTCCATTGAGGTTGTCTTCAACCTCCAGACACCCGAATTCCACCCTCGAACCGGCACTCAATCCAAACAATGATCTCATCTCTCTGAGAATCATTTGAGTCCATTTCAATCCCACAGATATCATCTATACAAACCAAACACATGCATTCATTAAAAGTTTCATGCATGCGACTGAAATGAGAAATCCACAAAGGCTGAAGCAACCGAAGGTGCAAGGACACATCATGATTCTTGATGCATTTGGGAAGATTATTTTCATGCCTTCTCAAATGCATTCACATGAGGATAATAATCACCAAGAAAGAAGGATCATGTGGTTGAAAAAGAAAAAAAACAACCATGATTTGTGCATATATCCCGCATTTGAAATATTCAAACTAAATATCATGGGTATTCAAATATTAGATTATTGTGGAATCTCACATGGATTTTGAACGTGCATCTATCGTGATCCAAATCTATAAAATAATGAGCTCCTGAATGCATTCTATGGTTGGAAGAATTTAGAGAAAGGTTCATCCCATGGAGCAGTGTATTGCAGCCTATGTGAAAAAGGAGTCTTCTGCACAGCCTCGGCTTGCATGCAGAAAGGTGACCTTCACGTGAAAACCCTATACGAAGAATAATCCATCCATAAAAACTCAACAAGTGCTTCACACGCTTGAGTTTTGTCATGAGGAACTGGATCGTGAATCCATACAATGTCAGTTTTTGGTACCTCCTTTGTTTGCGCGACACATTAAAAACCACAAAGCCTCCTTGGTTCATTTGTTTTGAGAATACTCTAAGACAAGTGAACATATACACAATCTCTTTAGAATAATAACCATAACACCCATATCCAATCAGGTTTGTTTTATTTTTTGTGCTTGAGAGGCAGGACAGAACCACCTATGGGTTCGGTTTGTGAGAAGTGGACATTGAGAAGCCTTAGTAAATAGTGAACATATAAAGAATGAAGGAAGACAACAATTTTGTATTCGGGTTGCATAATACATAACCAAGAGCATATATGAACATTTGTATACCTATGAACATGTGGAGAAAGTATTGTTTTTGCAAAGTGATTTGAGAAAGGCCAACAGATTCAAACAGAGTTTGTCGAAGCTAATTAAACAGAAGGAATACTATTAATTCATTCGAAGGAAGAAGTTGAAAATGGGGGGCATAATCAGTTTCTGGAAGAAAGAAGAAGGTAAAAATAAGTTTGGGGGTTCAACCAACATGTAATTGGAGGGTCTAACCAACTACTGTTTGTAATTATCTTCTGATATAGTGAAGAATCTGTGTTGGGGAGAATAACCAACATGGAAAGGAGTAGGTCTTTTTACTAAACCTTGTAAATCACTATGTTCTGTGCTTTTATTTTACAGAATCATTTGAAGAGTGGATCAAGGACTTATCAATCCATAGAGGTTTATTTGAAAAAAGAGTAAATTCATAAAAATTAAAAATAAAATTAAAATAAATGGATCAATGATTCACCCCTCCCCTCTCAGTGATCTTTCACTATTCTGGCTATTTCAAGTGGTATCAGAGGGAGGTTCCCTCTATAAGGATCTACTACATTGAGAAGATGGAAAATATGAATTTTTTAAATAGAAACGGTTTTCCTACTTTTTATGGAAATAATTTTCATAGTTGGAATAATATGAAGTTTTCTTATCTTCTATCTATTGGACTTAAAGTTAGAGATGCAACAACATTTGGATTCCCTCCAACTGTTGATTAAACTATTATGAATTTTTCTAAGAAAAGAAATATGGATGTCGATGGAAAATCTCAAAATTCCATCTTAATATAACTTTCATAAAAAGTTTAAACAAAGGTTATGGGACTTATAAATGAAAAATAAATTTGGGACAAATTGTAAAGTAGCTATAAGGCAACATGAAATTCAAAAAATCCAAATTGAAAATTTGGAGGAAAAAATTTGAAGATACCAAGAAGCGAGAGGAGGAAAATATTGATGATTATTTCACAAGATTCAATGATATTTTCAGTAATATTAGGGGATTTGGAGAGAAGTTGGATGATTCAACTATTTTCAAAAAACTAATTCTAAATTTTCTTGACCATTTTGATCCCATGGTTTCAACTCTGGAAGATATAGATGGTTTTTCTCTTGATGAATTACATAACATTCTCATTTCATATGAAATCCTAAAGATCCCAGTTTTAAAAAAGAAGATCAAAGATGAGATGGCTTTCGATGCCATGAGAAAACTCAAAATCAAAGATGATGAAGCCTCATAATTAGGTGAATCTAATGATGAAGATAAAGATGAATAATATTAAAAAATAATTTCTCTTATGTCAAAAAGATTTAGGAAAGAAACATTTAAGGTAAAAGGAAAATGACCACCAAGGTGTTACAAATTCAAAAACATTGGATACTTTGTTGTTAATTGTCCTAATAAAATGTTTGTTTCACCTGATAAAGATGAAGAAAAATCAAAAAAGAAGAAATGGGGTAGAATCTCAAAATACTCAGTCAATTTTGGTATAAGAAAGAAAATTTTATTTCCATGTGAAAGAAGAAGCTGTGTGAGAAAAGAAGAAGATGTAGACTCCACATCAGATATCCAACCAGAAGATGAAACTAATTCCATGGCTCATGTGTAAGAATGGTTTGGTACTTCTAGCATTAAAGATGATGAAAGTGAACAGATATATCTTGAACATATATTGAAAAATGAATTAGAAACTTGTATTGATAAAAATAGAAATCTCAATATAGATAAGAGGTTGTTACAAAATGAAATAGAAAATATTACTGAAGAAAACGAAGAGTTTACAAAGAAAGAAACATTTTACATTGAATAAATCAAAAGACAAAAACTAAAGGTAGAATAAATGGAAAAAATGGTAAAATACCTTGAGGAGAAACTTTAACTTAGAGAAGAAGAGGAATCAACAACTCAGTATAAGTGTCTTGAATCATAGAATATCTTGAAGAATATAAAAGAATATTTCAATAAGGCTATTGAGTTCAAGGAAAATCATCACACACTGGTGGAATGAAGTAGATCAATTCAACACTAATCAAATCTCAAAATATATCTGTTATTTCTAACAATGCAGGTTCAAAAACAAATCTGAGACAAGTTTAGAGCACAAAATCTTTTGAAAATTCTTCTTATAATCTAAAGAAATATATAAATCCTCTAGGTATATTTACTCAGGTTCTGAAAAGAAAACAACATCAATCTCTTAGACAAGACTCCTATCAGTGGAGAAGATCAAGGTTTAGAGTATACTACTGGTGTTGCAGATTTTTTGGGCACAAAGCATATTTATGCTGGTATAATATGTCTCTACCAAAAAGTGAGGCATGAATCAAGGTGGAGTTATTCTGAAAACAAAAGGGCAATACAGAAATCATCTGATCTTCTAACTCAGAAAAAATTTAACTACTTGGAAGAAGCTTGTGGAAGATGTGATCAGCAAGGTCATATTTTGAAAAAGTGCATGATTGTTCTTCCTAAACAAACCCTCAAATCATGAAACGAAAACGAATTCAAAAAATAAATGAAAAAACTCTTGTTTTTCTGAAGTTTCTTTGAAAGCCAGTAGTAAATCCAAGTCATGAATTCTCGATAATGGATGTTCATCACACATGACTGGTGATACAAAAATATTAAGCAACATAGAAAATCATGAGGGAGGAGCTATAATCTTTATAAATGATTGTTCTCTGAAAATCAAGGGAGTTGGAAAATCTATGATTGAATCCAAAAATTTGAAGTTCAATAATCTGTTATTTGTTGAAGGGTTAAAACACAATTTTCATAGTGCAAGCCAACTATGTGATGATGGACATGAGGTGTTTTTAAAAAATGATTCATGTGTCATAAAAATCTCAAAGGATGGAAGAATCATCACTCAAGGAGAAAGAACCACTGGAAATCTATTTCAAATTGTTGATTCTATTAATTCCTGTTATTTGAGTTCTAAGGATGAAAAGAACCTCTAGCATAGAAGACTTTACCATCATGGTCAAAGGATTATATGAAAAATCTTGAAGTATGACATTGTGAGAGATCATCCCAAATTGAAAAGAAAAAGGGATGAAGTTTGTAAAACATGTCAGAAATAAAAATTGGCTCAAAGTTCACACAAAGGAGTGGATATCCTATCCACTAGGCCCCTTGAACTTATTCATACAAACATATGTGGTCCAATGAGACAAAATTATACAAGAGGTGATCTGTATTTCATAACATTTATTGATGATTACACTCGATTGACTAATGCCATGTTTATTAAAAACATGTCAAAGGAAACCACAATGTTCAAAAAAAAATAGAAGGCAAGTTGAGAAGGAGTTGGGTATCTATATCAAAAAAGTGAGATCAGACAATGGTAAAGAGTATACTTGCGATGCTTTTGAAAGCTATCTTTGAAAACATGGAATCAATCATCAATACAACACACCATATACTCCACAGCAAAATGGAGTAGCTGAAAGAAAGAACAGAAGAATAGTTGAAATGAGTAGAACTATGTTGGCTGGATATAAAATCTCAAAGTTTTTCTGGAGAGAAGCTGTATGCACTGCCATACATATAAATAATAGATGTCTTCTTAGACCAAAAACACAAATGACAGCTTAATAAATTTGGTACAACAGAAAAACAACTGTTAAATGCTTTAGAGTTTTTGTAATTCCCTACATTATAAATATTAAGAACATTAATCTGGGAAAATTTGAAGAAAAGGTAGAAGAAGGGATCTTCATGGGCTACCTACATGATAGTAAAGGATACAGATGTTGGAACAAAAGAATGAACAAGTTGGTTGATTGTAGTGAAGTCAGAATTATTGAAAACAATATCAAATAACATATTTCTAAGAATGGTGATTCAGAAGATTTGGAAGAAAATGACATGACTATGGAACAAAATAATGATGAAGTAGTTGGGACATAACAAAACAATGTTGACATCAATTATGAACATACTAGTGATGAAGAAGAAGCTAATGCAAATAAAATGAAATGGTAAGAAAATTAAAGAAACATGTTGCGACAGAAAATTTCATTGGTAATCTACAATATCCATTGAAAACAATAAGAAGATTGAGAATTGAAGATCAAACTACACTCATTTCTCAAGTTTAACCTCATACAATGGCTGAGACAGTTGATCATGAGTAATGGATACAAGCTATGCATGAGGATCTTGATCAGATTGAAAAGAAGTTAACTTGGGATCTTGTGTCGAGATAGAGAAATAAAAATTTTATTTTCACCAAGTGGGTTTTCAAAAATAAGATAAATAATAAAGGGGATGTTTCAAGAAACAAGGCCAGACTAGTATGCAAGGGAAATTCACAAATGGAAGGAGTTGACTTTGAAGAAACTTTTGCACCAGTATCAAGACTGGAAACCATTAGAATGTTCATAGTAGTTGTAGAACACAAGAATTATAAGGTTTATCAAATGGATTTGAAATCTTCATTTCTAAATTAATATCTTGAAGAAGAGGTATATATCAAAAAACCAAATGGTTTTATTCTGGACTAAGATGGTAGTATGGTGTGTAGGTTAAGAAAAGATCTGTATGGTTTAAAATAGGCCCCAAGAGCCTGGTACTCCAAATTAGATGGTTGTTTACGGGATATGAAGGTTTTTAAGGGTACGGTTGATAGTAATCTTTATGTCAAATAAATGACCACTGGTACTCTCATAGTCATTATATATGTGGATGACATCATCTTTGTTGGTTACAAGGAAGGTTTATGTGAATAATTTTCTAGGCAGATAAAGAGAACCGTTAAATTTCCATTCTTGGTCAAATGACATATTTTTTGGGATTTCAGGTTGAAAAAAAACAAAATTCCTTATTTCTATCACAAAAAAAGTATGCAAGGTAATTAGTGAAAAAGTTTGGAATAGAAAATACAAAAGAAGATTCAACACCCATTTCAGTTGGAACCAAATTATGCAAGGATGAAAATGGAAATAGTCTTGATTAGAAAGATTTTAGAAGAATCATTGGGAGGCTACTTTATCTCACAGTATCAAAGTCAGATATCATGTATGCATTAACTCTATGTTCTAAATATCAGAGTAATCCAAAATAATCTCAATTATCAGTAGCTAAGAGAATTTTGAGATATGTGAAAGTAATTTTTAACTATGGTCTATTATACAAACATAGTGGAGACATGAAGCTGTTGGGGTTTACAAATGCTGATTGGGATAGTGATTGTACAGATAGGAGATCCACCTCCGGTGGAACCTTATTTTTGGGAGAAGGATATGTTAGTTGGTACAACAAGAAACAAAATTCAGTAACTTTGAGCATAGCTGAGGCAGAGTATGTGGCAGCCACATATTCATGCACATAGATGATTTGGATGAAAGTATAGCTAGCAGACTTTCGAATTGAAATTGAGAATCCTCTAAAGATCTTATGTGATAATAAAAGTACAATTGGATTATCTAAGAATCCCATACAACATTTTAGATCCAATAATATTGATATCATATATCATTTTATCAAAGAAAATGTGGCAAGTGGAGACATGAAGATTGAATATATCTCTACTCAAGATCAAATTGCAGATATTTTCACCAAAGAAATGCCAGTATAGAGGTTTGTTAAGCTAAGGTTGAAAATTCATGTTCATCCTTCTCCTATCACTTGAAGAAAAAGAAAAAATTTATCATTATTACTTAAATATTTATACATTTTTTGCACTAATTTAAAGGTAATTGAAGGATATGAATTCATACCTTGAGGGGGATCATTGTTTGTTGAATGTTTGTGTAGGGTTTTTGTAGTTCAATGAAAAAAAATTTCATTTCCATCCCCTTGGAGATGAGTTGATACTTTATGAGAATGATTTCACATGTATGGTTATATCTTGATTATATTGAAAACCTTAGTTATATCTCTCTTTTTTCTACATTGGGTTAGCTCATGTAGACATATAATTTATTAACTACATGCTCTTTTCTAAGTGAACCATGTGATATCATACCTTTGCATTTGTTTGCCAATAAGGGGGAGAAAACATCACAGTACACATATTGACTCTACCATACAGTGATTATTATATATTGGAAACAAAATAAAAAGGTTTATATTGTTGCACCTAGTGATTTAATTTGTTGTCAATAACATGTCAATGTGTGCCTGATGATTGAATGATTGAAGTAATGAAGATTGGAGCATCCAAAATCTGACGATTTATGAACTGGTTCTATGTTCCAAGACTTGTATCAAGGTGAAATATTTTTACAACACATGAAGAATTCCATATACTCAATTTCATGAGGAAATAAGTGATGATCCATCCATAGTCACTAAGTGGATGAAGTGTTGAAGATTCTCCCATTGAATCTAAATGGATGAAGTTTAATAAATCTTCTGTTTTTTGTGTTGATCCTAAAAGAAAAAGATATGTGTTAATGAAGAACACATCCCTCACAATAAGAAAGACATGAATTATGCATTAATTCATGTGTAATGAAGAAATGATCCATGCATGATATATTTTTGGATTAAAGGAATGTATTGAAGATGAGTGATGTGTTTTGGGATTCATGGTCCAAACAGAAATGAAGAAGACAAAAGGAGAAGGGAAGGTGCATGGGAATGGCTTTTGAAGGTGGCCATGCATCTTATTTCTTGTTATCATTTATTCTAAACATTTTTGTATGTTCCTTTTCTAAAAAGTAAGCCAACCATGGAGACCATTCAAGTACCTCACCTTAAGCACATGCGGGACACGAGGTTCAACCACGCTCGAGGGAAGCCCTCAAGGCCAGCCCCGCATGAGGTAGGGAGTGCGCAGGTCGTGTATAATCCAACAGGTGTCGCACGGTGGTGAACCCGTGTAGTGTGGGTGCTAGGATGGAACCTAGAGTCAGCATATTGGGCTCTAAGAGTGCACCCGCAGAACACGGTACGAGGCGGTACTATGAGGGGAGGAGGAGATTTCTGAGCCGCAGCTTCCACGACTTGATTGATAAATTGTGAGAAAACTGTAGCGTGTTTCAATGTGGGACGACATTTTAAAAACACTGATGCAATCTGAACCATCCATCTGATCTCATTCCTGATATGATCCACATACTCCATCCCACATCCCATGTTCTAATCAAGGTCTTCCATCTGATCGTGCAGTTCAAGATTCAACCAGTGTCGTCCAATCTCTCCATCGAGGTTGTCTTCATCCTCCGGACACCCGAACTCCACTTGCGAACCAGAACTCGATTCGAACAACGATCTCATCTCCACAGGAATCATTTGAGTCTATTTTAAGCCCACAGTGATTGGCTGGATGAACCAAACACATGGATGCATTAAAATTTTCATGCATGCGACAGAAATGAGAAATCCATGAAGGCCGAAGAAACCGAAGGTGTAAGGCCACATCAAGATTCTCGATGCATTCGGAAATTTTATTTTCATGTGTTCTCTAATGCATGCATATTATTATAATAATCATCAAGAAAGAATGAGTCCATGGTTAAAAAAAATTGATTTGCGCATCCATCCTGCGTTTGAAATATTCAAACTGAAGATCACGTGTATACAAAGATTTTATTTTTAGAGAATCTCATGTGTATTTTGAACGTTCATCTACTGTGATCTGCATCTATAAAATAAGGAGTTCCTCAACACATTTTTTGGTTGGAATAATTGAGAGAAAGGTGCATCCTATGGAACAGTGTATCGCAGCCTACGTGGAAAAGGAGTCTTCTGCGCAACCTCTGCTCATGCATAGAAAGGTGAAATTCATGTGATAACCCTATGTGAAGAAGAATACATCCATGAACACTCAACATGTGCTTCTCACTCTTGATTTGATTCGTGAGGAACTAGATCGTGAAGCCATACAAGTATAGTGCTTTGCACCTCCTTTGTTTGTGCAACACATCCGAAACCATAAAGCCACCTTGGTTCGTGTGTTTTGAGAATCCTTGAAGAGAAGTGTATATATACACTACCTCTTGATAAGAACAACCAAAACACCCATATCCAATTAAGTTTTTATTTTTTTGTTCTTGAGAGGCAGTATAGAACCACCTGTGGGTTCGGTTTGTGATAAGTGTACATTGATAATCCTTAATAAAAAGTGAACATATAAAGAATGAAGGAAGCCAAAAATTGTGTATTTAGGATGAATAATATATAACCAAGATCATATATGAACTTGTGTATACCCATGAACGTATGGAGAAAGCATTTTTTGTGCAAAGTAATTAGTGCAAGACCAAAATATTCAAACAAAGTTTGTTGAAGCTACTTTAATAGAAGGAATACTATCAATTCATTCGAAAAAAGAAGTTAAAACTAGAAGGAATGAACATTTTTTGGAAGAAATAAGAAGGTTTAGAGATTATGGGGGGTTTAACCAACTTGTAATTTGGGGGTATAACCAATTACTTTTTGTAATCATCTTCTGATATAGTGAAGAATTCGTGTTGGGGATAATAACCAACATGGAAAAGAGTATGTCTTTGTACCAAACTTTGTCAATCTCTATGTTATGTGATTTTGTTTTATGGAATCATTTGAAGAGTGGATCAAGGCCTTAACCAGCCACATAGTTTGAATTGACAAATGAGGAAATTCATAAAAAGGAAAAAAAATTAAAATATGGGTAACACTGATTCACCTCTCCCCTCTCAGTGATCTTTCACTATTCTGGGTATTTCAGAGGCCTTTCCATGCAGAAAATCCATAATAAAAATTGAACATAGATTAAGGTTGTGATTATTAGACCTAGACTCCATGTTTTAGTTTATATAGTTCAGACCATAGGAGAACCCATGTGTCCCAACGTTGATTAGGAAAATTCCTCCCCAAATCCTAATCCCATGTGATTCATTCTTGATGTGAGAAACAAAATTGGTATGGATTTATTGTTATTTATAGGGTTTATACATAATAAGGGGTAGAATTTACCAACTTGGGGATGTCTTGTGTGGGTATATCGTGACTTCCAAGACTTAGATAGTAAAAGAGGAATGGATGATTGATAGATAATTGAAATTGAAAATGTTCAAAACACAAGATCTAAACCCATGATGGTCAAGGATGGGGTGAACAAATATAGGATTGACCTTTGACTGAGTTCAAAACATGATAATCACCATATATTTCTAAGGATCCTTTAATATGTGAGCCTAGGATTGTAGTTGATTCTATGAGGCCATGAACCATTGCTATTAGGTTTTCAATTTATATCAAGAGGATGATGATTATCCAAATCAAATAAATCCTGAAATATATACAAGAAAGTGGGGAATGTAGCGGATAAAATGTTGAGTTCCCTAGGGGGGTATCCCAATACTCACTCAAATGAGATAGATTAAAATGTGGGTAGGAAAGGATCAATATTGAACCACAGAGGTAAGAGTATAAAATGAGTTCTTTGTTGGTATGGACCCAAGATAAGAGATTCGGGAATCATTATGTATCCCATGGGAATTGTAATCAAGCCAAACGTAGTTCTGGAACACAGTGTTGTAGAAGAACAATGCTGATAGGGGATTTACTCTTGAGAAGAGATATTGAATCATCTCATACACTATTGAAAATATAGTCTATACTCACACCCATGTACCAACAGTTTTCAAAAACCATTGGTATAGTGGGTCATATACCAGTAGTACAATAAAATTTTTGGGATAGGCCATTTATATGAAGACTATACCACTGGTTTTAAAAAAACATTTGGATAGATACTTCTTTACAAATGGTTTTAAAAAACCATTGGTATAGTGTTCCCCCAAATACCAGCATGGGAAGAACCTCCTCATTTCTAAAATTGGTCCCCATTTTACCCTATAAGTAGTTCCATTTTCTTCCCCATGTGTAGCGATCCATCCACAGTTTCACTTTTGATTATATTTCTTTAACATAAAATTGAAGAGTCCAAGATGAGTCATATCTTCTACCAAGAATCATTTTCATTTTTTATCTATGTATAAAAGACTGACCTAAAATATTTAGTTTTTTCGCATATGCAGTAATCTATCATCATTAATGGTTTTAATTTAATTCTTCTTGAATATAAAATTGGTAAGTTCCAAATATTTCATCTCTTCTAGTAACCATCATTTTCATTTATTTTCTAGGGACGAAATAAAAACCAAGATTTATTTTGTTAGATTCTAGATTCAATGAACGAAGTTTAGTTTTAATTATCTTTTTTATTGAATTTCATAATAAATATTATTGTGGATTATATATTTTTTAATTCATTTACTCGCTAATTATATATAAATCTAATATGAACCTATTATTTAGTGGGATATATATATGAGTTAACACTATAATTTTTTATTATAGTGCTTTTTTTGTTTTATGAAAATATTATATGGTTATGAAATTATTAATTTCAATGTTTTATTTTTAAAACTGAAATTATTCATTTCATGTCTCAAAAAATACTATACACCCAACACTATGTATTAATTCTTGGATAACATGAACATGCTTCCTTATAGAAAAATTTTATTTGAATGGATCACCTATTAAATATGAAAACTACCCCTCCCACTCTATGAAGCTCAAATAATTATGATACTTTTTTATGAATCTTTGATCAAATTCTCTTATGTATGATTTTTTTCATCACTCTTCATCATGCATTTTACAAGAAATAGAGAAATGGATCTCTTATGAAAGCCTCCAAATATTTCTTGATTTAATGTTATTAATAATCACTGATATCAAACCAACCTAACTATATAAATATTAGTAAAAATAATTTACAAAATAAAATGTCAAAATCATATTATTTAATATAGTACTTATATATTATCCAAACTAACTACTTTAGAAAAGGATCAGTTATCCTATAATAAAAACTTATTTCTGAAAAAACATTTCAATCAAGCCAATTCAAATGAATCCACATTAGAATTATTTTATTAATTTCAATCATGTTGTCATTACATTGTTCAATTGCTCATAATTTTATCTAATAGATTCATTTTTTAAATTTTCTTATTTATTATCACACTTTTCATCACACAAACTTTTAATTTAGTTTTTCCACTATTTTATACTTTTCAACTATTTTATCACATATATATTACTTTCACTCATCATCGTACACACATAAAAAGTGAATTGAATAAGATAAAAAATAAAATAAACAATTATAAACACAATTTTGTGCAGTATTATGTATAGTTATTACTTATTGATATAATGGAATTCAATATCATGGTTTTATATTTATAGTGTTTTGTTATATATATTATTTTTTTGTCTTTTATATTTTGATTCTCATATATACTATTGTGTTACTTAAGATTTCAAATAAAGTTAATAATTATCATTTCCAAAAAAAATCAATTTAATTTTAATCTTATTTTATTTCTTTTATGTCATGAAATATAAATTTTGGTATAAAATGCATAGAAGTTGGATATATTAAATTGATAGAATATCAAGATATTTTTTAAACAACTTGGATATATTTTTAGATCTTTCAATTAACAATGCTTCATATAATGGTCATATACACTACCCATGACATAATTGTATTGGAATAACTTGGCCAATTCATGAATAAGTTAGCTACCATATAACCAAATATGGTTTTAAAAATCCACTATGTGTGGTATCACAATATGGATAAATTAAATGTCAAAATTTTAATAATCTTAATGAGAGGACTAGATTAGAGAATTTATTAGTTGACCTATTTCCATTTATTCATCATCATGAGAAAGAAAGGATGCTGACCCAAGAAGACTTCAATATGATAACACATGATTCTTGTAATGAAAATGATGATGTTGAAAGGGTGAAAGGGTAAACAAATTGAATGATGCTACTATGACTCCAGTATATTGGCAATGTGGTAAAAGGAAAAATCTGGAATTTTTAATCTAACTATTTTTTAGGAAAACCATGTATAGGATTTATAATACATTCATTCATTATGTTATTACCTTTTTGAAGGACTTAGTTCTAGATGATGCAGATATTCCCAAAAACCATTTTATGTCATGGAATTTATTTAACAAACATGGATTTTATAAAAACAAAATTCATAATTTCTCGAAAGGTTTCATCTTATTCTAAGAGTAAAATTATTAACAAAATGATTGTATAAAATGTTTCATATCCCGATGGAATATGAATTTTGATGAAACACCATCCCGTGTGCTACAAAAAGTAATGTTTCACTTTCTATTAATTCCCAGACTCCATAGTCTTTCCCTTCCTAATAAAATATAAATAAAAATGTGATGGAATGATACCAAGAGAAATAAGGAAAATGATGAGTTAATTTATCCTATAAATGGATTTTCATGGTACACATTTGACGATTGATTTACTAATATTGTAGGTGATGTGTGTAATGTGAGGTTGAGGCTATCATGTGACATTTATAATCTGTTTTGGTAGATGATTACTTCTTACAACACATGGTCGGTTTT
The DNA here is from genome assembly GCA_963277665.1 of Viscum album. Lineage (NCBI taxonomy): Eukaryota > Viridiplantae > Streptophyta > Magnoliopsida > Santalales > Viscaceae > Viscum > Viscum album. Next base: position 743,548,296 of record OY728148.1, read on the forward strand.
CATACACATTTATAACCTTCCTCCATAGAGGTGTATGAAAAAACGTTCAATATAATGATTATACTCATATTTTGACCTTTTGATCTTGGTAATAATATAGATTTATACATCAAAACATTACTAAAAGGGATAAAACAAATTTGGAATGTGGGTGTACACACATATGATGCATGTTAGAAAAACATATTTCATATGCATGTTGTGCTTCTGTGGACAATAAATGATTTTCCTACTTATGCAATGATTTTTGGATGGATCACAAAGGGAAAACTATCATGTCCTATTTTTATGAAGAATACATGATCCATAAGACTTAAATATCACTATTGTTTCAATTTTATTAAACATCGATGATTATTTCTGATGGATCAGCCATATATGAATAATCTAATAAGGTTTGATAATACCATGGAGACCAAAAATCCACCCCATTGTGTGTCTATAACTAATGTGCTTAATGAATTGAAAGATGTCGATTTTTTATTTGGGAAGTGCTAGATAAAATCTATAAATATGAATAATTTTTCCACTAAAACCAATTACAATAACAAGAAGAAAAATATCTTTTTTTATTTTCCTTTTTGGTCAACAGATTTTTATGTCATTGCTTAGACATAATTCACATTTAAAAAATATACTTGAGATGTTTCTTTCAATTCTTATAAATTTCATGGGAAAGAAAAAAAGATGATTTATGATCTCAATATAACTTGATGGATTGGGTTGTCAGACCAGAATTGTATCTTGTGTGTATCATTAAAAATAAATAGAAAGTTTTGTGTGCTTGTTATGTGATAAAATTTATAGAAAAAAAATTAATTTATTGAAGTTATATAAACAATTAATGTTCTTTATGTCTATTCAAGAAACATATAAAAATGTTCCAATATAATATATTTGAAGCAAAAATATTTTAAGACTCTTGATTATCACATCCTTTTCATGGGTTGATTCTAATAGAAATATATCATCTATTATATAATAATGTAATGGTGGTATTTATTTAGTTGTTCAATTTTCATATAGATCCTTGTGCTAAAACGTTTTACAAGTATTTTTTGAAAAGATTATTGGAATATACACTGTTAATTTTGTGTGAGTTGGAGAATATATTTCCACCATTATTTTTCACATGCATGTAGCATCTAACTATCCATATTCCAACCAAAATGCTTCTTTGAGGACCTATTTATTTTCATTGGATGTATAAAACTAAAAGAAATATGTACACATTGAAGTTTTATGTCCAGAATAGGAATCATCTTGAAGGTTCTATCATGAAAGGCTACTTGGATCAAGAATGTATGAATTTGTGTTCAATGTATTTTTCTAATATGACTACTAGACAGAAAAAACAAAAGATAAATGAAGAAGAGTAGAATGAGAAAATTAAACCCAGTTTTCCATCACTTCCCCAAACAGGGGGAATTCACAGATCATATACATTTACCACAATAATCCTTGAAGAGTGGGAGATGGCACATCACACAGCTTTTTTAACTATGATTTGTTTGATGAATACATCATGTAATTAAATTTAATATATATATATATGTGTGTGTTATATTATCTCTTGTAAGTGTATATATCTATTAAACTATTTCTGTTTTTTCATTAGGGATCATAACAAATGATAATAGATGGCATAGTTCTTTGTCTTTGAGAAGGATATAGACTTTTCATAGTAAATAGTCGTCTACTTGGTTGAAATTTAAGGTAGAGTTATTAATATAATAAATTAATATTTAGTTAATTTTAATATTCATTTATATTTCAGGTATTGAGTTTTCCTACTGACTCTATCTCTAAGGAAATAAGATCTTTGTATTTTGGTCTTAATTCTATTGTTCCTAAAGGAAAATAAATTGTTATCGATGGGTACATTTATATTATCAATAAATGAGAAATGAATATAAGAACATAACATGATGGTGTTATGGTAACTTCCATAATAGACTATTATTCCAGTGCATCGGATATTAGACCACAATTTTAAAATATATCTTATTATGGGGATGTTGATAAAATACTAATATTGGATTATTACTATCATGGTCGAGTCTCTATGGTGAAATGAAAGTAATTTGATTCGATGGATAGTCATGACACATTTATTTATGATTATTAATTTCAAGTTAGTAACATGACTCTCACTCTTTCTACTGATGAGCGATATATATTCAAATCAATGGAGAAACAAGTTCATTATGTGAAACCTCATCTACATCCTGAATTTGGTGTCATTTCTAAAGTTATACCAAGAAATATTTTTCATGATAGTGATGATGAAATTTACACCGTCCTTACTCCCATTTCCCCAATCAATTTATTACTTATTATGAATCCAATAGTTCAATTTTTAGAGGTGATTATAAACCTAAATTTATTGTGGCAAATATATAGAATCATTTATCTGTGTTCTCAGTTATTTTTGTTTAGATCGAATTTGGTTGTTAAGTTTGGCACTATTAAAATTTATTTTTTATTTATTAAAAATACTTTGTATCCAACTTAACCTTTATGTGAATTTTCAATATATATTGGTTGTATTTTTCTTTCAGTTGCATTTTCTAATATTGAATTGAACTATATTATAACCTACCAAACAAAAAAAATTAAAACAATTAAATTGCGAAAAAAATTAGATGAATTGAATTGAAACATATTTAACTAAATTAAATAAAAATCAAAACCATTGAAAATAATGACCTAACAAAACATAGAAAAATGACCTAACCAAAAATATTAACCATATGACCTAACCCAAAAAAGATGAAAAAATGACCTAATAAATTCACCAAAATAAACTAAATGGCCTAACCAAAATTTAATTAGATCTAATTAAAAATAGAATATAACTATATCATACCCATGTTTAACATGCTAATTTGAATTTATTGATTTTTTTATAACATGTCTTTTATGTTTTAGTATTATTCCCACTAAATAAAAAATTCTTTTTTATATAACTATGTATCCTATATTTGGTTTGAAAATTTGTATTACTTAATTAAGTCATGTATTATATTCTTTCTTGTTTAGTTTACACAATATTTATGGATTTATAATTAATTATATATTTTTTTAAATGAAGTAAATAAAACATATTAACGAAATATTAAGGAAAAGGATGGAAGGTAATAATTTCCAAATGAGATATATGGGAACCCCTTCTTTGGTTCCTGTTCTAAGTATTTTATTTCGAATATATATATATCAATAACATATAATTTCATGTGATTAATTTTGTTTTTAACTTTTAATTTAGATCCACCACGTGGGTGACAGTTATTATCTAATGTGTGTAGTGGTACTAGTGTTCATCCAGATGATATTAGGGGTTTGGTACTAGAGCTACGTGCACCACCCGGTGTACCCAATAACACCTTGTACCTTCGTCTGACATACCACCTGCCACACCGTCTTATCCCACATTGTCATTAAAGTCACCCAATAAATTTAGGCCACCTATGTTTTAACTACCATTTTTATCTAATCCATTTATCCTATCATTCCCTTATCTAATTATGGATCCTAATATCCATAAATATTATAAATTTCCACATATGTATATGTCATAATTTTTTCTTATACTTCCTTTACCCCAAGATTCTATATTTATACTCCTTCAAATTCTACTCTGATGCATTCTAAGCCTCTAGAGAAGACATTTGGTCCCACTCCTTCTGTACAAGTTGAAATTAATTCAGAGCCTATGGATCCAGCAACACCCACTAATTAGACTACCTCATGTATATTTATAGAACCCTATTAAATTTTTTAATCATAATTTATTTTCATTATAATATGTATTGATATAATATTTGTTTTTTCTTACACAGTTGTATTTTCTACTAAGTGTCATGGGCGTACATGTATGCATGCATTGTGGGACCATCTCAGGTAACTAATGGTAGAGCACAATGAGGAAAATCAAATGATTGGAAATATAGTGCGAGAATGTAGGAGTTTTATAAAGATGCTTCCCATATACTCTCACATCATTCCCATTAAGACACTCTCTTGGAGTCACCTTCTAAATGAAGAAAAGTATAATGATTTGGTGGAAATATGGGTAAGTAAATTCAAGGGATTTAATGTTATATTATTATTTTATTTATATGAATTAATATTTTGGTGTCATCTTCCTTGAAATTTTCCCGATGGTGAGGCTGAAAGGACAGCATGGCTCATTGAATTTGGTACGTTGTTGAGAGAATATAAGCATGATTTGTATATTGGATAGCATTATAGAGTTGGTAAGGATTTAGAGGCCACACATATCATGAATGAGTGTCCATTATAATTATTGGTCGGACTGGATACTCAAGAGGGGGGTGAACTGAGTTCCAATTAAAATTTATGTTTTTAAAACTTTGTCTTAAAAACCCCCAAATAAAAAACAGAATTAAACTATAGTGAATTTATATCAAAATAAAGGTTCTGTTAGGTTCTCAAAGTATTGATTATTTCCGAGTTAATCAAATCAGAAGAATTGATTAACTTTTGAAACTAACTTACTGATTTACAACTAATATTAACACTTGCGAGTTTAATTATCAAAGTGACCTTAAAATAGTTTTGGTTTTAAAGTAGTTTGCATCGGAATAAAAATAACTTTGAAAATAAATTAGCACAGCAGGTTTAACCAAGAGGTTCAGTCTCAAGCTGAGACTTAGTCCTCTAAAAACGTTATATAAAAGTGATCCACACACTGGATCGGGGATTACAACAGTATGCAACTGTCCGGGTCCAAGACCTCTACCACTGTTATCCGTGGGAACAAAAACAGCAGATCCAACTATCCAGGTCACACACGACCTCTACCACTATCCCAGTGGGAAATAAAAGATGAAATAGTTTGAGTGAAGATTTACAGATCCTCCAGTTAAAGTACATGAGATAGTGTGTGTGTAAAATACAGCATATAACACACACTGCTCAATATGTAAAAAGATAAATCACATAGGCGAAGATTTAGAGTTTAGAAATGGCTCTAGTGATTGCAGTGCAGCTATGAACTCCTTTGGATTGATCAGAATTGGTTCTGAGTCCTCTTATGGTTTTTGTCTAGAAAATAGAGTGTCATCTGCTTCCTTGACTTCCAGGTGTAGAGAAAGAGAAAAAGGTAGTCGATGAAGTTCTTGTGTTATGTTCTCATTCTCAGCTCTTCACTGGTATGCAGTAATGAAAATGAGTTCCTCGTGTAAGTTCAGTCATCTCTTTTCATTAACACTCGGTTGTTCTTCCAGCACACCTCGTGGTGGTATGTATGTCTCTAGGTATTCGTCTATTAATTCCTCTCTGCTTCAGCAGCAAATCCATCTTTCATTTAAAGCATGAGCTCCAGCAAAAGAAATGATTTCTTTTTGCAGGTACGAGGTACGGTTCCTTGACATCCAACAACCTTCATTAAATACATTTCATAGAATTAAAATATACCTAATATGACCATTGGGTAGATTAAATAAAGATAAAGAAATTCAAACATATTTTAATGACTATCGATGAGTCAAGTGATCGGTAGCTCATCAGTATCGGCATCGGTGGGTAGACATCGGTGTGTTCTGATCGGTGACTCAGATGATCAGCATTGGTGTGTCATGATCGGTGACTCATTTGATCATCATCGGTGAGACATCTTCGGTGACTCAGATGATGAACATCGGTGGGTAGACATCGGTGTGTTCTGATCGGTGACTCAGATGATCAGCATCGGTGAGACATCTTCAGTGACTTAGATGATCAGCATCGATGTGTCATGATCGGTGACTCATTTGATCAGCATCGGTGAGTCATCTTCGGTGATTGGTAGGCTTTGATGTAACAGTAACCTTCTTATATCGGTAGTGGTAGCTCTGTCTTGTATCAGTAGTTGTAGGTCTGTCTTATATCGGTAGACTTCCTTTGATAACAGTAGCTTCAACATATCGGTGGACTTGTGTGTATCGGTAGCTCTGTTCTGTAACAGTGGACTTTAATGTAATGGTGACTAGTCTGTATCAGTATCTCTGTTCTGTTTAAGCATTTTATTGGCAGAATAGGTTAAGTCAGAGTGTACAAACATCTAGTAACTGAAAGACTAATATTTAAACACAGAATCAATAGAACAATACTTAAAGCAAATAAATAGCTAGATTCCCAAATAAGTATTTAACTAGTTATCAACTAGGGATTAACAAAATACAAATAAGAATAATTGGGATTATCAAAATATAATAAAGCAACTAGATTCCCAGAGAGTTAAACAATCTCCCCCTTTTTTATAATCACAACTTATGCCAAGAAAATTGAAATAATATCAGAGTAAAAAGGTTCTTTTGTTTTGTTCAGAACAAAACTACCATATTCCTCCCCCTTTCAATTTTACTGCAAGATTCTCTCTTAAGTATTATTTTCTCAAGTCTCAGATTCTCATTCCCCCTTTGTGTGTTTCTCCCCCTTTGTTAACTCTAAGGTCTCATTTCTTATTTTCTCTCATTTTCTCCTTTTCTCATTTTCTCATTTTCTCCCCCTTTGTGATTAACAAAAAGAAGGGTAGCAGAGAAAAGATAAAGATTAGCAGAGAATAAATGAAAAAGTAATAGAAACTCAGCAAAGTAGAGAATGAAGAGGAATTTCATTAATATACAGACGATACACTGATAAAATCAGAACAAAAAAATACAAGTGAATCCTATCAAAAAGATCTGGAAACACTCAATCCTCCTCCTGAACAGGTGTCTTCCCCTTAGGATCATCAGAGGGTTTCGGAATGGCTGATGGCACAACTGGTGGTTCAGCTACAAAAACTGTATCGGATCTGAAATTTGTGCTCCTCTAAGTGATCATTAGTGTGAAGCTCCTTATGGCTTGAACTGGAGTCAATTGAGGAGTACTCCCAGAGGCAGAAGCCGGAAGGGTAGGAAGTACAATTACAGTTCTTGTATACATATGCAAGAATGGTAGTTGTAGATTCCTGAAATCCATTATAATTCTTCCTCCTCTATCCATTACAGACACAAAATCATCTCTATTTTCAATAAATTTATCCAAAGCAGGAGTAAGCTCCCTGAGCTTACTAACCTGTTCTCTGAAGGCTTGGGTTACTGGAGGTAACTTCATATTTTCCAGTAAGAGCTTGAAATGGCTGGTCAGCTGATGCTTGGTATAAACATTTTCAAAATAGGCATCCACATTATTCTTGATTGCCTCTTGAGAAGCAGTAGTTGCCTGCAGGTGATCACGAACAAAACTACTAACTTCCATAGTGTTAGTAAGAATCTGAGTAACTGATGCACCACTATGACTCGCCTTAGAAAATTGTTCCTAAGAAATAGAGAGGATCTGATCAAGGTTCACACTGGAGCTAGTTGAGGGAAGTGGTTTCATAGATAAGACCACTGTCTCCTTGAAGGATTGAGTCAGACTACAAACAATCTTCTGAACAAGTTCATCCTGACTGTTAAGATGTTCTTTGACTGACTTCTTAAAGGACTTAAAAACTTCCACAAATTTCTTGAACACTTCTTTGATATATTGAATGTCAGATTTTACTTGATTTTGATAGCTATGCATTGTAGTCATAGAAGAAATCTATTGTCTCATGGAAACTATAGCTCCTGTCAAACTCTCAATCTGAGTGTGGCACACTTTAAGTTCATCCATCATTTCTTTCACAGGACTGGACACACCACATCCAATGGATAAATCAAGGTATTTCTCCACGCTTATCATCTCTTCAACCATACTTTTCTTCATATCTTCCACTGATTCCCTTATTGCTTCTTTCAATTCAGCTTTTAAGGACTCAAGGTCCTCCTTGGTTGCCACATTTTCAGACATAGTGGGTAAGGTAACTGATTCCTTTTGGGGTTGGTCTTCATCATCAGAATCTCCATAAGAAATTCCAAGAATCATATATCCGGGATCTGATGTACAAACTCAATGTCATATAGCACTGATACTGAGCCAAGATTCTCCCCCTCACTTGGAACATTCTCCTGAGGTATCTCTTCCAACTATTCTTCCTGAGGTAATTCTGCAATTTCCTCTACAATTGAAGAAGATTCAATAGCCATTTGTTCTGATTCATTAATGACTCTCTCATCAAAAGGTGCTGCTACTACTTCTTCCAGATCAGGCACTGTCCTAACTGTACTATCTATCAGTGGACACAAACTGAGCTCTTTTTCAACATTTTCCTCATCATCTACTTCACCATCAGCCTCCTTTTCTCCATTAACATCATGATCAGATTCGGTTGCCTCATCCTCCTCAGAGGTGTCCTTGACAACATACCGGCATGCTTCTTCTCCTTCTTCTGTACTCTCTGTATCACTGTCCTTCAAGACAATTTCTCTCTTTGGTAGCCTTTTTGGATGGCTAGCTACTCCAAAAGAAATAACTTGATGGATAGGACTAGGGGGTAAGTCTGGGTCTCCTCCTTCCTATACTAATTTCTCTTCCTCCTCAGCTACAGCTACATCACTGTAGACCAGTTATGGATCATCTGGTCCAAGACCAGGATCCCTCACATCCTTTGGTCTAGAAGGACGATCCATAGGAGTGAACTTGTCATAAATTTTTCCATCATCATTCACCCATGATTTCTTCCAAGGATTCCATCTGACTTACATGTATTTACAGACAGTTCTTGTAATACAAAAGTTTTCCTTAACCACTGCCAGCTCATCCTGAGGTCCGGCTACCTCTTTCACTTTTAGCATCACAGAAATTAGCTTTGAGAAAAATAGTGCATTTGATTTGGACTTCGGTCTAGTCATATCTTCCAGTTGAACCATAATCATTCTACATAGATTGATACTCACACTGTGCTTCAGCAAATATATCAAATATATGTCTTGGAATCTCAAAGTAGAAAAATATCCTCTTCTAGGACTAACAACATGATGGATAAATTTAAACAACAGCTTATCTTCTCCTTCCATCTCTACAGCAATCACCTTTCTAGGGGTCCCATTCCCTGTAAGCTCCAACAAAGAATATTCATATTGAAACACATCACTGGTCGAAGGTACAAAATTTGAGTAGAACGCATAATCTCTTTCATGTGGAACTCTTAAATTCCTAGCCCATTCCACTGAAGTAAAAGACACTTCCTGACCATTTACCACAGAAATCATTCTGCTTTCTTCTTCAGACATTTTAAAATGAACTAATTCGTAGAACTGTTTCACCAGTCCTGGATAATAAGGTCCATTGTTGTTCGTGAATCACTCAGTCCAACCTTGTTCTTCTAAAACTTTAAGAACCAAGGACTTTCTCTCCATGATCCATTCTTCACACACCTCTTTCTCAATGGCAATATCTCACTTTGAGAGATGCGGGTTTATTGGATTTCTTCGAGCTATACTTCCACTTCCACTTCCACTGGTACTAGAATTCTCTACTTTCTGTCTTTTAGCTTGCGGCTCATCACTCCCATCTGTAACTCGGGGTCTCTTGACATGGTCCATTACAGATTCGAGGTTCAAGGTTTTGCGGCTTGAGAGGATTAGGTTGGAGGGATTCGAACAGACGAGTTCGCGGTGAGATTGAGTGAAGTCTAGACTCGGTTTAATATCATTTAGGATTCACAAATAAAATAAATCATAAAAAAAATTCGATGTCTCAGCTTTAAAGAATTTTAAAATAACACGAGATGTACCGGTAAAGTCTCCTAATGGTGAGGTCTTCTAACGGTGAGGATTTTCTAACGGTGAGGTCTTCTAACAGTGAGGTTTCTAACGGTGAGGTCTCTAATGGTGAGGTCTCTAACGGTGAGGTCTCTAAAGGTGAGGTCTCTAACAATGAGGTCTTCTAACGGTGAAGTTTTTAACGGTGAGGTCTCTAACGGTGAGGTCTCTAATGGTGAGGTCTTCTAACGGTGAGGTTTCTAATGGTGAGGTCTCCTAATGGTTTAAGGGTAAGTTATCATTCCTAATTTGTGTCTAATGAAACTTAATCTTTCTGAACTTAAAGGCTTAGTGAAAATATCAGCTAATTGAAGTTTAGTGCCTATAAATTCAAGTGTTATATCACCTCTTTTATAATGATCTCTTAAAAAGTGGTGTCTAACATCAATGTGTTTTGTTCTAGAGTGAGACACAGGGTTCTTAGAGATGTTAATCGGACTAGTGTTGTCACAGTTAATTGAAACATGTTTAAAATCAAATCCATAGTCCAATAAAGTGTGTTTCATCCACAAAATCTGTGCACAGCAACTACCAGCAGCTATATACTCTACTTCAGCAGTAGACAATGCAACTGAGTTATGTTTCTTACTACAACATGATACTAGGGACCTTCCAAGTAAATGACATGTTCCAGAAGTTCTTTTTCTATCTAAATTGCATCTAGAAAAGTCAGCATCTGAATAACTTATTAAATCAAATGTTTTTCCTTTTGGGTAAAACAATCCCAAATTAGCAGTATTTTAAAGATATTTGAAAATACTTTTAACAGCAAGTAAGTGTGAATCTTTAGGGTTAGCTTGAAATCTTGCACACATACATACACTAAACATAATATCATGTCGACTAGAAGTAAGATAAAGTAAACTCCCAATCATACCTCTATAATTAGTTTGATCAACTAGTTTACCAGTTTCATCAATATCCAATTTACAGGTGGTATTCATAGGTGTATCACTTCCCTTAATACTATCCAAACAAAAATGTTTTAATAAATCCTTAGTATATTTACTTTGATTCATAATAATACCATCTTTAGTTTGAAAGATTTGAAATCCAAGAAAGTACTTAAGCTCTCCCATTAAGCTCATTTCAAACTCATTTTTCATAACCTTTGAAAAATAAGTACATAAAGAATTTTTCAAAGATCCAAAAATACAATCATTAATATAGATTTGTACTATTAAAACATCTTTTGAAATCCTTTTTATAAAAAGAGTGGGATCAGCAATTCCTTTTGTAAATCCTTTTGAAATAAGAAAGTTTGAAAGTCTTTCATACCAAGCTCTTGGAGCTTGTTTTAAACCATATAAAGCTTTAGAAAGTTTAAAAACATGATTTTGAAAATGAGGATTTGAGAAACCAGGTGGCTGTTCTACAAAAACATCTTCAACAATAAAACCATTTAAAAAAGCACTTTTCATATCCATTTGATATAACTTGAAATTTAGATGTGATGCATAGGAAAGTAATATCCTAATATCCTCTAATCTAGCTACAGGTGCAAAGGTTTTCTCATAGTCAATTACTTCTTCTTGATTGTAACCTTGTGCAACTAGCCTAGCTTTGTTTCTAATTATGTTTCCAGATTCATCAACTTTGTTTCTAAACACCCATTTTGTGCCTATGGTTAAAGTGTCCTTAGGTCTTTCTACTAATTTCCAGACTTTGTTTATTTCAAATTGATTTAGTTCTTCTTGCATAGCCATTACCCAAAATTCATCATTGATATCATCATTGATACTTTTAGGTTCTAACTGTGAAAGAAAACCTTGATGTTCAACCTGATTTCTTAGAGAAGCTCTAGTCTATGTTCCTCTATATAAATTACCTACAACAGCATCTAAAGGATGGTTCTTTAGAGTCCTAGTTAGTCTAGAAAAGTTAGGACTAGAGATTTCAAGTTCATCTACAGGTTGAGGTTCAACAGAAGCAGGTTCTGGAAAATTTCCAGAACTAGATGTTTTAATTACAGGTCCACTGTCTTTATCATTAAGGTTCAAAACAGATAGATCATCTTCAAGATTTTCAAGAGAGGTCTTAGGTTCATGTGGATCAGTTTCATCAAAAATTATGTGAATAGATTCTTCCACACATTTGGTTCTCTTATTGAAAACTCTATATGCTTTACTATAAATAGAGTAACCTAGGAAAATTCCTTCATCACTCTTGGATGAAAATTTGTCAAGATTATCTTTAGTATTAAGAATAAAGACTTTGCAACCAAAAACTCTGAAGTAGTTAACCTTAGGTTTCCTATGGTTCCACAACTCATAAGGGGTCCTCTTAAGAACAGGTCTGATCAAGACTCTATTGATAACATAACAAGTTGTATTTACAACTTCATCCAAAAAATAAACAGGTAGGTCATACTCATTAAGCATAGTCCTAGCAATTTCTTGCAGGTTTCTATTCCTTCTTTCTACTACACCATTCTTTTGAGGTGTCCTAGGGGCAGAGAAATTGTGACTATAGCCACTGTGTGAGCAGTAAGATTCAAACTCATGATTTTTAAACTCACGACCATGATCACTTCTCAGGTTTTTAATTTTAAGTCCACTAAGGTTTTCTACAGATTTGTAATATTTAACAAAGTAAGAACAAGCTTCACTTTTGTGAGCTAGAAACTATACCCAAGTTTATCTAGAAAAGTCATCTACTAGAACATAGACATAGTGCTTCCCATTTAAAATAGAAACTCTAGAAGGTCCAAATAAATCCATGTGAACGAACTCGAGAGGTTGAGAAGTTGAAACTTATTTCATTGATTTAAAAGAAACTTTATGTTGCTTTCCCTTTTGACAGGGATTTCAAACTTTGTCTGCTGGAAATTCATGTTTGGGTAGGTCTCTAACTAAGTTCTTCCTAGCAATTTTTCTAAGTGAATGTACATTGCAGTTTCCTAATCTTCTGTGCCAAATCCAAGACTCTTTATAAAAAGCATTTAAACAAGTAATATTCTGCTTAGCTAAAGAATTTAAATCAACAGCCTAAACATTTTCATTTCCTAAAGTAGAAAACACTAAAATATTTTTAGAATTAAAAACATTGAAAGAATAATTTTCAAATTTAACATAAAATCCATCATCACATAACTGAGAAATACTTAAAAAATTGTATTTAAGTCCATCAACAAATAAAACTTTAAAAATTAATACTGAGTCAGTGTTACCAATCTGGCCTAAGCCGATGATTTTTCCTTTTAAGTTATCACCAAAAGTGACAAACCCTCCATCAACTCTGACTAAGCTTTTAAAGCATGATAAGTCTCCTGAAATATGTCTTGAACATCCACTGTCCAAATACCAAGGCTTTCTACATGATCTCTTTAAGAAGGTTCCCTACAAAACAGATTTAGATAGGAAATTATTTTGGTACCCAGATCATCTTGGGTCCAGACAGGTTAGCCAATATAACTTTAGGTACCCATATTTTTCTAATGGGGCTCATAAGATTTCTAGAGTCAACAGATTTTGAAAGATAAATCTTATTAGATCCATAACTATGAATATAACTAGTTGAGGCATATGAAGTTTCAGAACTAGCTACATTTTGTCTAGATTTAGGAATGAATTTAGTTTTGGTAATTTTCCTTTGTCCAGGTTGGTATCCTATACCAGTAGTGTATCTAGGTGCTATTTGCTTACCTAGAATTTGAGTAAGAGTATATTTACCATTTTTTAAACTTTTCTAAGTCTTTCTTGAGTTGCTCATTAGATAATTTCAGTTCAGTTTTTTCTTTAAGAAACTGAGCATTATTTTCCATTTCAATATCAAGATCAGATTTATGTTTAACAGTTAAAGCTATCTGTTTCTTTAATCATTTGTATTTGTCTTTCAGCTCATTACAGGTTTCTTCTAACATATCACAATATTCAAATAGTTCATATTTTGAAATGTTTTTTGAGTCAGAATCATCTTCAGAATAATATGAATTTAAAACAGGAGTTTCATCTGTTACCTCAGATGTGTTTGTCATAAAACACATGTTTGCCTTATTTCTGTGTTCAGTTTCAGAATCTTCAGATTCAGTGTAGCTATCCTCAGAAGCACTCCAAGTAGACTTCATGGATTTCTTAAACTTATTGTCCTTTTATTCAGACTTCTTCTTGTATTTCAACTTTGGACAGTCTGCTTTTATGTGTCCCTTTCGTTTGCACTCATAGCAGACAACTTCATCTGATTTGTTAGATTTCTTCCAATCCTTTTTCCAATTTCCCTTGTTATCATACTTACCTTTATAATTTGATTTTCTAAAAAACTTATTCTTCCTATAAAACTTTTTAAACCTTCTAGCAATGTGAGCCATCTCAACATCACTATCAGAATCACTTTCACTGTCTTCACAGCTTGAGCTCTCATTTATAGCTTGAAGCTTCTTCTTATCCTTGTTCTTTGAAGTTGAAGTCTTGAAAGCAACTGACTTCCTTTTGGGTTCTTCTTCTTCTTCTTTGTCAACCTTGAGTTCCTCTTCATACATCATCAACTTGCCAATTAGTTCCATGACTGGCAGTTCACCAATATCACATGATTATCTAATTGAGACAGAAGTTCATCTCTATCTTTTAGGTAGACATCTCATAATTCTCATAATTTGTTCCTTTGATGGAACATCCTTTCCCAAAGAAGTCATTGTGTTGAAAATTTCATTAAACCTGAGATACATATCAAAAATGGGTTCATTAGGCTTCATCTTAAAATTATCATACTTAATAGTATAAGTGTTCAATCTCATTTCCTTAACATTAGTTGTTCCTTCATGAGAAACGGATAAGGTATCCCAAATTTCATAAGCAGTTTTACAGGCAGATATTCTATTAAATTCTTCATCTCCTAAAGCACAGTACAAGGCATTCATAGCTTTGCAATTATTATTGTAGGCAGCCTTAGTAGCTTCATTCCAAGAAGTTCTAACAGTGGTAGGAATTTTAAATTCTGATTCTATAGCAGTTCAAATATCAAAACCCATGCTCTCTAAATGAATTTTCATCTTGATTTTCCACTGAGCATAGTTAGTTCCATTGAAAAAAGGTGGTCTATTGCTAGCAACACCTTCAAGTCTGTTATCCATGATAACTTACTAAAAGCAAGGATTTTAAAGAGATAAAAATTTAGAAATAACAGAAATTTTAAGAACCTTAAAATACAACTAAAATCACAGTTGAAAAACAGAGTACAAAATATTTTAAACAATCCTCTGATACCAAATATTGGTTGGAGTGGATACTCAAGAGGGGGGTGAATTGAGTTCCAATTAAAATATCTGTTTTTAAAACTTTGTCTTAAAAACCCCCCAAATAAAAAACATAATTAAACTGTAGTGAATTTATATCAAAATAAATGTTATGTTAGGTTCTCAAAGGATTGATTATTTCCCAGTTAATCAAATCAAAATAATTGATTAATTTTGAAACTGACTTACTGATTTAAAAATAATATAAACACTTACGAGTTTAATTATCAAAGTGACTTTAAAACAGTTTTGGTTTTAAAGTAGTTTGCAGCGGAATAAAAATAACTTTGAAAATAAATAAGCACAATAGGATTAACCAAGAGGTTCATTCTCAAGCTGAGACTTAGTCCTCTAAAAACTTTATATAAAAGTGATCCACACCCTGGATCGGGGATTACAACAGTATGCAACTATCCAGGTCCAAGACCTCTACCACTGTTATCCGTGGGAACAAAAACAGCAGCTCCAACTGTCCAAGTCACACATAACCTCTACCACTATCCCAGTGGGAAATAAAAGATTCAAGAGTTTGAGTGAGGATTTACAGATCCTCCAGTTAAAGTACAGAAGACAGTGTGTGTGTAAAATACAGCATATAACACACACTTCTCAATATGTAAAAAGATAAATCACAGAGGCAAATATTTAGAGTTTAGAAATGGCTCTAGTGATTGCAGTGCAGCTCTAGACTCCTTTGGATTGATTAAAATTGGTTCTGAGTCCTCTTTTGGTTTTTGTCTGGAAAACAGAGTGTCATCTGCTTCCTTGACTTCTAGGTGTAGAGATAGAGAAAAAGGTAGTTGATGAAGTTCTTGTGTTATGTTCTCATTCTCAGCTCTTCACTGGTATTCAGTAATGAAAATGATTTCCTCGTGTAAGTCCAGTCGTCTCTTTGCATTAACACTCGGTTGTTCTTCCAGCACACCTTGTGGTGGTTTGTATGTCTCTATGTATTCATCTATTCATTACTCTCTGCTTCAGCAGCACATCCTTCTTTCATTTAAAGCACGAGCTCCGGCAAAAGAAATGATTTCTTTTTGCAGGTACGAGGTATCGTTCCCCGACATCCAACAACCTTCATTAAATAAATGTCAGAGCATTAAAATATACCTAATATGATCGTTGGGTATATTAAATAAAGATAAAGAAATTCAAACAGTTGTTTATGACTATCGGTGAGTCAAGTGATCGGTAGCTCATCAGTATCAGCATCGGTGGGTAGACATCGGTGGGTAGACATCGGTGTGTTCTGATCGGTGACTCAGATGATCAGCGTTGGTGCGTCATGATCGGTGACTCATTTGATCAGTATCGGTGAGACATCTTTGGTGACTCATATGATCAGCATCGGTGGGAAGACATCAGTGTGTTCTGATCGGTGACTCAGATGATCAGCATCGGTGAGACATCTTCGGTGACTCAAATGATCAGCATCGGTGTGTCATGATCGGTGACTTATTTGATCAGTATCGGTGAGTCATCTTCGGTGATCAGTAGGCTTTGATGTGATGGTAGCCTTCTTATATCGGTAGCGGTAGCTCTTTCTTGTATCGGTAGCTATAGGTCTGTCTTGTATCGGTAGACTTCCTTTGATAACAGTAGCTTCAACATGTCGGTGGACTTGTGTGTATCGGTAGCTCTGTTCTGTAATGGTGGACTTTAATGTAACGGTGACTAGTCTGTATCTGTAGCTCTGTTCTGTTTAATCATTCTATTGGAAGAATAGGTTAAGTCAGAGTGTACAAACATCCAGTAACTGAAAGACTAATATTTAAACATTTAATAAATAGAACAATACTTAAAGAAAATAAATAGCTAGATTCCCAAATAAGTATTTAACCAGTTATCAACTAGGGATTAACAAAATACAAATAAGCATAATTGGGACTATCAAAATATAATAAAGCAACTAGATTCCCAGAGAGTTTAACAATAATATTATCCAGAAATTATTTCTTATTGGAAGATTATTGAGTTCAAGGTATTCATCAATTTTGAGGTTTTTTAATGAAAATTACCATGATTTGTGTTTATACTTAGTTTTTTATTATTGAAATTTAATTTTTCGGAAGTGTTAGGAATAAATTAAAAAAAAAGATGATAAGAAATACCTCTACAATTTGGGGAAGACTATGATGTCGGATCATGAAAAAAATTAGGTACGACTCTCATTTACTTAAATAAATTATTGAAATAAAATTTCCTTAATAGTAAATTATATGGATTCATTAAAATTTTTTAAAAACAAATATATTGAATAATTAGATATTTTGAGATATAATAAAGATATTATTATTATAGTTAAGTGTAAAATGGAGTTTAACATTGAATGTCTTCTTGTGAAATCATATATAACCTCTTAATCATGTGTAAATGTTATATGTGTTAGTTATGATACTATAAGAAAAGGGAGTGGGTGCCTCTTATGATTTCCACTTTTTTTCATTTTTACTTGAGGTTTTTTATTTCCTCCATATTTCATTCCATTTATAATTGGGATAAATAAATTATCATGTATTATTTAGTTTTTTATTAAAATTATTTCGTGTGTATTGAAATTCCAGGAATAGTATGGATAATTTTGTGATAATTTTATGAAATATTTTATTTAGATTATTTTATGATATTGGTTACGGTGTATTTTATCTCAATTATTTCAACTTAAACATCAATCAACAAATTATTATAGTTATAAAATTATATCTACAACTTTCTATGATTACAAATCTATACAATATAAAAACTTATAAATTAAAATCACATTTAATTTTTTTCTTATAAAATACCACTTTTGTATCTTAATCCCTTAAATGGAATACCTACACAACCAATAATTGGATAAACTTATGTATATTACACTTCTATATCTTCATCAAGATTTGAAATGATTTATTGTTTTTTCATTTCATGATTTGTAAAAATGGTAATCCTTTATATCTTAATATTGGGAAAATTCATAGGCTTCCATATAATTTTCATTGATATCCTTTAAATCATTAGTTGGGGTGTGAAACTCAACTATATATCCTTGAATCACAAATATATCAGATTTTATGTATAATTCAAGATTCAATGGAACAATATATTCATTATTCATGAAAACTCATGATATTAAACTTATTCATTGTGAAATATGTGCATTAGTTATTCTCATTTGATCTTCCTCAAAACCAACATGGGTCATGTCTTCTATATGTTTTATAATGTTATAAACTCAAACACATATCTCAATCATCATCCCAAGTGAATTTAATTTTTTACTATAAATTAAATATATTTTGAAGCTGAATAAATCACCCACTATTCATGATGTTTTACCATGAATTTATCACAAAATTTATTCTTGAATCATAAATTATTTTTTGAAATTTTTTTCACATAAAATGGTCTTTTTATTGCCTTGTTTATTTTTATCACTATATATAAAAGATAGAAAACAAATATTTTCATCCCAAAAGCTTTCTCAAATTTTCACCAACTGTCTAATGAGGCTTATATTGAGTCTTTATAATATATATTATGCTCTAATGATACTTACATATATCTTCATATTTTTGAATGAAATATACGCTGATTTATTTCACTTTTACTCTAAGAAGATGAAACACAATCTCATTGAAAGGATAAATACCCTAGGATGAACAAACATGCATGATGACACTCAATTGCACATATGATTCTAATGAATTTTCAAAATTTTATAATAACACCAATTCACAACTTCATGATAATAATGTTGAGAGTAATGATACTTTCTCTGGATTAGTTCACACATATAGTATAATAGACTGACACCTGCACTAAGATACTTTTGTCAAAATTTCAAATCTAAATATGAAAATTTTAGACTTACAACACTATGAATCGAGGCCTCCTCAAACCATATTTAGACCTTCTAAAAGATGTCATAAAATCATCCAATGAATTTATAGTAAAATTCTAGAAACCTTAATTCACCAAGGATAGGTTGTATAATATTTCATCCTTTCATTCTCTATATTACAGTTTCTGATTTTATACTTATATATCTTAAACATTCTTATTTTATAATTTTGTATCTTCAAACCTTGTATAGAATACTTACAAAACCGATTCAAAGTGAATAAAATTGAATAAATATAAATTTTTCCCAAATATATGTAAACATTAATGAACTCAACTTGATGGAATATAACCAACTCTGATTAAAATGAGATATACAAAAAACTAAAATAAAAAAACCAATGTAAACCGAATAGAACTTACAATGACCAATCCAAAGTGAATCAAATAGAGACCTACCAAGATAAACTATGTTGAATCAATTTTATCAGAAATAAACCAAACCAAAATCAAACAAACTGAGAAAATTCAAAGATAATATAATTTAATTATATTAAATAAAATTTAATATACCTAGAAAACCCAACCCAATTTGTACCAAAAAAATAGAATCCATCAATAAAGAATTAAATTTAATTAAACATAATAAAAAATTTCAAATTTATACAAATAAAATTAAACATAACTATCATAAGTTTAATCAATAGAAACTGAATATACATGACTTAACTATCCCTAAATCAACTATAACTAAATGAATATGAAACTACATAAACCAATAATTAAGGAACAAAACAAAATCAATAGATTATGAACCAACCAATCCAAATAATAACTAAATCAATAATTAACAAAAAAATAATAATTCCAAACTAAAATTACTAGAATCTAATGAAACAGAACCAACCTAACTCGAAATGAAACTAACATGAAAAGAAAAAAAACCTAAATATACTTTTCTAAACATGATACAAAAAATTGAATAAAAAAATAAAAAAAACACACTAAAAAATAAAATTGAGTTGAATTGAAGTAAATAAAATTAAATATAACATAACTAAATGAATATAAAGTGAAATATACCAAAATAAATCATATGAGGGATGAAAAAACCAAATCAAATTGAAAATAAAAGTTATAAAAAAATATAGGTGAATCAAAATAAATAAATCTAATCCAAAATAAACCAAACTGATAAGATGAAAAAAATAAGTCGAACATAATGAAATGGTATGTCATTAAATTAAATTGAATATAATTGAACCAAACGGAATTGAATTGAACCATACTTAACCAAATTTAATCTAAAATAACTAAATAAAATTACACCATGTAAAAAAATAGGAACAACAAGGATAAAAACCAACTTGACTTTACATAATATCATTCTAACTAAACATAACATTCATTAACCAAAGAAAAAATAAATCCAATTCTCTCATGTGTATTTTAAATATAATAAAAAACAATATTGACTATATGTTGTCATCAATATCCATAAATGAAAAAATTACCTTAATTTATCTTATTTTAACCCCTTTAAAATTAGATCATAGAAACATACAAAATCAAATAGGGAAACATCTAGAATACATTTTTCCTTTCCATTTTACCAAATTATACATGTATTTAACCTTGATTAGTTTTTTCAATAAAGACAATCCATTTTCATTATTCTATAATTACATTACAGTTATATTCATAGAAATTATATATACAAACAAGAATCCTTAAATTCCACTTTAAGTTAATTTATAAAATCCTTAATTAATAAAATTCTCAATTCTTCCAATTTATTATAAAATTGTTTTTGTTAACCAACTCATATCATACTAGAAATATGTAATTAGTGTTTATAGAAAATCTTATTTCATCATCGAGTATATACTTTTTATTTTAGTTATGAAATTAATTATTTATTAACCTCTTTTTAATTATGGTTTTCTATTTTAAAGGTCATTATAGAGGGAGGTTTTTAATATTTAAGGTTGTGTGCCTCGAGAAATTTGTTTTCACAAGAAAAAAGAAGAAATATGGAAGCATGGTAAACAAACTGACATGATAGAAAATTATAATTTTTAATATGTTGAATTCAAATTTTAATATATATTTTTTAAATAAATAGTACATTTATAATTTTAATAGTGTTATTTGGATATCCTTGATGAGGATAAATCTAACAACATTGGGCCAAATGATCATTTAAATTAGGTTTTTGGGAGATGATCACCATGGAAGAGTACGCTAACGACTAAGGATGAGTATTGTAATTGGTAGATATTGGCCTGCTTCGAGTGACAGTTCTAGTAGCACCAAATTGTAAAATGATAATGCATGGGTAGCATAGGATTAGGCCAAGGTAGAAGAGTCCAAAAAATGGCCATATAGGAGCATGAATGGAATCAAAGGGCCAATGAAGAATTTATGAAATTTATGGAATTATTATATCCATCACATCCACTAGACACCTTCATAGCTTGGGATGCATATATGTTGACTATGTGTATGTTATATAGTGTATCATTTGGTGTCCCTTGTGGTGGTTGGGATGGTGACATTCATGGAAATGATGATGGTGATGATGAGAGTGAGGATGATGGTGAGGATAACAATGATGATGACGGTGAGGGTGATAGTGACGATGGTGATGGTGATGGTGATGAGGGATATATTGATCATTTACATTTTTTCTAATATTTATGACATTTTATGTTTAATTCTTAGTTCTAAATGAATATATTTGATGTTCTGAACCTGTTTTATCATGGGTTGAATGAATTATTTGGTTTCTTATGTTGTCATTATTTTTATATTGGTTGGTGATGTTTGTTTGTAGGTAATTCACCAAGGTGGGGTGATACTATGATTTTTTGTGACCTATAGTGGATGTTTTCATAGGGTGGGGGTGATTTTTCATGTGGAAATATTAGGGGGTTTATACAAATAGTTTCAAAACTATTGTTATAGACCTATACCAGTGGTTTGGATAGAATCGTTAGTATTGAACTATACCAATGATTTCAAACCATTGGTATAGTTCTATACCAAAGGTTTCCACCATTGGTATATTTTTATACCAATGTTTCTATAAAAAAATGTTTCTAAACAAAAATTACATTATCTATATACCAACAGTTCATTGAGAACCATTGGTATAGGCCTATACCAATGGCTATTTAGCCAACCGTTTTGGATAATCCTTGTTATAGGATATACCAATGGTTCTATAGACTATACCATTGGTTTTAACCATTGGTATAGCCAAGAATTTTTACAGTGATAGTTATCATATGTAGAATTCAATGTTCATCACATAGGGTAGGCTACAGTTTAACATCATGTGTTGGGGATGTTGGTTTTAATCATCCTATATTTTTTCTATGAGGCATCTTAGATTTATATGGGGTAAGTCTATATTTTATCATCATGTGATGAGGATGTGGGTTTTTTTCATCTCATATTTATCATATGTTTCATCCTAAATTCATAACATAGGGTAAGGTTACAATTTAATGTCATGTACTAAGGATGTTAGGATTTTTAGTTTAGATTCGTATATCTCGTACTACAGATTATGTTAGATTAATTTCATGGAGCTCAGACCCAAGAGTGTGTGTGTTCTAAAGAGGATTTTATTGCATGTAATGTTGATAACCCAACATGAAATGAGGGACAAGGAGACCATTTTCTAGACAAATATCCATTAAGGACTGCAGTTTACATCATGATGTTGATAGAGGAAGACACTACAATGAGGTGATGGTGTAGAATAGACATAGGATATGATATCTGAGAATTGCTATACATCCCATGAGAATTATAATCAAGACACACATAATTCTATAACATAGTGTGGTAGTAGACCAAATCTTGTAAGGGGTGGTTCTCTCTAGTGAGTATATGATAAAAAAGAGAAGGGGCATTGTTTTGTTGAAATTCTAGGGGTGAAGAAAACTATGGGAGGAAGGATAAATAAAGGGGGTTAGTGAAAATAATTTAACAATATGATGATTAAAACTAAAGTGGATTGGGTAATTATAGGATTATTGGGGGTGAAAAATATTTTAATCCAGATATGATGGAGTTATGGAGGCCCTACACCATACAATGTAATCCTAAAACCAGTTACACATAGTTTAAAGTCATGATGTTTAGACCATGGAGAATCCCCAGAAATAGGTAGGTGTTGTGGATAGGCCTAGGATGTCAGATCCTTAAATCCCTATCTATCTCATTAGGAATGGGAATGAATCCACATGTAGTTCTATAACACATTTTTTGTAAAAGACTAAAGCCAGAGGGGGATTTCCTCTCTGGTGAGGATGTTGATTCATCTTATACTTTCCATCTGAGGCATCTTATGCTTATTTCATATGTTAAGTCTATAGATTAATTTCATGTGATGAGAATTTTGATTTTGTTCATCCCATATTTTTCATATGAGGAATCTTACACTTATCTCATATATTATGTCTATAGTTTAGCTTCACATGCTAAGGATGTTGATTTTGGTCATCCCATATTTTTATGTGAGGAATCATATGCTTACCACATAGGGTAAGTCAAAAATTTAATTTCATGTGTTGAGGACATTGATTTTGGTCATCCAATATTTTTCATATTAGGCATCACAGGTTTATACTAGGTAAGGATATAGTTTAACATCATGTTCTGGGGATTTTAATTTTGATCATCCCAAGTTTTTTATATGAGGAATCCTATATTATTCACATAGGGTAAGGATACATTATAACATCATGTATTGAGGATGTTATGATTTTCAGTTTATATTCATACAACTCTAACAATGGAAATTGTTAGTTTAAGGTCATAGATCTTGGACCTGAGTTGTTTTGATTTAAGGTCATGTATATTTAACCAAAGGTTCACTCAAATTTTTGATTGATAAACTTGGGATTACTGGGATGTGTGATAAAGTTCCCATATATTTTGATTAAAGAGTATACATCATTGGAATATACCTTATGAATAATGTAAGGTCCTTCCCATTTGGGATACAACTTTAGTAGCTTTTTTTTCAATTATCACTAGAATTTTGAGATCCATTACCATGTCACCCTAGAGGAAGGAGCATAGGAAGGCCTTATTATTAAATTCTTTTGCTACTCTATTCTGGTTCCTCTCTAAGTTGTGTAATTACTAAAGCATATTTTCTTCATGATATTATAACTGCTCTATATGGAATTATTTGATTCTATATAGAATCTCATAGTCCTAAATATCCATTCAGAGTAACAGAAACAGGATCTCAATAGGTAAAACTTCCTTAGTTCCATACACTAGGGTGTATAGTGTTTCTTGGATGGAATTCTGAGTTGTTTTCTTATCAGACTATAAGGAATTAGGGATTTTATCAGACTAACTCTTTTTGTTCTATCCCATCATATTATACAGGGTGTTATAGGGTATTATTGAATTCCTCAATCTACTCATTTGATTTTGCATGGTAGTGGGAAGTATGGTTGGATCAGATATTGTACATGGAGTATAGTTTCTTCATCCTGGAAGCTAGAAAGTTAGAATTTTTTTTATGAAAATAGTGTGAGAAACCCCAAACCTATGGATGATATGGGAGATCTCAAACTTAATCATGGACTGATTTTTGACTTCTTTGAGGGGATTCACTTATTCCCATTTGGAAAAGAACTTTATTTCATTCAAAATGTACCTACATTGTTTAATTTTCAATGGTGGGTAGAAACCAATAAACTTCAAGTCCCCAAACTGAAAAGGACCAACAATATTTGGTAGTGTATAGAAGATATAGTAGTTTATACAAAACTTTAGCATGTATTTGACATGTATAACACCTCTTGGATAACTCAATAATGTTATGAAACATGGTGGGACAAAATTATCCAACCTCTAAATTTGGTGGGAAATCTTCAATACTGTTTCATGGGATCCATAGGATCTATCATGGACCAATTCTATAACAATATGAACCTCATATACTTGGATGAAATAGAGGAAAATTACATCAAACCCATGCCTTTAGGGGGTTTGTTTAAGGTTGGGGAAACTCTAGAGGGTAAATTGGGATTCATGATATCATATTTTTCTTCACTCACCTTGACCCAATTGAAGAATTCCATGTCAGAGATAATCGATGAAGAGAGTCATCCAATCATGTGTTTCGTCAACCACAGGGGAATTTAAGGTCCCTCATATTGAAGTATCAACATCCGTGTGGTATACTTATTCATTACCATCATCTGAGGTGGCAGGGGAAATGACCCTCTAGAGTGCCACATGAATGACTAGGTCATCCAAGATGGGTTCTATAAGAGATTCAGCTATTGTTTCCAAAGTATTATCGCATCCATTTTTCATACAAGGAACATGGTTCACCTTTGGATGGAAAGTTAATTTGGATATCAGTATATGAGTATGTTCCATTAGAGGAATAATCTCTTTCTCTATTAAAACTTAGTCACCCTTGATCTATTTGATGACTAGCTCAGAGTATCCCTTCATGTGTTAACAGTAGACATCAATATCAAGGTCTAAGTAAATACTAGTAATAATAGACTGATATTCTTCCCCATTTTTAGAGTAACATTCTAAAAATGGGAATGATTATGGTGGATGGTCTATTTCATAGTGATGAAATGATCCCTATGAATACCCTGTTGATCTTATGGTCATTAAGAATTCTACCAGTCAGACTCTGAGAGGAACCATTGAAATGTATCTTCCAACATGGTATAGCTTAATTTGCTAATATAATAGATTCATCTAAAAAATAAAAATCCATGAGTAGTTCTTCATGGGTCAAATGTGCGGCCAAGAATTCTTCCAGTGCTGGAAAATTTAATCATCTTCTATAGGAAAACCCTAATGTTGAACTGTTGGAGGATTATCACTCAGTTCACCAATCATCCCATAATAATTAGGCTATAGTGAATATACTTTAGTGAGTATATTCATTACACCAATTGTATCTCATGGAACTAAAAATAATGTTGAAACTTCTATACTGCAAAAAATATTACAAGGAAACTCTTCTTGATGGGGGGGTATCTTGTCTCCATGTCAAGGACCATGTGGCTAAGATAATAAATGAGGTTTTCATTTTCTTCATTATTCTTCTAGTTTATAAGGAAACCAAGGTACCATTCTAGGGAAGTCACATAAATGATCAAAAGATTTCCTAAGATGGGTGGCATTGGAACTAGAGGATATATTAGGCAATGCTTAATATCCTTAAATGAAATTTATAATTTCTCATCCCACTAGTAAATAGTCTTTTTTTCATGAGGCTTGATAAGGGCTTACACTTACTAAACAAATTTAAAAAAATTGGCATATATAAGATATGTGGCCTTGGAGGCCTTTCAACTCCAAGAGATTTATTGGAAGAGAAATTTGATCGATATCCTTGATTTTCTTTTGGTTAATCTTGATGCCTTTATACCATAAGAAAATAACCATGAAATTTTCTAGATGAACCCCAAATTATCATTTCATAGGTTTCATCATCATGTTTCAACAGTTGAGGAATTTTAACACTTTATCGTGATCCTTGATATGGTCCTAAATATGGTAGGATTTGTCCATATGATTATCCATGTAACACTCCAAAAACTTCCTAATAATTGGATTAAATATATGGTGTATGTCCTAGTGGTAAGTGGATCCATCTTTCTTCAATATGAAAGGCATCAACAGGTAGAAAAAAGTCCCCTAGTGCACCTTCAAGGCAGTATAATCTCCATCCTTGAGGGGGGGATCTGAATCTATTTATACCTATAGTATCAATCTATGAAAGAGATGACTTGGAACCCAGGCATACCATCAATAAAAACCTATGTCGTTGGAAGGGGAAATAATCCATTTGAAAATGGTAGTTGAGGTCCAAAAAGTAGATTCAAAATTTGATATGATTGTTCTTCCTCGTGAATGGGAAAATTTTTCCCATCTATTTTGGGTATTGGAACTCTCTAATAATGTTATCTTTAATGATGTTCCAAAATTTGGGCTCAACCATTGGCACTGTGATAGGTTTGTATATTTCTAAGAGGTTTTTGGAACCTGTAGTGATCTACTGGGAGGCCAAGGAGAAGGATGGAAACCTGAGGGTCAAGACCTAGAATCCCATCATAGATCTAGATGAACATTTAGCAGTGTTATTTATAGAATTACACATACTTTTTATTTTCCTTTAATTAAATATATATGTTAATCAATTCAGAACTCAAATCTTCTTCATTGCTAAGATTTTCCTAAGTCATCTCATCAATAGTGGTGGAGAGACCCGCTTTGAATATAGGAGGGGCATCATCCAAACCTTCTACATCATATGAGATATGAGGATTGTAGGTAGGAAGTAACTCTTCCAGATCAATTGACCGAAAGGGAGCACTAGTTTCTGTTCTATTGGATACAGAATCCTTGATGAAGGGTTACCATTCAATAGAGACTATGGAGATAAAATGTGTTGATCCAATCCTGTTTAGTTTCTAGTGGTGAGGTCCAATCTTGACATCAAAACAATGATGATGGGTCAACTTCAGCTGAGTCATTTTTTCTTTGTAGAACATGTAGGAATGCTATGGATCAGTGTCCATGGGGATAAGTTCTTAATACTTCATAGGAGTTGGTTCTTCTAGAATCATTTGGTCATATATGATATAAGAGTAAGAGGTAATATTTGAGTGATCATTATTCTTATAGATGATGAAAAAAACCTCCTAGGTCTGGTAATGTGGGTTCCAACCGATGAATTGGGAGAACAAAGTTGTCTTTCAATTCTTCCCATGGATCTATTGTAGTAGACATTACATCATTAGGGGAATTGATACTCTCAACTCTTTCAGTATTGACATACTTTAATTCCCTTTTATTGTAACTAGAAACCATATAATAGGCCTCACAATAGTAAAAAGAGGATGTAATGCCTTGTAATACCCATACTCGACCATCCATAGAGTATTTGAGGCACTAGTGGTATGAAGATGGGACCACTGTATGAAAATTAAGCCAAGAAAATCACAGCAGTGTATTGAAGGTTGTATTCTATGAGACTATCCTAAATTTAGTGATTGATATCATGCCACTGAATTGACTCTTCAGCCAAATTTTTCCATACATCTTATTCTCACACTTACCATAACCCAAAATTTTCATATTATAGGGGGTTGGATCTTCTTCTATAAGTCCTAGTTTATAGAGTGTTCGTGTGGGGATAATTTTAATCCTAGATCCAATATCCACTAGGCAGTGGGGTATTTCCATATCATTGAACTAGAATGTGATATACAGTGGATGTATGTGCCCATAAATGGTTTCCCCCTCATATTCTCTATAGAATGAGATTATGGCTTGATATTACTCCAATTTAGACTCTTCTATATAGTAGATATCATTAGCATCAACCTTAGTCTCAAACTGGATCAGGATTTTTAACGCCTTGATGAGGGCCTCTCATATTTCCTTTTATAAGTGGAGTTCCAAAATAATTGATATCCTTGAGGGTATGTCTATGAGGTTCTTCAAAACATAATAATTTTATGCTAAGGGATTGTTTTGTACTGAAAATAGGCATTCATTAGAAGGGGTGTATCATCTATCATTGGCTGAGTCATTGGATCCTATCTAGTGCTGGTGATATTTTTTCGCTAGTTAGAAAGTCTACTAAGAAAATAATATGGTTTGGAACCAAATAAATGAGGTTCGGCCCTGTATGGATGTAGCTGGTCAAATTGTAGTTGTAGTTGAGATACATGTCCAATAAATACAGTCAGTTATAAAGGTGCACCAAACTGTGTTGGTTGGGGGTTTGTGCTTGCTGATCCCTAGGAAAGGCTTGCTTCCTGGTCTCAGTGGCATCAACAGCTTGGTTTAGAGTGTCATTATGAGTATTCCATCTTTTAGTGAAACCTATACATATTATTTGACAATATTTTCTAGAGTAACCTGAGGGACGAACACGTCATTCCTCATAATTCAGTATCATATAGTGGTCCAAAAATTTGATGGCATTCATAGAGTTGTACTCTTGTTTCTCATCGGTAGAATAATCTAAGGCTGGATATACTCAGGGCACACATCCCAAATAGAGTGGAATAAAGTTTCCAAGGGTGAAAACAAGTTTTATCACCAGCAGAGGACTCTAATTTCTCTTACACCATCGATGTCTATTCTTCTGAGACTTGGAAAGTTGTTCCTCATATGTGGAGGCAGCAGATAGAGGAGGTGTGGTATCTGAAGGAGGTTCTAGATTACTCAAGTGGAAATAGATGATATCATGGGTGTGATTAACTACCTTATGATCCAACCAGTCACTTTACTTCTACGTTCTAAGGATGGGGGACTATTCCCACACAAATAATCCTTCGTTATCACTATAGGGGTCATTAGATACATGTGCCTCCTATGCGAGGATTTCACCCAATTTTACTAATCCGTCATTTACTTGGTCAGGTATCCAATATTTAAATGAAAATAATTATTTGATGGTGTGTCCAAGGATTTTATGATACTAAAAGTGATTTTCATGACTGATTATTTTTTCTTCTTGGGGTCTCCTACATTTCTATCATTTCATGATTCCCTTTTCCAGGGTGCGATGAAATACCATAAGATATACACATCCTTAAAGGAGTAAGACTTATTTTTTACTTTTTACAAAAGGTGCCCTAGGATCTTGGACCTAATGAGGGTTTGAGACCATGTTCCCTTGATGAGGTGATTATGCTAAGTAAGGTTATTCCTGGTGGGGTTTTACCTAACTAGGTTGAAAAGGTTCGTCTGATAAAGGGCCTAGAAAGTGTACCGGTTCAGGGACCTTTTCATTTTACGGTTGTTGCCATATATTCTTTCAAAAGCCTTCTTACGGGAATCGAAATGGGTAATGGGTGAAACCATTGTTTGGATCATTGTAAGGACTCTTCTAGACACTGGTCTTTTTTAGAGAACTCCCATAATCTTCCTAGATAGTTCAGAGAGATGAGGGTAAGGACCAACTCATCTCTAATGTTCTCCATACATATCATAATTAGGTTTTCTTGTGAAAGAAACATGTTAAGAAAATTTGTGAGTACCTTCCATTGGGAAAAAAAGTCATCAACTCCTTAATTGGGCCTTTGTTTTCATTTATAGAGTTCAGTGATGATGGTATTGCATGAGGTAGAGTTGAACTAATAGAGGAACTATCTATAGAGAACATCTCAACCTATAATGGATATTAGGGGCAGTTGTATATACCAAACAACTGTAGTTCATTCCAGGTTCTAGATAAAAAATCGTATCTTGGTAGCTTATTTCTATTCCATAGTTTCCAACATTGGGCCATACTATGAGAAAATGTGTTTCAGATTCAATAAAATATTTCCCATCTGGTTGAATAGGGTGAAGATTGGGTTTCTGAATTTTTTTTGTGGGAACATCTGTTCTAACCATACAGATTATTGCTTCGCTTTCGGTGGAATAAACACCTATTTCATTTCCAAATCTATTAGGTGGGAAATGAGAGAAGATATCATTTTGTTTTTATGAGTATTTGTGGTCACCAAAGCTCTGACTGATTAATCGACCAATAGGGTGGGTGGTATTAATATCGAGGAAGATAGGTGCACTATTTAGGTGGAGAAAATAACACATATCTCAACCATTTACCATATTCCTTAGCTTTTACTCTGATTGGATATTCGGGAAAACCTAATTCAAATCTGGGTTCCCAGCCCAAGAGGACTAGGTGCTCAATTAAAGGAGAAAATATGTATCTCTTGACATTTTCATGACCCAGTTTAATGCTTATTAATAACATTTGAAATTAGATTCTTTTAGTCCTCTTGTTCACAGAGAAAAGTGACCACCCTGGAGTTTGACTTGGTTTTCAGTGTAGCCTCAGATAGACCAGAAATCTTGGAATTCCCCTTGACTTTTTTGGTATATCATAAAGTATGTAGTGAAATCTTATTGGGGTGACTCTCAATACCTATATCCAACCTCTAATGATGAGTGTGGGTGCTTATCAAGGGTTCCTCCCGATATTGTTCCACACATTTTTGGGTTCTCCCTATCAATCCTTGTGTCGACTACCCAGTTTCTTTGACCATATAAAGGGGAAATAGTGACCACATTCACCATGGTAGTGGTTAGGGAGGAACCTACACTCTTAGTGGGTTGGACAGATTGATAGTCTTATTGTTGTTTTTGGATAGTATTGAAATGGAGGGAAAAAATTTTCCCCCAACTTCTGATCTGAATGTGTTGATATAACTCTTCCGTGACTCACTCGAGCACAGTGAGGATCTTAATGCAAGTTCACTATACAGTTTGGAAGTAACCATATGATTCAAGGAACTAATCAACTATGAGTGATGTGATATAAATCCTCATTCACTTTTTGTTAATGGAATCAAGGTGCTCATGTATTCCTAGTTAGAATAGATTTCAATCCGGAAGGTGGTTAAATGTTTCCTAAATATTTTGGCAAAAACAAACCACATATTCCTTAGTGAGGGAATCTAGGATGAAAATTTCCATGGATGCAGTTGTCCATAATGAAACCAATAGTTGGTTAGTGTCAAATGATCTCCAATAATCCTATTGTTTATTTTTAGGAGGATAATATTTCTTCTAGTCATCCCAAGACCCAATTTGCATAGGATAAGAAAAAATTGGTGTAACTAATGTAGATCTACTTTTCTATTGATATACCAAGAGAGAGGGCTTTATGTGGGTCATATTTCTACTGCATGTTGTAATATCTCTTAGAGTAAAAACCAACTTCAATATCATATTCATATAGGTCATGTTAGGATGGTATGACTCTGAGTATTATATACTCTGTAATAACAAATGTAGGATCGAAATAAGAATGAGATTATCATATACAAGAGGGGGGGTGAATTGTACCTTATAAGAATTCCTTTAGGGAATTTTCAGGATGGTTATGTTTAACTAAGTTAAACAAGATAATTCACAAGACCTCTATAAGTACTAATGAATTTTTAGATATTGTAATAGTGATTCCGAAAATGGAACTTAACAAAAGTTACAAGGATTAAGATTCTACCTTAAATTGTATAGAATCTAACTATATCAGAGTCTAAGTAAGGAAGTATAATAAAGTTATACTTTCCTTAACAATACAAAATGCAGCAGAAAAAAAAAGAAGTAAAACTAAAAGTTACAAACAATATCTCTTTTAACCCAAAGAGAAGGGTATCCAACAACCTTAGATAAAGGTCCCTTGATTTATAATTTCAATAAAGTCTCTCTTACCCACACTAGGGTAATCCCTTGATATAAAGATCGGAGTTTGTCTTGTTATCCCCACAAGCCCTCAACTATAAGGTAGTCAGAACCTCTATCTTCCTCAACAAGGAAGACCTCAACTTCAAGGTGTTGGAACCTCCGACTTCCTCAACCAGGAAGCCCTCAACTTCAAGGTGTTATAACCTCTGCCTTCCTATCCCCATAAGCCCTCGATTGTAGTCAGCAACAATCAGAGTCGCACGAAGCAAGTCTGTACAAGGAAAAGTTTGAAAAAGCTATTCAAACTTTCTGCACAAAGCTTTGAGAGTTGATAAGAGTCTCTCTCTATAGAAATAACTTCAACAGCATGTAAGCACAGATCTCAAAGATGTGTCAAAGTTGTGTTGTCGTCTTTCAAATGATCTCATATTTATAGGAAAATCTCCCACGGTCGGCTCCCACCTCCAACGGTCATATTTCTCCTTGAATTTCAGAGGGACCTGTATAGGTGTCACCCAACCAACAGTTAGTCAATAACTGAAAGCACGACATCATTTTGTAATGAAAAAGTGTAAGAATAAGAAAAACTGTAGTTTGTAATGTAATCAAATAATAGTTTAGAGTCTAACCAAAATGGAATACATAGTCTATAATAAAGAGATATTCTGATTCTGTTTTAATAGGAATTCAGAACCTGAATTGTGTAGAAATTTGGAGTCTGAATTTATAAGGAAATTTGGAGTCTGGTATCACTAGAATTTGGTATCTGAACTTACAGAGTTCAGAGTTGAACTTGGTAATAGTTTCGAGTCAAACTAGTAAGAGTTCGGAGTCGAACTCATAGAAGTTCTGAGTCAAACTAGTAAGAGTTTGGAGTCGAACTCATAGAAGTTTGGAGTTGAAATAGTAAGAGTTTGGAGTCAAACTCATAGAAGTTCAGAGTCGAACTTTACGAGAGTTTGTATTTGGAATTCAGAGTGGAACTTCATTAGAGTTCATATTCAGAATTTGTATCCTAAAACAGAATGCTTCATATCAAAGTATTATATGATTCTGAGGTTTTAGGTATGAATCCAATTTTTATACTTAATAAAAATATTGATATTAGTAATGAAAATATGTTAGGGGCAAATTCCTTTGAGAACAAAATTTTCCTTATATAAGTAAAATATTGATTTACTTAAGTATAAGGTGTTTGTGATTTTCAAAACAAGAAGGAATGGAAAATTCATAAGAAAAACCTTATTGACTCAACAATATCCCCCTCTTTGGAAATCACAAAAAACCATTCGATAAAGAATATAAGGTCTTAGAAAATATTTCTTTAGACTTTGACATTTAAACTTGTCTCCCTTTGTTCATAGATAATGATGAATACAACTAACTCCACCTTAGGCTTAGGAAATCTAAGGATTGTATTATGAATTTCTGGAATGGAGTTTTCATTATCATGAGAATGAAAAACTTCATAATAAGAAACTCCCCCTTAGATAAGATCCCCCTTACTTTGGGATAGTTCTTGACATAAAAATTTTTCTTTCTCCCTATTTTGAGTATTTATTTTTCCTTCTCCCCCATTGTGATTTTCAAAATGAATTTAAGAGAATGTAAAGGAAATAAAGTACCTAAAACATTAGTACATAATAATACAAGATACAACAACCAAATATTTAATTAGAGTTGAAAGTATTTTTACAGGGAAAGACATTACAACAAAAAATCGGATTTGTCTATTTTTCCTCCTTTTCCTTGGGGATTAACTTCTTCAATAGAGTTTTCAGCTTCTTCAAGTATTTCTGGTCCTCCTCAGCTTGCTTCTCCAAAGATTTTATCCTTTCATCTTGAGCATTCAGGACCTCTGCCTGAGCCTTCATGGCCTCTTCCTGCATCTTCACTAGCTCATCTTGCTTCTCCAGCTTCTCTTTAAACTCAATCCGGAAATCTCTTTCCCCTTTCCAGTTCGGAGCAACCAAGTTAAGCTTCCCATTCAGATCTATCACTTGTTGATTCCGAGTATTTTTCTCATTGGTTAGCTTATCCTGAAAATTCTTAATCTTGGCCTCCTTGGTATCAAAAGCATCTTTTACATCATTCTGAAAATGATCAAACTCAGCCATGTCATTATCAATTTTCTTAGACCACAAAGTTATTTTGCTGCGTGATTTCCTATGAACATCATAATTGATAAGGAAATTTCTATGATCTGCTTCAATCTTCACACACTTATCCATCACCATAGATAAGGATTCTGAATTTTGATTCAGACTGTGTTGCATCATCTGGCATTTGGAGTCTATGGTGGGAAAGATCGGAATTGTGTCCACCAACTTTTTCAAAGACTCAACAACAAAGTCATGACCTAGTTTTGATGATTCTGAATCAGACAAATTGCTTGGGGGTTGTTCTTCTTCAATCTCCACCATCTTTCTTCTAAAAGAACCAGAAACATCCTTCTTTTTTATGATATCTCTTGTTGGGGTGTCCATAAGCACTTGCTTCCCCTTATCAACTTTCGGAACTGCCTCGTCAGGAGATTCTTCCTCGCTTTCAGATACCTGAACAATCTTATCTTTATCTGGTTTCTCCTTCTCTGCTCCTTCTTCAAGATAATGATTCTCATAGCTTACTTCTTCAGATAACTCATTTTCTTTTTCTTCTTCCTCAAATTCATCTTTCTTACTTTCTTCCTCATCTCCCTTTCTCGGAGTGACAGGCTTTGAGGACTCGGCCTCAGAAGTTCGGAGTGGTGGTTTTTCTGATAGTCTTGTCTTCTCTTGATAATCTTCCACTTGTTTAATTAGGTCATCAGATCAGCACTTCCTTCTTCTACTTCTTCCTCTTCTACTACTACTTCTTCTTCCTCTATTTCTTCAACAACTTCTTCCACTTCTTCTTCACTAGCTCCTTTCTCTACTCATTCAACAACTTATTTCCCTTTGGAATTTTCTGGAGTGAAGTACTTCTTCCCGGGGGTCTCCAGTAATGGATCAATAAGAAAAGTTTCTGGAACATGAATCTTCTCAGAAGATACTTTTGTGGCTTTTAAGAGATATTGAACAATCTCTTCCTCTAACATCTTCTTCTTCATCTTTTTCTCTTTGGCCTGTTTTTCTAACTCATCCGTTGCTTTTTCTCTTAAGGCCTTAGCCTCATCAGGGTCTAATCCGAACTGTGGATCCCGTTCTTTCCTTTTCTCCTTATCTTCTCTCCATTTAGCAGCCACCTCATCTGGATAAGCTTTCTGTTTCTTCGGCTTGGGAGGTGTGGATTGAGTTTCCTTAGCTTTGAGAGTCTTGTCTTTAGCCACCACTTCCTCCAGCTTCCTCTTCTTCCCTGCCTTCTTAGATAGTTCTTCTTTCTCTATATTTTCCGAAATGGCTTCTGCCTCCTCGTCTAGCAGATCGTAAAACTCACCTGACACTTTTGAAAAAACAACTTTCATCCTCTTTAAAGTATCATCACTTATGAGCATCATATTACAAATTCTCGGCTTGGAAGTGCAAGCAACCTTGAACGAATCAAGACAACGAATAATAAGCTTAGATATAAGAGTAGGATACATAATTATTTGAGCATTCAAAGTTCCATTCTTGATATTCTGAACTGTAGTAAGAACGTGCCTCATCAGATTAATCTTTCTTCGATTTACCAAGAAATCTAAGATGTAGATATCACTTTTCTTTAGGTTATCCTTATCTCTTCTTCTCGGAACTAAAAACCCTTGAACCCACAACTATAGAATCTGGTTGTTGGTGGAGAGATGAGCAATATTTTCTGTTTTATCATCCTTAAGTACAAGGAATTCCATTTCCTTCACTTTGAAAAAACTTCCTTGCACATCCGGTAACTTATGTGAACAAAATTATGCTTCAACGTCATATGAGAGCCCCACCAAGTTTTCGTCCTTGGTGTAAGATAACTTTTAAGTCTTACCATAGATTTTAAAAGAAAACTTTTCTCTGCCATCTTCATCATAGAAGGAAACAGACTCATAGAATTCTATAAGAAAATATGTATAAACAACATCCTGATCCCCTGGTTTGGAAACACAAAAATCTTCCCATCCATTGAGTTTGATATTCTTGGATATTAAAGAATCATACTCTCTAAAAAATTCCGGATGAACAAACCTTTCCCTGTAAACTAACCATTTTGATATTGGCTTTATCGAAGACATATCTTAGGAAGCAGCTTCTACAGACATTCGGAATGGAGGAGAACTGAAAGATGCGTAATGGTCTATAAGAACAGAGGCAGATTTTCCACATGTGAGCGCTTGAAAACGATGTGGGACACAAAAGGGTGTGGCCTTTATATAGGTGATGGATATGACCTTTAAACTTCCAAAACCAATCTAACGGTTGAGAATTTCTCTGATCTGATCTGATAGTTGAAATCATATCTTCAATGAAATCTTGAATCCGTTCTTTTGAGGTTTTAAAAACATTCGAATTTAGGAAAAAAAATCCAAAAAATTTTATAATAAAACGAAACTACCAGCAACTAAAAATTACTAAAAAAACTTGAGTAAGGAATTCATACCATTCGTATTGTCTAGGAAGTTTATTCGTAATTGGTGATATTCTTCTTGAAAAAAATTTGACTACGAAAAACTCATTACAAAAAACTCACTACGAAAACTCAGTACAACAAAAAATGAGTACGAAAATTCCCATTGCGAAAATTCTCATTACAAAAATTATCATTACAAAAATTCTGAGTAGAAAAACTTCATTACGAAAATTTTCAGTACGAAAACTTCATTATGAAAATTTCCAGTACGAAAACTTCATTACAAAAATTTTCAGTACGAAAACTTCATTGTGAAAAATTTCCATTCCGAAAATTTCATTACGAAAATTTCCAGTACGAAAACATCATTAAGAAAAATTCTCAGTACAAAAACTTCATTATGAAAATTCTCAGTACAAAAACTTCATAATGAAAATTCTCAGTACGAAAACTTCATTACGAAAATTTTCAGTATGAAAATTTCGTTACGAAAATTATCAGTATGAAAATTTTATTACAAAAATTCTCAGTATGAAAATTTCATTACAAAAATTCTCAGTACAAAAATTTCATTATGAAAATTTTCATTATGAAAAATTTTGAAAAATTCATTATGAAATTTTTTTAAAAAAAACTCATAGACAAATGTACTCCCCCTATGAAAATGACTTTATTACTGTGACGATAATGATTAAACAAGAGGTTAATGAAGGAAGATTACCTTATGGTTATCATTCCTAACTTCTGTTTAATGTATTCAAATCTATGGGATGGTAAATAGTTTCTGAAAATGTTAGCAAATTGATCTTGTGTTCTGATAAACTGAATAATTATATCTCCTTTAAGTGTGTGATCCCTAAGAAAGTGATGTCTAATATCTATGTTTTTTTCACGTTAGTGATGTGCATGGTTTTTACTAAGGGAAATGGAACTTGTGTTATCACACAAAATATGAGTCTTAGTAAAACTCAAGCCATAATCTGTGAGTGTGTGTTTCTTCCACAACACTTGAGCACAACAACTTCCAGCTACTACATATTCAGATTCAGCAGTGGAGAGTGCTACAGAATGTTGCTTCTTGCATGACAAATAAACTAATGAATCTCCTAATAAATGAAATGTTTTAGATGTACTCTTTCTATCCATTCTACATTCAGCAAAGATAGCATCTGAAAATATCTTTAAAACAAAATCATTTCTAGAAGTATAAAATAGTCCTAGATCCATGGTTCCCTTTACGTAGCGAAAAATTATTTTCACTGACATTAAATGATATTCCTTGGGATTATATTGATATCTTCCACATAAGCATACTGAAAACATCAAGTCTGGTCGACTAGCTTTCAAGTAAAGTAGACTTCCTATCATAATTCTAAAAAATGTTTGATCTACTGGTTTCCCAGCTTCATCAAGATCAAGTGTATTTGAGGTACCAATAGAGTAATTATACTCTTAGTTTTTTCATACCAATAATTTTTAAGAATATCTTTAATATACTTATGTTGGGATATGTAGATTTCTTCTGGTTTTTGAGAAATTTGAAAACTAAGAAAAAATGTTAACTCACCCATCATACCCATTTCAAACTCATATTTCATTAGATCTGCAAATGAATCAGTTAAAGATTACTGAGTTGAACCAAATATAATGTCATCAATATAAATTTGAACAATCAAAACATTTTTCTTATATTTCTTTATAAAAAGGGTTGGATCTGAATTTCCATTAACATAGTTATTTTGAAGCAAAAATCATGTAAGTCTATCATACCAAGATTTTGGGGATTTTTTAAGGCCATACAAAGCTTTGGTAAGTCTAAAAACATGACTAGGATATTTTGTGTCTTCAAAGCTAGGAGGCTGTTCAAAAAAAACTTCCTCTTGAACATAACCATTAAAGAAAGAACATTTCACATCCATTTGAAAAAGTTTGAAATTGAAGAATGCTGCAAAGTCAAGTAAAATACGAATAGATTTAAGTCTAGATGCTAGAGCATAGGCTTCTTCATACTCTATTCCTTCTTGTTTATTATAGCCTTTAACAACCAATATGGTTTTATTTCTTACGATGATTCCATTTTCATCACACTTATTTCTAAAGACCCATTTTACTCCAATAACAGAAGTTTCCTTAGGTCTTTCAACCAAGGTCCAGACTTTATTCCTTTAGATTTCATTTAGTTCATCTTGGATGGCTTTAATCCAATCATCATCACCTAAAGATTCATCAGTTCTTTTTGGTTCCAATTGGGAATGGAATGCTAGGTGCTCTACTTTATTTCTTAAGGAACTTCTAGTCCTTACAGGTAGATTCACATCACCAATGATACTATAACTGGGATGATTCTTTATAAACGGCTGGTTTGGGTTTTGTAAAACCTGTTCATCAACATAGGGTAAGAAATCTTCT
This sequence comes from Viscum album, assembly GCA_963277665.1. Taxonomy (NCBI): domain Eukaryota; kingdom Viridiplantae; phylum Streptophyta; class Magnoliopsida; order Santalales; family Viscaceae; genus Viscum; species Viscum album. The sequence goes on from OY728148.1 coordinate 743,587,173, forward strand.
GGGGTAAATGTTTCAGAAGTATCTTCTTGAAAATTTTCCTTATCAGAAAGATTTTCTATCAAATGTTGATAATCAGTTTTTGAAAAAACATTCGAAGATGTTAGTTGGGGTTGTTTGAAAACAAAAGGATCAGTTTCATCAAATTTGACATGTACTGTTTCTTCAATAGTACAAGTGTTTTTGTTAAAAACTCTATAATCCGTAGAAGTTGTGGAGTAGTCTAAGAAAATTCCTTTATCAAATTTTGGTGCAAAATTGTGCAAGTTATCTTTAGTATTTAGAATGAATACCTTGCAACCAAAAACCTTAAAGTAGGAAAGTCTAGGTGTTCTACCATTCTATAACTCATAAAGAGTTTTATTAAGAAAAGTTCTGATCAAAACTTGATTTATAGTATAACAACCAGTACATACCGCTTCAGCCCAAAAATGTTTGGCTACAGAATACTCACTCAACATGGTTCTTGTTATCTCTTTAATAATTCTATTTCTTCTTTCAATAACACCATTTTTTTGAGGTGTTCTGGGTGCTGAGAAGTTGTGAGTAATACCTTTTTTACTACAAAAAGTTTCAAAATCCGAGTTTTGAAATTCTCCTCCATGATCACTATGAATAGTTTTCAATGGAAGGTTTTTATCATTTATAACTTGGGCTATAAAACTTTTGAAATAAGAAAAATCTTCAGAATTTCTAGAAAATAGACCCATGTAAACCTAGTGTAATCATCAACTAAGACAAATACATAATAGTTTCCCCCAATGCTTCTAGTTTGTGTAGAACCAAAAAGATCCACGTGTACCAACTGTAGTGCATTAGTTGTTGAGACTTCACCGATTGATTTAAAACTTGATTTATGTTTCTTTCCATATTGACAAGGTTCACATACTTTTGAAGAATCAAATATAAGCTCTGGTAGATCCTTAACTAAACCTTTGTTAGAAAGTTTTCATAGGTTCTTAAGGTTACAGTGTCCTAACCTTCTATGCCACATCCAAGAATGATCTTCCATTTCCCTAAGGAATGGTATGTTTTGGCTCCTAAGGTCTTCTAAGTTTAAATTGTATACATTCTCTTGCCTATGGGAAGAAAGAATAAATTCTTCCTTGGAATTGTGTACTAATCAATTATCATTCCTAAAATTCACAAGGTATCCTTCATCACATAATTGACTTATCCTGATGAGATTGTGCTTAAGACCTTTAACAAACAAAACATTTGAAATCAAGGATTTTCCAAGAAGAAAAATATTACCTATACCAATAATTTCTCCTTGAGCATTATCTCTGAAAGTTACTTTTCCTACTTTAGTCTTTATAATATTTTTGAAATATCTTTTGTTACCAATCATGTTCTGGGAACATCCACTATCCATGTACCAAGTATTGATGTTGGTACTTTCCCTATTTTCCTAAAAATAATAAACAAGTTAGGTTTTCAGAATCAAGACTTTCTTGGATCCGGAATTCTTAGGCAAAAAAATTCTAGGTATCCACATTTGTTTAGAAAAATATGCTTTATGAAACCCAAGATATTGAACTCTATTCAAGAATAGTTTTTCTTCCAATGCCCACCACTTTGACACTTAGTGCAAAAAGGGGCTCTAGAAGGAAAAAAATAGTTGTTTTTGATAACTGGTTTTTGGTGAGTATAACCTACTCCAGTAGTGTTTCCTTGAGGATTAATTTGAGAATACATCTTGTCAAAAAAATTCTTTCCTAGAGGTAAATTTTTCAAGAAGCTTCTTAAGAGAAAATATTTCAGATTTTAGTTTGATGACTAAATTTATATCCTCAGGAATCATTTTCTTAGAGTTAGATTTTTCCTCAAGAATTTCCATCTCTAAAATAGCATTCTTAAGATCTTTAGAAAGTTATTCCTTATCAGAGTTTTCTTTCTCAATGTGTTTAAAAAGTTTTTCTAAAATATTTTCTTTATCTCTAACATTTGTAGTAAGATCTAAAATATTTTTTGAAATAATATCTTCCCTAGTATTTTCCTTGTCCAATTTCTTAGAAATTTTACAATTTTTTTCTTCAAGTAACTTGGGAAATCTAGATACATCTTCATATAAAGGTTTTTAATTTTTTGGGGATGATGTATCTTCATTAGAAGTAATATTTTTATAATAGTTATTCTTATCAAGAGATAAATTTGTTAAAGCCTCGGCAGAGCATACCTTGGCCATAAGACGTGTATGTGGGAAGGAATTAGTAGTAATGAATCCCATATTTTTCTAAGCTGATGAATCATATTCAGAATATTATCTTTCTGAAGAGTCTCCACAGCTAGCACTCCAAGTAGTATTAGCTTTCAGGACTTTTTTAGCTTTATATTTGTAAAACTTCTTCATGTTCCTTTCATAATGCCTCTCTTTTCTTTATTTATTTTTAATCATGGGAAAATCTGGTATTATGTGTCCACTTCTCTTGCATTCATATCATGTGACCTCGGAATCTTTCTTATCTTTCTTTTCCTTCTTCTTATACTTGGATAGGAAATTTCTTTGACCAGCTATCTTGTTCATTCTTTGAGCAAGATTAGCTAACTCATTTTCTGAGACTGCACTCTCACTAGATTCGGATTAGAAAGTAACCTTCTTAGACTTGGATCTAGTTACTCTCTCAGGAGTCTTAGCTTTCATGTGATTTGAATTTGTAGTAAAAGAAACACTACCATTCCCATTCTTCTTCTTTATGTTGTCAACATCTCTCTTAATTATAGTTTCATGTTGAAGAAGTGTTCCAAATAGTTCGTCAAGAGAAATTTGGGTAACCTTTCTGTTTTCATCGATTGCTATCCTCTTGGATTCCCACTCATTAGGCATAATATCTATAATCTTATCCACAAGGGCTTCATCATCTTGACATTTTTCTCCCATTGATTGTAAGTTGTTCACGATAGTCATAAACCTCTGTTGTACTTTGCTTATAGGTTCTCCATAAGGAAAATTAAAACCATGATACTCGGCTCTCAACATATCTCTTCTTGTCTCTATGACTTTGGATGTACCAAAATGATTAACTTCAAGTTTCTTCCGTACACAGTTAGCTGTTTCACAAGAATAAATTTGGATATATATGTTCCTAGTCATTGAACACAATAAAGTATTGTGTACCTTATAGTTGAGTTAGTAATCATGCTTTTCTTGATTAGTAAAAGCACTAACTTCTTTGTCAGGGATTTTATATCCACCAATAAGCATAACAAAGTTATTTAACCCTGTATTGATAATGAAAGTCTTCATACAATCTCTCTAGTATTCATAATCATTTCCATCAAAGATTGGTGGTCTGGTAGGATTTAAGTTGTTGACAGAACCAACATTTAGACCTTCCATCCTTAAGAAAATCTTTGACACACAAACTTGTTAAAAGTGTAAGTTTGTAAAAAAGAGAAAATATTCTAATCAAGAAAAATTGTATCTCTAAGAAAAAGTGAATCCAAACTTATGATTCTAAAAAACAGATTCCGAAAAGTATGAATTTGAAAAAAAAAATCCGAGAATTCTCTTCTGAATCTAATCGTGAGATTAATTCAGATTGAACCAAAACCTTTGATACCAATTGTTAAGATGGTATAACTCTAAGTATTATATACTCTGTAATACCAAACCTAGGATCTAAATAAGAATGAGATTCTCAGATACAAGAGGGGGGTGAATTGTACCTTATAAAAATTCCTTTAGGGAATTTTCAGGATGGTAATGTTTAACTAAGCTAAACAAGATAATTCACAATTCCTCTATGAGTTCTAAAGACTTGTTAGATTTCAGAATAGTGATTCTAAAAATGTAACTTAAAAAAAGTTAGAAGGATTAAGATTCTACCTTAAAGTGTATAGAATCTAACTATATCAGAGTATAAGTAAGGAAGTATAAGAAAGGTATACTTTCCTTAACAGTACAAAATGCAGCGGAAAAACAAGTAGTAAAACTACAAGTAACAAACAATAACTCTTTTTACCCAAAGAGAAGGGTATCTAACAACCTTGGATAAAGGTCCCTTGATTTATACTTTCAAGAAAGTATGTCTTACCCACACCAGGGTAAGCCCTCGATACGAAGATCGGAGTCTGTCTTGCTATCCCCACAAGCCCTCAACTATAAGGTAGTCGGCACCTCTGTCTTCCTCAGCAAAGAATCCCTCAACTTCAAGGTGTTGGAACCTCTGTCTTCAACAGCAAGGAATCCCTCAACTTCAAGGTGTTGGAACCTCTGTCTTCCTACCCCCAGTAGCCCTCAATTGTAGTTAGCAACAATCGGAGTCGCACAAATCAAGTCTGTACAAGGTAAAGTTTGAACAAGCTGTTCAAACTTTATGGACGAAGCTTTGAGATTTAATAAGAGTCTCTCTCTCTCTAGAAATCACTTCAATAACATGTAAGCACAGATCTCAAAGATGTGTCAAAGTTTTTTTGTCGACTTTCAAATGAGCTCCTATTTATAGGCGAAGCTCCAACGGTCGGCTCCCTCCTCCAATGGCCAGGTTTCTCCTTGAATTTTGGAGGGACTTGTACACGTGTCACTCAACCAACGGTTAGTCAATAACTAAATGAACGACATAATTTTGTAACGAATCAAGTGTAAGCATAAGAAAAACTGAAGTTCGGAATATAATCAAATAATAGTTCAGAGTCTTACCAAAATAGAATTCAGAGTCGATAATAAAGAGATATTCGGATTCTGTTTTAATAGGAATTTGGAACTTGATTTCTGTTGAAATTCAGAGTCTGAATTTCTAAGGAAATTCAGAGTCTGAGTTTTTAAGGAAATTCAGAGTCTGGTTTCACTAGAATTCGGTATCTGAACTTACAGAGTTCAGAGTCGAACTTGGTAAGATTTTGGAGTCGAACTAGTAATAGTTCGGAGTCGAAATCATAGAATTTCGTAGTCAAACTAGCAAGAGTTCGGAGTCAAACTCATAGAAGTTCAGAGTCAAACTAGTAAGAGTTTGGAGTCGAACTCATAGAAGTTCGGAGTCGAACTTTATGAGAGTTCTTATCTGGAATTCGGAGTTGAACCTCATTAGAGTTCATACTCAGAATTCGGATCCTAAAACATAATGCTTCATATCTAAGTATTATATGATTCTGAGGTTTTAGGTATGAATCTGATTTTTATACTTAATAAAAATATTGATATGTGTAATAAAAATATGGTAGGGGTAAATTCCTTTTAGAAGGAAATTTTCCTTATAGAAGTAAAATATAGATTTACTTAAGTATAAGGTGTTTGTGATTTTCAAAACAAGAAGGGATGGAAAAGTCATAAAGAAAAATTTATTGACTCAACAGGTCAAGGTTCTTACTATCTTTTCATGCATAAGAGAGATCATCCCTTTTAGTATTAGCTGAGTGTTTTCCATAATTTAAGGGAATAAACCTAGACAATGACGTATCTCTAACTTACAGTGTATAGGTAGAGAGGAGGGAAACTAATGGTGTTACAAATGGTTGCACTATGATCCCTTTCTAGGATACCATAATGTCCCCCACCTTCAGGTCCCTATAGAGGGATTTTAAGATCTTGTGGAGATGATCTTCCCATACTATAACTTCAGTTGATGGGATTCTACCCCTAGATCTAATAGTGAGGGTGAAGGACCCCTCATCGATTAGCCCATCACATTTGATTCTAATATATCAATGATGACACAGTTCTTCTCATGGTTCTACCTCTAATGTCATACGTCTTCCATGAGTACCAGTTTTTGAGAATCGCTTGGGTTCCCTCCATACGGAATTGTGTCCTTTACTATAGGAACAGTCCCTATAGTAGTTGTTCTACCTACTTCCTCAAGATGGTTCTTTAGAATAGGGAATGTTTCTAGCATGGGTAGGACCTCTACACTGGTTAGTGGTGGTTCAAGGGGGACCTCTTAACTAGTTGGTAGTGTTGTGGGAGTACCTCCAAACTTGTTGGTGGTGGTGCAAGGATAAACTCCACATATGTATTCCTATTCATGGGATGGCCCATAACTATTTTTGGTGGCACCAGTGACAAAGAGAGTCAACCTAGAAAGCTTAATAGATGTTTGGAGTCTTAATACTACAAAGGTAAAGATAGATCCCCATTCAACAATTGTGTGGATGTGATGGTATATTCTGGAGGTGGTGAGAGCTACTAACACTATAGAAGATGTCTCCTATCTGGAAATGTTCTGGGTCTGACCTTGACATCGATGTCAGGTGTTCCGGAGTGGCTTCTGTAACATCCCAAGTAAATAAAGAATAATACATTTTTATATTTAATAATATTTGGGAATTAAATATTAATTTTACGTTAAATATGATGCTATGTTCGATGGATTACCTGATACGCAACAATGGGTTTCTTTGAAATCTTACGTTGTAAACTAATAATATAATATTATTATTTTAAATGGTAGTTAACGCTTAGTCTTTTTATTAGAGAGAATGAATATAACTAACTACAATATGATTATACATGTTTTTTAAATTATTTTACATTTATCCAATAAAAGTTAGGGGCTTAAAATACGAATGAATCTAAATTTAAGCATAAATACTCTAATATTCACAAAAAAGTCGATTTATCGCCTTTTGATGGAGAAACCTATTTAAATCTAGTTTTAGTAATTTTTATATGTTCTATTTGACAAAATAAAATTATTATTTTGATTCGGGACATCAAAATTTACTTTGGCTAAATTTTTGGTATTCTTCTAATAAAGTTCATTCTTTAATGAATAGTGAAAAATATTATATTTTAATTCAAAAGTGCCTTTTAATATAATTTATTTATATGGTTAGATTACCTTTTTAGTTGGTTTTAAAGTGTAATTAGAATATATTTTTACCAATTAATCCAATTTTGGTCATTGGAATTAATTTCAATTTGAAATTGGACGTAAACAAGTGTCGATCTTTTGACAGTTATTGTTTCTTAAAAACATGCTATTTGTTTTGAAAACAAGAATTAATTTTAAATTAATAAATCCAACTTATATGTTTTTAATTTTGTAAAATAGACATAATTTTTTAATTCAGAATATCAAATATAGCTTAGACTAATTTTTTGGTAGTTTTCTGAAAAACTTCAATTTTTTATGAATAGTGAAACCACTAAGTAGTAGTTAAAAACTGACATTTTCATTTAAATGAAATTTTACCACTTATGTGAATTGAATTTAGAAAATCTGACATAAGTGTTTGTTATTAGTAAGTAAAATTTGGTTCAATAAGATGAAAATAATATTTGGTGAATAGTAACTTTTGACTTTTATTTACTGCGGTTAAAGGTAAATGGGGTAATTCAAGGTAAAAAGAATATCATAATAATACAAAATTACCTTAACACTTATCCTAAACTTATTGGTTGAGTCATTTACGACCATGGAAATCTTTGGGTCGATTTTGGGACCCCATGGAGCCACTTGGGACTGATAATGACATTTTATATTAATTAACTTAAAGTAATGACAAAAATGGCACAAAGAAATATATTTTAGTAAATAAATTTTTACATGGGGTTATATAAGTTATCCTTTCAACTATAAAAATCATTGGAAATATAAAAATATTTCATACATTATGGTATTTTTTTATAATTTTTAGACATCAAATAAATTAAAATATTTATGACACAATAATGATGCAGTATTTACCTCATTAATAAATGATTTAAATAAATTAGATTATAAATATTAAAACAATAGCCAAAACCTATCCAATTTTTATTGGATGATTTTATTTCGATCATGAGTCATCTTAACTTTGACTTTAATTAGTTTTTCACCTTTAGAAACTGAATATCATTTTATATTAAAATAATATTTTCACACTTTCCTAAAGAGCCCCTCCTCCCCTTATAAAAAGCCCTCACTTCTTACTCATTCCTCACACCTCTCAAGCCCCTTGGATCATCTAAACCCAGACCAAATAAACTCTCATGATCCCTCTCCTCCTCCTATAAGCCTTACCTTAGGCATAAGGCACTTCAAGAAGTTATTTTGGTTGAAACCAAAGGGAGTTACCCAAATTAAAGGTAACGGTTTCTCTTAAATTATTTTTTTTATTTTGTTTTATTTTACTTATACAACCCCTAAAGTATTTTTATTCCTTTATTTTATAACAAAACCAGTATAATAAATATACTATTATTTTTTTATGAGAATTATTCTAACTACACTTACACACACCTCCATCTAATGGGTGAAAAACATACTGTTTTTGTGGATGGAAAACTAACGCCTCACGAAATGATGATTGTTCCATTATCTCCTACCGCCTCTCATTGTGGCCATTAAGATGGAACTGTATTTATATATTACATATATTATGTTTATGTTTTCTTTATGATAATTTATTTTACATTTATATCCTACCATTATGGTTCAATAATGGGTAAACGTGATAATTTCATTTGAGGAAGTGCGGACTATCGCCCCCTCAAAGTGATATGACTCGTTAATGCCATATGTGGGATGTATAAAGGATAGACTTAATGATATTATATTTGATATTATAATGGAATTATTATATACATATGTATAATTATTTTTTAATTCCATTAAAATAAGAAATAGAAATTAAAGTAGCGTTCATGCGTACGTACGGCTTACCGTCTCCATTAACGGTGCATTTCATTTCTTACCTCCAAATGTTATGTACTGTTATAAATACATGTATATACTGGATATATATGATATATATGATATCTAAATCATGAATATCATTATGAATATAATGAAATTTTGACCATGTGAACTACTTGTACTTATAAGAAGTCCATTTTGGACTCAAGTACCAAATATCGACAAAACGAACATTATTAACTTAAAAGATTACATAATGTTTATAACCTGGTAATAAGTGATATAAAATTAATAATAAACTTTAAAAGTTTTATTAAGAAAGTAGAAATTTATTTTATTTTATTATTCAGTAGATTAATGAATGGTCGAGTCAATTCAGACACGAGGTAAGAGACATCGTCTCAATCTCCTTTCATTGAAGAATATTTTGTTTTATACACAACTTTCTTTTATATGGTGTATAAACCCCCATTGACTTTTCCTTTCATTCAAAGGGAATATTTTTAAATGAATCATTTTACTAGATGACAAAAAGGAGTTTTTTTTAACGTAAGCGATGACAGTGACATTTTTTCGCCGACGTGAGTATTATTTTATCTTTGGCTTCCTCAACAAGTCTTAGTGTTTTTATAAATAAAAATAAATACCATATACTTTTTACATATTTTGGTATTGAAAATGGTTTTCATAATGGATTTGTTATTTCAATATATTTAAATTATATATTGTGATTTAAAAGTGGAAATTTAATCTTTTCTTTATGTTTGTTTTATGTGTTATGAATATGTTATGGTTCTTGGGTATTATTTACGTATACGGGTGGTTCTGTGATAAACCTAGTGTGGGTGAGCCCAAGATAACTCTCCAATGCATTGGGTAATGTGACGGAGGTAAATGTGAATGTTTCTCCTAAGAGATATAGGGAATATACTATGATGGGTATTCTAATGTAACTCCCTATGTAGTTGTGATAGCTACAATGTAAGTATGATATAAATTCCATAAGTAACTTTATGATTTGTGATTACTATGTGTTATTCATAAATCTTATGTTTTCATGAGGTAAGTAAAAGAGTTTATGTTTTGTATGTATTTATGGACTAATGATTTCTTTCTTATTTTATAACCCTTACTGATCTTTTTATGCTCATCCCATGTTTTGAAATGTTTTTCACAGGACTTAAAGATGAATAGGGTCAAGGATGGGATCATGGAGAAGTCTTGCTATCTAAAACATGGAACTAGACATGAGTCTTTTTTTCAAGAGTTTTTATTTTATGAATAAAATGGATACTGAGTAGAATTGTCTACATGTAATATTCAGGTTGTTATGTAAATTTTATGACCTAAATCTCTAAAACTAAAAACCTTAAAAGATCCTCAATGTGAATTATTAATTTAATTCAATATTATGTAATGTTTTGAGGTTGGGTCCTTATAGTTGGTATCAGAGGTCAGTTTATACAACTTTAGGAGTTATAATATAGTTAAAATAATATCCATAAATTGTTTTAGTTTAAGTTATGATTGAAATGATATAGCATTTACATATTACCATGTTGCTTCGCCTAAGATATTTATGTGTTCAAAATGGTTTTCCACAGAGGAAATAGGGTAGCTATGTTGGGATGACATCAGGAGGAAGACAACCTTCCAATTCAGAAACCTGAGATGGTTAGAATTGGAACTAAACATTTTGTTGCAGTGATGGAACAGTTGACTCAGGATATAAATGGTGGTGGTATCCATGCATGAGATCAGCCAGATCAACCATAGAGGAACATGTTAGTAGTGGAGAATTTCATGAGGCAACATCCCCCATAATTCAGAGGATCATCTGAACCTGTTCTGGAAGAATGGTGTATTAAAGCATTGGATAAATTTTTTGATGTCATGGGGTGTTCATAACATCAATAGGTTAGTCTTACTGTTTACCATTTTGAAAGTGAAGCTGATCAGTGGTGGTCGATGGTGAAAAATATAAGGGATAGTGATGAGATTGATGCTCTTGATTGGGATGAATTCAAAGGTATATTTCTTGATAAATATTTTCCTAAGGTGGTTCATCTAAGGATGGAAAAACAATTCCTATAATTGAGGTAGAAGGATGACTCAGTGGCTGCTTATGAAGAAAAATCCACTCGACTGGTAAGGTATGCTCAAAATTTCATATGAGATCTTGATAGTAAAATCAACCATTTTTACTCATGATTAAATCCAAAGTATCGAAGGGATTTAGCATCTAATGAGTTCAAAATTTATGAAAAACTTGTTCATTGTGAGGAGATAGTGGAAATGAAGTTTTCCAATGATTAGGAGTTATTTTACAAACAATAGAATAAGAGGTTGATGTGGAATGTGAAAGGGAAGAACTCTTCAAAAAAGTCTGATGGTAAGAAACTTAAGTTTACAGTTTGTGAAAATTGCGGTAAAAATCATGCTATGGAATGTCTTTTGAAGTCCGGTAAGTACTACCAATGTGGTAAAATGGGACATAAGGCTTGAAATTGCACTGAAAAAGATCAGGTTAATAGTAAGACAAAATCTTATTTACATTCAGTAAAATGTTTTAACTGCAATGAAATGGGTCATTATACAAATGAGTGTCCAACGAAGAACTCAACTGAGGGAAAGTAGCCAGACTACAAGAAGAAATGGGTGTAGAAATCCTTTGCAACTACTTCAGAAGATGTTGGGACATCAAATGAAGTAATATTAGGTACATTGTTTGTTTGTTTAGATTATTCCAATGTGTTGTTTGATTCGGGGTCTACACATTAGTTCATTTCTGATAAGTTCTCTAGTAAATTGGGAATTCCATATCAAGATATGAATCCTGAACTTATGGTAAAAACACTGGGGGGAAATGTTGAGACAAAAATAAATTATAAGAACCTTCATGTCCTTATTTTCGGGAAGAATCTACCTACAAACCTTATTTTTTTCCTCTAGTAGAGTTTGATGTTATTTTGTGTACGGATTGGATTTCTATTTATCATGCTAAGATTGACTGTAGAGCTAAAGAGATTTCTTTTCAGAATGATTTTCAGTTTGTGTACAAGAATAAACCGTTGATTTTGATAATATATCAGGAAGCTGAGAAACTAGTAATATATGGAAATGAATGTTACCTTGAACATATTTTTGAAAATAAAGTGTTTAGATTAATGATGTGCCTATGGTAAATGAGTATCTTGATGTTTTTTCTAATGAGTTTTCTGGTATTACACCTAATCAGGAAGTTGAATTTACTGTTGACTTAGTTCCTAATGCTAATCCAATTTCAAAACCCCCTTATCGAATATCTAAAATTGAACTTTTAGAGTTAAATAAGAAATTACAGGAGTTATTAGATAAAGGTTTCATTCGACCTAGAACATCACCATGGGGTGATCCTATCTTTTTTGTTAAAAATAAATATGGTTAAATGAGACTTTGCATTGATTATAGAGCATTGAATAACAACATTGTTAAGAACAAGTGTCCTTTACCTCATATCGATGATCTGTTTGATCAGCTCCAGGGAGCTCAGTATTTTTCAAAGATTGATTTGAGGTTGGGGAACCATTAATTGAAAGTAAAGGAAGTAGTCATTCTGAAGAACACATTTCGTACTAGATATGGCCATTATGAATTTGTATTTATGCCTTTTGGTTTAACCAATGCACCTGCTATATTCATGGATATTATGAATATAATTTTCCATGAGTTCTTGGAGAATTTTGCGGTTGTGTTCATTAATGATATTTTGGTTTATTCCAAAAGTAAATAGAAACATTAAAGTCATTTAAGGGTTTTATTTCAAACCTTAAAAGAAAATAAAGTGTTTAGGAAATTTAGGAAGTGTGAGTTTTGGTTACAGAAAATTTATTTCATTGGTCACATTGTTTCAACAAAATGGCATAATGGTTGATCATGCTAAAACAGAATTTGTTGAATATTGTCTAAGACCCACAAATATAACCGAGATCTATAGTTTTCTTAGTTTAGTAGGTTATTATCAGAGGTTTGTTGATAATTTTTCATGGTTATCTATCCCACTGAATAAGTTAACTCGAAAAGGTGTTAAGTTCATTTGGACAAAAGAATGTGATGATTGTTTTCAGGAATTGAAAAGAAGATTGGTGAATGCTTCAGTTTTGGCATTGCCTTCCAAAATTAGTGAGTTTTTTAGTTACAGTGATGCTTTGTTGAAAGGACTTGGATGTGTCCTTATGCAGAATGATCAGTTAATTGCTTACGCTTCACGTCAGTTGAAACCTCATGAGTTAAATTACCCTACACATTATTTGGAATTAGCTGATGTTTTTTTGCTTTAAAATTTTGGAGGCATCATTTTTATAGAGTAAAATGTTAAATATATACTAACCACAAAATTTTGAAGTATATATTCACTCATAAATAATTGAACATGATACAGAGGAGATGGTTGGAATTAATCAAGGATTATGATTTCATGAATCATTACCATCCTGAAAGGCAAATAAAGTGGCTGATTATTTGAGTCGAAAAAGTAATGCTTCATTAACCATGATACATTTGGAATGAGATCCTTTGTTTTTTTATTTTATGAACTTTGTCATAGAAGTTGTTGGTGCAGGAAATTCTTCTGTTTTGTTTCAGGTTTCAGTGAAGTCATCTCTATCAGATAGAATAAAGAAATCATAGAAAGAAGATAGTGAGATGGCAGAAAAAGTTCAGTTGATTCTGAAGCACATGAGAATAGCTCAGAGCAGGTAGAAAAGTTATGTAGATAACCGGAGGAAGGATCTATCTTTTGAGGTAGGTGATCATGCCTTTATCAAGGTTTCTCCATGGAAAAGTGTGATGTGTTTTTTTAAGGAAGTAAAGTTGAGTCTGAGGTTCGTTGGACCTTATGAAATCCTGAAGAAAGTGGGATCGGTTGCATACAGAGTGGATTTACCTCCAATTTTATCCTAGTTACACAATGTTTTTCATTTTCAATGTTGAGAAATTATATGCTAGATCCATCTCATGTTTTGAGCCCAGAGGTAGTTCAGTTGGAAGAGAATCTCTCTTATGAGGAACAACCAGTCCAGATTCTTGACCGTAGAGAGAAAGTGTTGTGGAATAATGTAATTCACCAGGTAAAGGTTTTGTGGAAAAACTATATGGTTGAATAGGAAACATTAGAATCTGAAAATGCTATGAGGGATAAATACCCCCATTTATTTGATAAGTGAAAAAAAATGCGAGGACGCAATTCCCAAAAGGGGGGAAGGATGTAACATCCCAGGTAAATAAAGAATAATACATTTTCATATTTATTAATATTTTTGAATTAAATATTAATTTTACTTTAAAGGGGATGCTATGTTCGATGGCTTACCTAATACGTAATAACAGGTTTCTTTGAAATCTTACGTTGTAAACTAATAATATAATATTATTATTTTAAATGATAGTTAACGCCTAGCCATTATATTGGAAGGGATGAATAGAACTAACTAAAATATTAATATACATGTTTTTTAAATTTTATTACATTTATCCAATAAAATTTAGGGGATTAAAATATCAATGAATCTAAATTTAAGCATAAATACTCTAATATTCACTAAAAGGTCGATTTACCACATTTTGATGGTGAACCCTCTTTAAATCTAGTTTTGGTAATTTTTATATGCCTTATCTGATAAAAACAATTCTCCTTTAGATTTGGGACATAAAAATTTACTTTGGGTAAATGTTTGGTATTTTTCTGATAAAGTTCATTTTTTAATGAATAGTGAAAAATATTGTATTTTAATTCAAAAGTGTCTTTTAATCTAATTTATTTATATGGTTATATTACCTTTTTAATTTGTTTTAAAGTGTAATTAGAATATATTTTCACCAATTAACTCAATTTTGGTCATTGTAATTTATTTCACTTTGAAATTGGACATAAACAGGTGTCAATCTTTTGATAGTTATTGTTTCTTAAAAACACGTTATTTTTTTTGACAACAGGAATTAATTTTAAATTAATAAATCCAACTTCTATGTTTTTAATTTGGTTAAATAGATTTCATTTTTTAATTCGTAATATCAAATATATCTTAGACTGAATTTTTGGTAGTTTTCTGAAAAACTTCAATTTTTGATGAATAGTGAAACCACTAAGTAGTAGTTAAAAACTGACATTTTCAATTAAATGAAATTTTACCACTTATGTGAATTGAATTTTGAAAATCCTAAATATATGTTTGTCATTATTAAGTAAAATTTGGTTTAATAAATTGAAAATAATTTTTGGTGAATAGTAACTTTTGACTTTTATTTACCGCTGTTAAAGGTAAATAGGGTAATTCCAGTTAAAAAGAATATAATAATAATATAAAATTATGTTAACACTTATCCTAACCTTATTGGTTGAGTCATTTACGACCATTTACATATTTAGGTCGATTTTGAGACCCCATGGAGTCACTTGATAGTGATAATGACACTTTAGATTAATTAACTTAAAGTAATGACAAAATGACACAAACAAATATCTTTTAGTAAAAAATATTTTACATGGGGTTATATAAGTTATCATTTCAAATATAAATCTTCATTATAAATATAAAAATATTTCCTACATCATGGTATTTTTTATAATTTTTAGACATCAAATAAATTAAATTATTTATGACACAATAATGATGCAGTATTTACCTCATTAATAAATGATTTAAATAAATAAGATTATAAATATTAAAAAATATCCAAAACCTATCCAATTATTATTGGATGATTTTATATCGACGATGACTCATCTTATATTCTACTATAATTTTTTTTTGGACCTTTAGAAACCGAATATCATTTTATTTTAAAATAATATTTTCACACTTTCGTAAAGAGCCCCTCCTCCCCCTTATAAAAAGCCCTCACTTCTTATGCATTAATCACACCTCTAAAGCCCCTTGGCTCGTCCAACCCCTTCCCAAATAAACTCTCAATATCCATCTCCTCCTCATAGAATCTTTACCTTAGGTAGAAGGCACTTTAATAAGTCCTTTTGGTTCAAACCAAATGGAGTTACCCAAATTAAAGGTAACGGTTTCTCTTAAATTCTTTTTTTTTATTTTTTTTTGTTTTACTTCTCCAATACCTAAAATCTTTTTATTCCTTTATTTTATAACAAAAACAGTATCATAAATATACTATTGTATTGTTACGATAATTATTCTAACTACACTTATACACACCTCCATCTAATTGGTGAAGAACATACTGTTTCTTTTTATGGCAAACTAAGGCCTCACGAAATAATGATTGTTATATTATCTCCTACCGCCTCTCATGGTGGCCATTAAGATGGAAATGTATTTATATATAATATATATTATGTTTATGTTTTCTTTATGCTTCTGTATTTTACCTTTATATCCTACCATTACGGTTTCCATAATGGGTAAACACGATAATTTCATTTGAGGAAGTGCGGACTACCGCCCCCTCAAAGTGATATGACTCGTTAATGCCATATGTGGTACATATAAAGGATAGAGATAATGACATTATATATTATATTATACTGGAATTATAATATAAATATGTATAATTATGTTTTAATTATATTAAAATAGGTAATAGAAATGAAATTAGCGTTCATGCGTACGTACAGCTTACCGTCTCCATGAACAGTGCATTTCATTTCTTACCTCCAAATGTAATGTACTATTATAAATACATATATTTATTGGATATATATGATATATATGATATATAAATCATGAATATTATTCTGAATATAATGAACTTTTCACCATGTGAACAACTTGTACTTATTAGAAGTCCATTTTTTACTCAAGTACCAAATATTGGAAAAACGTACATTATTAACTTAAAAGATTACATAATGTTTATAACATGGTAATAGGGGATATAAAAGGAATAATAAACTTTAAAAAGGTTCCTAAGAAAGTAGAAATTAACTTTAGTTTATTATTTATGAGATTAATGAATGGTTGAGTCAAGATGACACAAGGTATGGGACTTCATCTCAATCTCCTTTTATTGAGGCATATATTGTTTTATACACGACTTTCTTTTATACGGTGTATAAACCCCTTTTACTTTTATTTTCATTCAAAGGTAATACTTTTATATGAAGTTTTTTACTAGATGACAAAAAGGAATGTTTTTTAACATAAGCGGTGACAACGACCTTTTTCTGCCACTGCGAGTATTATTTGATCTTTGGATTCCTTAACAAGCCGTAGTGTTTTTATAAAGGAAAATAAATACCATATATTTTTTATGTATTTTGGTATTCAAAATGGTTTTGTAATGGATTTTTTATGTCAATATATTTAAATTATATGTTGTGATTGAGAAGTGGAAATTTCATCTTTCCTTCCTGTTTGTTTTATGTGTTAGGACTATGTTATGGTTCTTGGGAATTATTTATGTATACGGGTGGTTCTGTGATAAACCTTGGGTAGTTGAGCCCGAGATAGCTCTCCAATGTATTGGGTAATGTGAAGGAGGTAAATGTGAATGTTTCTCCTAAGATATTTAGGTAATATACTGTGATGGTTATTTCAACGTAACTTCATATGTAGTTGTGATAGCTACAATGTAAGTATGATATGAATGCCATAAGTACCTTTATGATTTGTGATTACTATGTGTTATTCATAAATCTTATTTTTCATGAGGTAAGTAAAAGAGTTTATGTTTTGTATGTTTTTATGGACTAATGATTTCTTTCTTATTTTATAACCCTTACTGAGCTTTTTATGCTCATCCCAAGTTTTGAAATATTTTTTACAGGACTTAAGGATGAATAGGGTCAAGGGTGGGATCAAGGAAAAGTATTTCTATCTAAAACATGGAACTAGACACGACTCTTTTCTTCGAGAGTTTTTATTTTATGAAAAAAAAATGTATACGGTGTAGAATTTTATATGTGTAATATTCATGATGTTATGTAAATGTTATGACCTAACTCTCTAAAACTCTAAACCTGAAAAGATCCTCAATGTGACTTATTCATTTAATTCAAGATTATGTAATATTTTAAGGTTAGGTCCTTATAGGTTCAGTGGATAAAGGATGGGTTTAACCCGCTCATCGACCTATGGGACTAATCGATGTAGGAACTGATGCGGCCTACTGGGAGACCCATGGGAATCTCTCAAGAAGTGTCCATGTTGGGTACAACTTGAACATCCCCTACCTCCTTGGAATAGGTGACTAATATGTGAGACCTCTTTGGGAAGAGGCCCTCGAAGTGGTTTTTTGTTTGAACAGGGGTTTTTCCCCTATATGGCCCTCTAGGGTGGTCGTTTCGGTGATGTTTTTATGCTTTTATATCCTCATAGACTATATCTCTTCTGGGAATGACCCCTTCTTGTTTGTATCAGGGAACAAGGTTGTTGATAACCCTCCTATGGATGATATCGGAGCATTAGATGGGTTGTAGGAACCCATAAGATGAAGATGTGATTCCTATCGTGGTAGAAACATAGTCCTTCAGGATTATCTCACCAACATTCCCCCTTACCCTGCACCTATTGGTGTTAGGTCATCGATCTCTTATAGCTTGAGTCTTGTAATATCTATGGAATTATGTAAGGACCCGACCCTAGATTCCCAGAGTCGGTGCCTTATTTTATTACATTGGAATATAAACAAGGAATATGCATCCCAAACAACAAATTAGTTTAGTATCTTTGGAAATAGGATACATACAAAATTTAAACACTACAACTTGAAAATAAATAAAACATATAAATTCCTTTAAAACATCTATATCTCATATGTTATCCCTACAATTCGTTCATAAAGTACTTATTTGCATCCAGGGAAAAATAAAACATAAGAAAGGGGTGAGATCAAATACTCTTTAAAGGTAAGAAATACAGTGGAAGATATCATAATCATAAACATTATGTATGGTGAATAACTAAAAACACATGCCTTTAAAAAATAAACATGAACATAATATGGCGGGAATAAGAGATGAATAAATAATTTCATAATAAAACATAATAATGGGTATTATACTATTCGAATCACCACATGAACTATTAATTACTGGTTTCATAATGAATTAATTCATAATGTGGTACATCATAACCATACCATCAATGCCTCGTTACAAGACCATAAATAACCATTTTTTCAAGGCCTCGTTCCAAGACCTAGTTTGTCTCATTGGACCTACTGATGCACCGAGGGGCTATAGAGAGCACCACATGACACTTACTATTTCCAATTAATTCCTCATATGAACATGGATGAACATAAATAAAATATACATTCATATTGAAACTAATATATGAAATGTAAATAACTTTCCCTGAACATTAAGCATAAACACTAACCATTCAGAGTAAATTAGTGAATGGTTTTTAGATAGCACATCCACACTAAAACTAATAATAAAATATTAAATTAAATATGGTATATTATATCATAAAATATTAATCCCAATAATACATATGAATAAACAATAGTGTTGAAACAGATGAATATACTCTTATAAAATCATCGAGTAATTCTTGAGATAAATACTCTTTTACTTTGAAAAAAAAGTTCTTTTGGAAAAGTCATTGTATAAAACCATAATTGAATTAATATAGTATTTTCATAATAAAATTTGTTATTTTATAAATATAATGGTCACTAATATAGATTATAGAGTGTCCTTGAAAATAGGTAATAATTTTAGAAATTGCCTTGAATCAGAATTGTATTTCGGGAAGAATGTTTTTGAAGGGTCCTTTTAAAACATATAACTCCCCATAAATGAAGGTTGGATTATGGTTGGTACACATATATATAACATTAACACAGAATTTATTAGTATTAAATATGAGTAAATAAAAATCTAATTGAGGTAAGTAGAGAATAAGAGTGACCTGAATGAAAATGGAGGTTCGGGTAGAAAACTCTTACCTTAAGTCTGAAGGTGTTCCTCACTTGATATTAATGACCTAAATAATCAAATTTAAGTTCATAAATTAATAATTAAAGAACATAAAATAAATTTAATTGATTTATTATAACCTTATTATGTTTATTCGTGGTCTTTTTATGGGTTAATAGATTCAATTTCATTTTGGTAGCATTTTCTTCCTTGGTTTTCATGATCGGTTTACATATATTCATGTACGGATAAACATGTATAATGAGAATGGTTTTCTAGAATATAAGTTTTATTTTATTAGGGAACAACCAGAATATTACATGGTTATAAAATTCATTTGTTTATTGGGAGTAAATATGAATCATTATATGAAATTTTAATGACAATTGTTTGGGTTAATTGGTGGTTTTTGGTCACAATGAACTCATTTTGATTTATAAATTAATATCATGTGAGAAAAAGGATTCCAGAACATTAAATAAGTTATAATATATATATTATAGTAATTTTAAAACATAAAATTTTATCATTAATATAATTGACTTTGGTAATAGAAATTGAAAACCAGTCGTCCTTGAATGTGATAAATTAACACATCTCGGATGGTGTTTTCATTTCTAGTATAAAAGAAGGGTAAAGGAGAGATGATGAAGAATTATTCCTTTATAAAAAAATTACAATAAATGTAAGTTACTTTATTTATCACAACATTTGTATGAAAGGTGGTGATTAAATAACAAGAAAATAAAGGAAGTTAAAATAAAAGTAATGAAAAGGGGAATTTACCTCTTGAAGTAATATTCCTTGAGAGACTCTTTTGGGGAGATTTTTTGGCCTTTTATGAGACCAAGGGCTACTGGAAATGGGGAAGGGTATTGGGAGGATATTTGAGAATAATATATACAAGTAACAATGGTTGATAGGAGTGAATATAAGAGGAAGTGAGGGGGGTTTATAGTGGAGGAGAGGAGTGATTTTTGAATATTTTATTCATTATTTTATTATTTTTCTCAAGACAAGCAATAGTGTTGATTCTTGTGACCAAAAATAGTAAAAGGATCATTTGAGTTCTATTAAATGGTCATTTACATCATCCATGACTCAAGTATGATGTATAAATTCACTTAATTAGCATTTTTTTGTAAATCATCAAATTTCACTATTCACCAAAAAATTTAGTAATTTAGAAAAATATAAAAAATTCACCCTAACAATTTTTAGACAATTAGAAATAAAAAATTGACTCAATTTTATCAAAATAATTTTCTAAATAATAGAAATTTAATTTTTAAGTAAAATCATTATTTACTTGAAAAATACATATTTAAATTTAAAATCGATTATATAATACTTTAAAAAATTAACTATGGTCTTATTAAATTATCATGAAATTATAGGAAAACAAAAAATTTATTTATGAATACATTTTATGAAAATTAATTTTCTTTTAAATCAATTTATTAATTTAAAATTGTAATTAAATATTTATTACTCACAAAAATAGCAACACTTAATTATTAATTTCTAAAATACTCTATTTCATTTATAAGGTGTATAAATTGTATTTATACCTTCCTGGGTGTAGTCACTATTCATTAGGTTAACATTACTATTTTTAAAGGTATGTTACTATTCATAAGGGTCAAGTTACTATTCACAAAAAATGTAAGTTGATCATATCAGACTCTAAATATCTTACTTAACGCAACCACGTATGTCATTTTTTCTAAATTCAAATCACAGAGGTGGTAAAATTATGTTTTCTACCTATATTATAATAATGTGGTGATTTTTAGAGACTCATTGTTTCATTAATTCAATATTAAATTTATTTTCAAAATCTTTTGGTGTTACATTCTCCCCTCCTCACAAAGATTTCATCCTTGAAACTCACAGAATGTTACCACATAAAACAATTTGGGTAGGTCATCATCATAAGATCCTTTGGTACCCGTGTTGCCTCATCGATTTTATGATTTTTAGAAAGTATCTTTACCAGTTGAGTTTTCTAATTCCTCAACACCTATTCTTTAGTGTCCAAAATCCAGATAGGCTCTTCCCAGTATGATAGGTTAAGTTTCAATTCTATTCATTCAGAAGGGAGGGCATGCGTTGGGTTTGGAATATACTTTCTCAACCATGAGACTTGGAACACATTGTGTAATTTAGACAGGCTAGGCATCATTTCCAAATGATATGCAACAGATACAATTCTCTCTAGGATTTCAAAAGGTCTAATGTACCTGGGGCTCAGTTTCCCTTTATTCCCAAATCTTATAACACCCTTCTATGGATATACCTTCATGAAAACATGATCACCTATTTGAAATTACAAATCCTTCTTTTGATTATCAGCATAGAACTTTTTCCTACTTTGAGATGATTTGATATGGTTTTGAATAATATTTACCTTTACTATTGTTTCCTCTACAAGATTCGGGCATGCAAGCTTCCTTTCACCGACTTCATCCCAACATGTTGGTGTATGAAATCCCTTTCCATATAATGCTTCATATGGTTCCATTTGAATGCTATAATGGAAACTATTATTGTATCCAAACTCTACCAAAGGTAAATATTGATCCCACATACCTTGAAAATTAATTGATCCTGATCTCACCATGTCTTCTAAAGTTTGGATCATCCTTTCTGATTTCCCGTCAGTTTTTGGGTGGTATGAAGTACTCAAATAAAGCTCAGTATCTAAATCTTTTTGAATACTTTTCCAGAATTTCTTTGTAAATAGTGCATCACAATCATACATAGTTAAGAGAGGTACTCTATGAAGTCCCACAACTTCATTAATATAGATTCATTCAAGGAACTCCAATAGAAAATCATCCCTTATAGTGAAGAAATGTGTATATTTCATAAGTCGATCAACAATTACCCATATTGTATCATTCTTCCTTGGAGTTTTGAGTAATCCAATGAAAAAATACATGGTGATGTCATCCCATTTATATGTCAGAAAAGTTAGAGGTTTCATGAATCCTCTAGGATGCTGTCGTTTGGGATTCACTTGTTGATAGAATAAACATCTTGATATATAATCAGCAATTTCCTGCTTCATGTTGTCCCACTAGAATTTTTTTTCAAATATCTATACATCATTATACTACTAGGATGCATAGAAAAATTAAAATTGTGGGCATCATCCAATAACTCCCTTTTAGATCCGGTATAACTGAAATAAAAATCAACTTCCCAAATTTCTGAATTCCATCTTCATATACGAAGTCTTGCAACTTCCCATCATTCATGACATTAATTTTCTTTTGAAGATTCTCATAATCAAACTATGAAACTTTAATTCTTTCCAATAAATATGGTTGGGAAACCAAATGAAAAAATAGTGATTTTTCACCTTCTTTGATAATTCCCATATCCATCCTTACCAGATCCATAAACACAAGATCCCTTTCAATCCTCATATTTTGTAGGACTCCATGATCCTTGTTGCTCAATGCATCATCTACCTTATTTTCCTTTACTGAGTGGTATTGTATGGAACAATCATAATACTTGAGTAGTTAAATCCATTTCCTTTTCCTCATGTTAAGTTCTTTCTGTGGGAATATATATTTCAATCTCTAATGATCAGTATATATCTCACATCTTTCACTGTATAGATAATGTCTCCATATCTTTAGAGAAAAGATTACAGCTTCTAACTCAACATCAAGAATAGGATAGTTCTGTTCATGAATTTTTTTACTACCATGATGCATATGCAATAACTCTATCATTCTGCATAAGGAAAAAAAATGAAGTCATTTATTTGATGCATCATTATAGATCACAAACCCATCATTCCCCGATGGTAGAGTTAGGATCAGAGCATTCACTAATCTCCTCTTCAATTATTCAAAAAATTCCTCACATTATTTTTTCCATACGAACTTAACCCCTTTACGTGTAATCTTGGTCATTAGGTTGGATAAATAGTTGAAGTTCTAAATGAAATTCCAATAATAACCTGCTAAACTAATAAAACTATGTACCTTAGTTATATTCATTGGAGTAGGCCATTCTTGCATAGCCTTTTTATTTGCATGATCAGTAGATATTCCATCCTTAGAGATAATGTGGCTAAAAAATGAAACTGATTAAAGCCAAAATTCACACTATCTAAATTTCCCATATAATCCATTTCTTCTAAGAGTCTTCAGAATAGTGCACAAGTCATTTTCATGATCTTAGTAGATTTTGGAGTATACAAATATAACATCAATAAATACCACCAAAAATTCATCAATATATTTCTGAAAGACTCTATTCATTATATCCATGAAAATAAAGGGTGCATTAGTCAGTCCAAAATAAATTACTATAAACTCATAATGCCCATACCTAGTTCAAAATGTTGTCTTTAGAATATCTTCCTTCCTCACTCACAACTAATGATATCCAGACATAAGGTCAATCTTCATGAAATATTGGGCTCCATGAAGTTGATCAAATAAATCATCAATGTGAGGTAGGGGATACTTGTTCTTTATTGTAATAGCATTGATCTCCCTGTAGTCAATGAACAACCTCATAGATCCATGTTTCTTCTTAACGAAAAGAGCAAGGTCTCCCCAGGGAGAAACAATAGTGTGAATAAATCCTTTATCACTTAATTCCTCTAGTTGTTTCTTTATTTATACTAATTCCACAATGTTCAATATATATGGAGTCTTTGATGTAGTCCTTCAACCGGGAATTAAATCAATAGAGAACTCAACTACTCACTTTATAGGATTCCTAGGTAAATCCTATGTAAAAACATCAATATATTCTTTCAAAATAGGTATTTATTCAATTTAAATATTTATATTCTCTATTATAGATATTATGTTCCCATAGTTTACAAGAATTTCATTAATTAGATATAATGGTGCTGGATGTAGATGAGAATCAGATGGTGATGTTTTTTCCCTAAAGATAAGCGATTCCACATCATCCTAAAAAATTGTAACATCCTTCTTTTTTCAATATATTTTCACATCATAATTTGAAATCCAATCCATACAGAGGATTATATAAAATTCAATCATCGGGTATGATGATAAAATCAGAAGATAAAGCATTTTCATATGCCATAATGGGAACTTCCTGACACATCTTTGTTGCAATGATACATTCCTTAGGAGTTTTTAATGATAACTCCTTTATTAAATCAAATTGGAAATAACTAATTTTCTTAGAAAACTAGGAAATATAAATGAATGCGATGATACATAATCAAATAAATCATTGGCTATGTTTGAGGAAATGATTAAAGTACCTGCCACCACATCATTATGAACTTCAACCTCAATAGTTGTGACCACATAATCTTGGCGCTGCTACCTTGGACTTCTTTGGGGGGGGGGGGGTTCCTTGATGCTTAGGAAATTCATGTGCATAATGTCCCATATCTTTATAATTAGAGAATTTAACGTTATAAGCTTATTTTTTCCATTTCAATAAAAATAATGGTGGCCTTTTTCTCCACACTTGTAACAAACAAGCATTCCATTAAGGAAAGTACCTGGGTGTTTCTTACCACAGTTACTACAGGTTGGGAAGTCAACTCTTCCCTTCTTCCCCATTTCCTTATTTTCTTTTCCAAAGTGTTCAGGAGCCCTCTTATTCTATTTCTTTTCCTTGAATTCATATGAATTAGATAATTCCTTTTATGTATTGATTGTACATGATACTATATCTTCAAATAATGAGAAATCATGAGAGACTAGTTCCCTTCAGAGAAATGGTTTTAAACCATTAAATAATCAATCAATCTTTCTCCTTGGATTACGTATGTAGTCTGCAGAATGCCTTTCTAGACTTATAAATTTGGCTTCATACTTGGCAACATTTTCATCCTCCTTCTACCCCAGATTCATGAATTTCCTTTCCATATCGTCTCATTGTTCACGGGGAAAATATTTTTCTAGGAATATTTCATTAAAATCCCTCCATTTCATATTTTCAATCTCTTCCTACTCCTTTTTGTTTTAAATAAAAGACCACCATTGATTATCATCCCCTGATAGATGATACATTTCCCTAAAAACCTTCTCCCTTTCGTTACTTACCAAAGAAATAATTATCTTTTCTAAGGAACTTATCCACTGCTCTGCTATGAATGGGTTTCAAGTCCGATTAAATGATGGATTTTTGTCATATAAAGAGTTCTAGCATTACTCCTCCATGTTGTGAATCAGGATATTCCATACGAGTAAGGTTATTGTTCATAACCTAAATCAACCATCCCAGTATAGTTATAAGTTTCTCAGTACTAGTCGTAGCACCAGATCCAACATCATTATCTTGCATTAGAGGGAAATCCCTACATGGGATATGTGATTTCATGCAGTTTCCATTCCTTTCACTAGGAACCATTTGTAAATAATCACATACAATATATTAGGTTATGATTCATAATATATAATCTCAACTTAGAAAAATACTTATCATAAATTGAAATCTTATCTATAGATAATCTCTTAATCATAAACATGGTTTCTTTGAGGAAAAATTTACATTTAATTCATTCATAATGGTTTGTAACAAAAATATGAATTATCCTAAGAATATATTCTGGGAGTGTCAAACTAGGTGTGCATTAAGTCACATTGTTGTGTACTAGGATACCGCAGATCAAGCCTAAAAATCCTTATTAGAGTTTTCACTTCTAAGTACATCTGTTCTAAAACCACAACCACTTGTAGTATCCATATAAGGATGTATTTTCTAAAAATATCTAAATAATCTATTCCTTACAAAAATTATACAATATTCTTGTATACTTATCCTTAAATACTATTTATATTTTTATTCTATTATCTAGGTTTTCTAAATCTAGTTTCTAATTTTTCTACTAAACTTCCTATGATACCAACTGTAAGGACCCGAACCTGGTTGCCCGGAGTCAGTTCCTTATTTTATTACATTGGAATATAAAAAAGGAATATGAATCTTGAAGGACTGATTAGTTTAGTATCTTTGGAAAAAATATGTATACATAAATTCAACATTACAACATGAAAATAAATACAACATATAAATTTCTTTGAAAACATCAATATCTCTTAGGTTATCCCTTCAGTTCATTTATAAAATACATCTTCCCATCTTGGGAAAAATAAAACATAAGAAAGGGGTGATCTCAAATTCTCAGTAAGGGTAATAAATATAGTATAAGATATCATAAACATAAACATTAGGGATGGTGAATAACTAAAAACACATGCCTTTAAAAAATAAACTTGAACATAATATGGCAGGAATAAGAGCTAAATAAATAATTTCATTATAAAACATAATCATGGGTATTCTACTAGTCAAATAACCACATGAACAATAAATTAATAGTTTCATAATGAGTGAATTCATAATTCGGGACATCATAACCATACTGTTAAGGCCTCTTTCCAAGACCATAAATAACCATTTTGTCAAGGCCTCATGCGAAGACATATTTCATCTCATGAGGCCTACCGATGCACATATAGGCTATAGAAGGCCCAAACCCACACTTAATTAGTCTAATGAATTCTTCATATGAATGGGGATAAACATAAAAATTATATACATTCATATTGAAACTAACATATGAAATGTAAATAACTTTCCCCAAACATTAAGCATAAACACTAACCATTCAGAGTAAATTGGTGAATAGTTTGAAGATAGCACGTCCATAGTCAAACTAACCATAAAACATCCAATTAAATATGGTATATTATATCATAAAATATTAATCCCAATAATACATAATAATCTCCAAGAGTGTTGAAAAAGATGAAGATACTCTTATAAAATCATCGAGTAATTCTTGAGATAAATACTCTTTTACTTTGAAAATAAGAGTTCTTTTGGAAAAGTATTTGTAAAAAAACAGGATTGAATTAATATAATATTTTAATAATAAAATTTTTTATTTTATAAAGATATATTTTTTTAAAAATAGATTATATATGTACCATGAAAATAGTTAATAATTTAAGAAATTTTGTTGAATCGGGCTTGTATTGAGGGAAGAATCTTTTTTGAAGGATCCTTTTAAAACATATAACTCCCCATAAATTAAGGTTGGATTCTGGTTAGTAAAAATATATATAACATTAATACATAATTTATGAAGAATAAATATGAATAAATAGTAATTTTATTGAGGTAATTTGAGAAGAAGAGTAACCCATATGAAAATGGACGTTCGCGTAGAAAACCCTTACCTTAAGTCTGAAGGTGTTCCTAACTCGATCTTAATAAACTAAATAATAAAATTTATGTTCATAAATTAAAAAAAAATAAACTCCCCTAAATTTAATTTATTTATTATAACCTTATTATATTGATTCATGGCCTTTTGATGGTTTAAGAAATTCAATTTCATTGTTTGGGAATGTTTTCTTCCTTGGTTTTCATGATCAGTTTACTTATATTCATGTATAGATAAACATGTCGAATGAGAATGGATGTCCAGAATAGAATTTTTATGTTATTATTGAACACCTATAAGATTACATGGTTTTAAAAAAATTGGTTATATGGATTAATGATGAATCATTATATAAAACCTTAATGACAATTGTATGTGTTAATTGGTTGTTCATGATCACAACGAACTCATTTTGATTTATAAATTAATATCATGTTTACAAAAGGATTCCATAACCTCCCATAAGTTATAATACATATATTATAGTCTTTTTCAGTGATAAAAATGTTTTCATGACCATAATTAAATACAGTAAAAGAAATTGAAAACTCGTCGTCCTTGAATGTGATAAATTAACACATCTCTGGTGTTGTATTCATTTCTAGTACAAAAGAATAATAAAGGAGAGATGGTGAAGAATTATTAAATTATCATGAAGAAATATAGTACATGTAAGGTACTGGATTCATCAAAAAAATTAGATGAAAGGAGGTGAGGAAGGAAAAATAAAACAAAAGAACTTGAAATAAAAGTAATGAAAAGAGGAATTTACCTCTTGAAGAAATCTTCCTTGTGATCCTATTTAGGGGAGAGATTCTGGTCTTCTTATGAGACCAATGGCTTTTGGGAATGGGGGAGTATATTGGGAGGATATTTTATTATAATTTAGACAAGGCACAAGGCTTGAGAGGTGCGAATAGAAGAGGAAGTGAGGGGGTTTATATTGGAGGAGAGGAGTGATTCTTGAATATTTTATTCATTATTTTATTATTTGTCTCAAGCTAAGTAGTAGTGTTTATTATTGTGACCAAAATAGTAATAACTGCATGTGGTTTCAAACCAATGGTAATTTACATAATCCATGACTCAAGCATGATACAGAAATTCACTTAATTAACGTTTTGTGAATTATTAAATTTCACTATTCACTAAAAATTCGAGTATTTCAGAAAAATCCCAAAAATTCACCCTGACAATTTCTCAACATGTAGAATTAAAAAATGAACTCCATTTTATCAAAATAATTATATATATAATAAAAAATTAATTTTAAAATAAAATTATTATTTACTTGGAAAATACAGATTTAAATTTAAAACTGATTTTATAATACATTCAAAAATTAGCTAAGTTATTATTCAATTATACTAAAATTATAGGAAAAATAAAATATTTATTTAGTTATACATTTTTTAAAAATTAATTTTACTTTTAAATCAATTTAATAATTTAAAATTTTAATTAAATATTTATTACTCACCAAAATACCAACACTTAATTATTAATTTCTAAAATAATATATTTCATTTATAAGGTGTATAAATTTTATTTATACCTTCATGGGTGTGGTTAATATTCATAAGGTTCATGTTACTATTCATAAGAGTACGTTACTATTCATAAGGGTCAAGTTACTATTCATCAAAAATGTAAGTTGATCTTATCAGACTCTAAATATCTTACTGAATGCAACTGTGTATGTCAATTTTTCAAAATTCAAATCATAGATGTTGTAAAATTATGTTTACAGACTAGGTTATAACAAAGTGGTGTTTTGTAGAGACTCAGTGTTTTATGTACTCAATATTAAATTTATTTTTCAAATCTTGGGGTGTTACAAATTAGACGTTATTATAAATTTAATGGAAGTTATTCCCAATGCCCCAACTTCATCCATTATTTATGAAGAAGATAAGGGTTCCATATCATGATTTCGTAGACCAAGGATGCACAACATTATCTTCCCCAAGTCACAAGAGAGTTTCAAGTTGGGTCCACTACTCATTAGGTGGGACCTGGAACTGAATATCTGAACCTAGCGATATGAAAATATGATGGTTCCCCAATGTTACTAGTCCTCATAGTTTAAAGAGAAGAGTTTCTAATTTGGTTCACAAGTTTTTTATTTTAATGATTTATGCTGGGGTTATGTGTAATCTCTCCATCTGGAGGTGAAGTTTTTCTTATTTCCCTGAATTCCCAATTTCCAAATTTGGTTTAATTCCATAACTTTAATCATTAATTCCAACTCTTTCATCAAAATAGAATGATGGGATCTCATTTCTTCCTTCCATGGATTCCTCCTTGGATCTCATTGCCTATTTTTGGTTTTCCTCTTAGATTTAATTCATGTTTGTCAATCTTGTTCCTAATTCAATCTCAAGGTGGATATCGGTTAATTAAGTTGGTTCTTCCTTGAAAAATAATAAACCTTTGGTTTGAGTAGGTAGTAATTTTGGGCATGTCTAGTCATCTTTGTATGTTGGGATTGTTTGGAACCTACAAATTATTCTCCTTTTAAAGTCGAAGAAATATCATATGAAGTATATTATCTAGGAAACCAAATGCATCCCATGTTGTCCATGAGGTAGTTAACTCCAGGGGTGTAGGTTTTTCAAGGATTTTTACCTTAGGCCTCCCATGTTTATTAAATGGGTAAGAGATTCTAGATCAGGTCACAGGTTTAATATCTTGTGGAGATAGGTAGATCCTAGGTTTAATTTCTGGTAACGATAGGTTGGTAACAGTTTTAAAATATGGTGGGGATAGGTGGGTGATATGTTTAAAGTCATTTGGGGATAGATTATTCATAGTTTTAATGTATTATGGAGACATATTGGTCACAGGTTTAATGTATTTTGGGGAAATATTGGTCATGGGTTTAATATCTTTTGGGGAAAGATAGGTCTATAGGTTTACTATATTTTAGGGATAGGTTGTTCATAGGTTAATGTCTTGTGGGGATAGGTTAGTCATAAGTTTAATGTCTTATGGTGACAATTAATTCATATTTTTAAAAACTTTTGGTGATAGGTTGGTGGTTAAGTGTGTGGTCATGGGGGGAAATATTTCACAATTTTGATTTGGTTGTGTGTTTCCCCAGGGGGATATTTCACACTTTGAATTTTAGGGAGTGTTGGGTCATTGGGATTTAACCTTAGGGATGTTCCCCATATGTGATGTCATGTCAGTATTGAACCTCATAGAGGTTTCCTATATACCCTATTAAAGAATAGTGATCAAAATCTTTGTGGTTAAATGCCATGATTTGAGGTTGTGTGACAAGACAAGTCCATTTAGTTTGACGTCATGTGGTAAGGATGATTGTGTCATAGAGGGAGTGTCAGCTAGGGATAGTACAGGTCTTACACATATGGGATACCTAGGGGTGATAGATGTAGGCTGATATCCAATGAATATGGAGGAGTGTCATCCCATGATGATCATACATGGGGCATCATGTGTTCATCACATAAGGTGAGACTATAGTTTACCATAATGTGTTGAGGACGTTGTCATGTAGTTTACTGTTATATGAATATGATGTAATGATAGCTAGTTTTACATTATATATATTAGATGTGGGGGGGGATATACTCAGGGAGGTCATTTCTATGTAGGGGAGGAATATCTAGCATAATTCCTCTCTATTAGGAAAGGTTGGAAGTTTCCCATGATTATTCCACCTTTAGGGATTATGTTTCTTCTAATCATGTGCCTCTGGGAAGGGCATGGTGTAAAAACTACCATGGAGGAGTGGAAATCAGAGGTCTCAATGTTAGGGAGACTATGATTAGGATAAATATACAATAGGGTACATATTATTTTGATAAAATAAAGGTAATGTAATGGTTCAAGCCATTCTTGATGTAAAGGGGGAAGACACATGGTTTTATAACATTGACTGCATGGTAATTTATGATGTAGGTGAACTGATTTTGGATAGTTATAGGGGGTATGAGCATTCAATATTTGAAAAATGGTTTTTCCAAAAAGAAGGCACCATAGGGATTCTTAGTGGATAGGTTTCATAAAGGATGGGTATTAGTGAATATTGAGATATTTTTTAAGGGTAAGTTTCTTGAAAATGAGCGTGTTTCATGAAATATGGTGGCCCTACCTTGGAATAAAATATTAGTTCCTAGGGGGTTGATTTCATGAAGGATAATTATATCAGGAAACCCCAAGAGCAGTAAAGAGATTTATTCTTATACAAAGATTATGGAACTTCAAAAAATACATCTACACCATGGGTTGAGGTTCTCAAAACCCCATGGGAGTTAGTTTCATGAAATATCGTTGCCTTTTGAAATACATCACCTCTCTTGCTTGCAAAGTTTTTGAGTTTCGCAAATTTAGAGTTTTTCTCGAAAGCTAAAATGGTGTGTCCCCTTAAAAGTAATACATTGGAAGGTAGTTATAGGTACAGTGTAGGTGAAGACATATATTTCATGAAATATGATGTTTTTATTGTAATATTATGAGTTTCATGAAGGTTTGTTCCATGGACATACATACGATATGCGTAGGTTACCGTCTCCATCTCTACATGGCCAGGAGACATCAGAAAACCAAAGTTACACTATGAAGTGGTAAATGCCTCAAGATCCATGTGACCAAAAATTTCTAGGATCTATAACCATTTTTAAAGGTTTATAACTTCCCAAAACCATACCCTTAAGTGAATTTCTGAGTCATTTTTCCAAGAATTTTCTTTGAACCTATTATTCCTTCCTCAACCTATCTCGTAACATGTGTATTTCAGTGTCACCAATGAGAGTGTTCTAGAGACTGAGTTTTTAAGCTAGTATATACATTACAAGTATTATATTATTCCATTTGGTCTTACTAATTCTCTTATAGTCTTTATGTAATTAATTAATCAGGTCTTCCATCGCTTCTTAGACTCCTTCTTGGTCATGTTTATGGACAACATCTTAGTGTATTATAGGACGTAGGAGGAGCATTATAACCATGTAGAGGTTGTTTTGGGTGAATTTAGGGAGAACCAATTATATAATAAGTTTTCCAAGTTCCATATTTGGATCTATTGAGTACAGTGTTTTGGCCACATGATTTTCGAGGTAGGATTTTCAGTGGTCCAGAGATAGTTCAAGAAATCATTTCCTTGGAGAAACCTAGGAATGTGTTTTATATCCATATATTTCTAAGATTTTTTGGGAATTATATATTTTTCATTTAGGTATTATCTAGGCCAGATTCCCCCATGATAGCATTGACTAGGAAAGGGGTGAAGTTTTAGAGGGATGAGATGTTTTGGCATTCTTTTTGAGTATTTTTTGACCCATTTTACATCCACAACAGTTTTTATTATTACTAATCCTGAGAGATCTTATGTTTTATATAATGATTATTATAGCATGGGTTTGGTATTTTTGATAATATAGTATTACCATGTGGTGGAATATGACTATCATTTTCTATGCCTACATGAGCATAATTTCCCCACCCAAAACCCAAAATTGGAAGTGGGGATGAATATACTAAAGACATTGTGACATTACCTATTTCGAGATCATTTTATTATTTACTCAGATCATAAGAGCATGAAGTATATTTATACACATTAGGACTTAAACCTTAGGCAGAGATGATGGGTATAATATCTTCAGAGTTTTCATTTTTATATTTCTTATACACCCAAGAAAGAGAATGTGGCCATAAATACTTTGGGTAGGAAACTTCCCATATAGGTATTTTGAGTAGTAGCGGATGAGTAAGGTCTAATGAGTTTATTTTTTGATATGATTCGAGAGGTGAAAGAGGATGGAGAGAAAGTTTTATTGTCCAGTGTGAAGGTTACACCATCTCTAACCAAATGGGTTAGGAGTGATCAGGTATCCAATTCTTAAACCCAATATATTAGCAG
The DNA here is from genome assembly GCA_963277665.1 of Viscum album. Classification (NCBI taxonomy): domain Eukaryota; kingdom Viridiplantae; phylum Streptophyta; class Magnoliopsida; order Santalales; family Viscaceae; genus Viscum; species Viscum album. The sequence goes on from OY728148.1 coordinate 743,620,682, forward strand.
TTCTTTAAATGGTGGGGGACCTCAGGTGATTGGTCTCAGTCCCCTAAAATTTATCTCCTTTTTCAAAAAGTTTAAGGTGGTTCCTTTGAGATTGAGGCAAGATGTAATGTAGGAGGCACATCATTCTAGTTAGGTCATGTACCCCAAGGATACCAAGATGTTTTATACATTGAGATGTTAGTATGGGTAACCCGGGATGTGATGTGTAGTGGAAGATTTTGTTTCAAAGTGCTTGACATGCTATAGGATCAAAGTTGAGCATCAAAGACCAGATAGGTTGTTACAGCCACTTCCCATTCTAGTGGATAAGTGGGATAATATCTCTATGTATTTAATGATTGGACTACCTCATAATCTAAGGGGGAAATATTATATTTAGTTGATTGCTGACTGTCGGATGAAATTAGACCACTTTCTTCCCATTAAGGATTCGATGAAGGTAGAGGACCTCATAAACCTATAAATTTGAGAGGTTGTTCTACTACAAGGAGTTACCTTAGTAATAATTTCAGTCTTGGGTGCCTGATTTACTTCTCATATTTAAAAGGGGATCAAGGAGGATTTAGGAACCAAGATGAATATGATCACTGTGGATCACCCATATATGGATAGTCGGTTTGGGAAGACCATCATGACTCTCAAGGATATTTTGTGAGTGTGTGGTCTTTATTTCAAGGGTTTATGGTAAAGACACTAGTAATTGTATATGTTTTCATATAATAATTATTATCAATCCTATATCAGGATATCCCCATTTGAGGTGTTATATGGGTAGTCATTCCAGTACCCATTGTGTTGGGTTGAGGTGATCAAGCATTCCTTGGTAGGACCGAGTCATATCTAGGAGACAAAAACATAGTACGTCTAATTTATAAAAGGTTATAGATAGATAAAAAATTATATAATTTATATTTAAACAATATTCATCAGCCATTTTAGTTTTATTTTGGTGAAGAGTTGTTTCTATAGGTATCTATTTTATTGGTTCATCATCACTTGGGAAAGCTGGGAAAGCTAGAATTGTGTTATGTTAGACTATTTTGTATTGTGAAGTTTCTTGGGAAGGTATACTATCTTTTGTAGTTTATACTATGGCAGGACTTGATCCATGATTTTTTTATGTTACCTAACTAAAGAGATACCATATAGACCCTTCTCATGTGTTAGAGTAGTAATATTTTAATGTTGAGTTGTATGTTTCCATTGTGGAGTATTTTATCCTTGTTTTGGGTTATTACAACAAGGTTCTCCATGGTAAGATAATCCTATTGGTTCATGTGATCTATTAAGGAGGTGGAGATATCCATGAGACATGGGATTAGGAATATTTGGTGAAGGATAAATGGTCTCACGTATTCTATCTCTAAGATTCCTAAGGACTTTCTTGGGGAAGAAAGTGTCATGGTGAAAATTTTGTGACACCCTTCGGCTCACTATTATTTCAAATTATATGTCTTATTTTCCGTTTTTCTTAACATTAGAGGTTTTAGGTACCAGGGGTTAAAAACCCCATTTTTGGGGAATTCAGACCAAGGTACATAGTTAGCACCTAGTTTTTCTAAATTTATGGATAGTTGTGTGAGGGGTGAAGGTGGGTGATATAGATATTTTACATGGTTTGAGCAAGGTTTTTCAAATTATTTAAAGCCTAGGGGAAGAAATGTGGAAAATTTTTAGTGGAGAAGTAGTACCAACATAGTTGGTACATGTATTTTCTATTCATGTGTCCAAACCATGTAACATGTCCAGTACATTAAAAATTAGGTATCTTACCAAATTTCCCCTATTGATTTTTATACCCCTTGGCCTCATTTCTCCCTAATTTCATGTATAGTCCCCCTTTATAGCTTTGAATGTTCTTCATTATCATATTTTGTGGATTCTCCTTGGATCTATAGTGGATTGACTAGAGTTAATCTCCTTTATTCATGGTTTCTTCTTCCCTTACCCCTTCTCAATATTTTTATTCCATTTCCATGGAAGTGGGGAACCCATGTTGGAGGGGATGGCTAAACCTAGGATTTTAATGGGGGTATTTGGTTTGTTTTCTTATGTATTGGGTGTGTAAGGGCTTTTTCTACCTATTCGGGTTTGTTTTCATCGAAAATTATGGGGTTGTAACTGATTATGATATATTTGTATCTATATAAGTGTGTTTTCCTTGTATTAACTTTAAATTAAAAATCACATTTGGTTTGTGATTGTTTAATTTCTAATTAAATGACTTGTAGTATATTTTTATATAATGTTTTATGTGTTCAAAGATTTTTTTGTAAATTGAGTGTTTCAAGTGAGTTTTCCAAATGGGGGTGTCTTTTATGCACTCCATGTGTTTTTCAAAATATATTAACGGGGTTTTATGGTTTTAAATAGATTTCTAAAATTGTTTTGGAAATGGTTTTGTAAGAACACGTGTTTTTCTGAACTACAGTTTTGAGCAGAAATTTGAATTTTTGCTATTGGATGCATGTGAGGGGTAAAATGGGATTCTTACATCTAACATTTGATCTCAGATAATTTTGATGACCACTTTTTTGGTCCCCTAATAGGGTGTTTACCCTAGGATAGGAGTTTGGTGGAAATATGAGCTCTTCGAATTTTAGCGGAATATTTAATATTTAATATTATTAAATTAAATATTAAATTATTCGTGTAGGTTCATTTAGAAAAAAATTTTAAACTAAGTGTCGAATTGAGATTTTTTCAACGCCTTTGAGTCTAGAATTGAGAGTTTAGCCTATGGAATCCATAAACTCATATTGGTCACCAATGTTGGCTCGTGCCCCTTTTTCTTTCTTTCTTTCTTCTTTCCTTTTATTTATTTTCTCTTCCTTCCTCCTTCTTGGGCATGCTCCATGTGTACTCCTCCTTGGCCGTGTCTTTTGGTAGGATTTAGAGATTGAGAAATATAGAGAGTTGGGAGGTAACAGGGGTACTGATTCAAAGCTCTCAACGCACTGATTCAGCGAAGGGCAACAATGAGTCGTGAAATCAACTGAAGCTTTGGCAGTTTCTGCCCGAAGGTAGGTCCATTTATGTTTTCACCATATATCCTCTTTAAAATTTTTGTTTTAAGTTTTTAAAGTCTTATATTGCTTTTTTATGGCCTCTTAAGGCCGAATCTATTGTTTTGGGGGAGAAAACGAGTGTTACAAGCATTTTGAGGTATTTCCCATAGAAAAACCCAGAATACACGACATTTTTTCCAGGGGAACACACCATGTGTTCTTTCCATTCATGGAATTCGATGTTTTCCAAAGTACGCACCATGTAGTGGTGGATGTGTGTCCGGTCGTGTGTAAAAAGGACACGAAATAGTGGTTTTTAAGGAGTACATGTTGTGTACTATAAGTACACACCGTGTAGTGGAACATGGGCATGTTTTCGGGTGAAAACACACCTAGGGTGACGTTTTTTGAATAGTACATGTTGTGTACAACAATGTACACATCTTGTACTATTACACAGAAAAACCCCATGTGTCTGGCCATGTGTTCTGGTCATGTACTACTTCAGCTTAGTAGTTTTGGGATAACTTGTGCCTTGGAAGTCAGAATTGGGCATGTGAGTAGTCCATTCAAAGAGTTGTTTTACATATATCACAATGGTAGAATAATTTTTACATTTAGAGTTCATATAAATGGTGTTTTGGGGGTTTATATCTAAATAGAGAGGTTCTTCCTCCAGTTATCAAGTTCAATTGACACGTGAGAGTGAGACTTGGCATGGATGATAGGTTAGCTGTTCAGACCAACTTAGTTGATCCCTTTAATATGATATGAGCTATGATATATCTCCTGTAACATATGATATAGAGTAATTTCCTCTTGAGAGACTTTCCCTTCTGGCCTATGAAGCCGTGAGACTGGGCACTTCCATGGATACCCTAATGGATGCCTTTACTTGTGTGTTGACCTTGGGAGTACCTTGTAGGATCTCTCTCCTGTTTTTCATTTGAGAGTACCCATGTTATGGAATGAATATATTGTCCTTCATTTGAGTATCCCATGTAGGATTCCTTACTTAATCTTCACTAAGGATCCTGTGTAGGATGCCTTCGCTCGTGTTTACCTGGAGGATCCTAAGTATGATGCATCCTCAGTGTTTGACATGAGGGACCCACTGGGTGCCCATTGTTTGACTGAAACTGAGTTGTTATGTCGATTTTAGGTAGAGATGGTGTTCTGGTGTCACCTAGAACCCTTACCAAAAAGGTAATCCCTTGGGACTATGGATGTACTGTTGGGTTGGTCATTCGGGCCACCCTCACTCATTTCTTTATATCTAACTTAGTTTGATGATGTTGTAGTGGTTACTGGATGTGCTTCCTAATTGGAGGTAGTTAACCCTGACGCGAGTAATTTTTATTGTTTGTTGGGATTCCTATTATGCCTTGTGTTCCTGAGTAGAGGTGTTTTGATTTTGAATAAGGTTATTTTCCAAGCTATGGATGTGTTGCCCATGTTTGTTTTGATTTGACCGTTTGGTCTAGCCTTGATTGTTTGGCTACTTGTTTCCCATTCCTCATGTTGTGAGGATGGAGTGTTTTTATCTAACATGATTTGATATGTTTCAGACTATTATCCATGTAGTTTTTGAGGTTTACTTTGGTTGTTATATATAGTTGTGCATGATTGACTTACACCGGGTTGTGGGAACCTGGTGTAGAAGAACATAGGGGGAATGGATGTTGAGGGCTTTCCCAGAGTGTCTGTTTACTTCTCCCATTGCGAGACCATATGGGGTATGGATGTTGAGTTCTCCCTCAGAGTGTTTTTAGTTCCACATTGCGAGACAACAGGGGGAATTGAACATTGAGTGCTTCCTCAGAGTGTCTATAGTTACCGATACGAGACTATATGGGGAATTGATGGTGAGTGCTTCCTCAGAGAGTATTTGATAAAGCTGAACAAGAGGGGTAGACTGTGAGTACGTCCCATAGGGTTTCTTGTGTTTGATTGGTTGAACCATAGGGGTTATACTGTGAGTAATTCCCAAAGGGTTTCTTTTTTTATTATCTTTCTCACATATATAATTCTGGCATTGGCCAAAGTAGGTACATATTGATGGGATTATGGACCCTGAGATCAAATTAATGATACACAGCTTGAGTGGCATAACATCCATTTAATAATATCTTGAATCATGGATATACAAATGCCAGAATTATGTACCTACTTTGGCCAATGCCAGAATTCCCAACCCCCCCCCCCCCAGCTCATGAATAGATGAGAAGAATAATTCAAAAAGGGAAAAAGATGGTCCATTTTCACAAGTGATTTTTGGCCGAGAGAAAATAAAAGGGGTTCTTCAATTCAAATAAGGAAAATATATTGGGGGATAAGGATTAAAAAATTTTAACTAGAGAGAGAATTATCTTGAGATAAATAAAAGATAGAGAGAGATACTACTTTTATGGGAACTCTTTTGGATTTTAATACCCATGCGATTGGAGGTAAGGGCAGACAAGTTAGTGTTGTGCGAGATAGTTATTGTAGTTGGTAATTTTTATTTTTGTATCCCCACATGACTAGAATAAGAGGGGTAATTATACTATACAAAGAAAATTAATAAAGGTAAATTTTTATTAGTTTATTAAAGTGTTTTATTTATTATTATGATGAGTTTTGTGTTTCTTTTAATTTAATCTCACCCACTTTTTCATGCACAAAAAAATATTGGGAAGGAGGTTCTGCTGCGTAAAACACACTAACTAGTTATCCCTCTCATGGAACAACAAATGAATGAGAAAGAAATAACTATGTTTAAATAAGTTTTTTAACACACACTTATGAATTAAACTAATTATCTAAGAGGGGTCATAATGTAGAGAGTAACTAATCTAAGAAGAGGATTTCTTAGGTTTAATTCTAATAGCATCTTTATTAAATGACATCATATTTTCAGATATGTATATGAACCTAGATTTAAGTTTTCTTGGTATGTTTATAACTATCTAAGAAACCAACCACTTTAATCTTATATTTTCTTTGTTTAATGCTTATATATACATTATAAATCATTTATACACTATTCTTAGTGAGTCAACCCCAATCACCACTAGACTACATTTTAGAATTAATTATTGATATTCAATTATATAAATTTGTTCTTTGATATTACTTGACAGAACTAATGACACCCTTGGGTGACATAAAACTAGAATTATTTCCAGGTAATGGTGACTAGATATGATTAGAATTTTTTAAAAATTTCCATTTTTTCTCCCTTTTTAATCTTAATACTTTTTTTCTTATTGGTTTAATATTTTAAGATCAAATTTAGTGCATGAATACTACACTATGGGAAATAAAAAGGAATGGGAACCTCATTTTGACCCCGATATCAAAAGAATGATCATAAAATAGAAGAATGCACAACAATAAGTAAAAAACATGGTTGGTGGAGAGTTAAGATGAGGATTTGGACAAGAAGTTCAATAATGCAATCAAGTAGTAGTGTAATAAGTGGTACCAGGAGTAGTAAAAGAGGTTAAAGTACATAACCCAAGGTTTCAAACATTAATAGATTATAGAAGAGCCTCAAATGTGAGGATTTATCAAAGCATTTTATTACCAACCATCACTACTAAACACTTTGAGATAAAGTCTTCAATAATTCAAATGATCACCCATTCTAAAAAATTCATCATGTTGCCACATGAAGACCCTAATTATCATATTGGGAGTTTATTAGAATTGTGAAATACATTTAAATTCGAAAAAAACACAAGATATGTAGTGTTTATATGCCTCTTTAGATTCTAATAAAAGTATAAGGCATTAGAATGGATTCAGAGCCTACCTCTATATTCAATCACTGCCTGGGTAGATTTGGTAAGGAAATTTTTTACAAGGTTTTTTCTCCTTAAAAGTCAATGGATTTATGGGTAATTATTCTAAATTTTGAGTAATTAAACTAAAATCATTATAATGTATATAGGAGAGTTTTAAAATTTTGATATGATGATGTTATCATCACGGATTCAAAATTTTGTTTCTAATTTAGATATCTTATAAAGTTTTATTATAGGGTAAACATTTGATGACAGATGCGGTTATTAGAGGTTCACTAATGAGGAAGTAACTAGAAAAAAGTTATGAATCACTAAATTAAATGCACAGTAATAGCTTCCAATGGAAACTAGATAGAGGGAAATTTCAAGGATTTAACATGGTGAACAATAGTTGTGTTTCCATCAAAATGAATTCAATGACTTAGAAACTTGATGCAATAATGGATAAACAACACCACAAGTTATGAATTTCAAAGATAAAAATTATTTAGATTATAATAGAAAAAAAATTAATGTAGGTATAGAAGACACAATGGATACCATGATAATAATATCATAACTAAGAACAAGGTCAAGGATTTCAGTTGATGGAATAAGGCTTTCACCCCCAACACCAAGGAGCAACACTTTATATTCAAGTCCATTCATTAGAAGAAACCTTATCAAGTTTCATGACCACAATAAGAGATGACCTAAAGGAATTGATATCATACACTAATAATCAAGGTATAACTATCTAGGAATTGAAAGATGGCTTGATAAATTAACAGGCTTTCATTAGGAACTTAGAGATTCGAGTTGGATAGATTAGTAATAAATTGAAGGAAAGTCCATGAGGATTCCTACCAACTTAAAGTGAATTTCTCATACATGGGAGATAAAATACATCACCTTTAAGAGTGGAAAGATAACCTATAAGTTCACTAAAAATTTTGATAGAATAGTTGAGAAATATGGAAAACTGATGAATAAAAACCAATAGAATAATAAGAACTATTAAAAGTAAGAAAACCAATGTAAGAGATCATGTAAAAATAAAATGGAGTTGAGAAGTATGTTTGAGAATAAGATCAACCATAATATCAACCACAACCACAATTTATCAGGTTATTAAGAAAATAAAAGTTTGTTAACAAAGGGAACAATTATTAGATATGTTTAAAAAAATTTACATTAACATACCATTTACAGAGGTGATCTAAAACATTTACACATATAAAAAGTTCATGAAGGATTTTGTGTCAAATAAAATAAATATTGAATAGTTGGGCACTATCCAATTGATGGAGGAATATTCAACAGTGGTACCAAGGAGCCTAATGAAGACATAAAGTGATCAAGGTAGTTTTTCTATCCTAATTGACATTGGTTTTAATATATTTTGTGTTCCTTTGTGTGATTTAGGTGTAAGTGTAAACATTATTTAATATTAAAAATTAAAGATCCTAGATTTAAGAGAGATTAATCCAACTCAAGTTAGGATTCTACTAGTATACACAATGATGAGACATCCTAGAGGACTAGTTGATGATTTCGTTTTCAAGGTAGACAAGTTCTACTTCTCGGTAAATTTTATGGTGTTGGACATGGATGAGAAGAATACACCAATAATTTTGGGAAGGACCTTCCTTGTAATGGGAATGGAACTAATTGATGTCAAAATGGAAAGTTTTGTTTAAGAGATAATGTATAGGAGGTGAAATTCAACATTCCCAAGGTTATGAAAAATATGGATGAGTTTCTAGAATATTAGGACACTATTGTCCTTGGATGAAGATATGATGTGTCTGCTATAAAAATGAAAGAAGAACTAGAAAAAGGAGGTGAATAAAGTTGATAATATGTTGGAAAATTAGGGAGACAATAGAGAATCTATTATCTAAGGAGAATTCAAGGATTGAAAAATAATTTGTATTCAATGACATACCCTTTTATTATTTAAGAAGGGCCACAAACTGATAGATTGGTCCCATGGAAATCGAGAATTGTTTAGTCAATATATGAGTAAAATTAGTTTCTAGAAAAGTTATAGGGTCCATTTACATTAAATAATTAAATATTCAACCATTTTTTGATTTGTACTAGGTAACTTCTTTCCTACCTTTGATTACTTGAATTTAAGAGGTAAATTTGAACTGAATAATGTGAACCGAATTTATTTTGTAAGGAAACCCTAAATTTTAATGCCTGATGATTTTAATTTCTATTTTGGAACTAGTTTATCAGTATAAAACATTAATTAGTTTTCAAAATTTCATGGAAATAAACATCACACTCACTATTTTTCATTGATTTTTTGGTCCCTAGAGATTCATGGTACAAGGACCTACTGCAACAACCAATGAAAAAAAGAGGATAATAGATTCAAATTGAAGGGGTATATTTAATTTTTAGTACACATTTTTGTAATTCCCTATTTTTTTATAATCTTCCTAGAGTATAAATGAAAAAAATCCATACCCACACTTAGATATTTTCTTTACATTTTTATCAATGATGCTTAGAATTTCTAGGAACTCAATGATTCTAGGTTTATGTTTTCATATTTATAGGAATTTAATGAATAATATAGTTCTATTAGATGACTATAGTGAAACATAGGAACTTGAAATCAAAAAATCATGTTTCCCTTTATTGTCACATTTTATTTAAATTACCTTCTATCTTTCATGATTTGATTTTAGAAGTTATTATTGATTGATTTTTATTTATGAAACATCCAATGGGTGATTATATTTATTAACATTCTCACTTTTCCAAGAGGTTTCTACGAAACTTTTTCCTAAATTTATTATTAAATTTCTTCAGATAACTTGGGATATTACAATTACTAGGATTTGATTTAGAACTTTTTAAAACCATTATTATAAAAATTCACTTAAAAATGATTTAGGGATTTTTGTTTTATTTAGAAATTATCCTTGATAACTTCCTATCATTTATCCTCCTTTTATACCTTAGTGTTTATGAATGGAATTTGAAATAATCATCCAAATTTTAAGCTCGTATATCTATTCCTACATGTACTCTAATGTTTTGTGTTATTTTTAAAAGCTCAAGTGTGGGGGAAGTGGTATTTCAAAAAAAAGGAATGTTATTTTTTGTAAGAATATGTTTTGGTAACTCATTGGATTTTGGGAAGAAGGTTCATGACACACTTCACTTTTTTTATTTTTCACCCCTCTAGAAAAAAATTAAAATAATGAAAAAATTTGGGCTGAGTTTTGGACAGTCAAAAATCACCACCACCAGACCATTGATTTTTAAAATTTGGGGTTGGGTGATGGTCGTGAGACTTTCCCTATCTCAATTTTTGAAAAATTGAAAAATTAAAAAATATATATAGGGTTAAATAATTAGTTATACTTATTTTGATAATGGTCTTACTTTATATTGGGAATTTTGGGGAAAGATATCACTTTGTGAATAAGAGAGTTTCATTGGATTCACTTTGTTTATCATTATTAACACTTAGATCTTAACCTCATTTTTTAGTTTAATTCTTATACATCAACTTCATATTATACCTTACCATAGAATAATTTTATCCATATTTCAAAGTCCTCTTGATTTTTAGAGAGGTTTTTCTATACTATGTGGATAAATTGTATCATTTTCAAATTCATATATTTTTTATATATACTCAAGTTATGAGGGAAAATTCACATTTAAACTTTAACTTGAGTGACGGTAGAAGAAAAAATGGTGAGGTAGATCAAAAATTAGCATGTTAATGATGTGGAATTAAAATAATTGAATGGAATAGATGAGAAGTTCCATAATTTTTCATGGTAATTTCAAATGCATTGTGTTTAGTGAGGAGTTGTAATCAAAATATTTATGTGACACTTGAAAATTATCTACCCTATTGAAAATTGTTTTGTAACAATAATTTTGAATTTTAAATATTGGTAGAATGGGGTGTTTCCTTTTTAATTAAAAATTAAGACGTATGATATAGGAAAACCATGATTTAATTGTGGTGGACTTGATGAGTTCATATTGCGCATTCAAATTTTAAAATTTTAATTGCTAAATTTAATTGTTTTTTATTGTAAATACCCTTGTTTTAATCATTAAACATCATTATAGGGTATTGTATAACATAGAATAATAGATAAAAATAAATTAAAAGGATATAAAAATACATTTTTTGTAATGAATTATTCTTTTGGTATTTTTTTGTATGATAGGATGAAATAGAAATTGAAGGAAATTAGAGTTATCCAAAAAAAAGGGAAAACCCATGCTATCCCTTAACCAAGGCTGATAAATCCACTTCACAGGCCCAAGAAAGGAATTTTATCTAGTACCAAACTTAGGAAGTCTCACATGGATGGCATATAGTTTAATGAAAATCATTACAGAGCACCAATTTTTGGGGAACTTTTCCACATGGTGGTGGTAGGAAGGCATCTCCAACATAGGTTGGGACATAGTGGTGGTAGGTGACCTCTGACACCTATTCGCCTTAATTGTTGGGATTGTGGGGGAACTAACTTATTAAATATAGTGTGGTCGACATAAATTATGATGTGGGATACACATGAAGCAAGGTAATTATGAAATTACAAAAATTCAACCATTTTGAGCTGGGTTGCGTTGTCATCCTCACACATAACCTATGTTGTAGACTAGTCAAGCTATGCAGCCAGCCAGATTTTCTATGTCACAGAACTGCCACAGATGATAAGGGAGAATCTCTCCACCATTAGAATTATTAACACCACTATTTTGTAGTATTATCACTTTTATTGTAGTCATCAAGGGATCCTAAACCAAAGAGTAAGTTTTCACCATGGTTCCACCCACTATGTCGTGGCCACTTAATCTCGAATGAAGAAGATGACCACTACATCATTGTCCAAACCACTATGTCTTGGATTACTGTTGGACTGAGTTAGAGAAAAGAGCTTGTTTTCATGTTAAGTACTATTTTTTATCCATTTTTTGTAATATTTTTATGGGAATAGTTTTTTATCTTAAGAAGTTAACTATGTTTTGGAGGGTTTGAAACAGGTAGTAGTGATGTTTTGGACAAAAATGGAGGGAGATAGCTACAACCATGGACAATTCTACTACACTTTAGTTGTGTAGTCCATGCATGGTCTGCACTATAGACACATATTCAATTACATAGTTTATAATATTCTGGAACATTCAAAAACCTAATTCTTTATTGTTATCAAAAGATTATCTGAATCCTTGGGGAATTTAAATAGAAGCGTGTATGGGGGATGGAACCTACACTCGAATAGAGGAACACACTCCACTAAACAAGGAGGTAATTAAAAGAGGATATAAAGAATTTATAAATTCTTGAATACCATAACCCCCCCCCCCCCCACCTCATTAATAGATGAGAGGAATAATTCAAATAGGGAAAAGAGGTTCCATTTTAACATGATGTTTTTGGTCAAGAGGAAAATAAAAGAGGCTGACCAATTTAAAGAAGGAAAATATAGTAGTGGAAGAAGTATTCCAAAATTTCAAATTGATAGAGATAATAAACTCAAGATAAATAAAATAGTTTGACTACTTTTGGAAACAATTTTTTGGATTCTAAGACCCAGGCGATTGAAGGAAGAGGCAGAAAAGCTAGTGTTTCATGAGGGGGATCTTGCAGTAGATAATTTTTATTTTCATTTCTCTTCATGAATAGCACTAGGGGTAATTATCATATACCAAACAATGTAAATAAGTCAAATTGTGATTAATTTAATAAAGTATAAAATTTATTTTTATGATGAGTTTTGTGTTTCTTTTATTTTATTCTCACCTCCTTTCTTATTCACAACCAATGCTAGTGAAGGAGGGTATTCTATATAAAACACACTGACTACTTATCCCTATCATGGAAAAATGCATGATTTAGGGATAGTTATGTTTAAATAATTTTTTAACACTAAATTATTAATTAAACTAAATATATGACAGGGATAAGTAGAATTTATAAATTTGAAAGTAAGTGCTCTGAGAGGAGGCTTTCATCAGTTCAATTTCGTTGGCATCTAATTTAAATCACATCACCCTTTCAAATAATTACATGAACCTATATTTAAGTTATCTTGGTGTGCTCATCACTATCTAAGAAACCAACTAGTTTAATGTCATTTTTTATTTATTTAATGTTTTCCTAGACATTTTAACTCGTTTATAGACCATTCTCAGTGGATTGACCTCAATCACCACTAGAATACATTTTAAAATTAGTTAGTAATTGTCTATCATATAAATGTGTTCTTTGATATTTCCTAAGATAACTAATGATGTCCTCAGGTTGCATTAAGGGTCCTTTTAAAGAACTATATGGAGGTAGTATAAAGACCCTATTGTGTTATGGATAGAATATTTTCAAGAGATATCTTCAATTGGTGATATTAAAATATAAAGAACCCGTCATTAGATAGTTGTTGTATTCACTAGTGAACTAGAAATTCTAGGAGATTGTATATCATGCTTTTTTTGTGATAGATTTTACTTTTACTCTTAAAAATTTATAGTAGAGAAACTATGTATCAAAACTTCATGTGGACTTGGAAAGGATTATTCACTTGTATTGTAGTTGAAACTTGTAAGTACTCATGTGCTTTATTTTATTTCATCAAATTTCATATGAAAAAAGGTGAGACAATTAAGAATGGAAATACTGAGATATTAACCATTCATAGATGTTAGTTTAAAATAAATAAATCATAAATAGAAAGAGGTATCACTAATTCACCATCTCCCTCTATCAGTGATCTCAAAAAATCTGGGCACTTCAATTGGGTATAAAGAAACTACCCTTTATATCATCCTAAGGGGTAGTTTGGTCAACTTCCAATTAGTTAATGGAAACTGCTTATGGAAGATCATCTACTTGGTGGAGCTTTACTTATTTTTATAGTACTCAGTGTCAACATTATGAGTCTCACATGAATAAAATGAATATTTGTTACTACATATTACTCCCACCTACCCATCAAATAAGTATTTCAAGAGTATTTTGTAGGAAGATTGCATATCCGCATGGGAAAAATCAGGGTCTTCTTATCTAGTCATTGAATATTGTGTTGTAGATAACTACCATAAATTTGATATTTAACACATGTTATATTAATTTTGATCAAAATATAATTTCTCTCAAGGGATTATTCTTGAAATTGTCATATCCCTAGATTATAAAGTTCAACAGGGTCAAATTATACTCTTTGAATTTAATCTTGTAAAAGGGTTCGAGAGGTAATTTTGTTAATACCAAAATTATTATCCACCATAACCTAATGAATGTAAATTTCATTAAGTGGTTTAGACACATAGAGAGGACTAATGTTTCCTTATACCCTTATTCTCTTATCTTGGTCTATAAAATAGAACGAAAGATAAAATTTTGAAAGTCTATATTTATCAAAAATATTCATTGATGGTATGAACTTTGGTATCAAACTCCTGTGGATTTTTTAGCTCCTTACCAAGGGCTTCTTGGTGCTCCTTAGACAAGTGAGAAGCATATATGATTGATAATCATATTGGTATGATGAAAAGATATTTCAAAACATCATATTCCTAGGAAAAGGGTTTAATTCTCTTTCTATAAGTTCACTATTGGTCTTAAGGTATCGTGATCCTTGGGGGTTTTGAAGAAGACACCCATAGATTCTACGGTGAGGGTGTTGTTGTGGAATGATAATTAAAGGAGATGGATATCATTAAAACATTATAATATCTATTTGTATGTTCTTCATATAAGAGAACTTATAGCCAAATTAGAGTTGGTATATTTTGAAATGGCTCTAGATAAGGTCACTACTCCTAGTGAGCCTACTAGATTTCTATTTTCCTAGTTTCTATAGAATAAATTATGTGATCTAGAATGACTCCTTAGGTACTATGTAGAATTTGAGTGTGTATCACTCTAACTTGGTAACCACATTTATAAATGATATGGGAGAAATGTGTTTCATATAAATCTTCTTTGCACCCAAATAATTTCGTTTATTATATAACATTGATAGTGGATGATTATTCTTATTTGTTAAAAGAGGTTTCTATTTGGTAGAGTAGTGAACTTCCTCCCAACATCAGGGATATGAATTCCATGAGGTTCAAAACTATTTTTGGAATCTATAGGGGTTATAACAGTGTTACTTAGTACATAAATACTAATTTAATCTAATTTAATAACACTTTGACACTAATGATGTTGTAACTAGAGCTGCAAATGGAATTGGGGACATTACTGGTTTATTTGGTCATGCCAGATGACAATATTTTCATGTATAAATGAATTTTGGGTAATTTGATAGTTGAATTTATATGTTTTATTATGTATCAATTCCTACCCCTATCCTTCTTAATTAGTATGGGAGAAAGATATGTGATTCATGTGTACCTTCATATTAAGCAATATTGCTTGGCTCTCATCCACCATTTTTTGGAGTGGGTATTTAAATATAATGAAATCTTGGATATTGGGGACCAATATAAAATAATAAGTTTATTAATTAGGATATTCATCAAGACCCATGGCATTAGGATTTCTATACTCAAGTAAGAAAATTGTATTTCTTTCTAAGGAAAAAAAGAAAGTACTTAGGAACCCGGTCAGGCTGAAAGGAAGGAGCCTTATTCTTCCAAGATTCAAATTCCTAGAATCCCTATTACCCTTATTTATCTTTCTAGTTTGGATCCATTCATGTGTGTAATTATTGTTACTAAGGTATAAGTGATGTTCTCACTCAAAACCTATCAATTTTTGGATCTAGGTCAGGTTTTATGGTCGGTTTGAGATAAAGGGAAGTTATTTCCACGTATCAAAATTATTGTTTTTCGTTGATGATTCCTACTAAGACCTCCTATTATTATTAAATATATAATCATCCAAGTGTTGTATTGTTGTGTAAAATTCCAAAAATCTATCAGGATGCTTTTGTAGAATAAACATGGTGGAAATCTCATCATGAAAGTACTCCATGCATATTTCTAAAATTTTCTCATGTGTTGAATACATATCTAGGGAAATATAAGTACCTTTCATTGATTAATAAAATTAGGGAATCTCTAATTTACCCTCTACTTACAATTAGAGAGTCTACATATATTATTTTCCCTAAATGTCTAATTTAATAGTTATAAGAACTATTTTTTAGGATCATCCCAACTGGAGATTGATTTAGTTGTTAATTTATTAAACCAGATAAAATTTAGTCCTTCTAATGTTTAGAAACAACACTTGAGGTCGGACACCTCTTATTGTTTAGGGTTTGCAACATCAAGAACCAGTGGGAATCAAAGTTTATAAGGTGTTATTTTGGGTCTTCATGACATTAAATAATGAGAATTTTAGATTTTTAAATTTCCTCAATACAACGGTTATATCAAAACATTAAAAAATATAGTTTCATTTTAGATTAGATTGGATAATGTTTTCCTCTATTACTTTTAAATGAGTTGTAAATGACTAAATAATCTCATTATTCAATGGTGTTCCTTACATTTATTCATGTATCATATTGATCACATGAATAGGATACTTATGATAATTTAGGGGAGGGAACTCTCAGTGTTATGTTAGGAAGCCCATTATATAACTAGGACAATGCATTCTAAGAACCAATTATAAAGTAGTTTTTCTTTATAGGTTAGGTGGTACCTTCTTGGTGGGTTGGATTAGGGGGTGTATATGGGGATTTAACCCTAACATCATTATCGTTGGGTTTATTCCCTAAACATAGAAAAGTGTACCACTGTTTCAATGCTTCATGATCTTATCTCAACAAAAAAAAATACTCTTGAAGTGAAATATTCTAAAAAAATTGAGTGGAGAAGGAGCTAATGATTCAAAAATAACTTATCCCTTATCCTTATTAGTGGTATGCAAAATAGAGGAAAATGATAGGTTAGGAGGATTACCCAGTACTTGGTTATTCCTTTGTAGTCAAGTGCATACACCCTTCTCAAGTATTTCAGATAATGGGACATTTTTCATTAATGTGTTTACCCCATCAAGCACATTATTTCTTCTATATATTGTAGTTTCAATAGTATTATCCATGATAACATGTATCGAGGAATAAAAAATAAATATTAATACACTATATATATATATTCATGTATTATAAAGCCTCATCATAATCGGAATATCCATTGATGATGGAAAATCCATTAGTTATAGTGGCCAATTTCCTTAAGGGAATAATTGTTTTATATCCTTTGTAGAAATTTTTCCTACCACTATAGGGTAATCTATATGATTGACTAGTTAATCCTTCCTATCATATGATTTTTAGGTAATCATGGAATAGGTAGAGAGATTGGTTCTTTAGTTGTTGATGATATTTCCCCATCCTTAAAAGAACTTATCATCTTAAAGGGGGTTCCACCACCATTTAATCCTATTTTTTCTTGGTGACTCTTCTAGGATATGATATTTGGGGTAATAATACTCCCATATTTATGGGTTGGGGTTTCCCTTTAATTGTGGATGAATCTAATTTTTCACTCTATTTGGTTCTTAGGCTTGTACTCTCACATTTTTTGGGTGGAAGTTCCATCCAAGGGAACTACCAACTCGATTGATGTAGTTTAGGGAGTAAATGTCACAAGATAAAATCTAGACTTAGTGATTCATGCCTTTTTTAGGTTTGGTTCCACCCTTTATACATTAATTGGGTCATGAATAACCTAATTAATTGTTCAATTTCATTGATCTCATGTCCTTTGTGCCTAATAGATATTGATATATTGTTGAAAATATTGATTAAAATTAATTTTTATTAGATGTGAGTCACCACTAAAAGTTATAACCTTACATGAATTCTCTAATGACTATTCAAATACTAAAATATTAGGGTACTTCTATTGATTCACCTGATGGATAAAATTGAACACCACATAGTTTCCATATACTATAATTAATATGTGAGGGGAAACTTATTCAATAAGTTTGATAATTTCCCTTAGTCCACCTATGGAAACTCATTATAGTTTCACCTACTCTCTATAAACTTTAGGTTACCAATTATAGAATGTACATAAAAGTATATATATCATCACTACTTATCAAGAATCTTACATTGTTCTACATATATATCACATAGCATTCACCAACCAATGAGGTGATTACACATCAACCATGGGTTGGGGGGGAGATATGAAACATGTTATTCCTTGATGAAATTTTGTATGGTGAATTATACGGTAGTAAGAGGCTAAAACATTAATATAATTTTATCTTTTACTATATCTTACCACATTTCATCATATTAAGCTTTCACTTGGTAATACGGATCATCCAATTATTCTAAAAAAAGGGAAATTTCATATATTATTTGTCTAATAGGGTAATGTCACCCTAAACTCTATCAATTTTATACAAATTGGTACATTCTAGTGGTGGAATAGAGGATTACCACTACTTGGGGAAATTTATGGTTGTACCAAAACATCATCAGCTAACAATAGATAATCTGAAAAAAGTAACTTTGGACTTAGGGGGATCTACTAGTAATAGGGTGTATCTATCATTTGTGGGTAATATAATAGTGGGTGGGTGATTAGTGAGAATGGCTCAAAATTAGACTCTTTACATCAAGAATATCTCAGAGTGTTGGTCACATTTTTATCCCCAGTATCAATATATTTATAAATTGATTCAAGGATGGAGTGTACTTCCTCCTTGGTTACTAAAAATATCACAAATCATGTGTTACGATCAATGTGAGAAAATGTGATGGAATTTGTTTCCTTATCTTTAGTTATTATATTGAGGAATTGAGAAAGACACCACTATCTATTTTCAGGACCCATCACCCGGTGACACTTGATGATAGGTAACCCACCTATGACTATAGTTTTGCATCATCATTATGGGTAGAGGTTTCATGGTAGGTTATAGTATGTCAATGGGGAGGGCCTCCATATGAATTTTCATCCTTCAAAAAGGTATGAGTAGAAACTGAGGTCATTGAAACATGCCTAGTAGATGACTAGAGCCATATTACCAAGGTTAATTAGAATTTTCCTTGGGTCTTTGTATGGTCTAATGGATGGACCTCGAGTGTAGATGTAATAGCACAGGAAGCAAACTCCTCTTGGATTTTTAGGTTGGAATTTCCTCAACAATACCTCCACCCGGGTTGTAATTTTTGAGTTAATGTAGTAGGGTTATCCCCAATAACATATATGGTGAGGAAGGTTGTGTGGTGCTGGAGATGATTACGGTGGATGAGAACCCTCTAGGAAACTCCCTGTAATTTTAATGAATATAAGCAACATCCTCATTAGTCACCTCAAGATATGGTATGTAGGAACTATCATATGTGGGATAGATTATCCCAAACCTATTTTGAGTGGATATGGGGGCCTCTAACAACCTATTATCCATTGAATATAGTAAGAACCTTCTCAACTTCAACCTTCAAGTTATTCCAATGCTACTTAATAGGTTGGGATCACCCCTTATAATATGTTATCCTACACAAGGGTGCACACCATTTAGTAATGGATATGTTATGTAAGGTAAAAATGGTGTTAGGAACCTGAGTTTATTGTATCAGTTATAGTATTAACATCATATCTAGAGGTTAGAGAAGCATAGTTATGATGAATTCATAGGGCACTTATCACCATTGGATCATCTCTTGACCAATAAATGGATGAAACAACATGGAATCTACTAGTAGAATAAATTTTAAATTATGAGGGAGTCTCAAAAAATAACCCTTTAGTAAAACATCACATGTAAATATTCATATTTAATTAATAATTTTTATAGGAAAATAATTTCATGCCAGGATCAGTATTTTTTGTTTCAAACATTTTCTCCCTTTCCTATTTTATATTTGGCATTAGGGGCTGTATATTTTAAAAATGACAAGAAATGATGTCTAATCATCTCACTAATGATATTTATTCCTTGTTTATGACTCTATTATAGATTTAATCATATGTTCATTAAACCCTTTATAATAAAAATATCAGTTTATTTTATATTTATTTCCACCTTAGTAGGGTGAACAAAAATTAAAAAGGGACTGACTAACTATGTGTGCATTTAAAAGGACATTGTAAGTATTCATCTAAATCCAAATTTAGAACATGAAGCATCTTCCTACCCAATATAAGATGGTTTTTGGTGTTAGTATATAGTTTAAATTTATATAGTAATATATTATAGTGTTTAACTCCATCTATTAATCCATTAGTAAAGGAGTTAATGTTCGCGCTTTTCATGGACATGGAAATATGAATTTAGTGGAACATTACTTGGGTGTTTGAGGATATTGTCTCATCACCAATGATTTTATGGACTTAATGGGGGTTCCAATTTTGGAGGAAAAAAATATTAAATCTTTCACTAGTGTTACATGATGTTCTAAAAGGTTTAAAGGTTACACTGGTGTTTCAGGTCTCTTGAAAGGACTTAAGGGATATGCTGGAGTTTTGTGCCATCTTGGAAATCTTAAAGGTTATATTTGGGTTTTAATCCTCCCATGATGAATTAAGATTATTCAAGTTTTTTATGTCAACCATTAAATCTTAAAGTTAAATTAATTTTTAAGGTATCCCCAAATAACATAGGAGTTACACTAGATTTCCATATCATCTCAGGAGACATAAAGGTTACATTGGGATTTAAGGTTTACTAGGAGGACTTAAGGGTTGTGTGAGGGTTTAATGTCTCCCAGGAGGATTAAAGGTCATATTGGTGTTCAAAGAATCCCTTGAGGACTTAAGGATTACAATGGGATTTAAATCCCCCATTAAGAATTAATATTATGTTATAGTTTCATAATTTTCAGGAAGTATTAAGGTTACACTAGGGTTTAAGGTCAATTGGGAGAACTTAAAGGTTATAATATATTTTTATTCCATATAGGAATGATTAAAGGTTATAATGGGGTTTAAGGTCTCTTAGTATGTCTTAAATATTATAAAGGAGTAAAATGTGTGAAGAGGTTGGGTTTGAACCCATGATAATGGATTCATACATATCTATGTGAAGTGAATCAAAACCCACAAAATTTGAGGATATAATTTCATTATCATGTGATAGGGAATGCCATATCTTTTAATTTAATGTTATAAGTAATGATTATGTTATTTGTAAGGTTGTGAAGCTATGAACATGGTGCTGTATATTTTAAATTCATATGACTATGAAAATTAAGTGAAGAATTTTTATCAATTATTTCATGTGATAATTTCAAATGAGTGGTCATTTATTGTTTACCCTGATAAATGAGTCAGGTGAATGTTTGGATCTGATGCTAGATTAGAGGTCCTAATGTCTCTATCTCTTAAGATAACTTGTTGAAAGCATAAAGGTATTTCTCTTAAATAATAAAAGATTTGAAATCATCTCATGTCCATCAGTAAATTAACTAGTGGAAGGATTATTGAACCCATGGGTGATGAGAAGAAAGGGGATAAACTTTTGTCTTATACAAAGGAGGAATCTCGTTATAGAAAGCTCAGAGGCCTCTATGGGTGAAAACATTTGGAGTTTCATGAAATAAAACATGCCAATAGACTTGAAATTTGATCATGTGGGAACCAAAAAAATTTGTGGGATTATAATGGATCGATAACCCTAGAGAACAGAAGGCTAGCTTAAAATCCATGCAAGAATTTAAGATGTTGAGGCATGACATGATCACTCAAGAAAAAGGATCCTTTTTTTCAAGTGGTGGGGAATTTACAACAGCTTATGATCCTATGAGAAGAAGAGTAATTCCATGGGGGAGATATTCCATAAACCAAATAATCTCCTTTATCAAAGGGGTGAACAATCAACATAAACTTTCACATGAATTGGGTTGGACATGCATGAAGAGGGATAATAACATGGGGTTTGTTAGTTCATGAAGGTATACCAACTGGGTAATGTGGTTTATGAGGATAAAAATTCATTGATTTTTATATTAGGATGCATGATTATGTAAAAAACCAATGTAGGGTGCATGATCATGGATTTCCTCATTATTTTATATGCATCCGTGTAGGTCCATATAGATGGTTGTGTGATATCATACACATACTTGGTAATTTTAGCATTCATGGATGTCTGCATTGTAAGATACATGATCAAAAATAGATTCATTAAAGAATAAAACCCCAATGATGGTTGTTTTGAAGGATTTGTGGTTGTGGATATATGTATTGAAGGATGTTTGGTCATGGATAACCATGTTTTAAGATGCATTTCCACATATGGTAATGTTAATGGATGTTTGATCACATAATTACTTAGAAAAGATGAATTCAATAGGAAAATTTTCCATCATCCCTTGAAAGGGGAATATAATATGATCACTTAACATATTTTGGTCATTAATCAATAATTATTAGTTACCCTCAACAAAATTTCTACTATTAATGATTTACAAGTCATGAATGTTACGGTGTAATGAATCATATTCTTAGCCCTATTGATTATCCCATGAATATACCTAAAAGAGTATATGAAAAATCCCAAGGAGGTATTTTATTTTCATAAGATCTATACCTACCTGACTTTTATCCAAATTTTTTAGAACCTTAAAATAAGGGGAGATATAAAGTATTTATAGGAAATATGAATCATGTATGTCTATAAAAGGGGTGCATAGTCATGAACCATATTAAATGGGGATCCACGATCATTTAAGTAATAAAGAGAGTGGATTGGTCGCAGATGTTGGACTTTGCTAAAACATTCCTCTTATGTTAGAATTTATCCAAAATTATTCTTGATTTTCCTGATAATGGATAAACCACTTTTTTAGTTTTTGATAATCATCACACCCAATATTAAAGTGTTTCTCATAAAATAGATTAAAAGATAAGCCACCTACCTTAACATAGTGATGATAAAAAATCACACCACCAAACAAAACATTCTTCCCCCCTCCCATATCCTTCTCAAATACATAAAATCAAAACCCCAAATTTATTTAATCTTAATTGCCAAATCGCTACCTTTTTAGGGTTTTAACAAGATAAAACTAATAAAATCACAATTATAGAGATCTTTAGTTCACTTAACTATTATTAGGACTCAAAATACCAAAGGATCTAAAAGGGGATATTTTTTTAAGGAGATATCTATCCAAAATCACTATATAAGAAACCATAAACTAAGGGTTTTATGAAATATTTAAGGAATTATATAAAACTAGCCATAATATGGTAAAACTAGAGTTTTTATTAGGGTTTTTAAGTGATTGTGTGATCTCTAAGACCATATATAAGAACTTTCATTCCTTACTTTTCAAAATTCTCCCTCATGCATAATCAGTATACATGGTCCTAGTGACCATGAATATGACCAATAATTTGATAATGGAATTCAAAACTATATTTTCATGACCACATAGGAATCATTAATACCCCCCCCCCCAAACATGAACCTACATGTTCACTCTCTAAATACCCTTCAAAAATATCAACTTTCACACCAAAAACTATAATATATTTCAAAAGTACACATTATATACCTAAAATAACACTATAATATTATCTTTATCCTATAAATTAAAGGTTTATCCAATTTTGGGAAGCTAAGAACCATTCTAATTGATTTCAATAACATCCAATCCAATTTATAGATGATATAAAACCATTACATATTTCTAAAAGTGAAATATCTTTCCATTGGACATATGGACATCTTGTTATTGCTGAAATTTATACTCTCCATGAAACTCCTTTAATAAAAATATATTTCAACTAAGAAAAATACAAAATTCCTTAGGAATGTCTAGAATTATTTCTCTAGGACCAATATAATTAATGATTTTTGATTTCATCCTTAACTTTGGTACCAATTGATAGGTTTGAGTGAAAGATGTTTTGTAACGACCCAAACTTTTATTAATGAAAATTACTCTTGATCCAATTAAATGTATTATTATGTAAAATGGTTATATAAAACATATGAACTTCCTTGGTTTTATGTTTTTGGATTTCAAAATATCATTAAGAATTGTTACCAGTGTTAATATAGCCATTGAACAGTGATCACATGATTAGTATAAATATAGGGCTTTAACAAATCCAATTTACTCAGACAAAGGAAGCGATGGCCTCATCTAGTATACTTTCCATGTACGAAGCCCATTTTTCAGAGGTTGGAAAGGATTTGGTGTCATTTCACTTCAATCTTGACCAATCCCAAGCCGAGATTCAACATGTTAAGCTCAAACAGAACCGCCTACATGAGAAGTGGAAGTTGATAGAGATTACCACCCGAGCAATGTTATTTGAGCCACCCCAAGAGTCTATCATCATCACACACCTTACCCTTAGGTCTTATGAGGGTGTTATTAGGGGTTATGTAACAAGACCCTAGCACTATGATTATGTACACTATTTTTATAGATAATATAAATTCATTTTATTATTGTTACTTTGTAAATAGTTTTTAAAGAAAAAATAGCATTTTTAGTTAATATTCAATTAAGAAATCTATTTTAATGAATTAATGTATTTTTTCAATTGAATAATATTTTAATAAAATATTATTACTAAATTACTTTTTATTAAATATAAATGATATTACAAATTTTATGAATACAGTAGTGATTTTTATTAAGTTTTGAAAGTCATTTTTATCAAAACCCATGAATTTTTTATAAATGTTGGTGTTTATTTTAAAAGTAAAAATTTACATGTTTAGAAAAAAATTTAGATAAAATGAGTATTATTTTTGGAATCAGGATGTTGAAATTATCCAATGGTGAATTTTTCATAATTTCCTTATACAGTCGAATTTTTGGGTAAAAATTAAAAACCATTTAAATATATAATGTGTTTTATGACTTCATAATGACCCAATAGTGATGTAATAAAATACTTTAAACTTTATGTTTGGAAAATATATGTTTTACCATTAAAATAATGTGATTTTAGTTTTGTTTTATTTATTTTACAAAGCCTCAGTGGACCCTCCAAGACTTATAAAACATTCTATCTTTTTAAAATGATTTCCTTGCGAGTGTGACTCACCACCACATAATCAAGCCTAATATTTTAAGAAGTTTGGTCATTGGAATTATAAAATATTTTTTTTTACTCCCCTTTTGGAAAAAACATGGTCTGGTTTGTGGTTTGGATTAGTTTAATGTGTGGTGACCCAAACCTAAATAATAAAGAATTCTCTCTCCTTTCCAATATAAACCCACCCAAGATCCCACTTCCTCTTCACTAAAATCCTTTGGATCTTGATCAACCCCTTCCCTAATCTTTCTTTAATCCTCAAAAAGTTCTCCAAGATCTCAATAATCTTCTCTCAAGCCCCTTCCAAACCTTTGGGATCACACTTCCAAGTAAGAGATTCCTTTTATTCTTATTTTTATCCAAGTTTCTTTATGTTGTAATAATCATTCAATTAAAAATGTTGGGGTATGATTTGAAACCTCTCTTATATTCCCATAATTATATCTTAAATGATTAGAGACATATTTATCTCTCATTAATGACTCCCATGTACACTCATTACTATCCCAAAATTCCGTAAGGAATTTCTCTCTTCTCATTTACATTCAAGAAATTGTTTTGTATTATGAATATAAATTCCATTACATTTGTTAGTACATGTATTTATATGACCCCATTACTGTCCATTTCATTTAAATATGATGATACACCCATTTTATCTCATCAACCATTTTTATGAATTCTTATGTCACGATGTTACACTGCCGAAATTGCACCGATTTTCCAAGCCAATGTCATTGTGCAGTGAATACCATGCCCATTTCTCTATCAAGGGTATTCACCTTTATACACATTTACTTATTGATTATAAATATTAACGTATGTATTCCACATCCCTTTATCATGGAATAAATTATTATGAATGATTCCATGTTGTATGATCCATGTGGCACACTTATGCATGAAATGAAATGTTTAAGAAGGGTGTGTCCTAATAGCACTCCGATGCATTGGGTAAAGATTAGTATCATGATACGTCAAGTGAAATGAGGGTTTACTAATGATAATTCAAGTTCAATGATGGTTTACTCATGCTCCATGTGCAATTATCCTTGTATCATATTAATACCATGTTAAGTGTTTTTTACATGTTTCCATGTTATGATAATCATGCTATATCATGCCTTTATGTTCATGTTTCTCTTATGCTCCATTGATATGCCTATTTCCGAAAATGTATTTTGGTCTTCATGGTATACCTTGTTTACTCTTTTACTAGGCTTTATAGCTCACCCTTTTCTTATGCATGTCCTCAGGTTATCCCATGCAATGCTAAGTATGAGAGAATGTAGTGGTCATGAAAAGGAATTTTTCAATAAAGATATTGTGTTTCATGTTTTAATTCATTATATAATATTCCTAAGCCCCAAAGAAACTAGACCTCTCAATATTATATGTTTTATTGAGTGAATATTTTTTGTAATAAGTCATGTTTAAGTGTGTAATAAAAATCAGGGTTGTCATATGTTTGACCACTGATAGGGAGTAAATCAGTTTTATATAAAACAATTCATCACAAAATAATTATATTTCTAGTTAAATATTTGTATCCACAAATGAAACCAATAAAATTATTTAATGATGATATGTAGAGAGCATAAAATAATAATTCCTGATGTAAGATATTTTTACATTGTTCACTAACTCTTTTTATCAATTTGTTATATCCTTAGAGTTCATAAATTTTTACCCCACTTCATATTTATTTTATTTATTATAAAACCAGAATATAGTAGTAGGTGAATAATGAGTTAGTTAACTCTAATTTAAGAAATAAAAAACATGTATAAACAATATAAATCAGTCTTATAAAATATTATTAAAATACCACCAAAAATGGATCAAATATAAAATTTCATTCTTATCCTCAAACCTAGACAATTTCTCTGTAGAATTTTATTTAGATTACTTAGTTAGATATATCAATTTTCATTCATAACACTTAATGTGAATCTCAATTAATATTTAAAGTCCACCAAAACCATGATGTTTTATTATCATCTATGATATAGTTTGTTTAGTAAACTCTAGAATTGAAAGCCATGGATAAAGATCATTATCTTCCACAAATCTTGGAGGCTATCTTTTATTCAAAAAATGTATTTAATTAATTACACAACACGATTTATATGATACATGACATGGTTTATTATATCTAACTTAATGATCAACCAATGATAATTTTACTCTAACCATAACATCTAGAATTTTCTTATTTAAACATCAGCGATTGAAATTCACAGTTTCTCTAGAACATGACTTAGTAACCAAATCAAGATGTTTTTAGGTCCCCATGGTAGACTTAAAACTATACCCTTAAATTATCCTAGATCCACGGCCAAAAAACTATGGTTTTTTTCTCTATACACTACAATATAGTGGTCTAAAAAATGACGTGGTTCAACATCCCATATCCACCTATGAGACCTAAAAAAACCATGATCACTAAAATAGTTATCAACTTATTTAAAAGTTTTTTCTATGACACCAACCATGATTTTTTTGGTAAAAACTATGATGATTTTTTTGATTTCTTAGAATTCATTATTTATTTTATACTCACTTCATATATAATTACTTTTCATCAATCCATGAATATGTTGAAAAAAAATAGAACATTAAAACATATACCAAACTCAGGATTAATCATCTCATGAAGCTTGTCACAGAAGTCTACAAAATGTGAGAGTTTTCTAAACATCGCACCATTATATAGAATAGTGTTTTTAAGATTTATCCAACCATAAATGTAAAAACTAATACTATTTTGACCATTTCATATTTTAGATCTTCACAACTCACCCATTTTCAATTCACGTCACGAGGGATCTTCAATTTTTAAGGGATATTCACTAAAAAAGATATATATTTAGTGATTATTTGGTTCATTTTGAAAGGTGATACTGTTTTTTTTTCTATATAAATATTTTATTAAATATCATTTTAGTTTTTATGATTTATATTCTAAATATTTGTCTTCAAATATAAATAATCTTTACCAAAATTGATTATCTCTAAAATAATAAAATTAATTTTACTAGATTGGCTCTTTCAAATTCCTATCATGGCTTTAAAAGACCCTCTGGTCTTCATATCTTTAAAAAGTACTAATAAAAACCATCATTCCTTTAAATATTATAAATGTTATATTGATGATTATACTATGAAGAAACCTCTTATAATGATAACAGAAGCTAAGAAAATAATCTCTCTTCTTCTAGAGGCATCATATATTCTCATACATATAATGATAAAATGCATCCATTTTCATGATAGATCTTTCAGAATTGAACTTATACTTTATGGAAGAAAAGGATTAGAAATTATTTTAAGACATATTTTATAGAAAACGTTTTATATAAGTTATGATCATTCATTCAAAGAAACTATTAAAATCTATCTCAATGCAATAACACTTTTCCTTGCACACAATCATAATTACTATTTTATATAGGAGAATCCTCGTATCATGGATAATATGAAATCTTAAATACATGTTATTAAATCATTTCAAAGGTAAGATTCTCACTTTATAAATTTCCATCACTATATGTAATTTAGAGTTTATAATTACAACATAGACCTTAATGTGACAAAGTACATGGAAAATATTTTATATTTACAAGTTCATGCATAGTATAGTAATACATATACTCATATTTCTAAATAGATTCCGAAAAATAATTAAAAAAATCCAACCAAAACTTTGGATTTTATTAATATGAAAAGAATATGGGATAAATTCAATTGATGAACTCAACAAAATCCTCATTCCAATGAAAGAAATATGTAAGCGTCAAAATATATTTTTGAAAGTATTAACATAAAGCGTCATTATAATTCTCTAATATCAGTGTTATATAAGTAAATATTTGGCCAATATATCTTTTTGAACTTATCATAATAATAATAATAATATTTAAAGTATACATTAGGTTTATATTAGTAAAAATTAGTCTTATCTATCTTTATGAGCTTAACATGCTAATCAAAATTTTTTAAAAATGTGTAAATATTACTTATTACTTCAAGGATCGAAATAAAAAATTATTAAATATATTTTATAACACTTCTAAATATAATCAATTATAGTTGTATATTATTTATTACATAATATAGTATTATATATGGATACTCATAGGATCCAATGTTTTGTAAAATTAAGTAACTAAATTAATTTATATATGTTACATTTCATTATAAAACATAGATCACATTATACATAAACATTTCATGAAAAAATATCAATAATATTTTATGTTATTCATAGTAAGAATTATTATAGAATTTATTATCATGACTTGCTTGAGAAATGTAGAAACATAGAGAATAAGGTAAGCTTAAATGCTCAATGAGAGTAAATATATTAATAATGTTATACATCTATCATAGTATAATCATGAAATTCATAATATGTCAACCAAAAATCATAAAAATATTATCATATAAAAGATAACATGGATCGTAAAATATTTATAGAGTTAAAAATTTTGATATCATAAACATATAGTTAATTTATTATGCTAATATAATATACTTAAAGGGTAAGAACCCTCCAATTACTCAATATTAATTGTCTCATGAAATGTACTAATGAATTGATAAAATGTATAATTTTGAGTCCCAATAATAACTTATCTTTTAAAATATATTCCATTATAAGATAAAATTAATTAAAAATAGTAGTCATTAGAATAAATAATAAATTATATACAAATGTTTGTCTTAATGTTAATTAAGTATTTACTTACAAATTTTAACATGTATAGAATCAAGGAACATAAAAATTGGTTAATGGTTTCCCTAGTAAATTGAAATGATTTTTTATCTAGATGAATATCCTATAATAAAATACAAACTAAGGTATATATAATTTGGGATAATAGATGAATGAAAAACCCATGAATTAGTGATATTTCAATGGACCATATAACAGGGTTATCAATATATCAATTGATAATAAAAATATGAAATAGTTCCTATTTAAATGGTTTTATAGTGGTGGGTTACAAGGTAATTGATAGATAAATCACCATAAAATAATGATTTTATAACCCATATATCATATTTTCATTGACTGTACAAAACTCTTCAATTAATAAATATAATGACAATAGCTTTTAAGGCATAAGGATCAAATATCTTAATATAATAACTTGTTTCAAATGTTTTTTAAAGGTGGAATATAAAATATATAACATAAATTTTATTAATATATCTATATATTGAAAAATTATATAAATAATACTACAAAAAATGACATAAAAAGTCATATGTTTGGACCAATGAGTTAAGTAGTAATACCCAAGGAACCCTGATAAGGGGTAAATCAAGATGATAATCAAATTATAATTTTTTTAACCCTAATATATTTTTGTAACTTATTATAATTATAGAAGGAGTAATTTTTAAATCAATATAAATCCATATATATCCATAGTTAATATAAAGAATAAATAGAAATTAAATCACAAAATGACGTAGAGATGTCATGGTGCACCAAAACTCACTACTACAAAAACGGGCATTAACGGCACTAAAAACGGGCTTTAACAGCGCTAAAAAAGCACTATAAAGCTCGGTGTTGATAAAGGGGGTACTCCTTTATCAGAGCTAAACAAGCGCTTATTTAGCGCTGATAAATGATTGTTTTATCAGTGCTTCTTTAGCGCTGACAAACTTATCTTTTATCATTGCTTCTTTAGCGCTGATAAAGTTGTAGTTTATCAGCGCCTTTTTAGCACTGATAAAAGCACGATTTATCAGCGCTAAAAGACCGCTGATAAACTTATCTTTTATCATCACTTCTTTAGTGCTGATAAAGGTGCAGTTTATCAGTGCTTTTTTAGCGCTGATAAAAGCATGATTTATCAGTGCTAAAAGAGCGTTGATAAATTCCCTCTCTTCTACTATGATAAATCTACAGTAGTACACCCAAACACCTGAAAAAAAAATCATCTCAATAAGCCAATTAAAGCAAGTATACCCATACAAAATTAACTCATAAATCATAATCAAATTAAACCAAGTATACCCATACAACAACTATACCCGTACACCATTAACACATAATTTATAAGTTAATCAAGTACTTAAAGAAATCAATTCAGAATATAGGGGGTTTGGGGGTTGTTAAAGGGTTTGGGGTGGCTGTTCAAGGGTTTGGGGTGGTTGTCCAAGGGGGGTAGGGGGTGTCCGAGGGGCTTTCCAGTTCAATCCTAAAGCTCCACATGGGTGTGTTTTATCAATACATAAATCTTTGGACTTTTCTCTATCCACTATGCATCATGTTCTCAACCTCAAAGAAGTTATAAGGTTTGTATATACACTGAGGTGCACATACTTGGGGGGGGGGGGGATGAATCTCATTAATAAACCCCCAATATTAAACCTTCAATAGGCTATTTTAAGTGCATGATCAGGCAATATGCACAACCTTGTTGAGAAAGAACTGGAATAAAACTAATAAAAAATCATCATTGATCCTCAAATCCATGACCATGATTAAACCCAAATTAATTTTCCAAGTGCTGAAATTTTACCAAGAATTTCACAAGGATCGTGTCGACATTATAAAAATATAGTTTGACCAAGTCCTACCCCATCTACATCAAGACACATTGATTCTCAAGTATTAAAGCTTGATCAACCATACCTACTTCATCCAATGTTAGGGTTTCTCTGAGTACATCATAGGAAGCACACAAAACATATAATTTACCATGGTCTCCCCAATATATACATAATTTTCATTGACCTCCAATATGTGAGTTTTATTTATAATCCATCATGGAAATCCACTTATGGGAGTTTTCTCATCCAGGGAATACCCTCAACAGTATCTCAGACCACCCATATGTGTTCTTCCAATTCTAAGGCATAAGACCTACAAGGATCTCATCCCTATACTATGGGAGTACCCTTATTTAGGTAATAATACTAATAAGAATATATTATTTACCATATGGGGGTATTATCATCCAAATAATAATCCCTAGAAGCATATCAACCCTCCAATATGGGTGTATTCTCATTTGAGGCATAATCTATATAATCATCTCAGCCCTCCCCTATGGGATTATTTTCATTTAGTGAATATTCCCGATAAGAATCTCATCCCACTCCTATGGTTGTATTCTCATTTGGGGAATAATACCTATATACATCTCATCCCTCCCCTATGAGAGTATTCTCATTTAAGGAATAAGACCCATAAGCATATCCACCCTCCCAAATGGGAGTATTTTCATCCAGATATAAGCCCATAAGTATCATAGACCCAAACACATGATCACCCTAGTATACCAGGCCAACCATGACTTGATATATATGAGGCCCCAGATAGATCACATTCCATGACCCCCCATTTAAAATATCAATGCAATCTGAATGCGTTTGGTCAGATTTCCGTAGGTCAGTTGTTGTTTTCACTTAAAATCTTGTCCATTTTAAACAAAATAGAGACCCTTTGAGTGATAGAAGGCACATTGTGCCTCAGATTGAGGAGGGGTTGACTCTTACACGTCACCAAGTACCCTTGGATCATTCTTATAAAATATCAATACAATCCGAATGCGTTTGGTTGGATTTCCGTAGGTCAGTTGTTGTTTTCACTTAAAATCTTGTCCATTTTAAACAAAATAGAGACCCTTTGAGTGCTAGCGGCCACACTGTGCCTAGGATTGAGGCAGGGTTGATTCATACACATCACCAAGGACCCATGGATCATTATTATAAAATATCAATGCAATCCTAATGCATTTGGTCAGATTTCTGTAGGTCAGTTGTTGTTTTCACTTAAAATCTTGTCCACTTTAAACAAAATAGAGACCCATTGAGTGATAACGGCCACACCGTGCCTTGTATTGAGGCAGGGTTGACTCATACATGTCACCAAGGACCCTTTTATCATTCTTATAAAATATCAATGCAATCAGAATGCGTTTGGTCGGATTTTCGCAGGTTAGTTGTTGTTTTCACTTAAAATCTTGTCCACTTTAAACAAAATAGAGACCCTTTGAGTGCTATCAGTCACACCGTTACTTATATTGAGGCGGGTTTGACTTTTACATGTCACCAAGGACCCTTGGATCGTTCTTATAAAAGATCAATGCAATCAGAATGCGTTTGGTCGTATTTCCGTAGGTCAGTTGTTGTTTTCCCTTAAAATCTTGTCCATTTTAAACAAAATAGAGACCCTTTGAGTGCTAGCAGCCACACCGTGCCTTGGATTAAGGAGGGTTTGAATATTACATGTCACCAAGGACCCTTGGATCGTTATTATAAAATATCAATGCAATCGGAATGCGTTTGGTAGGAATTCTGTAGCTCAGTTGTTGTTTTCACTTAAAATCTTGTCCATTTTAAACAAAATAGAGACACTTTGAGTGATAGCGGCCACACCATGCCTCGGATTGAGGCGGGGTTGACTCTTACATGTCACCAAGGACCCGTGGATCGTTATTATAAAATATCAATGCAATCTGAATGCGTTTGGTCAGATTTCTGTAGGTCAGTTGTTGTTTTCACTTAAAATCTTGTCCATTTTAAAAAAAATAGAGACCCTTTGAGTGCTAGCGGCCATACCGTGCCTCATATTGAGGCGGGGTTGACTTTTACACACCCCCAAGGACCCTTGTATCGTTCTTATAAAATATCAATGCAATCCTAATGCGTTTGGTCGGATTTCTGTAGGTCAGTAGTTGTTTTCACTTAAAATCTTGTCCATTTTAAACAAAATAGAGAACCTTTGAGTGCTATCAGCCACACCATGCCTCGGATTGAAGAGAGGTTGACTCATACACATCACCAAGGACCCTTGGATAGTTCTTATAAAATATCAATGCAATCCGAATGTGTTTGGTTGGATTTCCATAGGACAGTTGTTGTTTTCACTTAAAATCTTGTACATTTTAAACAAAATAGAGACCCTTTGAGTGATAGCGGCCACACCGTGACTAATATTGAGGTGGGGTTGACTCTTACACATCACCAAGGACCCTTGGATCGTTCTTATAAAATATCAATGCAATCGGAATGCGTTTGGTTGGATTTCTATAGGTCAGTTGTTGTTTTCACTTAAAATCTTGTCCATTTTAAACAAAATAGAGACCCTTTGAGTGCTAGCGGCCACACCATGCCTAGGATTGAGGCAGGGTTGACTCATACACGTCACCAAGGACCCTTGTATCATTTTTATAAAATATAAATGCAATCCGAATGCGTTTGGTCAGATTTACAAGGGTCAGTTGTTGTTTTCACTTAAAATCCTGTCCATTTTAAACAAAATAGAGACCCTTTGAGTGCTAGTAGCCACACCATGCCTCGGATTGAGGAGGAGTTGACTCTTACACGTCACAAAGGACCCTTGGATCGTTTTTATAAAAGATCAATGCAATCCGAATGCGTTTGGTCAGATTTTTGTAGGTCAGTTGTTGTTTTTACTTAAAATCTTGTTCATTTTAAACAAAATAAAGACCCTTTGAGTGCTAGCGGCCACACCATGCCTCAGATTGAGGAAGGGTTGACTCCTAAACGTCACTAAGGACCCTTGGATTGTTCTTATAAAATATAAATGCAATATGAATGCTTTGGTCAGATTTCCGTAGGTCAGTTGTTGTTTTCACTTAAAATCTTGTCCATTTTAAACAAAATAGAGACCCTTTGAGTGATAGCAGCCACATCGTGCCTCGGATTGAGGCGGGGTTGACTCGTACATGTCACCAAGGACCCTTGTATCATTCTTATAAAATATTAATTCAACCGGAATGTGTTTCATTATATTTCTGTAGGTCAGTTGTTGTTTTCACTTAAAATCTTGTCCATTTTAAACAAAATAGAGACTCTTTGAGTGCTAGTGGCCACACCGTGCCTCGGATTGAGGCGGGGTTGACTCGTACACGTAAACAAGTACCCTTGTATTGTTATTATAAAATATCAATGCAATCCTAATGTGATATACTAATTATTCATTATGCAAAACAAAAAGTTACCATTAAATACTTACGTTGCCCCAAACACCCATAACACAACCCAACCACAACCTTCATCTCAATGTACTCAACCGATCTAAACACCAAGATGGATTTTACCCAAGACTATCTAATTCAACATGTCGATCATGTCATCAACCGACCACTTAATTTCTATGGTGCTCCCCACTATACGCTTTAGCTCACAAACACCACCATCTGATGTTTAACACCTCCATCATCAGGAAAGAACCCCTAGAACCCCAACTAAAACTCCACAACATACCCAACATGTTTTCTATCTTACCATGATTAGACATCCATGAGAACACCAACCAATGTTATCATCCATCCTTTCCATCAAAACCACTTGGAATGGATGTGAATCCATCATCCATACATGAATCAAGGACAGTTCAACTTTTCCTCAAAGATTGAACCCATTTTCAAAACATAATTAACATTTCAAAACATCAAATAGATGTGGCTTAAAACTCACCACATTTGTTCCTTTTTCCTAGAGTAATTTGAAACATGCACCACATAGGTTGTAAAAGTAGTAGAGGATAGATCTATTTGATCATACAAAGCCATGAACCCAAGTTTATCCTTGAGGAAATTGATGAGTGATGTTTGTGAATGCTTTTTGGAACTAGGACCTGACTCGCTTGATGAAACATAGGAAATATCTTTAAATGTATCCTCACTTGCCGAATCATTGAAACAATTTCCTATATTGGATGCTCTTAATGTCAGTTTTACCATCCCATCTTGTTCATCAAATGGATTGTTCAACTTCCAATCTATCATGGAGGATGTCGCACCACCTTTACATGCAACTAATGATCAGAGGAATCTTGATTAGAAAAACAATCCTGAGTTCACTGGACATGAAAGATCATGTGGTGCCATAGTTTCTCAGCAACCTCAATTTACCCCACATGAAATAAGGCTATTTCATTATGTCCAAGACAAAGCGAGAGGAGAAAAAGAAGGTGAAAATATCGTAGACGAACAACATCAACAATGAACAACCACCACCCTATCACTATATACAGAAAAATCATATCATTAAGAACGTCGATGTGAATTTCTATCTTACTTCCATCGATGATGATTCATGTTGGTCAAATTGTTTTAGAAATTTTTTATCTTCATCTGTGCCTTGTACTTGAACCCATGAATTTGAAGGTGAGTATGCGTACACGATAGTTGAACTTCTTAGAGAAGAGTTTCTGGAAGAGTATAAGAGACATGAAGCAATTAATATCATTAGAGTGTTGGAGAAAACGTGGTTTCTACAAACAATGTGGCAATCAGCTTGGAATGATCATTGCACAAGCCGATTTCCACATTATTTGTAGCAACCACATTTGCTCCACACTCTAATGATCTTCATTGCTTCATGTCTCTTAAACTCTTCCAGAAACTCATCTCTAAGAAGGTCAACTATCGTGTAGGCATACTCACCTTCAAAATCATGGGTGCAAGTACAAGGCAAGGATGAAGATAAACAATTTCTAAAACAAGTTGACCAACATGCATCATCCTTGATGGAAGTAAGATATAAAGTCACATCGACGTTCTTAAAGATATGATTTTGATGTATATAGTGTAAGGGTGGTAGATGTTCATTGATGATGTTGTTCTTCTACGAGACTTTCACCTTCTCCTCTCCTCTCGCTATGTCTTGGACATCATGCAATAGCCTTATATCATGTGGGGTAAATTGAGTTTTCTAATAAACTATGGCACCGCATGATCTTTCATGTCCAGTGCCCTCAGGATTGTTTTTCTAATCAAGCTGCCTATGATCATTAGTTGCGTGTAAAGGTGGTGTGGAAGCCTCCATGATAGATTGGAAGTTGACCAATCCATTTGATGAACAAGATGGAATGTTAATCAAGCTACCTCTGATCATTAGTTTCTGTAGGTCAGTTGTTGTTTTTAATTAAAATCTTGTCCATTTTAAACAAAATATAGACCCTTTGAGTGCTAGCGGCCACATCGTGCCTCGGATTGAGGTGGGGTTGACTCTTACACGTTACCAAGGACCCTTGGATCGTTCTTATAAAAGATCAATGCAATCCGAATGCGTTTCATCAGATTTCAGTAGGTTAGTTGTTGTTTTCACTTAAAATCTTGTCCATTTTAAACAAAATAGAGACCCTTTGAGTGGTTCAGCATTCTTGCATGTTGCTGGTGCATATCATCTGTTAAAGTGGGAAAATGACTCATTGAAGAATGGTTTTTTTATTTAATAACAATTAAAATTTTCCTACGAAAATTTACATACAACAATGTTTCATCTTTTGATCCGCTTAACCCCTCCCAAAAATGACCAAAAATTATACATGTCCCCAAGTCAGATCTTCATTGTATTTTTGTATAATCTTCCATCAGGTATGCTGCCCACTTGTTTCTGAACGCATCTATATCATCTTGTGAGTATGAGTCTTTTTCGCAGTCATAGTAGTACTGCAAAATAAAAAAATAAAGAATTAATAAATAACTTAAATGAACTAGTAGTTGTTTTTAAAAATACATCTTTAGAGATGCTAGTTTGCTGATGAAAACGATCTCTTTCATAAATTTACAAACATAATAACCACAATCATTATCGTTTGTTTGTTTTGGACACTACAAAAAAAATTGATCATTAGGAGAATAAGTAAATTGTGTTGAGATGTGTTTGGATAGTGAAATTTTATTATATATACCCTGATATATGTCCAGACGTAGTACTTGCTTGCCTCCTTATGCTTATCCCCTGGCCGCATTCCTTTTTTTAGACAATAATGATACACCGCCCTATCAGTAAAAGATAATATAAATTATATTACTAGATATTTAGACCTAAAACGTAAGATATAGTGTCTTTCAGATTCACAAACTCCATCATGTGTGGTCAGTTTGATGGATATCCTTGCATTAAATCCAGAAAATAAATCTTCGGAGTATCCAAGTTGACCGAAATTAGCAACCAATGTTTCCTAAAAAAGGAATAAGTAATAAAAGAATTGAAAATATAATTGATATGCTTTAATAGTAGATTATCACCCCTGCATGGTTGGTATTAGGAAAAGTCTGTCATCTATAATCTTGCGTTCAAATTTTTTCAGCAATTCGTTCACTATTTCATTCCTTTTTGATGGATCTATTTTTGTTAGGTGTGTTGATGTGATATGAGGACTAACCAGTCCAAATCTTGGGTCATGGGAAAATTCCTTCAATTTTTTTTCATAAATGCGTCTATCAATAATATAAAATTCATTTAGTCATAATTTTCACACTAGATCAGCTTTTGGAAAATCAATTCATGGAAACAAACCTCATATATACATTTACAAATGTGATGCCTAGCCAACCGTTTTCAAGGATTTCATTTACATTTTCAGCAACAATGAAATCTTGACTTTCCTCTCCGTATATATTCTCTTAAAAAGCCACTATATGACTACTACCATCTTTTAGCTTCGTATCCACATGAGTCTTCAATGCTTGTAAATGTGGAAAGAGAATAGGTGGTGTTATTGTGCTTTCAGTAGCTCCTTGGGATCAGTTGGTCGATCCTTTAGATGGTTTTGAGACGACGTTTGTCACCACCTTCCCTTTCTCCATCTATAACAACAATCATTGGTTCAGACCCTTTTTTCATTAATTGTTAAGGGTTTAGCTTGAAAAGAAAAGGAAATAAATACCTCTTTGTCTACATGTACTCTTACAAGTTGTGATGGACATGAAATGAATGTCCCAATAGCCTTTTCGACCGTATGAATATCATCGTCATCAAGTGGAATAGGTAGCTATGCCTTTGGCTCATGAGCTATAGTAATTGTCACATTCAGATGATCTTTCGGAAGTGGTATATTATGCAGTGCGGCATCTAGGATATTGAACACTTTAGCCCAAGATACAATGTGATAGGTGGGTGTTGACAGATATAAATCACAATCATTATCACCCTGTAGAATAAGAGTATAGAAAAATTATCAGTGTTTGTCTGATTCATATTTCATGGGAACAATTATTAGAATATTTATTACCACGGCTAAGACAGTTCTTTGAGGCGAATGGCTCACCTAAAAGCTGGTGGGGAATGGGGCGGGATGTTCATGTGGCGGTTGTTCTTGAGTTGTGGATTCCCTTTGCTTCCCACCAATAAAAGTTTCTAGCAACTCTCCCTTCCATTGCAATTGTTCTTCAAGGGTTGCTATTTTTTCGCTCATTTGTTCCAATTTTTCATCTGTATCATCCATTTTTTTCTTCTTCTCAAAATATACTCGGGGTGTCACCCCAAACCCTGCACCTCTGACACGACTGTATTTTTCCGACTGCTTCAAACCCGTCGATAATAGGTCTGTATCAGCTACAGGATTAGCTGATTCCTTTGACTGTCGGATATAGGAAAATAACTAATTATTTTTATGTAATGGAAATTTTGAACAAATTATTTTATCGTCATGTCATATTTACACATATTTCCCACACTTTATGTGTGTTCTCATCTACTAACTTCACATCTTTGTTCACACGTTCCTCCTTCCATAGCACATGACATGGGATGGAAGTGCATTTGGTTTTGGACTCATCAATATACATATAAACATAGAAAAATAATTATGATGTTGTTTATTGGAACCTAACAATATTATTGTAAATTAAAAATATGTACCATTTTATTTTCTAATGAAGTGTACCCTCATCCTTGCTTTACGATAGGGGTATGTTGGTTTTGAAGAACGTTCCTTATTTTCAGTACAGAGTTTCTGTTTCATAAATAAAATATTGACAATCAAAGTGATGAATACAGGTATCCTCAAACAACGTATTATCACTCACAATGTACCTAAAACTTCTCATCCCCAAGACGGCCAATAAATGCATCCCATGCTCCTTGGGATATCAGGTGAGCGTAGACAATGGGTGGGTGCGGGTTTATTTTACCTTTAGAATCTTTGAGGTGACATCTTGTTAAAATAGTGCGAAAACCTCGATGAATATTTCCTGAAAGCCTTAGTACATAATCCTTGTGTGAATATTCTACTATAAATGTACTCTACAAGAGATTGAGAAGAGTAAGACATTGTTTCATTATTTTATTTGCTAGTAAATTAAAGAAATAAATTCATAATGTTACCATAATTTCTTTCCAGATCACAGCCTTCAGCCCGGACACAACATGGTGCCATGAATCTATGTCAATCGGCACGCGTTGCCGAGTGAAAACTCCAATGTAGCTACTAAACATAGACTTGTTGGGATTCACATGTTGGCCGCGTGCATTCCATCCGACTTCAAATTTGATTCCTTTGCTTTTCGCCTTAAGAATTTTGGCTAACACTGTCAAACTACGACGCACCTGTGATTTCTACAACACTGGTCCTTAATTACTGACTATTTCTTCGATATAAACATCATCTATATGTTCATCTAGAATGGTATCAACAACATTTGTTGATGGTTGTTGGACCTCAACACTAAGAGCAGCAGGAGCTGCAGCAGGAGGAGCAGCAGGAGGAGCAGCAGCAGGAGGAGGAGCATCAGGAGTAACCGGAGCTGCAGTAGGAGCAACAGCAGCAGTAACATGAGCTGAAGGAGCAGTAGGAGCAATAGCAGCAGCAACATGAGCTGCAGGAGTAGCAGCAGCCGCAGCAGCAACTGCTTGAGAGACTTGTTTAGCCTCAAGGTTAGAAGCATCAGAATGTGCAGAAGTCATTATCTGCAAAATTGGTTGAACAGTTAATTCAGATTACATAAATTCAGTAATGATAAGATAATAACATGAGATAACAAGATCTATATTACAAACAAAATATAACATGTTTACTGAACTCTCTTTCTTTTTTCAAAGGTTGAAGTGATTTGACACCTCTATCGACTATCCAAATCCCTTCATTGTGGTCTCCTCTAACATATAAAACATCATCTGCATTGGGACCGCTCTGAAATGATTGAGACGTACCACTAAAAGGATCGTCCTCAACTGAATTTTCATCGGAACCATCAGTAGTTTTGGACGATAATAGAACAATCGACCACTATCAGTTTGTGGGATCTAGAACATAAAAAACTTGCACCGTTTGTGATGCCATTATAAACTGTTCTTCTTTTTACCCTTCTTTACTAAAATCAACTTTCACAAATCCTCATTCATCTATTTTAACACCACTATTTTTATCAACCCATATTCATTGAAAAATCATCAATTAGAATTTCATATAATCCAACTCCCATATTAGTTTGATAATGCCAAAGTATGACATATTTGCATAAATTGGATTTCTGTCCTTACTACCAGAAACATGCATCGCTTCAGCCACAAGTGTAACTCCACCATTTTTCATGGTACTATCTTCATCATGCTTATCTGTATAGAATGTGTAACCATTAATTACATAACCACTGTAATATAATACATACACACTTGGTCCAGCGGCTAGCCATCAAAGACGTTCTGAAATTGAATTCGGATTTTCATTCAACTGCTTAAAAATATGGTCCTGA
Organism: Viscum album; assembly: GCA_963277665.1. Lineage (NCBI taxonomy): Eukaryota > Viridiplantae > Streptophyta > Magnoliopsida > Santalales > Viscaceae > Viscum > Viscum album. Next base: position 743,661,917 of record OY728148.1, read on the forward strand.
AACCATCTTATAAACCGGTGATTATGTGTATCTAATAACCATTTTTCAGACCTCGAAGGATTCAACTGCCTGAGTTTTAATATATGGAGCAACCTCCCAACTGTTATGCAAAACATAAAGATGAGTCTGCTCCCGATCTGTAATATCGATTGTCACAACTTCTCTTCCAGAAATTCCCTCACCCTCAATGTGTCCAGTGTGACGAGATTTCAGGAGACCAATGCTTTCCACATCAGATAGGTATTCAGTACAAAATTCAATGGATTCCTCAACAATATATCGCTCCACTATACAACCCTCTGTCCGACTTCGATTTTTTACATACCCTTTCAAAATCTTCATATACCGTTCAACAGGATACATCCATCTATAGTGCACTGGACCACAAAGTTGAATCTCTCTCACCAAGTGAATCATCAAATGAACCATCATATCAAAGAATGTTGGTGGGAAGAACATTTCTAATTCATATAATATGATGACAATTTCGTTTTCCATAGCTGGCAATTTCCCCAGGTCTAAAACTTTGCTACATATAGATTTGAAAAAGAAACAAATTTTGGTTAACGTATGAAAAACATTCTTTGGAAAAATGCAACGTAAATATATAGGAATTAGATCTTGCATCAAAACATGGCCATCATGTGATTTAAAACCTTTTAACTTCAAATAATTCATTGACACAATGTTCTTGATATTTGATGAGAACCCCTCTAGAACCTTTACATAATTGAAGAAGTTTCAAAACTAATATCTCTCTTCCCTAGAAAGAGTATAAGCAGCTGGAGGAAGAAACATTCGATTTTCACCCTTCATGGGAGCCAACTATTCTGATATTCCCATGTCAACCATGTCCAGCCTTGCCTTAATTCCATATTTTGTTTTGCCAGGGGCATTTAGCAACGTTCCGATAACACTGTCACATACATTTTTTTCCACATGCATCACATCAAGAAAATGTCTGACGTACAAACAATTCTAGTATGGTAATTCAAAAAAACTGATCTATTTTTTCAAACGATTTTCATAAGGTTTTTCGAAAATGGTTTACCAAAAATAGTGTTCAGATCTTTTATTTCAAAAACAGTTGATCACTTGTTGGTGGAGACGGTTTTGTGCATTTTTCTGAACATCCATTGAATTATGTCGTCCAAGATCGGTACTTATGCCAACGAGGTAAAAATCTACGATGTCCTAGAAACACATATTTTGATGAAAGTTTCAACCTAATTGATTCTATATCTTCTTCGCACATGGGAAAACCTTGAGTTCCTTTAATGCTATAGCCTGACAAATTTCCATAAGCAGGGAAATCATTTATTGTCCCATACAACATCTCTCTCAATGTGAAGTATTCACTTTTATAAGCATCATACAACATTACACTTGAGTCCCACAATAACTTCAAATCCTCAATCAAAGGAGCCAAATAAACATCAATATCGTTACCTGGTTGTTTTGGTCCTGATATAAGCATAGATAACATGATGAATTTCCACTTCATGTATAACCAGGGTGGAAAGTTATAATTTACCAACATAACAGTCCATGTACTATGAGTGCTGGTTTGAAAACCAAAAGGATTCACTCCATCTGTAGATAATGCAAGACGAAGGTTTCTCGGCTCTTTTCCAAATTCAGGATACTCATGATCAATTTTCTTCCATTGGGGAGAGTCGGTCGGATGATGTAATAACCCATCTTTATTTCTTTTATCTGCATGCCAAGACAATCGTCTTTCAGTTTCTTCACTTCCATATAGACGCCTAAACCATGGAATGATTGGAAAGTACCATACAACTTTTGTAGGATTGGATTTATCTTTCTTGTATCGATAAGAACCACACTTTGGGAATTCTGTAAGTGATTTGTTCTCTTTGTGAAACAATATATAGTCTTTCGAGCAGGCATGTATTCTTTCAGAAATCATTCCCATCGAGCGTAGCATTCGTCTAGCTTCATATGTCCGTCTTGGGAGATCATTATCTTTTGGGAGCATGTCATTCAAGAGAGCAAGTAGTTCCGTAAAACTGACATCACTCCATCCATTTCCAGCTTTCAATTTATACAACTTCAGTATAGGTGACAATGTTGTATACCTAGTGCAAGCAACATACAATGGCGTCTTTGCACAACTCTTTAACTTCTCAAACAATTTTGGGCAATCACGGAGTTCATCTAGAATTGTCTTTGTCATTTCCTCAATACGATCTTCATCATCATTGACATCTATAATCACATCCTCCATATGGTCTTCTTCATTATCCATATTTGTATTTATATCTGACGATCCATAAAACGCAGTTTTATCCTAGCCAGTAGCTACATTCGCTTTTTCTCCGTGTTTATTCAAATATTTATAACTCTGATCTATTCTGTGACATATCAAATGTTCTTCCAAATCCTCTGGAGTAAGTAGTCTAGAATAACAACAATGTAAACACAGACAAAGGATTTGAGAAGGATCCTTTGTGTGATCCTTTTCAAACTTGATGAACTCTTTCACTCCATTCTCGTACTCTATTTTTAAATGATTAGCATCCATCCAATCTTTATTCATCTCCATCCTATTAGAATCTAAAATATTAGTATTTGTGGTTAAAGTACACAAAACAAGAATTCCAAATACAGTAGAAGAGAACCACTTCCTTATAAAAATGGAGATTAATAGAGCCTAACCATTAGTATTTATTCATTATGCCTAAATACTCACTGCTAGTGGAAGTGAAACCGTTACTGATGATCATGCCAAGAAGAAATGGAAACCAAAAGGGGGGAGTGAATCAAAATACCCCAAACAAGATGGAAAAACATGGTATTTGAGAATAGGTTAGTGGCTTTCATGTTGTCTAGAATTAAACCTAATTTATTTCAATGAAAAAGGTTAATTCACAACAAGATACCATCCATTCCATATATTATTTTCATTAATAGGGTTATTTTGTGCTTCAAAATGATCAAAACATGTCTAACCAACTTCAAATGGATAAAATATGAATTCATGAAACACATGAATCCCAAAAAAAGATATAGTATAGAAACACCCACTTGGAATCTGAATGAGTCTCCTCAAATGAAGAACATCATACGTCTCCAACTACATCGATGCTTTCTCATATACAACGACACCACTAGCTAGATAGTGGCCCTCACCAAGAACATCATACATCTCCAAATAAGAGACTACAACCACTAAACATGAAGAACATCATAAGATGGAAATATAATAAGAACACATCCCTTCACCCAAATAAGAGACTACAACCACTAACCATGAATAACCACTAAGAGCATAATTTGAAACCTAAGGAAAGGTACACCCAAAACATACCAATGAATTCAAATGAAATACTTTCTAAACCAAACCATTGAAATCCTCAAATGTTCCTAACATCAAACCCCATCATATCTCCTAATAAAATTCTTTGATAACACTATTTCATGTCCTATACCCATTTAGACCCCTATATTGGTTAGTAGATTATAGTCTAGTGACCCCCTAAACCCATCCTCCAACATGTCATGGGTTAGTGAATGCACCGAGGGTATTTATCACAACCCTGTTCAATGTACTTCTAATAATAAATCATTGATATAGTTTAACATCAAGTTGTATAGATGATTTTTCAAATGATACCATGTGAATGTTAGTATGGTAAATATGTGTGATAAGACATTTTTGGTCTAACTAAAAGGGGATATAGCCTAATGGGTGTATTTTGGATTCACAAAAAATATGACTCTATGTGGTATAGGGTTTTTTCAACTAGTAGGAGTATGGACCACTAAGTGAATATGGTCCTCTATGTGTGGGAATGTTTTCATTTAGAGTATGGCCTAATATGTATGGTTCCCATAGAATAAGGCCCATTTGAATTGGATATTTGGGCTCATTACACAAGGTGGATCACATTTTTCATGTGAGGAATCTACACCAATTTGGTTCATAAAATATATTCATAGCACATAAGGATTTCTATATTCATCAACTAATGAATCGTGTTCTTATCACACCAGGTAAGAAAATAAGATCATCTACTAAGGGAAGTTTTTAGAGATCGTATGCTCATCACATAGGGAATTCTTTGGCACATCGCATCAGGAATCTCATGCTCCTCATGTGAGGTATAAACATAGGATCATTACCTTGGAGATGAATAAGAGATCTTATGATCATCGCTTAGGGGATTCTTAGGCATATCCCATAATGAATCTATTTATAATCTCATGAGGTATAATGAAGGGAACATTATTTGGGAGATAAAGAAGATCTCATATTCCCATAACATAGGGACTTCATATTCTCGTCACCTAAGGCAACCTAGGATTATCACCTAGAGTTGGTTGTTTCCTGAATTAAGAGTGGTCATAGGTTTATATCTCGGTAAAGGAACTCACATATTTTAATTTTAGAAGAGGGAACCACCCGATACACTCATAGCGTAGGGGGTGAGCATAGTTTTATAGCCACCATTTCATTTTTATCCATGAAGTTATTCAATTCCCACCAAACCCTTTTCAATTTCATCATTAACAACTATATTCTATGTCACTGGGAAACTAAAAGGAAAACCCATATCAACTAACGATGTCATCTCCCACAATAACCCACTCATTACATCTTTTTAACAATGGAAAGGTTGATGCTTCCCCACTGCACGATTTACCACCTCAACCATCTCACATTTTCCCCCAATGGAATCTATCACAACCAAACTAATAAAAAACTTCTCAAACAACCCCACCAAAAAACAATGATGATTTTCAACAATAAAAGTAAACAAGAACCATGTTCTTGAGAAATATAATGAAAATTAGTAAACACATGTGAATCATCCTCTTTACATCAGTTTCTATCAAGTATGGTCCATTTTCTTAAATCGGTCAATCCATAATACTCACCCATAGAATAAAAAAGCATGTTAAAAAAATGATATACAAATGGGAGAGGAGAACAATATTGAAAAAAGATTTGGAAAACATGCCTTAAAGGAGGTCCTGCAAACCGAAGCTTGAAAGCGTTGCGGGCGGCGGAGGTCTGGAAAACCCAAGATCGAGGGCGGCGGAGGTTCGGCAATGTGAACTCATTGGGCGACGGAGGTCCAGCAATGAGTAGAGAGGGCGGTGGAGGTCCGGCAACGTGATATCAGCGGGCGGCAGAGGGGAGTCGCAGAGTTCCAGTACCGTGAGAGCTTTAGGTCGCGATAAAACGATGGCACTGTGCGACTGACTTTATAAAAAAATGCACTAAGGTTTTATCAGCACTTTTTTAGCGCTGATAATAGTACCCTTTATCAGCGCTACAAAAGCCCAAATAAATCCTTACTGTATCAGCGCTAAAATTTTAGCGCTGATACAGGGAGTCTTTATCAGCGCTTTTCTAGTGCTGATAAAGGGTCTTTTTATCAGTGTTATTTTAGCATTGATAAAGGTTACCCTGTATCAGCGCTAAAATTTTAGCGCTCATACAGGGTAACCTTTATCAGCGGTTTTGCTTAGCGCTAATATAAGGGGGCACTTCCCTTGCCTGTTTTTGTAGTAGTGACTCCATTAAAAACATGTTGTATTTATGGTTATAATGATTTAGGAAATTTATCTATTCACCAAGGGTCACTAGATTTAATATTTTTAATGGATAATGCACTACCTACCTAGGGTCACTCCCTTTATTAATATTTCCACTCACTAATCTAAAAAGAATATATAAGATATGGGCATAAAAACACTAAAAATTAGTATAAGAAAATTTCTATAAATTTTATCATAAATATAAATTCAATGCTTTTGTTTGTAATGTAATAATTAAACAAAGTTTTTTTAGGATTTAAATGGTAGAATTTATAAGTTTAATTTTAGAATATGTCTAGATGGTCTCTAAAGGTATGATAAAACACATATTACCTTTTGTTAGTTATGATATCCCATATATTTAATACACCTTAATTCATCATTTATTACATAAACATACATTTAATAGAATACCAAAGGATTATGAGGCCTGGTGTATTTGGGTAATTAGATGCATATCACAATATCTTTAAACATGGTTATGATAAAACTATTTAAAAACTCAAAAACATGCCCTCATATTCCATTGATATTCTAATAATGTGTGGGATAACCAGAGGTCGTTCATAAGAAATGAGTGAGCCATAAATATTAGTAAGGGAATAATTAAAGAATAACATGATGAAATTAATATATGTGATTAAAGAGGCATGTCAAGGTGGCATAAAATGGGTGAGAATCCTAAACTTGAACATAAAATCATGATATAAGATGATAACATCAAGTTAATATAGGAATTTTACAATAACATAAAACATGGCATCATAAGAATAAGTCAAGGATAACCTGCGATACATCATAACATAGTGTTCATAGGATAACCTATCATGCACCATACATAGTATATCGTGAGATAAAAATATTACCCGATTTATTCGAGGTCTATATAATTATGGGCTAACCCATAACATTCATATCATGTATATGTATTTGTGTGCCACATAGATCATACATCATAAGGATGACTTTATTCACTTTTAATCCCATGATTAAGGAGTTTTGGTTACATATATTGTAATCCTAAATCAATTAAGTATATTTAAATCTAGTTGAATTACCTTTGGTGTAAATGGGTATGGGTATACACAGTACAAATGTTTGGTATGGAATAATTTGGCATCATAATAGGCATACATAATGGTTTATTGAATGGTTTAATTAGAGTGAAAGGAAGTATCTAATTACTTGAGAATATTAAGTATAGTAAAGTGATGTGTAAAAACATATTCCAATATAAAAAATTATAAATAAAAATGCATAACTCAAAGAAATTTCTTGAATAAAGAGGAGGAGAGAATCCCTAACCTTGAGAGGGAACTTCTAAAATCTTGGGAAGAGCTTCTTAAGAGAATGGAAAAAACTTGGGAGATATTTATAGAGGTATAGGGAGAGGGACTTCATGATCATGTGTTTTGAGTGAAGGGGAGTGGAAGGTTGGGTGGATATTTAAAGAAAAAGATATAGGAATTTTTTATTAATTTCTAAACTTAGGTTTTGGAATCTATATGATAAAATAATCTAAAACAAAAACCTTCCCATGGTTTTTTCCCATGGATTCTACCAAATATAAGTGGTTTTAAATATTTTATATTTCTAAGAACAAATCATGTTAAAATAATACCATTGATTTTTTAGAAGTGAACATGATCATAAATAATTGATTTCAAAACCTTGAAATATAATATATGTTTTGTATGATTCATTAAAGGATTTTTTAAATTAATAAAATATCTTGAAAAATGTTTTATTTTAAATTTAAAATAGATATTTGGTAATTTATTCTTTTTATAGAATTTACTAAATCACTTTTGGGATATTAATACAGACTATATATTTATATCATATTTAATTTTTACCCAAAAATTAGACTACGGTATAAAATTATGAAAAATTAACCATTAGATAATTTCAATGTGCTGATTTTAAAAATGATATTTATTTTAAAAAATACTTTTCTAAATATGATAATTCTTAATTTCAATAAAATCTATATTTATTATAAAATATATTTTTTACAACACTAAAAACTTTATGAACCTTATAAAAATTGTATTGAACATTATTAAATTATATTATCATTTATATTTAAATAAATGTTATTTAATATAAAAATTTTATTAAATAAAATTTATATAAAAATTCTTGAATTTATAAAAAAGTTTGTCATAATAGAAATTATATATTTTTCAAAAATATAATTTTGATTTCTTCATATCAAAATCTAATTTTTATCAAACCCATTATATAATCATTTATAAATTAATAATAAAAACATATAAATATAATAATTATTCTATTTAAAATAAAATATACAAATTCATACTACTATGGTCTAGATATATAACCCCTTATTTCACCAGCGTACTCTCTATGGGTAAGGTGTGTGATGGTGGTACTTTTTTGAGGTGGTTTGACGAACATGGTTTAGGTCGTGATCTTGATCCAGTTGAACTTCTCCCATAATTTTTTTTCTATAACTTTATTTTTTGAATATTATATTGTGCGTGGAAATCCTAATAATTATTACAATAACCACGACATATAAAGATATTTCTGTGAGACCCATGATCATGAGTATGATTATAATGACTCATTTTAAGAAGAAATTTAATATGATATGAGTCTTTGAAAATATTATTCATTATGACATGCAAGGATGAATCTTTATCAACTATTATGAACTAATAAACAATTGTGTATAAATTTAGATGGTTCATGTTATATAAAATCATAATTTATGGTGTGATACTTACTAAAATAACATGTATTACTCGTTATGATAATTCACACTTCACTTTTTTTTGGATTGGATGTTGTTATGTATTGTAATTTTCATATCAATTACATGAAATTAATGTATGATGTATTTTTGAGAAATTCATATAGACTTTGAGTTAGGGTGTTGTGTTATGATGTCATAGTGGAAATTAAGTTATAAGTATTCTATGTCATCCTATATTATATGATGTTAGTGAACAAAGAGTTTGGTCCATGATATGCGATGAATTATATAATGGTTCACCACATAACCATGACAGGATGATCTACTCTAGAGAGGCGCTAGTTTGATGTGTCATTGACCAGCTTGTTTGGTTATAGATTATTAACCTAGAGATTTTTATTCTCTTATATGTTCATTGGGATGATGATGTGTAATATTTTTAAAGATGACATGTATTCCTTATGTTCATGATGTTAATAGCATGTGTATAATTTTTCATAGAGTTTTCTATGTGGGTGGATAGTAGTGTTGTGATGGGATGTTTCAGTAGTAGTGTAGATAAATTGATTGGGTGTATTGTCTTGTGTATTTAATTTCATGATACCTTTACCTTATAATATATTCTAGTTGGAAGAAAATTATTATGTAGATGGTATTATGATGATGTTGATGATGTGGATGGTATGATTTTTAATGATACTTATATGGATATTATGATGATGGATTATACTTGTAGATTGATTGTAGGTATGGGATTATTCGATCTATTATTTATTATATTTTTAAGATTATTTCAGTGATGGGATAACATTTTTCACAAATAATCTGAGGGTATCCTATCCTGAACCCCAATTCAGCCTGTAGAAAGGCTCAAAGGGAATTTTCGATCCCTGGGGGCTGACAATTAGTGTCTGGGAATTGAGGATACACCTATTAGGAATGATTTCATCCATTTAGAATATAATAAAAATGAAATAAAATGAAATAAAATAAAATCCAATAAATGATGATATAAAAGACACCAAAACAAGTACAAGGACTAAGCAACTGATACAAAATATACCCAAAAATTAGATACATATGAAATAAGAGATTCCACTAAATCCTTGTGACACAAAAACACTATGTATATGTATGTCACCACCTCTATTACTTCATACCTAAATGAATAGATAAATAACTATTAAAAGGAAGGTTTCAAATAATACCTCCAAAGCATATCAAGGAAGAAAAAATAAGATCTACATACACCTAGAGGGGTTATGTAGGATGTGAGTGTAACAAGCTCAGTAAGAACCCACCAAGTACTCTATGTGCAACCCATATAAAAAACCATAGCCCACTAGTTTGAAAATAAATATATGGATGTATGATTTTAATTTTATTGAATTAAGTAACATAGACAAATTTAAATAAATAAGTATTTAGAAGAAGTGTCCATGAATGTTAAAATATAATCAAATTATATAATCTCACCTAAACATCATGGGATTGGCCCAAGGTAAATAAGGTCAACACACCCTAGGATTATCATATTAATCCATATTTTGGTCAAATCATGTCCAAATTCATACAGGATACTAGCTAGAGTGGAATCACAAACCAACAGAATATCTAATATCCAGAGTGGAATCCTTCACTAGTGGTGAGCTTATAGAAACATTGGTCAAAGTGGAATCATAACTAGTGAGGTAAACTATAGAGGGATAAGTATGGTGGCATCAATACCTAAAAATTTATTTATCCTGGGTTCCCACTTAAGTACCCAAGGTTCCCATGAGTTTTACCCATTATTAAGAAGTTTCAATTCCATCATTGTTCACACATAAACCATAGAACACATTCCACCATAAAGAATTATAATTTCACTAAGAAAATTTATCTTACATAAGAAAAAAACCTCTCAAAACAAAGGGATTTACCATAAAACCAATTTTATAATTTTTATTAGTTCAAGGTAACCATTCCCAAAAAAATCATTATTTGTTTCAAATGAAATTGATTGATGCATTTCATCAAACACATTAAGTTCACAATATAATTGAAATCCAATAAAGTAATTTTTAAGAAAAATCCCTTTTGAAAACTATTTTAGAAAACAATTGAAAAAACATATAAATCGTAGAAGTTCACATAGAATTTAAAACACATTTCATTATACTAAACAAAATTTGAATTCATCAATAAAATAATTTCTCACTAAATATATGAAGTCCATAGAGTCATATACCTCATTAGAACACTTCAATAGTTTTGAGAAGAATCAACCTCATAAAACATCTCATTAGGAACTAAAGAACTATCCATAATAAATTATAAACTCATAGAAATAAGAAACATACAATTTTTTGAAGCCCTGGAAGTGTGAAAAATCACTATTTAGCTGAAAAATGAAACTGAAATTTATAATATTTTGTGATATATATACAAAATGATACTCTTATTCCTAAGAGTATACACCCTATGGGTTTTGGGTATTTCACCTTGATATAGTGAAACCCAAAAATTTCCGTGAACCCTAAATGGAAAAACCCATGAGATGAAGAACATGAAAGAATGGAGTGGAAGTAAAGTGAGATATAAGAAATGGTGAAAACTAATTGATGGCATACCTTTGTAAGAATTGAATAAAAATACCCTAGGTGTGGATGATAGATTCTCTTTCTCCCTTATGTGTGTCGAGAGAATGAAGTGGGGAGGGGGTAGAGGTTATCCTTTTTTTACTCATTATATTTTAAGTTATAATATTAATATCAATATTAATATTATGATTATAATAGTTAGATAAGATTCTTGAATTCTTTTTAGCTACATAATATCACCCATTTTTCTATTTTTAAAATACCTAACAAACAATATCTGGGGATTATATTCGAAAATCACCAAATCAAAAAGAGTAATATTTATTTACTAATTTTAAAAAAAACATAAATATATAGGTCATTTAAAACATGCATATCTTATAGATAACGTAAGTTAACATTTTAAATTATTATTAATTAACTTACATTAACATACTAAACACCCAAAAATAATCCAATAAAGATTATATAGTGAATTATAAAACATATTGTAAATTCATGACATAAAAAATGAAGTTTAAGGTAAACTGATAGGGGTTCATGGTTAACTAGAATGGTTTCCCAAACCATGCATTAACTTTTCGGTACTCCATGTCTCACTGATTTATTGGTGCATCATTGACCTGCACGATTTCTCTTAAACATTATCAAACCATGTAATAGTTTTTGTTATGGGATCTTATCCTATGTCAAATTAGTCTACATGGTTACTCTTAACTATGTGATAACTGTGTTCCAATGACTAAATAGGATTTAAACTATATAAGATAAGGTCGTATGGTTGTTACTAATTAGGGGAGAACTACATGCTAACTGTACAACTTATAAAATTTCTAAAAATTTCAAAATTTAAACTATTGAATCACTAAAATAATTATTATAATAATTCACTATTAAATGGGAAATGTGGGGTGTTACACAATTCATTGTGCAACCAACACTTGAGTGTAATTATCTCATGCACATCCCAACATCCAGATGGTGTGCCAAAAAAACCAGATAGATAACTTAATATACCCTCACTTACTCTATTAATTGGTATAAATCAAGTATAATGTTATAAATTATTGGTGTGGATACTAAAAATATTCTTTCTTTCACCCCACTAATCGATCAAGCTATGATATTATATATGAAATGATATTAGATGTTATTGATGTGGATTATAGTTTCACACCCTCTCTCACTACACCGATTTGTTTAAATTAATTATGATAGTGGGTGTGGTAGGATTTCTATCATTATTGATGTGGATACTAGATAGTGAGATTCATTTTAGGATGGACATTATATATTTTTCAATCATATGTAACATTATACCTAGTTTATTATTTGGTGAGTGATTTTCATGATACGCTTGGGGATATAATACTCTAATGAGCTAAGTTTATGTAAAATGTCATATAGACAACTGAAATTGGATAAACTTGTGCATAGTATCTTATAATGATTTTAATATGGTATGGTTTCTTAGTTGATGAATATTTTATATTACCTTAAGTGATTTTGTCTAGTTGTAAGTGACTATGTATTATGATTTTACTACTTTTATTATTATACGTGTATAATATTAACTTGTTTGGTCATTCATAGGGGATAGGATAGTGAGTATGTAGATTCACTCACTCGTACTTTTATATATAAATTTATATGATTTTTTTGTGGATTTTTTGGGTAGTGATAGCTCGATGGTCGTAGTTCATAGTAAGAGCTTGGTGTTTGGAGATTATTTTGTGTTCCAAGAAGGTATATGAGTTGTTTCATTATTTTTACAATTTCAAAGATATTTTTTATTTTTATACTATTGTATTTATATTCTATTTTAGTTATATTGTATGAGATTCATTAAATATTATATTAATCATTATGTATTGAAGTCAATTAATTATTCATGGTTGTAGTTTTTTTAAGTCTTCCATTATTTTCTCTAGAGGGGAATATATCCCATTTTTTATATTTATACTCTCAATTATAGTTATCAACCCATGGAATATTGGAGGTAGTCATTGAATGTCACACTCATTCTTATCATAGATCCAAGGGAGGTCTCATTAGGAGTGGGTTGGGATAAAAAAATACATCAGAATATAAAGGTGGTGTACCAATATGTTTTATGATTAGGGAATACATTCACATTATAATTTAAATAGTCTAAAATATTATTATTGAAATTAATGTATCACATGATTATTTAATAATAATTCATTTCTTAAGTTATCAATTGGTGTTTTAATATTCCTTGAAAACTTGTAAGAAATGAGATTTTGGAAAAAAAGTCAAATAATGTGTGAGTAAATTTAAAGTATATGATTATAGTACATTTTATCATGTCATTCAAATTTTTTTTCTCAAATATAATAACTGAAAAAGCACTACATTTCTCCCTATACCTCTTTTTTAGTATATTTTATTAATGTTTGGGGAACTACAGTGAGTTTTATTTTTGTAATTTAGGAATTTTTTGTTGAATTATTTCCTTTTTTTCATTCACTCGTGAGTTTGGTGGAAACGTTCTCTATAGTTATAGAATACACTCAAACATTTTAAGTAAGATTTGAGGTTATTCTTTATAAAATTTTTGTATAGTAGAAATTTTACTCTCCCCTTCATATCTCTTCATGATGGTATTTCCTCATTGTGTTCAATAATCCTATTCTCCTTTGATTTTTTTCCTTAAAAATGTGATATTTAGATAACTCCACCATACTAATTGATATTTTCACAATTTCCTTACGAGTACAAAATGTTTGAGAGAAAAGGTCCCTTTGGATTTTTAGACTTAACCCTTCAAATAATTTATTCATATTATACTCTAAGTTACATAAATATTCTATAGAATGCCTTGTTAACCTATTAAAATTAGATTCATAATTTGATATCGTATCTTCTTATTTTTGTAACAAATAAATGAATTATCATTTAAATTATACTTATTATTAATGAGGAAAATATTTACTCCAAAATATTATTTTGAACATAATTCACTCCGTGTTTGTTATTTCTTCTTCAATCCAATTATTCTAAATCAATGATAGTTATTGATTAGTTCCCCTATATATTCTTAATCAATGATAATTATTTCTCAATTCCCTTACTTTAATTGATATATAGTCATTATAATATTCTCCCACTATATTAATCTTAATGTCATGAAAATATTTCCCATATACTTAATTTATTACTCTATTATCAATGGATTAGAGATCCCACTAAAATATATAGGTTTCTACCTCATAAAGCGATCAATATGAGATAAAACATGTTGATGGAAAACTAGTTATTCCATGAGAATAAAGTTATTTGTCATAATCTAGATCAATTGGCCTAAAACAGTGATAATTTTCTCAACCAAAATACTAGGTTCATTAGATTAGTCATTTGAACAATACCACCTCAATTTTTGGCACAATTTATATTTGTTCTAATATATATCATCATATAACAAATGATATAACATAATTATTTATTAAGTAATTATATTAGCTATAAATAGGGTAAATTTTGTATAACCCATAATATATATTCATATATCACTATATTTAATATAAATGTTATATCAAATTTTAAATCAATTCTATAAGTTTTTTCTAGAATTTAAAATTTTTCATCTAAAATTATTTATACTCAACTTATATCTTTCAAATTATAGTTCATAATATTTTACTAAATTGTATCTGATACCAATTATAATGGCCTCAACTCTCAAGCCTCTTAGAGTTGGTAGTTAATTAATACTTAAAACAAGATTACATATGATTACATATATAAGTTAAATTTTAGTATCCTTAGAGGCAATATATATATATATATATATTCTATTTTTATTATAAAATTTAACATCCCATCCTAGGATCCACTTAACATGTGCCCTGAGCTGGTGGGTCACCTGACCTCAAGCATGCCTCCCCTACACCAGAGGATACAAACTAGTAGTGAGGGTGTCAAGGTGGTATAGTGGGGAGACTATACCCTCATATCATAGTGGCCCAATGAATACAATCAGAAAAAATCAATAGTGAAAGAATAATATAAATATATAGAATAGATAAACTACATAAGCATAAATAAATAACTGGATAAGTAGTGAAAGAAATAGATAATTGAGAAATAGAGTAAATATAAAAAATTCATCTATAGCAGTTTCTAATACATGGATGCATGTATTTATATAATACATAAATGAAATAAGCAGATACAATCATGCTACACAATAGTATAAAAGTATATAAGGACAAAAAATCTCCAAGAATCTCAATCCTATGGGTGATCCTCTTCTCATAAGCTCTAACTAAAGATAAATCATGTCAATGTCTTGTAGAAGGATGCTTTCCCTTATCCATAACTATAGGTAGATATTTTTATTAGGTAACAAAGGAAACCTGATTAGGGTGTCATATAAAAAACTTAGTATGGAACCACAAATGATATTTATGTATAATTCAAGTAGTGCTCATAACTAAATAGTGTGTATACATAATAGAATAAGTAAAGTGATGCTAAAATAAACAACCAGGATGCTTAGGTTTCTAAGGGACACCTAATGACTCTACCAGCTTCGGCTCATGGTCGAGAATCTTCTGACCAGTAACTATATATATATAGTATAATTATATATATTGCATCTACCTACATGAACCAAGTACGTGTATATGTAACTATCCATATACATGGAATACTAATTCTGGCTAGACCAAGGTGTAACTCGGACATCTATACCAATCTAAAAAACGTATAATTCCAAGTAATAGGGTACATTATCTACATCCCAGTAGAGTGAAAGATTACATGAAACAACACTCAGTATGGTGAGTGAGCCATCATGTTATCACTCTAATCATGGTACGTAGCGCATAAAGTCCAACGCCCATATTATATCACTGGTGTGAGTTTTCATACTCAACACCCTATTTAAGGGAGTGTGATTTTCCACCATACTCAATGGTCCCTCACCATCATATCACAGCCACTATAAAGGCATATTATAATTATAACTGAAATGAAGAATTACCTCTCATCCATCTCTTTTTTCATACCCACATATATATATAATAAGAATAATCATTTATAATATAATACATAATGCATAACCTCTTATGCATTTAATTATCCATGTTCAATTCCATTTAGAACACTAAAATTCATATTAATCATTTTAGAAAGCATAAACAAGGGGAATGGACTTACCATCCCTTGGGGTTATTCCATTTAAACCAATTAATTCATTAAAGGTAACTCTTCCATCATGATTAAGCCTTTCCTTATAACCCATTTAAATTTTAGAAAGGAGGTAATTCCATCATGTATAAATTATCCCATATAAATAGTCCATTTCAATTTAGTCGATTCATTTAAAGAAAGACACCATCTTGCATAATCCATCCTATACAATTTATTCAATTCATTAAGGAATTGAAAATAAATTTATAAGGATGAAGTTGTCAATTGGAAGGTGTCATGGTCAAATAGGAAAAAGGATACATGGTAAATTCCAAACATGGGATGATTCAAACACCTAAGAGGTGATTTGGGTCCTATAAACATTCATATAATAAGGGAAATCCCAGTTTAAGTTTAAGCTTAAGTCTAATGAAGAAATTCAGAAATAATTTCATTTATCAAAATGGGTTAATTATACTTGGCGCACCCATGGGGTGACCATATATGGTATGTTCAACAACTAAAGAAGCAAACTAGAATCAATAGGTGTATATCAAGGCATGGTGATAAAGTTTATATTAAGGAATTAATATAATTGGGATTCTCAGAAAAAGTCAGCATGTGTCACAATGGAATAATTATAAAACAATAAAACTCAAATCGAAAACGATGTGACCACCTACCTCAAGGCCATATAAGACTCCTTGCTTGATATCAACCATGGATTCAAAATAGGTTGGAAGAGATCTGAGAAGCGGTCCAATTCCCTGAAAATAGGGAAAGTGAGAATGCACCTAAAAAGGGAAACATATATGAAGGAAAACTTAGATATGAGGTAAGGGGCTAAGGGGGATTACTGAGATAGATCCAATGCTTTCGACGGATCAAGGAATGGACATCATATGGAGTAGTTACTTCAATTCCAAGATTGAGGTGCTCTTGAGATCAAAAGAGAAGGAGAGGGGTGATGGTCTTCTAGAGGAATAAAAAGAAAAGGAAAATAATGTTTTAACATAAGTGAGGTGAAAATGATCATTTCAACCCAAAATATCAAGGCGCATGGTTTAGACGCATGGTTTTTTCAAACCGTGAGCAAGTCTTTCTCAGTTCACTACTACATGGAGCACACCACATGGATATGTGGATGGTTTGACTAACCATGTACAAACCATGAAAATCAGATTTGTCTCAAACATTCAACCAGCCCCACATTCATGCACCCCAGGTTGCATGGTTGCAGAAAAACTATGTAGCCTAATTCCTTCTTACCATTTTGGAGCTCTAGGCTCCGAACAAGCCCCAGACACACCTATAACCTCCTTGGATTGATTAAGAATCAATATTAGGTCCATTTAAGAAATTAAAATTTAAAACTAATGATTTGTACCTTCATTGAAAATCTATGTCATTAAAAAATCTCCTCCTTAAAGAAACTTATACCTGAGTTGGCCTTATGTGGGTAAAGTGACATTATCTGCAAAGAGTTCTGGATATTGAAAATTTGTATCATCTTTCCACTCCCATGTCTTTTCATGTTCTCAGTCATGCTTCCACAGAACTCATACCAAAGGGACAACCCTACCTTGGATTTTCTTCACAATTCGATCCCCCATACACACTAGATACTCCTCAAAGGAAGCATCCATACCCAATTCAACCTCATCAGGTTAAAATACATGTGATGGGTATGGAAAGTATCGCCAAAGCTGAGATACATGAAATACATCATCCATAGACCAGTATCTCTAAGAAAGTGACAACCGGTAATCCAAAGGTCTAATCTGTTTCACAACCTCAAAGGATCCAATGAGCTTCAGTGAGAGATTACCCTACTTCTGAATTTGTCTATGGACTAACATGGGTGAAACTCACAAGAAAACCTAATCTCCAACCTTGAACATGAGATATCACTGGCATTTATTTTCATATGACTGATGTCTAGACTAATCTATCAACATGCACTTCTGATTAGTTGGACCAACTACGTAGTCTCCTCCAAAAGATATAGTCCAAGCATAGCTACCTCTTCTACCTCTAGATATCATGAAGGTGAGCGGAAAGGTCTACCATATAATGCTTTATATGGATCCATCTCGATGGT
Source organism: Viscum album (assembly GCA_963277665.1). Classification (NCBI taxonomy): domain Eukaryota; kingdom Viridiplantae; phylum Streptophyta; class Magnoliopsida; order Santalales; family Viscaceae; genus Viscum; species Viscum album. The sequence continues at coordinate 743,680,047 of OY728148.1, forward strand.
ATGTTGAAAGCTGTTATTATAAGAACACTCCAAAAAATGAATGTGTTTCTCCTAAGAACCTATAATGTAAAGGAAACATGCATAAATCCTATACTCTAACACATAAATTGTATTCCTATTCTTTCAATCAGTTTGAGGGTGATAAATCATGCTCAAAAGTACCTATGTACCCAAGTCCTTCTACAACCCCTTCCATAACCGTGACATAAAATGAGAATCTATGTCTGAAATGATAGAACAAAGAGGACCATGAAGAGGTAAAATCTATATAATGTACAACCTTCCTAGATCATCAACCATGAAGGTCTCTCACATAGGTAAGAAGTGTGTGACCTTCATCAAACAATAAATGAAAACCCACACCGTATCATTGCCACGAGGTAATGTAGATTGACCAGTCACGAAATCCATCAAAACAACATCCCATTTCCACTTGGGAATGGAAAACAGCTATAAAATTTCTATCATTCATTGATGTTCCACATTCACATACTAAAAGTTGGAACACTAAGTGATGAATCTAGTAATATTGTGTTTCATGTCTGTCCACCAATACTAGCATCGTATATCTCGATAAATTTTGGTGACGCCAGGGTGAACCGCCCATACTGATGTGTGGAAATCTTACATCAACTCTTCTCTAATGTATTCTAGGACCAATAAACTGCCGTGAACAATAAAGTATCAACCCCATCCATGATCCAACCTGAAGATGTATCATCATCTGAAACGTTTTCCCTCATTACAAGCCTTCAGGATCAGATAATTTTCTCATTCTCACCCATTTCAGAAGATTTGAAGTCACTTATAAGGATATGAGTATAGTCTGTACATGGTCCTCATAAACCTCAATGTTCATCATATAGAATAATTCCATAAGCTATAATTCACCGCTAGATTCTAGAACTACCTATGTCTATGTATTTTGTCTCAGAGCATGATCTTCTGAATTTCCCTTACCAGGCATGTAGGAAAGCTCAAAATCAAATGAATGTTCTTACTCAACCCATCTAAACTTACTGAGATTGAGATCACACTATGTGAAGATTTATTTGAGGATTTTTTTGATAAATGAATACCACAAAATGCTCTCCCAGAAGATAGTGTCTCCAACTGTGTAAGGCATGCACAACAGAAGCGAGCTCAAGGTCGATCGTCTGGTAATTTTGTTCATGAGGCCTCAACTGATGAGACCTGTATGTGATGAATTAATAATCCTATATCAAAACAGATCCAAGAATGACACATGATGTGTCACATTATACAGTATATATTCTTTCTAGATCTATCAGAATTGGTATTGGTGCTGAAGTTAAATATCCCTTCATCTCCTGAGAGGCTGCTTCACAAGCTTCTGACCATAAAAATTTCACACCCTTCTTTTTCAAGTTGTAAGAGGTTTTGTAGGGAATGATAAATATTAGCTTAAGTTTTGATAATATCAAAAAATACCTAATAAACCATGAATTTCAAAGACATTCTTAGGATTCTCCTAGGAAACTACAGATCTCCCTTTCTCTGGGTCTACATAAATTCCTGACTCTGAGATTATGTGACCCAGTTAGTGAACTTTATTGATCTAAAACTAGAATTTACTAAACTTAGCATAGATATGATTCTCTCTCAGTTTATTCAGTATGATCTCAAGATAGTTTTCATGGTCTTTTCTTGAGTGTGAATACACCAAGATATCATCAACAAAGATAACCACAAATGAATCCATATACAGGTGGAAAACCTTATTCATAAGATCTATGAAAACTTCAAGTGCATTCGTGAGTCCGAATAATATTACCAGGTACTCTTATAGATCATACCTACTCCTAAAAGTTGTAAAAGGTATGTCCTAAGTCCTAACATGTACTTGATGATAGCATGGCCTTAGATCTATCTTTGAAAACACTTTCATCAGATATGATCAAAGAGGTTATCTATTCAAGGTATTGGATTTTAATTCTTTATCATGAGATGATTCAGCTGATGGTAATCCATGAAAAGCCTAAGTTTATCATCCATCTTCTTGGAAAAAAGGACCGGTGAACCCCAAGGAGAAGTGTTGGGGTATTTCAAGACTTTAGCCTCTAGATCCTCTAATTTATTATTGATCTTCAGAAGCTCCTTAGCTTCCATCTTATAAAGAGGAATGATCAATAGTGATGCTCCTGATGTAAGATCAATGTTAAACTCTACCTATCACACTAGAGGTAGACTAGATAATTCTTCAAGAAAGACATCTCTAAAATGATCCATTACGAGATGAAAAATAGAGGGTTGTAACCCTTGTTCATCGATGAGAAATATAGAGATATGATCTCTCGCACTACCCAACCTCCACTCCTTGGGTCCATCTTAATTTGCACTAACAATCCATTCTCATTTATGCACGTTCCTAATTCCCTCTGGTGATGTAAAAATCACCCTTTGAAATAGAAGTAAATATAGTATCAATAGAGAACTAACAAGTCTATATCGATGATTATGTCAAAGCTCTTCATGTCAAGGATAAAGATATTTCATATGAAAAGGTAACTACCTATCTCAAGGGGTAGTCCTTACAATGGTTAATGCCCTCTAAACAGATACCTAACAGAGTTTCTTGCTTCAAAACTCCATGAAATTGCTCAATCTCGAGGCCTAGACATCACATAATAGTCTTAGATATGAAAAAGTGAGACACACCTATGTAAAATAAAGTAGAAACTAAATTGAGTATACTAGAATAGAACTTCATATAGTAGAAGTTCTGGAACTATGCTCCTCTGTCATATATTGAACTGCATGTAACTGTCATGTACTATGGCCTGGATTCATTACTTGACTACCCTAAGCAAGCCCACTATGCTTGTGCTGAGAATCATAAGTCTGACTACCTCTTCCTTGAATGAAACCTCATCCTAATCAGCTAGTGTTATTCCAACTTCCTACCTGATGTGATCCTACTGGTTCAAATCTTGACCAAGAAGCAAGTGCAGATCCCCACTCGCTAGGAACTTGAGGGAAAGTCCTACAGAAACACTGAATATAGCCCCTATCTCCACAGTCTTTGCACTCTATTGTATCATTCGGACATTGTGACTTATTATGCCTTGGATTCCTACACTGGTGATAGATAATAAAGTTATCTACATGAGGATCTTGATTGTTTCTACCCCCATGAGTAGCCTTAAAGTGCCTATTTCACCTAGAAGAATAATCACTGATAGCTCTAGGAGTCAAACCACCCTGACTCACACCTTCAAATTCCATCAAGTTATGATCTATAATAAGGTCATGGTTAACAATTTTAGAAAAGGTTGTCAACCTAGACATGTAGACCTATGATCGAATGATGTAAACCACCCCATCCTCACATCTCCTAGTGATCATAAGATCATTAGTAGCTAGAGTAGGAGAAAATGAATGTAGATCTATGAAACGGGCTAAGTATTCCATAACTGACATACTCCCCTAATGCAGTTTCATGACTTATCTAGCTCAGTCATCCCTCAATGTCTACGAAAAGAAGTAGCTATAGAATATGGTTTGAAAATATTCCCAGACCATATCTTGATGTCGATCTTCCTTGGTGATAACGTCCCACCACCTATTAGAAGAATCATGATGCATATATGTAGCTAACTTGACTCTCCTATCTGGAGTTATCTCTATATTTTTGAATATAGATAAGATAGCCTTGATCCAAGACTTCACAGCATGTGCTTATCCATCCCCTAATAAGGTGGGAGGATGATGCTACTGAAACTCCTGAGTCAACACTTCAATGATCAGGTTCAGTCAAACTACACCTTGCATCGACTGAAACATACATAAGAAACCCTCACATAACTGGGAATCAGTACCTATATCAGGAACATGGTTAGTTGATATTACCCATCTAGTATTCAAGTGTCACTAAGAGGGGGGTTGAATTAGTGATATCTTTTTATTTTAAGTTTCCTTAATTTAGAAACAACCTTATCCTACTATTAAATATTTATTTATCATACTGAAAACAAATCAAACACAAAACCATTGGAACATAAGAATTTACAAGTTTTACTACTCAAAAAGATTATATAGTCCTTGGTATGGTTCAAAAATATTCTAATGTCACACAATCCACTAGAGAAAAAAATCCTTTTGTGTAGAATACAACGAGTGGGATATAAACTTACACTCATGTGGAACTATGTTCAATAAAATAGTGTATGTGATTCAAGTAGCACAACATGATGTAATATAATTATTATAACAATTATTTTATGGTGATTCTTGATCAACTTTCACAAATGTGATTTTCAAAAAAAAATCTTCAGCTTATTACCCAGAAGCTGGTAATAACTTCATAGACTTTATAATGATACTTTCTACAATTTCTCAGTATGATTCCCAAGTTCTATTTCTCAATATAGAAATAATACTCTATCAAAATACCGTTGAAATATTCCTAAAATTCTTCTTCCTTAGTATGAAAATCCCAGTCCAATTTCTTGGTCCAATTCTAAAAACTCTGATTATTACCTTGTCTCTTCATATTTATTTCTTCTATCTAGAAAGATTCTTCAAGAAAATACAATTTAAAAAATTATTTTTTCTATATTTTTAGAGATTCACTCTCCTATTTAGTGAGTGATAAAATTCACAGAATACATGAAGTATTCTACTCATTTTATAGACATGTCAAAATAGTTGTAGTGGGATTCTGAAAAGGTTTTCCCACTTTACAAAATTTCTTGAATCTTTAATCTTTCTTAAATCTCATATCTCTCTTTTACTTCTTCAACACATTTTCAAATATTCAAATCTCCTTGATTTTTGGATATCTATTTGAATTCCTCAACACTTCCAAATTTATAACAAATCTTCATTTAAATTCTGATTCCGATTCTGATTTTCAAATATCATTTCTTCATTATGATAAAGTCATTTTATCACTTTGTTTTTCTTGACCCACTTGAAAACAAATAAAAACTATATGTATTTCATTACGTTTCTCTGCACCACCTGAAAGACTATATACCCATTCTGATTTCCACATTACAATGGAAACATATGTTCAATAATAGTTTCTTCATTATGTTTCTCTTCACCAAATGTAATAAGGAAAACATATTCTTCTCATTACAATTCTCAAAAAAAAACCCACATTCTTATTTCTTCATTATGATGGAGATAGAAGATTCTTTCATAATTCTTCAACCTCTTCTACTTATTCTTTTCCGAATATGATACCTTAGCACTCAAATTATTTCTCTTTTTTTATTTTGAAACTTATAAAATTAATTATTTTAAGATTTCAATATTTTGGATCTGTTTTAACTGAAAAACATCTCCTTCAGTTTCTCTCATTACAATCAATAAAACCTTCCCAGCCTTAAAACAAATCTGAATCTGATGATCTGAGACCGGACATATTTTACTTCATAATCTTCCTTATTCCACAAAGTTTTTCTTGTAATCATGTCTTAATTTATGAATTTGGATACATTTAATATCATATTTATAATCATCTTATTTATAATATAAATGATCGTAACTTCCATTCTTCTAGAAATATCTTTCTTTCCAACCACCAGAATTTGATTGTCTTGAATAAGATTGACAGCACCTCTTTTCTCATAATCAGATGATTAATATGATTGTCAGCACTTTATCTCCCCCTATATTTTATCAATATGTCATCACAAGTTTTAAAACTTAATTATGATTTGTGTGAAATAAAAAATAGAAAATCTTCATTATATTTTTATTAGATCTATGTTGAATTTGATTATCATCTTCATTACGATCAGAACCTCATTATATTCCCAAGGTGAGTCTGATGATCATTTTCTTCCAGAAAACTTCTTCTTATAAATATTATGGACTTTATTAATCATTGTGAGTCCTATTTTCTAAATATGATGGTCGGCCCTATTTTTACCAAAGAAAAAGTGAGTTTATTTCTCCTTCTTTGATGTTTTCTTGACAACAAAAGAAAATACATCAATATGATAATATTTCTTTTCAGCGTGGTCCTAACAATATCCCCCTTTTTATTTTGATGTTAACCAAGATTCATAGATCAATTAACTTTATAACCTCAAGCAATGGATTACTTATAAACAATTCAAAGCCTACTTGAGCTAACTCATTATAGGAAACAATAATTATTGACAGCAAAAACCATGTTGTCCAAAAGTAGTGATTCATGAAAAACTTCCTCATATTTCTTCCTCAGCCTTTCTTCCTAAAATTTAGTCCTTATATTTTTTCCTCATCTTTCTTCCTCATCTTTCTTCCTTAGTATTTCTTCCTCAAATTTCTTCCTCAGCTTTATTCCTTATCCTTTCTTCCTCAGCTTGTGTAACACCCTGAACCCTCTAGGCTGGAGCTGGTGCATTACTTGTGATATTGGAATGGTTAGAAGGAATAAAAATCCCAAATGAATGATCAGTTTAGTAGTCTGGAAGAAACTAGATACATATATTTAACACAAATTACATTGGATAAGGCTACAGGATATAATACATAACAAAAAAACTCAAAACTACATCCATAGGAACTTAAAATAAGACCTTCTCTTCATCATCTGTCGAAGGTAGACAATGAAAGGGGTGAGCTCAAACGCTCAGTAAGGTTTAAAAATAGTGTAAGAATGAGTAAAATAATAAGTAAATCATAATCAATCTGACATAATCAATACTAAATAGTGAGTAAATGAAAAACTAATGCCATTAATAAAATAAAAATGAAATTGCATCCATAAATTTTGTCATAGTGAAAACCTCATGGATAATAATAATAACTGATAATGAATAAAGACAATGCTCATTAATTTGTATGTCATGTATCTGGCACACGAAACCATAATACCGTAAAAATGGTTTAGTTCTGTGGGTAGAAACCCGTCTAATTTTTGGAAACAAACTCGAAGGGTTTGTTGCCAAACTGTTTTGTCTCGTAAGACCTACCGATGCATCGAGGGGATATAGTGGGCCCCACCCACCACTGCATGTAAAAATAATTATTTATACATTTATTCAATACAAGAGCAATATGCCCTTTCAATATCCGTATAGAGTAGATTATATGGATTCATCAATAATTACATAATTAAAATAACTTTTCAAATAAACACCATATGTAAGATGGTATACGGTTTAGACAACAAACATATCCATGATATGAGATTATGGATATTTAATATAAATATAATTTCAAATGAAAAGTGATATCAAATGGTTAGTAGGTACACCACATAAGGATTATTAGGTGCACCACACAAAGTTAGTCACAACAAAATAGTAGTTGAGACAAAGTCTCTTACCACAATGTAATCGGTCGAATCATATGACCAGAACTTAATAACCCTCAAATGAATCATTTAATAACATGAATATAAATGTAATCATGTTATTATATATCAAATGGCAGTAAAAATATACCAAATACAAGAAACAAGTGGAAAAAATAAAAATCTCACAGAAATGAAAGTGAGATGAGAAACCCCTTACCTTATGCTCGAGTGAGTTCTTCGTTTGTTTTAATGACCTGAATAATAAAATTTATCTTCATTAATTAATATTTCCAAAACCTCCTATAAATGTAATTGATTTATTATAACCTTATTAGGTTCATTCATGACCCTTTCTATGGGTTCAATTGGTTCAATTTTCATGTTTTGGAAGCATTTTCTCCCTTGATTTTCATGGTTCGTTACTTGTTTCCATGAATGGAAGTTCATTTGAAACATGGTTAAACATACAGAACTGTTAATACATATTTTTAACGAAATTATGGATATATTAATGATATTACAATTATTTTGGGTTATATACCATGATGATGATTCATTAGTTAAAACATTAATGATGTTCGTTTAGATCGTTTTAGTGGTTCTTTGATAATAACAAACTCATTTTGTTTTATAAATTAGAACCATGAGTACTAAAGAATTAAAGAACCATGGGTCAGTCATAAAACATATATTATAACCTGGTTCAACCATATAAATGGTTTCATGACCATACTTGAAATAATTATTTCAAATTGAAATCACATCGTCTACGATGTCGGTAATTTGACACGTCACGGACAATGTTTTTAATTCCTTGAACAATTGGGGGAAAGAAGAAGATTGATGATGAATTTCTCATGAACATTAGAACATCCAGAATATACAATATTCTGGAGATTTCATTCCTCTTGGGAAATAATAGATGAACAAATAATAAATAAAGAACTCAAAATAAAAGAATAATTTTGAAATCGCTTACAAAAATTCAGCAGCCTAACGGCTACGAAACATGGTTTTAGAAAATATTAAAAAGAGAGGAGACAAGGGAAACCTATCCAAAAATTAATAATAATATATATTAGATCAATAATAAGAAGAAAAATAAGAACATGGTATGGAATCTTGAAAGATATACCACATAAAAGAGATCTTGAAAGGAAAAAAAAGAAATTGAGAATTTTCTTACCTTGTGGAGTAACCCTTAGAACTTAAATGTTGGGACCTTGGGAACTTTAGGAAACCTTGGGAGGACTAATATGGAGGTAAAGAGGCCATAACTTCATTGAGGTATAATTGGGAAAGAATTCAATGAAGGGAAGAGTTGGTATTTATAGGAAATGTGAGGGATTATTTTAATAATTTTCAACTGACACCTCATGAGTGGTTTTTGCAAAACCATGGGTCTGCCCATGGTATTTTCCCATGGTATAAGCCACTTGGGACACCTCACATATTATTTAACTATAAACAAGTAGACCAGATTTATGAAATCATTATTATATCATTAATTATGTCATTAACACATAGAAACTAAAAAACCGTATTTTTTACTATTCACCAAAAAATCCACTATTTCAGAAAAATTCCCAAAATTCACCCTAACCATTTATCGACGTGTAGATTCCAAAAGTGAAATAAATTTTTCAAAAATAATTTTCTAAATATTATTAATTTAATTTTTAAATAAGGTCAAAGTTAATTCTAAAAATAACAATCTTAAAGTGCAACTAGTTTTATTTCTCATTGAAAAACTAATTAAGATCACATTATCTTATTTCCTTAAGAAAATAAAATAATATTATTATTTACTATTCATAAGGGTATGTTAATATTCGTATTACTATTCATATGGGTATGTTACTATTCACCATAAATCAATTTTGTTCTATCAGACTCCAAATGACTTACTGAACACAAATCTAGATGACCATTTTTTGAAATTCAAAACATATAAGTGAGAAATTTATGTTTAATGGCTAGGTTTTAACTATATCCTAAATAATCTAGTGTTGTTTCAAAGGAACACAGTGATGAATAGAATTTAACTCAGTGATTAATAGAGAAACATAACATAAAATGTTTGGGGTATTATATCTTGTCTCAACTTCTTTAACTTCCCTGGAAGTTTACCCACAACTCCCCATTTATACATGATTCCATAAGGATATATTTATGAAACAATTATCCCCTTGAAAACAATATCCAAATATAATATGATATAGGGAACAAAAACACATACCTCAACCTTGGTGAGAAAGAGCTTGGACTCCCATGTTCAACCTCAATTTATAATAAGGTTCCTTTGCTAAAGGTTTTGTGAATATGTCAACAACTTTTTTTGATGTAGGAATATACCCCAGCTTTAATTCATTATTCTCCACTTAATCTTTTATTAAGTGGTAATTTATGTCAATATGTTTTGAATGATAATGTTGTACCATATTCCTTATAATCTTGATTTCACTTCGATTATCACATCCCAAGAGAAAGGGTAACTTTACTTCAACAAGTAAGTCATCCAAGTGAGTTTTCATCCATATAATTTGGGTAGTATATTGAGTGGAAGCAACATACATAGATTTATCCATGCTAAGAATTACTGAATTTTGTTCCTTTTTATTCCAACTAACACAACTTTTCCCTATAAATAAAACTCCATTATATGTGGATCTTTTATCATCAACATCTCCAACCCAATCAGCATTTGAATACCCAAACAAGTCAATACTTTCTAAGATATCATGCCTGAATCTGAAATTTATTATTCCTTTGATATATATAAGAATTATTTTTTCATCAAGTAAATTTGATTCTTTAGGATAACTCTAAAATATTTCACAAAAGGTAACAGCATAAACAATTTCAAGTCTTAAGGTAGTCAAATATAACAAACTTCTAATCAGCTTCTAAAACTTTTTTTGATCAACTTTCTTACCTTAACCATATTTACTAAACTTGGTTCCCACTGAAATCGGTATGGAAACTAGTTTCTAACTTTCCATGTCAAACTTCTTAAGAAGTTCCTTAGCATACTTTTCTTGAAAAATAAAAATGTGATTCTATTTTTTTAAGATCTATAACCCAAGAAATTATTTCATTTCTCCAAGAATTGATGTCTCAAAAAAATCATTTCTTCAAAAACATATTTCACAAGATCTTTCATTATTCACAGTAAAGATAATTTCATCAATATAAACAATTACGATGAGGGAAAACTCCTAACTTTCCTTGATGTAAAGATTTTAATCAACTCTTCCTTTCTTGAAACTCATTTTCCTCAAGCAAGTATACAATTTGTAATACCATGCTATCAAAGCTTGTTTTATCTCATACAAGGATTTATTTAGCTTACACACATACCTTTTATCTTTCCAAACAAAAAATCCACATGGTTTTTCAATGTAAACTTCTTCATCAAGGTCCCCATTTAGAAATGCATACTTCACATCCATTTGAAAAATTGTGTAACTTCATTGTGAAGAAATAACATAAAATATTATGATTGTTTCTAAACTTACCACTGGAGAAAAAGTCTCATCCAAATAAAAACCTTCAACTTGGGAGTAACCTTGGCAGACTAATATTTCGTTTTCATTATCACTTCACCTTGTTCATTCATATTGTTCTGGAAAACCCACTTTGTAAAAATAACATTTTTGTTATCTAGATTGTTTAAGAGTTCCCAAGTATCATTATTTTTTACCTGATCAAGATCTTTATTCATATCTTGAACCCATTACGGATGCTCAAAATCTTCATTCACATATTTTGGCTTGACTTTTGAATAAAAATAAATATGTGTAACAATTTTTTAAGTTATTCTTTTTTGAACCTTATGATGTTGATCACCAATAATATTCTAAGCCTCCACTAGCTTCCTCATCCAAGGATGATTTATTTGAGTTTCATCATAACTACCTAAAATAGATTAGTTTGATTCTTCTTCTTGAGTATGATTACCACTGTTAGAATCCTTATCATAATTGTTAACAAAACATTCTTTATCCTACTCAACTTCCCTATCAACATAAGTTTGTTTTTTTAATTGGCCTTTTCAACAAATTTCACATCAGCAGAAACAAAAATTCCTCCTATCACGTTGTGAAAAAATTTGTATCCTCTTCCTTTAAGATAATAACCAAGAAAAAATCCAACTTTACCTTTCTCCTCAAGATTTATAAGGTTTCCACCTTTATTATTTATGATTCATGTGCTCCCAAAAACTATTAAGTGTTTTTAACTTTGAGTTTTTTCATAAAACATTTCATATGAAGTCATATATGAACTTGAACTATAGAAACATAAATCTTGGATATACACATTAGTAATATTGTCTTTCCTATAAAATTAATTACAAAGACCATGTTCAAGTAACATATTTATCCACATTCCCACTAAAATTTTGTTCTTCATTTCAGCAACCCCATTTGGTTGAGGAGTATGTGGTGAACTAAACTCATGTATAATTCTATTATTCTCAAGAAAAATATCAAATTATTCATTCTTATATTCAAAACCATTATCAGTTCTCAACTTCTTCATGAAATACTCACATTCTTTCTCAGATTTCCTCCCAAAACTTTTAGACATATTCAAAGAATATGACTTATGTTTTATCTATATAACACAATTAATAAGAGTAAATTCATTAATGAAAGTGATGAAGTACTTATGTCCATCAGTCGATTGTTTTCTCTTTGGCCCACAAATATCATAATTAATAAGTTTTAGGGGATATTTTGAACAAATCACAACTTTCTTATCCACTGAGTTCATAATTTTTTATTTCTAAAAAATAGTGCAACACCAATATATTCTTCAGGACATATCAGGTATGTCGTGGACACTATCTCACTTTGATAGCTTTCTAATGTTTCTTTTACACATGTGTACCAACCTTTTATGAAAACAACTGGTTTTCTTCCACCATACCCAAGTAACAAGAATTATTTATTTCACCAACTTGGAATAAGTTTTCTTTTATACATTGGCCTCTTGTAACTATATTTCCATATTCCACAATTTTCACAAAAAACCATATTCTCTAAAGATAACTTAGTTACCCTCATCACAAAGTTTTTAAACACTCAAAAGGTTTTGTTTGAGCCCATCAATATATAAACCTTTCTTGGATTTCATCCTTTCTTTCCCAATTATGGATGATCCAACACCTTTGATTCTCATAGATTCATCATTTTCAAATGTCACTATTCTATTTTTGAAGTATTTCAAATTATTCAACAAATTTAAGTCTTGTGTCATATAAAAATAACACCCACTATCAATAATCTAGGGTTGCTCTATTTTTATAGCTTTCGAGGTGGTTTCAATAACAAGAGTTTTTTATTTTCCCTTTTCTTTCTTATCCTCTAGCTTCTGAGAATTGTTAAGAAAATTTTGTTATTATAGTAACAAAATAAGACAAAACCTAACAAGATTTATAGGTTATTCACATATTTCAAAAATAGTTTCTAGAGGTTTGAGCCTATTACAAACTTTCTCACCAACTTTATCGGTTTTCTTCCAAACTTCCTTATCATACTTATTCTTTTGAGAGGATTGACTCCCCATAAAACCTTTAATTCCATAACCTATGGAATAGTAGTAATGTTTTTGGTTGAACCAGCACATATTTTCTATATGTATGAATCCAACACAATACATGTAGTATCTATATAAAGAGTATTTTCCCCTAAAACTTTTGGATTGATTGCTATTGTGAATATTTTTCTCAGTAAACTTCTTAAAAGAACTTCCTTGACCACTAAAATTTCTTTATTCAACTGGAATATTCTTTTTTAGGTGGTTTTTATTTTCATCCTTATCTGATCTCGAAGTAATAGAAACTTTTTTAGACTCTGAATGTTTCTAAAAAATTGTACTTAGAGTTTTTAGAAACTTCTGAATTGTCCACTTTGTTAATTTTGGTCATGTACATAACTTTCCCAACTTTCTTCTTCTTCAGAACAATTATAGCTTTATTCTCAACCATTGAAGATAAAAAAAATTATTCTTCTCAGGTTCCTACTTATTATAACAATAAATAACTTTAGGGATATATTTTTTGAAACTTATATTCCTATTTTCTACTTTAGAAAGTTTTTTTGGATAAGTTCTAAATATTATTTTTTTTTCCTTTAACTTTACTTCAAGATGTTCATTACGATTATTTTTTTTCTCAAGATATTTCTTGAAATCATAAATCTCTTCCAAAATTTTTAATTTCTCATTAGAAAAAACTTTTTAAAATTTTTATGAGGAATTTTCATTTTTTAGCTTCCAAATTTGTTTTTCAAGCCTTCCAATCTTCCACATATATTCTTTCAATTCTTATTTATGATGAAACTACATTTGGGTATCTTCTTCTTCAGAACTACTACTTCATAATTCTTTATTATTGACTATTGAAATAAAATTATTCTCTCTATATTTTTCAAAATATTTTCTAGATTTATTTTCACTATCTTTTTCTTCTTCATCTTCAAAAAAAAATCTTCATCTTTTATATTTTAAGAGATTTTTATATTTCCCCTTGGAAAAATTTATCCTTATCACCATGTTTCCTTCAAGACATTATTGGACCTCTTTCTTCTTTATCACTATCCTATTATTTATTTCATCAAGGAAAATTAGCTGCAAAGTACCCAACAAATCCATATTCAAAACACTTAAAGAGAAGTTTCCCTTTTATTTAATTGTACCACTTCTCAAATTTTTAGAAAACAAAGATAAAATTTCATCAAGATGTTTAAAAACCTCATTTTCAAAGTTAGATTCAAGAACATAATCATCCTTAAGAACCTTCTTATACTTTTATTTCTTGGAATCTTCGAAAGAAATTTCTCTATCATATTTTTTCCCCTTCAAAACTTTTTCCCTTCTCATTTCATAAGTAATGATGGTACTATAAAGATAATCCATAGATAGAGTTTCAGGATCTATATACTCTAATGAGTAAACTTTGGAATCCAAATTATCAGGAAGGATTCTTAAGATCTTTTCAACTGCTTTAAAATCTTTTAAATTTTCACCAAGACATGTGATAGCTCTAGCTATGTAATTTAACCTAGTAAAGAAGTCCCCAAAATATTTGTATTCACCCATATTGAGATCTTCATACTTCAATATCCATATTTTCAATTTTTCTTTCTTTACTTTTGTATTGCCTTTATAAATATTTTTCAACTTATCTCAGATAATTTTGGCAGTGGAAACACCTTTTACTCTTAAAAATAACTTTTATAAAGTGATGAGTGTAAATAATTTTTAACTCTTCCATAATTCTCAAGATTCTTCTTACAGACAAGTGTAAGAACAACCAAATCATCAATAGGAGGAAATTCATATGTTGTATCTTTAAGAAAATCATACCTAAGAGACATAAGATAAGGAGTTATTGTATATTTATAGATATTATGGTTCTTTCCATAAAATATTAGAACCCCATTACTATTCACACAATTCAAATTATCCATCACAAATTCTCTTCAAAATTTAAGCGAAGAGTAAAATAAGGGAACCTTCGGCTCTGATACCAATTATGATTACCCAGCTAGGATTCGAGTATCAGTGATAGGGGATGTTTTAATTAGTGATATCCTTTTATTTTAAGTTTCCTTTAGAAAAAACCTTCACCCCCTATTAAATATTTCTTTCTCTACTGAAAAAAAAAAATCAAACACACAACTAGAAGAACACAAGAATTTACAAGGTTCACTACTCAAAAATAGTATCTAGTCCTTTTAGGGTTCATAAATAATCCAATTCCACAAAATCCACTAAAAACAATCCTTTTGTGTGGAATACAATGAGTAGGATATTCCATTACACTCAAGTAGCACTATTTTCAATATAATAATGAATGTAATTCAAGCATCATGAAATGATATAATAAAATTTTGTAACAAACATGTTACGGTTATTCTTGACCAAATTTAACAAATATGATCTTTCAAAACAATTTTTCACTTTATTACCCAAAAGCTTATAATAACTTCTTGGATTTAATAATGATACTCAGTCTGATTTATTAGTCTAATTCCTCAGAATTATTGATCAATATAGAAGAAATACTCTATCAAAATACCGCTGAAACAATCCTGAACTTCTTCGTCCTCAGTTTGAAAATCCCGATTTAATTTCTCAGTCTGACTCTAGAAACTCTGATTATGATCTTGTCTTTTTTTCATTATTTTTTCTATCTAGAATGATTTTTCAAGAAAATAAAATCTGGAAAATTCTTCTAACTATAATTGTGGAGCTTATCTATCCTATTTTGATAGCTATGCAAGTTATAGAATACACAATGTATTCTACTCATTTTATAGGCATGAAAAAATTATTTAAGTGGGATTTTAAAAAGGTTTTCACACTTTAACAAATTTCTTAAATCTTTAATCTTCTTTAAATCTCATATCACTCTTTTTCTTCTTCAACACCTTGTTGAATATTCAAATCTCCTTGATTTTAAGATCTCTCTTTGACTTATTCAATGCTTAAGACTTCCAAAAAAATCTTCAATATGATTTTGATTTTAATTATGATGGTCGAATATGATTTCTTAATTACAATAAATTCATTTGGTCTCTCCAATTTTCTTTAACTACTTGAAAAAAATGAGAACAGCATATATTTCATTACTTTGCACTATACCACCTAATAGACTATCTGACCCTTCCAATTTATTCATTATGATGGAAGAATATATTTAATAAAATTTTCTTCATTACATTGATCTACATCCAATGTAAGAATGAAAACATATGTATTCTCATTAATATTCTCAGACCAAATTTCATTCTGATTACTTCATTACGATAGAGACAGAAGATTCATTCAAAACTTATTCAACTGCTTCTACTTATTATTTTCTAAATATGATACCAAAGTTATTTAATCACTCAAATTATTTCTCTTTTATAATTAAAAAACTTATAAAATAAATTATCCAAAGAATTAAATATTTTGGATCTTGGTCTGATTGAAAACTATTACCTTTAGTTTCTCTCATTACGATCAAGAAAACCTTCCCAGCCTTCAAAAAAATATGAATCTAATGATCTGAGACCATAAATATTTTAATTCATCAACTTCCTTATTCGCTAAACTTTTTATTGTAATAATGACTTTCTTCATGACTTTGATTTCATTAAAGATCATCCTTGACATCATCTAATTTATAATGTAAATTATTGTAACTTCTCATTCTTACAGCAATATCTTTATTTCCAACAACCTAAATATGATTGTCCTGAATATGATTGGAAGAAAATATTTTCCTTTAATCAGATCCCCAATATGATTTTCAACACTTCTTCTCCCCCTTTATTTAATCAAGCTATCATCACAATTTTTACAACTTGCTTATGATTTGTGGGAAATAAAAAACAAAAAAGCATCATTATATTTGTATCAGATTCATGCTAAATCCAATTATCATCCTCATTATGATTAGAACCTCATTCTAGACCCAAGTTTATTTTGATGATCTTTTTCTTTTATAAAACATCTTCTTTTAAATACAATGGATTTTCTTAAGCATTTTGAGTCTAGTTTTCTAAATACGATGGTCGGTTTGATTTTTACCAAAAACAAAGTGAGGTTATTTCTCATTATTTGATATTTCCTTGAAAAAAATAAGACAATACCTAGATACAGTAATCTTTATTATCATCTTGGTCTTAAAAAGAGGTGCCACATGTGTCACTGCCTTCAGGGCGTACGATAAGATGACGTCATGGTAGAATGACACTAAAATGCCAAAACAATTCCTCAAAATATATTTAAGCAATTTAAAAGATTTCATTTAAGAATCTTGGGTAGGTATAAATCCTTTCTATAGAAATATTCATGCCTCTCTAATTTCTTTAAAATCTAGGTCTATATGGTAGAGGAATACCATGAAAATCCCTAATAATGATCATAGATACCCCACTACCCACTACTAAGGTCTGGCTCAGGTATGAGTCTTTGTGTTAGACAAATATAATATGGTTGTTTCAATTTCAAATTCATATTTATTTTCAATTATGTGAAATTTTAAACATTTAAATAACATAGAATGTTTGAATCAGATGGTCTACCATTTTCTGATCTATAAGGGCCCATACTCCATATGAATGAAAACATGACATCCACTTAATCCACACCATAACATGTTCTAGATCATGCGACCAATGAACCATAGCTCAACGTTCCATAATTGAATATTTAAGGTGCCTGCTTTAACCTATTCAGGAAAACACTATTAGGATAAGGTAGGCACTTTAAGTATTAGTTATTTTTTCCAATACCTTTAAGAAGTTTCAGCACAATTTAATATAATCAAGGCACTAATAATATGTGATAGTAAAATGCACACTGAAAAAAGACATGGCATGGAAAAATTCATGGCATATTAGTCTTATTGTGCCTAATAATTATGCATGGTCTAATGCAATGTCATAATTTCATAAGTCCTAGTTAAAAAATATCATTTCAATCACATAAATATTAGTAACATAATAAAACAAGTGTGTCACTCAATGGTGAAGTCATATCATATATAAATATCATAAGTTACATAAGTTTTTCATCCAAGGAAATTTGGTTTTCCCCTATACATTGGTTAGAAACATCACAACACATCATACATTCCAAATCCATTTAACTCATAGTCTCCTATATAATACCCAAATAGTAAGAAAAAGAAAACAAGGATCTTATACAACTTTGGGACATCTCGACCTGGGATCCGCTTAACCTATGACCTTATCTGGTGGGTCAGATGGCCTCAAGTGCTCCTCCCCATATGTTAGAGGTTTCTAACTAGCATTGAGGGTATAAAGGTGGTATAGTGGGGATATTATACCCTTGTATCAGAGTGGCACACTAGATATAATTAGATACAATCAATATTAGAAGCATAATATAAACACACATAATAGATAAACTTTGGAAGCATAAATAAATAACTAAATAATTAAGAAACATAAGAAATTTATAACTAATAAACTGAGTAAATTTAACAAAAGCCTCTATGGTAGTGTTTGATACATGGATGTATGGAATATTATAGTATAGAAAGGAAATAGGTAGATACAAGCATGATACACAATAGTACAAAAGGAAAAAAGGAAAATATAGATCCAACCATCTCAAGCCTATTCCACATCCTCTTCTCTTAAGCTCTAACTAAAAATAATGCGCGTCAACATCTTATAGAAGGGAGATTTCCCTTATCCATACCTGTAGGAAGATAGTTTTATCAGGTACCAAAGGAATCCTGAGTAAAGTGTGAGATAAAAATCTCAGTAGGACACCACTAATGGTTTCTACATGTAATCCAAGTAGTTCTCATAAATAAAAAGTGTGAAGGTATAACAAAATAAGTAAAGCAATACTGAAATAAATAAGTAGGCCACTCTAGTTCTTAAGGGACACCTGACAGCTCTACCTTCTTTGGCTCATGGTTGGGAATTGTCTGATCAGTCACTATATATCTATAGTAATAATATATATATATATAGTATAATTATATATATTTTATCCACCTATATGAACCAAGTACATGCAGACGTAAGTGTCCATATACCTGGAATACTAGTGTAGGCTGGACTAGGGTGTAACTCAGACATCCATAACCAGTCTAATGAGCCTACAAGCCCAAGAAATAGAGTGCATGCCCTACATCCCAATAGATTGAGAGACTCCATAAAACAACACTTAGGAGGGTGAGTGAGCCATCATTTCATCACTCTAATCATGGTACATGGAGTGTAAATCCTTGTGCCTATATAGTTTCACTGGTGTGATATGCCATACTCAACACCCAATGTATGGGAGCGTGATTTTCCACCATGATCAATGGTCCTTTACCATCATATCATAGCCTTTATAACGGAGTATTATAATTAGAACTATAATGAAGAATTACTTCCCATCCATCTCTTTTATCAATACCACATATATATATATATATAAGATTCATAATAATTTATAATATAATACATAAGGAATAAACTCTTATGGATTTCATTATCCAATTTCAATTCCATTTAGAACACAATAATTCATATTAAAAATTTTAAAAAGAATAAACAAGGGGCATGGCCTTACCATTTCTAGGGGTCATTCCATTTAAACCAATTAATTAATTAAAGGTAAGGCTTCAATCATTCTTAATAATTTCCTTATAACCCAATTAATTTATAAAAAGGATCAAATTTCATCATGTATAAACCATACTATATAATTAGTCCATTTTACTTTATTCAATTAATTTAAAGGAATTCACAATCTTGTATAAGTCGTCCTATACAATCCATTCAATTCACTAAGGCATGTAAAATCAATTTATATGGATCATGGTGTCAATAGGGAGGTTTAATGGTCATATTGGAAAAATAATACATGGGTAATCCCCAACATAGGATCATCCAAACACCTAACAGGTGATTTGGGTTGAATAAACATTCATATAAAAATGGAAATTCCATTTTAAGTTTAATTTAAAGGATAAAGAGGAAATATAGACATAAGTACCTTTATCAAAATGTGGTAATTATAATTGGAACACCCATGGGGTGACCATATATGGTGTGTGCAACCTCTAAACCACAAAACAAGAATCAATAGGTGTATATCAAGGCACGATGATCAAGTTGATATGAAGGACTCAATATAATTGGGATGCTCAGAAAAAGTTGGCATGTGGAACAATGGAATAATTATGAAACAACAAAACTCAAAGGTAAAATGATATGACTACCTACCTCATGGTCATAGATGACTCCTCACTTGATATTATCCTTAGATTCAGAGTAGGTTAGAAGAGATATTAGAAATAGTCTGAAGCCCTAAAATAAGCCAAATGATCCTATGCCTAAATAGCATAATAGATCTAAAAGAAAAATTAGATAGGAGGTAAGATAATAGGGGATCTTACTAATATGGATCCAATTATTTTTACAGATAGAGGAACGTACATTGGACATAGAAGTTGCCTCAATACCTAGATTGATGTGTTCTTGAATTCAAAAGAGAAGGACAGGGGTGTTGGTCCATTGGAGGAAGAAAGGGAAAAAGAAAATAAGGTTTTAACTTAAGTAAGGGGAAATGGTCATTTCACCCCAAAATATCAAGGATCATGGTTTGGCAGCATAGTTTGGCCAAACTTTGTGCAAATAATGCTTGGTTCACTACTACATGGGGCTCACCACATGATTAGGCACACGATTTGAGTAACCATGCACAAACTATGAAAATTTTCTTTGTCCCAAACCTGCAACCAGTCACAAAGCCATGTGCCATGGGTCGCACAGTTGCAGACAGACCGTATGGACCAGTTACTTCTTACCATTTTGATTCACCATGCTCTGAAAAATTCCTATATTCACCTGTGACCTCTTTATCTTGATTAGAAATCAATATTAAGGTCATTTGAAGAATTAAAATTGAAAAAATAATGATTCATACCTTCATTAAAAAGATAGATAATTGCATAAAATATAGTTCATGATACTTAAACATTTTTAGATAAAATGTTATTCTTCCTTTATATTATCCTTCATATGAATTATCAAAGGTCATCAAGATCTATTGAGGAAATAATGAAATCTAAAAAAAAGTAATTTTGGATGATCAGTAAAAGTGATAGTATCAAAGAAACTATGCAAACATCAGGGTATAATCATATCATACATAACATCAAAAGAATAAATAATCAGTATAATTTTATACAAAAGATAACATACATAATATTATAACGATGGAGTGAAAATGTTGGAAATTACAAAAATATTGTCATTATTTCAGGATAATACAACATAATTAAAGGTAAATAGTGATACCATTAATTTATCCTAATTGTCTCATGATATTTATCAATGTGGGGATATAATGTTTAATTTCATTCCCCACCTATCATTTTCCTTGTTTATTTTACTATAACATAAGAAAAAATTACATGGAAATATTTGGAATGAAATTTTTATAATGAAAAACACAAAAAAAACTGTTTAATATTAAAAAATTATTAACATATATAGTTTAACAATCATAAAATCAAGGAATATATAGACATTTTTATGACATCCAGCCTTTTTAATACATAACGTTTCATTACATTTTACAAACAAATGACCTTTAAAGTCTAGTGTCTTGGAAATCAGGAAAAAAATACATGAAAACATAAAACACTCTTTCAAATCCTCTTTAAAATCCTCTTGAAAAGTTAATCCTATGTATAACTACTGCATCTTATAACCTGGAGACATACATCAAAGGAAAGTGTCAGTAGAAGGCCCAGTAAGGAAATTAAGGGAATCAGTTTACTTTTGATATCAATAAGAACTTGATGAAAAACATAAATACATGATAAATGGAAGTATAGGAATATAATAATGAAAATAACTTGAACCATAAATTGAATATGAGGCTAAAACATTTAATTTATATATTCATGAACATATCACCAAGTTTTATCACCGAGTTGTCATTAAAATTACCAAAGTTATTCACCAAGGTATCGTGAAACTTGTCATCTCTAGAGATTAAATTATTTACCCAATGGATTGGAGAAATATTAGGGTGCACCCTTAATATGACTTTATTTCCATGTAATACACATAGATCATAATGATAAATTTCATAAATAACCCAAATAGAATAAAATAAATGGGTTTCATATCAAAATCATGATGTTTTAAAAAGTGTTTAAAAACAAGATCATTATGTCATTTATAACCCATGAAAAGGGAATAAGGGTTTTATGTATACCAATTATAGAATCAAGAATATCATTTTTATGTATTTATGAACACCCCTAGAAACAAAATAGGTCTGGGTATTCACATAAATAAGATAAGATAATTTCTTCAGAGAAAGAGAGAGAAATTTTGAGACGAAATGTCTACAGCATAACGACTATATAACATGGTATTAGAAAACAATAAAAAGAGAGGGGAAAAGGATAAACCACTCATAAATAACTCATAATATAGTATAGGGTAATAATAAATTAGAAATAATAACATGGTATGGATATTTGAATGACATACCACATGAAAAGGAAACTTGAAAGAAAAGAGAATATGTGGTTTCTTTAACAAAACTTCAGCAACCTAACGGTGTCCCTTAAAAATCAAAAAAAAATTGATGAGAGTGAAAAGGTTATATCATCATTTGTAAAATAAATGGATATTAATAATGGTATAGAAGAACATACACCTTCATAATAAAATGGAAACTAGAAGACATAACATAAAGGAAGTCATGACTTAAAAGGGGAGGGTGAAATGTTCCCTTACCTTGAAGAGTAACTTTGAAAGCTTGAAGGTTTGGACCTTGAGGGGATATGGGGAACCTTGGGAGGACTCATTAGGAGGTTAAAAAATACCATATATTCGTTGATTATTAATTTTTAATGAAATTAATAAAGTAATGGGTCGGTATTTATAGCAAAAGTGATGGAATATTTAATTAATTTCTAAGGGACGCCTCATCGGTGGTATTTGAAAAACCATGGGTTTTCCCATGGTATTGGCCACTTGGGAAACCTCATAACATATATTACTATTCATAAGTCGATCAGAATTATTACATCATTATTACATCATTAATAATGTCATTAATCACACCGAAACTCAAAACTGTATTTTTACTATCACCGAAAAACAAAACATTTTATAAAAATATCATAAATTCACCCTAACCTAATATCGATGCTCTGAATTCAACAATGAACTCCATTTTATGAAAATAATTTTTTTATTATGATATATTTATTTTTTAAGTAAAAACATTATTTACCCGAAAAAAATACTAATACTTAACTAATAATTTCTGAAATAGTTATTTACTTATGCTATTATATCACTTCACCATTCAAGATGCCTAAATTATATTTATACTTTCTTAAGTTAGGTTACTATTCCATTGGTCACATTACTATTCATAAGGGTATTATTACGATTCATACTTTACTATTCACTAAAAATTTAGTTAATTTTATTAGACTCTAAATTTCTTGTTGGTCATAACTATAGAAGACCATTTTTTGAAAATCATTATACATTATTAATTATTTAAAGTATACAAAAAATATTTTAAGATACCCTTTTTCCAAAATTAATCAATAATATGGAACTTCTAAAAATTTATCCTACATTTATCTAGACATTTGAAATTCACAAATTTAACATAATAATAAATAACAATTTTATTTATACAAAAGGATTACACAACATAAATAAGGTCTCATTACATAGCCCCTTATAACACCTATATAGGACCAAAGTGTAAGATGTGATATGGTGATAGAATATTGGGGGGCTCGGACAACATTTCCCAAGTGGTGATTTCTATCAGGTTGAAAATCTCCCATAGGAAATTTTGTTCAAGCTTCACATGTTGAAGGTCGGCTTGGGCTTGGTCCAGATCAAAGCCTAGTGATGAAGCATCCTTCCCAAGCTCTAACAGATGGGCTTCGTATGGCCCGAGTCTACTGGATGAGGCCATCAACTCATCTTTCTATATTTGTTAACCATGATCACTTGTATTTATAAACAATAATCATAACGGTAAGAATTTAGTTTCCAATGGTCATATTAACCAATGGTCATATAATAATCAAAACCCAGTGGTATTATTTTAATTATACTCACTTCATTAATTAAAGGATATAGTTTTACAGAGCATAAAATAAAATAACACAAAAATTCAGGAAACAAATATTATTCAAAAGTTCATGTCGTTACATTCTTCCCCCCTTAAGAAATTTTTCCCCAAAATTTCAACTCGTACCCTCAGAAGAAAAAAGGTGTGGGTACTTCTGCCTCATATACTCCTCTGGTTCCCACGTGAATTCTTCACATTTTTTGTTTCTCCACTACACCTTAACAAGGTGGGTAGTCTTGTTATGTATAACCTTGTCCCTATGATCCAAGATCTCCACTGGATGCTCTTCATAAGAGAAGTCATGTTCCAGTTGTACCACCTATGGATTTAGTACATGTGAAGGGTCAGATATGTACATCCTCAAGAGGGATACATGGAAGACATCATGAACTTGTGCTAGATTTGAAGGAAGTTCAAGATGATAGGACATTGTTCCTACACGATCAAGGATTTCATAGGGGCCAATGTACCTAAAGTTAAGCTTCCCTTTCTTTCCAAACCTCTTGAATCTCTTCCAAGGTGAAATTTTAAGAAAGATCTTGTCACCAACATCAAACTCCAAGTCCCTTAGACGATTGTCAGCATAGCTCTTTTGCCAACTCTGAGCAGCCTTAATGTATTGTTGGATGGCATGGACCTTCTATGTCATCTCTTGCACAAGATCAGGCCCAAGAATCTTTCTCTCACCAGCTTAATTCCAAAAAGTAGTAGTTCTACATCTTTTACCATATAGATCTTCATAGGGTGACATTTGAATGCTCGAGTAGAAGTTTTTGTTGTAAGAGAACTCAACTAAAAGGAGATGTTGATCCCATCCACCATTAAATTCTATTCAGTATATTTTCAGAATATCCTTGAGTGCTTGAATAGTTCTTTCAAATTGGCCATATGTTTGGGGTGATAGTACAAACTAAAATTCAATTCAATACTCAAAGCATGTTGAAGACTTCTCTAGAATTTTGATGTGAACCTTTGATCATGATCAGATATGATATAAAGTAGAACTCCATGCAGACTTACCACTTCTTTTACATAAATCCTATAAAGTTGTTCAAGAGATAAATCTTCCTGAATAGAGATAAAATGGGAAGTCTTGCTGAGATAGTCCACAATAACCCATATCTCATTGTTTCCTTTGGAAGTTCTTGGGAGACCAGGGATGAAGTCCATAGTGATATTCTCCCACTTTCATGCTGGTATGGGTAGTGGTTGCAATACCCCTTTAGGAATTTATCATTCTGCCTTCGCTTTCTAGCATACCAGGAACCTTTAAGTGTATTCTGTAATCTCCCTTTTCATATTATCCCACCAATAATGATCAAGAAAGTCTCTATACATTTTCATGCTTCCTGGATGTATAGAGAAAGTAGAGCTATGAGCTTTATCTATCAGTTCCTTCTTTATTTCCATAATATATGGAACATATAGTCATGTACGAAATTTTAGTACACCTTCTTGATCAATATTAAACTCAGGAAACTTCCCATTTTTCATAGCCTCAAACTTATTTTGTAACAAAGGATCTTATTTCTGATATTTCTTGATCTTCTCTAGTAATAACTGTTGATAAATAATTTGGGTTAGGATTGATGATGTCCCTTCCCTTATAATTACCATGTCTAGCTTTACTAGGTCATTGATCAAAGGATATCTTTGAATCCTTATCGTTGAAAGAACAACTGGGTATTTCCTACTTAATGCATCTGTGACTTTGTTTTCTCTTCTGGGATGATAATTAATTGAACAATAATTGTCTTTAAGAAGATCCAACCATCTCATTTGTCTCAAGTTAAATTCCTTTTGTGTGAAAATATACTTTAAAATTTGATGGTCTATGTATATATCACATTTCTCTCCCATAAAGATATTTCCTCCCTATCATTAGAGAAAAAATGATCGCAGTTAGCTCCAGATCATGTGTAGGATAGTACTGCTCATGATTCATCAACTGTCGAGATGAATAAGCAATGAATTTTTCATTTTTCATGAGGATTCACCCAAGCCCATTTAGATATGTATCGCTAAAAATAATGAATCATTTTCCACTTGAGGTAAGAGTTAACATGGGTAAAATAACCAATATCTTCTTAAGTTCTTGGAAACTTTCAACACACTCCTTTGTCCAGATGAACTTGACCCCTTTTGATTTAACATGGTTAATGTATTAGAAAGACATGAAATTTTTTCCACAAACCTCCTATAATATCCTACTAATACAAGGAAACTACAAATATTAGTTATTTTTGTAGGCTAAGTCCACTCCAATATAACTTTTGTCTTTGTAGGGTCAACTGTTATTCCTTCATTGGTGACAATGTTCCCCAAGAAAGCAACTTGTTGTAACCAAAATTCACATTTTCTGAACTTTACAAAAAGCATCTCCTTCCATAGAGTTTACAAAATAATCCTTATATGATCCTAATGCTCCTCACAACTTTTGGAATATATTAGAATATCATCAATAAAAACAACCACAAAGTTATCAAGGTAGTCCTTAAAGACTTTATTCATCAAATCCATAAAAATAGTAGGTGCATTAGTTAGTCTGAAGGGAATAAAAAAACTCATAATGCCCATATCTTGAGCGGAAGGCAGTTTTTGTAATATCTTCTTTCTTTACCCTTAGTTTATGATAACCAGATCGAATATCAATCATAGATAATAATTTCTCCCCATGAATATGGTCAAATAAGTCATAAGTTATTGGGAGAGGGTATTTTTTCTTCATTGTGATCCTGTTTAGTTCTCTATAATAAATGCATAGCTGCATTGATCCATCCTTCTTCTTCACAAAGAGAATAGGTTCTCCCCAATGAAACACATTTGGATGGATAATCCCCTTCTCCAAAAGATCTTAGAGTATCTTCTTTAATTCATCTAGCTCCATATTTTCCATTTTATATGGGGTATTTGATATTTGATGAGATCCACATATGAGTTTAATGGATAACTCTACCTCTCTTTCTGGGGGGAGGTTCGGGTAACTCCTCCAAAGATACATCAACGTATTCCTGGATGATAGGGACATTTTCTATCCTTAAAATATCATTTCATTCTTCTTATTCACTGATCTACTCCATAAATAAGGATATATGAGGTTCTTCTAGACAAGGATCAGGTTGAGATATTCTCCTTGGAAGATAACTTTAGGTTTTCCATTCAAGAATACTGAGATTTCCTTGCTTCTGCATTTGATCTTAGCATTATACTTTGAGAGACAATCCATCCCTAGTATAATTTTGAATTCCAGCATGGGAATGACAAATATATTTGTGATAATATTGTGCTCACTAAAGTAAATACTAGAGTTTTTAAACACTGACGATGCTTGGATAATCCCACTAGGATTCTTGACTGATAACTCTACTTTTAGAAAATCGGGGGATGATTCTAAATTCTTTGAAAACATGGAGGAAATAAAGGAATGAGTAGAACTAGAATCAAACAAAGTACTTTCTAGCTTTGATAGAACAACAATAGTACCTTCCACCACATCATTTGGTGCTTCAACTTCAGTTTTCGTGATTGAAAAAGTACGACATTGTTCCCTTGGTCGATGCTGAAGCTGATGGCGATTCCCCTCCACTGCCCTCAGATTTGGACAGTGATTGGAAAAGTGACCAAGTTTTCCACACTTAAATAATTTCACATCAAGTAGGGCCTGCACCATCTTCCCTTTGTCTCTAGTGTTTGGGATTTGAGGCTTCACCCCACTATGACAGTTTCGTGCGATATGGCCATCTTTTTCACACTTGTATCACTTCCTACTCTTGATCAAGCAGTTCCCTGAATTCTCCATCCCATATTTATTACACGTGAGACATTTCATTTTCTTTCCACCTATCCCCTGATAAAAAGTATTCATGAAGCTTCGCTCCATATATCTTTTCTTGTCATTGGATTTATGAGACTATTTCATCTCACCAAACTTCGGTTCGACTTTCATCGCACTCTGCACAATCTCTTAATAGTTATCATAGTCTCGGTTGGCTATATTCTTCCACAGATGAGGTCTCAGTCCACCGAAGAATCTATCAAACTTACCATTTAGATCCATGAAAAATATAGAGGTGTAATGTGAAATCCTTGTGAAGTTCATCTCATAGCTTCCAACAAATTCATTCTCTTTCTGCTTTAGCTTGAGAAACTCCTTCTTCATTCTTTTTCTCATAGAATGAGGGAAATACTTATTGAATAATATCTCTCTAAACTCTTCCCACTCCAAAGTTTCAACCTCAACTCTTTGCCTCATGTTTTTTATCAGCTCCCACCACTGATCAGCTGCTCCCTATAAGCAGTAAACAGCCAGGGTGACCTTTTCTTATTCTGAATAGCGGAGAACAGAAAATATATTCTCAATAATGTTGATCCAATGTTCAAAAATCAATAGGTTGGTAGATCCACTAAAGGTTAGTGGTTACTGATGCATAAAGGACTCAACATAATGTTGTTCCATTCATGGTGAGATCAGTCTCTCAGCTTGATTCAAGTTATTTCCCATAACTTGAGTTAGCTGGTTTATCATTCTCATGAAATTTTCCATTCTGGATTCCATCGAAGGGTCATTAGTGCATGGTCCATTGCAGTCACCGTTTGCACGGTTCCTCCTATTTCCCACTTTTTTCTAAAATAATAAAACCATAGTTAGAAGCTTATTTCATTTACGAATCATTTAACTATAAAGGATTTTATGTCTTAAAACTTCATGCTTAAACAATTACATTTCTCTATAAATCCTTCATAATTATTCATAAAAAGCGTGTGATTGACCAAACAAAACCCCCAAGAGTGTCAAAATAGGAGTGAAACAAGGCCCGTTTTCATGTACCAGGATACCCTTGGTCAAGCCTGAAACACCTTGTCATATTTTTCACTCCTAGGTACATCTGTGCCAGAGCCACATCCACTTGTTCATATCCAGAGAGGGATTTATTTGTTCGGAAACCAATAAATTAATATTTCACCAAAATACCAGAAATTTTTCCTATATTTAAACTTTTATATAGGGTTATTCCTAAATTTTTCATAGCCTAATTTCCATAAATAACAAAACTATCCTTTGATACTGTAACACCCCAACCCCAGTTACCCAGAGTCAGTGCATTATTACATAACATTGACATGATCACAAGGAAATCATGTATCGAAAGACCAATTAGTTTAGTATTATTGGAAGAAAGATTCATACATAAGTTCAACTTTACAGCTTGAAGAGAAATACAACACAAATGTATTTCATTAGAAACATCAAAGCCTCATAGATTATGCCTACAGGTCACTCATAACTAACTTCTTCATATCCTGGGAAAATGAAACATAAGGAAGGGGTGAGCTAAAACGCTTAGTAAGGTTAAGTAATACAGTGGAAAATGACATAAATATTAAGCATGGTAAATAATTGAAACCACATGCCTTTACCAATAATAAACAAGAATACTTTTATGGAAAGAATATGAGCTGAGTAAATAATTCCATAATAAAACATAATAATGGGTATTCTACTAGTCGAATGACCACATGATCCATCAATATTATTTCCATAATGAGGGAATGTATAATGCCGAACATTCTGAAACATTTTTTCAAGGCCTTGGCCAAGACGTCTAAAAATGATTAAGGCCTCGGCCAAAACCATTAATCAAATTGGGAAAGGGTCTTAGCCAATTCCACATCTAGTTGTCTCATGATACCTACTGATGCATCGATGATCTATAGCGGGCTCCACCCTTTCACTTACTAAGTCCAATACATTCCTCATTTGAAAATGTTTAAACATATCATAAACATTCATAATAAAACTAGCATACGAAATGTAAATACTTTAACCATAAATCATGAATGGTATAAAAATAGCACATCCACAGTCAAACATATCACAAAAAATTCAATACAATATGGAAGTTTTTTATCATAATAAATCAACTTCAAATAAACTTAAAATCCATCAAAGGATGTTGACATAGATGAAATCAAAAACCATTTTAGAGAAATACCTCTTTCTATTTTGAAATCATTTAGGATTAACATAATTATAAAATAAAACATTTACTTTGAAAATATTCTTATAATATTGTAAGGGAAGCTTCGATGAGTTTATAATGGTAGAAAATAGCCGCACCCGCTGTATAAGTTAAAAAAAGATATTCTTACCTTAATTTTTTCGAAAAGGATAAAAAGGACCTTTTTTGGAAAACAACAGAATGATTCCTTTATAAACATCATATAAAAAGTCAAACAAGGGTATAAATGACTTTAACCCGTATTCTATAAAATATTAATAATGTTTTGAAATACATTTTTGAGAAACATGGATGTGGATGATAAAGAGGTCCCAATAGATAATTACATATAAACAACCTCGGATAATGAAGAGATTGTGAAATAAACCCTTACCTTGTAATTTTCCTTGGTTGAGGGTAGGTTAACCTCAAGTATAATGGTGAAATAATTGTTATTAAATTATACAATAATCATATACATTAATATGATATCATATATTATCTTTTAACATTGCCTTATTAATAATATCATAATATTATCGTCATTTCGGGTGATAACTTACTCGTTTTCTTTTATATGTTTTGTTAAATAATCAGTGTTTGTTATGGATAGTTTGTATCTTATTCATATCCAGAATGATATCAAGTCTTTAAACATTATTTTTAATCATCAAATGAGAATTATAATTGAATGGATATGATGGGGAATGAATCTCATCGCGTTCGTGGAGACGGTAGTCCGTACGTACGCACGAGCGACAATATCATTCTTTTGATATTAAAATAATTTATAATTGGATATTATATAATATATATAGAATCATTATCATGTTATATTTATTATTTACATGAATTACACATCATTATTATACCCATCCAAATAATAATGTATTGAATAACAATTACACCACGACGTGGAGATGGTAGGCCGTACGTACGCACGTATGGTGACATGTCATTCAAAGGATGGATAGAATACTGAATATGGTTGTACCATATTTATAATAACACCACAGTATATATAAGATACTGGAGTTTTTATTTTAGAATGGAAACAACAAATAAAGAATAAGTTGAAGAAGAAAGGAACTTGAAAAAGGGTGGTGAAAACATTACATATTCTTCAGGTTCTTCCTTTTGATTTGATCAAAAGGAATCCTTAGGTTGGCTTTATGACTAAAGGAATTCCTCTAGGATTAAATTATGATAGTTTATAGGGTATTTGGGAAGAGTTTTTCTGAACCAAAAGGCTTTTAATGTGTGAAAAATTGGTTAGAAGTGGTGTCCTTTTATAAGGGGGAGGAGGGGCTCTTTAGGAAAAACTTTAAGTATTAATTTATAATAAATTCATATTCGGTTTATAATGGCTTTAAAGTAGATTATTAAAAGTATAAGGTGGGTTTGGGTCGAAATCCTTTCATCCAATATATTTTATACAGGTTTGGGTCACTATATTAACCTTATCATTTATATTTAACTCTTAGTTAAATAGTTTGACATTTACCATGTCACTTTTTATTTTTATATTAAATGGTTAATAAACTTACTACATACTTCCAAGAGACACCCAAGTGGTCAATTAATGATACACATATAATTATATAAGACCGTTTTCTGATCTTTGGATTTTTAGGAATATAATATTAATTAATAATATAATTTTTGTTTTAAAAACTCATTTATGTCAATTTTGACAATATTTAATAATTGATTTTTTTAAAGTCTTAAAAACTTTATTAATTCGAACCAAATTAATTTAATAAATAATAACATGTCATGTTAACTAATAAAATTTGTGGATGGCATCAAAACTTTCAAATTATATTTATTTTAACATTTATAATACTAATTGTTTGATTCTTTCATTAATAAGGAAAATAATGCATCATTATTGTGTCATAAATAAATTTAATTATTCAATGTCAAAAAATTATAAATAAAATACCATTATGTAGGAAATATTTTTATCTTTCTAATGAATATTTATAGTTCAAAATATAACATATATAACCCTATGTAAAAATTATTTTTCTAAAAGATATATGCTTATGTCATTTGTGTATTTACTTTAACTTAATTAATATAAAGTTTTATTATCACTTACAAGTGGATCCATGGAGTCCCAAAATAGACCAAAAGATTCCCATGGTCTGATATGTATCAACAAATAGGGTTAGGATATGTTTAATGGTAATTTATTATTATTATAATATTATTTTTTACCCTTATTTACCGGATTTACCCTTTAACCATGGTAAATAAAATATTTACCTAAGTAATTATTCAAAATGTATAAAAATAAAAGTTACCTATTTATACAATTTGGACCTCATAATTATAAATATAGAATCCATTTTTCTAAATTCAAAACATAGAAGTGGCAGAAATTAATTTAAAATGTAATCCCCACTGTCAAAACAAAAAGCGTGTTTCTAAGAAATAATAACTATCAAAAGATTGACACTTGTTTATGTCCGGTTTAAATTTAAAATTACGTTAAATGACCAACATTGTATAAAATGGTAAAAATATATTATAAATATACTTTAAAACCAATCAAATTCATAATTTATCACTATTAATTATTTTGATTAAAAAAGTTGTTTTTAATTAAAATTTAGTGATTGTCACTATTCATCAAAAATTGAAAGTTTTCAGAAAAATACCAAAAATTCACCCGAAGTTAATTTCAATATTCCGAATCCAAAAATGAAGACCATTTTGAAAGATAAAATGTATAAAATTTCAAAAACTGGGTATTACTATTCATAACGACTAGTTTGATTGGTTGTGGTGTGTGTTAGAACTCGAATTTGCGTACAACACACGCTACTATATTATTCAAAGAGAAGCATATCATGGAAGCTTGGGGTGTTACATTCTCCCCTCCTTCAAATAATTGTGTCCTCGAAATTTCTAATATACTACTACATGAAAATACTCGGGTGGTTCTTCATCATAAGTTCCTCGGGTTCCCACGTTGCCTCTTCCATCTTATGGTTTCTCCATAGAACTTTTACCAGATGAGTCATTCGATTTCTCAGCACTTGTTCTCTTGTATCAAGAATCTTGATAGTATTTTCGCAATAAGACAGATCAGGTTCCAGTTCAAATTCCTCATAGATGAGTACATGCGTTGGTTCATGCATTTATTTTCTCAACAGTGATACGTGGAACACATCGTGAACTTTGGAGAGACTTGGTGGCATTTCCAAACAGTAAGCTATAGCCCCAATTCGTTCTAGAATTTTAAATGGTCCGATGTACCTGGGACTAATTTTTCCCTTCGTACTGAAACGTATAATACCCTTCCATGGAGGTGCCTTCAAGAAAACATGATCTCCTACCTGAAATTCCAAATCCTTCCTTTGGTTGTCAGCATAGCTCTTCTGCCTACTTTGAGATTCTTTGATGTGGTTTTGGATTACCTTCACCTTTTTCATTTTTCCTTTCACCAATTCTGGGCCTATGAGCTTTCTCTCACCAATGTCATCCCAACAGGTTGGTATGCGACATCTCTTACCGTATAACGCTTCATATGGTGCCATCTGAATACTTGAATGGAAGCTATTGTTATAGGAAAATTCTACCAGAGGTAAATATTGATCCCACAAACCATGAAAGTCAAGCGAGAAAGATCTCAACATGTCTTCTAAGGTCAGAATAGTTTGTTCTGATTGTCCATCAGTTTGGGGGTGGTAGGAAGTTCTCAAACGGAGTTCATTATCCATGGATTTCTAAAGACTTTTCCAGAATATTGATGTAAAATGGGGATCACAATCTGAAACAATTGATAGGGGTAATCCATGAAGCCTCACAACTTCATTAATATATAGCCTTGATAGACATTCAAGTGTTAGATTCTCTCTTATAGAAAGAAAATGTATTGACTTGGTAAGACGATCAACAATGACCCATATTACATCATTCTTTCTACGAGTCTTTGGTAGTCCCGTGATAAATTCCATCGTAATATTATCCCATTTCCACTCCGATATGGGAAGAGGTTGCATGACTCCAGGCTGTAGCCTTCCAGCTTTCACTTGTTGACAAACCATACATCTTGACACAAAATCTGCAATCTCTCTCTTCATGTTGTCCCACCAAAAATGTTCCTTCAAATCTCTATACATTTGGTGCTCCCAGGGTGTATAGAAAGATTTCAACTTTGAGCATCATCCAACAACTCTCTTTTTAGATCAGGTATATTGGGAACACAAAGTCTCTTCCCAAATTTCAAAATTCCATCTTCATACACAAAGTCACTCAATCTCCCATCATTCATTGCTTTAATCTTTTTTTGAAACTCTTCATCACCAGTCTGAGAACTTTTTATCCTTTCTAGTAAAGATGGTTTGAAAACGATTTAAAAAATTATTGAGGTTTCACCTTCCATGGTGATTCCCATATCCATCTTTACTAGATCCATGTATATAGGATTCTTTTCAACTCTCATCTTGTTCAAAACTCCATGATACTTTCTGCTCAAAGCATCTACCACCTTATTTTCCTTCCCCTGGTGGTAGTGTATCGTACAATCATAATCCTTGAGTAGTTCAATCCATCTCTTTTTGCCTCGTGTTGAGTTCTTTATGTGAGAAAATATACTTAAAACTCTCGTGATCAGTATAAATCTCACATTTTTTCACCATAGAGATAATGTCTCCATATCTTCAAAGAAAATATTACAGCAGATAACTCAAGATCATGAGTAGGATATTTTTGCTCATAAATTTTCAGCTGTCGTGATGCATAGTCAATAACTCTATCATTCTGCATAAGGACACAACCAAGTCCTTTCTTTGAAGCATCACTATAAATAATGAACCCATCATTCCCCGATGGTAGAGTCAATATAGTATCATTAACTTATCTTCTCTTCAATTCTTCAAAACATTATTCACACTATTTTGTCCAAATAAATTTTACCCCTTTACGTGTGAGATTTGTTAATGGGTTAGCCAATCGGGCGAAATTCTAGATGAAACATAGATAATAACCTGCTAAACAAATAAAACTTGCTTGCCTTAGTTATAATCGTTGGTGCAGGCCATTCTTGGATTGCCTTGGTCTTAGAAGGATCAACAGAGATTCCATATTTAGAGACAATATGGCCAAGAAAAGAAATCTCATGAATCCAGAATTCACACTTGCTAAACTTCCCATATAATTGATGTCTTCTCAGAGTCTTCAGGATAATGCGCAAGTTATTTTCATGATTCTCGTAGCTTTTAAAGTATACCAAGATATCATAAATAAATACCAACACAAAATCATCGAGATATTACTTGAAAACTCTATTCATTAGATCCATGAATATAGAGGGTGCATTAGTCAATCCAAAAGGCATTACTGTAAACTCGTAATGCCCATACCTGGTTCGAAATGCTGTCTTCAGAATGTCTTCCTTCTTCACACACAACTGATGGTATCTAGATCGAAGTTCAATCTTTGAAAAGTATTGATCTCCATGAATTTGGTCAAATAAATCATCAATGTGAGGTAGGGGATACTTGTTCTTTATTGTTATAGCATTGATTTCCCTGTAGTCGATACATAACCTCATAGATCCATCTTTATTTTTAACAAAAATGATAGGATCTCCCCATGGAAAAACATTAGGGTGAATAAATCCCTTATTACTCAATTCCTCTAGTTGTTTCTTTAGTTCAACTAATTCCACAGTGGACATTCTATAAGGGGTCTTCGATATAGGCCTTGAACCAGGAATTAAATCAATGGAAAACTCAATTTCTCGTTCTGGAGGATGTCCAGGTAAATTTTTCAGAAGCACATCTACATATTCTTTTACAATAGGTTCATCCTCTTCTTGAACACTCATTTCCTGACCCACAGTTATTTAATTCTCTTCCTTCCCGATAATTGAATTTAGTTGAGCTATTGGGGGAAGATCTAGATAAGAATCAGGTGGTGACGATTCTGCTCTAAAGATAAGGTGTTCTTTATCATTATCATCAAAAATCATAGCCCCCTTCTTCTTACAATAAATTTTCGCATCATGGTTTGAAAGCCAATCCATATCGAGAATTATATCAAATTCAGTCAAGGGTATGATGATGAGATCAGTAGATAAAGAACATTTATATGCCCTAATGGGAACGGATACATAGAATTTTGTAGCAATGATACTTCCCTAAGGAGTTTTAACTGACAACTCCCTTGTTAAATCAAATTGGAAATATCTAATTTTATTAGAAAATTTGTAAGATATGAAACAATGAGATGATCTAGAATCGAATAAATCATTTTCTAAACTTGGGGAAACCATAATTACCTACCACCACGTCTTTTGGGACTTAAACCTTAGCAGTAGTGATTGCATAATCTTGGCCTTAGTCCCTAGGCCTTTTCTAAGGTAAGTTTCCATGAAGCTTAGGACATTCATTTGCATAATATCCCATCTCCCTGCAATTTTAGAATTGAACATTGGTAGCATCTTTCTTTCCTTTACAATCACCAGCTAGATGGTCTTTTTTTCCACACTTGTAGCATACTCCTTTTCCTTTTAGACAGGCACCAGGGTGCTTCTTTCTGCAATTATCACAAGGTGCAAATTCAATTCTTCCCTTCTTCCCTATTTCCTTATTTCCTTTCCCATAGTGTTCAGCATATCTCTTCTTTCCTTGCTTTGATTTAAAGTCATAAGACTTAGAGAATTCTTTTTCTGTCTTGATAGCACACGAGACAATATCTTCGTATGATGAGAAGGATTGTGAGACCAATCCTCGATGGATAAATGTTTTTAACCCATAAAAGAAATGATAAATCTTACTTCTTGGGTTATGTATATAATCTTCAGCATACCTTCATAGCCTTGTAAAGTTAGCCTCATACTTTGTGACATTCTCATTCTCCTTTTATCTCAGACTTAGAAATTGTATTTCCATATATTCTTGATGATCACGAGGAAAGTATTTTTCTAAAAACAGATCTTTGAAGTCCATCCATTCCATATTTGATACTTTATCATATTTCTTTATGTTTTCAATTGATTACCACCATTGATCAGCATCTCCAGTGAGGCGGTAAACTGTCATGATAACTTTTTTCCTTTCACTACTCCCCAAGGCATGGAATATTTTCTCTAAAGAATTTATCCATTGCTCAGCTACTAAGGGATTTGCACTCCCATTGAATATTGGTGGTTGTTTCCTCATGAAGCGATCTAACATTGATCCTCCACGCTGTGGATCAGGGTGCTCCATACGGGTAAGGTTATTATTCATAAACTGAGTGAGTTGTCTCGGTATGGTGATTAGTTGATCAGCACCAGTTGCATCACCAACTCCACTATAATTATCTTCAGTCGGAGGGAAATCCCTACATAGAGTGCATTCATTGATATGGTAGTGCATTCATTGATATGGTTTTTATTTCTTCCACTAGGCACCATTTCTAAGCAATGGAATACACTAGATTAGTTTATGAATCGCAATACATAAATCCAAACTTGTAAAACGCTTAACATAAATTGTACAATTTATGGATATAATCCATAATCAGAAAAATGTTTTCTTTAAGAAAGTATATACTCATAAACACTTCATAATGGTTTGTAAAGAAAATGAGAATTATCCTAAGCATATCCCCCAAGAGTGTCGAAACCAATAGTGCAGCAAGGCCCGTTTTCGTGCACCAGTTCTAGTTTGAGTCTAGCTCAAAGCGGTGTTTTCAGGTTTTACCCCTAGGTACATCTATGCCAGAGCCGACTCTACCTGCTCGTATCCATACAGGGATGTATTGCTCAAAAAAATCATAAAATCTCTACAATACCATGATTCTAGGAAGTTTTTCTATACTAATCCTGAAAGTCTATCTTAGGGCTATGTTCTCTAATCAGAGTTTATCTAAATCTAGTTTCCAAGGTTTGTACTAAACTTCCTCTAATACCAACTGTAACGCCCTGACCCCAGTTACCTAGATTCGATTCATTATTACATAAAATTGGCATGATCACAAGGAAATCATGTCTCGAAAGACTGATCATTTTAGTATTATTAGAAATAATATTCATACATAAGTTCAACATTACAACTTGAAGAGAAATACAACCCAAATATATTTCATTAGAAACATCCAAGCCTCCTAGATTATTCCTGCAGGTCACTCATAAATAAATTCTTTATATCCTGCAAAAATGAAACATAAGAAATGGGTGAGCTCAAACGCTTAGTAAGGGTAAGTAATACAGCAGAAAATGACATAAATATTAAGCATGGTAAATAATTGAAACCACATGCCTTTACCAATAATAAACAAGAATAATTTTATGGAAAGAATATGAGCTGAGTAAATAATGCCATAATAAAACATAATCATGAGTATTCTACTAGTCGAATGACCACATGAACCATCAATATTATTTCCATAATGATGGAATGTATAATGACGGACATTCTGAAACATTTTTTCATGGCCTCGACCAAGACGTCTAAAAATGATTAAGGCCTCGGCCAAAACCATAAATAAAATTGGAAAAAGGGACTCATCCAATTCCACATATAGTTGTCTCATGAGACCTAACAATGCATCGAGGAGCTATAGCGGGCTCCACCCATCACTTACTAAGTCTAATACATTCCTCATTTGAAAAGTTTTAAACATATCATAAAAATTCGTAATAAAACTATCATATGAAATGTCAATACTTTAAACATAAATTATGAATGGTATAAAAATAGCACATCCACAGTCAAACATATCACAAAACCATCAATACAATATGGAAGTTTTTTATCATAATAAATAAACTTCAAATAAACTTAAAATCCATCAAAGTATATTGACATAGATGAAATCAAAACCCTTTTTAGAGAAATACCACTTTCTATTTTGAAATCATTTAAGAGTCACATAATTATAAAATAAAACACTTAATTTGAAAATATTCTTATAAGCTTGTAAGGGAAGCTTATAAGATTTTATAATGGTAGAAAATAGTCTCACCCACCGTATAAGTTAAAAAAATACATTCTTACCTTAATTTTGTCGAAAAGGTTAAAAAGGACCTTGTTTGGAAAATGAAGGAAATATTCCTTTATAAACATATTATAAAAATTAAAACAAGGGTATAAATGAATTTAACCCATAGTCTATAAAATAGTAAGAATGTTTTGAAATATAT
This sequence comes from Viscum album, assembly GCA_963277665.1. Classification (NCBI taxonomy): domain Eukaryota; kingdom Viridiplantae; phylum Streptophyta; class Magnoliopsida; order Santalales; family Viscaceae; genus Viscum; species Viscum album. The sequence goes on from OY728148.1 coordinate 743,719,105, forward strand.
TTTTAAGAAACATGGATGTGGATGATAAAGAGGTCCCAGTAGATAATTACGTATAAACAACCTCGGATAATGAAGAGATTGAAATAAACCCTTACCTTGTACTTTTCCTTGGTTGAGGGTAGTTTAACCTTCTGTATAATGGTGAAATAATTTTTTTAAAATTATAAAAGAATCATATACAATAATATGATATCATATATGATCTTTTACCATTGCCTTTTTAATAATATCTTAGTATTATCGTCCTTTCGGGTGCTAACTTACTCGTTTTCTTTTATATGTTTTGTTAAATAATCCGTGTTTGTTATGGATAGGTTATATATTATTCATATACAGAATTATATTAAGTCTTTCAACATTATTCTTAATCGTCAAATGAGAATTAGACTTGAATGGATACGATGGGGAATGAATCTCGTCACGTTCGTGGAGACGGTAGTCCGTACGTACGCATGAGTGACAATATCAATCTTTTGATATTAAAATAATATATAATTGGATAGTATATCATATATACAGAATAATTATCATGTTATATATATTATTTACATTAATTAAACATCAGTATTATACCCATCCAAATAATAATGTATTGAATAACAATTACACCACGACGTGGAGACGGTAGACCGTACGTACGCACGTATGGTGACATGTCATTCAAAGGATGGATATAATAATGAATATGGTTTTACCATATTTATAATAACATCACAGTATATAGAAGATACTTGAGTTATTAATTTATGATGGAAACAACAAAGAAAGAAGAAGTTTAATAAGAAAGGAACTTGAAAAGGGGTGGTGAAAACATTACCTATTCTTCAGGTTCTACCTTTTGATTTGACCAAAAAGAATCCTTAGGATGGATTTATGACTAAATAAAGGCCTCTAGGATTAAGGGGGTATAGTTTATAGGGTATTTGGGAAGATTTTGGCCGACCAAAAAGGCTTTTAATGTGTGAATAATTGGTTAGAAGTGGTGTCTTTTTATAAGGGGGAGGAGGGGCTCTTTAGGAAAAACGTAAAGTATTTATTTATAATAAATTCATATTCGGTTTTAATGGATAAAAGGTGGATTATTAAAAGTATAAGGTGGGTATGGGTCTAAATCCTTTCATACAATAGATTTTAGACAGGTTTGGGTCACTATATTAACCTTATAATTTATATTTAACTCTTAGTTAAATAGTTTGACATTTACCATGTCACTTTGTATTTTTATATTATATTGTTAATAAACTTACTATATACTTCCAAGATACCCCCAAGTGGTCCATTAATGATAAAAATATCATTATATAAGTCCTTTTTCTGAACCTTATATTTTTAAGAATAGAATATCTATTAATAATATAATATTTGTTTTAAAAACTAATTTATGTCAATTAAGACAATATTTAATAATTTATTTTTGTTAAAGTCTTAACAACTTTATTAATTAGAAAAAAAATCATTTAAGAAATCATAAAATGTCATATTAACCAATAAAATTCATTTATGTCATAAAAACTTTAAAATTATATTTATTGTAACATTTATAATACTAATTGTTTGATTCTTTCATTAATAAAGAAAATATTGCATCATTATTGTGTCATAAATAAATTTACTTATTCAATGTCTAAAAATTATAAATAAAATACCATTATGTAGGAAATCTTTTTAGCTTTATAATGAATATTTATAGTTGAAAATATAACATATATGACCATATGTAAAAATTATTTTTCTAAAAGATATATGCTTATGTCATTTTTGTATTTACTTTAACTTAATTAATATAAAGTGTCATTATCACTTACAAGTGGATCCATGGGGTCCCAAAATCAACCCAAATATCCCAATGGTCATACATGTATCAACCAATATGGTTAGGACACGTTTTAGGGTAATTTATTATTATTATTATATTTTTTTACCCTTATTTACCGGATTTAACCTTTAATCATCGTAAATAAAATATTTACCGAAGTAATTATTCAAAATGTCTAAAAATAAAAGTTAACTATTTACACAATTTGGAACTCCTGATTCTAAATATGGAATCCATTTTTCTGAATTCAAAACATAGAAGTGGCAGAAATTAATTTAAAATTAATTCTCACTGTCAAAACAAAAAAGCGTGTTTTTAAGAAATAAACTATCAAAAGATTGACACTTGTTTATATCCGGTTTAAATGTGAAATTACGTCCAATGACCAACATTGTATTAAATGGTAAAACTATATTCTAAATATAATTTAAAACCACTCAAATTAATAATTTATCACTACTAATTATTTCGATTAAAAAAGTTGTTTTTAATTAAAATTTAGTGATTTTCACTATTCATCAAAAATTGAAAGTTTTCAGAAAAATACCAAAAATTCACCCAAAGGTAATTTCAATATTCCAAATCCAAAAATGAAGTCCATTTTTAATGTTAAAATGTATAAAATTTCAAAACATGGGTATTACTATTCATAACGGCTAATTTGATTGGTTGTGGTGTGTGTTAGAACTCGCAGTTGCGTACAACACACGCTACTGTATTATTCAAAGAGAAGTGTATCATGGAAGATTGGGGTGTTACATTCTCCCCTACTTCAAATAATTTCATCCTCTAAATTTCTAGAATACTACTGCATGAAAAGACTCGGGTGGTTCTTCTTCATAAGTTCCTCGGGTTCCCATGTTGCATCTTCCATCTTATGGTTTTCCATAGAACTTTTACAAGACGAGTCGTCCGGTTTCTCAGAACTTGTTATCTTGTATCAAGAATCTTGGTAGGCTCTTCGCAATAAGACATATAGGGTTCCAATTCTAATTCCTCATAGGTGAGTACATGCGTTGGGTCAGGTATGTATTTTCTCAACAGTGATACGTGGAACACATCATGAACTTTGGAGAGACTTGGCGGCATTGCCAAACAATAATATACAGACCCAATTAGTTCTAGAATTTTGAATGGTTAGATGTACCTGTGACTCAATTTTCCCTTCTTACCGAAACTTATAACACCCTTCCATGTTGATACCTTCAAGAAAACATGATCTCCTACCTGAAATTCCAAATCCTTCCTTTGGTTGTCAGCATAGCTCTTCTGCCTACTTTGAGCTACTTTGATGTGGTTTTGGATTACCATCACCTTTTCCATCATTCCCTCCACCAGTTTTGGGCCTATCAGTTTTCTCTCCCCAACGTCATCCTAATAGGTTGGTATGCGACATCTCTTTCTGTATAATGCTTAATATGGTGTCATCTGAATACTTTAATGGAAGATATTGTTATAGGAAAATTCCACCAGAGTTAAATATTGATCTCACATACCCTGAAAGTCAATTGAGAAAGATCTCAACATGTCTTCTAAGGTTTGAATAGTCCGTTATGATTGTCCATCAGTTTGGAGGTGGTAGGCAGTGCTCAAACGGAGTTCATTATTCGGGGATTTCTGAAGACTTTTCCAGAATCTTGATGTAAAACGGGGATCATGATCCGAAACAATTGATAGGGGTACTCCATGAAGCCTCGCAACTTCATTAATATATATCCTTACTAGACATTCAAGTGGCAGATTCTCTCTTATAGCAAGAAAATGTGCTGACTTGGTAAGACGATCAACAATGACCCATATTGCATTGTTATTTCGAGGAGTCTTTGGTAGTCCCATGATAAAGTCAATCGTAATATTATCTCATTTCCACTCTGGAATGGGAAGAGGTTTTAGGACTCCTCTAGTCTCTTGCCTTCCAGCTTTAACTTGTTGACAAACCATGCATCTTGACACAAAATCAGCAATCCCCCTCTTCATGTTGTCCCACCAAAAATGTTCCTTCAAATCTCTATACATTTTGGTTCTCCCAGGGTGTATAGAGAAATTGGAACTATGAGCATCATCCAATAACTCTCTTTTTAGATCAGGTATATTGGTAACTCAAAGTCTATTCCCAAATATCAAAATTCCATCTTTATACACAAAGTCACTCAATGTCCCATCATTCACAGCTTTAATCTTCTTTTGAAACTCTTAATCACCGGTCTGAGAACTCTTTATCCTTTCTAGTAAAGATGGTTTGGCAACCATTTGAAAAATTATTGAGGTTTCACCTTCCATGGTGATTCTCATATCCATCTTTACTAGATCCATGCATATTGGATCCTTTTCAACTCTCATATTGTTTAAAACTCCATGATCCTTTCTTCTCAAAGAATCTTCCACCTTATTTGCCTTCCCCGGGTGGTAGTGTATCGTACAATCATAATCCTTGAGTAGTTCAAGCCATCTCCTTTGCCTCGCGTTGAGTTATTTCTATGAGAAAATATACTTCAAACTCTTGTGATCGGTATAAATCTCATATTTTTCACCATAGAGATATTGTCTCTATATCTTCAAAGTAAATATTAAAGTAACTAACTCAAGATCATGAGTAGGATAGTTTTGCTCATGAATTTTCAGCTGTCGTGATGCATAGGAAATAACTCTATCATTCTACATAAGGACACAACCAATTCCTTTCTTTGATGCATCACTATAAATAAAAAACACATAATTCCCCGATGGTAGAGTGAATATAGGAGAATTGACTAATCTTCTTTTCAGTTCTTCAAAAAATTCTTCACACTCTTTTTTCCAAACAAATTTAACCCCTTTACATGTGTGCTTTGTTAATGGGTTAGCCAATCAGGCGAAATTCTGGACGAAACGTCGATAATAATCTGCTAAACCAATAAAACTGCATACCTCAGTTATACTCATCAGTGTAGGACATTCTTGTATTGCCTTGTTCTTAGAAGTATCAATAGAGATTCCATCTCTAGAGACAATATGGCCAAGAAAATAAATCTCCTGAAGCCAGAATTCACACTTTCTAAACTTCCCATATAATTTATGTCTTCTTAGAGTCTTCAGGATAATGCACAAGTGATTTTCATGATCCTCGTATCTTTTAGAGTATACCAAGATATAATCAATAAATACCACCACAAAATCATCAAGATATTCCTTGAAAACTCTATTCATTAGATCCATCAATACAGAGGGTGAATTAGTCAATCCAAAAGGCATTACTGTAAACTCATAATGCCCGTACCTGGTTCAAAATGTTTTCTTTGGAATGTCTTCCTTATTCACACACAACTGATGGTATCCAGATCGAAGGTAAATCTTTGAAAAGTATTGAGATCCATGAAGTTGGTCAAATAAATTATCAATGCGAGGTAGGGGATACTTTTTATTTATTATTATATCATTGATTTCCCTATAGTCGATACATAACCTCATAGATCCATCTTTCTTCTTAAAAAAAGGATAGGAGATCCCCATGGAGAAACACTAGGGTGAATAAATACCTTATTACTCAATTACTCTATTTGTTTCTTTAGTTCAACTAATTCCACAGTGGTCGTTCTATAAGGTTTCTTCGATATAGTCCTTGAACCAGGAATTAAATCAATGGAAAACTCAATTTCTCATTATGGAGGTTGTCCAAGTAAATCATCCGAAAACAAATCTACATATTCTTTTCCAATCGGTACATCCTATATTTGAACACTCCTTTACTCACCCACAGTTATTTCATTCTCTTCCTCCCCAATAATTGAATTTAGTTGAGCTACTGAGGGTGGATCTAGATAAGAATCAGGTGGTGACGATTCTGCTCTAAAGATAAGGTGTTTTTATCATTATCATCAAAAATCATAACCTCCTTATTCTTACAATAAATTTTTGCATCGTGGTCTGAAATCCAATCCATACCGAGGATTATATCAAATTCCTTCAGGGGTATAATGATGATATTAGCAGATAAAAAACATTTATATGCCCTAATGGGAATGGATCCACAGAATTTTGTAGCAATGATACTTCCCTTAGGAGTTTTAACTGACAACTACCATGTTAAATCAAATTGGAAATATCTAATTTTCTTAGAAAACTGGGAATATATGAAACAATGTGATGATCCATAATCAAATAAATCATTTTCTAAACTTGAGGAAACCATTAAATTACTTGTCACCATGTCTTTTGGGGCTTCAACCTCAGTAGTAGTAATTGCATAACCTTTGCCTTGGTCCCCAGGCCTTTTCTGAGGTAAGTTTCCCTAACACTTAGGACATTCATTTGCATAATTTCCCACCTCCCTATAATTGTAGCATTGAACATTGGTAGCGTACTTCTTTCCTTTACAGTTACCAGCTAGATGGACTTTCTGTCCACACTTGTAGCATACTCCTTTTCCTTTTAGACAGGCACCAAGGTGCTTCCTTCCGCAATTATCACAAGGTGGAAATTCAATTCTTCACTTCTTCCCTATTTCCTTATTTCCTTTCCCAGAGTGTTCAGAATATCTCTTCTTCTCTTTCTTTGATTTAAAGTCATAAGACTTAGAGAATTCTTTTTCTGTCTTGATAGCACATGTTATAATATCTTCGTATGACGAGAAGGATCATGAGACCAATACTCGATGGAGAAATGGTTTTAACCCATCAATGAAATGATCAATATTAATTCTTGGGTTACGTATATAATCTGTATCATACCTTGATAACCTTGTAAAGTTAGCCTCATAATTTGCGACATTCTCATCCTCCTTTTAACTCATACTCAAAAATTGCCTTTCCATATCTGCTCGATGATCATGAGGAAAGTATTTTTCTAAAAATAGATCTTTGAACTCCCTCCATTCCATATTTTTTACTTCATCATCTTCCTTCATGTTTTGAATCAATGACCACCATTGATCAGCATCTCTAGGGAGGCGGTAAACTGCCATGATAACCTTTTCCCTTTCACTACTCCCCAAGGCATGGAATATTTTCTCTAAAGAATTTATCCATTTCTCAGCTAATAAGGGATTTTTACTCCCATTGAATGTTGGTGGTTGTTGCCTCATGAAGAGATCTAACATTTATCCTCCATGTTGTGGATCAAGGTGCTCCATAGGGGTAAGGTTATTATTCATAACCTAAGTGAGTTGTCTTGGTATGGTGATTAGTTGATCAGCACCAGTTGCATCACCAGCTCCACTATAATTATATTGAGAAGGAGGGAAATCACTGGATAGAGTTCGTGCATTGATATGGTTTCCATTTCTTCCACTAGGTGCCATTTCTAAACAATGTCATACACTAGATTATTTTATGAATCACAATACAAAAATCCCAACTTGTAAAACACTTAACATAAATTGAATAGTTTATTGATATAATCCATAATCATAAAAATGTTTTCTTTGAGGAAATATAAACTCATAAACCCTTTATAATGGTTTGTAATGAAAATGAGAATTATCCTAAGCATATCCCCTGGGAGTGTCGTAACAAAGAGTGTAGCAAGGCCCTGTTGTCGTGCACCAGTTCTCGTTCGAGTCTAGCTCAAAGCAGTGTTTTCGGGTTTTACCACTAGGTACATCTGTGCCAGATCTGCATCTACCTGCTTGTATCTAGATAGGGATGTATTGGTCGGAAAACTCACAAAATCTCTACAATACCAAAATTCTAGGAAGTTCTTCTATACTAATCCTCAAAGTATATCTTAGTAATATGTGCTCTAATCAGAGTTTATCTAAATCTAGTTTCCAAGATTTGTACTAAACTTCCTCTAATACCAACTGTAATGCCCTGACCCTAGTTACCCAGAGTCGGTGTATTATTACATAACATTGGCATGATCACAAGGAAATCATGTCTCGAAAGACTGATCAGTTTAGTATTATTGAAAACAAGATTCATACATAAGTTCAACTTTACATATTGAAGAGAAATAGAACACAAATATATTTCATTAGAAACATCCAACCCTCCTAGATTATGCCTCTAGGTCACTCATAACTAACTTCTTCATATACTGGGAAAATGAAACATAAGAAAGGGGTGAGCTCAAACGCTCAGTAAGGGTAAGTAATACAGCATAAAATGACATAAATATAAAGCATGGTAAATAATTGAAACAACATTCCTTTACCAATAATAAACAAGAATACTTTTATGGAAAGAATATGAGATGAGTAAATAATTTCATAATAAAACATAATCATGGGTATTCTACTAGTCTAATGACCACATGAACCATCAATATTATTTCCATAATGAGAGAATGTATAATGATGGACATTCTGAAACATTTTTTCAAGGCCTCGACCAAGAAGTCTAAAAATGATTAAGGCCTTGGCCAAAACCATAAATCAAATTGGGAAAGGGCCTTGGCCAATTCCATGTCTAGTTGTCTCATGAGACCTATCGATGCATCGAGGAGCTATATTGGGCTCCACCCGTCACCTACTAAGTCCAATACATTCCTCATTTGAAAAGGTTTAAAACTTTCATAAACATTTGTTATAAAACTAGAATACGAAATGTCAATACTTTAACCATAAATCATGAATGGTATAAAAATAGAACATCCATAGTCAAAATACAACAAAACCTTCAATACAATATGGAAGTTTTGTATCATAATAAATAAACATCAAAAAAACTTAAAATCCATCAAAGGATGTTGACATAGATGAAATCAAAACCCTTTTTAGAGAAATACCTTTCTATTTTGAAATCATTTAAGAGTCACATAATTATAAAATAAAATATTTACTTTGAAAATATTCTTATAAGATTTTAAGGGAAGCTTCGACGAGTTTATAATGGTAGAAAATAGCCGCACCTGCCGTATAAGTTAAAAAAATCCATTCTTACCTTAATTTTGTCGAAAATGTTAAAAAGGACCTTGTTTGGAAAATGACAGAAAGATTCCTTTATAAACATCTTATAAAAATTCAAACAAGTGTATAAATGAATTTAACCCATAGTCTATAAAATAGTAATAATGTTTTGAAATATATTTTTAAGAAACAAGGATGTGGATGATAAAGAGGCCCCAGTAGATAATTACGTATAAACAACCTCGGATAATGAAGAGATTGTGAAATAAACCCTTAACTTGTACTTTTACTTGGTTTAGGGTAGGTTAACCTCCTGTATAATGGTGAAATAATTATTATTAAATTATACAAGAATCATATACATTAAAATGATATCATATATTATCTTTTAACATTACCTTGTTAATAATATCTTAGTATTATCGTCGTTTCGGGTGCTAACTTACTCGTTTTCTTTTATATGTTTTATTGCATAATTCATGTTTGTTATGGATAGGTTGTATATTATTCAAATCCAGAATGATATCAAGTCTTTAAACATTATTTTTAATCATCAAATGATAATTATACTTGAATGGATACGATGGGGAATGAATCTCATCACGTTCGTGGAGACAGTAATCTGTACGTACGCACGAGCAACAATGTCATTCTTTTGATATTAAAATAATATATAATTGGATAGTATATAATATATACAGAATAATTATCACGTTATATTTATTATTTACATGAATTACACGTCATTATTATACCCATCCAAATAATAATGTATTGAATAACAATTACACCATGAAGTGGAGACGGTAGGCCGTACGTACGCATGTATGGTGAAATGTCATTCAAAGGATAGATATAATATTGAATATGGTTGTTCCATATTTATAATAACATCACATTATATAGAATATACTGGAGTTCTTATTTTAGAATGGAAACAACAAACAAAGAAGAAGTTGAAGAAGAAATGAACTTGAAAAAAGGTGGTGAAAACATTACCTCTTCTTCGGGTTCTTCCTTTTGATTTGATCAAAAGTAATCCTTAGGTTGGATTTCTGACTAAAGGAAGGCCTCTAGGATTAAGGAAAGCAAGGGAATTAGTTTACTTGTGATATCAATAAGAACTTGATGAAAAACATGAGGACATGATAAATGGAATTATAAGCATATTATAATGAAAATAACTTGAACCATAACTTGAATATTTGGAAACAAAATTTAATTTATACATTCATGAACATACCACAAAGTTTCATCCCCAAGGTGTCATAAAAATTACCAAGGTTGTTCACCAAGGTATCGTGAAACATATCATCTCTAAAGATTGAATTCTTTACCCAATGAATTGGAGTGCTATCAAGTCACACCCTTAATAAGTCTTTATTTTCATGTGATTCACATATATAATAATAATAAATTTAATAAATAACCCAAATAGAATAAAAGAAATGGGTTTCATATCAAAATCATTACGTTTTAAAAAGTGTTTGAAAATAATATCATTATGTCATTTATAACCCATTTAAAGTGAATAAGGGTTTTATGTATATAAATTAAAGAATAATTAATATAATTTTTATGTCTTTATGAACACCCCTATAAACTAAATATATCTAGGTATTCACATAAATAAGATAAAATAATTTATTGAGACAAAGAGAGGGAAATTTTGAGACGAAATTTCTACAGCATAACGGCTATATAACACGGTTTTAGAAAACAATAAAAAGAGAGGGGACAAGGATAAACCACTCATAAATAAATCATAATATAGTATAGGGACATAATAAATTAGAAATAATAACATGGTATGGATATTTTAATGACATACCACATGAAAATGAAACTTGAAAGATTAGAGAAGATGTGATTTCTTTTACGAAACTTTGGCAGCATAACAGCGCCACTTAAAAATCCATAAAATCAGTTGATGAGAGAAGAAATTGTCTCTCATCATTTGGAAAATAAATTGACAGTAATAATGATATATAATAACATAACCCCACATAATAAAATGGAAACTAGAAGACATAACAGAAAGAAAGTCATGACTTAAAAGAGGAGGGTGAAAGGTTCCCTTACCTTGAAGAGTAACTTCAAAATATTGAAGGTTGGGACTATTTCCCTCTGAATCCAGGGATGACTGCCTTGATGGGAGGTTCAAACATTCTGATTGGTTTCTAACGGGTTTGTTCATAGAACCGGAAAAATCCAATGATTCCACATCCATTCGGACCTACTTTCCAAAGGTAGGTGCTCATTAGTTTGTGGACTGATGAGGCATAAGAATTTGCATTGGTCGAGAGGATGGGAGGTCGGACTCATCACACCTTTTTTAGGGGAATTATCATCTACTCCGGGACTCTCTTTATAGATCTAAGTTATGTTTGTGAATCCTTATTACATTACCAAGTATAAAATGAGCTTTTCTTCAGATCTGACAATCAATGATTAAATATGTAGGAAATTTAGAGAATCTTTTGTATGTATTCGAGGTTCTTCATCGATAGAGAATCATCTGTATTTATTAGAGATTATTGGTCAATGGTACTGTTTCTGACGCTTTCGCCGGGGCGCGCGCGTGCACCCGTCCGCGGACGACGATGCGCCGCGCTTGTTGCCCCACATTCCCGCTTTCCAAAGGCGGGCGGCATTCGTTCCTTGTTCAGGTATGTCTGCTCCTTGATCGAAACAGGATGATGGGATGTCAGTTCTTCCTTCTGTGGATTCCTCCTCAGAACTTGTCACCTAGTCCGGGTCTCCCTCATAGATTTAATACGTAGTTCCTAAAACTATTCCTGGTACCATGTTTCCATAGACGCTGGTTAATTACACTGCTTCTGTCGAGACATTCCAAAGGGTCCAGTCAGGGAAACAACCTTCAGTCGGGGGAGTAGTAACGTTGAGGCATCAGTAGCGTGTCTGGATGTTGGGGAACCTGGCATGTCTGTCTATTATCCCTGATCACAGGGCTTCTCGAGGGCGTGGAAGCCCGAGACATCCCACATCGAACGCGGGGAATTATATGTCATAGACACATATCTGAGGTTTTCCTAAGCTTCCCGTGTTTAACACAGGGTACACCGCGAGTTTAACGTCCAGCGGAGATGGATCAACCCAACCAGAGCGTTAGCTAGGATAGATCGGATTGAGGGATTTCCCTTGGAGGGATACCGATATCGTGGCCAGCCTGTGGGTGGCTGTGAAGAGCGTACCGACATGGTCTCACCGGGATATGATGGTCCGGGCGAGGATCGGGATGGATGGTGGATGAATGAAGTGGAGGGGAGTGAAATGGGACCATCTCAGGGGTGACGGTGGAGTTGGGCTTGAGCCTTGAAGAGGCTTCCTACATATCCCCGTGACAGGGAATCAAAGTCCGCGTAGTTCGGGACGGTGCCGGTAAACCGGCATGAGGGTGGACCTTGGTCCGATGGGCATCGTCAGTGAACTGATGTGAAGGTGGACCTTGGTCTGATGAGAGATGGGATTGAACCATAGGGAGGCTTCCTACGTACCATGCCTTGACATGGATCAAAGACCACGTAGTTTAGGTTGGGTGAAATACAGTTTAACGTCATGCGGGACGGGGGTGAACCGACGTGAATAAACGATGGGTGATGGGTGTTGGCGAACCGACATAAATGAGGGACCTTGGTCCGATGGGAGATGGGATTGAACCTCGGGGAGGCTTCCTACGTACCACGCCTTGACAGGGATCAAAGTCCTCGTAGTTCGGGTGAAAATGGGGGCTTGGCACACCGACAAGGAGACGGTTTAGGCCAATGATTGTTGGGCTTGAACCTCAAGGAGGCTTCCTACGTACCACGCCTTGACATGGATCAAAGTCCTCGTAGTTTGGGTGGAATACAGTTTAACATCATGCGGGACGGGGGTGAACCGACATGAGTGAGGTCGGAACGACCGGATGGTGGGTTTTAACCTCGTAGAGGATTCTTACGTACCACGCCTTGGCATGGATCAAAGTCCTCATAGTTCGGGTTGGTCATAATGGCTTACCGTCGGACTGGAATTACAGTTTAACGTCGTGTTGGACGCAGGTAGAACTCAATGTGAATTGGATGATGGGTGGGCTTGAACCTCATGGAGGCTTCCTACGTACCATGCCTTGACATGGATTAAAGTCCTCGTAGTTCAAATGGGGCTTTGTCGACGAACCGACGTGAAGGTGGACCTTGGTCCACTTGTGGTGGGCTTGAACCTCGGGAAGGTTTCCTACGTACCATGCCTTGACATGGATCAAAGTCCTCGTAGTTCGCTATAGAATGGGTGTGCAGTTTAATGTCATGAGGGAAAAGGGGGGGTATACAGTTTAACGTCAAGCTGGACGGGGGTGTGCAGTTTAACGTCATGTAGGACGGAGTGTTCAGTTTAACGTCATGCTGGACGAGGGGCAAAACTCGACGTGAATGAACGACCGAGTAATGTGTCTTGTGGCTTGAACCTCATGGAGGCTTCCTACGTACCATGCCTTGACATGGATCAAAGTCCTCGTAGTTCACTAGTGAGTCACAACGTCTTTCCGTCGGACCGGAATTCAGTTTAACGACATGCTGGACGCAGGTGGGACCCGACGTGAATAAATGACGGGTGGGCTTGAACCTCAGGGAGGCTTCCTACGTACCATGCCTTGACATAATTCAAAGTCCTCGTAGTTCGCTAATTAAGGTGGGGTCAGGGTCGGTGCTCACTCTAAGCCCACGTGAGTCATGCTCGGTGTGAGAAACAAGAGGTTGCAAGGACCTGGCGATCACGTCGCGAAGGATGCGTCCGTGAGAAGCGAAGAGGGGCTTACGCGTTAGGTGGCCCATGGTGCTGGGACTTACTCCAGGATGGAGGCCCAGGGTCGGGTCACAGTTTAATGTCATGTGTTGAGGACGTGGTGCTTGGAAGTTTAACGTCCTGCAGCTCGGACAAAGGGGGTTCACTCCGCACCCCTAGGACTTACATAACTGGTACCCTCTGGTCCTTAGGGAAGGGAAGGTACCAGAAAGGTCATGGTCAAGGGGGTTTGTGGAACAAACCATCAAGGGGTCCACGTTAGCGTGGCTATGCGAAGAAGAAATAGTCGTTAGCATGCCTATGCAAAGAAGCATTAGGCGAAGCAACGCTACGAGTGGTATTGTCCATGGGACTTCGAAATCACATCATGCAAGCCTGGAGGGTCGCACGGGAAGAGGAATTGCTAAGAAAAGGAGTGTGCTTCGCGAAGTGGAGTGCCTTGTACTTAGCATGGGGCATAGGTGTGAGTGGAAGGTGCTTCGCGAAGTGGAACAGTGTTCGCGGAGCACTGCCTCGTGAAGAAGAGGTGCCTCGCGAAGTAGGGTCCTGCGAAGCAGTGTGCTTCGCGATGTGTAGCACTCCTGCCTTAGCATAGGAATCACTAACAGGGGTTGGGTATTTCGCGAAGCATAAGTGCTCCGTGGCTGCCCGGGTTCCCGTGGGAATCCCCTTCCTTCGCGAATGCCCTTGAGCTTCACGAAGGGCATCCCTCTCGGAAGAGGGGCTCAAAACGAGACAAAGCAAAGGCTCCTCGTGAAGTAGAAGTACCTCGCGGAGCTCATGATTCCTGGGGCAAAGAGTGCTTCGCGATTCGGGAGAGAAGAAGCCGAAAGGTTGGATTGTCTGTCTCGGGACTCAGGGGGATTCCAGTATTTATAGGGAAGGGGCACCGTGAAGCAAAACTCGCGCGCCGCCTCCGGTACTTCGCGGCATGCTCGTGAACTTCAAACGCCTTCGCGGAGCATTACCGCCTCTGGAGCTTCGCGGCGGGCTCGCGAATGTCAAACGCCTTCGTGGAGCATTACCGCCTCTGGAGCTTTGCGGCGGGCTCGCGAACGTCAAACACGTTCGCGGAGCTTTACCGCCTCTGGATCTTCGCGGCGGGCTCGCGAACGTCAAACGCGTTCGCGAAGCTTTACCGCCTCTGGAGCATCGCGGCGGGCTCGCGAACGTCAAACGCCTTCGTGGAGCATTACTGGCTCTGGAGCTTCGCAGCACCGTGATGTTCGGGGGCGCTTCGCATTGGCGCTTCGCGTCGGTGCTTCGCGAGGCAGCGCGCCAGCCTTCTTTTTCGCTTCTTTCTTTCAGGCTATATTTTGGCGCCAACAAATGCCCCCCGCCCCTCAGACTTGGAGCCGCGAAGGAAGAAGGGTCGAAGTCTGAGGGAAAATCGCCAAAATTTTCGGCGGTTCGCGATATGGCTCCGCGAAGGGGGCCCGCGATGCAAACCGGGGCCGCGGATCCGGACGCGCCGCGATGCTCCGCGCGGGTGAGGCGCGTCGTAATGCTTCGGGGTCACCACCTATAAATAGAGGGGTCAAACTCTTTTGTCTTCACGTGACTTCCTTGTCCTTTTGTGATCTCGACTTCGCGAAGCTCCGCGTACTCCGCAACATCCCTCCGCGAATCGAGCTTCGCGACGAATCGTGGGTTTCCGACTTCGCGTCCGCGCCAAGCAAACTTCTTCTTGTTGGCCTTGGCCAGACTTCGCAGCTTGGTTTCACGACCGATCTTCGTGATTCGTCTTTGTGATTCAGCTTCGCGGCCGAGCTTCACGATCCAGCTGAAAAAATTATTTTCTAACGACCGGAATTGAAATGGCCCGTCAAGAGGCTATGTTGGGGGTGCTTGCAGATGCTGCTCTTCGGGATGAGATGGCCAACTTTCCAGGCCTGGGGGAGATGGTCTGAAGCCACTTGGACCACACTTCTTTGACAGATCTTCTATCGGAAGGTCAGAAGGATTATCCGCAGTGCAAGAAAATGCCATTGTACGGCTTGGGGCTGAGGGATGACGTCTTCATCCCTAAGGCGAGTAGGGACGAACCAGCTTGCTGGTTCAGGAGCACACCATGCTAGCACCAATGGTTCAGGGCGACCGATGGTCATGAGCGGGAGGACTTCACACCCATCACCGCTGACTGTCTCTACAACCATGTGAATGATATTTACGGGAGTCCACTGCAACCGGATACGTCCCCTCCTCTCTATCGTACCATGTTGAAGGCGGCTTTGCAGGATCCAAAGAAGGGATGGTCCGATGAGTGGGACCTGCGCCAGGGCGGAAATTTTACTGATGACTGGGCCTGGGCCTACTGGGTAGGTGCCTCATGCGAGGAGTTCGGGGCCGAGTTGAGGAGAGTGGGGTTGTATAAGGCAGCATGGGCCTCCCAATTCCACATTTACCAACCAAAGCAACTGATGCCAGAACTGCTGAGCAGATGGTCGTCTAGGACCAATACCTTTCACCTGCATCACGGGGAGGTGGGCATCAGCCTGTGGGATGTCCACCAGATTTCTGGGGTCCCGATCGTGGGGGCCATGTATGACGAGTTCCTCCCCGTCATCAGCACGTGGGAGGATACGGAGCAAATGTCGCGACTGGCATCAACGCTGATGGCACATGTCCCTGGAGAGGACAAGGAGGCAGTGAGGGACGTCCACTTTAGGAGATGGTTCAAATGCTTCCTGAATTTCCTAGAGAATCGAGAGTTCCCTCCGAGGCCTCGAACTTGTCCAAGGGCGGCCCAACGGGGCAAGGGGCACTCGTATTGGCGGGTCTTGGAGGACAGCCAATGGAAGACTTGGGGTTTCAGTGTCAGCACTGAACAACAGCCAATAGTCAGGCTGGCGGCGTTCATCGTGGCTCTCATATGTGGTTGGATCCTACCAGTGAGGGATACAAGCATGGGGGTGCGTCCCAGCTCGTTTATCATGGCGTCGATGTTGGCCATGGGGTAGAGGATCAATCTGGGGATCCGATGCTCACCAAATTGTACAGAATGCTGCAGCACATTAGCGAGGGCAAGAAGCCGCCAAGGATATGCAGGCCCTTCCACCTCCTGTATGGGTGGATCGCAGCGCATATCAGGGGGATTTATGAGTATCCAAACCCCATTTCGCCGCCGGGATCGAACTTCCGCCCCTCCATCCTGAATGCAGTTGGGAGCTTCCCGTTCAAACTAGTTGTGCCGATGGTGCTGAATCGGGTGTGGAGGGCAGATGAGTTTAATTTTCACCCCTTCCCATTGCCGACAGGGATACTTACTGATGACGGGTGGGGAATGGAAGAACATTGGGCTTACCTCTTGGCCTATTGAGGTGGAGTTTTGGTGGCACGGATAGATCGTGAGCCAATCTACGAACCGTACACCCCGCACCGGTTTGCGAGGCAGTTCCGGTGCCTCCAACGGCTGACCCCGTAGGTCTACTGGGAGGTGCGTCACAAGGAGAAACCGTGTGTGATGAGGCAGCTGTGGCTCATGTTCACATGGGAAGATGGGAAGATTCGGATTGCATTGCCTCCATCCACCACCGCTTTCGGATTGGTGAGGGAGTACAACATCAGTTGGGAGGCTGCTTACCCAGGGGAGATGTTGAAGCAACCAACTATTCGGGTCGGTGACGGTGGGCCTCCTCGATCTCGAGGTTGGGGTCGGAGGGCAGCTAGGGTCGCTCGCGGTAGTAGGGCTGCCATGGCTGCGAGACCCGCACCGACCGAGGGTATGGCAGCAGCGGTGGATCCGGTGATTCCGGAAGAGCAGGGCCAGGAGGGGTGGCCACCGAGGGGATTTCGTAGGATATCCACTTAGGCTCCAGGGAAGTGGTTGAATCATATTGACATGGAAGAGGATGCTGTATTCCCAGAAGCCTGGGACATTTGGGATGTCAACCATAAATTCCTCAGCCCACCCGAGATATGGGCCCACCTGAATCACCTCGGGATGGAATTACCTGGCATAGGCCCAGTTTGGGCTAGATTCATGGCGTCTCCAGCGGAGGCAGAACAATACCTGAGCGAGCTGGAGGATTACGTCCACTCCAATGGTGTCCCTCGCCCAATGACAGACCGGGTGAGGGTACTGTTGAATCAAACGGTCCCCCCACAGTTATTGGCTGCCGATCTGAGGGAGCACTTCCCCCTACCGGAAGAATCATAGGACTCCTCTCGGGAGGATGAGGCTGGAGGAGGAATCCCATTGGAGGAGGGCGAAGTCGGAGATCGGGGCTCAGATTCTGACGATTTCGCGGAGGCTCTCGAGGTAGAATTCCGGATTTCTTTCCTTACAATCTGTTCTTGGGTCCCTATGGACTTCTCACCGATTTTTGAGCCATGCAGGAGGAACTTGTTCACAGGCCTCGTTCTCGCCCCTTGGCGGGTGATGATGCGGGACCTTCAGAACCCGCGCCTACAGTTGCGTCCAGTTCCACATCTGGTGGGACCAGAGCACCCGAGGTGGCTCCTCCGGAATCTCCAGAGCTTCCAACAGTATACGGAGGGCCTCACCTTGGGGTCCCGTCAGTACCGGCTCAAGAGCAGCGCCAGGAGGTCGATCTCCGTAAGTCTCCTTTACTGGTTCCCTTGTCGTCATATATAGACTATGCCTGCCAACTAACGTTTATGTACCTATCTGTCGTACAGTTATCCGACTGGCGTGGGCCGCTGCAGCAAGACTGGTTGGGATGTCTGGTGGCGTCCCTCCTAGGGGCATGCCAGTGATGGTGACGATAGTCCCCCCATCTTCTCCAGCTGCGACGTGCATCATCACTGGCGAGACCACCAGCAGGGTCGTGCCTGAGGTCATCGAGGTGGACTCTGATGAAGAGGATCGGTCGGCCGACCCTACTCCTGCCGCGCCTGCTCCGGTGCCAGATGTCGCACCGGATTCAACGCCAGATGCAGATCCTGCCGAGGAATTCCTGCAGGCGTATCCCGCATACGAGCCTACCAATCGCGCAGACTGGGACGAAACGGCCTCCGACGAGGAAGACAGCAGCATTGTCAGCCACCGGTCGTGGAAGCTGATCATGCGCTTTATCAAGGACACTCCCCAAGCTCAATGGCTAGCTAAAATGGATAGACTTCGCTCGCGGTTGTGCGAATTGTGTGTTGGGGGAGTGGATGCCCAACGCCCTCACGCGCTCATCCGAGATCTTATGGCTGAGAAGATCCGGGAGCATGATCGTGGGCTCAGCGTGGGCTGGCAGTGGAGGAAGGAGACCAACATTAAGAAGATCCAGGAGGCTGAAGGTGAGATCCAACAGATGCAGACCTGGGCAGGCGAGCTTTCAGCCTCTCTTGATGCACAATCTGAGCTGGTCTCACGGATGAAGGCCCAGCTGGTAGAGGCAGAAGAGCATATGGGGAAAACCTCTAGAAAGATGGTTGTCGTTCAGGCTGAGGTAGAGAGGGCCAGGGCCAAGGCTGACGAATTACGCCCCGCCACTGCTGAGGAGGAGCGGGAGCTGAGTCAGCGGCAGCAAGCTTTGGATGACACAGGCCAACGGGTGGCGGAGCTGCAACGCTCTTTTGACGGGGTCAACCCATCCATGGGGGGAGTCACCCCCGGGTATTGTAACAAACCCAAAAACCTTGTATTGGTACTTTCGTGGTTCAATTTTTCTTTCTTTGTTTTGAATGTCATAGCACACACGATTTCCACTGTTTGAATTGCCTTGTTACATCCCTACAATGTTTGCGGGACGTTGGTGACAATTCCCCAAGCCCACGTGGGTCGAGCCCGATGTGAGAAATAGGAGATAGTTGGTTTTATCGAAGAAGAAAATTCCAGGGTATCCGAATTACCGTTTCCTCAACGTGCTCTTACGCACGAACGGGGCAAGGCCAGGGGCGCTGAAATCGATCCAAACAGATGAAAATGGGAAGTGTGAATCACGACACCCAAGATTCGGAACACTGTGGGGATGGAATGACAATAAGGGACAACTGTTAACCTTGGAGGAGAAGCGGTATCCTTACTGCGTTAGCCTGCAATGGGGACAACAAATGAGGGTCGACCATTGACCATGTTCGAAACACAATACCATGTCACAAATGTTGTCGATCAATCCTTCGGGACGTTGGCCCAAGACAGTGGGCGGACCATAGGTCGACATCCATACTGTTAGGGGGTTCTTCCAGACATGACCCGTCTCCCGGAGCATTGGCCCAGGATGGTAGGTGAGCCAATGCGGCATGAGACCAGGCCGTTAGGGGGTCCCGTGAGACATGAAATAGGATGAGGGTCCAAATAAGGGGCACGCAAAGCGTGGAATATGGAGTGATGGTTTTTCTGAATAGAACCCAACACTTAGGTAGTTACACCACCGTGGTGGGAGTACACCATATGGGTGCATTGGTTTGATCATGGATCATTCTTTCTTCCAGACAGGGCCTCTCTGGCGAGGGGATCTGTCACCTCCCAATGGGATCTTGGGGCATCCTGAACTTGTTCAGGGTAGAACCGCAGTTTAGTGTCATGCGTTCAGGACACATGGACTCCTGTAGTTTAACGTCATACGATAGGACGTGGAATAAAAGGGAAGATCCCAGGGAGCGTGTGGTGCGGTAGATATGAAACCGACGTGGATGAGGACTTGGAGTCCAAATCATACCACATACCCTCGGAGGAAACTCTTCAGGTCGAGGGACCAAGAGTGAGGATTGGGCTGGGCCCGAAGCAAAGTGGTCGGGCGTTCCTACGTACCCCATGGGTATGGGAATCAAGCCATACGTAGTTCGGAAAGCGCAGTTTAACGTCATGCGGGATGATGAGGAGCCTGGCCGTGTTGGTACACATCCTGCCAAAACTACTAAGCCCACGTGAGTTGTGCTCGGTGTGGGAAACAAGAAGTAGTGGTGGGAATTTCCCAACACAGAAAGGGGCAGGTTAGGGAAAAGGGATGCTTGGTGAATACCGACCCAATGACACTAACATGATCATTTAGCGCACCTGGATGCGCGAAGAGAAAGATCCGAGTATGATGAAATTCCACTTGAACATGAGGAAGTGGAAATGTGTGAATCATGGCGCTCGAGATTCAGATCACGATGATGGCGGCGTGACGATGGAGGATAACTGCTGACCATGTTCGCAACACAACATCATGTCGGGTTAGCCTAGAATGGGGACAAACAAATGAGGGTTTACCGTTGACCATGTTCGAAACACGGGACCATGTCACAAATGTTTTCAAATATTTGTAGGGACGTTGGCCCGAAACGATTGGAGGGCCCTTAGGTCCAGCATTCATGGAGATCCCTTAAGCCTGGTAGCCATGTCGTCCGAGGGTCCTTTTGGATATGGAAGAGGATGAGGATCCAAATAGCAAGCTCATGAAGCTTGGTCATGGGATGAGGGGAATGTACCTATGAAAATCCCACACTTCGGGATCTTTTTCGAAACACATCTGAATACGGAAATGAGACGTATTAGATAGGGGGAGCAGATTCCTTTCCCATTGGGAGATCCTAGTTTAGGGTCGTAGAATTTGGACCATGGATGGGTAAGGGGAACAGGGGATACATGGAAAGGTGGTTACAAAACCTGACGTGAATGAGGACCTAAGCCCTACTTACCATGCATTCTCTGGGGAAATGCTCGAGTCGAGGGACCGAACACGAAGGTTAGGCTGG
The DNA here is from genome assembly GCA_963277665.1 of Viscum album. Lineage (NCBI taxonomy): Eukaryota > Viridiplantae > Streptophyta > Magnoliopsida > Santalales > Viscaceae > Viscum > Viscum album. The sequence goes on from OY728148.1 coordinate 743,740,182, forward strand.
GCTCACGGGGAAGTTCCCGGGCGCTCCTACGTATCTCATAAGGATGAGAATCAAGCCATACGTAGTTTTGAAGGGTGCCTTTTAATGTCATGTTGGACAAGGAATAGGAGGGATAAACCTCAGAATGGGGGCGTGCGTGGTGCAGCCATTGCAAACCCAACGTGAATGAGGACATAATCCCACCCTACGCCACGCGGTCCCGTAATCGGGGTCCTGAAGGAAGGACCAGGGAAGTGAATTTTCCGAACTCAAGCTGGACCCAAAGACAAGGGGTGTTTGCATTCCTACGTATCCCATTAAGATGGGAATCAAGCTGAACGTAGTTCCAGATGAGAATCTTAGTTTATGGTCTTAGAGCTCGGACCGTGGATGGTGACAACTTCCCAAGCAAGCACAGATGTTAACCCAATTCCTAAGCCCACGTGAGTTAAACTCGGTGTGGGAAACAAGGGGGGTATCCTCATCGCAATACTTGGGGCGAGTCAAACGGGAGTTGGTAGAGATCCCCGAAGGACACCTTCGACATGGCTTGTTCCCCCAACGCGCAGACATGCATAGAGGAAAAGTACCAAAAGTGCTGAGACTCCACTTGGACATGGTGAAGTGATGATGGGCGTGAATTGTGCACCCGACATTTTGGGCCTAATGGGTTGGCATGGCGATAGAGGGAAACTATTAACCATGGTGGAGATGCAGCATCCATATCGCATTAGACTGAGGTGGGAACAACAAACGAGCATCGACCGCTGACCATATTCGCAGCGCGGGATTTTATCGATTTGTTGTCCAAAACCCTCGGGGGTGTTGGCCTGTAACGGTAGGAGAGCCCTTGGGCGTAGTATCCAGGCCGTTCTTGGGGGTCCCTCCGGGTGTGAAAGATGATGGAAGCCCTGATGCAGGGATACACAAAGCCTAGAAAGCGGGTGCAGACGTGTTCGAGTAAAGCTTGGCATTCCAGGTAATAAACCAGAGTACTCTTAGGCACATTGGTGAACCGCTGAAAAGGGGTCGACGAAACAGCTCAGTATGGAGAGGTACACGGTGCGGTCATTACGGGACGACGTGAATGAGGACATAGTCCCATACCACAACATATAATCCCCTCACGGAGGAAGGATAGGCCAAGGGTCCAAGATGGGATGAAGATTCCCGAGAGATGGGGCTGGACCCGAATCCTAGACATTCAGGTGGTCCTATGTATCCCATGAGGATGGTAATCAAGCCACACATAGTTATCCAAATGTAGTTTAATGTCATACGGGACGAGGAGGGGAGTAATATACCCCTAAAAAAGGGAGGTGTATGGTATGGAGAAGAAGCCAACGTGAATGAGGACGTAGTCCTACACCACACCATACAATCCTATAAGAGAGGACATGGTCCGTGGCCCAGAAAGGCCAAGGGACCTGATGGTTAGGCATTGGTCAGGAAGGCCTAACCTGCTTGTTGTTTAATGTCTTGAAATGAGGACGAGGGTCGGGGACCCGAGGAGGCCAAGGGGCCTGAGGCTGGGCCTCGTAAGGGAGGGCGTACGGCATGGTACATGATCCCGACGTGAATGAAGACGTAGTCCTACACCACACCGTACAACTCGGGTGAGAGATTGGGCGGAGGGGCCCGAGAAGGCCAAGGGGCCTATGGTTAGGCATCAATCAGGAAGGCCTAACGGGTCTGCAGTTTAGCGTCTTACATGAGGACGGGGGGCCATGGGGCCAAGGAGGACAAGGGTCCAGAGGCTGGGCCTCGTAAGGGAAGGCGTACGACGTGGTACATGATCCCGACGTGAATGAGGATGTAGTCCTACACCACACCGTACACCCCTATGGGGAATCAGGGCCGTGGGCCCGATCGCTAGCACCGCCCGGGGGGAAGTTTGTCACCTCGGGATGGGGCAGAACGAATCACTGCACTCGATGTCTGGGACATCTTGGGGTGGACCCGAAGATCCAGGACACTGTTGACCATGTTCGAAACACAGCGTTCCTATGGTAACCTGATATGGGAGCAACAAATGAGCATCGACCGCTGACCAAATTCGCAACACAGGACTTGTATCGGCTTGTTGCTTGAAAACCCTCAGGGGCATTGGCCCGTAACGGTAGGAGAGCCCTTGGGCATTGTATCCAGGCTGTTCTTGGGGGTCCCTCTGGGTGTGAAAGATGATGGAATCCAGTCAAGGAGTGGGTGAAGCACAGCTGTATCCATCCATGAAAGAGGCAAACATATCCAGGGGGATGTGTAGCCCGGTCGAGGCTTTCTCGATGTGAGTTGGGGAAAAATTATGCACCCCACCATATCTTGACCTGAGGGGAAGATTTTGGCTTTTGGGCTGGGCCAACGGATGAAATTTCCGGGCGTTCCTACGTATCTCATGAGGATGAGAATCAAGACATACGTAGTTCTTGAAGGCCATGTAGTTTAGCATCGTACGGTGAGGACATGGGAGGATAGAAGAACGGGAGTGGGAACATGGTGCGACCCTTACAATCCTTGTGTTAGCGGGGTTGTATGAGCGGGGCTAAGAAAGCCTACTCCCTTTCTACACAAAGATCCTCCAAGGAAACTATTACCAGGGGGAATAGTGGAAGAGAAAATCTTGGGGATGCGCTCAAGACGAGGCGTCTGAGTGTTCCTACGTATCCCATTGAAATGGGAATCAATCCACACGTAGTTATTGAAATGCAGTTTAACGTCATGCGGGATGAGGAGCATCTCATTTGGGGATATGTACGGTACGGCGAGTAATCTGACGTGAATGAGGACATAATCCCATACCATATCGTACAATCCCGCAAGAGGGTAAGTCGGGGAAAACCAGCTTACGGTTTAACGTCTCGCGGTGAAGATGAGGGACCAGGGGCCCGAGGAGGCCAAGGGGCCTGAGGCTGAGCCTCAGTCAAGAAGACCTGACCGGCTTGCAGTTTAACGTCTTGCAATGAGGACAGGGGTCCATGGGCCCAAGGAGGCCAAGGGGCCTGAGGCTGATCCTCGGTCAGGAAGGCCTGACTGACTTGCATTTTAACGTCTTGCAATGAGGACGGGGGGCCATGGGCCAAAGGAGGACAAGGGGCACGAGGCTGAGCCTCGGTCAGGAACGCCTGACTGACTTGTGGTTTAACGTCTTGCAGTAAGTACAGGGGGCCATGGGCCCAAGGTGGCCAAGGGGCCTGAGGCTGAGCCTCGGTCAGGAAGGCCTGACCGACTTGCGGTTTAATGTCTTGTAGTAAGGATGGGGGGCCATGGGCCCAAGGAGGCCAAGGGGCCTGAGGCTGAGCCTCGGTCAGGTAGGCCTAACCGACTTGCAGTTTAACGTCTTGAAATGAGGACGGGGGAGATCTTAGTTTAATGTCGTAGAGCTCGGAATATTTTTTAGTTTATTGTCTTGCAGGGTGAAGATGCAGTTTAAGGTCATGCAGGACTTTACAGTTTAGAGTCGTGTCAGACCATAATGTGTAGTTTAAGGTCATGCGGGACCTTTTCACAGTTTATCATCTTGCAGGATGAAGATGCAGTTTAAGGTCGTGCGGGACCATAATGTGCAGTTTAGGGTCGTGCAGGACCCTTTTTCCCTAGGCAAAGTATCTCTTAAGGAACTTGGGATTGGTGGGAGGGGTTATACGCTCTCCATCCGTGGTCACCAAGGAGTATGCTCCATTGGGGTAAACCTTATGGATGATATAAGGCCCTTCCCATTTGGGTTCTAATTTGGGTGGTTTCCTACCAGGAATCATTGGCGCTCGAAGGGACAGTACCAGGTCTCCCTGTAGAAAAGAGCGGAGATGAACCTTCTTGTTGAAGGCCCTCGCTATCTTATCATGATGCCTTTCCAGATTGTGCAGGGCACGAAGCCGGTTCTCTTCCAGTGCTTTCAATTCAGCTAGATGGATCTCAGCCACCTCATCTTCTGTATGGTGATCATAAACTGCAGTGCGTAACGATGGAAGCTAGATCTCAATGGGTAGGACGGCCTCAGCTCCATACACCAGGGAATATGGGGTCACCTGGGTAGAGTTGCGAGTCATCATCCGGTAAGCCCAGAGGGTGTTGGGGAGCTTGTCCGGCCAACTTTTCTTGTTCTGACCAACCATATTCTGCAGAATGTTAGAGAGGGTTTTGTTAAACGCCTCAATCTGTCCATTTTCCTATGCATGGTAGCGGGAGGTATGGTTCAACCGGATATCGTACTTGGTGTACAATTTCTTCAGTTCAGCCGCTCGGAAGTTGGTTTCGTTATCGGTGAGGACGGCGTGAGGGACCCCAAACCGGTGGATAATGTTGGATCTCACAAAGTCAACAATGGAATGGGCCTTGACCTCTTTGATCAGAACTGACTCTGCCCACTTGGAGAAGAAATCTATAGCAGTCAGGATAAACCTACACTGGCGGGCTGTTGCTGGTGGATATGGTCCTACTACATCAAGTCCCCATATCGAAAATGGCCAAGAGTACTTGGTGGGGTGGAGGGGCTCTGGTGGCCGATGCAGGAAGTTGGCATGAACTTGGCACACGTGGCATCTCTTGGAATATCCAATACAATCGTGGATCATAGAGGGCTAAAAGTACCCCAACCTCTGGATTTGATGGGACAACTTCGGCCCAGCTTGATGGGTGCCACAGGAACCGGCGTGAACCTCTTGCATAACTTGAGGTATCTCTACTCCTTGGATGCAACGGAGGAGGACACCATCGAAACTCCACTTATAAAGGATCTTTTCAAGACTGGGGCCGCTCTGGAGGGTAAATTGCAGCGCACGGTGTCGGATTCGCTCACGCTCGGCCCGGTCATCCGGGAGGCGACCATTTTGGAGATACTCGACAAAAGGTTCCCTCCAGTCGGGAGTGGCTTCAGCCACTATGTCTGACGAACTTGGGACCCCTGACGTAGAGGGTCCGGCAGTGAGATGACCTACCCGCAGGCCATCATTGTCCTCTTGGGTGACGGGAGAAATGACTCTCCAGTGTGCCACATGTATGATCAAATCATCTTGCTAGGGTTCTGCGAGCGATGCGTCCAAGCCAGCCAAGGCGTCTGCTTGACCGTTCTATGACCGTGGGACATGAGTAACCTCTGGTCGAGAAGAGAACTGGGCCATTAGGCGGAGGGTGTACTCCAGCAACGGTTCAAGCTCCGGCTTCTTGACGACGTAGTCGCCATTAACTTGTTTGATTACCAGCTCGGAATCTCCCTTCACATGTAGATGGGGAACATGGATCTCAAGGGCCAACTCGAGGCCGGTAATGAGAGCCTGGTACTCTGCCTCATTGTTCATACAACCTTCTGACAACAGGAACGAGTATGGCAGGACGGCCTACGCCGGGGTAATGAAGACAATACCCATCCCCACTCTGTTGAGCTTGGGATCATTGAGCCTCCTATTAGTGGGGATCCGGGAGGCGCCATCGAAATGCATTTGCAAACACGGGACAGCATGATCGACTGAGAGGATCGTCTCATCAGGGAAATCCAGGTCTAGGGATTGATCTGCGGAGGTTGGATGGGTAGCTAAAAAGCCTGCCAACGCCTGTCCCTTAATGGCCTTCTGAGGTACGAACCTGATATCAAACTGCTAGAGAATCACTGTCCACCGTGCAAGTTGGCCAGTCAGTATGGGGCGGTTCAGGATGTACTTCAGTGCGTCTACCCGGGAGACCAACTGCACCTCATGGAGCTGCAGGTAATGTCACAACTTCTGCACGGCGAATACGAGCGCAAGGCAGCTCTTTTCGATGGGGGAGTATCTGACCTCCGTATCGAGAAGCATGCGGCTGAGATAGTAGAGACTGTTCTCAGTACCCTCATTATTCTTCTGGGCGAGCAGCGCACCGAGGGATCTCTCCAGGGTGGTCACATAAAGGACCAGCGGATTTCTGGAGATGGGTGGCATCAAGACCGGAGGTTGGAGCAGATACTGCTTGATTTCCTCGAAGGCGGTCCGACACTCCTCATCCCATTCATAGGCGGTGCCCTTCTTCATGAGCCGGGAAAAGGGCTTACACTTGCCGGCCAGATTCATGATGAATCGTCATATATAGGCTAAGTGGCCTTGAAGGCCTCGAAGCTCCTGAATGTTGCTTGGGGGAGGCATTTGGCTGATGGCCTTGATCTTCTCCGGGTCGATCTCGATACCTCGGTATCTGATAAAAAATCCCAGAAACTTCCCATAGGTGACCCCGAAGGCACACTTCAACGGGTTCATCTTCAGGTGACGGGAATGGAGGAAACCGAACACTTTCTTGAGGTCTTTGAGATGGTCCTGGGGCTGACATGATTTGACTATGAGGTCATCCACATAGCATTCCACCAATGTCCCGAGGATCGTTTTGAATATGCGATGCATGGACCTCTGATAATTGGCACCTGCATTTTTCAAACCGAAAGGCATAACCTGGTAGCAAAAGGTACCTTGGGGAGCCCTGAAGGTAGTGGACTCCTCGTCTTTGGGGGCCATCCAGATCTGGTTGTACCCGGAGTATCCATCCATGAAAGAGAGGGCTTGGAACCCGGCTGTGGCGTCAATCAATAAATCTGTCACCGGGAGTGGGAAGTCATCCTTTGGGAAGTGGCGATTAATATCGCAGAAGTCGATGCAGACTCTGATCTGCCCATTCTTCTTCCTGACTGGCACAATGTTGGCAAGCCACTTGGGGTACTGTACTTCCTTAATGAAGTTGGCTTTGATAAGCTTGTCAACATCGGCCTCAACCATAGCACCATGAGAAGGGTGCATTTTCCTGGGGGGCTGCTTAAACCCACGGTGTTTCGCCGGGAGGCCCAGACAGTGAATGGCTACCTGGGGATCTAGTCCTAGCATCTCATTGTAACTCCAGGGAAACACGTCATGGTGTTGTTTGAGGAAGTCTACGTACTGCTGCCGCTCCTCGGGGGACATGGCTGCACTGATCAATGTGGGTCTCGGATCTGCCTCGCTACCAAGGTTCACCTGTACCAGCTCATCAACCGTGGTAGAGACGCCTTCTTCAAAGGCAGGGGTAGCATCCTCCTGGTCTTCCTCCCCACCCGCAGGGGGACTTCCCACGACGGGAGATACTTCTGGGCTATCAAAATCTGAGGGGTAGCTGGTGTCGGCTTGGGTAGTAGCGGTCATCACATCGGGAGACTCACTTTCCATTGAGACCATAGCAATGAAGGAATTCGATCCTATCCCATCTGGCATTCGGCCTAAGGGGCCACGTTTGATAATATCAAAGCAGTGGTGACGTGTCAGCCTGAGTCGGCGGATTCCAGCCCGGCGGAAGAGACACGTATAGCGTACCGCCGTCGTCATAATCTTGACATTCTGGTACCGTACAGGGGTAGGAGGTTCCAGGATGACCTGATCCTGTTTGATGTAGGAGTACGAGGTGATTTTCCGCCGTCACTTGGACATGGGAACATGCCTTCCTTGCGTACCCGAAACAACAAAACATTGCCCCGTGTCGGGGGTCGTGGCCTCCAACTGGTGGATCGGGAGGATGTAGGCGTCATCCATTCTTGCCCAGGGATCACTTGTGACTGGGGTGGGTTAATCCTCACTTACTAGGATTTTTTTTATCCTTACTTTTGTAATAAACCGTATCCAGATAGTGGGCCTCACAAGAAGCGAAAGGGGACGCATCTCCTTGGAGCATGCCTACTCGGCCGTTGAGGGAGTATTTGAGGCACTGGTGATACGACGAAGGGACCACTGCATGCAGATGGAGCCATGGCCTACCCATCAACGCATTGTAGGCGGTGTCCTGAGAGACGACCATGAACTCGGTGCTAGCAATTAAGCCACTGAACTGAGTCTTCAGGCAGATCTTGCCGATTGGGGTTTGCTCGGTCCTGTCGTACCCCTGGATTCTGACGTCAGGGGGAGTTAAATCACCTTCAGACAGACCCAGCTTTCGCAACGTCTGGTTCGGAATTAGATTGATTCCAGAACTTGTGTCAACGAGGCAGCGGTGGACTTCCACGCCATTGAAGTGTCCAGTAATGTACAGCGGGTGAATGTGCCCCTGTATAGGAGGGTCCTCATCTTCACCGGAGAACGAGATAACCGCCTGACATTCAGCGTTTCCAATCATCTCAGTATGGAAGGCTTCTGCAGCTGCCACCTCTGTCTCAAACTGGAGGGGACTCCTTAAGGCCTCGGCAAGTTCCTCGCGCATTTCGGATGACAGGCGAAGGGCCTCAAGAATAGAAAGCCTCGCCGGAATGCCGGCCAGGTGCTTCAGGACATCATACTTTCGTGCCAAACGCGAACCTCTGCTTACAGGAGGTCGTTCGGCATTTTGAGGCATAGCGGGTCCTGCTGGTTGAACCGGCGATCGGCTAGTACTGGGTACATCCTGCTGCCTACTAGTTGAAGCCTGGATATTAGTCATCGGACTAGTATTGGACAGCGGAGGCTGGCCTGTAGCCGGGCAAGACTGACTGTGATACGAACGAGGCAGCTCTCCCTGATCTAGTAGCACGAACGACGGTGGAGGTGGAGACGAGGGAGTTAGATGGGGTTGCGCGTGTTGAGATCTGCACTGAGCCTGCTTTCTGGTCTCAGTAGCGTGCACAGCTTGGCCAAAAGTGCCCGCTGACGTACCCCGATGGTCGGTGCGGTTGCGATCCTACTGACGTTGACGTCAGCTAGGAACATTGGGGAGGTTCGCCTGGCGTTCCCCCTCGTCAGGAGTCATAAAGGGCTTTACCAGCTCCACGGTGTTAACTGAAGCGTACCCCTGGCTGTCGCTCGAGGATTCATCCACCACTGGACAGATTCTGGGAGGAATCCTCATTTCAGGGGGCATAAAGTCGCCAAGAGTGTGGGATGACGACGGCACCGGCGGTGCGCATTGCTTCTTCTTGCGTCGCCGCTGCTTGCCCTTTTGGGAAGAGGTCGACTGTGAAGATGATGCGGAGGCACCGGCTACTTCTTCTGAAGGTTCTGACTGCTTCAGGCGCACCCAGATGATACCATGGGCATGGATGATGGTCTTTCGAGCCATCCAGTCATCGTATTTCTGGGATCCGCAGCTGGGGACCTGCTGCCACTCGCCTTCGTTGTTGATGCTGATCTCTAATCCTGCAAAGACACCCGCCACTTGTGCTGGTGTCGGGCCCAACTTGACTATGTTGTTGTTGACCTGATCTTGAAGCCAGTCTTTAAACACATAGCATTACTTGAGGGTGTGCCCTATAATTTGATGATAAGGGCAGTAGTTGGGGTGATCGGTGAGATTCGCCTCTGTCGGCCTTCTGCACTCGGGCAGACGCACAATCCCTTGCTCTAGATCACTTCGAAAGTAGCCAGGGACCTGATTTTCGTTGAATGAATAAATCTGGTGCCTCCTTTCCGGATAGGGGGCCCTGGGGGATTGGCCCTGACGAGGGGCCGGAGGGGCCTGCCGAGGAGGTGGCGCCTGATTGTCTCGCCTAGGTGGCGGTGGCGCATTGCGTGGGGGAACCTGTTGGTTCTGAGGAGTTCGATGCTGGGGAGGAGCCTGTGCTTGAGGTGGAGGACCTCTGCGAGGTTGCGGGGGTGGTGTCGCTGGCAGTAACTCCAGCTGCCTCGGGGATTCTATTTGGACCACTGTGGCGGGTTCAGCCCTGGCGGTCCTCCTATCCGGGATCATGGGGGGCAACAAACGCGCCTGACTAGCCTGTTGCAGGGCTTCCTCGAGGCGCTGAGCCTTATCCAAGAAATCTCTGAACCCTCCAGGGTAGTTCTGGGTAATTAGGGAGGGTACTAGCTCCGTTTTGACGTTCCCCACACACATCGTCAGTAATTTCTCCTGAGTCAGTGGCATATCAAGGGAATACGTAAGTCCCTTCCACCGGGTGATGAAATCTGCAACCCACTCATCAGGACTCTGCTTGCACATGAAGAGGTCTGCAATGCTGGTCTTCCATGTGGTGGAGCTGAACTGGTACAGGAACTGCCGGCGGAGATCCTCCCAACCGGTCACCGATCCGATAGGGAGATGGCTATACCAAACGAATGTTGCACCTTCCAATGTCTATACAAAGCATCGGAGCTTGGCGGCTTCTTGCTGAGCCGGGGTCCCCAGCATGGGGCCACACCTGGAAGAAAAATGTGCCAAGTGCTGTGGCGGGTCCCCTGTCCCGTTGAACGGTGAGAAAGTGGGGTTCCCAAAACCCGAAGGTGTGGTCATATCATCCACCCACGCGGGATACGGCTTGCCATCCGTTGGGACCGCCACCTGCCGCGTTTCCAATGCTTCGAGGCGGGCTGTGAGTGCCGCAATAAGATCATCCGGGTGGGGGTCCCTATCTTGACGGGGATCCCTAACCACAAGTGCATTGCCAGGTTATTCAACACGGTAGATGGCTTCGGCCATTTGTGGATCAGCTGGCGGAACGACCTGCGGGGCGACTGGGGGAACCCGGGCTGGGTTCTTCAGATTTCCCTGTCGCTCAGGGGGGGTTGGCGAAACGTATCGCGCCCTCTTGCCATACGTTCCGGCTTCTGCCCTATCTGCGGCAGTAGCATGATTAGGGTTACCCGGAGGAATCTCACTGGGGGGGAATTGTTCCTGCCCCTGCTGCCCCGGCCTGGGATTACCATAGTCGGGTCGCCGCTCTGCGGCGCGCTCAGCCAAGAGTTCGTCAACCAGCCTCTTCTGCTCGGAAAGCTGTTGGCATAACGTAGCCTTCTCGGGATCTTCATCCGTTTTCTGCACAGAGGAGGACGAGTCAGAGTGCTTGACAGTTCCGACGTGCTCCTTACCCTTGCCGGTGTTTCGATCGAGTACCAGCAACTCGGTGGGTATGGGGAGGCCTAGAAGGTTCCTCTGGTGACAGGTAACTCTCCCTGATGGGTCCAGCAGTGGCGATATGCCCTCGGGGGGAAAGTATCCATCAAGGAGTTCAAGCTCATCTTCCTTTTCCACAATGTCGGCCATGTGGACCGCGACCCATCTCGAGGGCATGTCCTCGATGTCACATAATGAATCAGGCTGTCGTCGGATAGGGTCGAAGAGGAGAGCGGCATAGTGTCCCCAACCACGGACTTTCACATGGGGGTAGCTTCCCTGATGATTATGCGGATTGCTTTGAAACTTTGGACGCATTTCCGCCGAAGGGCACTCTGGCGGCCTAGAAACTCAGGGCGCTGGGCCACAAGAAGTGCGGCAGCATCGATCAGGCGGCACTACTCGCCGATTTCTTCGAAGTGCTCTCGACTTCTGGGGTACACCACCCATTCGTAACAGAGGCGGAAGTGTGTCTCCCATAGGGTTTGACAGAAACACCCCACTTCTTCAGGGGTAAGGGACTCTGGTACGTGAAAGTTCAGCGCTGTCGTCGGCCAGAACTTCTCCGGGAAGTAATCTGCTGTAAGAATACTCCAGAATCTCCTGGGTTCAGACTCAGGGTCCGGCCCTGTATTGCCCCACTCATCAACCGAGGGCGGCTGAGGGACCGGTAGTGGTACCGAGGTGGACCTCTAGGATAGTAGACTCAGCGGCGGAGAATACGGCGAACGAGCTGACTGGACGCCGAATTGGGGGCCATCCTCCGAAGAGCAAGGTGACCTGGCCACGATGTCACGGTATGATGGGCTGATAACCACAGCTTCCGGCACAGGAATCGCAGCTACCGATGACTGGTCATGTCGTCGCTCTACCGTCGTTGGCCCCCAAAATAGATCTCCGTGATCTTAGGTAGAGGTAGAGGGCACTTTCGGTGACGATGACGGTGATTGCGCGGTCGAGACCTGCGGAATTCCTAGGATCTCTTCCTCCTGGATGTACCTGCAAAGAGAGATGGGAATCTGGTGGACCTCATGTTCCGGGAGAATGAGGCTAACGCATCTGGTTCCTGCCCCAGTCCTTGATACGGAGGAGCGGGGAGAAGGTTCCATGGCTGAGTCGCATTCTGCCTCAGAGTCGGAGAAGCAGGCAGGTTTGATCTCCACCCGGGCTTTCCTAGGATTCTTCTTGTGGCGGCGACGACCCGCTATCCTGCCCCGAGGTGGCTCTTCGGGACAGGTTTGATCCCTATCATGGAGTCTCGGGGTGGCGCTGGCGCTGTGGCGGAGGGGAGCCCCACTCGAGACAGCCAGGGTGCGAGGAGCACTAGGGAAAATGTTGAAGGGTACATGGGGAGGACCTCCATGAACAACACCCATGTAGGAAAATCCTCTGTTGGAATCAGCAGGAGCATGGGGAGGACCTCCATGGTCGATGCGGGCGGAGCGAGGCTGACCTTCACTCCTCGAGTTGCAGGGGCGAGGAGGACCTTCGCCGGTTGCAGAGAGGACGTAGAGAAGGCCCCCACGTTGGAGAAGGACCGGATGGACAGTTCCTTCAGATCAGTGGTCGGGGGCAGGAGGATGGGCTCCATACCCTGTAGAGTGGGCGTAGGAGAGGTTTCCGCACCGGGCGTCACTATCGAAGGGCAGGTCTTCCCTCGGGATGGGGTTAGCATGAGGCATACCTCCATGACGAACTTTGGAGTGGGGAAGGCCCATGCTCTGTGGAGTGGTTGTACGGGGAGGACCTCCGTACGGGGTGACATCACCGCGGGTCAGTTTGCGGCGATCATCACTTGGGCCTGCAACCCGGAGAGTCAACCCAGCCTGCCCGTGGGGCGGTTGGGGTCTCGATCCTGGTTTGGTGAAGGAGTGCCCCTGCTCAGTGTATGCGGGGGCTTCATGATGTACATCGACGGTGGCTCTGGCCACTGTAGCTGTCAACATCGACGCGCCTGGGCGAGCGTCCTCAGCCCGGGCCCGGCGCTGACGTCGGGTCAGGCGGGCTGGTGCAGGTGGTGCAGGGGCATGGCCTGCCTGCTCTTCCTGCAGAGTTGGACGGCAGCGCTGACGCGGCCAGGCGGGAGCTCTCGCCTGGAGCCCTTGGGTCGGGACCCTGAGCGGGCTGAGCCGGACGGCGCCTTCCTCTTCGGCGTAAGGCGAGGAGTCGTCAAGGCGTTCCGGGGACAGGCTCCTGAAATGATTGAACGTTGGGGTGGGGAGCAGGGGCTCCCTGCGTGGCCTGTTAGGGCGGCATTGACGGCGAGGCCTGGATGCCTCCGGTTCCAGGTGGGCCATATCCCTAGTTGGGATGACCCCTTCCTCCTCGTACCTGCGCACGAGGTTGTTGATCACCCTTCGCTGGATGACCTCTGATGGGGAAAGGTGATGTGGGCGCCCCGTATTCCATGATGTGGCAACCATCGTGGCAGTAGCGGCGCCATGTGGGGTGGACGTGGCGATGTTGCCCCTGCCCCTGCGTAGGCTATCGGATGGTGATCGCGTCTCTGTAACAGCAACCTGGTTCCTGAGAAATGAAGGGATCAGCTCATCAGCACTGAGAGGGAAGAGGATTGACAACCAGTGCCCCAGCGTCCTTCCATTATACACGTCTGTAAGGAGGATCCATGCCAACACGCTACAGAAAGGAGTGCCCCACGTTCTACTGCCCCGACTTCTGGTGAGTTTCACGACAGGCCCGTTATTTTCTTGGCGGGACCAGGCACCAGATATCTAGATCCGGTGACACGTCAATCTACTGGTGTCTCGAACGCTACTAATCTCCATATTGAGGAGAAGAATTTCATGTCGGTTTCACCATTTCTGTTTCCGACGCTTTCGCCAGGGCGTGCGCGCGCACCCGTCCGTGGAGGACGACGCGCCGCGCTTGTTGCCTCACGTTCCCTCTTTCCAAAGGCGGGCGGCATTCGTTCCTTGTTCAGGTACGTCTGCTCCTTGATCGAAATGGGATGATGGGATGTCGGTTCTTCCTTATTTGGATTCCTCCTCATAACTCATCACCTATTCCGGGTCTCCCTCATAGATTTAATATGTAGTTCGTGAAACTCTTCCCAGTGCCATGTTTTCATGGATGCTGGTTAATTACACTGCTTCTATCTGGACATTCCAAAGGGTCTAGTTAGGGCAGCAACCTTCAGTCGGGGGAGTAGTCACGTTGAGGCATCAGTAGCGTGTCTGGATGCTGGGGAACCTGGCATGTCTGTCTATTATCCCTGATCACAGGGCTTCTCGAGGGCGTGGAAGCCCGAGGCATCCCACATCGAACGCGGGGAATTATATGTCATAGACACATATCTGAGGTTTTCCTCAGCTTCCCGTGTTTAACACAGGGTACGCCGCGAGTTTAACGTCCAGTAGAGACGGATCAACCCAACCAGAGCATTAGCTAGGATATATCGGATTGAGGGATTTCCCTTGGAGGGATGCCGATATCGGGACCAACCCGTGGGCGGCTGTGAAGAGCGTACCGACATGGTCTCACCGGGATATGATGGTCCGGGCGAGGATCGGGATGGATGGTGGATGAATGGAGTGGAGGGGATGAAATGGGACCATCGCAGGGGCGACGGTGGAGTTGGGATTGAGCCTTGAAGAGGCTTCCTACGTATCCCCGTGGAAGGGAATCAAAGTACGCGTAGTTCGGGATGGTGCCGGTAAACCGGCATGAGGGTGGACCTTGGTCCGATGGGCATCGTCAGCGAACCGACATGAAGGTGGACCTTGGTCTGATGAGAGATGGGGTTGAACCCCAAGGAGGCTTCCTACGTACCATGCCTTGACATGGATCAAAGACCACGTAGTTTAGGTTGGGTGAAATACAGTTTAACGTCATGTGGGATGGGGGTGAACCGACGTTAATAAACGGCGGGCGATGGGTGTCGGAGGAACGACGTAAATGAGGGATTTTGGTCCGATGGGAGATGGGCTTGAACCTCGGGGAGGCTTCCTACATACCACGCCTTGACAGGTATCAAAGTCCTCATAGTTCGGGTGAAAATGGGGGCTTGGCACACCGACAAAGAGATGGTTTGGGCCAATGATTGTTGGGCTTGAACCTCGGGGAGGATTCCTACGTACCACGCCTTGACATGGATCAAAGTCCTCGTAGTTCGGGTGGAATAAAATTTAACGTCATGCGGGATGGGGTTGAACCGACATGAATGAGGTCGGAACAACCGGATGGTGGGTTTGAACCTCGTAGATGCTTCCTACGTACCACGCCTTGGCATGGATCAAAGTCCTCGTAGTTTAGGTTGGTCATAACAGCTTACCGTCGGACTGGAATTGCAGTTTAACGTCGTGTTGGACGCAGGTAGAACTCAATGTGAATTGGATGATAGGTGGGCTTGAACCTTGTGGAGGCTTCCTACGTACCATGCCTTGACATGGATTAAAGTCCTCTTAGTTCAAATGGGGCTTTGTCGGTGAACCGACATGAAGGTGGACCTTGGTCCACTTGTGGTGGGCTTGAACCTCAGGAAGGTTTCCTACATACCATGCCTTGACATGGATAAAAGTCCTCGTAGTTCGCTATGGAATGGGTGTGCAGTTTAATGTCATGCGGGACAAGGGGGGCACACAGTTTAACGTCATGCTGGATGGGGGTGTGCAGTTTAACGTCATACTGGACGGAGTGTTCAGTTTAACGTCATGCTGGACGAAAGGCGAAACTCGACGTGAATGAACGACCGAGTAATGTGGCTTGTGGCTTGAACCTCATGGAGGCTTCCTACGTACCATGCCTTGACATGGATCAAAGTCCTCGTAGTTCACTAGTGAGTCACAACGGCTTGCCGTCGGACCGGAATGCAGTTTAACGTCATGATGGACGTAGGTGGGACCCGACGTGAATAAATGACGGGTGGGCTTGAACCTCAGGGAGGCTTCCTACGTACCATGCCTTGACATGGATCAAAGTCCTCATAGTTTGCTAATGAAGGTGGGGGTCAGGTTCGGTGCTCACTCTAAGCCCACGTGAGTCATGCTCGGTGTGAGAAACAAGAGGTTGCAAGGACCTGACGATCACGTCGCGAAGGATGCATCCGTGAGAAGCGAAGAGGGGATTACGCTTTAGGTGGCCCATGGTGCTGGGACTTACTCCAGGATGGAGGCCCAGGGTCGGGTCACAGTTTAACGTCATGTGTTGAGGACGTGGTGCTTGGCAGTTTAACGTCCTGCAGCTCGGACGAAGGGGGTTCACTCCGCACCCCTAGGACTTACATAACCGGTACCCTCTAGTCCTTGGGGAAGGGAAGGTACCAGCAAGGCCATGGTCAAGGGGGTTTGTGGAACGAACCATCAAAGGTTCCATGTTAGCGTGGCTATGCGAAGAAGCAATAGCCATTAGCGTGCCTATGCGACGGAGCATTAGGTGAAGCTATGCTACAAGTGGTATTGTCCATGGGACTTTGAAATCACATCGTGCAAGCCTGGAGGGTCGCACGGGAAGAGGAATTTCTAAGAAAAGGAGTGTGCTTCGCGAAGTGGAGTGCCTTGGCCTTAGCATGGGGCATAGGTGTGAGTGGAAGGTGCTTCGCGAAGTGGAACAGCGTTCGCGGAGCACTGCCTCGCGAAGAAGAGGTGCCTCGCGAAGCAGGGTCTTGCGAAGCAGTGTGCTTCGCGATGTGTAGCGCTCCAGCCTTAGCATAGGAATCACTAACAGGGGTTGGGTGTTTCGCGAAGCATAAGTGCTCCGCGGCTGCCCGGGTTCCCGTGGGAATCCCCTTCCTTCGCGAATGCCCTTGAGCTTCGCGAAGGGCATCCCTCTCGGAAGAGGGGCTCAAAATGAGAGAAAGCAAAGGCGTCTCGTGAAGTAGAAGTACCTCGCGGAGCTCATGATTCCCGGGGCAAAGAGTGCTTCGCGATTCGGGAGAGGAGAAGCCGAAAGGTCGGATTGTCCGTCTCGGGACTCAGGGGGAGTCCAGTATTTATAGGGAAGGGGTGCCACGAAGCAAAACTCATGTGCCACCTCTGGTGCTTCGCGGCGCACTCGTGAACTTCAAATGCCTTCGCGGAGCATTACCGCCTCTGGAGCTTCGCGGCAGACTCACGAACGCCAAATGACGTCGTGGAGCATTACCGCCTCTAGAGCTTCGCGGCGGGATCGCGAACGTCAAACGCGTTCACGGAGCTTTACCACCTCTGGAGCTTCGCGGCGGGCTCGTGAATGTCAAACGCGTTCGCGGAGCTTTACCGCCTCTGGAGCTTCGCGGCGGGCTCGCGAACGTCAAACGCCTTCGTGGAGCATTACCGCCTCTGGAGCTTCATGGGGCCGCGATGTTTGGGGGCGCTTCGCGTTGGCGCTTCGCGTTGTTGCTTCGCGAGGCAGCGTGCCAGCCTTCTTTTTCGCTCCTTTCTTTCGGGCCATATTTTGGCACCAACAGGTACCCTTCGACACATTTATACAGAAGTCTCTTGGTCATTATGATGACCATGCTGGTTTTAAATCCACTCAGTGGGGCACTTGAAGTTTATTGTCATTCATAAGGACATGGATTATTTTAGAGTTGGGATCGAACCCGTAGACGGGCTACCTACGTATCCTTTGTTTAGAAAAGGAATCAGAACCCACGTATTTCGAGTAAGGGAGTATGATGTTCATGATTGATGTCTCAAAGAAGGATGTCACAATTACTTTTACACTCTAAGCTCACGTGAGTCATGCTAGGTGTGAGAAACAAGAGGTATTGGTAAAAATTAGACAATTGTGCAATGAAAGATGCAATCATAAGAAATAATGTGGGGCTTATGTATGTATGACTGCCCAGATAAATGAAGGTTAGGATTTACTTTAGGGAAGAAATCCAGGAACAGGGTCTATAAAGGTATATGTGCTTCGTGGAGATTTTGAATAATCTAACTTGGGGATTACTCCTGAAAAGGAGGCCCAAATTAGGAGAAGACTTATGATTGGGTTTTACTCCTGTAAAGGAATACCATGTCAAAGGTAAATTAGGACTGGTTAAGAGAAATTAAGACTGGGGATTACTCCTGAAAAGGAGGCCCAGGTCAAGGATTAAGGTTTGAGGCTTACTCCTGAGGAGGATGCCCAAATTAGGGGACTAGGGCTTACTCTTATGGAGGATTCCCAGATTTGGGAACTTTAAGAATTAGGGCTTACTCCTAAGGAATATGCCCAAGTTAAGAATTATGACTGGGGCTTACTCCTAAGGAGGATGCCCATATTTGAGACTAGGGCTTACTCCTGAAAAGGAAGCCCAGGTTAGGGTATCTGGGGATTACTCCTAAGAGGATGCCCAAATTAGAGGACTTATGACTGTGGATTATTCCTGAAAATGAGACCCAGGTTAAGGATTCTCTCATCTTAAAGGATGAGATTGAATGAATGAAATCTCAATCTTTAGTGACATAAAGATGTGTAAATCACTAGGTTTTGAGAGATATTCCACATAATTCCTTTCAGATAAGGAATTCAAATCAAGAAATCATGCCATAAATGGCTTTGAAGAGTATCTTGAAGACTTGATCTTGAATAGGAAAGGTGTAATGGCTTAAGAGGGGTGAAATGGGCAAGAAAGGCACCCAAAAGGGCAGGGGCGCGCAAGTCCTGGCAGGCGCGCAGGTACTGTGTGGGTTCGCAAGTCCTGGTCACACTGGTATGCATGCGCGACACATGGTGTACTTGCACGACGATTAACCAGAAGAGTAATACTTGAGCGACTCTGCATTAAAGCCTTTAGAATCCTCTTGAGGTTCTTTCAGAAGAAGGGCGTGCAAGATCTATTGAAGGAGTAAGGCGGCGCACAAGTGTGGCCCTTTTTCCTTAAGGGCTGGCCACTCAGGCGCGCAAGTGTTGATGAGTTTCAACACTTAGGCCTTCCTCCCCCTCTTTATATTTTCTGTTCTAGGTAATAAATTACCTTAGAAGTGTTTCGGAAGCTTTGAGAAGAGACTAGGGCGTCGGGAGCTCAAATCTGAGTTTCTGGAAAAAAATCCTCCCGAAATGGGGGGCCCACAGGGTCTATTTATAGGCAGGAGAAGACCCCGGGCGGTTACCACTTAGGTCGCGCAAGTCACTTGCGTGACCATAATGCGTCGCGCAAGTGGAATTGCGCGACTATGAGGAAAACTTGCGTGACTTATGGGCAATCTTCTCCTTGTTCATCCCTTTGTCGATTTTTGATATTTTCTTCAAAGGATGAATCAATTTGTGCTAAGTCATTTCCCTTTTCTGATTTTTAGATTCTGTGATGAAAGGAGAATCAACAAAAGTCCTCCATCAGAGTTCGATCTGAAAGAAATGAGGATTTGACTCTAAGGAAATCAAAGACATCCAAAGGAAAGGTGGCGCACAAGTCTTGATGGCGCAAAGGGCGGCGCGCAAGTGCTCATTACACAGGGCCTGGGCACACTGGGTGTAGGCGTGCAGATAGGCCTCCTGGCCTATAAATACACAGTTATTGGTCGTGCTTCGCATCTGATTCCTAATTCTCGATCTCTCACCGTGAAAGTCATCTTCTTTCCGTTGTTTCCTCGTTGTCGCACCGCTGTCAAGTTAATAGGACTTTCACGGTGAAAACATGCACGACAAAAACTTGTGTGACACATTTAACACTTGTGCGGCACATCCATACTTGCGCGCCTTAATGCCTTATCCATTTTTCTGAATTTATTTTAAAAAATTTATGAAAAATAAATCCATTTAAGAGTTAATTTATTCAACTCTTTTGCAGAATCAATGGCTCTTAGACCTAGAATAGTTGATGAACTGGCTAGCAAGCGGATAGATGATATGATGGACATCATTGGCCATGATTACTATGATATCTGTGACAGAACTCTCCCAGATTTGGCTAAGTACTTGAAGAAATACCATCTTAATTTCCCACAGAGCATCTACCTGCCTCTATATGGTCATGTTCATCTGCAAGGAGTAAATGTTCTAGATGCAAAGAACTATACACCTGAAATGCAGTTGCACTTATACTCCTTCATTTCGGTTATGCTGTGCATTAAGAGCAACAAAAATGGTGTGAACTTTCAAATTCTTCCTCCATGTCATTTCCTTGCAGATATGAAAATGGCAAACCCATGGGCTGAAATGTTTTCCACTGCCGGTTGTTGGAGATAAGGCAAACATGGTATTAGAGCAATATCTGAAAAGATTACTCTCTCCAAATGGCTCTTTACTTCCAATGCTCCATTCTCAAATCCATGTATCCATCTTCCAAGTCTCTTGGATAGAAACAGAGTCACTATTTGATCAGCAGAAAATTTTCTCAAACTGCACTCAAGAACATCCTTTTACAATTGTTCCAAGAAGAGCTGGTATCACTGCATCTCTTATTGTATCCAGTTTAATGAATGAATTCCAAGTGGTTGCCGATGAAGCTCGGGATTTGGTTCATCAATTGAAGACTTATATTTAAAGCCTCTTGTAATTCTTGAAAAAGAGAAGAGACTCCAGTCTGTGGATGTCCTTCTAACTCTTGTGCATCAATGAAAAGCACTTTCACCTTCACTCATTTGTACATGCATTCTCTTTTGCTACATGCTTTAGATTTTACCTAAGCCAATGGGCCTAGTAAGCATAGTTTGATTTTTACTATGATTAATGTAAATAACCCTACAAACTTCGAATCTTTTAATTGCTCAATGTTACCTAAATCATACAAAAATGTATGTTTAGTGAGCTGGGAACTTGACTTTTATTCAGAGTTCCCCTGTCTTTTTTGGGAAGTTTAAAGTCATGCACATCGGACATACAAAGGCTAATGTTTAAGGTTGAAATAGCTTTGACCGAAATGGATTAGAATTGACTCAATTCCTTGAAAAGTCATCTGAAAACATATTACCATACTCAAGTATGAGGGAAAATATGTAAGATATGACTTAAGAATATTTGAATCTGGGGAATGATATGAAAAAGAGCTAAAAGGCATTATAAGAAGTAGTTTCCAAGAATGATGTTACCATTATTTAACAAACACGTTAGGGGGTTGAATTATGTAGGGCCACCTAAGGGCATTGGCTGCATAGTTAAATAAAATAGTATCTTTTGGCTAACAATTCTGTTTTGTAGACTGTTTATGCAAGGCCACCTATGGGCACGTGCTGCATAGTCAGGCAAAAGAACTCTCAAAAATTTACTTTCCTAGTGCTAAAAGCCAGTGAAAGTTTATGGAAATTCAAATCTTCCAAAGTATAGAGTTTTTTTGTATGGAAAGAGGTACTTGAATATGGAGAAAATATTTCCAAACAAAATTATCAAAGAACTGGATGAATATCACTCCTAAGAAGGTCTAACCCAAACGTAGGGAAGGAGAATATAAACCATAGACTTGAATACTTTCAGATCATGAAAAAGGATATGGGACAAATATGTTAAGGATGGCTATTTTTTTGGATCCCTACATACTGTCATTTAAGACAAATAAGGACAAAATAGGCATTATTCCCAAGAATGAAGTTACCACTATCCGAAAAACCTGTTAGGGGGTTGAATTATGCAGGGCCACCTAAGGGCGTTGGCTGCATAGTCAAATAATAGTATCTTTTGGCTAACAAGTCTGTTATGTAGACTGTTTATGCAAGGCCGTCTATGGGCACGTGCTTCATAGTCAGACAAAATAACTCTCAGAAGTTTGACATTTTTGTGACTATAAGTCATGAAAAGGGTTATGAGGATCTGAAAATATTTAAGGTTGGGATTATGACACATAAATATGGGTATTGTTCAATGTATACAGAGATACATAGATCAATTCTAACCATAATCATGTTGTGGCTGGGTCCTGAATTGAAATGTTAGACTTCACTACGTATCCCATAAGAATGAGAATCAAGCCATACGTAGTTCTTAAACTACAGTTTAACGTCGTGTGGGACAAAAGGATTAGAGATCTTAGTTTAGGGTCATAGAGCTTGGACCATTGTAAGAAATACACAGTGTGTGTTTTCATGGGGACTTTTCAACCAAGGGACTAAAAAATGGAATTTGGAGTTAGGCCCAAAGACTTGGGGCTGGATTCGAGGGACACTTGAACGTTCCTACGTATCCCATAAGGATGGGAATCAAGGCCACGTAGTTATAGAACTACCCTTTGTACAAATTTGGTTCGTACATGTGAAGGGTGAAAGGGGACTTTAGTACAATGATGGTTTAACCCAAGATAAAAGGTTTGGGTGTTGCCATGTATGCACGTAGTCTTTGAAATGAAACATGATTAAAAAAAATGTAAATAATGGTTCCCTCTCAGGTGAGGGTATCAAAGAATATTGTAGTTTATTGTCATACTGGACAAAAGTGTTGTATATTTTAACGTCGTATAACAAGGATGAAAGTGAACCAATATAAAGATATTGATTCTTGGGCGGTTTCATGAATTAACATCGTATGAGATGGAGATGAACCGACATGAAGAGATTGGTTTGGGGCTTGAACCTTGGGAGGTTGCCTACATACCCAGACTAGAAGGCAAGGATCAAAGTCCGTGTAGTTCAATTAAATAATGAATTAATGATCAAGTTGTTCTTGGGGACAACGACCTAAAAAATGATGTTGGGACTTACACATGGTTAGCGGCCCAGAGAGAGTTTTATGGTTGAGGTTTTCTCTAAGCTCACGTGATTCATACTCGGTGTGAGAAACAATAGGTAACAACAACCTTAACGATGCATAGTTTAATGTCATGTAGGACATATAAAGGGACTATGCAGTTTAAAGTCTTGTAGTTAGGACTATTGGTGCTGCACAGTTTAGTGTCACGTAGCAGGGAAAAAATACAGTTTAATGTCATGTTGGATGTATCACGGACTTTCTGTACAGTTTAGCATCATGTAGTTAGGACGATGGGGACAATAGAGTTTAACGTCATGTTGGACGAAAGGGGGACTATGCAGTTTAATGTCATGTAGGGAGGACAAAAGAGTACACCATTTAACGTCATGTTGGATGCATTAGGGACTTTTTCACAGTTTAACATCATATTGGACGAAAATGGGACGATACAGTTTAGCGTCATGTTGGACGAAAGTGCGAATAGTTTAAGGTCATATGCATGGACCGTGGATGGTGTAGTTTAAGGTCATGCAGGACCTTTGATGATTATGTAGTTTAACGTCTTTCCGGACATAAGGTACTTTTATACAGTTTAGCTTCATGTAATTAGGACGTCATAATTTAATGTCTTGCTGGACGTAAGGGACTTGAAAATAGTTTAGGGTCATATGCATGGACCGTTGATGATGCATTTTAAGGTCATACAGGACCTAGTTGTAGTTTAAGGTCATACCAGACCATTTAGGGAACTTTTTCACAGTTTAATGTTGTGTGGGACGAAATTACAAATAGTTTAAGGTCATATGTATAGACCGTTGCTGTATAGTTTAACGTCATATAGAAAGGACAAGAACTTTTTCACAGTTTAACGTCGTGTGGGATGAAAGTAAAAATAGTTTAAGGTCATATGTATGGACTGTTTTTGTATAGTTTAACATCATATAGCAAGGATGAAAGATGGACTTTGCATTTTATACAAAATACTTCTTCAAAAATCTGGCATTGGTTGGAGTAGTGATGAGTTCTCCATCCATTGAGATTAATGAATAAGCTCCATTGGAGTAGACCCTATGTATTGAATAAGGTCCTTCCCATTTTGGCTCAAGCTTGGGAGGTTTCTTTCCTGGTATCATTGGAGTTCTAATAACTAATACCAATTCCCCCTGAGTGAATGAATGAAGACGAACTTTTTTGTTAAAAGCTCGTGCTATTTGATTCTGATAGACTTCCAAGTGGTGCAAAGTGCACAATCTTTTCTCATCTAACCGTTCCAATTCATTCAATCACTTTTGAGATTGTTCATCTGTAGATGATTGATCAAAAATGGAAACTCTGAGTGAGGGTAGTTGAACTTCAATGGTCAAGACGGCTTTCGTTCCATATACCAATGAATATGGAGTTGACTGAGTTGCAGTGCGGGTGGTAGTCCGATAAGCCTGTAAATCATGAAAGACTTTATCGGGCCATGACCTCTTATCTTTATCCACCATCTTTTGCAATATATTTGAAAGAGTCTTGTTAAAGGCTTCTATCTGGCCATTGGCCACTGCATGATACTGAGATGAATGGTTGGATTTGATGTTGTATTCTTGATACAACTTCTTCATCTCGGATGAACAGAAATTGGTGCCATTGTCCGTCAATATAATATGAGGGACACCAAATCTGGTAATGTTGTTAGACTTTATGAAGCTAACAATGCATTTAGAACTGACTTCCTTGAGAGGTATTGCCTCTTCCCATTTGGAAAAGAAGTCAGTAGCAGTAAGAATATACTTAAACTGCTTGGTCGTAGCCGAAGGGTAAGGTCCCACCACATCCATTCCCCATGTGGAAAATGGCCATGAGTATTTAGCTGTTTGAAGAAACTCTAGAAGTTGATGAATGAAGTTGTCATGTACTTGGCATGAATGACACTTCTTTGTGAAATCGACACAATCTCGTATCATTGAAGGCCAAAAGTATCCATGCCTTCGAATCTGATCAGACAGTCTATGTCCAGACTGGTGGGCACCACAGACTCCTGCATGCACTTCTTTCATGACAGCCATTGTCTCTTCACCATCAATGCATCTGAAGAGAACTCCATCAAAACCACGTTTGTAGAAAATTTTCTCTAGGTGATTTGGGCTATCTTAAATATTAAAATTAACCACATGTCACCGGATTTGTTCTTTCTCGGCTCTATCAGGTGGAAGTGTTCCATTTTGAAGGTATTCCCTGATAGGTGACATCCATCCTGTAGTATGACCATACGGTTCAGGAATGGGACAAATTTCATTAATTTCCTCTGTTCTGATTCAAACATAAGGTGAAATTTCATGATGGTGGGCAATAATGATGGTTGTCTCATCCCGATTTGGATCTACTAGAGCTGTGGCTATATTAGCCAATGCATCAACTTGAGAATTTTGTGATCTTGGGACATAATAAAATGTCGGTTCCAAAGGTAATTCCACCATTAACTCTCTGACGTAATCATACAAAGGGATTAGTTCTTCTTTTCTAATGGCATAATCCCCATTGACTTGTTTGATTACCTGGTCTGAATCACCTTTCACCTTTAAGTGATTCACTTGTGCTTGAAGTGCTAATTACAAACCTACGATGAGAGCTTGGTATTCTGCTTCATTATTGGTACCACCTTCCCACAATAAGAAGGAATAAGGTAACAATGCCTTTTCTGGAGAAATGAGCACAATTCCTAAGCCAACTTTGTTGAATTTAGTATTTTCCATTTTCCTCCCTGTTGGACTTCTGGAAGCACCATAAAAATACATTTCCCATGCCTGAGGACTTTCTTGAATAGAGAATACTTCCTCATCAGGGAGTTCAATATATGAAGATGTGTCTTCCACTGAAGGGTGTTCATCTAGGAAATCAGCCAGAGCTTGGCCCTTTATCGCCTTTTGAGACACATACTGAATGTCGAATTGCTGCAAAATAACTGCCCACCTTGCCAGACGTCCTGTAAGCATTGGACGACTTAGGATAAATTTGAGCGGGTTATTGCGAGATACCAATTGGACCTCATGATGTTGAAGGTAGTGTCTCAACTTCTAAACTGCAAAGATTAATGCCAGGCAGCACTTCTCAATACTTGAATACCGGGTTTCTACTTCAAGCATGGTTCGACTAAGATAGTAGAGACTATTTTCATTCCCAGCATCATTCTTTTGAGCAAGAAAGGCACCTAATGATCGCTCTAGATCTATCACATAGAGGATAAGTGGTCTTCCTTCAACAGGTGGCATGAGTATCGGTGGACTCAAGAGGTATTTCTTGAGAATATCGAATGCTTCTTGACATTCTTCAGTCCACTGGTAAGTGACTCCCTTCTTCATCAATTTGGTTAAGGGTAAACTTTTACCTGCTAAATTGGCGATGAAACACCGAATATAGGCTAAGTGTTCTTGAAGTCCTCTTAATTCTTTCAAATTTTGAGGAGGTGACATACCAAGGATTGACTTGGTCTTCTCAGTATCGACTTCAATACCATGATGGCGTACAAAAAATCCGAGAAATTTTCCTAAGGTTACCCCAAAAGCACATTTTAAGGGGTTCATCTTCAAATTATATTGTCGAAGCTTGCAGAATATGACTTCCAAATCAGCCAAGTGATTAGAACGTTGTTTGTATTTAACTACCAAATCATCTACATAGCATTCAACAAACTTCCCTAAGAAGGGTTTGAAGATACGATGCATGGCACGCTGATAAGTTGCACCTGCATTCTTTAAGCCAAAGGGCATTACCCGGCAGCAAAACACACCCTGAGGGGATCTGAATGTTGTATATTCCTCGTCTTCTGGGGCCATTCAGATCTGATCATATCCAGAATATCCATCCATGAAGGAAAGTGCTTCATATCTAGCTGTTGCATTAATTAGAAGTTCTGTAATCGGAACTGGGAAATCATCCTTAGGATAATGCCGTTTAAGATCTCTGAAATCGATGAAAACTCTAATTTGTCCGTTCTTTTTCTTTACAGGGACAATATTATCCAACCATTTGGGATATTGAACTTCTCTGACAAAGTTAGCTTTAATAAGCTTATCCACTTCAGCTTCAATTTTGGAAGCATAAGTTGGGTGTGTTCTTCTCGCGGCTTGCTTAAATCCTCGATGTTCTTCTGGTAAACCCAAATGATGAGTAGAAACATCAGGATCAAGCCCGGTCATTTCTGTATAGTTCTAGGAAAATATATCTTTATTTTGCTTTAAAAAAGAAATATACATCTCTTGCTCTTCAAGAGTCATGGCCACACTGATTAAAGTGGGGAATGGATCTCCTTTTGTACCCAGATTTATTTCTCTGAGTTCATCCACAGTGGTAGAGATACCCTCTTTAAATGCTGAAGGAGCATCTCTGAGATCTTCCTCTTCTTCTTCATCATGTGTTATTTCTTCCGTTTCTAATTTCATAGTAGATGATAAAGTATAATTCTCATGATCTGAAGAGATGTCAAAATTTTCATATTTTGAAGAAGAAGCTTCCATTTCCAACTTGATTGATGATGAAGGGTCTTCTTTGGGTAATAAATAGGAGATGATGGATTGAGAATCGACATCATTGTTCACCTACGATGTTGATATAACTTCTTCTAGCCTAATTGGCGAAGCATATACTTGTTGGATTTCAGTAGATGAAATGAAGATGTCACCATTTGTGCTTTCATCACTGCTTGGTAGATTACCAATTTCTCCTATGTTGTCTGGCTCGATTTCCGTAATTGACATTATGGATCTTTCCATAAGAGTATTTTGATTTGGGTCTATCTTGTCAATTTTACTGATAGGCAACACATAATCTGTACTCACATGTGTAAATGGATTTACTGGAATTTTTTCCAAACCATATGGAGCATTAACTTTGGTAATATCATTTGTTATGGATTTCTCCCTTTGCTTCATGTGATAGAATTCCGCCTTAATGTATTGAGACTCACATGTCTTGAACGGGGCATTATCACCATACAATGTCCCAACTTGACCATTGAAACAATATTTGAGACGTTGATGGTATGAAGAAGGGATAACCACATGTTGATGTAGCCAGGGTCTTCCAAGAAAAATGTTGAAGGCTGAGTCTTGATCAACAACCATGAAATCTGAATTGGATACAAGATCTCCAAACTGAGTTCTGAGTGTAACTTCACCCAGTGGTTCTTGTTCATTTTTATCATATCCCTATAGAATCATGGTGGAAGGAGATAAATCAGATTCCGTGAGGCCCAATTGACGAAGTGTACGAATGGGCATGAGGTTGACTCCTGAAGCATTGTCAATGAAATCTCTTTGAACATCCACGCCATTTACCTTTCCAGACAAGTATAATGGTCTAATATTTCCATGCACAACATCATCTTCATCTTCATCAGTAAAGGATATTATTGCATGGAATTCTGCAGGATTATTCTCTATGTGATAGACTTCAGCTGCATCAATTTCAGTTTCAAACTCCTGAGGACTTGACAAAGCCTCGATGAGTGCTTCTTGAAGATCTTTTGACAGATTTAGAGCATCCAGAATTGATAACTTGGCTGGTACTTGGGCCAAGTGTTTCAATATATCATAATTTTGATCCAGAGGTCTGCGTTTCCCAATAGGAATATGTGGTTTAGTAGGTACCTTGGAAGGAGATGCTTTGAAAGTTGATGCATCTTGTATTGGGATAGGAGTTGGCAATATTCCTGGTTTTGGAAGATTAGACCGATTAAATCCATTTACTTGCTGAGAGGAAGAAGATGGAACCTTCAACAGGTCTTCCAAAATAATTGTGCCAGGACTGAATTTGCTATTGGTAGAAGAACTTGCTTGTTCTTGCTGAGCTCGCTGAAGGGCTCTACCACGAGTTTCTGCTGCATACATAGTTCTAACAGGGGTAGAATTGGAATAGTGGCTTCTGAAAGATCCACGTCTTCCCCTATATCCTGAGCCCCTGGAACTTCCTCTGATTCCTCTGTTTGATACAGGGAATTCAGGCTCATTGAAATTGAAACTGCGACTGGCATATGGATCTGTTAATTGAATCATATTAACATATCCAAATATTAACTCTTCATTTGATGAAGACTCTACCTGATTAGCCTTTTTAGGCTTTGCCAATTGGTGGGGTGGTGCCTGTGGCTTTGAAGTAGATGGCATGAAGTCTGCCAAAGTCAAAGACAACTTAGGATTTGACACATACTCATCTTCTTCTGATTCTTTTTCTTTCTTTGAATCATGTCGTTTCTTTTAGGACTTTCCCTCTGACGAAGAGGGTTTTGCCACAACATTCATGGAAGAAGACACAATTGGTTTCCTTAATTGTGTTCGAAAAATAGTATGGGTTCAATTGATTGTCTTTATGACCATCCAATCATCATACTTTTGTGTATTTTTTCTTTTGACTTCCTGCCATTCATCTTCCTCCTCTGGAACTATCGCAGTGACACATGCTACCTGGACTGAGGAGCCTTTCAATGTGACATGTCCCGAGTCGACCATCTTTTTCAGGAGTTCTTTGAAGACAAAACACTCCTGGATGGGATTCCCCAACATTTGATGAAAAGGGCAATAATTAGGATGGTCTTCATCTCCCTTCTTCTTTAGCCTCTTGGGTATTGGAAATTGAACCAAATTGTTTTCCAAAGCTGAAATGAAATAACCAGGAACTTGTTCATTTCAGAAAGAGTATGTTTTTCTCTTCAAATCCTCAAATTGTTTTCGTCTTTGATCTTTTTGATCATCTGGACGAAAAGGCCTTTTTTGTTGGTGCTTAGAAGGTGGATCCCTTTGAGAAGATGAAGATTTTGAGGTAGAAATAGGTACAGGTGCTTTTTTAAGCATAACTATAGCAGTTTCTGCTTTACCCATTCTCCTTCCTGGAGCTGATGGAATTACACGAGATTTAGCCTTAGCCTATATAAGGGAATCTTCAATCTGTTGAGCGATTGAAGTAAGGTCTCGAAACCCTCCTTTGTATTTCACAGGGATTAACAGCGTGCGTAATTCGTCACGCAGATTTTCCACACAGATTGGCAACAATTCTTCTTGAGGGAGTTCTAAACTCAAGGAATATGTTAATCCCTTCCATCGAGCAATGAAATCAGAGACCCTTTCATTCTCCCTTTGCTTACAGTTTGTAAGATCGAAAACTGTTGTCTTATGCAAAGTTGAGCTGAACTGAAGGAGGAATTTTTGGCAAAGATCCTCCCATTCGGTAATTGACTGGAATTGCAAGCTTGTATACCAAACAAAAGCTGGTCCTTGCAAGGCTCGCACGAAGCATCTGAGTTTCAATGCTTCTTGCTGCTCCGGAGTTCCCATCATAGGATCGCAACAAGACACGTAATGCATCAAATGTTGTTCTGAATCGCATGATCCATTCAAAATAGGGAATATAGGGTTCCCAAAACTGGATGGAGGAGAAATCGAATCTACCCATTCAGGGTAAACTTTCTTTTCTAGTTGAACTTTCTCACGCTTCCCTTCCATAGTTTCTAACCGAGCTGTTAATGACTCAATAGTAGTTATTAACTTTTGAGAAACATCTGATTGAACTTGTACTTGGGTAGGTGAAATGACTGGAGCTTGGACAGATGTGGTGATTGGCGTTGAAAATGATGGTAGCACTGCCAACTGTTGTTGCACTTGACCTGTAGGATTAGACCTGTGAGGGTGTACTGATAGAGGAGGATATTCTTGATCCATATCAGTAGCTACAACAAATTACTTTGGCTGACTAACTCCAGCATGCTTAAGAAGAAGACTACTCTGAAGTAGTTCTGCATTCAACCATCTTAATTCCTTCATTTCTTCCTCCTATTGTGCAAACCTCTGCTCTAGTGAGAGCGATTGACCTTCTCCAGAGGAAGGATATGTAACCTGGTTATTTCCCTTCCCTTTGTTGGATCCTTTTCGGAGAGGGGGGAGTGGGTTACTCGAAGGATTACTTAAGTTATGAGTAATCCTTTGACTTCGTGTACACACACCTTCTTCATTTGTGTCAGTGCGTACATCTTCTTGAGCAGGAACCTCTTCATCTGAGTCCCCTGAGTGAGCCTCATCTGGTGGATCAGCAACAACGGCATTGATGACATTAATCGATGTATAACTCATCGCATCCCTTCTATTAGCATTTCTGTGATATTGTCTTCTTCCATGTCTTTGATGAGACATTGCCTTTTGTTGATTCAATCCCTCATGAACTTCTTGATGAATCATAATTTGGAGGGAATCTCCTGATAATTTGGCTCTTCGTTCTTCTTGAGGTTTCTTCCCCAATCGAGAAAAGACCGACTTTCTCTAAGGAGGGGATTGATGATTTGAAAAAGTCCCCAGTCCAGTGGACTAGGTTTGTTCATGATATTCTCGCTCAACTCCCCAAATACTTTTTGTTGATTCCGAGGGTTGGTTTAAAAGAGTCCCTAGTCTAGCGAGCTGGGGTGGTTCTTGACATGCTATGTCTGAGACTTTCTTGAAATTCCTCCTGATCTTGCGAACCTTAGTCCAGAAATTAGCTGGATGCATTAATCTGTATCTGCTTTTATCACCCGGTTCAAAATGTCGTTGGATGATTTCAGACACTTCTGTCACTTGGTGACGTGCTTGCTCCAAATGAGAGGCCTGTTCAATATTCTCGTTTGCTTGATGCAATAGTAATTCAACAACTTGTTCTCTGTATTCTTGATTTTGAGAGGAACTAGTTGAAGCCTGTTCTTGGGCAAGCTTTTGATTACAAACAAATCCCATTGACTGTGGCCGGCCATGGGCAATAACATTACATGAGACCATTTTCGGTAGGCTTTGCTGACTGTAGAGCACTGTGAAATGCAGTGCTCCATGAACACCCCATCCTCTGACATGAATACTAGATGGGGCATTGGCAATTAACTGACGCAATCTTCTTAGTGCACCAAAGCATGAACGTTGAATGGCTCTCTGCTGCTTTTCAGCCTTCGGATATTGAGAGACTGATAGAGACGCCAAATAAATATGACGTTGTAACCCTTCTACTATCTTAAGATGATTTTCATATTCATCATAAGATAATAATTTCTTTTTCAACTGACAAAGAGTTTTCTATATGTTGAGACGAATATCATGAATTTCATCTTCGGTCAACATTTCTGGAATATTATACTAAGAGTCAGCCAGAGGCCAAAACATGACTGGCACTTCACCTTTCGCCAGTTGTTTTCTCATATTCAGTATTTCCTCTTTATCATTTGATGATAATTATTCTACCTGATTTGACTAGAGTTGGTGTTTCCTTGTTGCTTCATTGGATTCAACAGGATTGGTAGAGAAATCATTGATCAAACTAGAAGATGCATGACTTAGGGGTGGTTCGGAGAATGACCTACACCCTGGGCTATCTTATGATTGAGAAAGTATTTCACCTGCTAGCGATGAAGCTTCAGACATGACTGGTTTTTCATTTGCAAGTGCCTCAAGATAAAAGGGCTTTCTCGTCACTACATTGTCCACTAGAGCATTTTCCGGGAAATGTGCATCACTACTGTGGAGAGGACTTTCGCAGCGAAATTCATTATCATGGGGAGGACCAACATAATGGGTTACAGCAAAATATGGTATCTCTTTCTCCTTGGTCTTCTGACCACACAGAGGGTTCCTGTGGCTCTCATCTGAAGATGAAACTTCGAGATCGACCGAATTACCATGAAGCAAGCCTTCATGAGGAAGTGTCTTTTGAAGACCTTTAGAATTAATGTTCTCACTATTGGGAACTGAGGGAGTAGAATCTTGAATTCCAACAGATAATTTTCTGAGGGCTTTAAGAACTCCAGCATCGAGAAAGGCCTTGTTACATATTGGCTCTTGATCTCCTGACTGTGCTGGGCAGGTCTTTTTCTTAGATGCCTTCTTACTCACCTTGGAAACCACTTGTTGACGAAAGTGGCTGCTCTGATCAGGTGTATGTGACTGATCAGGAAAGATGGCCAAGTTAGGCTAATGATCTCCTCTCAAATCAGGTGTATGTGCCTGACTTGGTCATCCTTATGATATGGGGGAGTATTCCCCATAACCCTCTTGGACTGGAAAAGATGTGTGTGTCTGTTCCATATTGAATTGTTGATGTATCACTCCACTGGTAGGGATAGATTTATGTGTATTTCCTTGAGATGCCGCTAAATTTGTTATAATATCCTGGCAGGAATCCAGAATATGAGCAGGGATTTTCTTCTTCTCTTTCACCATTGTTAGAATATGCTTGGTGACTTCAACTATCGGAACAGGAATATACGTCCATTCCGGGCTTGGAGCAGGTCTATGTTCCTGCTCATGTCCTCCTTTTTCTATCAGTGAATCCTGACAGTACTCAAGTGTGCGGGCAGAGAGTTGAGTCTTCCTCCTATTTGTTGTTAGGGCTTTCTGACTAACTTCTCCAAATGCTACCAAGCGAGTCTGTTGGTAGGCTTTATTAATACTAGCAGGTGTATGTGCCTGTTGATTACACTTCGCCAAACGTGGTTGACGAGATCCATCATATGTAGTCAGATGAGCCTGCTGACTAGTTGATGATGTATAAACAGGTTTATGTTCCTACCTATAGTACTCCATCGGAATTGCCAGGTGGGATTGGCGTGATGTTGCTAGACGAGTCTGCTGGACAGTGGGTTTAAAATGGGCAGGTGTATGTGCCTGCTCATTACTTGCCACCAAGTTAGGTTGGTGGACTTCTCTGGAGATGGAAGATATGAGAATCTGCTCACTGTTGACCTGATTCTGCCTCTGGTGGTTCGTCTTGCTTGCTCAGGTTCGAGGAACCTTAGCCGAACACCTGGAGTCGGTACCCTCATCATGTTGAGGGCGCACTGCCGCACGAGTCTGGCGGTGATTGTTGGTGGGAGCCCTCGGGAAGGACTCCTGTCTGTTTGAATTAAGGTCCTGAGGTACCTGCTCAATAACCTCCCCAGAATAAGGGAGCGAATGGTGATTGCGTTCTGGGGATAACGACCTGAAATGGTTGGAGATGGTAGTTAGCACCGCCTTCTTCTTGATCACTGGTCATCATTGTTCGGACGACCGATGTGAGTTGTTTACTTGGAGGGCTTGTCGGGCAGCCTCCAGAGTTGGGATGGTACCGTGTTGATGGTACTCCTTAACCAGTGCGTTTGATACCCAGCATTAAAGATGTTGAGTAGGTGATATCTTCCTAAGAGCGGACAACGATCCAGAAGGAGTAGCAGCAGTGGCATTTTTAGCAGCAGTATTCAAAGGTGTGAACTTGAGAGCAGCCATTCTAGAAATGAAGAAGATCTGGGGAAAAGAGTTCCTGTTTGATATAACAGACGTAATCAAGATAAATTTAGCCACTATATCTTTTGGATGAGCACATATGTCAATGATTTTTTTTGTTGGCCCTCTCATTGAGTTTTAAATAGGGGCCTAACAAATTGGTAAAACATCATTTTAAATTGGTTAAGGATTCACGTCGGGTTCACCATTTTTGTTTCCCTCAGAATCCGGGTATGGCCGCCTTGATGGGAGGTTCAAACATTCCGATCAGTTTCTAACGGGTTTGTTCATAGAACCGGAAACATCCAATGATTCCACATCCATTCAGACCTACCTTCCAAAGGTATATGCTCATTAGTTTGTGGACTGATGAGGCTTAGGAATTTACATTGGTCGAGAGGATGGGAGGTCGGACTCATCACACCTTTTTTAGGGGAATTATCGTCTACTTCGGGACTCTCTTTATAGATCTAAGTTATGTTCGTGAATCCTTATTACATTACCAAGTATAAAATGGGCTTTTCTTCAGATTTGACAATCAATGATTAAATATGTAGGAAATTTAGAGAATCTTTTGTATGTATTCGAGGTTCTTCATCGATAGAGAATCATCTATATTTATTATAGATTCTTGGTCAATGGTACCCTTTGACACATTTATACAGAAGTCTCTTGGTCATTATGATGACCATTCTGGTTTTAAAGCCACTCAGTGGGGCACTTGAAGTTTATTGTCATTCAGAAGGACATGGATTATTTTAGAGTTGGGATCGAACCCGTAGACGGGCTACCTACGTATCCTTTGTTTAGAAAAGGAATCAGAACCCACATAGTTTGAGTAAGGGAGTATGATGTTCATGATTGATGGCTCAAAGAAGGATGTCACAATTACTTTTACACTCTAAGCTCATGTGAGTCATGCTCGGTGTGAGAAACAAGAGGTATTGGTAAAAATTAGACAATTGTGCCATGAAATATACAATCATAAGAAATAATGTGGGGCTTATGTATGTATGACTGCCCAGATCAATGAAGGTTAGGATTTACTTTAGGGAAGAAATCCAGGAACATGTTCCATAAGGTATATGTGCTTCATGGAGATTTTGAATACTCTAACTCAGGAATTACTCCTGAAAAGGAGGCCCAAATTAGGAGAAGAATTATGATTGGGTTTTAATCCTGAAAAGGAATCCCATATCAAAGGTAAATTAGGACTGGTTAAGAGAAATTAAGACTGGGGATTACTCCTGAAAAGGAGGCCCAGGTCAAGGATTAAGGTTTGGGGCTTACTCCTGAGGAGGATGCCCAAATTAGGGGACCGGGGCTTACTCCTAAGGAGGATTCCCAGATTTGGGAACATTAAGAATTGGGGATTAATCCTAAGGAAGATGCCCAAGTTAAGAATTATAACTGGGGCTTACTCCTAAGGAGGATTCCCATATTTGAGACTGGGGCTTACTCCTAAAAAAGGAAGCCCAGGTTAGGGGATTTGGGGCTTACTCCTAAGAGGATGCCCAAATTAGAGGACTTATGACTGGGAATTATTCCTGAAAAGGAGACCCAGGTTAAGGATTCTCTCATCTTAAAGGATGATATTGAATGAATGAAATCTCAATCTTTAGTGACATAAAGATGTGTAAATCACTAGGTTTTGAGAGATATTCCACAGAATTCCTTTCAGATAAGGAATTCAAATCAATAAATCATGCCATAAATGGATTTGAAGAGTGTCTTGAAGACTGAATCTTGAATAGGAAATGTGTAATGGCTTAAGAGGGGTGAAATGGGCAAGAAAGGCACCCAAAAATGTAGGGGCGCGCAAATCCTGGCAGGCACGCAGGCACGCAGGTACTGCGTGGGCGCGCAAGTCCTAGTCGCATAGGTATGCCTGCGTGACACATGGTGTACTTGCACGATGGTTAACCAGCAGGGTAATACTTGAGAGACTCTGAATTAAAGCCTTTAGAATCCTCCTGAGGTTCTTCCAGAAGAAGGGCGCGCAAGATCTATTGAAGGAGTAAGGCGGTGCGCAAGTGTATCCCTTTTCCCTTAAGGGCTGGCCACTCAGGCGTGCAAGTGTTGATGAGTTTCAACAATTAGGCCTTCCTCCCCCTCTTTAGATTTTCTGTTCTAGGTAAGAAATTACCTTATAAGTGTTTCGGAAGCTTTGAGAAGAGACTAGGGCGCCGGGAGCTCAAATCTGAGTTTCTGGCAAAAATCCTCCCGAAATGGGGGGCCCACAGGGTCTATTTATAGGCAGGAGAAGACCTCGGGCGGTTACCACTTAGGTCGTGCAAGTCACTTCCGCGACCATAATGCGTCGCGCAAGTGGACTTGCGCGACTATTTGGAAAACTGGCGTGACTTATGGGCAGTCTTCTCCTTGTTCATCCCTTTGTCGATTTTTGATATTTTCTTCAAAGGATGATTCAATTTGTGCTAAGTCATTTCCCTTTTCTGATTTTTTTGATTCTGTGACGAAAGGAGAGTCAACAAGGACCTTGGGGGGATTTAGGGAACCTTGGGAGGACTCCTTGGGAGGTAAAAAGTCTATATCTTAGTTTATGATTAATTTGGAATGAAATTAATGAAGGAATGGGTTGGTATTTATAGAAAAAGTGAGGGAATATTTAATTAATTTCCAAGGGACACCTCATCAGTGGTATTTGAAAAACCATGGACTTTACCATGGTATTTTCCCATGGTATTGGACACTTGGGACACCTCATAACATATCTTACTATTAAAAAGTTGACCATAATTATTACATCATTAATGATGTCATTAATCACACTGAAACTCAAAACTATATTTTTACTATTCACTGAAAAATATAACATTTTATAAAAATCTCATAAATTCACCCTAACCTAATATTGATGCTCCAAATTGAAAAATGAACTCCATTTTATGAAAATAATTTTTTAATTATGATATATTTAATTTTTAAGTAAAAATACTACTTACACAAAAAAATACTAATACTTAACTAATAATTTCTGAAACAGTTATTTACTTATACTATTATATCACTTCATCATTCAAGATTCCTAAATTATATTTATACTTTATTAAGTGAGGTTACTATTCCATTGGTCACATTACTATTCTTAAGGGTAATATTACTATTCATAATTTACTATTCACTGAAAATTAAGTTGATTTTATTAGACTCTAAATATATTACTAGTCACAACTATAGAAGAACATTTTTTGAAAATAATTTTACATTATTAATTATTTAAAGTATACAAAAAATATTTTAAAATACCCTTTTGATAAAGTTCATAAATAATATAGAACTTCAATAAATTTATCCCACATTTATCTAGACATTTGTAACTCAAATATTTAACATAATAAAAAATAAAAAATTTATTTATACAAAAGGATTACACAATGTAACTATGGTATCTTTACATAGCCCCTTATAACACCTGCATAGGACCTAAGTGTAAGATGTGTTATGATGATAGAATCTTCGGGTAGCTTGAACAACATTGCCCAAGTAGTGATTTCTATCAGCTTGAACTTCTACCATAGGTGATTCTGTTCAAACTTCACATGTTGCAGATCGGCTTGGGCTTAGTCCAAAGTAAAGCCCAGTGATGCAACCTCCTTTCCAAGCTCTAACAGATGAGCTTCATATGACCTGAGTCTACTGGATGAGGCCATAGACTCCTCTTTCTGTATTAACTAACCATGATCACTTGTATTTATAAATAATAATCATAATGTTAAGAATTTAGTTTCCAATGGTCATATTGACCAACGGTCATATAAAAGTCAAAACCCAATGCAATTATTTTAATTATACTCGCTTAATTAATTAAAGGATATAGTTTTTTTTAGCATAAAATAAAATAACACACAAATTTAGGAAACAAATATTATTCAAAAGTTTGGGTCGTTACAATGGTGATGGTTTATTCATTTAATATAATGATATGATGATTTAGATAAATAATTTAATCAATTGAATAATATTATATTCATAGTTTAAGTTTCTTGATAAAATTAAATTTCATGAATCATGGATTTTTCAAAGGATCATACAATAAGATTATTAAATCAGTAAGAATAAGAGTATGAAAGGATTTTTGTTTATAATAATTTATGATATTGGGAACTAGTTCAATGATATATAAATATATAAAAAATGAAAAAAAAAATATAATTCATATAACTAATTTTCATTGGGTAAAAAAATCAATGAAAATATCCAATA
The DNA here is from genome assembly GCA_963277665.1 of Viscum album. Classification (NCBI taxonomy): domain Eukaryota; kingdom Viridiplantae; phylum Streptophyta; class Magnoliopsida; order Santalales; family Viscaceae; genus Viscum; species Viscum album. Next base: position 743,777,945 of record OY728148.1, read on the forward strand.
AAAGTTGACTTTTATACCAAAGATTCACATTGATAATTATATAGAGTGGTATTGAAGGTCCCATTAAATGTTGAACAGTATATATTTAACATCCTTTTTCAAGAAAAATCCTCCCTATTGTAAATTTAATATTCTACATATCATAAGTATATGATTTACATTGATATTTAGATAATAATAGTGTGAAATAGTTTTACCAAAATAAAGGGAAAAATTTTGGATTTAAAGAAATCGTTAAAAAGTTTGAGGATATTGAATGAGAAACTATTATAAATAGTTTATCAAATTAATAGTACTTAAATGTATATAAAATAATAATTATATAAAAAACCAAAATTTAAAATATTTTTTACAAAAAATGAATATAAGGGGGAATGGAAATAAAGAAACTCTTACACAATTTTACTTTCTAACTTTCAAACCTTTCCAACAATTGTTTTTGGATTTTCTCTAAGATAAAGAAGATAAATATGAGAGATACCAAGTACAAAAAGAAATTATAAGAGATAAATAAATTTTATAGTGAATATAAATGGGAGGATATGTGGAAAATTATAATAAAGTTTTGGTAATTGTTTTTTCAATATACCCCATGGAAAATTATTGAAACATAACTTAAAATCATTTATGAATGGTTTTTAGCACATGGTTTTTCAATTAAAATTCTTTATATACCAAAATTAATCATTAAAATTTAATTTTGACTTGGAAGAAGTCATTTATGTTATAAAAAATAGTTTTTAAATTGATAAAATATATCTTAGATTTTGAAAATTACTTTTTATGTTTTGGAAATAAAATTAAATATTTGATGAATAATTATTTTACTAATAAAAAATATTTTAAAAGTTATAAAAGATAAAGTCAATAAATATGTCATTATTAAATCATGTTAATTCATACATTATATTGTATATGAATATCATATTTCACTATTCACCTTTACATTAACTATTTATGAAACTTTTTATATGTTATCCTTTACTAAAATTTGATGTACTGAATCCAAATTTTTAGTCTATTTTATTAAAATTCATATAAAAGTATGAAAATTTTAATTATTAAATAAAACATTTGAGTGCATCAAAAATTAAGAGTTTTGGGTGAAGAAAATATTTTTTTCAAAGTGTAGATAAAAAAACATTATTATTTATAAATTAATAATATATATTTACATATAAAAAAATATATTATTTCTATTTTTTATTAGGTATTTATAATGGATATGTGATAGTTATTTCCAATAATAGGAAATGATCATCATGATGATTATCTCTTCCCCTATCAATTATAATATAACAATTATTTTACCTTCTAATGTTTCTATAAATTTACTCAATTCCATCCTTGAGATCATAATTCTCATTATCTTAATTTGGATTCTATCAAAAAAATATTCATTCCATGAATTTTTTTAATTAGTGATTTTTTTATTATAATCATTATATTAATTTATAACTACATGTTTAGGGAATTTTAGTTTTTATTAATAATGTTCATTTGTTCCTATTGTCCACTTATTTTTAGTCATTATGATAAAAATAAATTTTTCATTTTTCATTGTATTATTATGAAATAATAAAAGTTTTTAATTTTCATTTTAACTAATTTTTTGCATATATAATACTTATTTCTTTATTTTAATATTGGAAGTCTTAGTTTTTACATTTGTGCATGTAAAGATTATACTAAATCAAATAGTGAAGATGAAGAACCTAGAAAAGGGGATGTCTAAAATATTATAATCCATGGTCACTAAGATAAGATATAAAATACATAATATTTAAACTTTATATCTTATCTCAGGGACCTTGTTACTAGTAACAAGTTTTAATATTAGGTTCTTTATTCTTGGAATATTGAGGGCCTTACACAATATCATCAAAAAATAAACATGTTTCACTCTATTAATTTTCTTGTTTTAAATCTTGAGAAAGAAATAACTTTTATTAATGGAAGTTTAAAAACCCAACAATACAACTAGATAGTTCCACTTTCACCCTCACTCTATCTTAAACAACTCCTAACTGACTATAAATTATATCATGACTCCAAATGTTCTCTTACAAAATTTTATTAAAATCTATATTGCATTACTCATAGATATGAAATATCATTTGATGAATAATTAAATTCTAAAAGAATAAATTTAGTGAAATAGTATGGTTTTATATCACAAACTCATTCAACTTAAAAATTCAAAAACCTTTAATAACTTGATTATCACCCAAAAATAAGATGAACTTAAGCACCTCAAAGACTAACTAAATTCCATACAAACTCAAGCCCAACTCAATCCATTTTCAAAACCTTTTAATCATATTAACACACACATCCAATCATTTTTTTTAAATTATTTTTAACCATTACCTACTTTCTTAATAACTTTAACAACATTATTTCCTATAATTGTGTACTTTCTCGACAATTGATTTCAATCCTTTCAATAATGATGTTTTCTTACCCCATACATTATAAAATCTATAATAAAACCAACATAAAATCAATCAAGAGGGCAAATTTCAAGGTATAAAAAATATTATTCACCCTTAAAGGAGTTTCATCAATCAATATTTCCCTTATCACCCCGCCCCCTAAAAAAATGATTTTCCTCCATAATAAAAAATTATAAACTCAATTAGTGAGGTTATTAAAAACCAAATTCAACAAATGATATGGGACGATGAAATTTCAAAACTATACACATCCTTATATATCATAAAAGTTTATTTGGATGATAATAATATGTCTATTTCAAGACTTATTTTAAACTTGTTCAAAAATGAAGAAGAAAATGTGACTTTTTTAGAAAACTCTTCATATTTCCTAGAAATTGAAAAATTGGACGAAGATTCTATAAATGAACATTTATTTAAACATTTGGATCATATTTACTATGTATAAAATAGGGACCTATAAAGGAAAAAATTAAAATAAATCATATATTTTTTTATGTTTGGTGGATTAGAAAAATGATTTAAAGGAATCAAAAATTATATTGTATGATGGATTTTGGATTCCTCTCTAATTGGGTGGAAAATTTTGTCTTTTAAGGAAAATAAAAATTTCAAACAAAAATGTCCCTATGAAAAATATAAAAAACTAGAGATATCTTCCTTCATATATTTTATTAATATTAATATTAATTATGTCACTTAATAATAATTTTAATTTTAAATTTAATAATATAAATATTATCATTGAAATTTTTTATTATTATTAATATTAAGTTTAATATGATTAATATTAATATTAATAACATTAATAATAACAATCCAATAAGGTTTAAAACTCATGTAAATTAATAAAATACACCCATGCATGGGCCTTAACCCTGGTTCATACACCCAAACCCCACCCTATCCAAACCACCCACATGAATGAAAAAATGTAATAATAATAATAATAATAATAATAATAATAATCTTGTTTTTTTGTTGTTGTTGTTTTTATTATTATTATTTTTAATTGATCTTTGAAAAGGAAAATACAAAGGAAAACCAAGCACAAACACGGAGAGGCTCAAACTCGACACCTCCTCCCACAACCATAAGGGTGCAATCCCTGGGTTGCACCACATGGGTATTTTATTATTATTATTATTATTATTAGTATTACTACTAATAATAATACAAAAACAACTACTACTACTCATACTACTACAAAAACAAATGGGATCATAGATGAGTGGTTCGGAAAACCCCATTAGCATTCTCATGGTTGGGGTTTAGAACCCAATTGTAACAAATTCACCCCCAATTAAATGGGGGTGGTGTTTATTTCTTGTTTTTATACATTTGAGAAGAGAACACAAGTCAGGTGTCCCATGTGATGAAAGTACATGGTAGCACGAGAAGGCATGAACAATCCTGGTGTGTGGAAAAGAGTGAGCATAGAAAAGAACATGAGGGCTCAAGTAGGTGCATTATGAAGTGAGGCAAGTCATAATTTATGACTATCAGGCTGCTATTTGGAACTTTTATGTCCTTTTACCATTGGGCCTTTGGGCCACCAAAAGTGGTCTTAATACCTTTGGAACTTCATGTCTTTATTTGTATGGTTCTCATGGTTTCTTGTCAATCCTAGTGGGGAGGGATGAGTCTAAACCCACTTAGGTTCCTTAGGTGTGTGTGTTTTTGGTTTATTATCCCCTCTAATTAAATTATTATTATTATCAATGTATATAATTAAATTTATTTGGTCTAATGGTACTTACCCATTTTGTGGTCCAGTACATGCCTAAGTGGTATGGGTTTCTGCTCCACTCCATGGATGTCAAGGGTCTAACCCCTGACAAACCATTATGGTGGGATTTTTCAAAGTCACTATAGCACTATAACATGGGTATTGTAGCATCACATGTATTATAGTAGGTACTATAGTAGGTATTGTTGAAGATTTGGTACTACAGAAGGTATTATAGGCAGTAAAAGGGGTTTCGTAGCATTAATATTCACCAAATGGGCCTTTGGACCAAAAATATTGGGCCTTTGGGCCATAAAATTATATTGTACTAGCTGGGTTCTATAAATATTCTTGGGAGTGAGGTTTGATCCAAGTTGGCCCAATGGGTATGTGTGTGTTTTCTTTGTAATACCACTATTTACAATTAATTATTATTAATTATATTAATGATAATAATAATAATAATACTTCAATATAAGTATTATAGATAAAATTATAGTGGGAACTATTTCAGATGCATAGTATCTCCACACTAGTAGGAGGAACTGAAGCAATAATATAGTGGTGTCTCTATAGTGATCTACTATAGTAGTCCAATAGTAGTAGGTTTGGGAGTTTATAACTTTTGGGAATTTTAATATAGACATTTTTCATGGTGTTGGCTGTAACATCCCAACTTTTTATAGAGGTATGGATCCTTTACATTTCATTTTTACCTATTATTTTATTCTTTGAATATCACTTAATGGACCAAGGAAGGGTTCAAGAGTATTTGGGGCTTGTTTAGAGCCTAAAGCTCCAGTTTTTGATAAAGAAGATTGAGGGAACAATTGGTACACAGTGAGTAGTAACCATGAAACTCATCTATATAACCTATATGATGAGGATCTTGATTTGGAAAATCATGAAAGGTAAGATGCATGACCATACAAAATAGTGAAGATGTGTTTTAGAGCATAAATACATGGGTGGCACAAGTTTTGTCTAACAATGTTCATAGCTATGTGGGGGGGTAGAAAAATTGGACAGTAATCAAGAACAGGTTGTGCATGATTTCTCAAACTTTACATCTAAACATGTGAGGGGATATATCTTATGGGTAGTGAGTAAGAAAAATCTTTTCAAGGTTTTTGAAACGATTCAACTAGCCATATGAAGTAGTGTTCCACTTAGATAGTGGTGATGCACATTTGGCGCATGGTTTGGTCAAGTGTGCCACCAAACTGTGAGTCCCATTAAAATCCATGGGAAATGGCCATTTTCCTATTTTGGATTTAAAAACCTAAAACACATCTCCTCCCTTATTTGCAAAACAGGCCAGCTGTGTGAATCTCACCCATTCCTCTAATCCTGGGCTTTGAACATCCTTCGTTCTAGCTTAGAATCAACCTTCTCTCATCACGTTAGATATCCAATGATAAATATATCATTATCTCCCTTCTTTTCTTCATTTATCTTTCCATATGGGATACTAAATATGTGCAAGATAATATTTCCTATTTTTAGGTCATTTTTATATTTCTTTGATTTCTTCCATTTGATCCCAAATCATAAGTTGATATCAGATGAGGAGTATACTACCAAGCTAAAGTAGGTGGTCTAGCTATTTTCCCTAAAAAAATTGGTGTTTATATTATGTATTTTCATGCTGTATACTGGAATTTTTTTGTGCCTCTCCTTAGATGTTGATTTAATAAAATGAATTAGAAATTCCTAATGTTGGTAGTTCTTGATACCTAACTCTATCATCATAGGTTGTATACATTGACATGTACCACCTCTTGAGGTGTGTTTCTATCATGTTCATAACTAAATCGAATTAAAATATATGTTATAATTTAATTTAGTGAATTTTTAAATGGTAAATTCTTCACTTAACACTTGGTGTTGTTGGAGGTTGACTCCCTTAGCACAAGAAACCCCTTAGTGTGTTTCGACTTGATATGTCTATGAACATTATGCCTTAATAAGTATTTAAACTACCTTTTGAGTCATGTTTAATTTTCCATCATAAATAAGAAGTTTAAATTGAATTATATGACATGCTATAACATATTTCTTAGCATGTATGCTTGGTTATGTAATTGAACAACCTTATAAGTCTAGTTATACTTATACCTTATGAATGAAATGGATAAATGAGATAAATGGAAGTTGAATGGTATAACCATGTCACCAAACCCTTATTTATTTATAAAGTTGGACTATTCCTATCATTTTTATTATGGATAGTTGATTATTATTATTGTACATGGTGTTCCCCGTTATTGACTAGGAAAGTGTTGGACATGTCTCTCTACTCACACACTTCTCATTGGTTTAGAATATTGGACATGGTGATATTTATACTTAAAAATAAGGTTGGAAATGGTGTTTCATCTCTTTTATATGTATTATTGGACATGAAATTCTTTCTTCTTAGTTATGATGTTTGACATTGTGATCCAAATCCCTGTATTTGGTGTGGACATAATGATTCAGGAACCAAATTACTTTATATGTTATAGATCCTATTACACCTAGCAATGATTCAACCTAGAGAGTGTTTCTAGGGATTAGGTAGAACACATTAGTGTGGTATTACAAGGGTATTCCCCTTTGTAATTATACTTGAATACTAAATTCATACATGCCATGGAACTATTTAGTTACCTTATCTAATTATTTCACATGGATACCTTAGCTATATTCCACTGGTCTAGGATTGATTATACACAATCACATACTTATGTATTATTATGATATCACTCATTCAGAGATATTTTGGATTAGGCTTAATCTGGTAGCATTAGACGGGTGTCCCATGAGGAACCCAGACAGACAAGGTTTATTTATTTATTATATTTACTCATTATGCCTACACACTTATTATTATCCATTCATGGACTAGATAGTTCTAGACACCATTGGTGGTGGCCTACTGAGTTTTTCTCACACCCATTTTGGGATATCAATTGGTACTAGGATAGACTTCATGGATGCAGGTAGGGACAGGGGAAGCGCCCAGCTTGGAAGCTTGATTTTTTGTACAAGGATAGAGTGCAAATTCAGAGGACCGAACGTATGATCTGATTCTATTGGAGATAGATTTTGGTTTTTTTTCAATTTTTTTTAGCATGTTGTATATAAATTATAATATGTTTCCCTAGTATTCTCATTTTTTATATCATAAAAATATGACATAAATTTTGTATATGATAGTAGATGTGGTTCAGTTGTTGATTATAATGTTTTCCTATAGGTCATTATTACTTTTTTTATGTTTACTTCCATTGTTTCCCTTATTACTACTTTTTATATTTTATTCCTATATTTTACCATTGTCATACACTCTCATAATGAGGTTATATTTTCCCCACTGTATCACCTTTGACCCTCACTTCTATTCTGCGGCCTCCAATGTATTAAGAGGTGTTCCTATGGCCATGTGGCCAACTAGGTTCGGCTACTTATGAGTGAACTGGGTCTGGGACATTGAAAATTGGTATCAAATAACATTTTTATTTTTGTCTTCCTATATTGGGTTAGTATAAAAGAGACTAGGAAGTGTCAGGATTTGGTAATGAGATTATTCCTGGGAGTAGCTAACCCGCATATAGGGAAATCCAAGTTTCCTAATATGGAACTTTTTGTTCTAGTTTTGGAACATTATAGTTGTATTGATTTCACCATTGTGTTATGAACATGAATTTTGGTGTTTATTATCATTATGTATTTTATTTTACCCTTGTCCTAATATGGTAAGGAAGTATCTATTAATGCGTCATTATAGAAACTTGAGGATTCACATGTCATGCAGATTCCATGCCATATTTACTTTATTATTTACATTGCCCGTAACATTTCATATGCTCCTTGAGGGATATATATATTATTGACTAATGTTTTTGCAAGAATAGGATAAATAATTGGTTAATTAAAGTGTTTTTATTGACCTGAATAGTGTTTTTCTATATATCTTGATGGTGGCACTCTAACTAACCATTTATGACATGTTTGAGTGATGGACCATTGGTTACATGGGATAAAATGTTAATGGTTGAAATTAAATGGATTCCAATTGTAATTTATAAGGTATATGGACCTGTATAAATTGGGAATGGTGATACATATAATTAAACATCATAAAAGGATAGTTTTAGTTGCATTAAGTACCAACTGTAACTTATAAACCATAAGAATTTATAACTTGGGAATGGATGATGCATATTACTACACCAGAACATACATATACATATAAATAATAATTTTATGATTCTTAAAATTTAAATGAAATTGTTACTATTAAATGGGTATGTCAAGTGAAACTTAAAGAGAGTTTTTCTCTATAACTTTCAATTGAAACTCCATATATTGGATCCTTGGCATGAAGTAGAGAATCTGACCCTGACCCAACCTCAGTAGTGGGTAGTAGGGAGTGTATATTGTGACCCTTATTGTCTTCTATACCACCTAGACCTAGCTTTAAAAGTTAGAGATCTGATTTTTATTCTTTTATAGGAAGGATTATACATATCCTAGATTCTTACTTATGATCTATTCAGTTATAAAATATTGTTCTAAAGTTTTTTATTGGAATTTTATAGATATGATGTCATGAAAACCTTGGATCGAGCACCGAGAAGGTGGTGATGACCATGCTTCGAAGGTGGCAGGCACTGATCCACCAGTGTCACCTTCTGTAGTGCCACTTATAAACCCACCTTTTTTCCCTAATCTAAGAATTGATGATTAGTTTAGAGAGGGTTTCTTACAGTTAGTGAAGTCAGTACATGGAGCTTCGTGACCATACTCTTATATGGTAGAGTTGACTAGGGATTTTGAGTAGTAGCACCCCTATATTTTCAAGGGAAGGCGATCCCCAGGATGCTGAGTCATGGTTGGAGTCTATGCTAATATCTTCAAGCATCTTAAGACACATAAAAAGAGGATAGTTAATCACTCTACTTGCATGTTGTGTGTATCCACCAAACATTGGTGTGATGTATTGAATCAAGCCGATCAGCATCGAGCTATGGTTTGGAGGGGTTTTAGACTACCTTCTATTATTACTTATAGAATGTGACTTTGAGAGATGACCAATCCAGAGATTTTATACACCTATAGTAGGGAACTATGTGTATTATGGACTATTTATCTCTCTTTATTGAGCTTCAATTATTCACACCAATTCTTCTGGGTGAAAAGTTATCTGGGGTAAGGAGATTTTAGGTTGGGCTCAGGTTTGACATTCAATCATAGGTTAAATTCTTCTAGTTGACTAACATATTTGGGATAGTTAACCAAGACCTCATCACTTAGTATAATTTGATAGAGGTTTTGGGTGTCGGAAAGGGTGTTGTAGCACCTAAACTAGATAGTAATTCAACCAATGTTAGGAAGCATCGCATAGAGGGTTCCTTTTAGGGAAGTGGCATCCATAGTAGTCATACCAGTAGCCAAGTGTTATTCCATAAATGTGTGAAGCTAGGTCATATGAAGCCCGGGTATCTTAGAGACCCCATTAAGAGACAGAATTACAAAAATATGGGGCATGTTCAGTGAATTTGTAGAAATTTTCTTCAGTGGGCAGTGAGAGAGGATCTTCACAGACTCCAAATTTAGATGTGGGGTCAATAGCTCCTCACCAAGCATGCAGTTGTATTACTACAAAACATTCAGGATAAGGAGGTGGTTGTGGTCGAGGGATACATACACAAGACATATAGTACTAGTAGAGTGGACCTATTCAGGTTAGTCAGGTTACATATCTGGGTCATGGATTATTCAAGATATATATAGTATATCTAACACCAGAGGATAGAGTGTTGGGCCTTCTATAGTTCAAGGTTTTATTTTAGCAGCCTCTACATTAGTTTCATCTTTATTCAATATATGCTCTTCGTATTCTTTCATATCTTTGGAAATTATAGAATTTTTCAACCTTAATATTTAGTATTTCTAGGGAGTGGTGTCTCTTGATAGTTAATTAGGAGTGTGATTGGATATTTTACACCAATTTAATAAATTCTCCTTGAGATAGAAATCTATAGTTTTTTATGGAACCAATTCATCCTCGAGATGACAGGATTTGACATCATTCTTAGAATGGATTGGTTAGTATTGTACCCCACTCGTGCTAATTTCTATCATTGAAGGGTGTATTTTACATCACCTGAGGGAGGTAATTATATTCAAAAAGGATAATTGGGTGTCTATGAAATCCAAGATATACTTGATTAATGTGGTGTCGGTGGAGTGATAGCCAAGATTTACAGTATTTTTATGAGTGATCAGGGAACATATCAGATAGATTTCCATCCTGTAGTGGATCATTTTAGGGATGTTTTCCCTAATGACTTTCCTAGGATACCACCCATGAGAGAGATATTTTTTACTATTGAACTAGTGTGAGGAGTGGAAAAAGTGTTTATTCTTCCCTATAGGATGGATCCTACTGATCTTCAAGAACTCAAATGGTAGTTGGAGGACCTCGAAGTTGAATGGTTTATCTGACCCAGTACATCACCTTGGGTTTCATCAATCCTTTTCACCAAGAAGGTGGATATTAACCTTATAATCTGTGTATATTGCCATAAATTGAATTAGATTATGGTTAATAACTAGTATCTACACCCTCAAATAGATGTCCACTTTGAATAGCTCTAAGAAGGTTAATTTTCACAAAGATTGACTTAAATTTATTCTATCACCAAGTAAGGGTTATACCCTATGATATACCATATACAGTATTCTATAGTAGATATGGCTTATATGAGTATTTAGTAATTTCATTTGGTATCATGAACAAATTCGAAGTTTTCATGCCCCAATGAATCAAATTTTCCACCCATCCCTATATTCTTTCATTGTAGTTTCTATGGTTGATATCTTGGTGTATTATCATACTCAATATGATCATTAAAAACACATTTACACCATATTGAATTCACTAATATAGAATAGTTTGTATGAAAATCTCACCAAATTCCACTTCTAGATCCATAAGTTTCACTTCCTAGGTCACATCATTACAAAGTCAGAAGTGTTTGTGGTCCTAGAGAAGGTGAGAGCCATGGTTTCTTGGGAGTGACCCAAGAACATCTTTGAAATACAGAGTTTCTTGGGTCTAGCTAGATATTATTTTCACTTTATTCAAAACTTTTCATTCCTAGAATCACCTCTTATGATCTTTTATAAGAAGGTTTTTAAGTTATCATGGTCTAAATATTATGAGAAACCCTTTTAAAATATAAAAGGAATATTGGATTCAATGTTAATCATAATTCTACCAAATCCAGGAAGAATTTATATAGTTTCTTGTGACACTTTAGGCACCAGTATAGGATAATAGTTGATGTTGGATGAGAAATTCAGGTTATAAGGGTCTTTTAAGTAGAGACCTCAAAAATTTAATTACCTAACATGCAATCTCAAGTTAGTAGTTGTGGTTTATGAATTTCATTGTTAGAGCCATTAATTTTTGGTAGAGTAGTTCTTGGTACACATGGACCACAAAAGTTTCAAAAACATATTCAAACAACATGATTTTAATCTCAAACAATAAAGGTGGGATAAATACTTATATCCTTTTGATTTTGATATTTCCTATATTCCTAGAAAGGGAAATACAGTAGTTGATGCTCTGAATAGGAAGACTCATATTCAAGCAGTTCAGGAGGCTGGTAGTGAATGGAAGTTGATGGAATTTATTTTTGTGATGAATTTGGAGGTAAAAGACTATTATGGGTAGATTTGTACTCATTTTGTAATCAGTTACATATTCACTTCTGGATAGAGTGAAGATGAGGCATCTCTCTCATTTTTAGGGCTTGGTCCTAAGGGATAGTGCTTCAGGTGAGGACATGCCACCTATTTTGGTTGTTAACAATGATGAGATATTGTGAGTTCATGGTCATGTATGGGTTTCAGAAGACATATGAGAGGCATTAATGTGAGTGTTTCATGCCTTTACTTGGGAAGTACATCCTGGTGTTACCAAGATGTATTGTGGCTTACACTGCCATTATTGGTGGCCAAGTATGAAAAGAGATATAGTTGGATTTGTTACTCAGTGTTCCACCTATCAGTAGGTGAAGGCAGAACACCAAAAACCAGTAGGGATTTTGTAGTTTTTACACATTCCAGAGTAGAAATGGGATATCGTTACTATGGATTTTAATATGGGATTACTGAAATCCTATAATGGTAGTTATGTTGTATGGGTTATTGTGGAAAATTTTATAATGGTCATGCATTTCTTTCCTATTTGATATACCTTTATAGTGGATGATATAGGGGAAAATATGTCATTACGATCATATGAATTCATGGAGTTCCACATACTACTATTTTAGACAGGGGTTCTCATTTTACATCATGGTTCTGGAAGGGGTTACAGAAGGCATTGGGTACATAGGTATTTCTAAGTATATCCTATCACCCAAAGACTAAAGAACAGTTTAAGATTATGATATATGTATTAGAGGACATTATCTAAGCATGATTCCTTGATTTTGGAGGTTCTTTAAAGAAACACCTTCCCTTCACTGAATTTTCTTATAATAAGATTTTTTAAGAAATTGTACTGATGGATCCTAATGACTTGTATGGTATTTCATGTCATTCACTCTTGTGTTGGTTAGAGGAAAGTGAAGAAGTTTTATTGGGACCAAGTCTTGTATAGAAGACATCAGAGCAGGTACATATTATCATGAAGCATATGGATACAACTCAGTCTAGGTAGAAGTCTTATGTCAATCATCATCATCGACCTTGGTATTTTGAGGTGAGAGATCAAATACTCTGGCTTTTTTCACCTAGATTAGGGAATTGATAGATTTTGAGACAAGAAAATCTAGCACCTAGGTTCATTTTCCCATTTGAGATTATTGTGATAGTCTGTCTGGTATCCTATCAGTTTCATTTACCTCAGAGTTACCAATTCATGCATGACTTCTCCCATGTTTCACATATTCTCCATTACTATTTTGACTTATCCCATGTTTTCTATCCTGATGAGGTGGAGTTGGATATTGATGCTTGTTTTTGGGAGTATCCAGTGCATATAATGGATCGGATCTTGAAGGATCTCTGATGTATTTTAGATCCTCAATTTTAGGTGTTATAGTAGTATTTCCATGTAAAGGATGAGACCTAGGAGAGAGAGGTCGATGTACATGATTAGTGTCTATAATTATTCTTAGATGATGTTCAACCACCCTCATAAGGGAAACTCGAGGATAAGTTATTTTAAGAAGGGTAGTTTGTAACATCCATAATTTTTAGAGAGGTATGGATTATTTACTTTTTAGTTTTTACCTCTTATTTTATTCTTCTAATATCACTTAATGGACCAATTAAGGGTTCAGGATTGATCAAGGAGTATTCGGGGCCCAGAGCTCTGATTTTTGGTAAACCAGATTGAGGCACATGGTTTGTGCATTGTTATTAGTAATTGGGTAGTTCAAAAATATAAACCATATGAGAAGGATAATGGTTTGAAAAACTATGAAAGGGAGGATACAAAACTATGTTAAATAGTTTAAACATGTTGTAGATATAATTCACACGGTTTCCAGACAGTCTGTCAAACTGTGTGCCTAGCTGTGTGTGGGGGTAGACAACTTGGAAATTAATAATACGTAGGTTATGTGTGGTTTTTCAAACCATATGACTAACCATGTGACCGGATATATCCTATGCATGGTTTGTTAAACCATGTACCTAGCTATGTGAAGGGGAGTTCCACTTATATAGTAGTGGTGCACGGTTGGCACATAGTTTGTCCAACCATGCGGCCAAACCATTTACCTCATTAAAATCCATAGAAAATTACTATTTCTACCTTTTGTCTTTAAAAAAATAAAAAACATATATCCTCCCTCATTTGCACAGTAGGCCAGCTACGTAAATATCTCTCATTCCCTTCCTCCTAGGAAATGATCCTCATCCTTTATTCAGGCTTGGAGTCAACCATTGTTCATCACATTGTATGGAAAATGTTAAGTCTATCATTTATCTTCATTATTTTCATTATTTATATCACTCTATGGAATGTTAAATCTGTTCGAGAAAATATGCCCAGTTTTAAAAGCATTTTTCTCTTTCTCTAAAAGTTTTTCTTTTTATATTATGTTCCATCATGTTGTGCTTTAGACATTCCATTCACCGCTTCTTAAATGTGGAATTCATCAAATAAATTAGAAATACCTAATGTTAGTAGTCCTTGAGACCTAACTCCATCATTAGAGGTTTTCTACATCGATGTGTGCCACCTCTTAATGTGTGTTTATATCAGGTTCATAACTAAATAAAATTAAAAAAGTTGTTATAAATTAATTTCATGTATTGTGAAATATTAAATGATTCACTTAGACACTTGGTGTTGTTAGAGGTTGACACCCTCAACACAAGGCACACTTTATTTTGTATCAACTTAAAATGTCTATAAACACTATGAATTAATAAGTATTGAAACTACATTATGAGGCATGTTGAATTATCCATCGTAAATGATAAGTCTAAATTGAATTAAATAACATGGTATGATTCCATCCTTGGACCTTATGCTTGGATATGTAATTAAACCACATTATAAGGTGTGTTAGTATTATACCTTATGAATTGATTTACTAAATGATATAAATGGAATGTGAATGGTATTTCCATGTCATCCAACCCTTATTTAATTATAAAGTGGTACAATTATCATCATTTTAATTGTGGATAGTTGATTATTATTACTTCACATGGTGTTCCCCGTTTTATGACTACAAAAGTGTTTAACTTGTCAATCCACTCACACACATCTCCTTGGTTTAGAATATTAGACATAATGAGCTATATACTTGAAAAGGAGTTTGGACATGGTGTTTCCTCTTCTTATTATATTTTATTATGCATGAAATTATTTCTCCTTATATAAGACATTGGATATTGTAATACAAATATTTGTATTAGGTGTGAACATGATGATCCAGGCACCACATGACTTGATATGTTATGGATAATATTACACATATCAATGAGGCTACCTAGAGCGTGTTTCTAGGGATCAAGTAGAACAATTTAGGGTGGTATTCCAAGGGTAAACCCCTTTAGAATTATACCTTACTACTAAATTCATACATATCGTTGAACGATATAGCTCCCTTATCTGATTATTTTACATGGATACCTAACTATATATTCCATATAGAGACATTTTTTGACTTTTAAGAATTTTAAATATATCAATGAATATTTTTAGAGCCAAGAACTGAGATGGTGCATGATTTTGAGAGCCGGTGTGCCTGGAATTAATTTTATAAAAATATTAAATATATTTTATACTACACGCATAAAGTTTTTAATAAAAATGGGATAACTCTTAAACATAGTATCAAATAAAAAATATGATACCATAGTTAAATCCAAAATGTGACTTTTACCAAAGGAATGACCTAAAGTTGTTCTCAATAGGGTATTTAGATAAAATAGTCGTTGGAGAGTGTGTTCAGTGAATTATTTATTTATTTATTTATTTATTTATTTTATTAAACACCTAAAACCTAATTTACTCTATATATATTCTACTATATAGAATCTATATGGTTAACTATATAACCCTAGGATTGTTAAAAGGAGACTTGCATTCCCTTTATTTACAATTTAATATCAGATGAAAATGAGCCTCTGAATCAAGGCAAATTGAGATATGGTGAATGCAACGAATCTTCCTAGAAAGTTTTTTATTCATCAACTAATGATCAAATCTTAATTTAAGACTCATAATATGTGTACACTTATGATTAAATTATTGAGAAGGATCAATTCATTTCCTTTGATCTGCATTCATTCTGAGCCTTTTAATGTGCTCACATATTAGATTTATTTATTTTATTTGATTAATCCCCATTGTGCCATGTTTCTCACCTTGGATATCCCCAATTTGTATTTTTTTGTCCAATAAATTTTGTCCATCATTTTTTTAACCTCTGTTTCTTGTGCTTTTCCTATGTCGTTCTTTGCATTCTTCATCGTTGGACCATAGGGTCATGACTCAACTATTTCCAGGAGGGACCAAGTGTGATCAGACCCCTAGATATGCAGAAGATTCATGGGTAGTTAATGGATTAGTGGATAGATAATGGATTGGGATTATTTGGGGGTTTTAGGTTATTCCAACATGGATTTTGAGATCTATTAAGGAGGTGATAGGTGTCGTGGGCGATGGTAGTGTGTATGGGAGTTGATCTAACTAGGGGAGATTTGATTTCTGACCACCATATAGATGAAAATGAAGAACAGAGGCTCTTTCTTTTGATTTCAGGTAGCCTAGAGGCATGATTAGAAGTGTCTGAGGTGGATCACAAGGAACTCTTAATGGTTCTAGGATTCAAGGCAAAAATTCCACTACACACTGTGTAGTACAAAATAACACACGGTGTATTCTTTAGAAATCTACAATGCTAAGGTTTCCTAGAGATTATAAGTATCACATGCCATGTGGGGCCCCCACATTCTGTGTGACCCTATGTTGGTGACCCGACATGTACTTAGAGAGTACATGTACATTAGCATGGCTAGGAACATGTCATGTAGCAACACATGTCAGGGTACACGGACACGGCCCGAAGGACACAGGCGAGACTCATATGGAAGGAAATGTTGTGTATTGGAGAACATAGTCATGGGAAATATTACATGGACATGGATAGAAGCATGGTAAGAACCCTAGGTGGTTGAGGAATATCGTGTAGTCCCCTTAAATGTTGTTTAGGTATACATGGGTAGTGATACATGTACCAAAAAAGACATGGTTAGGAAGCAAGTAGGGACCAAATGCCATGTGGATCCCCTTACACACTGTGTGCCCTTCCTTTTGAGGAAACCTATACCCCTCATATCACCATCATTTGGACTCAAATTTTAGCCCATGAGTATCCAATATTTAATGTTTTTATGAATATAATGTGATCGTGGCCTTTATGGTGGATTTTGAGATATGATGGGAGATGTTCTAGGATTTAATATTCTTTAGGAAATGTTCGGTGATGGCATTTTTCATGACCCCCTCCCCACAAAGTGTACCCCTCCTAAGTCGGAAATGTGAGAAGGGAGATAATGACCCCCGATTCCCGCCACCAGTAGGCCCTGGGTTAGAGAGTAGCACCGAGGGTATAGTAAGCACATAAATGGGAGGCATTGCCCTCTAAGAGAACACATGTCGAAGAGAGAGATAAGATAGACACCAACCAACTCAAACTCAAACTGAAATATAAAATAAATCCCAAGTAAAAATATGTAATGTCATGAAAATGACTACAACTGAAAGGGAAAAAACTAAAAATACCCAAAAGAAAGTAAAAAAAGCAGCAACCACAAGCCCGAACAGCTCCTGAAACCCCAAGATAGTAGAAACCAGCTTGATCTCCAACATGATCCAAGTGACCTGAAAAAAAAATTATATATACATAGGGTGAGTATAAAAGTATACTCAGTAGGATCCTCCCCAAAGCATCTTGTGAAAAAAAGTAAAGAAAGCATGCTAAAGCATAGTGAACAATAAGTGAAACTAAATTGTCACCTAAATAGGTATACTAAGTTCCCAGCCTCACCATGCATACTCTCACCAAGTAATGCATACAAGAGTATATAATATAATAAATAATATCAAGGTTACCCTGCTAATACTTCCCCACTGGTTTTCCACTTTTCCCCAACATTGCACTTCCTAAGAATCTCTCTCCAAAAAGGATTACCTGCAGACACCTAGGTGAAGCACCACAACATGCACCTTGTGCAACAAAACCACCACATCCACGTAATCAAGTAAATAGGTAGTTTTTGGGAGCCACCATAGCTCGTATAAAGTATATCATATGTTAGGTATTATACCTCAAGCCATTACAGCCCATACACCGAGTAAGGATCCTCAAGCCATCATAGCCTATACACGTTACACCTATAGTAGTCCATAGAATACTATATCCAGAATATATGTGTGTGAATAACCACAAGCCATTACAGCCTATAAACACATATATGGGGAAAACTAACCATTGTGCCTACCAGCATAGGTATCTACCAAGATAAGAGAGTGGGGCCAAAGGGGGTAGTCATCCATCCATCCTCCCACCAGAATGTTGGGGAAAACACCCCCTAGGGCTCAGAATCCCCGAGGTATTATTTTCCCTAACTTATAGGGTGGAGTATCATATAAAAACACAAAAATTATAGAATATATTATATCTCACAACCACACTATGGGAATAACCTAGTTTTAGACTCAACTATAGCTAACGTCTCTCAGACTCCTGGCTTTCACTTCTAAGACTAGGTATCCTACAAGCACACAACCATTTACAGAGCTTTATTACATTACTTCATTCCCTTTTGGTCAGTTTCACTTTACTTTAATTAATTATTTAAACATTAATTAACCATCAATAATTCCACAATAAATTTCATTAGCATCACACCCAAATTCCACTATCCCTTTAAACTGTAACCTCATCATTACGTCCCAGTAAGATCTAACCCCTTGGGTTAACATCATTTATTAAATCATTTATTAACAAAATTATTACTTTCTCATATTCCCAGGAATTATAGAAAAATATTCTCAGATAATAAACACAAGGAGGATCAAGATGGTGAGTAGATGAACTACCCGTTGAGTCTTTACTACCTATATAAAGAGCGTAGACTCATCCTCCCATTGAGAAGATAAACATGGAAAGAACGTGGAATGCCCCATGCATCTTCACCCCTTTAGGGAGAAGGGTAATAAAGACCATATACCTTGAGAAGTGGGGAAATTAAAGCAGATAAACAACCAATAAGAATCAGTAAGAAACAAAACATTTACATCCAACCCATTTCATCATCCCTGGTGTCCTCCCCGACACCCACATGCATAACTCGATGCATCTCGCCACTCTAGGCGTCAACTGCTGCCACAACCAATAGGCCTCCATGCCCCCACATATCACAACAAGCATCTTGTAATGTCCTGGTTCTGAAGGCCTCCCAGAGATGCCCTGTATCCGATTGGTCACATGGCCTCAAGCGCATTTCCCCAAACGCCAGAGGCTGCTGACTAGCAGTGAGGGCCTTGGGTGTGATACACTTGAGTCCATGTGACCAATCAGGTATGGGGCATCTCTGGGTGGCCTCTGGAACTGGGATGTTATAAATTGGTATCAGTGGAATTCTTTTCTTCTTGACTTACTGTTTGGAGCCTATAGTCAGGGATAGGACAGAATACGTACTTGTTAATAAGTTGTTCCTGGGGGTAGCTAACCCATGTATATGGAAAAGCCAATTTACCTCATATATTGTAAGTTTTCTGGTTTTTAAATTTTACAGTTGATTTGATTTTAACCGTTTGGTGACTCACATTTTTTGTGTTGTTACCGTTGATGTTATTGAGGTTCTATTTCTGTCGCAACCTGATGATATGAGGGTATGTCATCTCATGCATCATATAGGCACTTGCTAGAAATCACATGTCATGCATCATTGCCTTTCCATCTAGGATGCATTAGCAATTGAATGTTGTTGTGATAGATGTTTTGTAGAATATTCATGTTGTTGTGATAGATGCCTTGATAATAATACCTTTTGTTTGATAGGGTATTGTTTGTGTAAGGTTTTTTTTTGAATGAATGTCAAACTTTGGTTCTTGAGGTGTTATGGGCCCTCATGGACCAGAATTTGCTGGATAATTGCCTTTTTTCCTTGTTATAACATGTATAAGATTCCAAAATTTGATTCGTGGGGAGTATGGGCCCTCACGAATCAGAATTTGGCACTTTCAATGTTCGTTTCAGTGTTTTTCTGTGTTCTGGAGTAGTTTCTGAGGCTTACTGTTTGGAAAAACCTAGAATACATGGCGTGTAATGTTAATTACATGCCATGTGTTATTCTATTCGGGAAGAAACTATTTTTATTAAGTACACATCGTGTACTTTATATACACGACGTGTAGTATCTAACTGTGTCATAGGCTGTGTGGGCAGAGACACGGGATAGGGAATTTCTTGCAGGAACACACCGTGTACAAGTTGTACACGTCATGTGGTGTAGACCCTGTGTCCACCTGTGTAACTAACAACATGGATGGATAAACCTTAAGCTACCCACGTCGGGTCAGGATCGAACCCACCGTGTAGTCTGACCCAAGTACTCGACCGTGTCAATAACAACACGAGCCAGGTGAAGCTTGTCTAGTACATGTCGTGTCTATCTTGAACATGCCATATAGTCTTGTCTTGGGTGAGCCATGTGGCTTAACCATGTAGAAGGACTAGGGCAGTGGAATAGGATTCAATTACACACCGTGTGTTAAGACAACACGTCGTGTGTTTGGGGTGTTACACGACCAGTTTAGGAAGGAGTACATTCCCATGTGAATGGCCAAAGGGAACACGCCGTGTAGGCATTGTACACATCATGTAGTCATGTTTTGTAAAACTTGAATGATTTCTTTCTCATGTTCCATTCCTACGCATCTAGTTTTCAGTCCTTGATAATATTGATCTAAGGTGTGCGCTTGACCTTGAAAATTCATTCCATCGATACGTCCTTCAGTTGTATGCTAGTTGCTAGGTGGTGATCAGACAGAAAATATGGCTAATCAGGGAATTTCAGCAGATCCTCCTGTCGTGCCAGTTTTGGCACCATCCGTTATACCTGACATACGTGCTGATGCACAGTTCAGGGAGGACTTTTTGATGATGATACAGAACTTTCAGGGAGCGCTGCCTCTGGCCCCGTCGATGGAAGATTTAACGCGGGTCTTTTAGCAGCAGCATCCTCCCACTTTATCAGGGGATGGAGGATCCAAAGCTACAGAGTCATGGCTAGAATCCATACTGATGATCTTTGAGCATATGGAGACGCCTCCATAGAGGAGGGTCAAGCTCACTACGTATATTCTTTGGGATTCCACTAATATATGGTGGTATGTGATCTCATGGGCGGGATGCCAGAAATTCATGTCTTGGGATGAGTTTCAGAGCATCTTTTTTGACTACTTCTATCCAGAGACCTTGAGGGTCGATCGAGCCCGAGAGTTCATGAGTCTGGAGCAAGGAACTATTTTTGTCATGGATTATTCCTCTCGTTTTACTGAGTTGAAGTGCTTCACACCTATTTCAGGAGGTTATCAGTTATTCACGGCAATGAAGTTCGAGGATGGTTTGTGGCACGACATCCGATCACAGGTGAACATCTTCTGTTTGACTTTCTATCACTTCTATAGTCAACCAGGCACTGATCACAGAGTGCAATCAGAGGGATTATGAAGTTGTGAGATAGGGTGGTTCGGCATCTATAGTTGGTATTTCTCCTACTGATAGCAGGAAGCGTCATAGGGAGTCTACGTGCGGAGACCCGAGGAGGCGATAGACACCTTATGGTAGCCAGGTGGTGTTCTTCCAATGTGGGAAGAGAGAGAATACGAGGCCACATTGCCTGAGAGACCCAGTGGAGTGTCGATATTATGGAAAGATGAGTCACCTTTAGTGATTCTATCAGATCTTCTCACCAGCAGCTGGTGACAGAGGTTCTTCTATAACTCCTCGTTCAGGAGCAGCAGCACCAGTTTCTCACCGGTCTAGGAACTGGATTTCTTCCAGCCATTCAGGCCGAGGTGGAGGTCATGGAGGTGGTGGTCAGTCATCGGTCTTTTAGCAACATCAGGGTGGATCATCTCAGAGTGGTCAGGCAGGGTCACAGGGACGTAGTGTAGTCTAGACTTTTGTAATGGAGCAAACCTAGTAGAAGAAGGATCTCAGACCCTCTACCGTTCAAGATACGATCTTAGTAGCCTCATTTTCGATACAAGGGATTCACATATCTTTATATCTGTTGATATTGTGTAGATCCTTGGTCTCTACATATTTTCTTCTACTGATATCTTAACTCTAGACACTCCATTGGGGACTATAACAGCTAGTGTACATCAGTGCAGGGAGTTCCCTCTAGAGTTTGGTGGGTGTCACTTCTTATGGAAACTCTATTTCCTAGAGATGATAGGTTATGATGTCATTCTCGGAATAGACCGGTTAGTTCCTTTCAAGGCATTCATCGACTGTTATCATCACAGGGTGAGTTTCACATCACCAAAGGGCATATCGTTTCTTTATAAGGGAGAATGGGATGTCCAGGCGAGCAAAGCAGGACTTGATCATCATGTTTTGGGAGGAGTTATAGCCCAGATTGCTAGTCTATATCTAGATGACCATGGGAATTCACAGTTAAACTTTCCTCCAATGGTGGATCTTTCAGGGATGTCTTTCCAGAGGACTTTTCAAGTTTGCCTCTGGAGCAAGAGGTGGACGTTTCTATTGAGCTCGTGCTAGGAGTAGCACCGATGTCCATTCCTCCTTATAGGATGGATACACCAGAGTTGCAGGAGCTCAAGAAGCAGTTGGAGGAGTTGCAGGCAAAGGGTTTCATCCGACCCAGTTCTTCTCCTTGGGGTTTGTCTGTCTTGTTTTCAAAGAAGGTAGACAGTACCCTCAGGCTTTGTGTGGATTACCAGAAGTTGAACCAGTTTAAGGTCAAGAACCGATATCCCTTACCTAGGATTGATGATCTCTTTGATCATATTTGAGTAGAATGGGTGTTCTCAAAGATTTACTTGAGGTCCGGTTATCATAAGTTACACATTATATCAGCTGATATACCTCTCACAGCCTTCCAGAGCAGGTATAGTTTATACGAGTATATGGTTATGTCGTTCGGTCTCACGAACGTGCCTTCAGTTTTCATGGCACTGATGAACCAAGTATTCCATCCATACTTGGATTCCTTCATGGTGGTCTTCATGGACAATATCTCGGTTTACTCTCACAGTCGACATGACCATTGTACCCATCTTGAGATCACTTTGAGTACACTGAGAGAGCATCAGTTATATACTAAGATCTCAAAATGCCACTTTTGGATGGATCATATTCACTTCTTGGGTCATGTTATCTCAGAGATAAGAGTATCAGTAGACCCAGATAAAGTGAGAGTAGTAGTTTCCTGGGAGCATCCTAAGAACATCATTGAGGTAATAAGTTTTCTGGGGATGGCTGGATACGATATATGTTTCATACAGGACTTCTCAAGCTTAGAATCACCACTAATGGGTCTAACTAATAAGGGTTCAAAATTCTTGTGATCAGACTCTTGTGAGTCAGCCTTTCAAAAGCTGAAAGGGATGTTGACCTCAACACTGATACTAGTATTTCCAGAGCTAGAAAATAGCTATACTGTGTATTGTGATGCTTTAGGTATCGGACTAAGAGTCGTGCTTATGCAGAGAGAGGCAGTTGTTGTGTACGGGTCTCGGCAGTTGAGGCCACATGAGAGGAATTACCTGATGCACGATCTTGAGTTGGCTGTTGTTGTTCATGATTTACGATGTTGGAGACATTATCTGCTGGGAGATCATTTTGTGGTTTTCACCAACCATAAGAGTTTCATGTATATCTTCACTCAGCATGATCTGAATTTGATACATCGAAGGTGGGTTGAGTACCTACAGTCCTTTGATTTCGATCTTGCCTATACGCCTAGGAAGGGAAACACAGTGATTGATGTGCTAAGCAGGAGGATCCAAGTACAGGCAGTTCAGGAGGCCAGTAGTGAGTGAAAGCTTATGGATCTATTCTTTGAGATGCATTTGGAGCTGAACGACAGATAGGGACAGATGTTTTTATCTTTTTTAATTGTTACCTCTACTCTTCTTGATCGAGTGTGAATGAGGCAGCTATCAAATTCAGAAGGTCTGGTCTTATAGGAGAGTGTGTCAGGAGAGGACTCTATTCCTGTATGGACCATAAGCAAGGATGAGATCTTGTGTTTCTAGGGGCGTGTATGGGTTCTAGTATACATATTCAAGGAGATGATGTGGGACTTCCATTCCTTAGTGTGGTAAGTTCATCCTGGTGTCACCAAAATTTATCGTGATCTACACCGCCATTATTGGTGGCTAGGTATGAAGAGGGATATTGTTGGTTTTTTCATGAGGTGTTTCACCTGTCAGCAGGTGAAGGTGGAGCATCAGTGACCAACGGGCCTTTTTCAGCAGTTACCCATTCCTGAGTGGAAGTGGAATGATGTCTCGATGGATTTCGTGACAGGGTTTCTGAGGTCACCTCAAGGTAATGATGCAGTTTGGGTTGTCATTGATAGACTCACGAAGGTTTCTCGCTTCTTTCTGATCAAGGAGACCTTCAATGTTGATGAGCTAGGGCGATTGTACATCTGAGAGATTGTACGTCTGCATGGAGTTCCACACACCATTGTTTCAGACAGGGATGCTCATTTTACTTATCAGGTCTGGTAGGAGCTTCAGAAGGTGTTGGGTACACAGGTACTTTTGAGTACAACTTACCATCCCCAGATAGATGGTCAGTCCGAGCGTACAATTCAGGTGCTTGAGGACATGCACCAAGCATGCATTCTAGATTTTGGAGGTTCTTGCGAGAATCACATACCTCTTGTGGATTTTTCCTACAATAATAGTTTTCAAGAAACTATTTAGATAGCACCTTATGAGGATTTGTATGGTAGGCCATGCCGATCACCCATATGTTGGCTGGAGGCAGGATAAGCATCTTTGTTGGGACCTCATCTTGTTCAAGAGACCACAAAGCATATAGAGTTGATTCGGAAGAGGATGTCTACTATACAGTCTCGACAGAAGTCTTATGATGATCAGTGGAGACGACCTCTGGAGTTCGAGGTTGGGGATCAGGTTTTCCTGCGTGTCATGTCAAGGTTGGGACACAAGAGGATTAGGAGATAGGGTAATTTTTCACCGAGGTACGTCGGTCCGTTTGAGGTGTTGGAGAGAGTTGGGATAGTTGCCTACCAGTTGCAGTTACCTCAGAGGTATTGGGATATGCATGACATTTTTCATGTTTCTCAGCTCTGACATTACTTTTTAGACTCATCTTATGTCTTTCAACCCAAGGAGGTTAATTTGGAATTGGATTCATTATTCGAGGATCATCCTATCCGGATTGTCGATCACAGTACGAAGGTTCTTTGTGGCTGGTTTTTTCCTCTGGTATGAGTGTTATGGTAGCACGGGCGAGTATAGGATGAGACCTGGGAGAGGGAGGCCGATGTATGAGCCCAGTGGCCAGAGCTTTTTGGGGTTTCTTCTTCTACTCCGCACTAGGTAAATTAGGGGATGAATTTATTTAAGGGGGGAATTTACTTTGTAACGTCCCGGTTTCGGAGGCTACCCAGAGACGCCCCGTACCCAGTTGGTCACATGTCCTCAAACACATTTCCCTAAATTCCATAGGCTACCGACTATAAGTGAGGGCCTTGGGTGTGATAGCAGGGAAACTATTCCCTCATTGGCAGAGTAACATCACGGAATTAAAACAATTATACAATGGAAGGAGTAGTAATAATCCATACAAAAGTAAACAGTGAAAGACTAGAAATAATAAACTGGAGCACACAAATGTATATATATGAATGGTGCATGATACATATGTCTAGGAAATCATCCAAACAAATCACAATGTTGGAATAAAACAGTACTAAACCAAAGTACAAAATAAAAATAGTAAACAGCTCCACAGCATCACAAGGCATAGCTTGGTCTCATGATCTCCATCTCCACAGTCAATCAAAAACCTGAAGTAGAAGGTCGCTTTCCCTTATCTATACCTAAAAAAATATAATCTATTTGTCCCCAAAAGCATGGCCCAAATAGGGTGTGAGACTAAATCCCAGTAGGAAACCACCACGAGATCTGTGCCTAATAGTCGGTGAATTTATGGTAGGTAAGTACAGAAAGCAGTAAACAAGGAAGTAATCAGCAGTAAACAATCCACAGTTTCAAAGCATTCAAACCACTACATAATATGCAACATCTAAACAAAGCAGATAACCACAACAGGTAACCCTCTGGAAAGTACCCACAGTATATCCCCTCTGGTCCTACCTAGAAACACAAGCACACAGCTAAAGCACAAAGGTAACCCTCTAGGAAGTACTCACAGCTTATCCCCTCTGGTCCTACCTAAAAAGTACAAGAAACCCTCTGGGATGTACACTCAGTCTAACCCCTCTAGTTTATCTTAATCATATACTCTCTGAGGAATCATTCACTGTTAATTCCTCCTATAGTCTCATATCGGTAACTAAAGGCACTATAGGAAAGCACTTACGTCACATTCCCTCTGTGGCCCACATTGAGGATCTACAGACACTCTGAGGAATCACTCAATGTCAATTCCCTATGTGGTCTCACATCGTAAGTAAAACAGACACTCTGGAGAAGCCCTCAATGTCCATTCTCCCTATAGTCTATACACTATGTTCTCACGGCCCTGTGTAAGTCAAGCAAGTATAGCATCACGTATCAGCCCAAGTAAACCTCAATAACTACTTGGATATCAGTCTATAGGATATCAGAATAATAGAACAATAGTCACACCATCCTAGAATACTAGGAATGGGAAAGTAAACAAAATACTAAAAAGCAAACTAGACCCAACGGTCAAAACAGGAAAAACATGCATGGGAAAACACATCCAAAGCACAAAAATTCATCCTATTCACAATCAATTAACCTCTACTCAAGCATACAAGCTTATCAGGAAAACAATAGGGCTAAAACGGTAAATGCACAATACCTTGTTCATGGGTATTGGGAAAATTTGCACATATAACTCAAAGACATTCAATAGAAAGGCACAAACCACCTACCTCAGCGTTAAGAGATCTCTATACTCTGGAGTCGGCCCTAGGATCGACCTAGAATGTGATAGATCTACAAAAATTCCTAACACGTTCAACCCACGATATCTCACAATAGAGGAGAAAACATAAGATGGTACTCTTGGAGAAAAGAGAAATCACTGAGGAGATTCCAATGCAACTAATGGTGTTTGATTCGAAGGACAGACGCTAGCTCATGGGTTCATCAAAGATCCACGGTCGTACGGTGCTCTCGATCAAATGAGACCTAGAAGGAGAGCTTTTTGGTGATTAGATGTGAACCGGGTATGTTTAATGAAAAAAAAATACAAGGCGCGTACTTTTTAAGTACACGGCATGTACTTTCCTTTTTCGTACTCCGCTTTAGGCGGCCTCCAGGTCACCCCACACGGCTATGTGTTTGGCCATTACACGGCCAGCACATGGCCTCCTACGAAAATGTAGTACATGGCATGTACTCATAAAGTACATGGTGTGTACTTCAGAAAATTACAAAAAATCCTCTTTTCTCAAAAATGACCATAAAAGGAAAATATACCTGGAAAGAAGATCCAGGTTCTTACACATCCAGGCTCACATCACAGGACAAGCAGTAGGAAAAAAACATCATAACAATTGGGCTCTTAGACCTTAATAATCAAGAGGGTAACTCAGAACCCTATAAGGAATTATCTTTTATCGAACAACCACTTCTTTAATCCATCTTGGATTAACCGATTTATTATTCATAGGTTCCAAATTCAGAAAACCCAACCAGTAAGCTATCACAAATAATTAAACATGCTTACTGTACCAATTTGATTAACATAAAATTACAACAAGAAGAACCAGATTCATTTACATGCCTCTTTATATTTATCCAAACAATTATCAATTAATTCTATCTTTATGTTATTTACCAATTTCCATCAAGAACGAAAGGCTAAACAAATAAAGCATAGATATCATACTATCTAGAAAAACAAGAGGCAATAACATACAATTGATATCAATTTATTTATCTATTTTATATATTTATTATGTCAATTCCATTGTGATCCAGTGGGATAAAACATGATAACTATATAGTTGCACATAAAATAAAATATAATCAATGAATCCCCTACCTAAAATAGTTCTTGACATTCTTTATACGAGAACGAGCCACACAACCGCTTATGATCTCCTCCCCCGTGACAACTGTATCCACCCAAGGATGCAGAGACACCACCACACTAGTCAACACCCAAGAAAAGGCCATTAGGAACATGGAGATATCATTCCATAAAAGGGCTAAGGAAAATATAAGGAAATGAACCCAAAATAATAACTATATAACATACCTTATATCTAAGATTGATTGATATTTCTTGGTTACATCAAAATATAGGGGTACCAATCCAAGGAGGAAAGTTTAATTATGAAACTCCTACGGGATAGAATAAAATGTCTGAGCATCTCTCATCCGAGAACATGGAGAAAGAACTAGGGAGGAAGATATATCATCCCTTTAGAAGATTTAACGGATCAGTGGTTTAAGATACGCTGGATTTTCCATTAAAAGTGGATTACATTAAACCTTGAGTTTCAACCAAGTAAAAGTATCCTGAGCCTTAGAGAAATTAATATAGTATTTATGGCCTTTGAATCGGCCTTATATTCCTTAAAATAAGGCTTTAAATGCATTTTACATCAAAGGAATCGTTAAAGGGGAGAAACTGTAGGAAGATGGAAACACTGTTCACAAACTTGAAATTTGGAGAAGGAAATAGAGGTTACCGATGGACCTCACCATTTTGGGAACACTGTTCATGAACTTAAAATTTAGAAAAGTGGTCACCGTTGGAACCTCATCGTTCTGGAAACACCATTCATGAACTCAAAATTTCTTAAAAGAAAGAGACCATCGTTGGAACCTCACCGTTCTGAAAACACTATTCATGAACTCAAAATGTGGCAAAGAGGTCACCGTTGGAACCTCACCGTTCTAGAAACACTGTTCATGAACTCAAAATTTTCCAAAGGAAAGAGGTCACTGTTGGAAACTCACCATTCTGGAAACACTGTTCATGGGCTCAAAATTTGGCAAAGAGGCTAATGATGACATTGTTCACATAAGGTCACCAATGACACTGTTCACCTAAGGTTACTGATGCACTGTTCACCTAAGGCTACCAATGACACTATTCACATAAGGTCACCGATGACACTATTCACCTAAGGTTACTGATGCACTGTTCACCTAAGGTTACCGATGACACTGTTCACATAAGGTCACCGATGACACTGTTCACCTAAGGTTACCATTGACATTGTTCGTATAAGGTCATCATTGTACTATTCACCTAAGGTTACCATTTCACTATTCACAGAAGGTTACTGATGACATTGTTCACATAAGGTCACCATTGCATTGTTTACAGCAGTCTGCCATTGGAACTGTTCACCGATGGAAATGTTCACAGAATTTAAAATTTGGAAAAGTGTTGGGGATAAGTCACCTTGACCTCCCGGAACACCTCAAACACTAGATTTTTTAAAATTAATGGACCATAGAGGTCCGGGCCATTACATCAGATACCTCTCAAAACATTCTTGTCCTTGAGAATTCAAAACCAACCTAAAAAGAAATAGAAAAGAAGTCTGAACATCCACCCATCGAGATACCTCTTAAAAGAGAGCAAGCCATAAGAAGTAACCAAAATAAAGGCATCTTATAAACAAGAAAGTTCTATAACCACAAAAAGAAAGTCTTTAGACGAAAAGAGTTGAACATCAAACAACTCTGGATACTGAGCATGTATATGCGACTCACGTTCCAGGGTACTCTCCCCCATGCCATCGTGTTGCCACAAGGCACAATATAAGGGGATAGAATGCTTGTGCAACACCTTCTCTTTACGGTCTTGGATCTCTGTTGGTCTCTCCTCAAAAATTGAATCATCATCAACATCGATTTATCCCCAATAGATGACGTGAGAGTCATCATGAAGATAACGATGGATCTATGATACATGAAAAACATCGTGTATTCGGATCATCTGCGGGGGAAGTTCTACTCGATACGCCATAGTTCAAACGTGAGCTAACACCTCAAAAAGCCCAAAAAACCAGGGAGAAAGCTTACTCCCACGACCAAACCTTCACTGTCCACGATGGGGAGTCACCTTCAAAAACATGTGATCCCCAAAATCAAACTCTAAGGGTCTCCTCCTTTGATCAACATATGATTTCTGACGATCTTGCGTTGTCTTCATCCTCTCACGAATTACCGGAACCATCTATGTTATATTATACACTAGTTCCGGTCCGAGAATTGCTAACTCTTTAACCCCAGTCCAGCACAATGGAGAATGGAAAGGCCAACCATACAAGGCTTCAAATGGATCCATACCGATGGTTGAGTGAAAACTATTGTTGTAAGATAATTGCACTAAAGGTAAGTGCCTCATCCACGAACCTCCAAAATCCAAGACACAAGAGCGTAACATGTCTTCAAGAGTCTTGATGGTTTGATTTGTCTGACCGTCCATTTGAGGATGAAAAGTAGTGCTAAGGAATAGTTGAGAACCAAAAGCATGTTGAAGACCTCTCCAAACCATAGAGGTAAAATGAAGATCTTGATCATAAATGATCATCCTTGGGACTCCATGAAGTCTCACCACCTCCTCCAGATACTGCCTCGACAAAACTTCCACTGATCTTGACTCCTTGATTGCTATGAAGTGGTCTGATTTTGTTAAACGATCCACCACCACCCAAATATCATAATGTCTTCCCTGAGCTTGAGGTAAACTAGTAAAAAGGTCCATTGAGATTTCCTCCCACTTCCACTGAGGAATATCTAATGGCTGGAGCAAACCACTAGGAACACAGTGTTCGGCCTTCACCTTCTGGCAGACCAAACATCGAGACACAAACTCCACAACTGCACACTTCAGTCCAGGCCACCAAAATTGACTCCTCAAGGCTTGATACATCTTTATCATGCCAGGATGCACCACTAAAGGTTAACTATGGAACTCTATAAGAATTGTCTCACTCATCACCAAATGAACAAAAATCCGTCCATGATACAACAATCAATGTTTTTCATCCTCAGACCAACCATCAGGGGCCTCGCCACAAACAACTTGGTCTCTCCAGACCTCCACCTCAAGATCCCCCAAATGGGAATCTTCCACCTGCTGCACCAGAGATGACTGAACTATCATCTGAAAAAGACAACCTCTGCCCCCAACTTCTCCTATATCAATATGCAATACTAACAGTTCTTCTATTACTCTCCAGGAGTCACCAGATTCACACATTGCATCACTATGTGACTTCTGACTCAGCGCATCAGATACAAAATTCCTCTTTCTAGGTGTATATGATATTTTGAATTTTTATTCCTATAATAACTCCATCCACCAATGTTGTCGCAAGTTTAAGTCATGTTGGGAGAAAACATACATCGGGCTCTTATGATCGGTGAAAACCACAAAGCGCTCACTAATGAGGTAATGTCTCCGCAACTTCAGAGTAAAAACCACAGCTTCCAACTCAAGATCATGGGTGGAATAGTCACATTCATGGGGATGTAACTATCAAGAACCATAAGAAACAACTGATCTCTATTGCATCTGAAAATAGCCTAACCCCATATGTGAAGCATCACTGAAAACATCAAATTGAACTCCCTCAGCTGGAAGACAAAGAACTGGAGCACTTAATAACTTCTCTTTTAGATACTCAAAAGCTTCCTGACACTGATCAATCCATATGAATGCCTAATCCTTCCTAGTCAAAGCTGTCAGAGGAGTCTCAACTCGAGAGAATTCAGCTACGAACCTCCTATAGTAGCCTACGAGACCAAGGAAATTTCGCACCTTTGACACTATCTTGGGGGATTCCCAAGACACTACTGCTTCTATATTCGATGGATTCATAGATACTCCCTACTGGGACATAACATTCCCCAAGAAACAAACTTCTCAAGACCAAAACTCACACTTTGACAACTTCCCAAATAGATGATGTTGACGAAGAACCCCCAAACAGTGTGTAGATGCTCTGCATGCTCCTCCTTATATGTAGAGTACAAAAGGATTTCATCAATGAAAACTACCATGAACTTGTCTATGAACTCATGGAACATAGAGTTCATTAATCCCATGAACACAGATTGAGAATTTGTCATTCCAAACAGCATTACAATGAAATCATAATTCCCACGATGAAAATGGAAAGCAGTCTTTGGGATATCTTCATCCTTCACATGCATCTGATGATATCCTGACCGCAAGTCTATCTCTAAGAACCAACCTTCACACTTCAGTTGATCAAATAAATCATCAATATGTGGAATAGGATAGCGATTCATTATTGTTTCTTTGTTCAAGCGACGATAATTGACACACAATCGCAAACTTTTATCAGCCTTCTTCATGAACAAAATTAGTGCACCCCACGGTGACACACTCGTCCGAACAAAACTGCACTGTAACAGACCATCAAGATGTATACGTAGATCTTGTAACTTATAAGGGGTTATCCTATATAGAGACATAGAGATATTAGATGCCCCTGGTTGTAGCTCGATCAGAAACTCGATCTCTCATCAAGGGGGTAAGGCTACAACCTCTTCTAGAAAGACATCAGGGTAATCTTCTACAACCCTAGGAAACGCCAACTGTTGAACCTTTGAAGAACTCAGTATCAACTCATCCATCAGGGATGATAAGGATGGAACATGCCTCTTACCCATATTAGGGTCTCGCTTGCCAACGAACACCACTAGCTCCCCATCTGCATTAAAGAACACAACCTACCTCCTGAAGCAATCTATGATAGATTGCACCGAATAAAAACAATCCATGCCAAGGATGAAATCATATTGTTGTATTTTTAGACATATTAAATCTACCCAAGAGCGGTTCTTCCCCAACACTATCTCACAATCTCTATATACTTCAAACAAGTCATCTCGGCCTCCAACTGGTGTAGTCAACGCCAAGGGAACTGGAAGCCTCTCTACCTCAAGTACCAAAGCATGGAAAAGGGTAGGTGATATGAAGGAGTGTATCACTCCTAAATCAAACAAGGCATACAACAAGGTAGAAAACAAGCAAAGGGTACCTCGAACGACGTTTGGCTCACCTGGAGTTGGCAATGATAAAGCATGAAGTTTTCCACGACCACCACCACGGACTCTATGACCCTGATGACGACCACCACCATGGTCGCACTCTTCTCTCTGAGGATGGGGATCATCACGAGGATGCCCTCTGCCTGACCCATCTACCCTATGCTGATCTAAAGCATGTGCAACCTGCTGCTACTAACTCTGTTGAAACTGCCTCAACAGAGGAACCTAGAGCAGAACACCTGGTTCACGATGAATGCTCTGAAAGGTTGGGCACTCTCGCTAATGATGACCCCAAAAATCGTAAGAAAAATAGGTGCATAATCCCTTGAAATAGGCCTAAGATCCACTTCCTATGGATAAACGAGATGCGGAGGGATGGGACCTACCCCCTACTGAACGGAAACTCTTCTACCCTGAAAACCAGGAACCCCAAACCAAAGCTCTGTTTCATGAGGAATCATGAAGAATACTCTATAGTGATGATATGGTTCTATCCAATGTCCTCTTGGAAACCTCTTCCCTCACCAACACCTCAAGATATGTCTTCAGCATAAATGGGGTGACCTAGCGCTGGATCTCTGGATGCAAATCCTCCTCGAAATACCTCGCCCTGGCCTCCTAATCTGGCAATAGGTCCAAAGCATATCATAAAAGGTTCCTAAAATGTATTCCAAACTCTCACACACTGGAGCTCCCCTATCAAAGGGTAAGAATCTCCTGGAGAATGGACGTCTTTATGGTCGAAAAAAGGAACTCGGCTCTAAACTTATCTCAAAACTCCTCCCATGATATCGCTGACTCCTCATGATCCCCAAGGAACAAGAACCACCACTATCTCACTTCTCCACACAGCATCATCACAACCAAGGAAACCGAATGCTCCTTTTGAGTATGGATTGAACTAAAGCCTATCTCGACCTCCTCCAACCAGTATTCTATTACTACATCTAAAATGGAGCCCCCATACTTCTATAGACTCTGGCGCTGAAACTTTTAGAGTGTCCTCCTCCAAGTGTCTTCATCATCAACCTCTACCCTACGATGATATGTTGTCACAACCTTCTGGACATCTTTTATGTGATCCTGACAAGGAATTTGACCTGGATCCATACCTATAAAATAACAAATAGTTAGAGCTCCTAAACCGGGAATATGGAAGACCCATCATTAATTAATTAATTTTTTTCTTTTATTCATTTTAGGTTAAACTATCCCAAGGTCTACCCAAACATAGGCACAAAGAATGATGTGTGATCTTTTCCTAGGTCTCTACCCTGCAACTAGTATCACCTTGTTTAGTAGCCATTATAAACTTAAAGGTTCGTACATAAGATCATAGGGGGGCCTAAACACCTATATCTCAGCCGGTCTCTAGTGTTTACATCACTTGCAAAAATTGACTGACACGGTTTCCCTACAAACCCATGCAACCTCACCTGTGCCTAACACCAAACTCCATCCTATCTATCAACTAGAGCTCTAATACCACTCTATCACGACCCCCTCCACACAAAGTGTACCCCTCATGGGTCGGAAATGTGATAAGGGAGATAATGACCCCTTGAGTCCCACCTCCAGTAGGCCCTGGGATGGCGACTAGCACCGAGGGTATAGTAAACACACAAATGAGAGGCATTGCCCTCTAAGAGAACACATGTGGAAGAGAGAGATAAGATAGACCCCAACCAAATACAACTCAGATTGAAATATTAATGAAATCCCAAGTACAAATATGTAATTTCATGCAAACTACTACAACTAAAAGGGGAAAAACTGAAAATACCCAAAAGAAAGTAAAAAACAGCAGCAACCACAAGCCCGAAGAGCTCCGATAACCCCAAGCTAGTAGAAACCAGCTTGATCTCCAACCATCTCTAAGTGACCTGAAAAAAAATTTATATATACATAGGGTGAGTATAACAGTATACTCAGTAGGATCCTCCCTAAATCCTCTCATGCAAAAGTAAAGAAATCATGCTAAATCACAGTGAACAACAAGTGAAACTAACTCATCACCTAAATAGGTATACTAAGTTCTCAACCTCACCATGGATACTCTCACCAAGTAATGCATACAAGAGTATATAATATAATAAATAATATCAAGGGTACCCTACTACAACTTCCCCACTAGTTTGCCGCTTTTCCCCAATTTTGTACATCCTAAGCATCTCTCTCCAAAAAGGCTTACCTACAAACACCTGGATGAAGAACCACAACATCCACCTCATGAAAAAAAACCACCATTTCTATGTAATCAAGTAACTAGGTAGTTTCTGGGAGCCACCACAGCTCGTATAACGTGTATCATTCGTCGGATATCATACATTAAGCCATTATAGCCCATACACCGAGTAAGGATCCTCAATCCATCATAGTTTATACACGTTACACCTATAGTAGTCCATAGGATACTGTCACGAACCAACCCGGGTCGACCCTGAACTGGTCACCCGAGCCAGTCCGCGACATGGCCCGAGAGGCATTCCTGATCCTCCCGGGCTGGCGACAAGCGCCAAGGCATCAACAGAGGCTATGGGAACAATTTCTCCCAATATAAATAAATAAAACAGCAAAAATAATACAGAGCAGTGCAGAAAAAAAATAAACCAAATAAAGTGACTAAACAGAAACAGAAGAAAAATTAAAACTAACCAAACACGACGTCCGAACTAACTCCGTGTGACCTCGTGGGTCACTCTACGACTCAACGATCAAGCGTCGACCAAGGCGAGAGCACTCAAGTTGTAGCTTTCACAAGCACTAAAAACAGAAAAAGAACTATAGGCGTGACTATTAAAACTCAATAGGCTAGCCTGATATCTATTCCCAATACACTACCTTTAAAACAAAAGAAACATCACTTCAAGTTTTAACTAAAATTTATAGAAGTATGTTTTTCTAAATATTTTACTTAAAAACAAACTATGAACCATTTCCCTTAACCATTTCCAAACTTGGGTTCATTTAATTAGTGTCAATGGCTTTTTAGAAGGTAAAATGATTCTTACATTTTCAAATTTGCACAAAGAGGATTAAACACTTTCATTTGAAAACCATTTTTAGAAACCTAATCAAAAGTAGTTTACCACTTTCCAAGGAAAAAAATGCACAAAGTAAAACACAAAGCAAGGGCAATGTAGGTATACATATGAGCATCATAATCACTACTACAAGCAACAAAAGCTGAATAGACATGGGTGAACCCAGGAGATCGAGAATAAACCAGAAGACACCAATACATGAGAAATCAACCTTGTTGACATGTCACGATGAAATCAAAACGCACAATACACTCGACCATCCTCTCTCAGGAAGGTCGAGGGAAAATACCATAGTAATAAACCCAATATATCCACCTACTATGGGCCACTGGTCAGTACCATAACCTACCAGTGCAGCAATCATCCTTAGAATATTCTCTCAATATGCCAAATTCCCATGTCTCAAGTGTTTGGAAAGGGGGTGAGCCAACCGATGCCAACCGAGCATCTAATCATATATATATATATAAAGCACAACAGGCATCACCCCGAGCCAATCCATGGGACAACCTCTTGCCTTTAAACTACTCAAGTAACCGGGAGCCTCTAAGCGTAGCCTCCCAAACAATCAATTGCAACCATGGTAGGAGAGTTATCCTAGGAGTGTTTTTATCAAAACAATCACATCATTTTCCATAAAGTGAAAAACGGTCTTTAAACACCTTTCACAATCACCACTAAAAAAGTAAAACTTCTTTATAATAGAAAAACCATTTTAAAACCATTTAGGGAACCCCAAAACACTACTTCACAGGCTGCCAATATTTTTATAAAACCAAACCAAAACATTTTACTTTTTTTTTCAGATGAACCGTAAGAGCCAACCGGGCAATTTCTCAAAAGAACCAAAGTACTTGTTCACGCTTCAAAATAAATCATTTATCATTAAACCATAACTAAATTTGATATTCCGTGAATTATGTTTAAAATCCAAACTGAAATTCATTCACTATTGGGTGCCCTCTCATCAAGAAAATATTTCAAGTGTCCTGTATAAAATAAACGGCTCTTTTTACACCAAATAATCATTTAAAAATTAATTGTATTATACCATCTCACGTTCATTAAAATTTATAAAATATTTAATTTGAACCAGTAGTGTTCTGAAATATCAGGAAATAATGTAACTTAAATTTTAGAAAGTAGTGCAATGGGGACCTACCTCAGATACATGACGCGACGAAAATGATCACTCTGAATTGAGGCACAACGACAATGAAACTTCGGAAATAAGGCGTGATGACGACACTCGCTCAAAAACGCCCTGCGCGGGTCCTAAAAATCCTAAACCAACCAATAAAAAAACAACCATCAACTAAAACCTATAACCCAGCAATAGTAAGATGATAATAATAATAATGATAATAAGAGTAAGAATAAAAATAACAATAATATTAATAACAATAATAATAATAATAATAATAATATGAATAATAATAATAATATGAATAATATGAATAATAATAATAATAATATGAATAATAATATGAATAATAATAATAATAATATTATTATTATTATTATTAAGGATAATAATAAAGGTAAAAATAAAAATAAAAGAAGCGCTTCAAGGAGGGGGGTCTCACGGCTTGAGGGAGGCCTTGTCGGAAGCTGGGAGAAGGCATGCAGTCCGGCCGAGGGGGAAGCATCGTTGTGTCGAGTGAACAGGGGGGCGACGGGGCTCAGAATAGAACTTGGTCTAGCTAGCGCGCAGCAAGAGGAAGGGTCGGTTGTACTGGGTGTCGGTTATTGGGTGCGTCGGGCAGGATGGGAGAGTCGCATTCGGGGGGAGATATTGGGCGTGATGCATAGGAACAAGAGGAGCCGCTGGATCCCATGACGATGAAGCGATGAAGGTGGAAGGAGGGTCGGAGTGATGCGCGACCTGTTGGAAGGAGATGAGGATGGGAGGTTGAGTGATGCGGGCTGTAGGAGGAGGGGGGCGAGGTGTAGGGGTGTGTGGATTTCTGGGCAGAGGAAGGCGTCAGATCACGCTGTAAGGGAGATGCGCAGGTAGGGAGGCCGGCGGCGGTCCGCGACAGGGTGGCCGAAGGGAAGGTCGACACTGGATGGGTGCATGTCCTAAGGAGCGAATAGGGGGGTGCCGCGGGTCGTGTAGGAGAAGAGGGGAGGCACTACTGTGTGCGGGAAAATGGGAAGGAGAAGGGAGAGATAGGAGGGGTGGTGGCTGAGAGAGAAGAGAGAAGTAAAAGAAAAGGAGGGGCGGGCCGCTAGGGTTAGAAGAAAGTAAGAAAAAAATAAAAGAAATAAAAAATGAAACAAAAGCATATAAATAAAACAAAGTAAAAATTAACTCATAATAAAAGTACGACACATAAAAATAATAATAAAATAATAATAATAATATTAAAAATAACATTAATAACATTAATATTAATAATCCACCTAATACTAATAATTAAAAAATATTTAATAATAATAATATAAATTATAAATATAATAATTTTAATAATAAAAATTATTTAATAAAACATAATACTATTTCACTAACTATTAGTTTTAATTCTTCTCTCTTAAACTCATTAAATTTATTTCTATTTACCGACTCAAACTCTGCAACCGCGTGGTACTCGGGTTGACTTCACGGCTTTCGCTAGCCGTGCGGTGCCCGCACAGTGGCCTAAAATAATAATCATAATAACCTTAATAATAAAATAAAAAAATAAATGATTTCATATTATTTTTCTAATAATAAAAATAATGAAAACGCCACGCAGTTCCATGAGAGAAGCCAAGCGGCGCTGCGCTCCACCCGTGCGTCCAGCGACGTCAAACCCAAAACGTTTACTTTTAATTGAAAACTCAAAAACTTTGTCTGGGGCTCACCCCGGACCCCACAAAGATATTTTAAGATAGAAAAATAATTAAAATAGAATGATAACGTGGGTCAGGGTGTGAAAATTCTCCCCACCATAATGCTTTCAGTCCCCAGAAAGCCACGAAACCAACCAGCCGATCGATCAATGCCTAAGGATTCTTCATTAACAAGATCCAACCTCTTAACCCAAGGACATCACACCACCTAGTAGTGGGAATGAACTTCATTGTCTGAAACACATCACTAGAAGAGGGGAGGCCTGGTCGGACTCCCCACCATAAGAATTCAACTATCCACCAATAACGACTTAAAAGAAAACCCAAAGAGACTCACAGTGGGTATCCCCACCATAAAGGACCGACCTATTAGCGACCAGATAGAAAACCAGCTTAGACATGCACAAGGACTTACTCAGGCTAGAAAGATCACAGCAAGAACCATTAAACCACTTACTCTCGTCCGAAAGGGATAGAAGCTTAAATGGAAACTTTGCATAGACTAAAAACCCCAACCCCATGGGCATGGATGGAGGGCCCAAGGACTGGATCAATGAAACTATGACGTACAACTACTCACGACCCATCACTTCGGGATGGACACAAACTTAAGTCGCATCTCATTCACATGGATGGCCCACGCAAGGTCACTGATCAACAACTTGCATCCAAAAAGGCACAGTCCCCGACATTGCGCGAGGGATAAGTCTATCACGCACTTTATAAAAAGAGTAAAATTACAACTACAGAGAGACCAAAGTAGAAATGCTAAAAATTTCTCAACGCAACGATAGAGGCACAACTTTAAAAAGACTCCTTAAAATTCCCTGAGGGTTTCTGACTACGCGTCGGCTTTACTTTAAGACCTTTTGGTTGGAGCTCTCATGAATGAAGCATCTTCTGCCTTGTAGTTAGGTTCTGATAATCCAAATAAGAAATAAACATCTTTTGATTTGAAAAATGTGAAGAGAGAGTTTTGAAATGAAAATTACACAGACATTGAAAACCGGAGTTCATCAAAATCCCACGACATTCCCATACATTTAAAAACCCAAAACACCATCATTACACTGCAACAATAAAATTTCCATTACACTGAAAGGAAACTTACACCAGAAACTTTGAACAAAAACCCAACAGCACATCACTTCTGAGAACTTCTTCTATGATGCTTTCTAGCAATGCCCCTACAGAATCGTCGCAAGTGACCCAGGTGTCCACATGCCTGGCAGGGCTTCAGACCGCTTGGGCATGACGGCTTCTTATGACCCATCTTTCTATACTGATAACACACGAGGATCTCTTTCTCGAAAGTGGTTGATGATAGATCTCGAGACCTCTTGATTCTATGACCTTGTCCATCGCCTTTCGATCACTTAATCATCTACTTTCCAGAATCTTCACCACTGGTCATAGGGATCGAAGGAGGGAGGACTACTTCGAGCACTCCTGCCATCGCGGCTTCGACATGAAAAGCTTGTCTCACCACATCGACAAAAGAAATTAGGTTGGAATCTGACACCTTCGATTTTAGATCAGGGCAGAGACCCTTCTCTAAGTGTCGAGCCTTCATGGGGTCATTCGTGGAATACCCTGAATCATAAGGGACTAGCTACACAAAGCGCTGGAAATATTCCAACATGGATTTGTCGCCCTGTAGCAGACAAACAATCTCCATCCCCTTCCTCACTCTTTCTTCCTCAGAGAAATACTGGTGAATGAACAAAGCCTTGAAGATCTCCCAAGTAAGCTCTTGACGGGGCTTGTTCCGAGACACTGACTTCCAC
Source organism: Viscum album (assembly GCA_963277665.1). Lineage (NCBI taxonomy): Eukaryota > Viridiplantae > Streptophyta > Magnoliopsida > Santalales > Viscaceae > Viscum > Viscum album. The sequence continues at coordinate 743,818,615 of OY728148.1, forward strand.
CACATCCACGGTGAACCTTCAAGCATGAAAGTTACAAACTTGACCTTCAATGACTCAGGAAACTCAACGAGGTCAAAATCCCTTTCAATCTTACGCATCCACTCCTCTGCTACAGAAGTTTCTACTTGACCATAAAAGAGAGGTGGATCCATCTTCCGAAACTCAAGCATAAAATCCTTAAGTTGATCAACCATACTACGATCACCCATCGAAGCTTCAAAGGGATAACCACTGGAAAAGGAAAAGTCAAAAACCCAATCAAGACCAACTCAATAAAAAAACTCCTCAAAAACCAACACCGTATATATGGAAGGCTCTAAACACAAGAAAACAGGCCATCATAAAATCAAAACACTTCTTTTGGAAACATCTTTAATTTAAAACAAGCTTGGTGGGTTAAACCCTCGTCATTGGTATTCTTTAGAGTCTCGCTCACATACACATATCTGTGCCACCCCAGGCATCCATCCTTCATACCTGACATCAGCTCATAATCCAACATACTACTATGCATGTGAGCACCCCAAGGAACACCAAGGCAAAAACAAAGAAACTTCATTTTTTTTCAAAAACAAAACATTCATACCATTTATTTTAAAACAATCCAGTAATTAAAAATTTCATTTCAAACAACCATTTTTTTTTCAAAAACCTTTTTTTTTAAATTGAAACCACTCTCAAAAGTCACAGGAGACCCAAAACATCTCAAACAGGGAACTAGTGTCAGTGGACGACTTGACCATATGGTTAGCAGCAATATGTCATTTACGTCACTAACACAGAGAGTCTTTTGGACCATGCCCCTAGCTCCACATGGCTTTCCAGGCCATGCGGCTTAGGACTATCATCCCAACTCCCTTTGTCATATCCCAATCACAAAACATTTACATAAAATCCCAAATAAACAAATTAAACTGGACTTTCCCTGGAAACATGAGGATCGGTACGGGCAAGAGTTCGCGATGCTCTTCTCGCACCTAACCCTCAAGTCCCGACGATCCTACTTCATCTACCTTAACATCCCAAATAACAAAATGGCACTCTGAAAAGCAAGGTCCGCTAAGATCTGACCTCCTTTGATACCAACTTGTCACGAACCAACCCGGGTTGACCCTGAACCGGTCACCCGAGTCAGTCCACGACATGGCCCGAGAGGCGTTCTCGATCCTCACGGGCTGGCGACAGGTGCCATGGCATAAACAGAGGTTGTGGGAATGATTTAACCCAATATAAATAAATAAAATAGCAGAAATAATACAGTGCAATGAAGAAAAAAAATAAACTGAATAAAGTGACTAAACAGGAACAGAAGAAAAATTAAAACTGACCAAACACGACGTCTGAACTAACTCCATGTGACCCTGTGGGTCACTCTCCAACTCAATGATCAAGTGTCTCCCAAGGCGAGCGCACTCAGGTTGTAGCCTGCACAAGCACTAAAAACAGAAAAAGAATTATAGGCGTGAGTATTAAAACTCAGTAGGCTAGCTCGATATCTATTCCCAATGCACTACCTTTAAAACAAAATAAACATCACTTCAAGTTTGAACTACAATTTATAAAATTATGTTTTTCTAAATATTTTACTTAAAAACAAAGTACAAACCATTATCCTTAACCATTTCCAAACTTGGGTTCATTTCATTAGTGTCAATGGCTTTTTAGAAAGGGAAAGTGATGTTTACATTTTCAAATTTCCACAGAGGATTAAACACTTTCATTTGAAAACCATTTTTAGAAACCTAATCAAAAGCAGTTTACCACTTTCCAAGGAAAACAATACAACAGAAATGCAAAAAGTAAAACACACAGAAAGGGAAATGTAGGTATACATATGAGCATCATAATCCCTACTACAAGAAAAAAAATCCTAATAGACATGGGTGAACCCAGGAGATCGAGAATAAACCAGAAGACACCAATACATGAGAAATCATCCTTGTTGACATGTCATGATGAAATAAAAATGCACAATATGCTCGACCATCCTCTCTCAAGCAGGTCGAGGGAAAATCTCATAGAAATAAACCCAATATATCCACCTACTATGGGCCACTGGTCAGTACCATAACCTACCAGTGCAGTAATCATTCTTAGAATATTCTCTCAATATGCCAGATTCCTATGTCTCAAGTGATTGGAAAGGAGGTGAGCCAGCTGATTCCAACCGAGCATCCAATCATATATATATATATATATAAAGCAGAACAAGCATCACCCTGAGCCACTCCATGGGATAACCTCTTGCCTTTAAACTACTCAAGTACCCGGGAGCCTCTAAGTGCAGCCTCCCAAACAATCAATTGCAACCAAGGTAGGAGAGTTATCCTAGGAGGGTTTTTATCAAAACAATCACATCATTTTCTATAAAATGCCAAACGGTCTTTAAACACATTTCACAATCACCACTAAAAAAGTGCAACTTCTTTATAAGAGAAAAACTAGTTTAAAACCATTTAAGGAACCCCAAAACACAACTTCACAGGCTGCCAATATTTTTATAAAACCAAACCAAAAAATTTTACTTTTTTCTTCATATGAACCATAAGAGCCAACCGGGAAATTTCTCAAAAGAACCAAAGTACTTTTTCACGCTTCAAAAGAAATCATTTATCATTAAACCAGAACTAAATTTGATATTTTGTGAATTATGTTTAAAAGCCAAACTGGCATTCTTTCACTACTAGGTGTCCTCTCATCAAGAAAATATTTCAAGTGTCCTGTATAAAATAAACGGCTCTTTTTACACCAAATAATCATTTAAAAATTAATTGTATTATATCATCTCACATTTATTAAAATTTATTAAATATTTAATTTGAACCAATAGTGTGCGAAAACAGCAGGAAATGATGTAACTTAAATTTAAACAAGAAGTGAAATGGGAACCTACCTTGGACACATGACATGATGACAACACTCGCTCTGAATCGGGGCGCAACGACAAGGAAACTTTGGAAACAAGGTGTGACGATAACGCTCGCTCGAAAACGACCTGCGCGGGTCCTAAATATCTGAAACCAACCAATAAAAAAACAACCATCAACTAAAATCCATAACCCAACAAGAGTAAGATGATAATAATAATGATGATAATAAGAGTAAGAATAAGAATAATGTTAATAACAATAATAATAATAATATGAATAATAATAATAATAATAATATGAATAATAATAATAATAATAATAATAATAATATGATTAATAATAATAATAGTAATAAGGATAATAATAAACGTAAAAATAAAAATAAAAGAAGCACTTCAAGGAGAGGGGTCTCACGGCTTGAGGGAGGCCTTTCCGGAGGCTGGGTGAAGGTGCGCTATCTGGCCGAGGGGGAATCAGCGTTGCGTCGAGTGAACAGGGGGGCGACGGGGCTCGGAATAGTGCTTGGGCTAGCTAGCGTGCAGTAAGAGGAAGGGTCAGTTGTATTGGGTGTCGGCTATTGGGTGCGTCAGGCAAGATGGGAGAGCCGCATCCAGGGGGAGATGCTGGGCGCGCTGCACAGGGACAGGAGGAGCCACTGGATCCCGTGACGGTGAAGCGCTGAAGGGGGGAGGAGGGTCGGACAGCTGCGCGACCTGCTGGAAGGAGATGAGGAGGGGGAGGTTGAGCTATGCAGGCTGTAGGAGGAGAGGAGGGGGGCTGAGGTACAGGGGTGTGTGGATTTTTGGGCAGAGGAAGGCGTCGAATCACGCCGGAAGGGAGCTTCACAGGTAGGGAGACCGGTGGGGGTCCGTGACAGGGTGGCCGAAGGGAAGGTTGGCGCTAGCTGGGTGTGTGTCCGAAGGAGCGAACAGGTGGGAGTCGTGGGTCGTGTGGGAGAAGAGGGGAGGTGTTGTTGTGTAAGGGATGAGGGGAAGGAGAAGGGAGAGATAGGAGGTGTGGCAGCTGATAGAGAAGAGGGAAGTAAAAGAAAAGGACGGGGCAGGCATCTACGGTTTGAAGAAAGGAAGAAGAAAAAAATAAAATAAAATAAAATAAATAAAAAATGAAAAAAAAGCATATAAATAAAAAAAAGTAAAAAATTAACTCATAATAAAAGTAAGACACATAAAAATAATAAGAAAAGAATAATAATATTATTAATAACAACATTAATAACATTAATATTAATAAAACACCTAATAATAATAATTAAAACATCTTTAATAATAATAATATAAATGATAAAAATAATAATTTTAATAACAGAAATTCTTTAATAAAAAATAATATTATTTCACTGACTTTTATTTTTAATTCTTCTCTCTTCAACTCATTAAATTTATTTCTATTTACTGACTCAAACTCTGCAACTGCGTAGTACTCGGGCTGACTGCACGGCTTCCACTAGCCGCGCGGTTCCCACGCACCGGCCTAAAATAATAATAATAATAACCTTAATAATAAAATAAAAATAATAAATGATTTTATATTATTTTACTAATAATAAAAATAACAAAAATGCCACGCAGCTGCATGAACGAAGCCACGTGGTGTCGTGCTCCGCCCGTGCGTCCAGCGACGTCGAACCCAAAACGTGCGCTTTTAATTGAAAACTCAAAAACTTCGTCCGTGACTCACCTCAGACCCCAGCAAAGATATTTTAAGATAGAAAAATAATTAAAATAGAATGATAACATGGGTCAGGGTGTGACAATTCTCCCCACCATAACGCTTTCCGTCCCTGGAAAGCCACAACACCAACCTGCTGATCGATCAACGCCTAAGGATTCTACATTAACAAGATCCAACCACTTAACCCAAGGACATCACACCGCCTAGCTGTGGGACTGAACCACATTGTCCGAAACACATCACTAGAAGAGGGGAGGCCTGGCCGGATTCCCCACCATAAGAATTCAACTAGCCTCCGATAACGACTTAAGAGAAAACCCAAAGAGACACATAGTGGGTCTCCCCACCATGAAGGACTGACCTATTGGCAACCAAACGGAAAAACATCTTAGACATGCACGAGGCCTTACTCAAGAAAGAAAGAGCACAGCAAGGACCTTTAAACCACTTACTCTTGTTCAAAAAGGATAGAATCTTAAATGGAAACTTTTCACAGACTAAAAACCCTAACCCCTCAGGCGGGGAGGGAGGGCCCAAGGACTGGATCAATGAAACTACGACGTACAACTACTCATGACCCATCACTTTGGGATGGACACAAACTGAAGTCGCATCTAATTCACATGGATGGCCCACGCAATGTCAATGATCAGCAAGTTGCATCTAAAAAGGCACAGTCCCCAACATTTCATGAGGGATAAGTCCATCACGCACTTTATGACAAGAGGAAAATTACAACGACAGAGAAACCAAAGCAGAAATGCTAAAACTTTCTCACCGTGATGATAGAGTCACAACTTTAACCAGACACCTTAAAATTCCCTGGGGGTTCCTGACTACGTGTCGGCTTCACTCTGAGACCTTTTGGTTGGAGCTATGATGAATGAAGCATCTTATACCTCATAGTCAGTTCTGATAATCCCAATAAGAAATAAATATATTTTGATATGACAAAAGAGAAGAGAGAGTTTTGAAATGAAAATTACACTGACATTAAAAACCAGAGTTCATCAAAATCCCATGACATTCCCATACATTTAAAAACCCAAAACACCATCAGTACACTGCAATAATAAAAGCTCCCTTACACTGAAAGGAAACTTACACCAAAAACTTTGAACAAAAAACCAACCGCACGTCACTTCTGAGAACTTCTTCTGTGACGCTTTCTAGCAACGCCCCAACAGAATCGCCGCAAGTGACCCAAGTGTCTGCATACCTGGCAAGGATTCAGAGATCTTGGGAATAATGGCTTCTTGTGACCCATCTTTTCATATTGATAACACATGAGGTTCTCTCACTCTTAAGAGTTTGATGACAGATCCTGATCCCTCTTGATTCCACGACTTTCTCCATCGTCTTTTGATCTCTTACTCGTCTCCTTTCCAGAATCTTCACCACTACTCATAGGGATCGAATGAGGGAGGACTACTTTGAGCACTTCTTCCATCGCGGCTTCAACATGAAAAGATTGTATTGCCACATCGACAAAAGAAATTAGGTTGTACTCTGACACCTTCGATTGTAGATCAGGGAGGATACCCACCTCAAAGCGTCGAGCCTTCATGGGGTCATTCGTGGAATACCCTGAATCATAAGGGACTAGATCCACAAAGCACTGGAAATATTCCAACATGGATCTATCGCCCTGCAGCAAAAAACAAATCTCCATCCCCTTCCTCACTCTTTCTTCCTCAGAGAAATACTGGAGAATGAACAAAGCCTTGAAGAACTCCCAAGTAAGCTCTTGACGAGGCTTGTTCTGAGACACTGACTTCCACCACATCCACAGTGAACCTTCAAGCATGAAAGCTGAAAATTTGACCTTCAACGACTCAGGAAACTCAACGAGGTCAAAGTCCCTTTAAATCTTACGCATCCACTCCTCTGCTATGGAAGTTTCCGCTTGACCATAAAAGAGAGGTGGATCCAGCTTCCAAAACTCAAGCATAAAATCCTTAGGTTGATCAACCATACTACGATCACCCATCGAAGCTTTAAAGGGATAACCACTGGACAAGGAAAAGTCAAAAAACCAATCAAGGACAAATCAATAAAAAAACTCCTCAAAAACCAACACCGCATATATAGAAGTCTCTAAACACAAGAAAATGGGCCATTATAAAATCAAAACACTTCTTTTGAAAACATCTTTAATTTAAAACAAGCTTGGTGGGTTAAACCCTCATCATTGTTATTATTTAGAGTCCCGCTCACATGCACATATCTGTGCCACCCCAGGCATCCATCTATCATACCAGACATCAGCTCATAATCCAATATACTACTATTTATGTTATCACCCCAAGGAACACCAAGGCCAAAACAAAGAAACTTCATTTTTTTTCAAAAACAAAACATTCATACCATTTATTTTAAAAAAAATCACTAATTAAACATGTCATTTCAAACAACCGTTTTTTTTTTCAAAACCCCTTTTTTTTCAAATTCAAACCACTCTCAGAAGTCACAAGAGTCCCAAAACATCTCAAACACGGAACTAGTGTTGGTGGACGACTTGACCATATGGTTGGAGGCCATATGTCAATCACGTCACTGACATGAAGAGTCTTTTGGACCATGCCCCTAGCTACACATGGCTTTCTAGACCATGCGTCTTAGGACTATCAGACCAACTCCCTTTTTCATATCCAAATCAAAAAACATTTACATAAAAACCCAAATAAACAAATCAAACTGGACTTTCCCTGGAAACATGAGGATCAGTACGGGCAAGAGTTCGTTACGCTCTTCTCGCACCTACCCCTCAAGTCTCGAAGATCCTACTTCATCTACCTTAACATCTCAAATAACAAAAGGGCACTCTAAAAAGTGAGGTCCGCTAAGAGATTACCTCCTTTGATACCATATTGTCACGAACCAACCTGGGTCAACTCTGAACCGGTCACCCGATCCGTTCCGCGACATGGCCCAAGAGGCGTTCCCGATCCTCCTGGGCTGGAGACAAGCGCCAGGGAATCAATAGAGGCTCTGGGAATGATTTCTCCCAATATAAATAAATAAAACAGAAAAAATAATACAGAGCAATGCAGAAAAAAATAAACCAAATAAAGTGACTAAACAGGAACAGAATAAAATTTAAAACTAACCAAACCTGACGTCCGAACTAACTTTGTGCGACCTTGCGGGTCACTCTCCAACTCAACGATAAAGCGTCACCCAAGGCGAGCGCACTCAAGTTATATCCTGCACAAGCACTAAAAATAGAAAAAGAATTATAGGTGTGACTATTAAAACTTAGTAGGCTAGCCATGTATCTATTCCCAATGCACTACCTTTAAAACAAAAGAAACATCCCTTCAAGTTTGAACTACAATTTATAAAAGTATGTTTTTCTAAATATTTTACTTAAAAAAAGTATAAACCATTTCCCTTAACCATTTCCAAAATTGGGTTCATTTCATTAGTGTCAATGGCTTTTTAGAAAGGGAAAGTGATTTTTATATTTTCAAATTTGCACAAAGAGGATTAAACACTTTAATTTGAAAACCATTTTTAGAAACCTAATCAAAAGAATTTTACCACTTTCCAAGGAAAACAATACACTAGAAATGTACAAAGTAAAACACGCAGCAAGGGCAATGTAGTTATAGATATGATCATCATAATCACTACTACAAGCAACAAAATCCAAATAGACATGGATGAACGCAGGAGATCGAGAATAAACCAGAAGTCACCAATACATGAGAAATCATCCTTGTTGACATGTCACGATGAAATCAAAACACACAATACGCTTGATCATCCTCTCTCAGACAGGTCGAGGGAAAATCCCATAGTAATAAACCCAATATATCCACCTACTATGGGCCACTGGTCAGTAACATAACCTAACAGTGCAGCAATCATTCTTAGAATATTCTCTCAATATGCCAGATTCCCATGTCTCAAGTGTTTGGAAAGGGGTTTAGCCAACCGATGCCAACCGAGAATCCAATCATATATATATATAAAGCACAATAGGCATCACCCTGAGCCACTCCATGGGACAACCTCTTTCCTTTAAACTACTCAAGTACCTGGGAGCCTCTAAGAACGTCCTCCCAAACAATAAATCGCAACCAAGGCAGGAGAGTTATCCTAGGAGGGTTTTTATCAAAACAATCACATCATTTTCCATAAAGTGCCGAAGGGACTTTAAACACCTTTCACAATCACCACTACAAAAGTACAACTTCTATATAAGAGAAAAACCAGTTTAAAACCATTTAAAGAACCCCAAAACACTACTTCACAGGCTGCCAATATTTTTATAAAACCAAACCAAAAGATTTTACTTTTTTTTCAGATGAACCGTAAGAGCCAACCGGGCAATTTCTCAAAAGAACCAAAGTACTTGTTCATCCTTCAAAATAAATCATTTATCATTAAACCAGAACTAAATTTGATATTCTCTGAGTTATGTTTAAAATCTAAACTTGCATTCTTTCACTACTGGGTGTCTGCTCATCAAGAAAATATTTCAAGTGTCTTGTATAAAAAACGACTCTTTATACACCAAATAATCATTTAAAAATTAATTGTATTATATCATCTCATGTTCATTAAAATTTATAAAATATTTAATTTAAACCAATAGTGTGAGAAAATAGCTGGAAATAATGTAACTTAAATTTTAAAAATAAGTGAAATGAGAACCTACCTCGGATACAAGACGCGACGACAACGCTCGCTCTGAATCAGGGTGAAACGACAAGGAAACTTTAGAAACAAGGCGTGACGATGACGCTCACTCGAAAATGCCATGCGCGGGTCCTAAAAATCCTAAACCAACCAATGAAAAAACAACCATCAAATAAAACCCATAACCCAACAAGAGTAAGATGATAATAATAAAAATGATAATAAGAGTAAGAATAAGAATAATAATAATGTTAATAACAATAATAATAATAATAATAATAATATAAATAATAATAATAATAATAATAATATGAATAATAATAATAATAATATGAATAATAATAATATGAATAATAATAATAATAATAGTTATAAGGATAATAATAAAGGTAAAAATAAAAATAAAATAAGCACTTCAAGGAGGGGGGTCTCATGACTTGAGGGAGGCCTTGCCGGAGGCTGGGTGAAGGCAGGTTATCCGACCGAGGGGGAAGCAGCGTTGCGCCGAGTGAACAAGGGGGCGACGGGGCTCGGAATAGCGTTTGGGCTAGCTAGCGCGTATCAAGAGGAAGTGTCGATTGTACTGGGTGTTGGATATTGGGTGTATCGGGCAGGATGGGAGAGCCACATTCAGGGGGAGATGTTGGGCATGCTGCACAGGGACAGGAGGAGTCACTGGATCCCGCGATGGTGAAGCGTTGAAGGGGGAAGGAGGGTCGGACTATTGTGTGGCCTGCTGGAAGGAGATGAGGAGGGGGAGGTTGAGATATGCGGGCTGTAGGAGGAGAGGAGGGGGGTCGAGGCACAGGGGTGCATGGATTACTGGGCAGAGGAAGGCTTCAGATCATGCCGGAAGGGAGATGCGTAGGTTGGGAGGTCCGTGGGGGTCCGCGAGAGGGTGGACGAAGGGAAGGTCGGCGCTGGCTGGGTGCGTGTCTGAAGGAGCGAACAGGGGGTCGTTGTGGGTCGTGTGGGAGAAGAGTGGAGGAGTTTCTGTGTGCGGGATGAGGGGAAGGAGAAGGGATAGATAATAGGGGTGGCATCCGAGAGAGAAGAGAGAAGTAAAGGAAAAGGAGGGGGCGGGCCGCTAGGGTTAGAAGAAAGGAAGAATAAAAAAAAGAAATAAAAAATGAAACAAAAGAATATAAATAAAACAAAGTAAAAATTAACTCATAATAAAAGTACAACACATAAAAATAATAAGAAAAGAATAATAATAATATTAATAATAACATTAATAGAATTAATATTAATAATCCACCTAATAATAATAATTAAAACATCTTTAGTAATAATAATAGAAATGATAAAAATAATAATTTTAATAATACAAATTCTTTAATAAAACATAATATTATTTCACTAACTTTTATTTTTAATTCTTCTCTCTTCAACTAATTAAAATTTATTTCTATTTACCGACTCAAACTCTGCAACCGCGCGGTACTCGGGCTGACAGAACGGCTTCTGCTAGCCGTGCGGTGCCCGCGCACCGGCCTGAAATAATAATAATAATAACCTTAATAATAAAATAAAAATAATAAATGATTTCATATTATTTTACTAATAATAAAAATAATGAAAAATTCATGCAGTTGCATGAGCGAAGCCAAGCAGCGCCGCGCTCCGCCCGTGCGTCCAGCAACGTCGAACCCAAAACGTACACTTTTAATCAAAAACTCAAAAACTTTTTCTGGGACTCACCCTAGAACCCATCAAAGATATTTTAAGATAGAAAAATAATTAAAATAGAATGATAACATGGGTCAGGGTGTGACAATTCTCCCCACAATAACACTTTCTGTCCCCTGAAAGCCACGATACCAACTAGCTGATCAATCAACGCCTAAGGATTCTACATTAACAAGATCCAACCTCTTAACCCAAGGACATCACACCACCAAGAAGTGCGACTGAACCTCATTTTCTGAAACACATCACTAGCAGAGGGGTGTCCTGGCCGGACTCCCCACCATAATAATTCAACTAGCCTCCGATAAAAACTTAAGAGAAAACCCAAAGAGACTCACAGTGGTTCTCCCCACCATAACGGACCGACCTATTAGTGACCAAATGGAAAACCATCTTAAACATGCATGAGGCCTTACTCAAGCTAGAAAGAGTGCAGCAAGGACCTTTAAACCACTTACTCTCGTCCGAAAGGGATAGAAGCTTAAATGGAAACTTTGAACAGACCAAAAACCCTAACCCCTCAGGTAGGGAGGGAGGGCCCAAGGACTGGATCAATGAAACTATGACGTAAAACTACTCACGACCCATCACTTCAGGATGGACACAAATTGAAGTCGCATCGGATTCACATGGATGGACCACAAAAGGTCACTGATCCGCAACTTGCATCCAAAAAGGCACAGTCCCCGACATTTTGCGAGGGATAAGTCTAATCACGCACTTTATGAAAAGAGGAAAATTGCAACGACAGAGAAACCAAAGCAGAAACGCAAAAAGTTTCTCACCACGACAATAGAGGCATGAATTTAAACAGACTCCTTAAAATTACCCGGGGGTTTCTGACTACGTGTCGGCTTCACTCCGAGACCTTTTTGGTTGGATCTCTGATGAATGAAGCATCTTCTACCTTGCAGTCAGGTTCTGATAATCCCAATAAGAAATAAACATATTTTGATTTGACAAAAGTGAAGAGAGAGTTTTGAAATGAAAATTACACAGACATGGAAAACCAGAGTTCATCAAAATGCCACGACATTCCCATACATTTAAAAACCCAAAACACCATCAGTACACTGCAACAATAAAAGTTCCCTTACACTGAAAATAAACTTACAACAGAAACTTTGAACAAAAACCCAACAGCACATCACTTCTGAGAACTTCTTCTATGACGCTTCCTAGCAACGCCCCAACAGAATCATCGCAAGTGACCCAAGAGTCCACATGCCTGGAAGGGCTTCGGACCGCTTGGGAACGACGGCTTCTTGTGACCCAGCTTTCCATACTGATAACACATGAAAATCTCTCACTCGGAAGAGGTTGATGATAGATCACGAGGCCTCTTGATTCCACGACCTGCTCCATTGCCTTTCGATCGCTTACTCATCTCCTTTCTAGAATCTTCACCACTGGTCATAGGGATCGAAGGAGGGAGGACTACTTCGAGCACTCCTGCCATCGCAGCTTCGATATGAAAAGTTTGTCTCGCCACATCGACAAAAGAAATTAGGTTGGACTCTGACACCTTCGATTGTAAATCAGGTCAGAGACCCACCTCGAAGAGTCGAGCCTTCATGGGGTCATTCGTGGCATACCCTAAATCATAAGGGACTAGCTACACAAAGCGCTGGAAATATTCCAACACGGATCCATCACCCTACATCATAAAACCAATCTACATCCCCTTCCTCACTCTTTCTTCCTCAGAGAAATACTGGAGAATGAACAAAGCCTTGAAGAACTCCCAAGTAAGCTCTTGACAGGGCTTGTTCCGAGACACTGACTTCCACCACATCCACAGTGAACCTTCAAGCATGAAAGTTACAAACTTGACCTTCAACGACTCAGGAAACTCAATGAGTTTAAAGTACCTTTCAATATTACGCATCCACTCCTCTACTATGGAAGTTTCTACTTGACCATAAAAGAGAGGTAGATTCAGCTTCCAAAACTCAAGCATAAAATCCTTAGGTTGATCAACCGTACTACGATCACCCATCGAAGCTTCAAAGGGATAACCACTAGAAAAGGAAAAGTCAAAAACCCAATCAAGGCCAACTCAATAAAAAAAAACTCCTCAAAAACCAACACCTCATATATGGAAGGCTCTAAACATAAGAAAACGGGCCATAATAAAATCAAAACACTTATTCTGAAAACATCTTTAATTTAAAACAAGCTTGGTGGGTTAAACCCTTGTCATTGGTATTCTTTAGAGTCTCGCTCACATGCACATATCTGTGCCACCCCAGGCATCCATCCGTCATATGAGACATCAGCTCATAATCCAACATACTATTATGCATTTGAGCACCCCAAGGAACACCAAGGCCAAAAAAAAGAAACTTCATTTTTTTTCAAAAACAAAACATTCATACCATTTCTTTTAAAAAATCCACTAATTAAACATTTCATTTCAAACAACCGTTATTTTTAAACCCTTTTTTCAAATTCAAACTACTCTCGGAAGTCACAGGAGACCCAAAACATCTCAAACAGGGAACTAGTGTCGGTGGACGACTTGACCATATGGTTGGCGGCCATATGTTAATCACGTCACTGACACTAAGAGTCTTTTGGGCCATGTCCCTTGCTCCACATGGATTTAGAGGCCATGCGGCTTAGGACTATCAGCCTAACTCCCTTTGTCATATCCCAATTGCAAAACATTTACATAAAATCCAAAATAAACAAATTAAACTGGACTTTCCTGGGAAACATGAGGATCAGTACGGGAAAGAGTCTGCGACGCTCTTCTCGCACTTACTCCTCAAGTACCGACGATCCTACTTCATATACCTTAACATCCCAAATAAAAAAAGGGTGCTATGAAAAGTGAGGTCCACTAAGATCTGGCCTCCTTTGATACCATATTGTCACGAACCAACCTAGGTCGACCCTGAACTGGTCACCTGAGCCGGTCTGCGACATGGCCCGAGAGGCGTTCCCCATCCTCCCGGGCTGGCGACAAGTGTCAGGGCATCAACAGAGGTCGTGGGAATGATTTCACCCAACATAAAAAAATAAAACACCAGAAATAATACAGAGTAGTGAAGAAAAAAATAAACCAAATAAAGTGACTAAACAGGAACAGAAGAAAAATTAAAACTGACCAAACACGACGTCCAAACTAACTTTGTGCGACCATGTCGGTCACTCTCCAACTCAACGATCAAGCATCGCCCAAGGCGAGTGCACTCAATTTGTAGCCTGCACAAGCACTAAAAACAGAAAAATAATTATAGGCATGAGTATTAAAACTCAGTAGGCTAGCTTGATATCTATTCCCAATGCACTACCTTTAAAACAAAATAAACATCACTTCAAGTTTGAACTACAATTTATAAAAGTATGTTTTTCTAAATATTTTACTTAAAAACAAAGTACGAACCATTGCCCTTAACCATTTCCAAACTTGGGTTCATTTCATTAGTGTCAATGGATTTTTAGAAAGGGAAAGTGATGTTTACATTTTCAAATTTTCAGAGAGGATTAAACACTTTCATTTGAAAACCATTTTTAGTAACCTAATAAAAATAATTTTACCACTTTCCAAGGAAAACAATACACCAGAAATGCACAAAGTAAAACACACAACAAGGGAAATGTAGGTATACATATGAGCATCATAATAACTACTACAAGAAACAAAAGCCGAATAGACATGGGTGAACCCAGGAGATCGATAATAAACCAGAAGACACCAATACATGAGAAATCATCCTTGTTGACATGTCACGATGAAATAAAAATGCACAATACGCTCGACCATCCTCTCTAAGGCAGGTCGAGGGCAAATCCCATAGAAATAAACCCAATATATCCACTTACTATGGGCCACTGGTCAATACCATAACCTACCAGTGCAGCAATCATTCTTAGAATATTCTCTCAATATTCCAGATTCCTATGTCTCAAGTGTTTGGAAAGGGGGTGAGCCAGCCGATGCCAACCGAGCATCCAATCATATATATATATATATATATATATATATATATATATATATATATATATATATATATATATATATATATATATAAATCACAACAGGTATCACCCCGATCCACTCCATGGGACAACCTCTTGCCTTTAGACTACTCAAGTACCCAGGAGCCTCTAAGCGCGGCCTCCCAAACAATCAATTGCAACCAAGGTAGGAGAGTTATCCTAGGAGGTTTTTTATCAAAAAAATCACATCATTTTCCATCAAGTGCCAAACGGGCTTTAAACACCTTTTAGAGTCGCCACTAAAAAAGTACAACTTCTTTATAAGAGAAAAAATAGTTTAAACCATTTAAGGAAACCCAAAACACTACTTCACAGGCTGCCAATATTTTTATTAAACCAAACCAAAATATTTTACTTTTTTTTCAGATGAACCATAAGATCCAACCATGAAATTTCTCAGAAGAACCAAAGTACTTGTTCACACTTCAAAAGAAATAATTTATCATTAAACTAGAACTAAATTTGGTATTCTGTGAATTATGTTTAAAATCCAAACTGGCATTTTTTCACTACTGGGTGTCCGCTCATCAATAAAATATTTCAAGTGTCCTGTATAAAATAAACGGCTCTTTTTACACAAAATAATAATTTAAAAATTAATTTTATAATATCATCTCACGTTCATTAAAATTTATAAAATGTCTAATTTGAACCAATAGTGTGCGAAAACAGCAGGAAATAATGTAACTTAAATTTTAAAAATAAGTGCAATCGGAACCTACCTCAGATACACGACGTGACGACAACGCTCGCTCTGAATCGGGGCGCAACGAGAAGGAAACTTCGAAAACAAGGCGTGACGATGACGCTCGCTCGAAAACGCCCTGCGCGGGTCCTAAAAATATGAAACCAACCAATAAAAAAAACAACCATCAACTAAAACATATAACCCAATAAGAGTAAGATGATAATAATAATAATGATAATAAGAGTAAGAATAAGAATAAGAATAATGTTAATAACAATAATAATAATAATAATAATAATAATAATAATAATAATAATAATATGAATAATAATAATAATAATAATATGAATAATAATAATAATAATATGAATAATAACAATAATAATAATAATATGAATAATAATAATAATAATAAGGATAATAATAAAGGTAAAAATAAAAATAAAAGAAGCACTTCAAGGTGTGGGGTCTCAGGGCTTGAGGGAGGCATTGCCGGAGGCTGGGTGAAGGTGCTCTATTCATCCGAGGGGGAAGCAGTGTTGCGCCGAGTGAATAGGGGGGCGACGGGGCTCGGAATAGTGCTTGGGCTAGCTAGCGCGCAGCAAGAGGAAGGGTCGGTTGTATCGGGTGTCGGCTATTGGTTGCGTCAGGTAGGATGGGAGATCCGCATATGTGGGGAGATGCTGGGCGCGCTGCACAGGGATAGGAGGAGCCGCTGGATCCCACGACGGTGAATCGCTGAAGGGGGAAGGAGGGTCGGACTACTGCGTGACCTGCTGGAAGGAGATGAGGAGGGGGAGGTTGAGCGATGCGGGGTGTAGGAGGAGAGGAGGGGGGCCGAGGTGCAGGGGTGCATGGATTTCTGGGCAGAGGAAGGCGTCGGATCACACCGGAAGGGAGCTGTGCAGGGAGGGAGGTCGGTGGGGGTCCGCGATAGGGTGCCCGAAGGGAAGGTTAGCGCTAGCTGGGTGCGTGTCCGAAGGAGCGAACAGGGGGGCGTCATGGGTCGTGCGGGAGAAGAGGGTAGGTTCTGTTGTGTGCGGGACGAGGGGAAAAATAAGGGGGAGATAGGAGGGGTGGTGGCCGAGAGAGAAGAGAGAAGTAAAAGAAAAGGAGGGGGCGGGCAGCTACAGTTAGAAGAAAGGAAGAAGAAAAAAATAAAATAAAATAAAATAAAATAAAAAATGAAACAAAATCATATAAGTAAAACAAAGTAAAAATTAACTCATAATAAAATTATGACACATAAAAATAAAAATAAAAGAATAATATTAATATTAATAATAACATTAATAACATTAATATTAATAATCCACCTAACAATAATAATTAAAACATCTTTAATAATAATAATAGAAATGATAAAAATAAAAATTTTAATAATAAAAATTCTTTAATAAAACATAATATTATTTCACTAACTTTTATTTTTAATTCATCTCTCTTCAACTCATTAAATTTATTTCTGTTTACTGACTCGAACTCTGCAACCGCGCAGTACTCGGGTAGACTGCACGGCTTCCACTAGCCACGCGGTGCTCGCGTACCGGCCTAAAATAATAATAATAATAACCTTAATAATAAAATAAAAATAAGAAATGATTTCATATTATTTTACTAATAATAAAAATAACGAAAACACCATGAAGTTGCATGAGAGAAGCCACGCGGCGCTGTGCTCCGCACGTGCGTCCAACGACGTCGAACCCAAAACGTGCGCTTTTAATCGAAAACTCAAAAACTTCATCCGGGACTCACCCCGAACCCCAGAAAAGATATTTTAAGATAGAGAAATAATTAAAATAGAATGATAATGTGGGTCAGGGTGTGACAATTCTCCCCACCATAACGCTATCCGTCCCTAGAAAGCCATGACACCAACCAGCTGATCGATCAAAGCCTAAGGATTCTACATTAACAAGATCCAACCACTTAACCCAAGGACATCACACCACCTAGAAGTGGTACTGAACCTCATTGTCCGAAACACATCACTAGCAGAGGGGAGGCCTGGCCAGACTCCCCACCATAAGAATCCAACTAGCCTCCGATAATGACTTAAGAGAAAACCCAAAGAGACTCACAATGGGTCTCCCCACCATAAAGGACCAACCTATTAGCAACAAAACGGAAAACCAGCTTAGACATGAATGAGGCCTTACTCAAGCTAGAAAGAGCACAACAAGGACCTTTAAACCACTTAATCCTGTTCGAAAGGGATAGAATCTTAAATGGAAACTTTGCACAAACTAAAAAACCTAACCCCTCGGGCGGGGAGGGAGGGCCCAAGGACTGGATCAATGAAACTACGACGTACAACTACTCACGACCCATTACTTCGGGATGGACACAAACTGAAGTCGCATCTGATTCACATGGATGGCCCACGGAAGGTCACTGATCAGCAAATTGCATCCAAAAAGGCACAGTCCCTGACATTGCGCGAGGGATAAGCCCATCACGCACTTTCTGACAAGAATAAAATTACAACGACAGAGAAACTAAAGCAGAAACACTAGAACTTTCTCACCGCGATGATAGAGGCACCACTTTAACAAGACTTTTTAAAATTCCCCGGGGGTTCCTGACTACGCACTGGCTTCACTCCGAGACCTTTTCGTTGGAGCTCTGGTGAATGAAGCATCTTCTTCCTCACAGTCAGGTTCTGATAATCCCAATAAGAAATAAACATATATTTATTTGAAAAAGGAGAAGATATTGTTTATAAATGAAAATTACACTGACATTGAAAACCGGAGTTCATCAAAATCCCATGACATTCCCATACATTTCAAAACTCAAAACACCATCAGTACACTTCAACAATAAATGATCCCTTCCACTGAAAGGAAACTTACACCAGAAACTTTGAACAAAAACCCAACCGCACATCACTTCTGAGAACTTCTTCTGTGACGCTTTCTAGCAATGCCCCGACAGAATCGCCGTAAGTGACCCAGGCGTCCACATGCATGGCAGGGCTTCAGAGCGCTTAGGTATGACGACTTCTTGTGACCCAGCTTTCCATACTGATAACACATGAGGATCTCTCACTCCGAAGAGGTTGATGATAGTTCCTGAGGGCTCTTGATTCCACGAACTGCTCCATCGCCTTTCGATCGCTTACTCATCTCTTTTCCAGAATCTTCACCACTACTCATGGGGATCAAAGGAGGGAGGACTACTTTGAGCACTCCTGCCATTATGTCTTCGACATGAAAATATTGTATCGCGACATCGACAAAAGAAATTAGGTTGGACTCTGACACCTTCGATTGTAGATCAGGGAGGAGACCCACCTCAAAGCGTCGAGCCTTCATGGGGTCATTCATGGCATACCCTGAATCATAAGGGACTAGCTCCACAAAGCGCTAGAAATATTCCAACATGGATCTATCGCCCTGCAGCAGACAACCAATCTCCATCCCCTTCCTCACTCTTTCTTCCTCAGAGAAATACTGGCGAATGAACAAAGCCTTAAAGAACTCCCAAGTAAGCTCTTAACGAGTCTTGTTCTGAGACACTGAATTCCACCACATGCACGGTGAACCTCCAAGCATGAAATTTGCAAAATTGACCTTCAAAGACTCAGGCAACTCAACAAGGTCAAAGTCCCTTTCAATCTTACGCATCCATACTACAGAAGTTTCTGCTTGACCATAAAAGAGAGGTGGATCCAGCATCCAAAACTCAAGCATAAAATCCTTAGGTTGATCAACCGTACTACAATCACCCATCAATTCATCAAAGGGATAACCACTGGACAAGGAAAATTCAAAAACCCAATCAAGGCCAACTCAAATAAAAACTCCTCAAAAACCAACACCGCATATATGGAAGGCTCTAAACACAAGAAAACGGGCCATCATAAAATCAAAACACTTCTTTTGAAAACATCTTTAATTTAAAACAATCTTGGTGGGTTAAACCCTCATCATTGGTATTCTTTAGAGTCTCACTCATATGCACATATCTGTGCCACCCCAGGCATCCATCTATCATACCAGACATCAGCTCATAATCCAACATACTACTATGCATGTGAGCACCCCAAGGAACACCAAGGCCAAAACAAAGAAACTTAGTTTTTTTTTTCAAAAACAAAACATTCATACCATTTCTTTTAAAACAATTCACTAATTAAACATGTCATTTCAAACAACCGTTTTTTTAGAAACCCCTTTTTTTCAAATTCAAACCACTCTCAGAAGTCATAGGAGTCCCAAAACATCTCAAATAGGGAACTGGTGTCAGTGGATGACTTGACCATATGGTTGGTGGCCATATTTCAATCACGTCACTGATGCGGAGAGACTTTTGGACCATGCCCCTAGCTTCACATGGCTTTCCAGGCCATGCGACTTAGGACTATCAGCCCAACTCCCTTTTTCATATCCCAATCGCAAAACATTTACATAAAAACCCAAATAAACAAATTAAACTGGACTTTCCCTGGAAACCTGAGGATCAGTACGGGCAGGAGTTGGTGACGCTCTTCTCGCACCTACCCCTCAAGTCCCGACGATCCTACTTCATCTAACTTAACATCCCAAATAACAAAAGGGAGCTCTGAAAATTGAGGTCTGCTAAGAGCTGACCTCATTTGATACCATCTTGTCACGAACCAACCTGGGTCGACTCTGAACTGGTCACCCGAGCCGGTCTGTGACATGGCCCAAGAGGCGTTCCTGATCCTCCCGGGTTGGAGACAAGCGCCAGGGCATCAACATAGGCTGTGGAAACGATTTCACGCAATATAAATAAATAAAATAGAAAAAATAATACAGAGCAATACAGAAAAAAATAAACCAAATAAAGTGACTAAACAGGAACATAAGAAAATTTAAAACTAAAAAAACACGACGTCCGAACTAACTCCGTGCGACCTTGTGGATCACTCGCCAACTCAACGATCAAGCATCGCCCAAGGTGAGTGCACTCAAGTTGTATCCTGCACAAGTACTAAAAATAGAAAAATAATTATAGGCGTGACTATTAAAACTCAGTAGGCTAGCCCGATATCTATTCCCAATGCACAACCTTTAAAACAAAAGAAACATCACTTCAAGTTTGAACTACAATTTATAAAAGTATGTTTTTCTAAATATTTTACTTAAAAACAAAGTAAAAACCATTTCCCTTAACCATTTCCAAAATTTGGTTCATTTCATTAGTGTCAATGGATTTTTAAAAAGGGAAAGTGATGTTTAAATTTTCAAATTTGCACAAAGAGGATTAAACAATTTCATTTGAAAACCATTTTTAGAAACCTAATCAAAAGAAGTTTACCACTTTCCAAGGAAAACAATACACTAGAAATTAAAAAAGTAAAACACACAGCAAGGGAAATATAGGTATACATATGAGCAACATAATCACTACTACAAGAAACAAAAGCTGAATAGACATGGGTGAACCCAGGAGATCGAGAATAAACCAGAACACACCAATACTTGAGAAATCATCCTTGTTGACCTGTCACGATGAAATCAAAACACATAATACGCTCGACCATCCTCTCTCAGGCAGGTCGAGGGAAAATCCCATAGTAATAAACCCAATATATCCACCTACTATGGGACACTGGTCAGTACCATAACCTACTAGTGCAGCAATCATTCTTAGAATATTCTCTCAATAATCCAGATTCCCATGTCTCAAGTGTTTTGAAAGGGGGTGAGTCAAACGATGCCAACCGAGCATCCAATCATATATATATATATAAAGCACAACAGGCATCACCCTAATCCACTCCATGGGAAAACTTCTTGCCTTTAAACTACTCAAGTATCAGGGAGCCTCTAAGCACAGCCTCCCAAACAATCAATTACAACCAAGGTAGGAGAGTTATCCTAGGAAGTTTTTTATCAAAACAATCACATCATTTTCTATAAGGTGTCGAAGGGGCTTTAAACACCTTTCACAATCACCACTGAAAAATTAAAACTTCTTTATAAGAGAAAAACCAGTTTAAAACCATTTAAGGAACCCCAAAATACTACTTCACAGGCTGCCAATATTTTTATAAAACCAAACTAAAACATTTTACTTTTATTTCAGATAAACCGTGAGATCCAGCCGGGCAATTTCTCAAAAGAACCATAGTACTTGTTCATGCTTCAAAAGAAATCATTTATCATTAAACCAGAACTAAATTTTATATTCCGTGAATTATGTTTAAAATCCAAACTGGCATTCTTTCACTACTGGGTGTCCTCTCATCAAGAAAATATTTCAAGTGTCCTGTATAAAATAAACGGCTCTTTTTACACCAAATAATCATTTAAAAATTAATTGTATTATATCATCTCACGTTCATTAAAATTTATAAAATATTTAATTTGAACCAATAGTTTGAGAAAATAGAAGAAAATAATGTAACTTAAATTTTAAAAAGAAGTGCAATGAGAACCTACCTTGGATACATGATGTGACGACAACGCTCGCTCTGAATCGGGGCGCAACGACAAGGAAACATCATAAACAAGGCGTGAAAACGACGCTCGCTCGAAAATGCCCTGCGCGGGTCCTACAAATCCTAAACCAACCAATAAAAAACCATCAAATAAAACCCATAACCAACCAAGAGTAAGATGATAATAATAATAATGATAATAAGAGTAAGAATAATAATAAGAATAATGTTAATAACAATAATAATAATAATAATATGAATAATAATAATAATAATAATATGAATAATAATAATAATAATATGAATAATAATAATAATAATAATAATAATAATAATATGAATAATAATAATTATAAGGATAATAATAAAGGTAAAAATAAAAAAACACTTCAAGGAGGGGGGTCTCACGTCTTGAGGGAGGCCTTACCAGAGGCTGGGTGAAGTTGCGTTGTCTGGCCAAGGGGGAAGCAGCGTTGCGCTGAGTGAACAGGGGGGCGACGTGGCTCAGAATAGCGCTTGGGATAGCTAGCACGCAGCAAGAGGAAGGGTCGGTTGTACTGGGTGACGACTATTGGGTGCGTTGGGCAGGTTGGGAGAGCCGCATCCAGGGGGAGATGTTGGACGCGCTGCACAGGGACAGGAGGAGCTGCTGGATCCCGCAACGGTGAAGCGCTGAAGGGGGAAGGAGGGTCGAACTGTTGCATGACCTACTGGAAGGAGATGAGGGGGGGAAGGTTGAGCGATGCGGGGTGTAGAAGGAGAGGAGGGGGTCTGAGGCGCAGGGGTACATGGATTTCTGGGCAGAGGAAGGCGTCATATCACGCCGGAAGGGAGCTTCGCAGGTAGGGAGGTCGGCGGGGGTTTGTGATAGGGTGGCCGAAGGGAAGGTCGGCACTAGCTGGGTGCGTGTCCGAAGGAGCGAACAGGGGGGAACCATGGGTCGTGTGGGATAATAGTGTAGGCATTACTGTGTGCGGGATGAGGGGAAGGAGAAGGGAGAGATAGGAGGGGTGGCAGCGAAGAGAGAAGAGAGAAGTAAAAGAAAAGGAGGGGGCGGGCCGCTAGGGTTAGAAGAAAGGAAGAAAAAAAAGAAAAAAAAAATGAAACAAAAGCATATAAATAAAACAAAGTAAAAATTAACTCATAATAAAAGTACAATACATAAAAAAATAAAAAATATTAATATTAATATTAATAATAACATTAATAACATTAATATTAATAATCCACCTAATAATAATAATTAAAACATATTTAATAATAATAATAGAAATGATAAAAATAATAATTTTAATAATAAAAATTCTTTAATAAAACATAATATTATTTCACTAAATTTTAGTTTTAATTCTTCTTTCTTCAACTCATTAAATTTATTTCTATTTACCAACTCAAACTCTACAATAGCGCGGTACTCGGGCTGACTTCACCGCTTCCGCTAGCCGCGTGGTGCCCGCGCTCCAGCCTAAAATAATAATAATAATAACCTTAATAATAAAATAAAAATAATAAATTATTTCCTATTATTTTACTGATAATAAAAATAATGAAAACGCCACGCAGTTTCATGAGCGAAGCCACGCGGCGCCGCGCTCCGCTCGTGCGTCCAGCGACGT
The DNA here is from genome assembly GCA_963277665.1 of Viscum album. NCBI lineage: Eukaryota > Viridiplantae > Streptophyta > Magnoliopsida > Santalales > Viscaceae > Viscum > Viscum album. Next base: position 743,842,243 of record OY728148.1, read on the forward strand.
CGAACCCAAAACATGCGCTTTTAATCAAAAACTCAAAAACTTCATCCAAGAATCACCTAGGACCCCAGTAAAGATATTTTAAGATAGAAAAATAATTAAAATAGAATGATAATGTGGGTCAGGGTGTAACAGATAGTATATCCAGAATATATGTGTGTGAATAACCACAAGCCATTATAGCCTCTACACACATATATGGGTAAAACTAACCATTGTGCCTACCATCACAAGTATCTACCAAGAGAAGAGAGTGGGGCCAAAGGGTGTAGTCATCCATCCATCTCCCACCAGAATGTTGGGTAAAACACCCCCCCCCCCCCACCCCCCCCCCCCCCCCCCCACCCCCCCCCCCCCCATGGCTCAAAATTCCTGGGGTGTCAGTTGCCCTAACTGACAGGGTAGAGTAGCGTATAGGAACACAAAAAGTACAGAATATACTATATCTCACAGCCACATTATGGGCATAACCTAGTCTTAGACTCAACTGTAGATAACGTCTCTCGAACTCCCAGCTTCCAATTCTAAGACTAGGTATCCTATAAGCACACAACCATTTATAGAGCTTTATTACATTACTTCATTCCCTTTTTGTCAGTTTTACTTTATGTTAATTAATTATTTAAACATCAATTAACCATCTATAATTCCTCATTAAATTTCATTAGCATCACACCCAAAGTCCACTGTCCCTTTAAATTGTAACCTCAGCATTGTGTCCCAGTAAGCTCCAACCCCTCGGGTTAACATCATTTATTAAATCATTTATTAACAACATTATTAATTTTCCATATTCCCAAGAATTCTAGAAAACATTCTAAGATAATAAACACAAGGAGGCTCAACACGGTGAGTATATGAACTTCCCGTCGAGTCTTTGTCGCATATAGCAAGTGTATAGACCCATATTCCCTTTGATAATCTAAACATGGAAAGCACATGGAATACCCCACGCGTCTTTACCCCTTTTCGGGAGAAGGGTAAGAAAGACCAGATGCCTTGAGCAGTGGGAAAAGTAAAGTAGATAAACAAACAATTGGAATTAATAAGAAACCAAACATTCACATCCAACCCATTTCATCATCAATGGTGTCCTCCCCGACACCCACATGTATAACCCGATGCATCTCACCACTCTAGGTGTCAAATGATGCCACAACCAATAGGCCTCCATGCCCCCACATATCAAAACAGTCATCTAGGCTCACATCACAACACAAGAAGTAGGAAAACAGAAATCATATCAATTGGTCTCTTAGCCCTTAATAATCAAAAGGGTAACTCAGAACCCTACAAGGAATTATATTTTATCAAACAACTAGTTCTTTAATCCATCTTGGATTAACCGATTTATTATTTGTAGGTTCGAAATTCAGAAAACCTAACTAGTAAGCTATTACAAATAATTAAACATGCTTACTGCACCAATTTTATTACCATAAAATTAAAAAAAGAAGAACTAGATTCATTTACATGCCTATTTATCTTTATCCAAACAATTATAAATTAATTTCTGCTTTACATTCTTTACCAATTTCCATCAATAATGAAAGGATAAACAAAACAAGAATAGATATCACACTATCTAGAAAAACAAGAGGCAATAACATACAATCAATATCAATTTATTTATCCAATTAATATATTTATTATGTCAATTACATTGTGATCCAGTGGGATAAAACATGATAACTATATAGTTGCACGTAAAATAAAAGAGAAGCAATGAATCCCCTACCTCAAACGGTTCTTAACGTTCTTTATACAAGAACGAGCCACACAACGGGTTACGATCTCCTCCCCCGTGAAAACTGTATCCACCTGAGGATGCAGATTCAACACCACACTGGTCAACACATAAGAAAATCCCATTAGGAACATGGTCATAGCATTCCATAAAAGTTAGATGGAAAACAGAAGGATATGAACCCAAGAAAATGATGATAGAACATACCTTATATCGAATATTGTTCGATACAGATTGGTTGCATCAAAAAAGAGGGGAACCAATCCAAGGAGTAAAGTATTATTGTGAAAATCCTACGGGATGGAATAAATGGTACGAGTGTCTCTCATCCGAGAACAAGGAGGAAGAACTAAGGAGGAAGATATATCATATATTTAGAAGATTTAACGGAGTAGTGATTTAAGATAAGCTGGATTTTCCATTAAAAGTGTATCGCATTAAACTACAAGGTTTGACCAAGAAAAAGTATCTCGGGCCATATGGAAATTAATATAGGAGTTATGGCCTTTGAACCGGCCTTAGAGTCCTTAAAACAAGGATTTAAATGCATTTTACGTCAAAGTAATCATCAAAGGGGTGAACTGTAGGAAGCTGGAAACACTGTTCATGAACTCCAAATTTGGAAAAGGAAATAGAGGTTATTGATGGACCTCACCATTCTGGAAACACTATTCATGAACTTAAAATTTGGCAAAGGAAATAGGTCACCGTTGGAACCTCACCATTCTGGAAACATTGTTCATGAACTCAAAATTTTGAAAGGGAAAGAGGTCACCATTGGAACCTCACCATTTTGGAAACACTGTTCATGAACTCAAAATTTGGAAAAGGAAAGAGGTCACCATTGGAACCTCACCATTCTGGAAACATTGTTCATGAACTCAAAATTTGGCAAGTGAAAGAGTTCATCATTGGAACCTCACCATTCTGGAAACACTGTTTGTGAACTCAGGATTTGGAAAAGGAAAGAGGTCACCATTGGAACCTCGCAGTTCTGGAAACACCATTCATGAAATCAAAATTTGGCAAAGGAAAGAGGTCATCATTGGAACCTCACCATTCCAGAAACACTGTTCATGAACTCAAACTTTGGAAAAGGAAAGAGGCTACCGATGACACTGTTCACATAAGGTCACCGTTGACACTGTTCACCTAAGGTTACCGATGCACTGTTCACCTAAAGCTACTAATGACACTGTTCACATAAGGTCACCGATGACACTGTTCACCTAAGGTTACCGATGCATTGTTCACCTAAGGATACCGATGACGCTGTTCACATAAGTTCACCGATGAAACTGTTCACCTAAGGTTACCGATGACACTGTTCACATAAGGTCACCATTTCACTGTTCACAGTGGTCTACCGTTGAAATTTTTCACTGATGGAGCTGTTCACAGAATTGTAAATTTGGAAAAGTATTGGGGATAAGTCACCTTGACCTCCTAGAACACCTTAGACACCAGATTTTTACAAAGGAATAGACCATAGAGGTCCAGTCTGTTACAGCAGTGATCAGGAAGGATCATCAGAAACTAGATTAGAACCCTCCTATTGGGACAGATCATGGGTCCTCTATTGAACTTCAACAACTCATGTTTTTAATACACATAAATTTGTGATTTATTACATATATTAACATAATAACTTGTAATATTGAGAATTATAGTGTATTTGGAAATTAAATAAATTAAAAAACAACTTAAATCATGGGGTACATAATAATTATTGAAAACAACCTTAACATGCTCATAATATTCCATCATACTTAAAACTACATAGGATAACTTGGGGACGTACATAATAAAGGGTTGAGTTATAAAGACCAGTAAGGGAGTAAACATGCCATAACATGAATAAATTATTACATGTTAAATAATAGGCTTATCAATGAGACATAAAAGTAGTGATAATCATAAACATGAACAATGAGGCATGATATAGCATGATAATATAAAGGCAACATGGAAATGTGAAAACAGTTTTAAACATGGAATCATAAACATATTTCAAAGATAACCGCTAAGACATCATGATAGAAAAGGTCCCATGATAGATTAGGTTCACTCCCTAATCCCTTTAATTATATCTCATGAGACTAAAACATTACCCAATATTTTGTAGCACTATATAATTCCATGTGCACCTATCACTTTCATAACATTCACATATATAAGTGTTCTACATAGATCATACAACATGGAATCATTTTTCATCACATTTTATTCCAAGATCAAGGAGTGTGGAATACATACATGTAAGTCCCCGATAAAATAATTATAAGTGCATAAAGGTAAAAATCCATGATAGGAAATGGGTATGTGTATTCACTACATAATTGTTTTGGGATGGAAAATTTGCTTTGAAATTTTGGCAGCATAACGGGGGAACCTAAATGTTCATAGAAGGGATTAATGAGAGTGAAATGGGTATCTCATCATTTATAAATAATAAGGGTATTAAGGGTATATGTAATAATATATCCAAACATAATGATTTGTAGAAAAAATTCATAAGATAATAAAGATACTTTAATAAAGAGGGAAAGGAAAAGATTCATTACCTTGAGAGAGTTGTTCCAAAGGCTTTGTAGGAGCTTCTAAAGAGATTGGGGGAACCTTTGGAGGACTATAAAGAGGGGATGGAATATTAAGGATGTGATCCAAGGTTTTTTAGTGAAGATAATTAGGATCTTTGGTGGGTTTATATAGGAAAATAGGTTGAAGTTCTTTATTATTTCCCAAGATTAGGTTTTGGACTCTATACAATAAAATAACCAAAACCAAAAACCTTACCATAGTTTTGGCCCATGTTTTCTACAAAAGAGGGGTTTTTCTTCATTATTTTATAATTCCAAGGACCAAAATTGTTAAAATATAACCATTGGTGATGTGGAAGTGATTCATGCCCTTAAAGAAATGATTTTAAAACCTTATAATATATTATAGGTTTTTGAGGATTCATACAGGATTTATAAAATTAATAAAATAAACTTAAAATCATATTATTTTTTATGGGAAACATATATTTTTTCTTTCATACCCTTTATAGTATTTATTACATTATTTTGGGTCATTATGATGTCATAATACACACTGTATATTTATACCATATTTAATTTTTACCCAAAAATTTGACTATCTTAGAAAATTATGAAAAATACATCATTGGATAATTTCAACTTTATGATTCCAAAAATAAAATTTATTTTATCCAAATAAATTTTTAAATATGTGAATTTTCACTTTTAAAAATAAAAATCAATATTTATTTAGAAATTTTGGGTTTTTTTACAATAATTGTTATTGAACCCTTATAAAAAATAAATTTTATTTCACACAAATTATATTATCATTAATATTTAATAAAAAATATTTAATAAAAATATTTTATTAAAATATTATTTATTTCAAAAATCCATTAATTCATCAAAATAAATGCCTTAATTGAATTTGAATATTACCCAAAAATACAATTTATGTTTTATTATTCCCAAATAAAAATCATTTAAGAATTAAATATAACCATTATTCTATTTAAAATATAATTTAATTATTCATATTTTTTTTATTGATACATATTATTTTAATACACCAGAAAACTCTTTAAGGGTAAGGTGCGTGATTGAGATACTTTTATGGGTTAGTTCAACGTACATGGTTTGGGTGGTGATCTTGATGAGCTTGAACTTATCCCATAAATGGATTGGTTCATGATTTAGTTGTTTGATCTAATATTGATCTTGGCCAAGAAAAAATCCCAATGATTTTATCTCCCTTATAATCTTTGATAAATAGGATTCATAGTTTACGATCCTACTATTTGAGGCCATCACTTTTTCTATGTTAGTATGATTTATCAAAACCCTATATTTATACTAATTATATGATTATTGTTCAACATATATATTATAAATGGTTAATATTCTTTAATATATTTTAAATATGATAGGATATAATAAAACCAATGAAGTACATGTGTTTTATATAACCATAATACATAATAAGTCATTAAATTAAATCACAAGGGAAATTTTATTTATAAAAGTTCAGGTCGTTACAATCTTCCACCCTTAAAAAATTTCACGAACAAAATTATCATTTCACATTCTAAAATAGATGAGGTTAATTATGTTTCATCTCATCATATGGTTCCCATGTCATTTCATCAAACTTTTGGTTTCTCCATAGCACTTTTACTAGGTGTATTTTCTTATTTGGTATAACATTGCTTCTATGATCTAAGATCTTCACCAGTTACTCCTCATATGAGATATTTTTCTATAATGGTACCACCTATGGATTCATCACATGTAATGGGTCCAGTATTTAATTCCTCAAGATTGATATGTGGAGCACATTATGTACTTGAGATAGGTTAGGTGGGAGTTCCAGTTGATAATTCACCACTCTGATGTGACCAAGGATATCAAAGGGACCAATGTATCTTGTACTAATCTTTCCCTTCTTCCCAAATATCGATAAATTCTTCCATGGATATATATGGAGGAATACCTTGTCTCTAAACTCAAATTCTAGGTCTCATAAATGATTTTTGGTATAGCTATTATTTTGACTCTAAGAAGCCTTGATGTGATTTTGAATAGCCTTTACCTTTTCCACTATTTCCTCAACCATTTCAAGGGCTAGTAGTTTTTGTTCCCCAAATTCATCCCAGCATGAAAGTGTTCTTCACCTCTTCCCATAAAGGGATTCATAGGGATCCATCTAGATTCTTGAGTGGAAACTTGTATTTTATGAGAACTCAACTAGAGGAATATGTTGATCCCATCCTTCTTTTAAGTCAATTGAGAATGATCTTAATATTTCCTCGAGTTTCTGGGTAGTCCTCTCAGATTGGACATCATTTTGAGGGTGATAAGTCATGATAAATTTCAAATCAGTATTGAGATCATGTTATAGAATCTTATAGAACTTAGAGGTAAATATTTGATCTTGTTTAGATATAACCAATAGTGGTGTTCCATGTATCTTCACCACTTCTCTAATGTATATACTTGAAATTTAATCGAGTGATAAGTACTCTAGAATTGTAATTAAGTGAGCAGTATTTTTAAGACGATTCACCACAACCCATTTGGAATTACTTCCTCTTTATGTCTTTAGAAGACCGGTGAAAAGTACATGGTTATTTTTTCCCATTTCTATATAGGTATGGGTATTGGTTTCATCATCCCCTTATATTTTTCTTTCTAGACTTCACTTGCTAACATATAGGTCACCTTTATGTATATTTGATAATCTCCTTTCATATTGTCCCACCAATAGTGATCTTGAAGATCTAGATAAATCTTTGTGTTTATTGGATGGATGTAGAAGGTAGATCTATATACATCATCTAATATCTCCTTCTTTAACTCAGGATTTGATGGTACACATAGTTCTGACCAAAATATTACAAATACTTCTTCATTAACATTGAAATCCAAGGATTTCATTTTTCTTATAGCTTCCACTTTCTTCTGAATTCCCACATAATCTCTTTGATCATTCTTTATCCTCTACAAAAGTGAAAGTTTAGAAATGGTTTTTGAAATGATTGATGATGTTCCTTCCTTTATGATTTCCATTTCCATCCTCTTCAATTCTAAGAATATCGTATCCTTCTCAATTATCATCAATGATAAAATTGTTGGATCTTTTCTAATTAGATCATCTGTCACTTTATTTTATTTCTTAGGATGGAAGTGGATTGAGTAGTTATGGTCCTTAATCAGATCTAAGCATCTTCACTGAAGTATATTCATCTCTTTTTTGTGTGAATATATACTTTAGGATCTTATGATCTGTATATATTTCAAACTTCTACCCAAAGAGATAATACAGCTATATTTTCAATGAAAAGATCATTGTAAGAAACTCCAGATCATGTTTTAGGTAGTTTTATTCATGAACATTGAACTTCCTTAAAGTATAGGCTATCACTTTGTTATTTTTCATTAACACACATCCCAATCCCTTATTTGAATCATCATAGTATACCATGAAAATTTCTCCACTTGGGGGATGATTCATGATACAGAGAGTGATTTCCTTCTCATAGCAATTTAGGTTGGCTCTATATAAAGAAAACCAAACCATGCCTAGAATTTCATCAGATTCCATGAAATTGAGTATCATAAGGTTCAATGGGAATTTTAACCCAAAAAAATTTATAGGGGAGGATTTATATACTTGGTATGAAATAATTACCCCATTTTCCATTTTCACTAACAGTTTTAATTCCATTATTTATTGTGGTATTTGAATATTTCTACTAAACTTATGTGATATGAAGGAATGCATAGAACTGGAATCAAAAAGTAAACTAACTATTATTAAATGAATAGATATATACCTATCACCATTTCATTGTTAGGATCCATTTCAGTAGTTGTGATGGCATAAACTCACCCTTGTTGTCTTTAAGGTTGATGGATGTCTTGAAAAACCCTTGTCTTAGTGCATTGTTTTTAAAAGTGCCATGGTTCCTTTAAATTAAAACAATGAACAATGTGTTGAGGTTTGACTGAATCATTCCTTTCCTCCATCACATTAGTTGGATTCTCTTATCAATAATATCTAGCTAATTATCCTTCCTTTCTACACCTAAAACATTTCCTCATGCCCATTAGTCAATTTTTGGGGTGCTTCTTTCTACACTTTTGACAAATTGGATGTTAAAATTTCTTATCACTGTTAGATTTCTCCATAGCACCTCCATAATTAAACTATAATTTTCAATTATTATCCCCATTATACCCTTGATATTATTTTATAGCTATTTTGACTTCGAGGTCACATCATACAATTTCATCATAGTTATCAAATTCTCAGATTGTTGGGGTTTTCTTGGACTATGTTTAATCCTACCAAATAATCGGTTGACTTTTCATTCAGGGGTAACAAAAAATAAAGAGGTGTATCATGAAAATATTTTGAAGTTTTAATTTCATTCTCTAATGGATTCATCATATTTTTTATTGTGGTAAAGGAAATACCTTTCCATTTTAAGTCAGATAGTGCGAGGAAAAAAAATTCAAAAAAAACATTTTATGGAACTCATTCAACCCCATAGCTTCGATATCTACCTCGGGATTTGTATTCTTGATAAATTTCAACCACTGATCAGATTATCCCTCTATACAATAAACTTCTAGTATAAACTTCTCTTTCTTGGAAAATTGAAGGATGGAGAAGATCTTTTTAATGGAGTTGATACATTGTTTCGCGATTAAAGGATCATATTATCCATTGAAATTTGGAGGCATTTATCATATAAATGTCTCGATTGTAGCTTTTTATTTATTAGGGGGTTTGATAATTCCTCCTAATATAGTTTTATATTTATAACTTGAGTCAAATGATAGAGTATCATCACATCTTTTGTGATTCCTGCTCCCATCGGGTCGAGCATCTCGTTCGGGCAGTCATCACATTTCCCTTTGCATTGGTTGTTTACTCAGTTCCTCCTATTTACATCCATTGTCTAGAATAAAGTGAGAATTATGGATGAGTACTTTTAAACTATTGAAAACATAAATAGGAATCTAATGACATTAAATGGATAACTTATAAATTACATCTATTTCCTTAACTTATGAATTTATAGGCTTCAATATATGTTATCCATGATCTATTTGCTAATATAGACACTTATGGGAATTTTTTCCCTTAATCATGGTTCGTAATAAGATTTTGAATTTAACAAAGAATGTACTCTAGGACTGTCAAACTAGGTTTTCAGTAAGGCCCATTTTCATGCACCAATTCTCGATCGAGTCTTGCTCAATGCGGTGATTTTTTTTTTACCCCTATGTATATCTGTGCCAAAGACACATCCACTTTTATTATCTAGACAAGGATGTATTTTCTTGAAAAACACATACTCTATACTTTACCAAAATTTAGGGTTGTTTTATTATACTTAGTTTTATCTGTAAGTCTTTTTCTAGATCCTTCTAATCCTGATCCTGAAAAATAAATAAATTTTCCTTTGATAGCGACTATGGAAACTCATGTCTTTATTACACATAAATTCATCATTTATTAAAAAAGATTACACATAATACAACATGGAATATAAAGAAGTATTGTGTATTTGGGAATTGGGTACATTACATAAAAACTTAAAATAGGGGGTATATCTCCATTATTGAAAACATCCTTAACATAATCATATATTCCATCATACTTAAAAATACATGGGATAACCTGGGAACATATATAAGAAAGGGGTGGACTATAAAGCCAAGTAAGAGAGTAAAAATGGAATAACATTAATAAAGTATTATATGTTATAAAATAGGCATATCAATGAGACATAAAAGTAGTGAGAATAATAAACATGAACAATGAGGCATGATATATCATGATAACATAAAGGCAACATGGAAATGTGGAAACAACTTTAAACATGGAATCATAAACATATTTCGAGGATAAATACTAATACACCATGATGTAAAAAGTCCCATGATGGATTATTTTCACTCCCTAATCTATTTAATGATGTCTCATGAGACTAAAACATTACCCAATTCATTTTAGCACTATATATCTTCAGCTGCACCTGTCACTTTCGTATCATTCACATCAATAAGTGTGCCACATAGATCATACAACATGGAATCACTTTTCATAAAATTTTATTACATGATCAAGGATTGTGGAATATATATATGTAAGTACCTAATAAAATAAGTATAAGTTCATAAAGTTGAAAACCATTGATAGGAAATGGGTATGGTTATTCACTATATAATGGTTTTGGCATGGAAAATCACGGTGAAATTTCGGCAGCATAACAGGGGAATATAAATGTTCATGGGAGGGATTAATGAGAGTAAAAGGGGTATATCATAATTTATAAATCATAATGTTATTAAGTGGATATGGAATAATATATCCCAATAGTAATAGTTGGAGAAAAGGAGTATAAGATAACGATGATACTTAAATAAATAGGAGAAGGAAAGGATCCCTTACTATGAGAGAGTAGTTCCAAAGGCTTTAGATGAGCTTTTTGAGAGCTTGGGGGCACATTAGGAGGACTATAGAGAGGTGAGGAAAGAGTAATTATGTGTTACCAGGATTTTTAGTAAAGAAAATGGGAATATTGGGTGGGTTTTTATAGAAAAAGAGGGGGATTTCTTTATTATTTCACAAGATTAGGTTTTGGACTCTGTACAATAAAATAACCAAAACCACAAACCTTCTCATGGTTTTTAACCATGGTTTTTTCCCATGGTTTCTACCAAATAGGATTGGTTTTAATTATTTTATAATTCCAATGTCCTAAATTATTAAAATATTACCCTTGGTGATGTGGAAATGAGTCATGACCTTAAAAAATGATTTTAAAACCTTAAACTATATTATAGGATTTGGTGGATTCATAAAGGCTTTATAAAATTAACAAAATAAACTTAATATTGTATTAATTTAATGTATAATCATATATTTATCATTTTCTACCATTTATAGTATTTATTACATCATTATTGGGTCATTATTATGTCATAATACACGCCATATATTCATACTATATTTAATTTTACCTAAAAATTCAATTGTCTCATAAAATTATGAAAAATTAACCATTGTATAATTTTGAAATTATAGTTCCAAAAATATTATTTATTTTATCTGAATAATTTTCTAAATATGTGAATTTCCTCTTTTAAAAATAATAATCGATATTTATTTAGAAATGTTGGGTTTTTTGACAATAACTGTTTTGGAACCTTTATAAAAATTACATTTGACTTCATAAAAATTATATGATAATTTATATTTAATAAAAATTATTTAATAATAATATTTTATTAAAATATTATTTACTTAAAAATCCATTAATTAATCAAAATAAATTCCTTAATTTAATTTTAATATTACCTAAAAATATAATTTTTGTTTTATTGTATCAAAATAAAAAACATTTAATAAGTAAATATAACCATTATTCTATTAAAAATACTATATAATTATTCATATTTATAGGGTCTTTCTAAATATCCCTTTAATACACCAGCACACACCCTAAGGGTAAGGTGCATGATGGTGAGACTTTCATGGGGTGGTTCTACGTGCATGGTTTGGGTCGTGATCTTGATGAGATTGATCTTCTCCTATAAATAGTTTTTCTCATGCTTTAGTTATTGGATATCAGCTTGGGATTAGTTAAGGGAAAATACCAATGATGCAATCTCCCTTGGAAGCTTTGATAAATAGGCTTTATAGGGTATGATCCAACTATTTGAGGTCATCGCATCCTTTTTTTGTATCAATAAGATTTATCAAAACCCTATATTTATACTAATCATATGATCACTATTCAATGGCTATATTATCAATGGTTAAGATTCTTAATGGTATTTTATATACAATAGGATATAATAAACCCAATTAAGTACATGTATTTTCTATAACCATAATACATAATAAGACATTAAATCAAATCACAAGGAGAATTTTATTTATAATATTTTGATTCATTACATAACCTTTAGATTGTCACCCTCCTAATGGGGTAGGGAATGGGTACTATATCTATCCATCAGAGTGGTACCCTCCTACTATGATAGGTAATGGGTCCTCTAATGACTATATGAGTGGAACCCTCATGTGGAGACATGGCATGGGTCCCCTATCTACTGAGTGGAACCCTTCTGCTGGGGAAGGGCATGGGTCCTCTTCTAATTATCAGAGTTCCACCCTCCTATGGTATTAGAGAATGGTTACTAGACCCTTATATTGGAACCCTTCTATCAGGATGGGGCATGGGACCTATATCAATCATCCTAGTGGCACCCTCTTACTGGACAGGGCATGGGTCCTCTATCGACTATCGGAGTGGCACCCTCCTACTGGGTAGGGCATGGATCTTATACCATTATAATGGAACCCTCCTATTGGGGGCATGGGTCCTATACCATTATAGTGGAACCCTCCTATTGTACCAGGTAATGGGTCCCCTACCTAGATATTACATTCCCTCGACTATACAGTACAGTGGTGTGGTGTGTCTTGACATGGATGTTTCTTTAAACAGACGCATGAGATGTTGAGAATCGTTGAAAACACTCTTGGAATTATTGGAACTCTTTTCTAGATATGGTTGTGAGATGGAGATCCCCTTTATCTCTAATTTGGGATTATTTTTATGAGCATTTATATCTGTATCCATGTTGTTGGATTTTGTTACACTCTTGTTATGGGTTGAGATGTCAATTCCTATCGTATCTCTTACTACTACTCCTTCAACTTTTAGGGAAACCTACTGGTTATGTATACACTCACCCCTACATGGGATTTACCCACACGTGTTGTTTATTATGTAGACAATAGATAAGTAAACAAAAATTACAGAGGAGAATAGGGATACCCTAGTACATTTCACCATGTATGGTGGTCAGATCTTGGAGATTCGAAGATGGGCTCTCTCAGCATTTACTTTTCTAGTTTTTTCAGGTTGGGACATATTTTAGGTTGGGAATGTATTTTTACCTTTTTAACTTTCATATTACATTATCATACTCTTATACTCCCTAGTGGTTTTTACATGCATGGTTTATTCTCTAGATATTTTATATTTTATTATTATTCCTCTACACTTCTGCATGGATATGGTCAGGTGTGTTAGTATAGGTACATTAGGCAAAGTCCTCCCATATTATTTATGCCTTTCGTCACTTGTCTCCATCTCCTAGATTATGAAGGTGGGCTTAGGGTAGTTGTGATTTGAACCCCATTGGTTCAGGTTATGATAGATTGTTATTAGATCTAGTTCATTCCTTGGGATGGTGTTTGGAGTTTTCCTCTTATTAGGATTTGGTTTGGATTTAGGTAAATAGTTTAAAAGTTTCTCTAGTGCATATTTTATTCTACTAAACCCAATGTTTGTGTGGTGTCTAACGTATCCATACATCACGAATCTGACCACCAAATTGTTGACTCAGTATATCAAGTCATTGGTTTCAATAAACTTTGTTTCATGCATCATATAGGATTGAATATTTTATTGTAATTATTAATTCAAATTCCAATATATATATATATGATCATCTAAGCATGGTATGTATTGATTAAATTTTCAGGATTCTCCTATGATGATAGCCATCTAAGTTACTGATTCTAGATCATGAAGATGATCTGATGAGTGATGAGGCCTCAGTTCAGGGTCCATCACATGAGATTATTCCTATATGTGGAGAATTAGTAGATCCCCCACCTATCAAGTAGCATATAGTACCATTAAATCATGTTGAGGATACGGTCAGGATTAGTGTACTCTGGAATTTCTATCACTAGATGATACTGAGGTTTCGCAATGATCCAGATCCCTAGGTAGTGAAGGATTGGCTAGAGTCGGTGATCAAAGTTTTAAATCTTATCTAGACATTGACTGGTCAATGGGTTGTATTGGTAGCCATACTTTCCCATGTAATAGCTGGGAGATGTTGGAGTCTAGTTATGCAGATATATGATGAGTTGATACTCTCATGTACTAACTTCCATCAGGTGTTCATTGAGGATTACTACCCCTTATTCTTGTGCTTAGTTTGTGTTCAATATATTATATAGTTTCAATAATGAGGGATGATAATTGTTGATTATATCATGAGGTTCACTAACCTTATGTGATACTCCCTTGATATGATTAGGTACAGATACTTCAAGGAATAGAAGTGTGAGCAGGGTCTTCACAGGGACATTTGTGACAGTGTTGTACCCCTATACATTCCCACTTATGTTGGAGTGTTAGAGTGGGAATTGGTGATAGAGAGTTTCTTGCCAGTGGTACGCCATAAAAATGGATAAGGCAATTGGAATTATAGGGATGATTCGTCTCCAATAACTATAAGGCACTAATCGACAAGATCTCAATGCAATAGATATTTCCAGAATCAGACTCAAGCATGTGTTCATTCGGAACATGGACGACATAGGGTGCTAGGGAATCTCAAAGAGAGGTGGTGTTATGCATGTCATGGGAGAGGTTACATGGAATGTTATTTTATGACATGGTGTACTAAGGAGGTAAGGAATATAGTAGAAGGACTTCCAAGGTAGTGGTAGTTTTTTTATCATAGATGTCCCTAGAAAAGGCATGGAGGCCCCTAGGGAGTTGGATTAAGTAGGGAAGTAGGTGTGGATCCGATAGGAGGAGATGTGGGTGGTGGAACACGTTATGATCTCCTAACACCACAACTAACAGGAATCATACATCAAGCTTAGGTAGATGGCAGTCGAGGTTGTGGGAAGCTGCAGGCTATAGAGGTGTATGACCCAAAAACACAAGATATGATTATAGCTATGATATATGTTTATTATACTATTTTTTTAGTATTATTTGGAATAGGTTTGAGTCATTACATCATATCTTTACTTTTGTTTCAAGAGATGGAGGTTTCAATTGAGACATTATCCCAGAATCTTTTCCTCGAGGTTTCTATGGGGAACTCTTCTTCGATATCTTTCATCTGTTGGTGGTTCAAGCTATCATTTAGTTGATAGAGTTTATTATGGGACCTTTTAGTCATCATGATGGGACATTATGACATCATATTAGGTATGGATCTGTTTCCTATGTTCTGAGCCTAGATTTAATGTCACTATAGATGAGTCAGATTCCTTCTCATTGAGAGGATGAGATTCTCTTTTGTGGGTGAGATATATCTCATGATAGGGTGAGTGAATTTTGTGAGCAGGAGGATTCAACCCATCACCCATTAGTTGGTGAGTGTGGACCTTGGTGCAAAAGTCTCTTCAATCATCTTTATTCCTTCAGTCATGGAAGATTTTATAGATTTCTTTCTTGAGGATGTTTAGAACTACTTTCGAGGTAGGAAATGGATTTATCATCAACTTGAATCTTATGACTACTATAATATCTTCTGTGGAATATTTTATGGCCCAAACTGATATCTAGGAGTTTTGGTTGTAGTTGGATGACCTTTGAGAGAAGGGTTTTATCAGACCCAGTGTGTCCCACTAAGTAGCTCCCATATTGTTCATGAAAAATAAATATGGGAGCTTGTGAATTTGTGTGGATATCATCACTTGAACCAGGAAATTATAAAGAAAATTTACCCCTTTTGAGTATTGTGACCTATTTTATCATTTTTGAGGTGAAATATGGTTCTATAAGATCGATCTTAGGTCTGGATACCACCAGTTGAGAGTTCTTAAGGCTGGTATTTTTAATCTACCATTCCAATATAAGTACACTATGAGTTCCAAGTGATGCCTTTTAGTGTGATAAATTCCCCTACTATGTTTAGAGATTTGATGAACTGGATCTTTCAGCCATACTTGGACCAATTAGTTTTTGTCTTTATTAGTGATATACTCATATACTCTATGATAGAGGAGGAACATGTAGATAACTTGAGGATGGTCCTAGAATTTATTCGAGAGCACCAACTTTATGGTGAGATCTCAAAGTACTAGTTCTAAATTCATAAGGTTCACTTTTTGAGGCATGTCATTTCTAAGCATGGTTTAAATGTGCACCTAGAGAAGATCGATGCGGTGATTTCTATGAATCCACCAAAGTTCATGTCAAAGGTGCAGAGTTTTCTTGGATTGGTAGGGTAATAGAAGTGGTTTTTGGAACACTTCTCTAGGACTGAATCCCCTTTAACTACCCTAATATGGAAAGGGAATTCTTTTACCTAGACTGAAAAGTGCCAAATATCCTTATAGATATTAAGGTTGAGGCTAATGAGTGTTATTATTTTGAGACTATTGGAGGAGGAAATGGAGTACATAGTATATTATGATGCCTCTGGATTTAGGTACAAATACATGTTGATGAAGAGGTAGGCAGTTATCACGTATGGGTTGAGGTATTTGATACCCCATGAGAATAAATATGCTACTCACAAACTAGATTCGGTAGTAGTAGTCTTTACTCTGAGGATATAGAGGCACTATCTTTGGGATAACACCTTGTTGTTTACTTATACCATCATATTCTCAAGTATATCTTCACACAGAGATACCTAAACCTAATAAAAATTCACTTTTGTAGTTTCTGAAGTACGATGATTTTGATATAGTCAATATTGTATGGAAGAGAAACATGGTGGAAGATTCCCTTAGTAAGAAGTCCCAAATTTGTTTGGTGGAGGAGGCATCTGAGCAATTAACTTTGTTAAAGTTGGCCCCGATTGAGTAGGAGGGTGTGGTTTTTCTTCAGTTGATAGTGTTGACTCTTCTACTCCTCCATCATGTGAGAGAGTCCTAGTTTGGAGACATTGATTTTGAGGTCTTAATATGACCAAATATCCATAGGTGATTTGCTAGATGGATTTTCTGAAGGATAGAATCTTGTCATCCTTTTACTAGGGAAGGATGGTGGTCCCAGTCGCGGTTTAGAAGGAGGTGACGAGTGTTTCACATATATACATTTATTATACATCTCTTTTGTAGGGAATATGTAAAAATACCTTCAACGATAGTTTTTGTGGGCTAGAATGAGGTAAATTATGGCTGAGTTCATCTCTTGTTTCCTCACCTATCAACAAGTGAAGGCTTAGAAATAGGTTCTAGAAAGTTTATTCTATCCCCTTCAGATCCTATAGTATAAATGGGATATAATATCAATGTAATTTTTTATAGGTATTATATAGATTTTGAAAGGCCATGACACCATTTTGGTGATATTTTACTAACTTATGAAGTCATCGCACTTATTTACTATTAGGGTGTAGAGTTTGGTATATAGATTAGGGATGTTTTATGTATGGTATATCATTATCATTCATGAGATTATCCAAATGATTTTCCCCAAACATGATTTTCAGTTCATGTAATGGTTTTGGAGAGGCTTGAAAGAGGCATTAGGGACCCAAATAAGGATGATTATAGCCTTACACCCCCAGACAGATGGGCAGAACAAGCACACTATCTAGGTGTTGGAGGATATACTGAGGGATTTCATGTTAGACTTTGGCTGGATCTAGGAGGATCAATTTCCATTATTAGTGTTTTCGTACAATAATATCTATCACTATACTATCAGTATGGCACCTTTTGAGGCCCTATATGGGAGACCCTGTAGGTCACCCTTATGCTAGACTGAGATCAGTGAGGCATATCTTGTTATCCAGAGATGGTGTAGGCGATAACGGAGAAGGTCCGGGTGATTTGATAGTGGATGAGGATAACCCAGAGTAGGCAGAAATTTTATATATACTGGCATCATATTCCCTTGTATTTCAAGTAGGGAGACCACATTTTTCTAAGAGTCTACCCATGACAAGGATTCCGGAGATTCGTCTAGGGATGCAAGCTATCACAGAGGTTCATCAGGAAATTATAGATCTAGAAGAGGATTGGAAGGTTTGGATTCCACCTTGCTTTACCCCCACAGTTGGAGTGGGTTCATGACATCTTCCATGTATCGCATCTGAGGAGATACATGCATGACCTCAAGAATGTTATTGACTAGGGTGAGTTGTAAATTGAGGATAGAGCCACTTTTGTGGAGCATCTAGTGGGTATTTATTATTGTAAATATATAACCCTTCAATTAAGTACCATCCCCTTAGTTTGTGAGTTTTGGGAGCAAGGGAGCATGTAAGAGAGCTCCTGGGAGTGGGAGATCTAGATGTGGGCTTAGTATCCATAGCTTTTTGTTTAGTTTTTTCTTTTTGAGGAAAAAATTGTGAAGGAGGGAATAATGTAGAGACCCTATTTTTTCCTTTTAAGACTTTGAAATATATCAAGGAATGTTTTCAGAGCCAAGATCTAAGACAACGCAGGATTCCGATGACCGGTGTGCCCGAAATTAATTTTATAAAAATATTAATTCTATTTTATACTATACATGAACATTTTTTAAGATAAATGGGATAACTCTTAAAAATAGTATCAAATAGAAAATATGAGACCATGGTTGAATCCATAATGTGAGTTTTACCCTAGGAACAACCTAAAATTGGTTAGTGTGGGGCATTCAGATAAAATGGTTGTTGGTGCGATCAGTGAATTAATTCATTCATTAATTAAACACCTAAAACCATATTTCATATATAAATATACTGCTATATAGAATATCTAGGGTTAGCCTCATAACCCTAGGAATTTTGGTAGTATATTTCCATGTTCTTCATTAGTGATTTGAGATCAAAGGACAATGAGTCACCGGATCAAGGAGAATCGAGCCGCAGTGAATGTGACGGATCTTCCTCCTTCATTGGAAAGCATGTTCTTCATCAAAAAAATGATTAAATATTGATGTAGGACTCACCATATGCGTATTTATGCCTTTATGATCAAATTATTGAGAAATATCAGTCCATTTCCTTTGATATATGTTCATTTTGATCCTTTGCATGTTCTCACATATCAAATTAATTTAATTTATTCAATTAATCCCTATTATGCCATGTTTCTCACCCCAGATATCCCAAATTTATATTTATTGTCCAAGAACGCTTGGCCAATGATTTTTTCATCTCTGTTTCTTGTAATTTTCCACCAATTTTCTTCGTATTCTTCATCATTGGACCACGAGGTCATGATTTGACTATCGTCAGGCAGGAACAAGCATGATCAGACCCCTAGATATGTAGAAGATTAATAGGTGGTGAATAAATCTACAAATATAGAATGTATTGATATTATTTGAGATTTTTGGGTGATTCCACCATGTATTTGTAGATCCACTAAGGCAGTATGAGGCAACACGGGTGACAGAGGTGCATATAAGAGTTGAAAAACTAGCAAATATATGATTTATGACCACCATATTTCCAAAAATAAAAAACAAAGGATATTTAATTTAATTTTAGGTAGCCTAGAGGCATGATTCATAGTGGAATAGATGGATCTGGAAGAACTCATATAAGATCGGGGATTCTATGAAAAATGCTACTATACACCATGTAGTGCAAAAGAACACACAGTGTGTTCTTCAAAAATCTATGGTGCTAGGGTTTCCAGAAGATTATAACTATCACATTCCATGTGGGACCCCCACACATTGTGTGACCATGTTCTAGAAACCCAGTGTCTACTCTAGGAGTACACATATATGGGCACGGCCAGGCACATGTTGTGTATTGGCACACTGCCAAGTTACACGGACACATCCCAAAGGACACAGGAGGGACCCTATGAGAGAGGAAACATTGTGTATCAGAGTACATAGGCATGGGTGATATTACATGGACATGGCCAAGAGAATGTCCAGTACCCTGAGTGGATAAGATACGTTGTGTAGTCCCCTTATAGGGTTACATGGGAAGTGTTTTGTGTATCGGAAAAGACACGTCTAGGCAGTATGGTGGGATCACATAGCATGTGGGTCCCCTTACACACTGTGTACCCTTTTGAGAAAACTTATACCTCTTGTATATTCTTTTTTTGGGCTTAGATTTTGGCCCTAAAGTATCATATCCTGAGTTTTTTTCTATGTAGAACGTGATAGTGTCCTTCATGGTGTATTTTGAGATACAATGTGAGATGTTTTGGGTGTGAAACTTTTTTAGGCGACATTCTATGGCGTTATTGATCAGGTGGGATCATCAGAAACTAGAGTGGAACCCTCCTACTAGTATAGGTCATGGGTTCTCCATTGACCATTAGAGTAGAACCCTCATGCGAGGACAGTGCATGGGTCCTCTATATATCCATTAGATTGGAACCCTTCTGATGGGATAGGGCATAGGTCCTCTACTGACTATCTGAGGGGCACCCGCTTATGGAGACATGGCATCGGTCCTCTATCTACTAAGTGTAACCCTCCTGTTGGGGCAAGGCATGGGTCCTCTACCAACTATCAGAGTGGAACCCTACTGCGGTATCAGGGCATGGGTCTGCAACCCTCAAAGTGTCACCCACCTATCAGGATAGTGCATGAGTCCTCTATTGACTATCATAGTGGCACCCTCCTGCTAGACAGGGTATGGTTCCTCTTTCAATTATTAAAGTGGCACCCTTTTGTTGGGCAGGGAATGTGTCCTCTACCATCGGAGTAGCACCCACCTACTAGGAAGGGCATGGTTCATCTACCATCAGAGTGGAACCAACATGTTGTACCAAGGAAAGGGTCATATACCTAGATATTGTGGTACCTTGACTAAGTGACACAGTGATAAGGTGTGTCTTGACATGGATTTTTCTTAAGACAAAGGTGTGAGATTTCGGGAATCATTTATGGACCTCTTGGAACTATTGGCACTCTTTCCTGAACATGGATGTGAGATGGATATCCCTTTTCTCTCTCATTTGGGATTATATTTTTGAGCATATATATCTATATCCATGTTGTTATATTTTTTCACTCTCTTTTTATGGGTTCAGTTTTCTATTATTATTATGTCTCTTACTGCTCCCCCTTCATTTTTAGGGCATCTTATTGGGTATGTATATACTCACCCCTGTATAGGTTTTTCTCACATGTGTCATATCTTATGTAGAATATGGATAGGTTAGTAGTGGTTATATAGTATCATAGGGATACCCTGGTTTATTTGAATGTATATGGTAGTCGGAGCTTGGAGATTCAGAGCTAATCTCTCTCAATATTTACTTTTCTAGTTTTTTCGGGTTGGGACATCTTTTGGGTTGGGCATGTATTTTTTCTTTAACCTTTAAAATTAAATTTTCATGCTATTTTACTCCCTATTGGTTTTTACATGAATGTTTTATTCTCTATATGTTGTGTATTTTATTATTATTCATCTTCACTTCTGTATGGAGATGGTCGGGTGTGTTCATATAGGTACATTAGACAAAGACTTCCCATATTAGTTATGTATTTTTTAACTTTTCACCACCCCCTGGCCTATAGATGCATTATTGGGGTAGTTTTATCTTGATCCCCATTGGGTTGGTTCATGACATGCCATGGGTCCAGGCTTACTTATACATACTCTCATAATTATGTGTTATTATGATTTCACTTGTTTAGAGACATTCCAGCTTAGGCCAAATCAGGTATCATCGGATGAGTGACCCATGAGGAACCCATACTGGCATGGTTTATTTATGTGTTATCCTTATTCATTGTACTTTCACACTACTTATTATGTATTCACAGATCAAATAGTGTTAGACATCATTGGTGTCCACCTACCGAGTTTATATCACACCTTGTTTGAGACACCGATTGGTTCCCATATAAAATTCATGGATTTAGGTAGGTATAAGGGGAATATCCCATCATTATATACTTGATTTTCTATACTAAAATGGTTTATAAGAGAATACAAGATTATGCTCATGATAATATTGGATATGGCTTTTTGTATTATTTTATTTTTGTATATCATGTTGTATATGCCTACTGCTCTATTTCCCAAGTATTATAATTTATTATAGCATACAGACATGACATAATTTTTTTATATTATCATGTATGTGGTTTTTTATTGACTATGATTTTGTCCCACTAGTCATTATTACTTTAGTATTGATGTTTACTTCCATTGTTCCCATTATTAATGTTTTTGCTGGTTTATTCCTATATTTTATCGTTGTGCTCCATTCTAGTCATTAGTGCACAGTTTCCCCAATGTATCATCATAAATCCTCACTAATATTTGGCAGCCTATGGTATGTGGGGAGGTTTTCTTGAGGCCATGTGGTCATCCAATTTTAGTTAATTATGAGTGAACCAAGTCTAGGATGTTACACAGGTCATCCCTTTGAGGGGGTAGTGGCCTAACCCAATTGAGTCATGTGGAAGCATGTGTATTGATTCTGGGTATGTGATAGAAGTGTGTAAGTGGAGAAATTTTATTTTTTTACATTTAATCTATGTCATAACATCATATCCATATTATAAGTACCTAGTTTTCAACATGACGATCTCATGTAATTTAAATAAGCATAAAAACTAAATAAAAACAATATCATGTTTGATTTAAAGATTTTGACATCTTCAACTAATTATGTGTAATCATTACTTGAAGGATCCAAAGTGGGAACCCTCTATATCATCCACATGTTCTTAAAAAAATATTTCAATAAACATACAATGGGTGATGGGGTGGAGAAACAAAGGGGGTTTCGATATATTTATAATCATCGGAGAACCGATTACTTGATTTGGGAAGGATATCTTCAATGGGGGTTATCAAAACTCTCCTTTATCACTCTAGGAAATGTGATATATGCGGGATAATCTCTCAAATTCATGGAAATAAAAGTACCCAAGAATTTGGGCTTATTTGGGATTAAATAGGTAGGTTAAAACTTATTAAAAATTTCACTTTATTCCTTTAATAATATTAGCCTTCTAAATAAACCATATATTACACTTATGACCTAGAAAATGTGTAACAATTATCATAAGTATATTATCACTTAATCATTACATCAGGATTATAGTACATGATAAAATACAATCCATTAACTCAACTCATTTCTCCCATAAAATATTTAATAAATCTTGAATAATAAATATCCATTCATAAAATATTTTTCTTTGTATTCACTTAGTAACTTGTCATTAATTTAATAAATTCAATTATAATTATTATAAACTCTAATAATGTTGAATTTAATTATTTTCTTATGATCATTCATACTTGGACATTACCCAAACACCGTCATGGGGCCCACAATGTCCAAAAACTCTAATTCATTTGAATTGGTCAAGCTTTTGAAAGAAATGTGTGTATGAACCTCTAGGGACTTATCTTGATAGTAGTAATTGTGACTCAAATAATAAGATTGGTTCCTAGAAACACATCAAGACCCATAAATATATAAGGTTAAGTTATAATAATGACAACCATACCTATGAACATATAATTTATAATATAATCTATTTGTCTCATGATATATCATAAAGATGAATGCATTTTTTTTATCTATATACTTACATATTTTATGTATTTTTTCTTTGAATATACTGGACATAATTATATACTTCTACAATTATAGCATCTCTCTTGACTCACTATAAATAGTAACCAGAATGTTGGAACTATGTGGCCTCAGATGTGCCTCCTCATACACCAGAGGCTGCTGACTAGCTGTGGGGGTCCATTATGGTGTTGTGAAGAGACTATAACCCTATATCAAAGTGTGTAATCACAATAAAATAACTAAACATAAAACATATCATGGTATAAAAAATAATAAATAAATTAGACAAACTGTGAAAAATGAATTGCATCCATGAAAGCATACAAGATCAATTTCCCACTATGCCAATCACATATATAGAATAAAAAATAAATAAAAACATGTGAGGTCCTAATTCCAACTCCAATCCTCACCTCATATATGCCTTTAGATTTTGATCTATCTCGCTCGATCATAAAAAACCTCAAGCATCGGCCCTACCTATACCTGTAACTAAGTGAGGGTATGCTCAGGTACTCTAGTTCAATGGAGGTCTGATAATAGTGTGAGTACATAACATAGTAAGACACCACCAATGTGTTCTTTTACATTACAGAAAAGTAATGATATCTACATGTGCCATGATTTGAATAAATAAACAAACTCCTAGAAATAAATAAATAAAATGACTATTGATCCTTAGGTTTATTACCCCAATCAACCTTACATGCTTCATCCAATGTCAGAGTGTCTCTAGGAATGTCATGAGACTATTCCAACCATAACAATAACCCAGGGATCTTTCACCCTAGTATATAGATAATGACTTTGGTTCCTCATCCACCCTAGAATACATGATAATGATCTGGGGTGAGCTCCATCCTAGTATAACAAACCAAGGACTGCCCCATCCCAATATACAATAGTCCTAATAGTTGGGCCCCATTATCCTAAAAAACATGTTGAAATACTGGTCCATCATCGGTACCACTCCTCGTTCTTGATTAAAAAACTATCCCAAAATGGGCACACACTCAACATCTATGAAATAATCCCATATGTGTTGGTTTTTCATTGAAAGGCCCCATACAGTTCTTGAAACGTGTCTATCATGTTCAAAATGATTTATCAGGAATGGTTTGTATCCTAAAATATCCAATCCCACTCGAGAGCGTAAGTTGAACGACCTCAAGTTTACCTACCTCAAAATCCTCAACTACCTCCACCAACGCATCACCCAAACTACCAATCACAATGTGTTTACTCCTAAAGGCAACCCGAGATCCTCTTAATACATATATTTAATTTTTAACTTAGTCTATTGTGTAATTTCATGGTTGATTAGTCAATAAAACAAAAATTTATGTTGTGCACTACCAAGAACAATGATATAGAAGCTATCTAATCCATTCTTGGATTACCTCAATTCCTATATCAAGACAATAGCCAATGCTTGTACTCCATTCTTTATTATATCTAAATTTTTACCTGGAATTCACTAATGAATCCAAATAAATTTGGATTTATTAACTCGATGATGTTATATTTCCATAACAACTATCTAATGGCCAAACTCACAAAACCACAACCCTTATCACATAGGTTTCACATGAAGGTATCAGGGAAAACAATGGAAGTTGGTGGGTTGTGGGTTTAAAAAATTTCAATGACTAGAGTGATGAAACTTTTTTGTCTTTGGTGATCCATCCTCAATATGTTCTGAGGATCCCATGTGGTTTAATAGGAGCACAATGAATAAAAGAAAGATTACCTCATTCAGATTTTATGTGTGCTCATCCATCGTAATTTATCAGCGTTCGTTTATAGAAGGATCTGATGTCAAACCCCTCTATATCATCCACATGAGATTCTTGAATCATCATGTACTTTGTTCATCGGATTCAAGGTGCTAGCACAGAGCTCCGACGATCACTTTCATGTAGTGACAATCACTAAGATCTTCTGCCTTTGATGCATGAAGGAGAACTTTGGTTGTATGCTTTGATTCAACAATTATCTCCCTATAAATCATAAGGATATATAGGATCTCAATTCTAACAAGTTAATTCAACTTTTGGATGATCTTATCTCTACTTATATAGTAAATATTTATAATACCCGATTAGGGTTCCCCACCCCCGTGTATTGAATTTCCACTAAATAAGTGATATAAATAATTAATCATGATGAAACAACTGCACCATAATATTATTTATATTTTTATCACATACCTTTAATATATATTAAATATATTATGTGATAAACCTAAGTTATTAACTTGACTCGTAACTCTTGATGATATTAAACAAACATGGAATATTAAAATAATATTCATTCATATAATATTAATCCTTGTATTTACTTAATCACTTGTAGGTACATGTAATAAATAAATTAAACCCAATTAATCTTTACTTGAATAATAATGAATTTATTTATTTATTAGTGATCGATATAACATAGATAATACTCAGACCTCATGGGTGGTCCACCATGTCTTATACTCCTATTCAATAGAATAGGGAAGAAAATTCATAGCAATGACAACCAACCTATGAACATGTACTATCTAATATAATCTCTTTGTCATATGATATCTCATAAATAAGGATGAACACCAGTGTCATCATCCTTTTTTTATTTATTATTTGTTGATCTAACCAGATGGACTTACCTTCGGCTACCATAGACATGGATTTATAAAGGTAATACCATCCTGATCAACCAGTCCTAAGATATCTCTTCCTAAACTCAGAAGAAACAAATCATTTCTTAATAATTCAATCAATTTAATATCATCAATTATGTACCCAACGCAAACTACATCACCACGACTTTATTTTAATTATTTTTGCCTTACATCAAAGTACATGATCAAATGGCACACATTGATAATGATCTCAATTCAAGATACCAATACACATGTTCATAGATAGGAACAACCAATGACACCAGAAACTTGTGTTGTTCCTATTGGCGGGTATGTCCTTGTGATATCAACTACTAGAGATCACCAAGTACAAACTTCATGAGAATAATTCTCAATGCTTATGATCCCCCAGCACCTAATAGTCACATATCATCAGTGTCTTGTCAGTATGATGTATATGGACCATGAGACATTAATTTAATATTACTATAATAGTATCTATAGGTTCTCATTATAGCCTAGGATCTAATATAACCCTTTGATACGACATGTAATCTAAGGACATTACCATAAATATAGTGGATGCAGAAGTATCAACCCTATTATGGTAAGATAAGAACATGTATATATATAAACATGTATACATGTAGTGATAATCAAAGTACATCACAAGTTGGGTCTAGGGAGCCCACTTTCAACACTCCCACTTACACTAGTGCCAACTACTAACAGATCTCAATCTACTAGCTCTCACATGAGAATCATGCTTCTGCTAAGATTTCGATTTAGTTAGGGGTATTCCATGTTGTTCTCTATGTAGACTCTGTTAACTGAAACTTCGCCTCTCTGAGTAAAATCCCTAAAGAGATGAAACTTATGAATTATAGTCTTTATCCTATTGTGTGACCTAGGCTCCTTGAAAAGCACCACTGTAGTAGTGTTATCAGAATAAAGTAGAATAGGATAGGTATATCTAGGCACAACACCAATGTCTGTAAAAAAGTTTCATATCCATACTACCTCCTTAGCTTCATCTAAAGCTACCATATACTTGGATTCTACTGTAGAATCGGTGACCATAGATTGCTTTGATCTTCTCTAACTCACTACACCACAATTCAGGAAAAAGATGTAACCTTAATGTGATTTCAATTCATTATGATCTATTTTGAAACTAGCATTAGTGTATCCTCTCACTAATAGTTCCTCATCTCCTCCATACACCAGGAATATATCCTTTGTAAACCTCAAGTACTTCAGTATTGTTTTAACAGCTTCCCAGTGAAACTCTTCTAGATTAGATTGATATATTCCAACCATGATTAAAGAAAAGGAAACATAAAACCTAGTACATATGTTAGAATACATAATAGAACCCACTACTAATTCATAAGGGGTTATACTCATTATATCAATATCCTCCCATTTTTGTAGACACATTTTCATAGATAGATTGATAACATGTGATATGGTCAATAACCCACTCTTGGATTGTTCGATATTGTAACTTTTGGGTACCTTGTCAATATATGTACTTTGAATTATCCTAAGAATCCTCTGAGATCTATCTTTATAGATATTAATCCTTAGAATGTAGGCTTCTTTAGTTAAGTCTTTCATGGAGAAGCATTCATTTAACCAAGTCTTAACTGACTGTAATACTTGCACTTCATTTCCCATAAGTAATTTTTCATCAACATATAATACTAGTAAAAAATAAGTATTCTCATTAACCTTATTATATAAACAAGGATCACTTTAATTTTTGACAAATCTAAATTCTCTTTTGACCTCATCAAAATTAACATTCCATGATTTTGATTCCTTCTTCAAACCATAAATGTATCTTTGTAGATTTCACATCTTATTGGAATTTTTTGACCTAAAAAGCCCTTCAGGTTGTGTCATATAGATGTCTTCAACCAACTTACCATTTAGAAAAGTAGTTTTTACATCCATCTTCCAAATCTCATAATCATGGAAGTCTACTATTGCAATAAATATTCTAATGGATTTAAGCATTACTACTAGTGAGAAGGTTTCATCATAGTCTATTCCTTGAAGTTTTCTGAAACCCTTCACTACCATACTTTCCTTATCGGTATTAACCTTACCATCCATGTCTAGATTTTTCTTGAATACCCATTTGTACCCAATGGTATTTACATCAGTTGGAGTTTCGACCAAAATTCAAACATGATTTTAGTACATGGGATCTATCTCAGAATCCATGGAATCTTTCCATTTAGCATTATCTTTTCCTTATACTATATACTTATAGGTTAGAGTTTCATCATCCTCAAGGAGTAATGTGTCACCTGAATAAATGACAAGAAACCAATAACGCTCCAATTATATAACCTTTTGAGTAGACCTATGTACTACTTGTGTCTCAGTAATCTTCTGATCTCCCACCATCTCTTGTGGAGATAGTTCTCGTACAAAATCCTATGCATCTAGACCATTAACTTTATCTAAGTCAATCTTGATCCTACTATTTCCATTGGAAATGTGTTCCCTTTTTAGAAATGTGGCTTGTCTTTCTACAGTCACTTTTCTATCTGAAGGGTGGTATATGTAATATCCTTTGGTTTCTTTAAGATAACCTATAAAGATGTATTTCATACTTCAAGATACCAATTTATTACTAGGTATAGTCTTGAAAAGAGCCTCATATACCTATACATGTCTGTGTGACAGGATCGGTTTCTTTCCATACCAAATTTCATATGGAATCCCATTTATAGGTTTAGTTGGTACTCGATTAAGGGTGTATGTCACTGCCTACAAATCATATCCCAAAAAGGATATTGGAATAGTTGTGTGACTCGTCATTAATCTAACCAAGTCTAGAAAGGTCATGTTCCTCCTTTCACTAACAACATTACATTGTGGTTTATAAGGAGGATTGATTTGGGATACTATCATGCACTCCTTCAAGTGATCAATGAAAGTTTGGTTAAGATACTCCTCACCTTGGTCTGAGAAGAGTAACTTAATCTTCTTACCAAGATAGTTTTATAATTCATGTTGGTATTCCTTAAACATCTAAAAGGAATAAAAATTACACTTCATTAAGTATATATATATCTACACATCCTATAGTCATAGGTAAAATAAATTAAGTATGAAAAACACCCCCCTTAATTCTACTATAATTATGACAACATCTGTCAGTGTGAATTAATTCTAGTAATTTATTGGCTATTTCTCCCTTCCTAGAGAAGGAGTATTTGGTCATTTTCCCATGTAAACAAGTGTTACATACATCCAAGGGTTTAAACTGAGCCAATTCTAAATACCATGCTTGACGTAATTTCTGTAATCACTTCTTGTTTACATGACCTAGCCTAAAGTTCCATTGGAAGGTAATATATGAGTCATGATCTCTAGTTTTTTCATTTATTGTCTTTGTAGGGTTTTCAAGTTCATGTATATATAATAAATTGTTAATAAGTGTCATACCATAGCACATGTTATCCTTATAAAAGAGAAAAAAATTATTTTTGAACATGAAATAAAATCCCATCATGTTAATAATTTACATGGAAATTATGTTTCTAGTAATAGAGGGTACATAATAATAGTTTTTCTATACAATAACAAAACCACTAGGAAAAGTAAGGTGATAATCTTCCACTACCAAGGATGCTAGACTTGCACCATTTGTAGCTTAGAGGTAAACTTCTCCTTTTTCAATCTTCTTAAACCTACTTGGTTCTTTTATGTGAATAAAAATGTGTGAGACACATGTCTTATCTAATACACAACTTGTAGATAATGAGAGATTGAATTAAATGAAAAAAAATACCTGAAGTAGAAGCATCACCTTGCTTCTTATTCCCAGCTCTACAATTTTTCTTCTAGTGGCCTTTCTTTCTATAAAAAAAATAGACATCCTCATGCTCATTGCCCTTGTAACACCCTGACCCCTCTAGACCGGAGTCGATGAATTACTAATTACATTGGCATGATTACAAGGAATCAAATCCCGAAGGACCGAGTAGTTTAGTATTCTTGAAAAAAATAGATACATACATGTAACTCATATTATATTGGGAAAGGTAAAAAAATATAACACATAACAAAAACTAAAAGACTACATCCATGAGAACTCAATAAATGGTCTCCTCTTCATAACCTATTGAAGGTAAAAAAACAAAAGGGGTGAGCTCAAATGCTCAATAAGGGTTACAAATAGTGGAAGCATGAATCAACAATAATTGTATCATAAACAATTAGGCATAGTCAATATGACATGATGAATAAATGAAAAACTCACACCATTAATAAACTGAGAATGAAACTACATCCATAGGTTTTGTCATAGTGAAAACCTCATGGATAGTAATAACTGAAAATGAATAAAGAGAATGCTTATTAATTGGACGTCATGTATCTGGAACATGATACCACAATACTGTTGAAATGGTTTAAGTCTGTGGGTAGAAACCCATCTAATTTTTTGAAACAAAATTAAAGGGTTTGTCACCAATTGATTTGTCTCATGAGACCTGGCGATGCATAAAGGGGTTGTAGTGGGCCCCACCTGCCGCTGCATGTCCAAAAAAAAATTTATACATAGATTCAACATGAGATCAATATTCCTTTATATTATCTGTATAGAATAGAGGATACGGATTCATCAATATTTCCACAGTCAAAACAACATTCAAAATAAATACTGTATGTAAAATGGTATACGACTTAGAAAATAATCATATCCATGATATGAGAATATGTAAATTTAAATGTAATATAATTTCAATTGAAAAGTGATATCATATGGGTAGTAGGTACACCACATAAGAAATAGTTGCTGCACAATACTAAGCAAGTCACAATGAAGTGAAAATACAGAAAAATCTTGTTACTATGTTTTAATAAATTGAGTCATATGACCAAAAGTTAATAAAAACCAAATGAATCACAGAATACCATGAATTCAAAGAGAATCATGATAATATATATATAATTTCAGTACACCTATACCACATATAAGAAATAAGAGGCGAACAATGAAAATCCCACAGAATTGAAAGTGGGATGAGAAAACCTCTTACAATCATCTCGGCATGGTAATGAGTGTTCTTGTGAGGGATTAATAAGAGGTAAAGTGGTATCCCATTACTTATATATAATAAGGGTAGTATGTTGGAGGTGATAAAACATACCCCATCATTAGGTATTAAAAATAAAAGAGCACAACATAGGGTAGATTCTTGAACAAAAGTGAGAGAGAGGATCCCTTATCTTAATTCCGAATGTGTTCCACTCTTGAACTTAAGGTCTTGGAATATAAAATTAGAATTATTAATAAATTATTTCAGAACCTATTATACATGTATTTATTTTATCATAATGATTTTTAGTTCATTTATTCCTATCTTGATAAGTTATTATATTGAATTTCATTATTCTGCAGTGTTCGTTTTCTTTATTTTCATAATCATTTCACTTGTTCTTAAGTAATGGAGTTCATGTTGAATGGATTTAAATATCTAGAATTGAATTTACATATTATTTATGATCATCTATATGTGTTAGTGGTAATTTATATAATTTTTTTACATGAAATGAGGATGAATTATTATATAGAACTTTAATGATAATTGTTCCAGTTAATTTGTGGGTTTTGATTACAACGAACTCATTTTTCTTTATAACTTAATATCATTTGTACAAAGGGATTACAGAACCTTACATAGGGTATATTAAATATATAATAATCTGGTTAAACCATAACAAGAATGGTTTCATGACCAAAATTGATAATGATAATAGAAATTGAAAGCCCATCGTCCTTGGATGTGGTAAATTGACACATCTCATATGGTTTTCTTACTACTAGTATAAAAGAAGGTAAAGGGAAGAGATGATGATAACTTATTACACTATCATTACAAAATTATAGTAAATTTAAGTTAATGTATTCATCACAAAATTTGTATAAGGAGAGGTAATAATAGAAAAATAAAACAAATGAACTTGAAAGAAAAGACAAAGAATTGAAAAGAGGAATTTACCTCTTGAACCAAACTTCCTTAAGAGCCTCTTTAAGAAAGATTTTTTGGTCTTTTTATGAGAAAAAGGATTTATGGACGTGGGAGAGGAGTTTTGGAGGATATTTGGACAGAATTTGGAGAAGGCACAAGGCTTGAGAGGAGTGAAGAGAAGAGGGAGTGATGGAGGTGTTATAGTGGAGGGGACAAGGTATTTCTCAATTTTATATTTATTAATTTGTTATTTCTCCACAATACAAGGAATAGTGAGTCTTCCATGACCAAGAATAGTAATTCTATCATGTGAATCCAAATAAATTGGGCTTACATTTTCATAACATCATACATGACTCTATAATTATTGTATTTAGCTTATTTTGTAAATTATGATATTTCACTATTCATCAAAAATTCAAGTATTTCAAAAAAAATCCAAAAAATTCACCCCAACCATTTTTCAACATGTAGAATCCAAAAATGAAGTTAATTTTTCAAAAATAATTTTCCAAATGTGATTAATTTAATATTCAATTAAAATCATAATTTATTCTAAAAAACATTTTTAAAACATTTATTTACTTATTCCAAAACATAGGTATATCGTACTCCAAATTGAATATTATTTATATACTATCATAGGTAAGGTTACTATTAATTAGGGTATATCATTATTCATAAGGGTAAGTTAATATTCACCAAAAATTAAGTTTTTCTTATTGAACTCCAAATAACTTACTCATCGCAACTGTGTTTTTCATATTTTCAAAATTAACATCACAGAAGTGAAAAACTTATGTTTACTTGGATAGGTTATAAAAAAGTGGTGTTTGTAGAGACTCAGTGATCCATTAATTATATAAAAAATCTATTTGTAAATTCTTGGGGTGTTACATTATCCCTTATTAAAAAAAATTATCCTCGAAATTTGAAATTGAACTTTGAAAGTTAATGGTTGATACTTGAAAATTCCCTTATGGAAACCCACATCAGAAATAGGGTTAATAAAATATCATCCTAAAAAAAGGTTAATGGATATGAGGTGGTCACCCAAAAAATTATTCTTTCGAATGAGGTTACATTAGTTGGAAGAAAAAAAACTAGACATGAAAGAAAAATCTAACTATGAAGTTCTGATGGAACATGATAGAGGACATGTTAAGATGAATTTTGATTACTAAAAAACTATAAAATAAAAATAAATAAATTCATCGATATTATCAATGATAATTTTTATAGGAAAAAGTTTTTTTAAGACTATTTTCCTTGAGTCGAGGAATTATTCCACTCTATAAGAGTATAAATATACATTTCTACTTATAAACTCATCCTTTTATTGTAGTTTAACTATCTATACCTCATCACATATCATGGGTTATGCCATTTGGTGAAGCAATACGTTAACCTATAAAATATCATACAATGATCAACTTAAACCATTTCGTAAATTGTTAAAAATTCCAAAATATAATTATTCAACACATTATAATTAAGTCTTATAAATTTCCAAGATGAACTTATCATTAACCCTTAATCTAAAAGAAGCAGCTCTAAAATTCACATTCCAAAAATGTAAATAACATCATCATGTATTCTCTTGAAATATGGTGATAATTTGAATTACCATAAAAACCACACTGGAAACATTCATTCCTTTATATTCCTTAAGTAAGATACATGTTATTGGATATATTCCTTAAATCCAAAAGTTCTGTAAACTCCATCGATGATAGCATAGACCACTTATCGACAATTCAATAATCAGTTCCAAGGTAGTCAGTACTTATCTGAATCAATCATTTCTTCATCATTATCTCAACATGAGATATACATATAAAGGGTGGTCCTTCTCTTGATAATGTGTTTTCTAAAATGTTTAACTTTCTACTAAATCACTTTTCCTTTTTACCATTCACCATATCACCTCAAATCTTTAAATGAAATAGTATTGCAGTATAATACTTATAAATCTCATAATTCTTAAAACCAATAAAATACTGAAAAAATATTCAAATTACATGATTCTTGACTAGGAATATTAATCATTCTACTTCATCTGTGGTAGCATCATAACTTGATCATTATCCAAAATCATCATTTGGGGTATATTCCTTTGACGATTGGGAAAATGATTCACATAGTGTCCCATATCCTTACAATTGAAGCATTGTACATTAGAAACCATTTTAATACTCTTTAAATAATGAACTTGGTGTCCTTTTTTCCATAGTTATAGCAAACTCCCATTCCCTTAAAGTATTTACCAT
Organism: Viscum album; assembly: GCA_963277665.1. Classification (NCBI taxonomy): domain Eukaryota; kingdom Viridiplantae; phylum Streptophyta; class Magnoliopsida; order Santalales; family Viscaceae; genus Viscum; species Viscum album. The sequence continues at coordinate 743,876,713 of OY728148.1, forward strand.
GGTGATTCTTTCCACAATTTTCACATGTGGGAAAAAACTTATTTCCCTTCTTCCCTTTAACCTTGTATTTCTCTACCATCCTCTCATTCTTTTTCTTACCTTTAAATCCATAGGACTCAAAGAAGTCTTTACATACCTTGTTAATACATGATATTATTTCCTCATATGATGAGGATACTTAGGATATAATCTTTCTTTGAAAATATTGCTTAAGACCATTAGAGATATGATTCTTCTTACTCTTCGCATCAAGTGCATTGGTGAAGTTTTTATTCCTTATGATAGGTTTCATTTATAATCAATTTTCGTATTATATATTATCTCATAAAATTATGAACTCTCTATAACTCTAAACATGGTATAGCACATAGCATAAATTTAAACATCGTAAATCCTAAAACTATATTCTTTGATCACTTTGGGGCATAAACCCTTCATAATGGTGGGTAAATAAAATTTGAATTATCATAATAATATCCCTAAAGAGTGTCAAACCAAGAGTGCAACAAGAACCGTTTTTGTGTACTAGGATACCTAGGGTCAAGCTCGAAACTCCTTTTCAGAGTTTTCACTCCTTGGTGCATTTGTGCCCGAGCCACCTCTACTAGTTTGTATACAAATAGGGATGTATTTTCTCGAAAGATCCACATAATCTATTCCTTACAAAAATTATAATATGATCTTGTTTATTTATCCTTATAGACCATATTATGGATTTGTTCCCTAACCTATGTTTTCTAAATCTAGTTCCCAAGGTTTTTATTAAACTTCCTCTAATACCAACTGTAACTCCCCGACCCCTCTAGACCAGAGCCGATGCATTACTAATTACATTGAAATGATTGCAAGGAATAAAATCCCAAAGTAACGAGTAGTTTAGTAGTATTGAAGAAACTAGATACATACATGTAACTCATATTACATTAGGAAAGGTAACAAAATACAACACATAATAAAAACTAAAAGACTACATCCATGAGAACTCAATAAATGGTCTCCTCTTCATAACTTGTTGAAGGTAAAAAAAATGAAAGGGGTGAGATCAAATGCTCAGTAAGGGTTAAAAATATCAAAATCATGAATCAATAATAATTTTATCATAAACAATTAGGCATAGTCAATATGGCATGATGAATAAATGAAAAACTCACGCCATTAATAAACTCAGAATGAAACTACATCCATAGGTTTTGTCATAGTGAAAAGCACATGGATAGTAGTAACTGAAAATGAATAAATAGAATTCTTATTAATTGGAAATCATGTATCTAGAACATGATACCAAAATACGATCAAAATGGTTTAAGTTTGTGGGTAGAAACCCATCTGATTTTTGCAAAAAAAAAATCGAAGGTTTTGTCGGCAACTGATTTGTCTCATGAGACATGTCGATGAATCAAGGGGATGTAGCGGGCCCCACCTACCACTGCATGTCCAAATCATTATTTATACATAGATTCAACATAAGATTAATATTCCTTTACATTATTAGAATATAATAGAGGATACAGATTCATCAATATTTCCACAGTCAAAACAACATTCAAAATAAATACTATATGTAAAATGGTATACGGCTTAGACAATAATCATATCCATGATATGAGAATATGGGAATTTAAATGGAATATAATTTCAATTGAAAAGTGATCTCAGATGGGTATTAGGTACACCACATAAGAAAGATTTGATGCACAATACTAAGCAAGTCACAATGAAGTGAAAATAGAGACAAAGCTTGTTACAATGTTGTAATCATTTGAGTCATATGACCAAAAGTTAATAACAACAAAATGAATAAAATCATACCATGAATATAAAGATAATAATGATAATATATATCAAATAGAATTACACCTATACCACATATAATAAATAAGAGGCGAACAATGGAAATCCCACAGAATTGGAAGTGAGATGAGAAAACCCCTTACAATCATTTCAGCATGGTAATGAGTGTTCTTGAGAGGGATTAATGAGAGGTAAAGGGGTATATCATTACTTATATATCATAAGGGAAGTATGGGGGAGGTGAGAAAACATAACCCATCATTAATTTTTAAAAATAAAAGAGCACAACATAGGGGATATTCTTGAACAAAAGTGAGAGAGAGGATCTCTTACCTTAAGTCCGAATATGTTTCTCTCTTGAACTTAAGGTCCTATAATATGAAATTAGACTTTTTAATAACTTATTTAAGAACCTATTAGACATGTATTTAGTTTATAATAATGATTTTAAGTTCATTTATTTCCTTCTTGATAAGTTATAATATTGAATTTCATTGTTCTGCAGTGTTTGTTTTCTTTATTTTCATAATCGGTTCACTTGTTCTTAAGTAATGGAGTTCATGTGGAATGGATTTAAATCTCTAGAATTGAATTCACATATTATTTATGATTATATATATGTGTTATTGGTAATTTATATAATTTTGTTACATGGAATGAGGATTAATTATTATATATAACTTTGATGATAATTGTTTCAGTTAATTTGTGGGTTTTGATTACAACGAACTCATTTTTCTTTATAACTTAATATCATTTGTAAAAAGGAATTAAATAACCTTAAATAGGGTATATTACATATATGATAATCTGGTTAAACCATAACAATAATGGTTTTATGGCCATAATTGATAATGACAATAGAAATTGAAAGCCTATCGTCCTTGAATGTGGTAAATTGACACATCTTGGATGGTGTTCTTGCTACTAGTATAAAAGAAGGTAAAAGGAAGAGATGGTGATAAATTATTCCACTATCATTAAAACATTAAAGTACATGTAAGGTGATGGATTCATCACAAAATTTGGATAAGGAGAGGTAATAATAGAAAAATAAAACAAATGAACTTGAAAGGAAGGACAAAGAATTGAAAAGAGGAATTTACCTCTTACACCAAAATTCCTTGAGAGCCTCTTTAAGGAATAGGTTTTGGTCTTTTTATGAGACCAAGGCTTTCTGGACGTGGTATAGGAGGTTGATATGATATTTGGAAATAATTTGGAGAAGTTAAAAGGCTTTAGAGGAGTGAATAGAAGAGGGAGTGATGGGGGGTTTTTATAGTGGAGGGGAGAGGGGATTTCTCAATTTTGTATTCATTAATTTATTATTTCTCTACAATACAAATAATAGTGAGTCTTCTATAACCAATAATAGTAATTTTATCATGTGAATCTGAATCAATTGGGATTACATCATCATAACATCATACATGACTCTATAATTGGTGTATTTAGCTTATTTTGTAAATTATGGTATTTCACTATTCATTAAAAATTCAAGTATTCTAAAAAAATCCCAAAAATTCACCCCAATCATTTTTCAACATGTAGAATCCAAAAATGAAGTCCATTTTTCAAAAATAATTTTCTAAATATTATTAATTTAATATTGAATTAAAATCATAATTTATTCTAAAAAATAGTTTTAAAACATTTATTTACTTATTCCAAAACATAGGTATATCATACTCCAACTTGAATATTATTTATATACTATCATAGGTAAGTTTACTATTCATTAGGGTATACCAATATTCATAAGTTCATGTTACTATTCATAAGGGTAGGTTACTATTCATCAAAATTTATGTTTTTCTTATCGGACTCCAAAAAACTTACTCATCGCAACCTTGAATGTCAAATTTTTGAAATTCACATAACATAAGTGACAAACTTATGTTTACATGGCTAGGTTATAAAAAGTGGTGTTTGTAGAGACTTAATTATCCATGAATACTATAACAAATATTTTTGTAAATTCTTGGGGTATTACAGCCCTGCCTCTGTATCTTTGGCTTATTGGAAGGATGGTAAACTTGGACTTAGACCCCTTAGCCTTATCCTTATTTCTCATGTTCAACATGAAGATTGAAGAATTGGTATTCCTCATATCCTTATCAGCTTGGTGAACTAAATACAAAAGGTCTGGGAGTAAGTTTTCATATTATTCATGTTATAATTGATAATGGAAGTTGAAAATATTAGTGGTAAAGAGGCAATAATGAGATCTGTTACTAGTTATTGGTTCAATTTGAACCCAAGGTCTTCAAGCCTCTCTATATACCCAATAATCTTGAGTAAATTAGGTCCCTCTTGATTTCCTACTGCTAGACTGCACCTATAAAGGAAACTATAAATCCCATACGCATCTTCCCTTGCTCTCTCCAAATATAATTCTTGAAGATGAGTCAGCATCTTGTAGGAATCCTCATCCTCATGCATTTTCTGCAATTGACTAGACATGGATGACAACATAATGCACTGAACATCTAGTACATCATCTACATCATTTTCCACTTTTCTTTATCTGTCTTCTTTCTCCCTTAGGAGAATCAGTAGGAACTAAGGATTCTAACACATAAATCTTCCTTTCTTGGGGTAGTACTACGTGCAAGCATTTGTACCACTCTGGGAAGTTATGCCCGGTCAGGATATTTTCTTTATCTAAAATTGATCATAGTGATAATGTACTTGGGGTGTTGGTGATTTCCATTTTATAAATACAAAAAATAAATTTTAGCATTTAGTAATTTATCTTGATTACCATTTAGAAATTTTTGATTAATTTATTATTATATCATTTAAATGTATCCCACTATTTTATCAAATCATAATATCCCCCACTATTAGATTTGAAATACACTTTAACTTGAGTATTCTAGTGGCAAGGATCCTCAAAACCTCCCCTCATAATTTACAAGCTATGGTTACATTGTAATGCCTCAAACCCATGTTGTAATTATTTTATTAATATCATTGTTATTATTATTATTTATTTTATAAAAAAAATTATTTTTAGACAAATTCAAGAAATAAGAACATATGGGAAATATTTTTATTAATGAAACACTAATTCATTATAACATTAAAAGTCTAGAGACCAAAACTACTCCAAAAAACTCATTGTAGTCCTGAGAAGCACCGATGTAATTCCTCCCATTAGTGCAATAAAACAGATTGTGTAGCCTTCATCCCTTATATCTACAATAATAAGAAAATCAATAGCAAGAAGAATAATGGAAATTATAATAATAATAGGAATGTATAAAACCATTTTTTAAGAAAGAAAAGAACTCTGGTGATTTTTTTGTGTTTTGGAATGCCTTAGACAAGTATTTATAAAGTTAGTTTGACTGTTATAAAAATATATATGTTGGAAGTTTTAGGGACCATTGATTTTTTTATAACCATAGTGTTTTCTTTTTATTTTACCATTGGATGTTTTTAAAAAATTAAAATTAATTTAAAATAATATTTTCAAATAATAAAATTAATGACATGTGATGTTTTAAATATTAATTTGATATTATAACCATATATTTGATAAAGATAATTTTATAAATTCCAAATAATAATAATATAATTAACATTTTAAATTATGTAATTAATCTATATAATACATAAAAAAATAAATAGATGATTTTGGTTATGTTTAAAAAAATTACTAAAAAATTGTTAAGTACCCACCACAACTGAGAGAATCCTATAAGGCCAATCCCTCAAGGTCTATTGGGTACAACACAATCCCACTCAAGAAATATGATAGGTCAGCCCATGTATAGGTGGGTCGAGTTTCAGACCGAGCATAGGTGGATTGTGTCCCAGTCTGAGTATAGGTTGGGCTAAGGCTCGGGAGGGATCCCATGCGTAAGGATCCCTTTGTGAGTATCATGGCATAGAATTTAGGCACCCCATGTCCAGCCTTATATATAATCACCCAAAACCAGTTGGTTTTGATGAGGGATGCATTTTTAAACATAGAATCAGATCTTGGTCATCAGATTGATCGATCTGCAATCACAGACGTCCCCCTTGTTTTCCCCAATTGGGCCTCCTCTTTAAAATGTTAAGGTTTTATCCCCTCCATATGATCCAATTCAAATGATCACAACCCTCCACTAAAACCTCGAACATCTCCTTCATTGAGTCCTACCTGCATCCTTCACCTGTAGATCAGTCGTCTGATATCCACGGACTCATCCGAGCTGCCCATACCTTTTGCCATCATCATCTTCCTCATAGGGTTCAAACCAGTAAACCCTCACGTTGTTTTCCTCTTCTTTTTTCTGACATTATGAACCTATTTATATATATTTAATCCATGAATTAACTTAAATTGATCTCTTGATTGGTTTTGTTTATTTTTATTACCCCATGAAGCTTAATAAATATGCTTGATAAACAGTTATTTTTTTATATATGTGTTTACATCAATATATTTATATAAAATATATATATTGTTTATCCAAAATTAACACCATTATTTTGTTTCAATTTAATTCGATTTTTTTAAACCTTTTTTAATATAGAAACTTAGATTACTAAATATATATAAATCAATTTTATTCAGTAAAATTGGCCAAATGGGTCCAAAACCCATGGAAAATTTGTCAAAAGAGGTGTATTATTTTAGCAAAAAGAATTTATTTAAACTCATATATGCACACTTTGAAACATCGAACCCTCATCCTCCTAGGTCCTCTATTTCGTTCTGATTGAATTCCAGAAGCCTTGGTCCCCCGTTTGATCCAAAAGCATGTAAGGATTTGATTTATTTTCAATATATGATTAAAATATATATACATATATTTGTATATATACATATTTTTGTATGTATATCTAACTATACATAATTATTTTTCAAAACTTATAATGTAAGAGAATTGTTATTTTTATTTATAAATTTATTGTTTAAGGGTTTGTATGGGTTCAATTTTTTTATGTTTGATTTGCACCAATACATATATATATATATATAAGTATATATAAAAATATATACATAAATATTTCTTTTCTTTAAGAATTTTTGAATAAAAATATTTGTTTTAAATTCCTGTTTTAAGGGATTCCTTATAAATACCTCATTTTTATGGATTTATGTAAGGTTTTAATTTTATTGATCAATTTATTTTGTTTACAATATATTCATATATATATATATATATCGATATCTATCTATATAACTCTCTATTTTTTCAGAATTTATAAGATAATGGTTTTGTTTAAATTTTATCTCTAAACCCATATAATGTAAGAGGGTCATTTATCAAAGGGGTTACTTATGATTTCAAAACATCATTCTATATATAAGGTAAAATGGTTTATATTTATGTATATACATATATGTATATAAATTTATTTAAAAATTGGGATTATTATTTTGTTTGAAAATCTATATACAAAGGTTATAAATTTTTTCTTAATCTATCATTTTATGGCTTAAATTTATGTGTTAAATGATTATAGTTATCATTTTATTTTACAATCCTAAACAAGTTATCATTTCATGTGAGAAATTGTATCTGCATCCCCTAGTATGTCATGCATAATTAGGTATGTCCATTATCTAACTTATAATTGACATTCCGTGCATTTTTTTATCATATGTGAACACAATTTATCATGCATTTTATTTAAATAAGTATAGAAATTTTTATCACGGGATTATCCTAAAAATGGTTTTAGAAACTCTCAAGAATATTTTTATGACATGTTATAATAAATTTTATTTTCTTTTAAAGAAAATAATTGTAAGTATGTATTTTTTAAATGTTTTGGGTTAGGATTAAGAAATTCAGGTCCATTGAAAGTGTTTTCAAAAATTGGCACTAGTATAATGAATGTTATGTTATGGGGAGTAAACTCATAAGTCTTAAGGGAACTTTGTTCCATATGATTTTAGACTAGTGGCCTTACGTTTTTATTATGTTCTTCCAAATATCCTAAATGACACATAAAAAAATATTATTTTCAATAGATAATTCCAAATGATCTTTTCAATTATAATTATTTTATGAAATTAATGTTTTCTAAATTTTAGGGATTTAAATGTCTTTAGAAATCTACTTATATATATATATATATATATATATATTTATTCCAAGAATATATTTTTTTTTAAATTATTAACATTTTCAAAACCCCTTACTGGGCATTTTTATCACTCACCCTATGTTTTCAAAAACCACTTTTCCCAGGTTGAGTATATTTTCTTTAAGAAGGTAGCACACTGAAGATTATTTTTTTATTTAATTTTATACTGTTAGGAGAGATGTAATATTTTTATCTAATTCTCCAGAACCTAGATCATAAAAGGTCCTCATTTGCATTAAGTGTTATGTATTTATTTAGTTTCTTTTATAAAAAAATATACAGCATTTATAGGATATGATTCTGAAAGTGTGGGCTTGGGCTCCTATAATTGGTATCAAAGGAAAGGTCTAGATAGTTTTTGAAAATTAAAATAAATTAAAAATTTAAGCATACCTTCATTAAAAAAATTATTCTCTTTGATATTTTCAAATAGAAAGAAGAATATCACAAATTAATATTTTGTCTCTCCCAGACGAATTACTCAAAAATATAATTTTAAAATCATGTATAGATGTGTTTTATCCCTTCACAAACCTCATTATATCTTGTAAACTTCTTTACCTAGTATCAAATATTCCAAATATCCTATGATTATTTCAAAAAAATTTCTTTTTCTATTTCCTCATAGTGCATGCACAACTTTCATTCTATGCATGTCGAGGAAAATATTTTTAGGGTCTCTTAAAATTCTTTACCTTGTCTAAAAAGTTTCAGTATTTAAGAATTTTTTGTGAAGTTGTAGAATAGGGTGACCTCTGCGAAGATTATCTATGTCATGTCTTGAACTTTAGTTTGTATAGGAGACTTTATGATTTTAAAATTTTAGAAAACAAGGTAGTTTGGTTGGTTTATAGAAATCGAGTACATTCTGATGTCTCCAAGATTTTCACCTCTCATGCCTATCTCTCAAGATCCTATCATTTTATACATGAGTTTCACCCTCTTTTCTCAAGTTGTGTTTGGGAAAAAGAAATTAGAGAACTAAAAACTAATTTGGGGATCAATTTGACTGAAAGAAACCCACCTTTTCTGGAAAACCGCTCATGCTGGTGGATCTGGTGAAGGTATAAATTAATTAATTATAATAAAATTTTGATAATTAATAATAATTAAGTTTTTTTGTAGGAACATCAATGTTGAAGACTAAAAGTGGTTGTGATTATAAGAGAATTGAGAGGTAACAATTCAGCTAAGGGGGGGTAGAATGTAACACCCCGAACCCATGTTGTAATTGTGTTATTAATATCATTGTTATTATTATTATTTATTTTATACAAATAAATATTATTTTTAGATTAATTAAAAAAATAAAAACATACAAGAAATATTTTTATTAATGAAACACAAATACATTATAACATTACAAGGATAGAGACCACAACTACTCCAAAAAACTCATTGCAAGCCCTAGCAGCAGCACCAGAATGCCTCCCATCAACACAATAAAATCGATTGTGTAGCCTTAATCCCTTGGATCCACCATACAAAGAAAAGATATAGAGATAAGAATAATATAAATTCCAATAATAATAGGAATGTACAAAACCATTTTTTAAGAAAGAAAAGAACTCTGATGATTTTTTTTTTGTGTTTTGGAATTCCTTAAACAGGTACTTATATAAGTTTATATAACCATTGTAAAAAATATTCATTGAAATTTTTAGTGATTGTTGGTGTTTTTATAACCATTAGGTTTTCATTTAATTTTACTATTGGGTGTTTTAAAAAATTTAAAACTAATTTAAAAAAATATTTGAAAATAATAAAATTAATGGTATGTAATGTTTTAAATATTAATTTTATATTATAACCTTATATATGGTAAATATAATTTTATAAATTCAAAATAATAATAATGGAATTTAATTTTTTAATTATGTAACTAATCTTCATTATTTATAAAAAATAAATGGATGATTTTGGTTATGTTTAACAAATTTTTAACAAAACTTTTGCTAAGTGCCCACCAAAACTGAGAGAATCCTATAAGGCCAAGCACTCTAGGTCTAGTGGGCATAGCACAATCCCACTTGAGCTACATGAAAGTTCAGCCCATGTATAAGTGGGTTGAGTTTCAGACCGAGCATTGGTGGACCGAGTTCTAGTCCGGGTATAGGCTAGTCCAAGGCCCGGGTGGGATCCTGTGTGTAAGGATACCTTTGTATCTATTGTGTCATAGGAGTTACGAACCTGGCATTGAGCCTTATATGGAATAGCTTAAAACTAGTTGGTTTCGATGTGGGACATGTTTTAAAATATGTAATCAAATCTAGGTCATCTAATTGATCAATCTACAATCCCATTCATCCCCCTTATTTTCCCCAATTAGGCCTCCTCTTTAAAATTATAGGGTCTTATCCCCTCCATCCAATCCAATTTGGATGATCTTGACCCTCCACTCAAACCTTGGGAAACTCCTTCATTGAAGTCTACTCACATCCCGCTCCAACAGATCAGTTGTCTGATCTCCACGGGCTCATCTGAGTCGCCCATACCTTTTGTAATCATCTTCTTCCTCATAGGTTTCGAACCAGTAAAACCTCGTGTCATTTTCATATTCTCTTTTCTGAAACTACATACCTATTTATATATATTTAATCCATGAATCATCACAAATTGATCTCATGATTGGCTATATTTATTTTTCTTACCCAATGAAGCTTACCAAATAATCTTGGGAAACATTTATTTTTTTATATATGTGTTTACAGAAATGTATGTATATAAAATATATATATATTGGTTATCTGAAATTAACACCATTATTTTTTTCGGTTTAATTAAATTTTTTTAAACTTTTTTTTAAATATAGAAACTTGAATTATTAAATGTATATAAATCAATTTCATTTGGGAAAATTCGCTAAATGCATACAAAACCCATGGCCAATTTTTCAAAAGGGGTGTATTATTTTAGAAAATACATTTTATTTAAACTCCCATATGCACACTTTGAAACACCCAACGCTCATCCTCCCAATTCCTCCATTTTGTTCTGCTTGAATTTCAGAAGACTCAGTCCCTCATTTGATCCAAAAACATGTAAGGGTTTAATTTATTTTTAATCTATGTTTAAAATATATATACATATATTTTTATATATACATATTTATGTATTTCTATCTGACTATCCATAATTATTTTCAGAACCTATAATGTAAGAGAATTGTAATTTTTATTTATCAACTTATTGTTTAAGGATTTGTAAGGGTTCAATTTTTTTATGTATGATTTACACCAATACATATATGTAAGAACCCAGTTCTTATTTTTGAGGTGCGGGTTTCTTCTTTTCTCCTTTACTTAAGTGTTTTTAATAAAATACGGAAAATAGGGAAAAATCCTAATTTTGGAAGTACACGCCGTGTACTTTTCCACACGCCGTGTACTTCTGGTCGTGTGGAATGAGTACACAGGGCGTGTGGTCATGCCGGCGATGAAGGGTGTAGGAACCAACTACACGCTGTGTAGTGGTCCTTTACACATTGTGTAGTCAGTCGGCAGGATAATAGTAAGGCGGTGGCCAGCTGTGCGGAAGTACACGCCATGTACTCATGAAGACATGTCGTATAGTCATGTCAGCAGGGGAACAGTGTCGTACTGGCAGGAAGCTTCCAGAGGAACAATTTAAAAATGGGAAGTACACGCTGTGTACTCGGAATTACATGCCATGTAATTTGTTTTTTTTTCACTTAAAATGGGTAGTAGCCTCCCCTTTTCACAGGGAAGGCTTAGAATAGGAAGAGGTGGCTCAGGAGAGGAGGCCGAAGCTTTGGAGATCCGTCGATCGCGCACCGGTAATTCGATTCCACCTTCGTCGATCTTGTTGGGACCGCATGGGTAAGAGCTTCCTTCTCCTGGTGTGTCTCTTGCCAATTATTTCCCTAGATGGAGTTATTTAAGTTTAAATGGAGTTTCTTTTATGTCAGATCTATTTCATTCTTGGGTGTTTCTGGAATCGACGTTCTTGTATAACATTCGTTGGCGTTAAAGGTAGGTGGCTTGGTGTTTATTTTCCAACTGTCGTGCATTTTTGTGTGTTTTTGAGCTACGAACCCATATTAGGGTGTTGTATGGATGAGGACGTGGCAATTTTAAATACCTAGAATTGTATGGGTAATTAAATGTGATATTAAAATGTTGTTTGGGATTATTTCTTGGATCTAGGACCACCCCGGGGGTGCGTTCCTCTGTTTAGTCGTTTGCCCAGGATACCCAAGGGTATGCCATGTTTAAATTATGAATTACTTTGCCTTGAGAGGAATTTTATGTAGATTGCATGTTTATATGTTGGGCATGGGCCGGTTACCTATTTAGCCTGAGGGCGGTGTTGTGATTAGCCTATGGGCACTACACTATTTAGCCTATGGGCAACTTCTTCTGTGCCTATGGTCAATAGACTCTATGCCTGTGGGCAACACTTATTACGCCTATGGGAAATATCCGTATGCCTGTGGGCAGATTCTTGTGTTGGTTCCTCTTTACCTGAGGGTAGGAGTTTACGTGTCTGAGGACATTGGCTATTTTCTTAGAATATTCACTATGGTGATATTTTAAATTAAATGATTGAATGGATATTAAAATGGAAATATAACTGGTTAAGTTAGTTACTTTCAGTACTGCTTACTTTATTACATTTTAATATTGCACACTGTTGTTGCATGCTTTCACAGAGTTGGGCACGGGCCTTTGGTGGGTGCCTACTGGGAATTTATTTCTCACACCCTGTTTGGGTCAGGCTTTTTGGCCCAAACAGATTACATTTCTGCAGGTGTGGATAGGGGAAAAAGTCCCTATATAGGTACTTGATTGCTACTGGGGTGTAGGAGAGTATGGGACCGAGCTTTGGCCCGCGATGCCACTAGCTGTTCTGTTCTACTTTCCTGTACTTGTACTTCAGTTGTAATGTAATGTATGCAGTGTAACATGTTCTGGCTGTTTTTTAGAATAGTGACATGCTACATCTTCATATATATATGACTGCTGGTTTCCCTTTTTGTTATCAGTTATCCATTTCAGTTATATATACTGTTACTGCTTCCGCTATTGTTGTATGTTTATATTATATTCCTCTACACTACACTTTGACAAATGAGGGCATAGTTTCCCCACTATCAGACCTAGGCCCTCACTGCTAGTCAGCAGCCTCTGGCGTTTGGGGAAATGCGCTTGAGGTCATGTGGCGAACCGGGTTAGGGGCACCCGTTGAGTGGCACCCGGAACCGGGACGTTACAAAGTGGTATCAAAGGGGTTTCTTTTCTTTGACTTACTATTTGGAGCCTTAGTCAGGGATAGAATGGAAACGGTAGATGGTAATAAGCTATGCTCGGGCGTAGCTAACCCGTGTACAGGGAAAATTCAATTTACCTTGTGTTTCAATTTTACTGATTTTGAAAATTTACAGTTGATTTGATTTCACCGTTGGGTGACGCACTTGGGATTGTGCTTTTTGTATTTTATCTAGGGGTTCTATTTAGTTTCAACCCGATGAGATGAGGTTATGACATCTCATGCATCATTTATCCACATGCTAGGAATCACATGCCATGCATAGTTTCCATTCCATGTAGGTGCATTAGGAATTGCATGATGTTGTGATAGTTGTTGTGCTAGAAAAGAATGTTGTTGTGATAGCTGCTTGATAAATACATGCTATGTGATAGGGTATTGTTGTATAAACTTGTTAAAATAATGGACGCCAAACTGTGGTTTTTGGGGAGTATGGGCCCTCATTGACCGGAATTTGGTGGATCATTAGCTGTTTATTTTGTTAAAACACAGATAAGATGTCAAACTTTGATTCATGGGGAGTATGGGCCCTCACGGGTCGGAATTTGACACTTAGGTGTTGTTGTTTAGTATTTTATGGGTTCTGGGGAAGTTTTTGAGGCATACTATCCAGAAACCCAGTATACAAACCGTGTAGTACTTTAAACACGTCGTGTATGGCCTTATGTTCGGGAAGAAAAGAAAACTTTTTGAGTACACGCCGTGTAGTTTCTTCCCGTGTCACAAACCGTGTGGGCGGCGACACGGGGAAGGAAGAGCTTGGGGCGAACATGTCATGTACCGGATGTACATGCCGTGTAGTGTTGACCCAGAGTCCGCCCGTGTAACTAACAAACACGGACAGAGGAGACCTTAAGACATACACGCAGTGTCCATTATGGAACACACCATGTAGTCTGACCTGGGGACCCGACCGTGTAACTAACAAATGGGTCGGTGTAATCCTTTCGTGTACACACCATGTGTGTATCAAACACGTCGTGTAGTGTGAGTCGTGTGTCCAGCCGTGTAACTAACAACACGGGTCGGTGGATCTCATCTAGTACACGTTGTGTACCTATGGGACACACCGTGTAGTCTTATCTGAGGACAGACCGTGTGGACTTAACCATGTGGCTAGGAAAACAGGGTAGTGTACACGCCGTGTGCGAGTGTAACACGTCGTGTAGTTCAAGCCGAGTAGTCGGCCGTGTCACAAATGATACGGGCAGTTGGAAAATTACACCATACACACTGTGTAATTTATATACATGTCGCGTAGTTTTGTTCAACGGGAGCCATGTAGAAGGACCCGGGCAGGGAAGGGAAGTCAAGTACACGCCGTGTAGTTAGTATACATGTCGTGTAGTCTTGTTTTAAAAATCTTGAAATGCCTTCTTCCTCCTGTTTTCCTTTGGGGTTCCTTCATTTTCAGTCTTGATAATCTTGAATCTAAGGCTTGTTTTTGACCTTTTAGTGTCATGCCACCTAGACGACCGCGCTTTGTTCTCCAGGAGAGAGTCGACGAGTATACTCCAGAAATGGTGGGCCATGGGCTTCCAGTGGATCCTCCAGCAGAGCCAGATGTGGTGCCAGCCGTTATACTAGATGCAGGCACAGAGGTGCAGTTCCGTGAAGGATTTATGCGGTTCATGGAGACCTTTTAGGGAGCACCGCAGGCTGCCACATCTATGGATGAACTGACTCATATATTTCAGCAGCAGTATCCGCCTACGTTTTCAGGGGATGGTAGACCATAGGCTGTAGAGTCTTGGCTAGGATCGATGCAGACTATTTTTGATCATCTTGAGACACCTCCAAGGCGAAGGGTCAAGCTCGCAACATACATGTTGTGTGATTCTACCAAGGGGTGGTGGGATGTTACCACCTAGTCAGAGCATCACAGAGAAATGGAGTGGGAGGATTTTCAGGAAGTCTTTTATGACTTCTTCTTTCCCAAGATGCTGAGGGAAAACAGAGCTCGAGAGTTCATGAATCTGCAGTAGGGCGCTATGTCGGTGATGGACTATTCTACTCACTTTATCGAGCTTCAGCATTTTTCACCCGTTCTAGTGGGTGATGAGACGTTGAGGGTTAGGCGCTTCAAGGATGGTCTTCGATATGACATCTGAGAACTGGTGAATGATTTTAGGTTGCCTTCAGTACATTCTATTATGAACCAAGTGCTGATTACAGAGAGGAAATTGCGGGAATCTAGTGTTGTGGGCTATGGCGATTCAGCAACAGTTACTGGTACTATTTCTACTAGCAAGAGGAAGATACAGATAGACTTCTCTCAGGGTGGCAGTACCAGTCAGAAGAATGTTTCAGGTGGCCAGGTCATGTGCTACCAGTGTGGTAAGGAGGGGAACAAGAGACCTTAGTGTCCACGAGACCCAGTGGAGTGTCAAGCTTGCGGCAGGATGGGTCATCTGTAGTGCTTTTGTAGGGAATTTCCACCAGTGGCTAGTGAGAGGGGTTCTGTACAGACTCCGTGTGCGAGAGCAGGACCAGCAGCTTCTTACCAGTCAGGGAACTGGAATACGTCAGGGCGTGTAGGCAAGGATGGTGGTCGTGGTCGTGGTAGCCAGACACTAGAATCTTAGAGGCAGCAGGGCGGGATAGCTCAGGGTATCCAGGCTGTGTCACAGGGCCGCGGCACTAGGCAGGCATATGCAATGCAACAGACCCAGCAGGTGTAGGATCCCAGACCTTCTACTGTCAGAGGTACCATTCTAGTAGCTTATATCTTATCTTCAGTACTTTTTGATACGGGTTCTACACATAGTTTCATATCTATACCCATTGTGGAGAGCCTTGGGCTCTGTGTTTCTACTTCTTCTGATATCATGACGCTAGACACTCCGTTGGGAGACTAGAACGGCTAGTGTGCATCAGTGAAAGGAGTTCCACCTTGAGTTTTGTGGGTGTCACTTTCTTTGGGACCTCTATGTCTTAGAGATGACATCTTATGACGTCATTCTTGGGATGGACTGGTCGTTTCCCTTTCGATCCTTTGTAGACTGCTATCGTCGCAGGGTGAGTTTCATGTGACCAGAGGGCGGAGAGTTTCTATATAAGGGAAAATGGGATGTTTAGGCGAGTCAAGCTGGACCAGAGCATCATGGGAGAGGTAGAGTCACATCCCAGATTGCGATTTTATATCTGGACGACCAGGGGACTTGTCAGATGGATTTCCCTCCAGTGGTTGATCGTTTTAGGGATGTCTTCCCGGATGACTTTTTGGGTCTACCTCTAGAGAGAGAGAGGTGTATTTCTCTATTGAGCTTGTGCCAGGAGCGGCACTAGTGTCCATTACTCCTTATAGGATGGCCATACCTGAGCTGCAGGAGCTCAAGAGGCAGTTAGAGGAGTTACAGGTGAAGGGTTTCATCTAACCCAGTACTTCTCTGTGGGGTTCGTCGGTCCTTTTTGAGAAGAAGGCGGACGGTACCCTCAGACTCTGTGTGGATTATCGGAAGTTGAACCAGTTGAAGGTTAAGAACCGATATCCCTTGGCAAGGATTGATGATTTTTTTGATCAACTTCATGGAGCAAGAGTGTTCTCAAAGATTGAACTGAGGTTAGGATATCATCAATTGCGCGTGAGACCATCAGATATACCACTTACAGCTTTTTGGAGCAGATATGCTCTGTACGAGTACTTGGTTATGCCGTTCGGACTCACAAACATGCCAGCAGTTTTCATGGATCTGATGAATCATGTGTTCCATCCTTATCTGGATTCTTTTGTGGTAGTATTCGTGGACGACATCTTGGTGTACTCTCACACTCGACACGACCATGCCACCCATCTTGGGATCGTATTGAGTACACTGAGAGAGCACTGGCTATATGCTAAGCTCTCAAAGTGCCATTTTTGGATGGACCAGATTCACTTCCTGGGTCATATCATCTCAGAGGAAGGAGTTGTTGTGGACCCAAAGAAGGTGAGAACAGTAGTTTCTTGGGAGCAGGCTAAGAACGTGTTTGAGATATAAAGTTTCTTAGGGATATAAGGTTACTACAGACGTTTCATCCAGGACTTCTCCCGATTAGCCGCTCCATTGATGGGTTTGACTAAGAAAGGTGTGAAGTTCGTTTGGACAGAAGCTTGCGAGACAGCCTTTCAGAACCTGAAAGGAAGGTTGACATCAGCACCAGTCCTGATACTCCCAGATCAGGGGAAGATCTATACATTTTACTATGACGCATCAGGTATTGGACTAGGAGCAGTGTTGATGCAGGGCGATCGAGTCGTTGCGTACAGGTCTCAGAAGTTGAGGCCACATGAGAGGAATTACCTGACACATGATCTCGAGTTGGCTACAGTTTTTCATGCGTTGCGTTGTTGGAGACATTATCTATTGGGAGAGCATTTTGTGGTTTTCACCGACCACAAAAGTCTCAAGTATATCTTTAATCAGCATGACTTGAATCTGAGACAGCGAAGGTGGGTTGAATACCTTCATTCCTTCAACTTTGAGCTTGCCTATACACCTGGTAAAGGTAATGCAGTAGCTGATGCATTGACCAAGAAGACTCAGATACTGGCTGTGTAGGAGTCCAGTGGTGAGTGGCAGCTCATGGCTTTGTTCTCTTAGATTCATTTGGAGGTGCACGACAGTCAGTGGCAGACCTACCTTTCATCTTTAGCTGTGACCTCTACCCTCCTGGATAGAGTGAGGATGAGACAGCTATCTGACCCATAAGGCCTAGTTCTACGGGAGTCGGTAGCAAGTGAGGACCCTCCTCCTAGTTGGACGATAGGCAATGATGAGGCTTTGAATTTCCATGGACAATTATGGGTTCCAGGGGATACACACGAGGAGCTGATGCGGGAGTTTCATGCTTCATCTTGGGCAGTTCATCACAGGGTTACCAAAATGTACCGAGACTTGAGACATTAGTACTGGTGGCCAGGTATGAAGAGAGATGTAGCTGGTTTTGTTACGAGGTGTTCCACCTGTCAGCAGGTGAAGGCGGAACATCAGAGGCCAGCCGAACTGTTACAGCAGTTATCCATCCCGGAGTGGAAATGGGATGATGTCGCGATGGACTTCGTGACTGGGTTTCTGAGGTCACCTCGAGGCAATGATGTCGTGTGGGTTGTTTTGGATAGACTCACGAAGGTAGCTCACTTTTTTCCGATCAAGGGGACCTTCGGTGTTGACGATCTCGGAAGGTTGTATATCTGAGAGATCGTATGTCTTCATGGGGTCCCTCGTTCTATCATTTCAGATAGGGACGCCCATTTTATATCTCATTTTTGGTAGAATTTCCAGAGGGCACTGGGTACACAGGTGCTTCTAAGCATGGCTTACCACCCTCAGACCGATGGCCAGTCAGAGCGTATGATAAAGGTGCTTGAGGACATGCTGCGTGCATGCATACTGGACTTTGGGGGATCTTGGGAGAAGCATATACACCTAGTCGAGTTTGCCTATAATAATAGTTTTCATGAAACTATTGAGATGGAACCATACGAGGATTTATATGGTAGGCCATGCCGATCACCCTTGTGCTGGTTAGAGGTAGGTGAGGCAGCTTTACTGGGACCACATCTCATGCAGGAGACTTCTGAGCAGGTCCAGCTGATTCAGAAGTGGATGGCTACCGCGCAGTCTCGTCAGAAGTCTTATGTTGATCGCCGCAGACGACCCTTGGGGTTTGTGTTCGGGGATCAGGTTTTCTTGCATGTTTCGTCAAGGTTGGGACACAGGTGGATCAGGAGACAGGGTAAACTTTCACCAAGGTATGTGGGGCCATTTGAGATTTTAGAGAGAGTCGGTCCGGTTGCCTATCGGTTTCGGTTACCACAGAGGTACCGGGCCATGCATGACATCTTCCATGTATCTCAGTTGCGCCACTATCATTCAGACCTGTCTCATGTCTTTCAGCCCGAGGAGGTTGAGCTTCAGTTTGATGCGTCCTTTGAGGAGCATCTGATTCGTATCATTGACAAGAGCATGAAGGTTCTCCGAGGCCGGTCAGTACCTCTCGTACGGGTGCTATGGTAGCATGGCCGAGTGTGGGACGAAACCTAGGAGCGGGAGACTGATGTACGTGCTTAGTGTCCAGAGTTATTCTCAGCTATATCTTCGCCACCCTTGGAAGGGTAATTCGTGGATGAATTGCTTTAAGGGGGAAATTTTGTAAGAACCTGGTTCTTATTTTTGAGGTACAGGTTTCTTCTTTTCTCCTTTTCTTAAGTGTTTTTAAGAAAATACGGAAAATGGGAAAAATTCCTAATTTTGGAAGTACACGTCGTGTACTTTTCCACACATCATGTACTTCTAGCCGTGTGGAATGAGTACACAAGGCGTGTGGCCATGCCGGTGATGAAGGGTGTAGGAACTGACTACACACCGTGTAGTGGTCCTTTACACACCGTGTAGTCAGTTAGGAGGCGAATAGTAAGGTGGTGGCCATCTGTGCCGCAGTACACGCCATGTACTAATGAAGACACACCGTGTAGTCATGTCGGCAGGTGACCAGTGTCGCGCTGGCGGGAATCCACCAGAGGAACAGTTTAAAAATGGGAAGTACACGCTGTGTACTCGGAAGTACATGCCATGTACTTTGTTTTTTTCACTTAAAATGGGAAGTAGCCTCCCCTATTCATAGGGAAGGCTTAGAACGGGAAGAGGGAGCTCGGGAGAGGAGGCCGAAGCTTTGGAGATCCTTCGATCACGAACCGGGAATCCGATTCCGCCTTTGTCGATCTCGTTGGAACCGCACGGGTAAGAGATTCCTTCTCTTGGTGTGTCTCTTGCTAATTCTTTACCTAGTGGGAGTTATTTAAGTTTAAATGGAGTTTCTTCTACATCAGATCTATGTCATTCTTGGGCGTTTCTGGAATCGACGTTCTCGTATAACGTTCTTTGGCGTTAAAGGTAGGTGGCTTAGTGTTTATTTTCCAACTGTCATGCGTTTTTCTATGTTTTTGAGCTACGAACCCATATTGGGGTGTCGTATAGCTGAGGTCGTGACAATTTTAAATACCTATAATTGTATAGGTAATTAAATGTGATATTAAAATGTTGTTTGGGATCGTTGCTTGGATCCAGGACCACCTCGGGGGTGTGTTCCTCTATTTAGTCATTTGGCTAGGATACCTGAGGGTATGCCATGTTTAAATTATGAATTACTTTGCCTTGAGAGGAATTTTATGTAAATTGCATGTTTATATGTTGGGCATGGCCCGATTATCTGTTTATCCTGAGGGAAGTGCTGTGATTAGCCTGTGGGCACTACACTATTTAGCCTTTGGGCAACTTCTTCTGTGCCTGTGGGTAATAGACTCTGTGCCTGTGGGTAATAGACTCTGTGCCTATGGGCGACACTTCTTACGCCTGTGGGAAATATCTGTATGCTTGTGGGTAGATTCTTGTGTTGGTTCCTCTTTACCCAAGGGTAAGAGTTTAAGTGTCTGAGAACATTGGCTATTTTCTTAGAATATTCACTATGGTGATATTTTAAATTAAATGATTAAATGGATATTAAAATGGAAATATAACTGGTTAAGTTAGTTACTTTCAGTAATGCTTACTTTATTGCATTTTACTACTGCACACTATTATTGCATGCTTTCACACAGTTGGGCACGGGCCTTTGGTGGGTGCCTACTGGGAATTTATTTCTCACACCCTGTTTGGGTCATGCTTTTTGGCCCAAACAGCTTACGTTTCTGCAGGTGTGGATAGGGGAAAGAGTCCCTATACAGGTACTTGATTGCTGCTGGGGTGTAGGAGATCATGGGACCGAGCTTTGGCTCGCGATGCCGCTGGTTGTTCTATTTTGATTTTCTATACTTGTACTTCAGTTTTAATGTAATGTATGTAGTGTAACATGTTCTGGCTATTTTGTAGAATAGTGACATGCTACATCTTCATATATATATGACTGCTGGTTTCCCTTTTTGTTATCAGTTATCCATTTCAGTTATATATACTGTTACTACTTCCACTGTTGTTGTATGTTTATATTATATTCCACTGCGCTACACTTTGACAAATGAGGGCATAGTTTCCCCACTATCAGACCTGGGCTCTCGCTGCTAGTTGGCAGCCTCTGGTGTTTGGGGAAATGCGCTTGAGGTCATGTGGTGAACCGGGTTCGGGGCACCCGTTGAGTGGCACCCAGAACCGGGACGTTACAATATATATATATATATATATATATATATAAGTATATATACAAATATATAAACACCTATTTCTTTGTTTTAAGAATCTTATATGAAAAATATTTGTTTTAAATTTATTTTTTAAGGGATTCCTTATAAATCCCTCATTTTATGGATTTATGTAAAAATTTAATTTTATTGGTCAATTTATGTTGTTTACAATATATACATACATGTGTGTGTGTGTGTGTGTAATTGTGTGTATTGATATCTATCTATATAACACTTTGTTTTTTTTCATAATTTATAAGATAAAGGTTTTGTTTAAATTTTATCTCTAAACCTATATAATGTAAGAGGATCATTTATCAAAGGGATTGCTTATGTTTTCAAAACATCATTCTATGTATAAGGTAAAATGATTTATATTTATGTATATACATATATGTATATCAATTTATTTATAAATAGGTATTATTATTTTGTTTCTAAATATATATACAAAGGTTATAAATTTGTTCTTAATCTATCATTTTATGGTTTATATTTATGTGTTAAATGATAATAGTTATAATTTTATTTGATAATCCTAAACAAGTTATTATTTCATGTGATAAATTCTATATTCATCCCCTGGTATTTCATGCATAATTAGGTATGTCCATTATCTAACTTATAAGTGTCATTCCATTCATTTTTCAATCAAGTGTGCACACATTTTAATATG
This sequence comes from Viscum album, assembly GCA_963277665.1. Taxonomy (NCBI): domain Eukaryota; kingdom Viridiplantae; phylum Streptophyta; class Magnoliopsida; order Santalales; family Viscaceae; genus Viscum; species Viscum album. The sequence continues at coordinate 743,898,720 of OY728148.1, forward strand.
CATTTTATTTAAATAAGTATAGAGATTTTTTATCATGGGATTATCCTAAAAAATGGTTTTAGAAACTCTCAAGAATATGTTTATTAAATTTTATAATAAAAGTTATTTTTTTAAAGAAAATAATTTTATGTGTGTATTTTTTAAATGTTTTGGGTTGGGATTGAGAAAGGCAGGTTTATTGAAATTGTTTTCAAAAATTGGCACCAGTATAATGAAATTTATGTTATGGAGAGTGAACCCATAATTCATAAGGTAACTTTGATCTATATGAGTTATTACTAGGGGACTTATGGTTTTATTATGGTCTGCTAAGTATCATAAATGACCCACAAACAAATTATTATTTTCGATGGGCATTCCCAATGATCTTTTAAAATATAATTATTTTATGAAATTAATGTTTTCTAAATTTTATGGATTTCAATGTTTTTAGAAATATACTTTAAAATATAAATAAATATGTATATTTATTTATTTATTTATATTTATTACAATAATATATTTTAATGTTTTGTTATTAATGTTTTCAAAACACCTTATTGGGGATTTTTATAGCTCGCCCTATGTTTTCAAAAATCTATTTTCTCAGGTTGATTAGATTTTCTTTAAGGAGGTAGCACACTGAAGATTATTTTGTTATTTAATTTTATAAAGTTTAGTCGATATGTAATATTTGTATCTAATTCTCCAGAACCTAAACTATAAAAGGTCCTCATTTGTATTAAGTCTTGTGTATTTTTTTAGTTTCTTTTATAAAAAAAATACATAGGATTTATATGATCTGAGTTCAGAAGCACAGGATTGGGATGTTATATACAACACTACTCAGAGGGTTTCAAGGTAGGCTCTAGGATGGTCAACCACTTATACTGGTAGTTCCTTGATCTGTTGAGTAAAGTCCCAACTTATTGGAATCATAACTTGAATCCCTCAACACCTTGACTCTAAAGTGGTATAAAGTTAGATATAACTAATCCTTGACTACCCAATTTAGTTAAGTCAACCCAATACTCTCGTGAGAACTCTCCGGTAGTAGGAGGCACTCTCAATTATGAATTACGAGCACCCCAAACACTTAGTTTTGTTCAAATGTTAGCAATGGAAGGAATTAGGACTTAATATATCATTGAGGGATTTTTATTATTTCTTAAAGAATGTAATCCATTTCTATTAAATATGTTCAATCTATGTTGTCGTTCTCACAACGGAACATGCAATAGAAAAACATAATTTGTATGATTATGCATTTTATCTTGTTTATTATTTTATGTGATCACGCAATAATCATGCACTTGCATAAAATAACTAACAATGCATAAAGGAAATAAATTCTTCCTGATTGGTCTTGATCATATAATTATGATTGATCCATAATGGATCAATATTGACCTAGGGGGTTTCATACCCGAGTCAACTCCTCACTCGTATTGTATCTCACCCCTAGTGCAATGTATTCTCTTCTCGTCTGGATTACCACCTCAACTTTGTGGGGTCCACATATTAAAATGCCATCGTCTAAGTACAAATATACTCGCATGTGGGTGAGGGGGTCTAGGGGTGCAATTTACAACAGGTGTATTGGATGCGCAGGCCCTAATACATATTTGAATGAAAATAATATGATGTGTGCCTCGTCATTTAATTACCTACTTATTACAATAATCGGACGTAATAAATAAATAATTAAATAATCTTGACATACACGGGTTGATCACTAGCTCAAGATCGGTTGGTATAATAAATAAATGCATGATAAAAAATTGAATTGTGATAAATTTAAAAAGTATGAGAGTATTGAAATAAATTAAATGAATTTAAATAAATTCAAATAATTTTTTTCCAATTTCTACTTTAATTTAATTTTAAAACCAACAATTAAATTAAAAAAATTAATTTAATTTACTACTCAAATTAAATTAATATTTCAGATTATTAAAACTATAAAACCAAAATTACTTAAAATTAAATTAATTTAAAACTAAAATCAAATTAATAAAATTAATTTATTAATTTCAACTGGGGCCTGAAAACCCCACCTAGGCCCTTAGCGAACTAATCCATAGCTCCACTGGCCCATTCAGGCCAAGAAAACCCCATGAAGAGGTATTCTATCCCAAGCAGGCCTGTCAAGACCATTTTCAGGTTAGGAAGACCTTCCCTGACTCATAGTGGGGCAGATTGGGTTCGGCTGGACCCAAGGAATCCAGTTAGAGTACCTCGTGCTAAGGTTGGATGGAATACAGATGACGAAAGGGTGATAATGACCTTGTGGTGGCCATATGATCGATAGTATTAAGCAACCACTAGAAGTGGTGTTTAGTGAGTCATACAGACAAGGAGGCGAAACCGGGCAAGTGGGACCTTGGTCACAACCAGTTAAAAGTGGTGAGACTCATATGTAACATGGGTCAATAGGATATATCGACTAGATCTAGGTGGGATTTGGCTCTGGTGAAGCTTAGGCATCCACGACATGTGGATTTGGGCAGCAACGGCGTCCCATGGAAATAGCATAGTGGAGGACCCCGGTTCTACTGGAAGGGTGCATGGCAGGTGGACCTTAGGTCGATGGCATCAACGAGATCCGCTGAATGATGTGTTGTAGAGCTCGGAGGGGGTGGTTTCTAGTGGCATGAGGAGTCGGCGGGGTCCCAATCTACAGAAGGTAGAGGCAGCTATCGATCAATGAGGGATGGGATTTGTTTCTGGTGGCGGCCGGCTGGGCTGCCCGAATGGAAAGAGAGGGAGGGAGGCCACCAGTGGGTTTCACTTGAGGTAGAAAGTGGGTGTCGTCAGGTGAGGTCATGCACCAGAGGAGGGATATTGTTTTTATTTTCCAAAATCAATCCACCATGAATTGTAGGAAAATCAAATATTCTAATGGAAGATTTTCATTTTGTCTTGTAGTTTAGATAGTCAAGCAGTCGATCCTTTTTTTCAATAGGTTCATTAAAGATCCTTTAAATTTACATAGTCTAATTAAAGATCCTTTTAATATAATAATAATTATTATTATTATTAAAAAAAATGATGATTATTATTATTAAATAACATCCACAAAACTAGTCGAAACACAAAAACTAAAACACATTCGAATTTATATAACATGTTCTTAAAAATTTAAATCTAAAAAACATTGTTTCAATTTATAAAAAAAATTACATATAACCATAACTTGGACATCTGAAATCAAATCGACACGCGGTTGGATTCTTTGGAATTGTTTTAATACCCTGTACTTAAAATTTAAAGCAAAATAATTTACTTGGATCATAAAAACCATGTGATCCCTCTAATACAAATTGAAGGTAACAGGGCAAGTAGTAGAAGTCAGTGGGTTGGGTATTTAAAATTTTTAAATCACTGGAGCGATGAAACTTTGTCTTCTCCAACGATATATCCCTGGTATGGTTTTAGGATCTTGTATGGTTTAATTAGAGCATAATAAATAAATGAACGATTACCTCGTTTAGATTTGATTTGCACTCATCTGTCGTAAGTTTTTGTCATTCATTCCTTGAAGGATCTGATGTCGAACACCTCTAGATCATCCACACATGCTTCTTGAATTAGCACGTATGTCATTTGTAGGATTATGTGTGCTATCAAAAAGATCTGACAATCACTTCAATGCAACGATGATCACCACAATCCTTTTCCTTCATTACCCAAAGGCGAACATGGATCGTATGTTTGGATTGAGAAATTATCTCTCTAGGAATCAAGAGAGAGAGAGTATCTCAATTCCCACAAGTGAATTCAACTTTTGGATGAGCTTATCTCCACTTATATAGTGAATGTTCATAATACCTGATTAGGGTTCCCAATCCCCTATGTATTGAACATCCACTAAATAAGTGATATAAATAATTAATTGTGATAAACCAACTGTTCCATAATATTATTTATATTATTATCACATAACTATAATATATATTAAATATATTATATGATAAACCCTATCCATTAACTATAATTTTAACTCTTGATAATATTAAACAAACCTATAATATTAAAATAAAATTCATTCGTATAATATTAAACCTTGTATTTACTTAATCACTTGTAAATACATTTAATAAATAAATTAAACCCAATTATTCATTATTTGAATAATAATGAATTTATTTATTTATTGGTGATCGATATAACATGGATAATGCTCAGAACCCATAGTGGGTTGCACCATGTACTATAATTATATTCAACAAAATAGGGAAGATTCTATATTAGGCTATTATGTGTGACCCTCTAGGCTATTATCTCAATAGTAGTGAATAATATTCATGGAACAAGAGCAAAGTCTAGAAACCCATAAATTTCTCTAAATAGATAAGGAAAATTCATAGCAATGAAAACCAACCTAAGAACATGAATTGTGTAATATAATATCTTTTTCATACGATAACTCATAAAGCAGGATGCACACTTATGTCATCATACTTTTATTTCTTTATTGTTTTTTGATTTAACTGGACGGACTTACCCTCGACCACCATGGCCATGGATTTATGAAGGTACTACCATCCTCATCAACTAGGCCTAAGATATCTATTCCTTAACTTTTAAGAAAAAAAATCTTATCTTGATCATTCAATCAATGTCATACCACCAATGACATACCCAGCACAAACTAACTCTCCATGACTTCATTGTCATGGTTTTCGCCTTGCATCAAAGTACACAATCAAATTCCACACATTGATAATGGTCTCAAGTTAGGAGACCAATACACCTGTTCGTATATAGGAAAAACCAATGACACTGGAAACATGTGGTGTTCCTATTGGTGGGTCTGTCCACATGATATCAACTACTAGAGATCACCAAGTTTGAAATTCATCAGAAAAAGTATCAATGCTTATGAGCCCCCATCACCTGATAGTCTCACATCATTTGTGTCCTATTAGTATGATGTATCTAGACTATATGACATTAAATTTAATGTTACTATCATATTATCTCTTGGTTCTCATTATAGCCTAGAATCTTATATTACCCTTTTATATGACATGTAATCTAAGTAAATTATCATAAATATAGTGGACGCAGAAGTATAAAAAATATTATGAAAATATAATCACATGTATATATAAAAAACTATATACATGTAGTGGTAATAAAAGTATATCACAAGTTGGGTCTAGTTTATCCTCTGTCAACATCACACTCCTGTTAATGATGTGATGCTCCCCACTATAGGAGGGTATTTTTCATCACTACACAAGATCAATTTTTTTAATCACCATGGCCCATAATCCTTCTATCATTGAACGAAATGGTCAAATGTGAAAAAACTCACTCATACTTGACAACCATTATGAAACATAATTTATTACCCATCCCTGAACCGTTAGAACTTCATCCATGATATTCGCTAAAATCCATTTTAGAGAAAATTTCATCACCCTTAATAAGCTACTGGTTCCCTCCTCACTATATGGATTTACTTAAATTGATCCTCAATCATATCCTTTATAGGTTCTATTATCAACATGTGTCACTTCTATAAGGCACACTCATCCACTATCAACCTCATAAACTACACATCCCTAGACATAAGCGTCAAGGTCCATAATTGGTCAACCATCTTATAGCACCCGATCCATCTATAATGTCTCCACTACCATAAAGGGGCATTACAACCTTCATCTAAGATTTGGGAAACTATGTCTACTTTTATTCATAATCCTCATTGGTCCTCATCTCGTACATGGGTGCTTTCCAATCCAAAACTCAACAACATCACGTGTACCCAGTGAATGCTACCCCGGTATCCATGAAACATAACGGGCATACAATCTCATACCACCTAATCATTGAAACCAAACTTATAATCCCATGAGTCGCACATCATCAAACTAGACTGATGTTCTAAAATCATTGACCATGTTCCAGGACAAGTCAGTTCATCAAGCCAAGGACATCCTAGATGTTCTCATCCAAAAACTCAACATTACACCCACACCTAGGCCAACCACACACTTAGCTACCATTTGACACTATTACATGTCACAAACGTCAACTTTTGGTCATACTACATACTCAAACACATCCATAACAATGGGATCAGGCACCCAAATAGTCCCTCCCTATGAAGTTAATCTTGATATCATGAAAATCTAAGTTTCTCACATCCTAAGGCACTAGTACTCAATATGATTCCATGTTCAAGGTCCTCTAAGGCATCACCATTCCTATGTATTATACTTGATCACACCTCACGTGTACTGATATTCTACCAAAAGCACCTAATGATACTTCTCGTCCATAAGGAAAACAAAACTAGGGGATAAACTTTCACTCTGGTTACATTCTCATATCACATATCATCTCAAAAACATCTTGATCTACATCTATAAAACACTAGTCTCTCCTACCTAACCCATAGGTAATATCTCAAATAGGCCACAACTCATGAGAAACATCACTCTGTTTTCATTTTAAACACCACCTGGTAACTCACTCTAGGGTCTCACCTACTCAACTCTAGAATCATATATAAAACCATATTCTCACTAATACACCAACTATCATTGGGTATCCCCATATAGAAGTACCCCCCCTCTAGAATCACAATCTAATCAATCAAGATCTATACACAACTATTTTTTCCTAGATGATCCATGTCATAAAACCATAATTTTGAGGTTTGGTTAGATAAAATTGTATTCCAAGTTATACCGGAAGGAACTATATAGGTTATTACTAACACATTAAATAATTGAACCGACCTTCTTGATTATATCCATCGTTAGGCACCCAAAACATACTCTAACCCACTAAAGGTTGCTACAACTCATGTGTTTAAAGGATTAAATCATCATCCCCATCCTTATCAATAATCATCCCACTATATATCATTACGTCCTTCCATTAGAAAAAAATCATATACATGGTGGGCCAGCTATGTATAATTCCACGAATAACTTACCTAGGAAAACATCATATGAGCTATTTTTGAAAATTTAAAAAATTTAACCTATCATCATTAATAAAAAACACACTAATATACTTACAAGTAATTTGAATCCTATGTGCCTAATATGATGTATGATATTCCACTTGCCTCCATGGTCTAAGAGTCAAAATCCAATAATTTGCCTCTTAATAATGGGCCAAGATCCTAAAATCCAAAAAATAATCATCAATATCAACATAATGTGTGGCACACAAGGTAAAATCACAAATATTCATAACAATACATGCTAAGAACATTAATCCCAAGCACCTGATAACCTGGACTTCCACCAGAAAAGGTGTTAACAATGCACCAGTTTGGGTTCCATCACAAGATGTGACATGTTCCTATATATCATGTCTATTATCTCTCCAAACATTAATAAAAAAAATACCTCTAATAACACTTTGTAACATCTCGGACTAGAAAAATATAGATAGTAACTAGACTGGTGGAACTATGTGGCCTCAGGCGTGCATCCTCATATGCCAGAGGCTTTCGACTAGCAGCAGGGGTCTATGATGGTCTTTTGAGGAAACTATTCCCCCATGTTAGAGTACTAAATCACAATTAAATAACCAAACTTCATAAATATAATAGTACATATAAATAATAAATAAACTGGAAAACTGTGATAAATGAAATGCAGTCATACAAGAATACAAGATCGATCGCCCACTGTTCTGATCACATATATAGAATAAAAAAAACAAGTGAGGCCCTACTTCTAACTCTAATACTCACCCCATCCAAACCTTTAGACTCGGATTTATCCTACTCGATGATGATGAACCCCTGAACCCTATTTGTACTTGCAAACAAGTGAGGGTATGCTCAGGTACCAAAGTATAAGAGAGCCATGAAAAGGTTGTGATTATATAACTTATTAGAGAACCACAAACATGGTCCCATACATATCTTTAATGCAGTGATATGTTCATGTGGAAAGATCTGAATAAATAAAAAAACTACTGAAAATAAATAAATAAATAACCATTGTCGATCCTTAGGTCTGCGACCCCAATCGATTATACCTACTTTAGATAGTGTTAAGATGTATCTGATCATATTGCTATAACCATTACAATCATAACAAAAACCTAGGAGTATTTTACCCCAGTACATAAATAACAACCCAGGGGGCTTATCTACCCCAATATATATATGATAACAATCTAGGAGAATCTCTATATTGGTATAAAAAAACTAGGGAATACTCTATCCTAATATGAAACAATCCTAGAATCTAATCCCTATTAGTCTAAATTGATCGAACACACCAAAAAAATACTCCACAATCCCTTTATAGATAGAAAATGATAGGAAATCCATCCTCTGGAAGGCTTTACCACACCCATCAAAAAACCCCACAAGCCTTGGTAGCTTGCATGTGGTCAGAGTATCATCCTTTGTATGGAACCAAATTAATCATAGACACTAATCCATGGAATCCCCACTAATGGTATCAATGATCTCCCCATGATGAGTTTTCATAAACTTCAAATATAGAGTATTCACGACCTCCCCATAGGGAGTATTCATGACCACCTATAAGGGTGTTTTCCATTCCATCACATTACAAAAATGATCCAAAAATAATAAAAACTAAAACACCCAGGTGAAAGACCATCCCCGATCTACCAAAGGAATAATGAGCACCCAACACATCCACCCTCTCTAGGCCAACAACCCCACTTACATTTATCACCAATTACAACTCTTTAGATCACAATTATAGTATATCCTTATGGACCTTTCAAGTTAGGTTTGGGTTTTAAGGTGACACTTGATATCATCTCTACCCAAAAATCCATCACACACCTTCTCACTAGGGTTAACATGCCACTGGGGTGCCCACTGGGGCCCCTGGACTGCTACACAACAAGGGTACCCTACTTGGTGTCCTTGCTCCAATGTTGGTTTTGTGACTCAATAGACTAATATGTTCACAAGGGTTATTCCATATCCTACTAGGTCCATCCAATAGAAAAAAACCACCTTTTTTCATAGGAAAGGTCCAAGGGCACTAATAGAGAGGTCCACTATGGCCTATTAGGGTCAACTCTTCCACATCAACTCATATTTTCCAAGGGGTTGTTAAGGATCCTAAGTAAGGTTAATGCATCCATCCCTATAATTTTTTGTAAAGTAAACCCATAAATGAGGTCCATGTGTTAAGGTCATACCAAATAAACCCACAAAATCAGTCATCAGTGGTTGAGGAGATTAAGACAGTGCGTAAGGTCCCATGTGGCCTTGGAACTTTGTTCTTTTCACCTTAAGGAACTTTATTTTAATTAAACATTTTTATATTAAATTAAGAAATTAAATATTAATGAAAGGTCAATTACATAGTGTAAATACCACATGTCACATGAACCATAAGAAAAATCATAAATACCATAGGAAAAGTGCGTAGACCACTTACCTCTTTAATGAAGCCAACCCACTTCATTCCACAACCCAACAGTTGTTGCTTGAGATTATCAAGCATTACCCAATCCCATCCAAGACTGAATCAACACATGGATTCCTATCCCAAACCCAAATATCTAATTATAATCAATTCACAACTTATTATATGCACAATAAAATTAATATCCAATTTTTCCAAGTTTTTAAAATTGTAGAAAATATCATTGTGTCATCACGTTGCACCAGAACTGAGTCCAAACACTTGTAGGTGGTTCTCAGAAGACCCACATCACAAATCTAGAAAAAATACCTAACATAATTCACTAATTGCATGATTAATTTAATTTAACCTTAAGTAGTAGTCTTAATAAAATTGGTGTTGTGATGTACCTCCATCAGATCGATAAGAAACGGCGTATAGATGTTATCCAGGGGCATCCACTTCCAAGGAAAAGTGGAATACCTAACATAATTATCCAATTACAACATTATAAAATATAATTGGCTTAAAAACCCTAACAATTGGAAAAATAAAATTATAATAAATGAGGATAGGAAGTGTAGAGATCACTGAATTTAAATACGTTCCTTAAAACACCACAAAAAGCTAAGAAAATACCCCAATACCATGGGGTTTTGAAGGGAATATAGGGGTGAATAGGGATGGTATGTGCTCCAAACAAGTGGGAAGGTGGGTAAATTCCCCCCTAAAATATTAAAAGGTAGAAATAGTCATTTTCACACTTAAAAAATCAAATATCTAGCCAGTACTAGGCCACAGGTGAGCTATTGGACACCTGCAGTATGTAGCTAGATCTTTCTAACCATTGGCTAGTCGATGACTCAACCACTAGCTACTAGTAGACTATCCACCATGTGTCACCTCTGATTCTTCCCTGATTCTCCTTTCTCCCTTACAAGACTCAAACCATATCCTAAAAAACCAATTTGGATGCTCGAATTCCCGTAACACCATTTTGAGTCCTAGGCCTGAAAATAGACCTTGCACCAATGAAAATTCAAATTCTCTCTAAAATTTAAGATTTTTTCATACACAATTGGTATTACAACCATGGTCATGTATTTAATAGAGGTGCTGCCATCCTTTTAAATAGGGCCTAATATATCTCCTCTTATACTCAAAATTGAGAAAACCTTTCTTGATTATTCAATAAATGTCACATCATCAATGATAACCCCAACACAATCTACCTAGCCATAAACTGTCATGATTTTCATCATACATCAAATTAGAGGATGCTTTAACATCATATTTTTAACATTTTTTTTATAACCGAAGTTAAAAGTGACATGGGAATCCTATAATATCAATTTTATAAAAAAATGACATTAAAATATTTTAAAAAATATAATTCCCATGAACTCATTTTTTGACTTAATATTTCTAAAACCCTTATCCTCTCGACTCATGATGGCACCCAACCCATGCTTGATCTTCTAATTTCATTTTATGTTTAACTTATTTTTGTATTTTTTTTCTTCTTAATATTTCATCCTTCATTCTCCTCCCAAGTCCCTAGTCACTATTTGGTTCACAAAAACCCTAATTTACTCGAATCATGACCACACCCTAAGGTTTTTCTTTGTTTGATTTTATATTTTATTTTTTTCAAATGTTTCACTTCAATCTTACATCGTTATCCCTATTTTCACCACCCTCGAGTGAGGCCACCATATTTTGTAAAAAAATATTTTTGGAAGATTAATTAATTATTTTTTAGTTATAAATCGCATTCATCCATTCATTAATTTGTATGCATATTATTATCAATTTTATTTTATTTTTTGTTAAAAATTTTTTGATGTTATGAATTTTTTGTGATTATAATTTTTTTATGAATGTAATTTATTTTTGGTTGTAATTGTTTCTATTTATAATTGTTTCTATTTATACATTTTTATCATTAATTTTTTTTAGTTGAAATAATTTTTTTCCAATATATTTATTTCATTTATAAATTGTTTTTGTTATTATAATTACTTTTTATTAAAAAAAATATGGTTGAAAATTGTTTTTTATTTTTAATATGTTTCAAAAATATAAATTATTTGTTCAAAATTTATACATCTTTATATATTTATATACTTATATGTTTTTATTTTATTTTTTTATTTATATGTTTAAATGTTTATATGTATTAATATATTCATCTATTATATTGTAAATTTTTAGGTAATTAATGTGTCATAATTAGATAAATTCATGAATAAATAGTGATGAATATGAGAAAGAGTTGATAATTTCTTGGGATTTTTTAAATGAAATCTTGGAAACAAAGATAAGATTTTCTATTCATGCGTGAAGTGTTTTAATATGAGTAAATTAGGGTACATAAAAATAAAATAATGTCTAATTTTATATGGTTTTAGTCATTATTATACATGTAAGATCTAGCATGGTGAAATAAAAAAAGATAAGATCTAATGATGATGAATATGTTTAGCATATGATAAAGGATAGTCTTGAAGAATTAATGTAGGTGTTGAAACCATTAAAAAAACAAGTATTGAATGACCGTACAGAGATGCTAAAAAATAATTGATCTCAGGTTGCACTAAATTTACAATGTTATTAGTAGTTATAAGATTAGTTAACTTGAATTCAATACATGTATAGAGTGATAAAATTTTCACTGAATTGCATGAAATTTTAAAACTAACACTTCTAGAAGGCAACGGGCTTCTTGATTCTAATTATAAGAGAAAAAATACTATATCTAATGGTATTGGGGTATAAAAATATAAATTCATTCCCTAATGAATATATGTTATATAGGAATGAATATAAAAGTTTATCAAATTGTCCTAAATGTGGGACATCATGATATAAAATGTATGAAAAATACAACTTTGATTCATTCTCAAGAACTGACATCAAACCCATCACTAAAGCAATCTGATATATTATAACAATTTATCTTTTTAAGCATATATTTGAAAAATAAAATAATGAAAAAAGGCTAAGATGGAATATATATGAGAACATATCTGATGGAAACATTCACCATCCTACTGATTGACCACAAGGAAAAATAGTTGATCACAAATTTTTTGATTTTGGAAATTAAGTTAGAAATATTAGAATGGGTCTGTGCATATATTGAATGAATTAATATTGGATACTTAGTAGCCAACATAGTTTGTGGTTTATTATGTTAGTTGTATACAACGTTTTCCCATATATATGTATGAAGAGGAAATATGTGATAATGATCTTGATGATTTCTGAACCAAAACAGCCTGGAAATGATATTAATGTTTATCTATCACCATTGATTGATGATTTTAAATTCTTATCGGTGATAGGTGTTACCATATTTGATTTATATAAGAAAGAGTATTTTAATTTTTTTTTTTATGATAATGTTTACTATAAATTATTTTCTTTTATATGGAAACTTATTTGGATAGAGTGTTAAAGTACATTAAATTTATCCAATTTGTGAAGAGGGGACTTCATATCATCAATTATAGAATGAAAAAAAATAGTGTACATGGTACATCAGATATTTTTTCAAATTTATCATCCTTATCAATGATTAAAAAAAGGAATTTAATGGTATATATGTATATGATTTTTCTCTACAACAATTTTCAGATGAATAATATAATGAAAAAGTTAAAAACATTGGTGTCATATTTAAAAATAAAGTAAGTTCTAGTCATCAAACAAGTAAATGGAGGAACTGTACCATTTTATTCAAGTTAAATTATTAGATATTTTTGGAAATAAAACATAAAATTGATCTTATGCATGATGAGAAAAACATTTGTGAAAATTTAATTGGAACATTTCTAAATATAAAACTAAAGAAAAAAATATATATTACAAGTAATACTGAACATAATAACTATGATAATACATTTGGAATTATCTCCCACAATGAAAGGAAACATAACATATTTTCCTCCGGCTTTTAAGACATTAAGAAAGTGTAAGAAGATAATTTTTTTCAATTCCTACATGGTATTAAAGTACCTAGTGGGTTTCTTCAAATGTGAAAATTTTGGTGTCATTAAAAGATTTAAATTTAATATGTATAAAATCTAAAAACTATCATGTATTGATGAAACATTTTCTACTGATTTTATTTTGTGGCATATTTTTTATGCCTACTATAAATTCTATCATCAGGATTTTTTACTTTTTAAATTTAATTTTCAGCATAGTAATAGATTCAGATTTGTTATATGTGTTGGAGAATAAAGTTTTCCTCATACTTTTTCAACTAGAAGTGTATTTTACACCATCATTTTTTTATATAATGGTTCATCTTTTGATTCATCTGGTGAGAGAGATAAGAATATGTGGGATTGATTATTTAATATGGATGTATATTTTTGAAATATATATGAAAATTTTAAAGTGATATGTTATGAATCTACATCAACTATAGGACATTATTATTCAAAAATATATATCAGAAGGGGTAATTGAGTTATGTACTGATTATTTTTCTAAATTGGAGCATGTTGGTATCCCTATATCTCAATATTTGATAGTTAATAGTGAATTAAAAATGGATATGTGGATAAAATTTAAAGTTGATTCCACGTGATGAAGTGATTCATGCACATTAATACATTTTGAACAATATAGGTGAGGTTCAACCATATATATCATCAAATATTGATGGATTTAAGATATGATATCTAAGAATAAATGAAAATTGGTTAATGAATGAACATAAAAAACAAATTTTTTCATGATTTAAGGAGAAGATCAACACCAATTTATCTATATCAATAACATTAAAATGGTTAGTATAAGGACTAGGTGTTAATGTGATCACATGGTCTAGTTTTGATATTAATGGTTACACATTTACATAAAATCCAAGGATGACAAGAGTACCATTCAAAATAGTATAGTAATGTTGTCACTAATGCACTAAATTTATTGAGTTTAAAAGATAAAAATCCAATTTATGCATCAACATCATATTTTGGATTTGTTGAGGGTATATGGGTGATTGATTATACTAAATTTTAGATACTGTAATTTAAGTATAACTATGTTAATATTAAACATGATGAGTATATATTTACACTTGTTTATTTAAAAATATTTTGTTCCAAAGAGGAATCATTTATCATGGAAATGCATGAAAAACTAATATTTTATATTTTTGACCCATTAAATGATCAATGGTTCATTGTTTTGCAAGGGAAAATTAATTTGGGTGATGATAATATTGATGATGATAAATAATTATCTGAAATTACTTCATCTATTACATGATTACCCAATGATAAAAATGACTATGATGTCTGCATTTTCCATGCAACACAAAATTATCACATATAAGGGATATAGAGAAACACTCCATTACTCTCCTAATCAATCAGGTAATCTATTTTTTTATGAAACTGACATAGTTAAAAACTTTATTTTTTAACTTTGATATTTAAATATATAGATTTTCATAATTATTTCAATTTTTTTAATATTTTTTAAATTCATTATATTAAGATATCCATTTTTTGGTTGAAAATTTTAACCTTCATCATGCTGTTGTGACTATTTTATTTATTCTCTTTATTTTCTGGTAAACGTTTTTATTCAATAAAATATTTATAATTTTCTTCCTATTATGAACAATTATATTTTTAATTATAACATTTATTTATTTCTAATAAAATATAGGTACACAAAATTAAACATTTTTAGATTATAATCATTTCAGTTATTTATTTATTATTAATTTTTATATTCACTAGTCTTAGTTACACATTTTTTTATTGAAAAATTTATCATTCAATGTTTTTATTTCTATTATGAAGAATAAATTTTTTATTTATTGTAATTATTTAATTTTAATTATAATTAGGTAGACATACTTGTGTTTAAGTACCATAAATCTTTCTAAATGAAAGATACGGAGGCATAGGAACCAAGGTATTCACATTTTTTCACATGAATATATCTATAGTAATTAAATTATTTTATGAAATTAAACTTATATTTCTTGAAATTATGTGCATCTCTTCTTCTTCTCTAGAGAGGAAGGTACCTAAAGATGGTAGGTTTGGGATTACATGTTTACTAAAATTTTCACTTTCACTTGGAAAGTAGAGGTTGATAATTAAATTTTATGATAATGACCACCCAACTAGACCACATGCCATGTATTTTAGTACTTACCTAGTTGTTTAGAGTCGTTATAGGATAAGTATTTTATTCCCTGATTCGAGGAGCATCGACCAGTCAGTGAAGGATATATTGTGGGAATCTAAATGGTTAAATTTATAAACTTATTTATTTAATTTTACAATGGTTTAAATATTATACATTTATTCATATTTTATTTATTCAATTACAGGTGACATTTAACTTTCAAGAGATGAAAGAAATTAAGAAAAGGTATTTATCCTTTGTGGAAACTAGATGGATATATTTTAAGTCAAATTTGAATTAATTATATATATATATATATATATATATGAAGGTTAAAATATACGCAATAAATAAAACATGCTCGAGGACTCGACCCCGTGACGCATGCCCCAAACCCCACCCACCCCAACCACCCTACATGTCTGCAGGGGGTAAGTTCAAGTGTGGGGGTAGTTGAATTCATTTTATATTTTTGGGAGTAAATAGAATCAAGATCCATGCCTTAAGTGTAGGTTTATAAATATGTAGACATTGTAAAAGTTTGTCTTCAATCAGTGGGAGGAGGCCCTTAAGATATATTTTTGGTGTTTGTAAAAAAATTATTTAATTAATTTTAATTTCTTGATAATTTATTTATTTTTTATTATGTAATAGGTCTCTAGGAAAACTCACCAATAGATACAGTCTTAGAATTTATACCCTCATACATTTTCATATGGAGGGTATCCTTTATTAGAGGAGTAACTGATTACAGAAAAAAAAATATTGAATTAAGATCCAAGTCAAGTAGCGGAACCAAAGAGGTTCCACACAACCCTCCATATCCTCCCCCTCATTATGAAAAATAGAAAAGGGAAATAATGAAAAAAATGTAAGTATATTAATTATCCAACAAAGGAATTAGTTGATAAGATTATAAGTAATTAATTGTTAATTTTCTTCAATATTACAATTTTATAAATTTATCTCACTAATATAACATTTGAAAATATTATTTCAAGATTCCATCCAGGATAAAATGACATGGGAGACCTTTATCATTGAGGGTAGGGTGGATATTCTTTCCATTTCTTCTGGAAATATGGAACATCTGGGTCACATCACAGGGTATAAGGAGGGTATCAATTTTAAAAAAGTTTGTGGTCATGCCCCTAGTTCAGCATCTATAGGTGCATAATATAAGGAATAAATAGTTTCTTCAAAGGCTAAGCTATGACACTTAAATGAGTTGATAGATGATAGGATTAAATCATTTGTATCAGTTATGATTGAAGTAGTGATGAGACAGATATAGCCTCCACAACCTGCCTACTAAGATCCAATGCCTCCTCATCCAGACCCAACCATGTACTATGATTTGTATGTTGGGGATCCCCATATAGATATTGTAGAATATAAAAATGTATATCATTTGGGGGATTTTGTACATCATCAGCTTATGCAGTCGATATAGGTAAGAGTATAGATAAATGATATTATTGATCTAATAGCTCTAGTGTCATTGCCTACTGAGGAGGTGTACATAGTTAGATAGAGTATTGGTCATGTTTTAGTTTTTCCAACAAATCTTTTTCATCATCTAACATATTAGGTATGAGTTTTTTTTTATTTATAATTAAATTTATAATTACTTATAATATTTTCTTACACTTACCTTATATATTAGTATCTAAAATCAAAGTAATCATTATAAAGTAAAAGAAAAATTCAAGTTCCAATACTTTCAGAAGCTCCTCATGATATTGATGGGGTAACAAAGTTAACACACAATTTTTCTATTTTAGATGATTTTTATAATTTTATGATGAGTGATGATATATTTGAAAGAGATTATATGTTAAATATATTTAAAACTAACATTATGGATTTTTTAAAGTGAGAGGATCTCATTGTACCAGTGTTGCAGTTATTTTCTATGTAATTAAATTTAAATTATTAATTTAATTTATTTAAGTAAACAAAGGTTATATTGACTTAATTAATTATTTTTTTGTTTTCAGGTACCTCCAAAATCTTTTTATCCAATACGATTGCACTTCTATTTTTGGTTTTATAAATCCAGAATAAATTTCAACAATTTTGTAATACTTGAACCAAAATTCTATAATTGAATATATATTTGAATGATTAAAAAAAATGCAGATTACATGTTGGTTTTTTCATTCCTTGACTGGTAAGAACACATAAATAATTATGAGATACTATTAATTATGCTATTATTAATGATTAATTTTTTATATTTTAGTGGACATTGGATGTTATGCAATTTTGTTTCAAAAGAATGTATGGCATATTGGTTATTCTCTTTATTGGGTGGTGTTCAAATAATATTTAGAAAGTTGTTAACGAAGTAAGTCTTATTCTATTATTTTAGTTATTTAATCATAATATTTTAATTTTATATAATTTTTAATAATTAATATTTTAAATTACAAAAAAATCATTGATTGAGTTCAATAGGGCTCAGTATTCTGTTGTGGAACCAAAAAAAATGAATATGTGAGAGTTCAGGTATATAATTGTTATATCATTGAATAATTTTTTTCTTACATATCTAGTATTTTTATTATTACAATATTGTATTAGAAAAATATTTTTAACATCAATGAGGGATTTTTGAATGTTTTTATTATGTTATATAATTAATTTATAAAATAATCGCAACTAGTGTAGCAATAGATTTTTAAAATGATAATTTCATTATAAGACTTATAATTTAAACAAATCTATTATATTTTTAAATTCCTAACACTTTATGTTATAGGTTTTTTATGATGTTTATATTTATACAATAAATTGATTGAAACACCTCCAAAACTTATTTTCATACTATTTTCATAGTTTGACAAATTTGGAAATTTAGTTTTATTTAGTTGTTTATTTTTTAAAAATGTTGTGAAAGATTTCAATGAGTTTTGTTTATCTTTGTTTTATTTGTGCTATTTTTTACTACTATTTAGTGTTTCAATTTGTGTTTAATGGTCTAGAATTATGTATTTTATAATATTTTAAAAAAAACATCTTTCAAGATAGATTTAAAAAAAATTGAGATCCGTATTGGTAGGGAATTCCATGTCATTTTTTAGTAAAACTAATGTGTAAAGATGAAAATTAAGGCTTTCCATAATGGTTATATATAAAACCAATGTAGAAATCCTTCTATATTTAATATTTTATAATTTATTTAAATGTTTTTTTTATTGAAACTGACATGGAAAGTAGAGTATGAAAGCTTTCAATGTTGGTTTTTAGTAAAACCGGCATTAAAATCCTTATATATTTCATATTTTAGAAGGGTTTTCAATGTATATTTTTTATAAAATGACATTGAATGTCCCACTTTCTGCATCACATGTATTGATGTAACTTTTTAACTGATGTTTAAAGGTAGAAAAACTGATATTAAAAGTTTTTTCCACTATTGTATGTGACCAATGATAATAATTAATAATAATATCAAGTCAAGAGGCCAATACACATGTTAATATATTAGAACAACCAATGACACCCAAAAATTGTGGTGTTTTTATTGGCAGGTCAACCCTTATGATCTCATGTACTCAAGATCACAAAGTATAAAATTCATAAGAAAAAACCTCAATGCTTATGATCCCACAACACCTTATAATAAAATATCATAGGTATCCCTTTATAATGATATATCTAGACCATAGGATATATGTTAAATATTATTTTTATAGTATCTAGAGGTTCTTATTATAGCTAGGAACTACTATAACCTTTTGATATTACATGTAACCTAATGACATTACCATATATATTATATGAAGAAGCGATGTCACTATAATGATAAGTGAAACACACACACATAAACACACACACACATATATATATATATATATAAAGATATATACATGTAATAGAAATAAAAGTATACATAAAAGTTGAATCTAGGGAACCTGCTCTCAAAATAATCCCACTTTCAATAGAACCAATTTCTAATAACTCTCAATATACTAGCACTCACATGGTAATCATGATTCTACTAAGATATGACTTTAGTTAGGGGGATACCACATTATCCTATGTGCCTACTCTACTAACTTTTCATTTTCCTATTTGATTAAAATACATCAAGGGATGAAACTTCTGAAGTATACTCTTTGTCCTATAGTGTGACCTAGGCTCCTTGTAAAGTGACATTATTATAGTATAATAACATTATCATGTAATAGGTTCTATACTATTAGGTACCTCTCTAAGATCTGAGACAAAGTTTCATATCCAAACTGCTTCCTTAGCTACATCAAAAGCCTCTATATACTCATATTCTTCTATAGAATTGGAAACCATGGGCTTCTTTGAGCTTCTATATCTCATTTCTAAACCATTTAGGAAAAAGAAATATCCTGAATATGATTTAAGATCATCATGATCCTTCTAGAAGCTAACATCAATGTATCCCCTTACTATTAGTTCTACATCCCCTCTATACACCAGGAAAATATCATTTTTATGTCTGGATTACTTTAGATTAGTTTCAAATATTTCTTGATGAAGCTCTCCGGGATTAGCTTGATATCTATCCACTATGCTTAAATCATAGGAAACATCAAACTATGTACATATAATGACATACATGATATATCCCACTATCAAAGCATAATGAACTATACACATTCTTTCTATCTTTATCTGTATTCATGGACACATTTTCCTAGAGGGATTAATGGCATGTGACATTGGTAAAAGTCCTCTCTTTGATTGTTCCATATTATAGATTTTGAGTACCTTTAAAATTTATATACTTTAACTTAGTCTAAGAAATATTTGAGTTCTATCTTGACAGATCTTTATCCCTATAATATAGGCCTCATCAAAACAAAATTTTCTCATTTCCTCATAAAACGAATATTATCTTAAACTCACATAATTTATTGGAATTTTTATACATTTCAAACCCTTCTAGTTATGTCATATAGATATCTTCAACCAAATTCCCATTTAGGAAATCAGTTGTTACATATATTTTCTAAATCTCATAATACTGGAATTTTATCATTTTAAGTAATGTTCTAATGGATTTTAGCATTGTGGATGGTGAGGAGGTTTCATCATATTCAATTCTATGATGTTGTATAAAATCATTTATAACCAATAATGATTTATCATTATTAACTTTACCATCCATGTCTAGTTTTTTTATTAAATTCTTATTTTCACCTAATAGGTTTTACATCAAATAGTGGGTCTACCAAATTAAAAAAATGATTTTGGTACATGAACTTTATTTTATAATTCATTCCCTCTTTATATTTAGCAGTATATTTTCCATCTACTACTTCTTTGTAGGTTATAGGTACATTATCCTCAACGAATCATGTGTCACCTGACTCGGTGATAAGAAACACATATCAATATGGTTTTCTTCCCTCCCTTAGAGACCTACATAGTTCTTGTGTATGGGGAACTTCTTCTTCTCCCACTAAATCTTGTGAATATTTTTCTCATAACAACTCTTGTAAATATAGAGCTTCAACTTCATAAAATTAAATATTTCTCCTACTATTTTCACTGTAAATGTGTTCTCTTTCAAAAAATATGGCATGAATTATCAAAGTAACTTTTAAATATAAAATATTATATATGTAATATCATTTATTTCATTAGGATAACCTATAAAGATACACTTCATGTCTTAAGATAATAGTTTTCCATTCGGTGTTGTCTTGATAAATATTTTGTATCCCCATACACGTATGTGTGACCGACTGGGTTTCTTTCCCTACCATAACTCATATAGAATACCATTTTTGCTTCATTTGGTACTCAATTTAGTTTATATTTCTATTTATATAGTGCATATCCCCAAAAGGATAAAGGTAGAGTTGTATAACTCATAATAAATTTAACCATGTCTAATAAGATATGATTCTTCCTTTCACTTACACTATTCCACTGAAGTGTCATGGAAGGGTAAGATAAGAGCCTTGCTCGCTGGATTTTTTATTGACTTCCAAATTTTGTTTTTAAAGTTCAAGTATGAAAAGACATTGCTAATATATTTTATACCATAACATATTTCATCCTTATAAAAGAAACAACATTTATTTCTAAACTTGAAATAAAATCTCATAATGTATAAGATCGACACTAAGATAATGTTTTTGGTAATCTAAGGTACATAATAACAATTATTTAATACAAGAACCAAACCACTAGGTAAAGTAAGATGATAATTACAAATTTTTAAAATTTCCATTCTTGCATCATTTTTTACCAAGAGATCCACCACACCTCTTACAATATTATTAAATCTATATAGTTCTTGTATTTGAATAAAAAAGTGTGATAAACAAGCTATATCGAACACCCAACTTATAGAAATAAATTGATTTCATTCAATGAAAAATGTACCTAAAATAAAATCACAACATGCTTCCTTTTTCCCAATTATGAAATTCTTTTTTTATGTCCTTTCTTACCACATGCAAAGAATATAGATTCATACTCGTTACTTTTTCTCTGTATCTTTGAATTTTTGTAGGGATAGTGTGTTAGTGCCTTTGGTTCTGGTTTAGCCATCAACCCCTTTAACCTGGTCTTCCTTTTATTATTCACTATAATGATTAAAGATTTTGTGTTATTCATATATTTATCATCTTGAAAAACCATAGCCAACTGATACAATTTGTAACATCCCAAACTAACCCATTGGCATGGTAAAGACCATAATTCCATTAACCATAGGTGAATCCCCAGGACACCAAAGGCTAGCAATAAATGCCAAGAGTATACAATATCATTGGGGTGTGGTTTACCCCTAAATAGTATACAATGTGCAGCGATGCACTACAAGATGGTATATAAATATGATGTATGAGTAAAAAAACACCAAAATCTTATACATATCATATAAAACTTATTATAGTTGAAACATATATAAAAAATATATGAAAACGTGAGAGTACAAGACAAAAACTCAACAAAATAACAAAGTTCCATCATGGCACACTCCCATGCTCCGCAAAACTTCTATCTCCAAACTTCTAACTCCATCACCCAATACCATAGTATCAATGAGATCCTCTAGAAAGGTAAAAGGTAACCCCTTACCTACATCATGAAAAACAACATCTTCATATGCACCAGGATTCATATGTAGGGGGTGGGTATATAAACCTGGTACGAAACCCCCCAAAGACTTCTCACACATGCCACTTAAACAAGAATAAGTTATCTCACATTTTATATAAAATAAGAGAGAGGCATAATTCAATAAAAAATCCAAGTAAACTATATATATAACTCATGAAAAAAATCCACACTTCCTTTTAAACCCATTATTTTCATAAAATAACCCACAACATAACCCACACACTTATTCCATGAACTCACACAGCCATGTAATGCATCCCCCACCTAATCAAGACTCCATAAATAGACTAAATCATGAGCATTACCATTCACCAAACCCAAGTCATCGCTTGGCGATGTGATTTCATGTGCCCCCAAACTCAACCCTGAAAACTAAGTCTGAACCAAAAAGGCCTTGAATACATGCATCATGAACACACACCAACCCAAACCAACCCAAGTTCATGAAAATCTAATTTTCAACATTTAGAAATCAAGCATAATTTATATACTTTATCAAATATATTGTAAACTTAATCTATAACTTTAATTTCAAAACCATTCATCATCAAAGGAATATTTTATAAAGAATTTATCAAGGGATTTCAAATAATAAACAAAAGAATATATCTTTAGAAACCAAAAGCCTTCAAGTTCTTGACAAAAGAAGAGTGGGAGAGAATCCACATACCTCAACCATGTTCATCTCATAGAATCCAATAGGAAAATATTCGGAAGGAATATATTCACCCAAAATCTCCAATAAAGACCTCTGGTTCGAGATCCCTAAAAATATAAGGAAGAATAAGAGTTCTTATAGGAATAATCAGGTCAAAAATTGAATTAATGTTCCCCTAAAACAATGAAAATGATTTACCTTTCATGGAATTTATATTTACCCCAAAACTCAGTGGTTTTTCCTCCCATTTAAAATGGTTTTAACCACCACTATGATATAGGCCATGATGTGGGGGATCCCCCCGAGCTATTTCAAAAAACCACATGCAAAAGGTTGGCCATGTGTCAACCTAGCCACCATAGGAACCCACCACAGCATAGGTCCATTCCCTTCATCGTTTTAAGCATGCCACAAATTCTACCATGATGTGGAGAAGTTTTGATCCCTATTTCTATCTCTCCTTTAGAACACAACTACATCATTCTCAAGATTAAGGGTTTTGTTAGAGTTTATTAATTATTATCAGATGAATTTTAAGTGATTAAAACCCCTTTTCTGAGGATATCCATTCAAGATAATATGAAACTGAATATAAAACCAAAATTAATAAATGTTGTAAATGCATACCATTCATTAAAGATTTATCTTCCCCCATTGATCTTGGTTTGATATGTTTTATATAGATCACTAAAGTGGAAAACAAAAGCTTCTCACCAAAATAGGTATCCATGATCTAGCTGAATCTCTCATTGTACAAGATGGATTATTCTTCACCCACAGTATGCTAGAACCTCATAGTGAAAAGGATGAAGATGAAGAAATACATGGGTTTCTGGGAGTTTCTACCAATCATAGAACAACCACACTCTCTTGATGTCATCACATGGAAGTAATTTATATAGGAAATCAAGGACACTCATTTAATTACTACTATATTTATTCATGAATTAAAATACATGAATAAATGTCATGGATAGTTCATGAATGTATGAATTAATTGTATTAATTTACCCCCTATAATTACATCTCACATAATGAATTAATAATGATAACCACATGGAATGATTGAAATGCCCAGAAAATACTATTATCATAGGTAGTGTAAAATGATATACCTCATTTTGTAATCAAATCACAATTTACATTCAAGAAATAATAATATTGACACACATATACATATATGTATTTAGGGAATATCTCTTTCAATCTCCCACTTGCACTAAATCCTAAAAGATTTTGTGTCATTTCACCTTATATTGTATCATATGAAATTACTTATGAAATCATATCTGAAACTTCTTTTGGATATTTTCCAAAATAATTTTGTAAATCTATTATTAACTTCTCCTTTTATAAAATAATATTTAATTCCTTATGAAGACCTATCCAAAACACTTTTGAATTGATCTATAAAAAAACTTTTAGAGTAACTCTCTGAGTCAAACTCAATACCCATTCGGTCAACCAAAAAGTGTAACCTCACGAGCCTTTATAGTGTTTATAATAAATATAAATATTTGGATCCATATATTTAAGAAAATAGTGGCCTCTAGAAAATCATCAATGCTACTCAAGCTATAAAGGGATTCGTTGTAATCTCCATTAAGCACATGTATCTCTATACTTGTGTCCACTAATATGCATCATATGAAAACATGAATTCTCATATTTTCTATTTTTCTAAGACATTAAGTCGTCATGGGACAAGGATCATGTCAATCCCACATATCCAACTTATATATTCTCAATTCTCATAGTATAGAATGGTCTAATCAATGAATACATCACATGTCATTCATCCTTATGGATAAGCACATTACATGTCCTTTATCTAGATAGATATACAATATCTAGGTGTGGCTAAACACTTACATGGACTATCTCAATCAAGTGACTAGATTTTATAATTTTCATATGAGTGGAAAAATATCATCTTGGATAATCTCCAACTAACAACATGATCAGCAACATACCCAACCACCCTTGTATTAGCTAATTCAATATGAAGACTTTCATAAATAGGGTATCAAATTATGAAATTTCTCATGATATTTATCTCTCCAACCTCAATTAATGAGGACTTAAATATGATTCATGCACCCCTAGTATACCAAATAAATTTGTATGACACTCTATGTGGTATACTTAGTAGGTCATTTAGTGCACACAAAGAATCTTATCCTTTGTTTTGTGTCTTATGATCATATTATGTATCTATTTATGATAATTTTACTCATTCTAACCTTAATATCTCATCATAACCTATAATACTCCATGATGATCATCGGTTAGAGATAAACTTAAATTCATGCTTTGAGAGTTAAATTTTCATTACAATTAATTAAATTTATATCTATATATAAATTTATGAAACCAATGTTAAATAATGATAAATTTGATATTTCCTTTTAATATGATATATTTAATAATATTAAACCCTTTTAAGAATATTAAACAATACCAAAAAAAGAACTAGTTTATCATATCATATATCTAAAAAACAAATCAATCTTATGTTATTTTTACTTTCTAGTTTTTTTAATCATTACATCATATTTAATTCCAATCACATCTCTATGTGACCATATGATAAAACTCCCCCACTAAATTCTTTATTGAGAATCATCTATGAATCTATCTAGTTTGAATAATAGTGAGACTTAGGAATCATATTCCTAATTTTTTAACTTATTAAACATATTAAAACCTATTTAATTCATAACATCAAATGTTATGAAATAAACTTAGTATGTCTACTTAGAAACTTATATGTTCATCATCATCATTCTTGGAACTTTATTACATCAAAAAATTTCGTCAAATTATTATAAAAATTTAAATTATAGTTTATTATTCCTCATAAAATATTTTAATATAGAATGAAAATTACTTTAATGTGGTAACTAAATATAAATTTTACATTTATTTGTACTATCATTACCTAAAATATTTCAGAATATCAAGTGTAATTCACTTTTAATATAGACTGGTACAATCATTTAAGAAATAATATCTTTCACTTTTCATGATAACTAAATGTAACTATTTACATTCTTCTTTATCATCACATATCCTAAACTCATTTAATATATTGATTGAAAACCCACTCTAATTTTAGAATGGCCTAATCCTTTAGAAAATAGTGATGTTTAGTTTTTAAATGGAAACTAAATGTAACAATTTACATTTTTCATTACCATTACATATATTAAACATTTTATTAAATTAAGTGGAAATCAAATTAACTTAAGATTGGTGTTATCCTTTGTTTATTAATTTTAAACTTCTCTAAGTTCAAATATACTCCCACTAGCTTCTTAAATACTATATTCCTTTCAGAGTATATTGCTAAAAAAATACAAACCTTTTTTATTGGGGAATAACATTTATTTCATTTTAGTATGAACATTTAACAAATAAATTATTGCTTACATATGTGATATGTGATATTATATGTGTTTGAAACATTTTTAATTTTAAAATAATTTATTAAAATATACCACTGATTAGTGGAAAGAACACATTCCCTCATATTTTAACAAATATTTGGATAAACATTTTATCTTGGACAAAACATTTTTACCCATGTCTTATTCTCAAAACATGTTATAGAATTTATGAATCATAAAAATGTGTATAAATTTAATCATATCATACTTATTTATAAAAACTATTTATTATCAAACATATTATATTTTTACATAAGATAAATGATATAAAGATACACATCTTTTACTTAGATTCATTTGAGATTGATAAAATTATTTACATTTAAATCCTTGATGTAATAACTATTTACTTCATTTCATAAATATAAACTAAAAGATAAATCAAATTTTCCTTTGGTTTTGAACCCATGTATATTTACTATAATTGTAAAATTTACATCTGATACTATATACCCTTCAAAATCAAATAATTAATTTCTATAACATTCATATGTGAGATGGACATTCTATGGATTTTTACAAACTCCTTCAGGTATATCCTAGGTAATCCAATCATATTGAATTATTAATCTTACTTCTTGAAAACCCTAGGTTTTAATTATCTTTATTGGTTTCTTTAGAAAGAATTATTGAAATTTTAAATAGACTTTTCTTCTTCTATTTTTAATTTTTACCCACTATCACTATCTACACGGCCTTGGAATCTAGACATCTTATGTCTAGTTCATTTATTCTCAACTCTTTGAGAATATCAAGTAAACATTTCTTGAATTCATTAATATTTTAAAAACATTTACATAAATGATAATAGGATGAATTCCCTAAAAAAACAATCTATTTTATTCTCCCAAAGAATCAAACATATCATAATGATGTGTTTTGGTAACACCCATCTCATTTCATTAAACAAAAAATGTTAATTTATCTTCTCAAAAAGAAAAATGAGATAAAATACACATCTTATGTTAAGTTTATCCAAGATTTAAGCATAAAAGTTATAAATGAAGAAACTACTTTTCACCATTACTTGAAATAAAACTTCAAACTTCAACTCTTTTTATCTTATGGCCTTCTATATATTTACAACACTTTGTAAAACATGTGATTGATATCATATATCTATCTGAATAATAGAATTTATTTTTATAAATAATAAATTTTTAAGGAAACCTTTAGTCTCATAAAGTCATAAACATATTCTATCATATTGAATATCATTTGACATACCCAATAATATTCAGAATATGAATCTAAAATTACTTAAATCATTAATGTATCCAGTCATATTGAGTACATTAGTGGAGACTGAGATTCCTTTGGAAATTTTTCATCTAATGCCTTTGAAACCTTAAATGAATCAATATATGCTTCCATAATAATATAGATTCGCTTATTTAATAATTTCAATACTTGTTAACTCAGGAAATAATTATTTAGGCATATAGAATTTTCATTAATAAAATTTCTTAAATCATCAATATTGCTTAAAAACTTTTATTAAGTTACTTATCTTAAGAGCTAATTACAATAAGATTGTCCTTTCAAGGATTTATCAAAAAAATTATCATGATTATGGTGATGATATTATCTACAATATAAGTTTCCATCATATGATTTTCGTGTATTATAAATCGTTTAATAAGTACTTTTATTAAATGGGGTCCCACTAAAATGATGGCCACTTTTAATAAACATCAAACCCATTAATGGTCCAAGATCCATATTTCACTATGAAATGAGTCTTTTATGGAGTTTTTTTCACTAATCGGTTATTTAGATATGAAATCATCTCAATCATAACATATATGACTCTTGGATAATTAAGTGGGTAACTTTTTTTCTAATCCATCATATGGATAAAACCAAATCTATTCCTCCAGTAACCTAATCCAATTAGGGTCTATCGACTAGTGTAACCCAAAACAAGCACTAATAATAGGCTAACAAAGTACAATATAGGGGCACCTATCTATGGCATTACCTACCCAAGGATGATCCAGGGACATTCATCCTTTCTTTCCTTACACAAGATAATCTAGGTGCATCCGACTTTGTCATAGCCTACCTGGTTGGACGATCAATGTCTTAACAAGTTTCACTTTGGAAGGAATCTAACAAAAAGTATTTAAAGGTAATTTTAATCTCACCATATTATATTATTTTATCCCCATTATGTATACATGATTTTATTGATTTTAGTTTGGAATTTTATTCCCTCCCCCAAATCAATATGTTAAAATCATATTTATGTGTAACTCAACCCACAAGTTTGTGTTACTAACACAAAATTAGAATTCAATTATATTCATACATATCGGAATGCACCATATGTATAAATTACATGAACACTTCATGTAAATTCATATATATTTATGAGATTGAAAATCTCAACATGATTAATCCCATGGAAACATATAACCAACTCCATTCATCATCCTAGACAAGGCATAAGCCTCTAAGTACGAAAGTTTCCTCACCCCAAGTCCCTCTACCCAGGGATATTTTACTCAAGAGAGAATCAAATTCATCATAACTATAACACCTAATAGGCATAAACAATATTTAATAACTAAATTAAAGTTCATTACTCAAATTACAAACTAAGGTCAAGTTAGATGAAAAACTAAATTCATTAACATACCTAACATGTAATACAAGGCTCTATATCTTATAATTAGTTTAATATTTAAACTAAATCATACACCATTCATCATATAAATAATTAATAAAAATCAATAAATCAAGGAATAACTTTTAAATAAAATAAAATTTTAAATATTTAAACATGAGATAGCCATTCATGAAAAATTCATAAATAAAATCTAATTATAAACATTTTATAATTTTATCTTTATATTATGGACATTACATAATTTTGATTATAAACATTTTATATTTGTTCTAATATAAACCCTTTCATATTTATCATTATATGGAATTTCCATTTTAAATATAAGATATTATATGAATTATAAACTACTTTTAATCAAATTTCTATTATGTAAACATTTTACCTAATATAAATATCATATAATTAATAATTATTTAAACCTTGATCATATAAATTAAAAAACACTTTTTTATGTGGCTTAAATAATATCCAAATATGGCCCCTTTCATTTTGAACAATTCAAAATAATTAATTGTGAATAATTCATAATTTAAATATAAATTACTTTATATTTTGACTTTATTTCATAAATTATGACCCTTTATAAATATTTATTATAATTTATAAATAATAAATTTTATTTATATTTAATAATACATGTTATATAATTTTCAAAATGAATTTTAAATATTAACATTTAATATTTATGTAATATTAAGTAATAAATGTTTTATAAACATTTATTAATTAATTATAAACCCTTTATAATTAATTAATTAATTAAACCTCTATTAATTAATAAATATCTTCAAAATACCTTCTATAATTATTTATAAACATTTTATATCCCATTTAAATTGTTTTATATATTAAAAAAATTAAAATAATTTCGTTTACCCTTTCACATATATAAAGACCCAAGTTTTTTTTTGTAAAATAATATATTTTTTCCTGGTAAAATGTGTGTTATATTATATGATACTATATAAACACTTATATAATTAATAATTATCATTTCATTAGTTGATTATGAAACCAATTAAAATTCCAAACATTATAGCTGGACAAAAAAAATATAAAATAGAAAAATCCAAAATGGGAAAATATGGATTACTCTAATCCATTAGAATAATCATCCCCAAATCCAACACTACAGAAATTAAAAAAAAATTATTATTAAACCAATCAAAATATTATAAAATTAAAATGTGCAACCTTGGGAGAAATGGTAGTGAATTTTGAGTAAAATAATGAAGTGGTATTTATAGAGTATAAAGGGAAATGTGAGTGTTGGGATTAGACCGTTATAGGACCATTGGTCAAATATGACCATTGGTGAAAATAATTGTTGGGTAATTTGACCATTGGGAACTATACCCATTGGTAATAATTTTAACATTATAATTAGTGTTTATAAGTAGTGATCATAAAGGATAATTAATGCAGAAAAAGTAAGTGATGGCCACAACCAGTAGATTCATGTCATTTTAAACTCATTTATTATAACTTGGGAGGGAGGTTGTGTCACTGGTGTTCTCCCTTGACCAATCTCAGTCTAAGCTTCAATAATTGAATCTAGAATAAAATCACCTATGAGATAATTTCAAGTTATTGAAAATTAACACTCGGTCAATGTTAGCTGATCCACCCCACGAATCTATCACCACTGTACACCTTACCCTTAGGTCGTACATGGGTGTTATGAGGGGATACGTTTCCATGTAAAGACCCATAAATTTCAAGGAAATTTTTTTTTTCTTAAATTATTTGGGATTTTACGAGTACACAGTTTCTGACAGAACCTGATTCTGAGGCCTGGTGTGCCCGGAATCAATTTCTGAAGTTTAGCTCGGGTACGTTCAGTGAACGAACGAGAGGGTTTTTCTATCTTTTGAACCGATGCTCGGAATTGAAATCTGAGGGCACTGATGAAACCGCAGCGTCGGTAATTTCTTAAGAGGACCTTTACCGAAGATGCGTTTTCTTGGGATAAGTTGTTAAAAATTTTGTATTAATAAAGAATTGAATAAAAATTGTGGAACAATTTTTATTCTTTATCCAAGTGGTTATATCCAACATGGGGTAGTTGGGGTGGGATTCACAAGCCCCTAACTACCCATGTGAGGATATTGGTGAGGTGGGTCCCACACAATCCCCACCCCTTCACATTCCTTTAAACTCTTCTAACCCCCCTCTTAAAATTTGTAACTCATCTTAACTTGTTAAACTTCCTCTTTAAGTGGGTGACCCTTCCACTCCCCACTCTCTCAATTTAATGCTTTCCAACACACTTTTAATTAATTAATTGAACCTCAACAATTAATTTAATTAACTGTTTAATTTTCAAAATTTGAAATGCTTGGCATGATTAAATGAAATAAGTAAAAACCTTATTTTATTTTGGGTTGGCAATTGTGGTGTTAAGTGAAAGGGAAGGGAGATCTTGAGTTTTGGAAGATCGGTTCATCTTCATGTTGAAGAACTTCTTCTTCAATGAAGAATGCCAACTCTCCGATGAAGAACGTCGACTCGGTGGTTAGTTTTCTCCATCCTCTTCTTCCTCCTCAATAAGGGAGGAGACACCGACGATGACGCAAACGACGCCATCATTCGCGGCGCTTGACAACCGTGAACTTCCTTCGAGGTAGGGGTTATCTTCGTTCAAGTTTTATTTATCGACCTTCGTTGATTAAAATTTGGCCGCTTGTTATCATCATAATGGGAGGAGATTGAACCGCACAAACACAGCCGATCCTACTCCCCTTTTTTGTTGTTGATCTTCGTTGATGATTGTGGCGAAGGTGGCGTGGTGTCGTGGCACCGTGCGGAAACGAAGAGGACCGCGGCCAGAGCAGGTCGCGGAGGTGGAGCGCGGCGCCGTCGCACCGTGCCAGTGAGGATGAAGGAGGCCGCGGCCAGGAACGGACCACGGTGGAGGGGCGTGGCACCGTCGCGCTGCATCGGTCGGACAGGAGCCATGGCCTAAGGTCGTGGCGGTCTTCAAAGGGGCGACCAGCTGAGCCGGCCGCCGGCGCCACCTGGAGGCGGGACCCGATGGGGTCTTGCGGTTACACAAGGTCAGCCATCACGGTCGGCCGTTCGAAGGAAACCAGGGGGTCATAACCCCCTGGCAGATACCTAGGGAGGACCCCACGGGTCCTCCGTTTCAGAAACAAGGGGGCAGAGCCCCCTTTGCGCCCCGCTCGGCCAGCGCCGAGCCGCGGCCAGCTTCCGAGTCGGGCCACAGGCCGCACGGGCTGGGCCAGCCGCGCCCAGCCGGGCTGGGCCGCGCCAGCCACAAGTTGGGCCGCGCCCAATCGGGCCAGACCCAGACCCGGGTCGGGTCGACACGGTTCGGGCAGACCCAGGGGGTATTGGGCCGGGTCGGACCGGGCCCAGACCCCCTATTTTCAGACCAGGTTTGTTCAAACGTCCATATCTTGGGCTACGTACCTCCGATCGATGCAATGTCAGTTGTGTAGGGATCCTTTGAATGAGACAGTCATTTTAGTATATTACACTCGAGGTTTCGGCAAAGTTTGGGTACGGCCGGGTTGGTTTGAACCCAAAACAAACTGGGCTCTTGGAGCAGAAACGCTTATAACTTAACGACCAGATGTCCGAATGACGTGCCGCCAATTAAGTTGATTTACTCTTAGTGAGATAGTTCTTTTGGCTTAATCCACTTAAGGTTTGGACGTAGCTGGAGTACGGTCGGGTTGGTTTAACTTAAAAACCAATCGGGCACCTAGGACAGAAAATCCAATATCTCTCAGACCGGGCGTCCGATTGATGCGTCGTCTGTTGTGTTGAGTTCCTTTTAACGAGACGAAACTTCAGGATACATCAACTCTAGACTTTGTGATAGTTGATGTATCGACCCCCTTGGCTCGTGGAGCAGACCCTCTCGGAATTGAGTGTGTTGTGTGCGGGAACCCTAGAGCTGGTTGCGACTGCGACGACGAGGACGACTGTACTTGGATCCTACGTGGGTTCGGCAGCAATGGTTACTGTACTAGGATCCTATGTGGGTTCGACAGCGATGACTTCTGTACTTGGATCCTATGTGGGTTTGGCAGGGGATATGATTCAAAGGATACATCTATCATCTCCACCCCTCTTCGTGAGTAGTATACCTGTGTGAGCTAAGTCTTGACTTTCAATCACTATCTTAGATATGATTGTCTTGCTTTCCTGTGTGGACTGAGTTGTACTTGGGCTCGGGAGTTGGAGCCAAACTGGAATTGACGACTTAGGTATATGTATGGGAATATACCTAAGTAGTGTTGGTTAATACTTCATGTTTGTCTTATTCCTTTGTAGATTATCCTTTGTGGATTCTGGGAGGCCTTCGGGGGTCTCGGGGTCCCTACTGAGTATCGTGTACTCACCCTTGCACGGTCTATGCACTCACTACGTTGTGTTGGTTGCAGACGACGAACAGCGCTGATCATGGTTGAGGTTTGTGGGGCGAGATGGTACCCAGAGGTGGAATATCAGGTGAGACGTACTCAAAGCGGACGGCTGGACCTGAGGAGCCGACGAGACTATCTATACCCACCCTTCAGGTGGGAATTCTGGAGGATGACTTGGTGGTTTCTGCTTTACTTTTCAGTTGTTGTACTTTCTTTTCTCAGTTGTACTGTACTTTCAGTTGTGTTTGTATACTGGCCCATTTACTTTCCAGCACTTACTTTCGTACTCAGTTTACTTAGTGTTTACTTCAGCTTGCGTACTCTGTGGTGTTTGTTTTCTTATATAAAGTCAATTCCTTCCCTTTTATCGGGATTTATGCCTTTGGTGCTAGTCGCCAGCCCCTGGCCTATGGAAGGCGGGCTTGGGGTAGTCACGGCACAGGCCCCAAGGATGGGTCGTGACAAATTGGTATTAGAGGAGTCTGTTCTACCACAGATATAGCATCCCGCCTTTTTGTCACATAAACTTTCATTACATTATACAAAACTGAGGATCTTTAAGGTTTAGTGTCTTGGAAACCAGGAACTTAAAACATAAAAACATAAAACATTCTTCTTAAACAATTTAAAGGCTTGTTCTCATGTTCATCCTAGGTTCATTACTGCATCTCATAACCTGGGGACATACATCAAAAGAAAGGGTGAGCAGAAGGCCCAGTAAGGGAAACAAGAGAAGCATTTTACATGTGAACTTGAGATACTTCAATAAGGTCATGAAAAGAACTTTAAGCCATGAGAAATAAATCATGAGGCATGTCATAATAAAAATAACGTTTTTCATAACTTGAAGATGTGGCTACAATATTTTACAAAGACAATCATTTCTGTTTCACCAAGGCCCATCCCCAAGGTGTCAATAAAAATTACCAAGGTTATTCACCAAGGGATCAGTCTAAATGGTCATCTCTAGAGATTAAGTCTTTACCCAATGCATTGGAGCGCTATCAGGGCGCACCCTTAAATTTGACTTTTTTATCATGTGAGCCACATATATCATCATCAAAAATTTCATAAACAAACCATATAGCATAAAAGAAATGGGTTTCATTTCATAATCATAATGTTTTAAAAACTGCTTTAAAGACATGATCTTTGTGTCACTTTAAAACCCACAGAAAAGGAAGGTGGGTATCATGTATGTAAATCTCAGAATTTAAAATAGAACAACTTGGTATATATGTGAATACCCTTATATAATAGAGATATTTGAGTATTCAATTAATAAAATAAAAGAACTTTAGAAAAAGAGAGAGACATTTTGAGATAGAAATTCTGCAGCATAACAGTTATGTTACGAGGTTTTAGAAATCATTGAAAAGAGAGGGGAAATGGGTCACCCACTCATAAATGATCCATAAAATAGTAGGGGAATAGAATATAAAGGATTTAAGAACATGGTAATGAAATTTGAATGACATACCATTTGAAATGAAAAACATGGAAGGAAGACAAAAATTAGATTTCTCTTATGAAAATCCAGCAGCCTAACGGCGTCACTTAAACTTCAACAAAAAATGAATTGATAAGATAAAATAGGGTCTCTCATCATATGAACATAAGAGTTCAGTATTATAGATATAGATATCATACCCCAACATAATAAAAAGTAACTTTAAATACTCGACCTGAAAATAGATCTTGAAAACGAGAAGGGTGAAAGAATCCCTTAAAAATTCCGCAACCTAACGGCGCCACTTAAAACTTCAAAATACTAAATTGAAGAGAT
Organism: Viscum album; assembly: GCA_963277665.1. NCBI lineage: Eukaryota > Viridiplantae > Streptophyta > Magnoliopsida > Santalales > Viscaceae > Viscum > Viscum album. The sequence continues at coordinate 743,934,273 of OY728148.1, forward strand.
AAAATAGGGTCTCTCATAATATGAACATAATAGTTCAGTATGATAGATATAGATATCATACCCCAACAAAATAGAAAGGAACTTGAAAGACTTGACATGAAAGTAGAACTTTGAAAAATGGGAAAGGTGAACGAGTCCCTTAAAAATATGGCAGCCTAACGGTGCCACTTTAACATTCTTAAAATGAAATGATGAGAGAAAGAGGGGTTTTATCATCATATGAACATGAAAAATACAGTAGGATGAATATAAAAGAACATCCTCCAACATAAGATCATGGAGCATAAAAGAAATGACATAAAAGAGATTACTTGAAAAGAAAGAGAGAGGTAGGATCCCTTACCTTAAAACGTAACTCTTAAAACTCAAAGGTAAGGACCTTGAGGGATTGAGGGAACCTTGGAAGGACTCATTGGGAGGTAATGAGACCAGAGCTTTGTTGGGGGAGAGTTGGGAGTTGAATGGATGATAGGATGGCTTGGTATTTATAGGGAAAATGAGGGGACAAGGCATTAATGGCCAAGGGACACCTCATTAGTGGTTTTGAAAAAACCATGGACTTGCCCATGGTATTTGCCCATGTTATTGGCCACTTGGGACACCTCATACCTTATCTTACTATTCATAATTAGACCACATTGATTACATACTTAATACATCATTTAATGATGTCATTAAACACCCGTAACTTAAAAACTGTATTTTCACTATTCATCGAAAATTCAACTTTCTCAGAAAAATCCCAAAATTTCACCTTAACCAAATATCGATGCTCTGATTTCAAAAATGAACTCCATTTTATAAAAATATTTTTCTAAATATTTTTAATTTAATTTTTAAATAAATACACTATTCACCAAAAATTCATTTTTTTCAGAAAAATCCTCAAAAATTACCTTAACATAATATCGATGATCTGAGTTCAAAAATGAAATCCATTTTATAAAAATAATTTTCTAAATATTTTTATTTAAATTTTTAATTAAAAAATACTATTCACCCGAAAAAACTAATACTTGACTAATAATTTATGAAACCGTTATTCAACCATTTTATTGAATCACATTACTTAATAAAGGTGCCTAGATTATATTAATGATTTATTTAAGTGAGATTACTAATCCATTTCGTCACATTACTAATCCTAAGCATGAAATCACTATTCATAATTTAATATTCATCAAAAATTAAGTTGATCTTATTAGACTCTAAATTTCGTACTGAACATAATTGTAGAAGACCATTTTTTGAAAATCATTACACATTTTTAATTATTTAAGGTTTACATAAACATTTTTTAAAAATATCTTTTCTCTAAAATTCACCAAAAATATGCATACTATATTTATCCGGACATTTGGAAATTCATAAACTTCATCATAAGAAGAAATAAAAATTTTTATTTAAAATAAAGGATTACACAAGGCAGTTACAGTCTCCTTACATAGCCCCTTATCACACCAACATAAGACCTAAGTGTAAGGTGTGCTAAGGTGAGAGAATCTGATGGAGGCTCGGCCAACATCACACGAGTAGTAATTTCTATCAGTTTTAACTTCTCAAGAAGGTGATTCCTTTCTAGCTTCACACGATGAAGTTCAGCTTGGGTTTGGTCCAGAGCAAATCCCATTGGTGCTACCTCCTTCCCAAGTTCTGTTAGATGGGATTCGATCAGTCCAAGACTACTGGGTGAGGTCATCGAATCTTCTTTCTATATTAATTAACCAAGATCACTTGCATTTAGAGACAAATATCGAAATGTTTAGTTTCTAGCATAAAACCCAATGGTCTCATTTTAATTATACTCATGTTATCAAATGAAACAGTTTTGTTGAGTATGAAAAATAAAATAACACACAAAATTAGGAAACAAGATTTATTCAAAATTTCGGGTCGTTACAATCTTCCCCCCTTAAGAAATTGTGTCCTCGCAATTTTTTAAAATTGGGTTTTGAAATTTCATTGGAAGTCCCACACCGAAAAAGGAGTCATTAAAACTATTACTTTAAAAGAAATGAAGGGAAGTAAAAAGGTCACCCGAGTTAACCCATACTAGGATTCCATGTAGGAAAACATGGACATGGAGGAAAAAACAAAGGGTCACGTTCTAAGGGAGAGTGATAGAAAACATGATTAGGATAAATTTAACAACAAGAAAATCACAAACTTATGATGGTTTAAACGGTATTTCATTTCCCAGTAGGAAACGTTAACAGACAACGTTTTTGTTTTACGTTCCTTTTCATAGTTTTGAGGAATTCATTTACTACATAGAATAAAAACATAAGGAAATATACCTACCTTCGAGTAGAGTTTCATAATTTAATATGTTTCCACCAAAACTAATATTTTCCCCAAACGATGAGCATTCAAAACTACTTGGTCTCATCAAAGCACAAGAATAATCTTATAGAGAATCATATAATCCACCAAAGATTAACTATCTATTTCTTCTATCTTTAAACATTATCCCAAAAACAGAAAGGGTAAGATAAAACAACTCTTCCAAAATAAAGAACCCCAGAGGAAGGGAAACTACTTTAAATCTTCAAAGTTCCACGGTACTACCCAAAGTTCATCATAGACCTTCCGTAAATAACTGTCCTTAAAAATCCTCAAAATAAACCAAACTAAGATTGAAACCCAAATAAAAGAAGGATTTGATAACATAGTCTTCCAAGGTAAACATTAGCATTCATCTCCAAACAAAATCAACCACTCCTAACATCTTATAACAAAAGTAACTAACCTAAACATATTTACCCCAAGATAGGTTAATCATTTCCATAAGTAACCTAAATTACTATAAGTCCGCCTTAAATTCATCGATTCATCAAAATATAAGTCAACGATTACTCCTCAATGAAAATACCGTAGTAATCTATTTACCTAGATCAAATAGGGTTCCAAAAATAGTGAATGTATTACAAAATAATAATCATATTTTAATCCCCTAATCATCTTTGTCATATTAATACGGCAATCATCACATTTCCTATCACATTGGTTGTTGGGACATGTTCTTCCATTTCCTACCATTAACTAAGAAAAGAAAGTACAATTAGGGGCTTAAATACTTAGAAAATAATCATTAAAAGGAACATAAAGCATAGAAGGATAACTTTTAGAAGAAAATTATACCATAACTTGTGATCCCCTAGGTTCCAAACTAGGTTATCCATGATCATATATTCTTATGTGAATATTTATTTTATTTTATCTTTGTTCCTTTAATAATGGTTCATACTAAGATTATGAATTTACCGAAGCATATCCCCCGGGAGTGTCGTAACCAAGAGTGAAGCAAGGCCCGTTGTCGTGTACCAGTTCCCGTTCGAGTCTAGCTCAAAGTGGTGTTTTTGGATTTTACCCCTATGTACATCTGTGCCAGATCCACCTCTACCTGCTCGTATCCAGACAGGGATGTGTTTGCTTGGCAACCCCTTACTCAATACTCACCAAAATACCAGGAAGATTTCCTATATTTAAAATTTTCTATAAGGTTCTTCCTAAAGTTTTCATATCCTAATTTCCACAAATAACTAAAACATCCTTTGATACCAACTATAGCATCCCGCCTTTTTGTCACATAAACTTTCATTACATTATACAAAACTGAGGATCTTTAAGGTTTAGTGTCTTGGAAACCAGGAACTTAAAACATAAAAACATAAAACATTCTTCTTAAACACTTGAAAGGATTCTCCTCATGTTCATCCTAGGTTCATTACTACATCTCATAACCTGGGGACATAAATCAAAATAAAGGGTGAGCAGAAGGCCCAGTAAGGGAAATAAGAGAAGCATTTTACATGTGAACTTGAGATACTTCAATAAGGTCATGAAATGAACTTTAAGGCACGAGAAAGAAATCATGAGGCATATCATAATAAAAATAAAGTTTTTCATAACTTGAAGATGTGGATAAAACATTTTACAAAGACAATCATTTCTGTTTCACCAAGGTCCATCCCCAAGGTGTCAATAAAAATTACCAAGGTTATTCACCAAGGTATCAGTCTAAATGGTCATCTCTAGAGATTAAGTCTTTACCCAATGCATTGAAGTTCTATCAGGGTGCACCCTTAAATTTGCCTTTTTTATCATGTGATTCACATATATCATCATCAAACATTTCATAAACAACCCATATAGCATAAAATAAATGGGTTTCATTTCATAATCATAACGTTTTAAAAACTGCTTTAAAGACATGATCTTTGTGTCACTTTAAAACCCACAGAAAAGGAAGGTGGGTATCATGTATGTAAATCCCAGAATTTAAAATAGAACAACTTGGTGTATATGTGAATACCTCTATAGAATAGATATATTTTAGTATTAACTTAATAAAATAAAAGAACTTTATAAAAAGAGAGAGACATTTTGAGATGGAAATTCTGCAGCATAACAGCTATGTTACGAGGATTTAGAAAACATTGAAAAGAGAGGGGAAATGGGTCACCCACTCATAAATGATCCATAAAACAGTAGGGGAACAGAATATAAAGGATTTAAGAACATGGTAATGAAATTTTAATGACATACCATTTGAAATGAAAAACATGGAAGGAAGACAAAAATTAGATTTCTCTTATGAAAATCTGGCAGCCTAACGGCGTCACTTAAACTTTAACCAAAAATGAATTGACAAGATAAAATAGGGTCTCTCATCATATGAACATAAGAGTTCAGTATGATATATATAGAGATCATACCCCAACATAATAAAAAGTAACTTGAAAGACTCGACATGAAAATAGATCTTGAAAATGAGAAGGGTGAAAGAATCCCTTAAAAATTTGGCAGCCTAACGGCGCCACTTAAAACTTCAAAATACTGAATTGAAGAGATAAAATAGGGTCTATCATAATATGAACATAAGAGTTCAGTATTATAGATATAGATATCATACCCCAACAAAATATAAAGGAACTTGAAAGACTTGACATGAAAGTAGAACTTTGAAAAATGAGAAAGGTGAACGAGTCCCTTAAAAATTCGGCAGCCTAACGGTGACACTTTAACATTATTAAAATGAAATGATGAGAGAAATAGGGGGTCTATCATCATATGAACATGAAAAATACAGTAGGATGAATATAAAATAACGTCCTCCAACATAAGAGCATGGAGCATAAAAGAAATGACATAAAAAGATTACTTGAAAAGAAAGAGAGAGGTAGGATCCCTTACCTTAAAAAGTAACTCTTAAAACTCAAAGGTTGGGACCTTGAGGGCTTGGGGGAAACTTGGAAGGACTCCTTGGGAGGTAATGAGACTAGATATTTGTTGGGGGAGAGTTGGGAGTCGAATGGATGAGAGGATGGCTTTGTATTTATAGGGAAAGTGAGGGGACAAGGCATTAATGGCCAAGGGACACCTCATTAGTGGTTTTGGAAAAACCATGGGCTTGCCCATGGTATTTGCCCATGGTATTGGCCACTTGGGACACCTCATAACTTATCTTACTATTCATAAGTCGACCATATTGATTACATACTTAATACATTATTTTATGATGTCATTAAACACCCGTAACTTAAAAACTGTATTTTCACTATTCATCGAAAATTCAACTTTCTCAGAAAAATCCCAAAATTTCACCTTAACCAAATATCGATGCTCTGATTTCAAAAATGAACTGCATTTTATAAAAATAATTTTCTAAATATTTTTAATTTAATTTTTAAATAAATACACTATTCACTGAAAATTCATTTTTTTCAGAAAAATTACCTTAACATAATATCAATGCTCTGAGTTCAAAAATGAAATCCATTTTATAAAAGTAATTTTCTAAATATTTTTATGTAAATTTTTAATTAAAAAACACTATTCACCTGAAAAAACTAATACTTGACTAATAATTTATGAAACCGTTATTTAACCATTTTATTGAATCACATTACTTAATAAAGGTGCCTAGATTATATTAATGCTTTATTTAAGTGAGATTACTAATCCATTTCGTCACATTACTAATCCTAAGCATAAAATCACTATTCATAATTTACTATTCATCAAAAATTAAGTTGATCTTATTAGACTCTAAATTTCATACTGAACATAATTGTAGAATACCATTTTTTGAAAATCATTACACATTTTTAATTATTTAAGGTTTATATAAACATTTTTAAAAAATATCCTTTCTCTAAAATTCACCAAAAATATGCATACTATATTTATCCGGACATTTGAAAATTCATAAACTTCATCATAAGAAGAAATAAAAAAATTTATTTAAAACAAAGGATTACACAAGGTAGTTAAAGTCTCCTTACATATCCCCTTATCACACCAGCATAGGACCTAAGTGTAAGGTGTGCTAAGGTGAGATAATCCGGTGGAGGCTCGGCCAACATCGCATGAGTAGTAATTTCTATCATTTTGAACTTCTCATGAAGGCGATTCCATTCTAGCTTCACACGATGAAGTTCGGCTTGGGTTTGGTCCAGAGCAAAGCCCATTGGTGCTACCTCCTTCCCAAGTTCTGTTAGATGGGATTCGATCGGTCCAAGACTACTGGGTGAGGCCATCGAATCTTCTTTCTATATTAATTAACCAAGATCACTTGCATTTAGAGACAAATATCAAAATGTTTAGTTTCTAGCGGTCATATTGACCAATGGTCATATAACAGTCAAGACCCAACGGTCTCATTTTAATTATACTCATGTTATCAAATGAAATAGGTTTGTTGAGTATGAAAAATAAAATAACACACAAAATTAGGAAATAAGATTTATTCAAAATTCCGGGTCGTTACAACAGAACTCAGGACTTTGATAATTTTTTCTATGTGAAGCAATAGTGTTTAGGGTATTGAGTGTGGTGATCAGTCCAGGGAGTCCATTGTTAGTGTGGCGGCCGACGTATCCATACACCAGGACCCTGACTTCTGATTTCTGACTCAGTACACGAAAACATTTATTGCGTGTGTGTTTCAAAAAAATTCTTTGTGATTACTTTGTGTCATATCACTAGGTATACTATATTAATCGTGGCGCACCTATTTCTTTTCAGGATGGCCCCACGATGATAGCCAACTAGGGTTCCGAGCTTTGTGCGAGATGGTAGCCCACCGAGCGACGAGGCCTCGGTGCAGGGCCTCATTACAGCGGAGGCACCGGCAGTACCTCTACCCGCCGAGCCATCGATGCCACCAGCCCCAGTAGCTGAGAGTGCATGTCTCCTGAGTGCACTGCATGAGTTTCAGCGTCAGAGGCCACCCAAGTTCGGCGGAGAGATAGACCCTTAGGCATTCGAGGATTTGCTAGAGGCTATCGTCTGAGTTTTTAGATTAGTAGGGACAATAACTGACCTCATGGTGATCCTTGCGGTGAGTCTCCTGCACGCAGCAGCATGTAGATGGTAGAGCATGATGCTCCAGGTGCACGATGAGGCATTACTACTTTGGACGGACTTCGAGAGCCTCTTTAACTCGGAGTTCATTCCAGCCACCCTCTGTGTGGTGCGCATCTAGGAGTTACTACAGCTGTGGCAGGGTAGCATGACAGTATCCCAGTACTCGGTGAGATTTACCGACCTCTCTCTGCTCCATAGACATGGTACGGGACCCATTCTTCCGGGCCCGGACCTTCGAGCAGGGACTGAGGCATGAGATCAGGGCTTCGATGATCTCCATCAGTATTCCGACGTAGGGAGGAGTACTGGAGCGATCCCTTCTTATAGAGAGCTTTATTGGTGAGCCTACACCAGTAGCGAGACCTACCGCAGGGCGGCACGTAGTGGAGTCTTCTGCAGCCGGCAGTAGATAGATGTCGCAGAGGTCCAAGCGGACCAGACCATCAAGTGGGTGACCTCAGGATACTGGTTCGGAGGTGCGGGGTACACACAAAAGATCCGTTATATGAGAGGTAGACAGTGCTATGCATGCGGCGGGCAGGGCCACATGGCTCGTGACTGCCCGACCCACCATGCAGAGAAGCAGCATACGGTTGAGGGACCACCCAGGCCGAGGCATAGGTTTGACTATTGCGGTCCGCAGGGAGCAGGCGGATGAGGTAGAGGAGCTGGCCGCACAACAGGTGGTGGACGATGCTTCGGGGCTCTACCACCACCACCACCAGGAGGTCCACCCCGACCACAGGGAGCTAGCGGGCAGAGGCAGGCTCAGCTTCAGGCAGTAGAGGCTTACGACCATGGTTCACCTGAGATGATTCAAGGTACTATCTGTGTCTACTCCACCCTTGCTGCAGTTCTTATAAACACAGGAGTGAGTCATTCTTTCATTACTGCTACCCTTGTCCGGAGCTCGGAGATTCTGATGGAGTCGTTGGCTCGATCCTTACGGCTAGAGACTCCTACGGGAGCAGACTCGATGATTACAAACTGGTTCCGGTAGTGTGAGCTTACTCTAGGAGGTGAGAGCTTCGACTGGGATCTTCTTATAGTGGCGTCGAGGCCTTATGACATCATCTTGGGCATGGATTGGTTATCTACAATCCATGCTCAGATCTATTGTATTAGGTGCAAGGTGCAGTGTGTCCGCACTGATGGGAGCAGGTTCACCTTCATCAGTGAGAAGGGAGCCTTTGCAGCATAGGATGGACTCACACAGAGGAGAGGAAAGATGATCACCCATCAGTTGGATAGTCTCATCCTAGGAGCAGTTGATGTGCGGAGTCTGAGTTTTCCTGTTGTGGTGGATCAGTATGCGGACGTTTTTCTTGACAACATTCCAGGACTACCTCCTCACAGAGAGGTAGAATTCTATATTGACTTGTACCCCAAGATAGCCCCTATATCTACTCCAGCATATCGGATGGCTCCCGTTGAGATTTGAGAGCTACGGGTACAGCTGGAGGACTTGCAGGGCAAGGGATTCATCTGACCCAGTGTTTCACCCTGGGCTTCCCCGATTTTGATCGCTAAGAAGGCAGACGGGATCTTGCGACTGTGTGTCGACTACCATCACCTGAATCAGGTGACTGTGAAGAATAAGTATCCACTTTTGATGATTGACGACCTCTTCGATTAGCTCAAAGGAGCACGATGGTTCTCAAAGATAGACCTCAGCTCAGGCTATCATCAGCTCAGAGTTCGAGATGAGGATGTGAAGAAGACGGCCTTCAGGTGTCGGTATGGCCACTATGAGTTCTTGGTTATGCCTTTCGGCATAACCAACACTCCATCAGTGTTCATGAGTCTCATTAATAGGATCTTTCATCCTTACCTCGATCGATTTGTCGTAGTCTTCATCGATGACATATTGATTTACTCGACTACTGAGGAGGAGCACGCCTACCACTTGCGGGTTGTACTGGATACACTCCGAGAGTACCAGCTTTATGGTAGGTGCTCGAAGTTTCAGTTCTGGATTCAAGAGATCCACTTATTGGGGCATGTAATCTCTGAGGTGGGATTTTTGGTGGATCCTGCAAAGATTGAGGCAGTACTAGCTTGGGAGCCACCCAGGATCATGATGGAGGTGCGGAGTTTCCTAGGTCTGGCTGGGTACTATCGGAGATTTGTGCCAGACTTCTACAGAGTTGCAGCACCACTTTCAGCTTTGACGAAGAAGGGGAAACCCTTCATGTGGTCAGATAGATGTCAGCAGAGCTTCCAGGAGCTGAGACAGAGATTGACCAGTGCACCCATCTTGAGGCTACCGAAGGAGGGCGTAGGGTACATAGTTTACTGTGATGCATCAGGGACCAGACTCGAGTGTGTCCTGATGCAGGAGTGGGTAGTGATCACTTATGGTTCACAACAGTTGAGGCAGCACGAGCATAACTATGCTACCCATGACCTGGAGTTAGTGGCAGTGGTATTCACCTTGAATATGTGGTGGCACTATCTTATGGGCGAGCGCTTTACAGTCTACTATGACCACCAGATTCTCAGGTACATCTTCTCGTAGAAGGACCTAAACCTGAGATAGCGGAAATGGCTCGAGTTCCTCCAAGAATATGACTTTGAGATAGTATATACTCCTAGGAAGGGGAACGTAGTAGTTGATGCTCTCAGTAGGAGGTCGGGCATTCAGCTACTTAGAGAGGCGATAGAGCAGCTCGCCGCATTACAGATATCCTTCGTGGATAGAGATGGGGCAGCCTTTCTACAGTCGCTCATAGTCACTCCTCCACTACTTCAGCAGGTCAGAGAGGCACAGCGTGGGGACATTGACTGTGAGATGCGACGTGCACAAATATCCAAAGGACAGGCACCTAATGTATTTTCTATAGGAGGAGAGCACGTCATCCTTTTTAGAGGATGTACCATGGTACCAGTTTCATTACAGGAGGAGGTTCTGAGAGAGTTTCACACTTCCCCATTGGCGGTACATCCAGGAGTGTGAAGATGTACTAGGATCTCAGACGACAGCACCGGTGGCCGGGTATGAAGAAGGTTGTGGCAGAGTTTGTTTCATGATTCCTCACCTGCCAGCAGGTGAAGGCGGAGCACCAGGTACCAGCAGGCTTGGTACAACCCTTAGAGGTCCTGGAGTGGAAGTGGTATGGGATATCTATGGATTTTGTGATGGGACTTCCACATACTTCCAGAGGACACGACTCCATCTGGGTGATTGTGGACTGACTCACCAAGTCGGCCCACTTCTTACCTATCAGAGAGTAGGGCTCAGTGGAGATCTTGGGACGCCTCTACGTTTAGGAGATCGTACAGCTTCATGGTGTTCCATCGTCTATCGTCTTCGATCGATATGATTGTTTTACTTCCCGGCTTTGAAAGGGGTTGTAGGAGGCATTTGGGACGCAGCTACGTCTGAGCACCACCTTTCACCCTTAGACGGATGGCTAGACAGAGAAGACTATTCAGACACTCGAGGACATGCTCCGTGCATGTGTCCTTGATTTTGGTCACAGTTTGTAGGATCACCTAACCTTGGTAGATTTTGCGTACAACAACAGCTACCACTCCACCATCGGGATGGAACCATACGAGGCATTGTATGGCCGACGTTGCAGATCACCTCTGTGTTGGACAGACCCTGGGGAGTCTACACTCGTAGGACCAGAGATGGTCCAGGCTATGATAGAGAAGGTGCAGATCATCCAGGAGTGGATGAATACTGCACAGAGCCGACAGAAGTCCTATGCTTATAGGAGGTGGAGACCACTGGAGTTTGAGTATGGCGACTACGTTTTCTTACGGGTCTCACCTCAACGTGGACTATGGATATTTGGACGGGGTGTCAAGTTATCTCCGCGCTTAATCGGACCATTCCAGGTTCTCAATAGGATAGGCGAGGTGGATTATCGCCTGGATCTTCCACCTCAGTTGCACCAGGTGCATGAAGTCTTCCATGTATCTCAGCTGAGGAGATACATGCACGACCCGACACATATCATTGATCATGGGGAGTAGGACATCAATGAAGGGGTGACATTTTCAGAGGTCCCGGTGTAGATCGAGGATCGACAGGAGCAGGTCCTACGTGGACGGTCGATTCCTCTATTACGCATCAGGTGGCAGAATGGGAACCTCCAGGAGAGTACATGGGAGCGGGAGGCTCAGATGCATGCACAGTAACCTCATTTGTTTCCCTAGTTTATGATGTATCTTTACGGGGATTTAAATCCATGAGGTGGGAGTAATGTAAAGACCCGTAAATTTCAAGGGAAAATTTTTTTTCCTTAAATTCTTTGGGATTTTACGAGTACGCAGTTTCTAACGGAACCTGATTCTGAGGCCCAGTGTGCCCGGAATCAATTTCCGAAGTTTATCTCAGGTACGTTCAGGGAACGAACGAGAGGGTTTTTATATCTTTTGAACCAGTGCTCGGAATTGAAATCTGAGGGCATCGATGAAACCGCAGCGTCGGTAATTGCTTAAGAGGGCCTTTACCAAAGATGCGTTTGCTCGGGAGTAGTTGTTAAAAATTGTGGATTAATAAAGAATTGAATAAAAATTGTGGAACAATTTTTATTCTTTATCCAAGTGGTTATATCCAACATGGGGTAGTTGGGGTGGGACCCACAAGCCCCTAACTACCTGTGTGAGGATATTGGTGAGGTGGGGCCCACACGAACCCCACCCCTTCACATTCTTTAAAAATACTCTAACCCCCCTCTTAAAATTTGTAACTCATCTTAACTTGTTAAACTTCCTCTTTAAGTGGGTGACCCTTCCTCTCCCCACTCTCTCAATTTAATGCTTTCCAACACACTTTTAATTAATTAATTGAACCTCAAAAATTAATTGAATTAAGTGTTTGATTTTCAAAATTTGAAATGCTTGGAATGAGTAAATAAAATAAGGAAAAACATTATTTTATTTTGGGTTGGCAATTGTGGTGTTAAGAGAAAGGGAAGGGAGCTCTTGAGTTTTGGAAGATCAGTTCATCTTCTTATTGAAGAACTTCTTCTTCAACGAAGAACGCCAACTCTCCGACGAAGAACGTCGACTCGGTGGTTCGGTTTCCCCATCCTCGTCTTCCTCTGCGACAAGGGAGGAGACACTGACGATGATGGAAATGACGCCATCATCCATGGCACTTGACAACCGCGAACTTCCTTCGAGGTAGGGGTTATCTTCATTCAAGTTTTATTTATCGACCTTCATTGATTAAAATTTGGCCGCTTGTTATCATCATAACGGGATGAGATCGGACCGCACAAACACGGCCGATCCTCCTCCCCTTTTTTTTGTTGATCTTCGTTGATGATATTGGCGAAGGCAGCACAGTGCTATGGCACCACGTGGGAACGAAGAGAACCGCGGCCGGAGCGGGCCGCGGCAGTGGAGCGCGGCACCGTCGCGCCATGCCGGTGAGGCTGAAGGAGGCCACGGCCAGGAGCGGGTTGTGGCGGAGGGGCGCGGTACCGTCGCGCCGCACCGGTCGAACAGGAGCCACGACCTAAGGTTGTGGCGGTCTTCAAAGGGGCGACCGGCTGAGCCGGCCGCCGGTGCCACCTGGAGGTGGGACCCGAGGGGGTCCCGCGGTTACACAAGGTCGGCCATCATGGCCGGCTGTTCGAAGGAAACTGGGGGTCGTAACTTCCCAACAGATACCTAGGGCGGACCCCACGGGTCTGTCGTTTCAGAAACAAGGGGGCGGCGCCCCCTTTGCGCCCCGCTCGGCCAACGTCGAGCCGCGGCCGGCTTCCGAGAAGGGCCGCAGGCCACACGAGCTGGGCCGGCCGGGCCGCGCCCCGCTAGGTCGGGCCACGCCAACTGCAGGCCAGGCTTCGCCCAATCGGGCTGGACCCGGACCCGGGTCGGGTCGACCAGGTTCGGGCCGACCCATGGGGTATTGGGTCGGGTCGGACCGGGCCCATACCCCCTATTTTCAGACCAGGTTCATTCAAATGCCCATATCTTGGGCTACGGACCTCTGATCGATGCACCGTCAGTTGATTAAGGATCCTTGGAATGAGAAGGTCGTTTAGGTATATTACACTCAAGGTTTCGGTGAAGTTTGGGTACATCTGGTTTGGTTTGAACCCGAAACCAACCGGGCTCTTGGAGCAGAAACGCTTATAACTTAACGATTGGACGTCCGAATGACGTGCTATCAATTAAGTTGATTTCCTATTAGTGAGATGGTTCTTTTGGCTTACTCCAATCTAGGTTTTGACGCAGCTGGAGTATGGTTAGGTTGGTTTAGCTTAAAAACCAACCGGGCCCCTCAAACAGAAATGCGAATATCTCTCAGACCGGGAATCCAATTGACGCGCTGTTTGTTTCGTTGAGTTCCTTTTGACAAGACGGAACTTCGGGATACATAAACTCTAGACTTTGTGATATTTGATGTATCGAACCCCTTGGATCGTGGAGCGGACCCTCCCGGAATCGAGCGTGTTGTGTGTGGGAACCCTAGAGCTGGCTGCGATTGCGACGACGATGACGACTGTACTTGGATCCTATGTGGGTTTGGCAGCGAGGAAGAATGTACTTGGATCCTAAATGGGTTCAGCAGCGAGGATGACTGTACTTGGATCATACATGGGTTCGGAAGTGATGGTTACTGTACTAGGATCCTACGTGGGTTCGGCAGCGACGACTTATGTACTTGGATCCTACATGGGTTCGGCAGGGGAGATGATTCAGTGGCTACATCTATCATCTCCACCCCTCTTCGTGAGTAGTATACCTTTGTGATAATAGTCTTGACTTTTAATAATTATCTTCGATATGATTTTATTGATTTCCTGTGTGGACTGATTTGTACTTTCCTATGTGGACTGAGTTGTACTTGGGCTCGGGAGTTGGAGCCGAACTGGAATTGACGACTTAGGTATATGTATGGGCATATACCTAAGTAGTGTTAGTTGATACTTCATGTTTGTCTTATTCCTTTTTGGATTATCCTTTTTGGATTGTGGGATGCCTTCGGGGGTCTCGGGGTCCCTACTGAGTATCGTGTACTCACCCCTACACGGTCTATGCCCACACTACATTGTGTTGGTTGCAGACGATGGATAGCGCTGATCGTGGTTAAGGCTTGTGGAGCGGGACAGTACCCAGAGGTGGACTATCAGGAGAGACGTACTTAGACTAGATGTCCGGACCCGAGGAGCCGATGAGACTATCTGTACCCACCCTTCAGGTGGGAATTCCGGAGGACGACTTGGTGGTTGCTACTTTACTTTTTAGCTGTTGTACTTTCTTTTCTCAGTTGTACTGTACTTTCAGTTGGGTTTGTATACTGGCCCATTTACTTTCCAGCACTTAATTTCGTACTCATTTTACTTAGTGTTCACTTCATCTTGCGTACTCTGTGGTTTTTTTTCTTATATAAAGGTAATGCCTTCCCTTTTTTGTTGGGATTTACGCCTTCGGTTCTAGTCGCCAGCCCCTGGCCTATGGAAAGCGGGCTTGGGGTAGTCACGACACGGGCCCTGAGGATGGGTCGTGACAGTCCAAGCCTTAGTTACTTAAATTTTAATTCCTTTCTATAAATAAAATTTTTATTCTATAAATTCCATTTTAATAATAGTTTTTCTAAAAAAAATAATTGAGATAAATTTGATAAATTGGTTTTTTTGACACAATTTGTATTTTTTTAGAAAAGATATGAATTTTTATAAACTAAGTTATTTTAAATAATATTTATTTTAATGAAATAGTATTTTAAAACACTATTATTTAAATATATATATGTTAAAACAATTGTATAATGTCTTATGAAATTTTTGTAAGTGTTGGAAATTTGATCGTGCCTTAAAAACAACTATTTTGTTTAATAAATAAATATTTTTATATTTAAAAGTTAAAATTATCATATTTAGAGAATTTTTATGATAAAATAAGCATAATATTTTAAATTATAACATCAAAATTAGGATAGGGTGAATTTTTGAGAATTTTCTAAAATACTTTAATTTTTCTGTGAATAGTAAAAATATAGTTTTGGGTTTTCAGTATGTTTAATGACGTCATATTTATGTCATAATGATGTAATAATTATTTAAATGTAATACTAAATTAAAAATGAGTTGTTTTATTAATATTAATTATTTTAATAGATTTTAATCAATTTCCAAAACCTCTAAGTGACTTTCCAAAGTTTAAAATGGAAACTTTGACTTTAAAAAACATTACTTTGTAGAAACTTTACTATTTCATAAAAAAATAAGTAATAAAAAATAATTATTAGTTATGGTGGGTTAAAATAACATAAAATTTTACCCAAATTTTCAAAAAAAATAATCAAAAACCATGGGTAATTCAATAGTTTTTTATTTTCTATAACCTAGTTTTCCAAGACCAATATTTATAAATTATTAATCAATTCCTCCATTTTTGCTATAAATAATCACTCATTTATCCATTTAATTTATCTAAAAATCCATACTATATTAATATCTAGTTATTTTCCTCCCAAGGAGTCCCCCAAAGGTTTCCTTAATCCCCCAAGGTTCCATTCCTCGTGATTTAGGAGTAACACTTCAAGGTAATGGAATTATCCTTTTTCTTTAATTCAGGAACATTTTTTGTATATTTCTTCTAAATGTTTTGGTTAATCTCTTTTATTACCCTTGTTATCATAACCTTACTTCCAAATTATGTTTTATCGATGGGATACCCTTTTCCCTCTCATTTTACCCTTTTCTAAAACCACGATTTATACTCATCTTGCTACCAAATTTATTTCTCAAATTTCTATCTTTTACTTGATAAATTCTCTTTTATTTTATTTTTTTGAATACCCAAACTCTTTATTTTCTAGGTTTATTAACCTAGATATTAAAATTATTTATTTTATCCAGTTATTTACATATATTAAACCCACATCCCCTTTTTGGGGGTTAAAAGTGATGTAATGATCATGTATTTAAGAACTTTTATACGCCATGATTTTGATAAGAAACTCATTCTTCATTATCCAAAATTTATTAATGAAATTATTTATTTTTATCTATATGGAACATATTAATTAATTCATTTTAAGGGTATATCATGATAGTTATCCAATGCATCGGTTAAAAAATTTAATCTCTAGAGATGACATGTTTTACGATACCTTGGTGAATAACCTTAGTAATTTTCATTTATGATACCTTGGTGACAAACCTTGGTGATATGTTTATGAATTTATCATTTAAATTTTTTAGTCACATTTCCATTTTATCATTCATGTTCATTTTATTATGATATGCCTCATGATCTCTTGTTCAAACTATATTTTTTTGGATCATGTTCTTATTTATATTCCTCATGATCACATGCTAAATGCTTCCCTTTCTTATTCACTTACTAGGCATCATGCCCACCTATTTCCTTTGATGTATGTCCTTAGGCTATTACATATAGTAAATTTAACTTAGGATGACCCCATGAGTAATCCTTTCAAGTGGATTAAAAGAATGTTTTATGTTTTCATGTATTATTTTCCTAATTTCCAAGAAACTAAATTTTAAAAGATATTATGTTGTGTTACATGAAATGAAAAGTTTATGTAATAAAAAAGTGGGGTTCCATAGTTAATATCAAAGAGATTTTTAGTTATTTGTGGGAATTAGGAATATATATCCTTAGTATGAACCATAGAGAAATTTTTAAACATATAAAAAAATCTTGGTATTTTGGTGAATTATTAAGTAAGTGGTTTCTAAGAAAATGCATCCTTATCTAGTTACTACAAGTGGATGTGGCTCTAAAACAAATATACCTAGGGGTAAAACCTGAAAATTATGCATTTATCTAAACTTGACCGGGAACTATTTCATGATAATGGGCCTTGTGTTTCACCTAGTTTCATACTCCTAGGGGATATTTTTGGTTAATCACAATATTTGTATGAATAATTATGAAGGATATATAGAAAATATAATTTTTATTAGAGAATAACATATTTAAGAATGATGTTTTAAGATATAAAATTATTTTAGAATTATAATATTCTTAAAATAAACACATTCCTTACTAAGGTTTTCTTCTTTTAGAAAATGGCCAGAAATAGGAGGAACCGTGTAAATGATGAGTGCAACTGACTATGCACTATCGGCCCTCTAATAGAATCTGGAATGGAAAAAATCATGATAATGATGAATCAACTATCTTGAGTTATGAATAATAACTTGAATCAATTTGAGTGTCCAGGTTCACCCCGAATGGAAAAATTTGTCGTTGGTTCCTTCATTCATCAACAACCACCTTGTTTTGGTGGATCTACTGACCCATTAATTATTGAACGATGGATTATCTATATAGAACAAATCTTTTCTATACTCTTTTTTTTTAGAAAGAGAAAGTCACCCTAGTAGTATAACTATTATAAGGAGAAGATGTTCAGTGGTGGACACTGATTAAAAACACAATGATAATAAAGGATATTTATGTTATGGAGTGGGAAGAGTATAGGGGAATATTTTTCAATAAATATTTTCCCTATTATATGTGAACAAAAATGGAAAAAGAATTACTAGAACTAAATCATAGTAAAAATGAATCGGTGTGAAGCTATGAGGTGAACTTTACAATATTTGATCGATACACCTCTAGTTTTATTATGAATACTAAGGTAATGGTTGATAGGTTCTTCAATGGAATGAGACCCCATTTGCAGATTAATTTGTAAAATCAAGGATATTAAATCTATGTGAAGATAATGCGGATTAATGTGAAGTTTGAATTGGATTTTGGAGAAACACAGTGGTCACATAAGTCAAATTAAAAGAAGAGAGTTATGGATCCAAATTCAGGGTGGAACTTTGATCACAGAATAGGAGGAAATCAAGTGAAACTTACCACATGCAACAAATGTGGGAAGAAGAATTTGAGTAACTGCTTTATTAGGATTTGAAATTATAAAAGTGTAGAAGAGATGGCCATATATCTTAGAACTGTCTTGGTGAGGTGAATCCTTAATTTCTCAACACTAACAACAAAGGGAAGATGGTGTTGGCCTATCTTGAAGTTCAATGCTTAAAGTTTAGAAATCTTTGGCAATTTTCCAATCAATGTCCAAATAAAAATATAATGAAGGGGAACCTCCATAAACCTTATCAAATTCCAAGGGATAAAGTTCAGGATTTTTATATCATGACAGCTGAAGTAGAGGTTCTAAATGATGTGGTGGCAGGTACACTCATCGTGATCACAAATCTAGCAAGTAATTTATTTGATTTTAGTTCTATAAATTCATTTATTTTATATGTGTTTTAAAATAATATAGAATCAATCCCCGAGATGATATAATTAGAATTATCATTCAAGAATCCTAGAAATATTATACAAGCATAAACAGTGTATATAATCTCTAGTATTGACTTTGGTGAGAATAATCTTATCATAAATATAGTATTCATTCCCATGGTATAATTAGGCATTGTACTAGGGATAGACTAGATATAAAAGTATAATGATAATATAATCTATATAATCAAGTAAATCTCAGTATTCTTGAATGGAAAACCTACAGTTATTTTCAAATGATAAATATCCCAACCTAAGATTTGCCTTAGAGCACCTCTCTTAGCCTTCTTTATAGAGATGATATATGAAGATAGAGAAGGAAATGAAAGTATAAGGATAGAAAATTTCCCCATCATTCATGAATACATTAATGTATTTCCTAAGGAGTTACCTGTAATTCCCCTAGAAAGATAGGTATAGTTCTTCATTTAACTCATACCTGGATCCAAGCTGATATCGAAGACCCCATATAGAATGGAAAATGTGGAGCTAGAGGAATTAAAGAAACAACTTAAAGATCTTTTGGAGATGGGATTTATTTGACCAATTGTGTCTCCTTGGAGAGCACCTATTCTATTTTTAAAGAAGAAGTATGGATTAATGTGGATGTTCATTGATTATAGATAACTTTATGGGATCAAAGTTAAGAATAGGTACCATCTCCCAAGGATTGATGATTTATTTGATTAGATTTGTGGGACTCAATGCTTCTCTAAGATTGATCTTCAGTCTGGGTATCATCAATTGAGGGTGAAGAAAGAATATATTCCAAATACTTCCTTCCAAACAATATATGGGCATTATTAGTTTATTGTTATGACCTTTGACTGTACTGATGATCTTTCTATATTTATGGATTTGATGAATAGATTCTTTAAAGACTGCCTTGATAAATTTATGGTAGTATTTATTGATGATATTTTTTTATATTCCAAAATTCATGAGGATCATGAGAATCATATAAGGGTTATATTGAAAACTCTTAGGAAATATAGGCTATTTTAAAAATTCAAAAAATTTGAATTTTGGTGACAAAAAGTTGTATTCTTCGGGCACATTGTAACAGACAAAGGTTTCAGAGGAGTGGACTCACCCTATAATAGTAACTAAGATTTGTATTTTCTTTGGTTTAGTAGAATATTATAATAGGTTTTTGAAAAAAAATCATGAATTTCTAATTCAATAACCAAGTTAAATCAAAAAGTAGCTAAGTTCATCTCGAAAAAGGAGAAAATTTCCAAGAACTAAATAATAGATTGGTTACTATGCCTATGTTAACTCTACCCTCTATCAGAGAAAGTTTTTTTATTTATAGTGATGCATATATGAAATGGATTGGGTGTTTCCTCATGAGAAATGATATGGTTATTGCTTATGAATCTTGGCATTTAATGCCTCATGAGTAGAATTTTCCTACGCATGACCTGAAGCTAGATATGATTATCTTTTCTCTAAAAATATGGAGGCACTATATTTATGGGGAGAAATGTGATATATACACAAAACACCAAATTTTGAAGTATATATTCACATAAAAGGAATTAAACATGAGACAAAGGAGATGGTTAGAACTTCTTAAATACTATGACTATTCAATTCATTATCACCTCATAAGAACAAACAAATTTACCGATTCATTAAGTAGGAAAGACCCTATTATGATGGAAATGATGAGGATTTAAGGAGATAAATTGATCAAGGGATTATTAAGGTTAGACATGGGGATAATGAGGGAAGGTATATCATAAATCATATGCCAAATTATTTATCAACCATAATTACTTGATAAGATCAATAAATATCAAAGATAATATCCTTTTTTACAATAGAAGATAGAGGATATCAAGAATGGGAAGTTTCCTAAGTTCAATATTGATCAAGAATTTGTACTAAAATTTCGTACAAGGTTATATGTTCCATATTTCCCAGGCATAAAGAAGGAGCTTATGGATGAATCTCATAGCTCTACATTCTCTATACATCCTAGAATCACTGAAATGTATATGGACCTTAGTGATCATTATTGGTGGGATAATATGACATAGGATATTGTCAACTACACTGTAAGGTACTTGGTATGTTATCAAGTGAATGTGGGGTGACAACTTCCTAAAGGGGTATTGAAACCACTACCCATACTAACATGGAAGTGGGAAAATATCACTAGGGAATTTGTTATTGGTCTCCCAAGAACATCCAAAGGAAACAATTTGATATGGTTTATAGTTGATCAAATCACCAAGACTGTCCATTTTAATACTATTCAAAATGATTTCTCTCTTGACCAAATTTCCAAGATATATATAAAGTAAGTGGTGATGTTTCATGGTTGTAATATCCCTAACCTAGGAGCTACTAAACCAGTGCCCCGAGTCGGGTCATCACATGACCTCAATCACACCTCCCCGTATGCCAGAGGCTACCGACTAGTGGAGAGTGTCTAATAAGCCATGTGGAGAGACCATACCCTCTTTACCAGAGTAGTCCATAGCAGTTAACAATATAAATAGTGGAAATAATATGTAATAACCAATAAACATTCATAACCAAACATCTCCCAAAAGTGGGTACAAACCACAAATCAACATTAACCATGTCATGTCATGATAATAGTACCAAAATGAAGAAAACCCAAAATAAAGACAACCAGATGAATCCCCAAAATGGTCTTGAATCCAAGTCTGGATCATCATCCATGCACTACACCAAACTGAGTGTTTAGCGGTGGTTTTTTAGCGGTGGTTCAGTAAACTGCCACTGATTTTTTTAAATAATTTTTTGGCAGTTTTTTATAAACTGCCACTAAACAATTAAAATTTTTTACAAACACTACACTTTCCCCCTCCCTCGACACCCCCGACCCCCCGAAACCCCCAACCCCCCCCCCCCCCCCACCCCGATGACCCCCCCCCCCCCACCCCACCGACTCCCCAAAGCCCTAGCCACATCGCCACCACTAACCGGCCCTCGCCACGCCTCGCCTTGCCATGCCTCACCTTGGCATTCCTCTTCAGCCCTCATCATGCATCACCTCACTGTGCCTCGTTGCGCCTCACCTCGCCATCCCTCACCTCACTACCTGTTGTCACCCATCATTAGTATTCTTGCATTTACAACATGATTTTTTGTTTTATGGTCTGATATGAAAGATAAATGTTACATTTACATGATTCTGTGTTTATATGGCCTAATATGATTCTGTGTTTTATGATTCTATGTTTACCTCTATTTAAACTAAAAAATTACATGTTAATAATTTACCATTATGCAATTATTTTGAAAGAAGGTTACACTTGTTCATAATATAAGTTACTTTACCCTTATATCATAGTTATGTAAGGGGGTTACCCTAGTATTATATGAGATTTAAATTACTCTTATTTCCTAAATATGAAAGTTTTTTTATTTAATTTACTGGTTTTTTTATTTTCCCTCCTTGGTGGACTTTGAGAAAATGATACCTTATAAAATTCTATTTGGTCTATACAATTAACCTAGGAGTAAACTGATGCATGTAAGTATGAGTTATATGGTTCCCAGTAAGAACATTGATGCATTATAGTGGTTTTAAACATATTTTTTTCATCACCATGTATGAAATTGATTGTGTTTTTCTATCATTACATTTTAGTAAGGGTATGAAACACTACACAACGCTTACATATGCATATATTATTGTACCACTAAAGTTGTTCGGGAGAGATAAGTGGAAATAATTTGAGTATTTTATACCCACACCCAACATGTTAACTTTAATTGTTTGTGTAAAATTTACATGTCATGATTCATATAAAGGAAAGGTCAAAATGATGAATGGTGGATGTCGAAGAAAGTTTAGAAGAAGAGTGTGAAAAGAAAAATCAGAGTTGACACTTAGTACTATTTTGATGGCTCTGATATCTGTTTATTTACTATTTTTTTGGAACCTATTACTATATATTATTAACCTAATGTGAGATAATTAACAATGTATACATATTAATCTTCTCATATATTAATTATATATCATTTTTGGATGTGTGTCCATATGATAGTAGTTTCTTTTCAATTTACTTTATACATGTCGAATGGTTTTTATTATTTTTTATTTATTAATTTATGATTCCATCATTCTCTATGTATTATAAAAGATATATAATAAAATATACAGGATTTTATAGGGGTCCTTAGTAGGTCCCTATTAGATTTGTACCTCTTTCTTCAATCACTTTATTCTTTACTAAGTAATGGGAGTGACCGGACAGGGGGATTCTGACTCTGGCTTAGGTTTCCATTATGGTTTTTCAACCTCACATGCATTTTTTCCTCATTAATTTTGTATTTTATAGTCATAATAGTTGAACTAATAAGTTGAAAATAGTTTAGGGTAACAATACTTGGACCATAGGGTTGCATATAGTCTAAGGTCATAATGCTGGAAATATGAATCCTAGTGTAATGTTATAGACCATGAACTATAGTGCTGCAAATAGTTTATGGTCATAATTCCTAGACCTAAGTTGATCCCCCAAAGAGTGGTTTTTATGACACTGGAGGGTTTAAAACCAATAAAAATTGTATTCCTAGTAGTACCTACAGCAATCAAGAGAATATAGGGTTATGGCATAAATAAATTGAAATTAGGACTTTATGAACCTATGAATTAATGTGCTAATGATGGTGGAATAAAAAGGGGGAAACATTTATTGATAAAAAATCTTACTCTATTACTTGGGCATGATGACCTTTATGACTAATAAACATTTACTCATAAAAAATATTACTCTATTACTTAGGCATCAACATGTATAGTTTTCTGAAACCACCGAAACTCGGTTCATCCTCTTAAAACACAATACTTTCATTATGACATAGAGATACCTGAATTTATATTTCCACTAAATATAGTAGAACTATCCTATATAGTTTTACATCCATCATGAAATGTGGAAAATATGGTTTCAATACATCCCCTTATATATGGAATTCATTTATTTATTTCACATCTTACTCCAACCACATAAAAATATAGAGTATAAAATCTTGTATTCATTGTTGTCTCATGGTGAAACCTAGTTCTATTTCTATGTTACCTATAACACCTCATCTCACTACGTATACACTATATAGCCTATATGACTGTTAGGCCTTAAAAGTTCCTCACACCATGGGCATAGTCCTTTTGGGTTTGACCATTTTTATATGATACTCCACCTATCAAACATTTCATCATTTACTATGGTGTCATGTTTTTTTTAGTATTTTTCAACTATATATCAACATGTTTAACAGAACCTACTTTGATGCTTAATTTTAGACCTAGAAAAAATTTATATCATTTGTGGATATTTTATAAATTCAACAAATATTTTGATGGAATCCTCAAGAGAATTCTATACAACTGGTTGTAGTAAGAAGGAAATATAAAACCTTATTTAAAATGATTCATTATTTTTCATTGTTATGTATATTTTGTTTGTTAGTACTGTGCATATATTATCATTTATATTTTTTTTCCTGTATAATTTGTTTGGAATATATGTTCTGAATTTAATTTTATTTGATTAAATGATAGGAATTCCAAGGAGGAAGTGTTATATTATTCCATAGACCACACTGACAAATGATGATCTATCTATATCCCTCCCTATATAATCTGAGACAGCATCTTCTTTCACCCTTGAACCATATCTCACACCCTCTGTGAGTGTCCCATCAGTGGCTCAGTCAAATAATTCTCATTCAGAAACCTCAGTAGTGAGGGAGTAAGTCTCCACTCTTAGTTATCCATGGGGATATTGGAGGGTGACTTTTATAGGTAAAAAATTTAATATGAATAAATTTATTGCACTTTTTTTATAATAACTATTTGTTCATAAAAGATGTAAATAATACAACTATAGAGAAAAATATGAAAAGTTCATATGTATGGAATCTAACCAGAATAAAGATAGTTGTCCCATTTGATTCCTATGGGGTTCCTACAGATGATGCTGTAGGATTACTTTTCTAGATTCTAGGCCAGCTGGTTGTGAAGCCAGTTTCCCTTCTGATTACGTATGATGATTGGAGGCATATGCCTTCATCTTGTAAAAATAAAGTTTTTGATTCAAAAATAAAGATAATTTTAATACATTATGGTGTAATTGAATTTCATTATTTTATTAAATTCTAATATTTTCAAAATGGATATCTATGTACATATGTTTTTCCACTTTACGATTGCTAATGTGCTAGTGCAAAAGTGGACTTTGAAAAATCTAGGAAAGAAATATAAAGATTTTAAATGGATATTATGGAGAGATGTCAATGATACTTCATTGATCACCCAACAAATGTATGACAAGGTACCCAATGGGGTACCTAGAGAGCAATAGAAATTTTTTATTGACAGACATCGTGATGAGAAGCACATGGTATTTAAATATATAATATTATATTAATATCATTTTACATTTATACATGTATATGAAAAGGAGATAAAATTTTATACATTACTATTAAATTACATTTTATTTTTTTTAGGATCTTTCAAGGAAGAATGCATCGAGTCAAGCTAAGCAAATCATCCCTCACACTGCAGGGTCAAAGAGTTTTTCTAAAATCCAATCAACTCTGGTAATATTTTCATTAATTTAAATATTTATAAGATAATATTATCTATTTAATATATTAAATTCTTAATTTATATTTTTTTAGTGTAGTCACAGAGTTTAGGGAACCAAGCATCCCGAACAGAAGTGTGGTTGGATGTTCATAAAAAATCTGATGGGAGCTTTGTTAATGAGTTTGTCAAAGAAGTTGGGGTATGAATTAATTTTTCATTATAATAACTTATTATAAATTTTCAC
The DNA here is from genome assembly GCA_963277665.1 of Viscum album. NCBI lineage: Eukaryota > Viridiplantae > Streptophyta > Magnoliopsida > Santalales > Viscaceae > Viscum > Viscum album. The sequence goes on from OY728148.1 coordinate 743,959,733, forward strand.
TTTATTAATATATATTTCTTATAATATGATTGATATTTGATTTATAGGTAAAAATTAAAGAACTATGGGATGCCAATCCCGCGCAATCCTACTCAGTATCCCAGGATGACTTAGTTGGTAAAGTATTTGGGAAGGAGTATACTGGTTGAGTGCACGGGATGGGTTTGGGACCCTTACCATCTGAGGTATTTAGCAGACCATCAGGGAATGAAGATGCATCTACTCTTGGTTGTATTCACTCCCTAACCTGAGATTCTCAGAGAGATTTTGTTTATATGAAAAACACAATTCAAGAATAGGGGGATCATATATCCACTTTATAGAGAGCGTTGGTTGATTTATATCAGAATACAACTAGATATGTCCTTGTTGATATTGCATCGATGATGGGTGTTGAGCAGGTAAATCACACAACTTCAAAATCATTTAGTTTTCTAACATTTATTGGTTTTAAGTTTAAATATAAATATTCAACATTATTTAATTTTCAATATAATTGTCTTATAGGTGTCGGTAGCAAGAAGTATAGATGTATGTGGAGAGGGTGATGAGCAGTTTTCATCATTGGACAGTGATTAGTGGTCTTGTTGATATATTAGAAAAACATGGAAACAAAGGGTTTGTTCATGTATCATGTGCGGCATAGAGTAGTCACCTGAAATTTTCATGACCTAACATTTTCATGATTTCCCATGTTTGATAAAGGCATTGGAATTTGATATGTCTTGATGATTTAGTAAGGTAGTGAGTATATAATTTTTAGAGTATGAAGTTGGTGGAGTATGAAGTAATCTATGTTTCATATGGAAGAAAGAGATATTTAATATTTTAATTTGAGTTATGTTAGGATGTATATATTATTATTTTAGACTAACTATTATGTTGTTTATTTGATTCATTTTGTTCACATTAGAAACACAAACCTCGGAGCCGTGTCATTCAAGGATGGGGCCCACAAATGTTGGGTCGATCGTTGACCACATTCAAAACATGGGAATGATCACTTTTAATAAGAGATCCTTTGAGGTGTGTGTCCTAGATGGTAAGTGAGCCTATTTTGGCCATGTTCCATCACTATAGGGGAGAATAATACTTGGTGGATGATGGGAATCCAAATTTAAAGATACCTATGGATGTGAACATTAAGTGATTTTTGGGTAGATTTCAATGATTTGGGAGCTACACCACTATGTTATTGAGAACATTTAGTAAGCCTATATATAAGAGAGATTCAACCACATTATCAAGGGGAAGGCCCTGAGGTTAGTCATTATTTGGGATAGAACTAAGATATGTAATTTTTTTCATCTATTTATATCCCATGAAACTTAGAATCCATCCATATGTAGTTTTGAAAATAAATTTGGTAGATAAACATCATTATAATAGAAAGTCCTATCAGGAAAGGGATAGAATATCATGCTTGTTACATACTATTACAAGATGTTAAATGTTAGGATAGGTAGTTTAAATTATTGTAGATCATATGTTTGTGCTATGTAGTTTGAAGTATTACAACTCAAACATTGGTTCTATAGAGTTTAAAGTCTTCGATTTAGATCTATGAAACATTGTTATATGGTTAAGATGATATGGTTTAGATTATTCTGTGATATGATCTTTGTACATGGTTTTTTTATGAAACATTGTTAGAATGTTGACTAATGAAAATTGTTATATGGTTTAGATTATTCTGTTATATGTTCTCTATAAAAGGTTTTTTTTAGGGTACTGGTATAGGGGCTGCAGAATCTACATCATTTTTTTATTTATAAATCTACATTTAGCGGTGGTTTAAACCACCATTAACGAAATGGACCATATTTAGTGGAAGTTTAAACCACTTATATAGGTTGATATTTTTATTATCATAGATGGTTAAAACCACCACTAAATACATGTGTGTTATTATTTAGCAGTGGTTTTGGTGGTTTTAGCGGTCGTTTTCATGTACAAAAATGGAAAAAAAATAGCGGCATTTCAAACCACCGCTAAATACATTAAATTTTTTTACATGAAACCACCACTAAAACCACAAAACCAATGCTAAATATGTTCACTTTGAAACTTTCCAGAAACCACCTCTAAATTGAAGAAACTGCCATGTGTTGGATGCCGACACCTGATTTAGCAGCGGTTTTATAAAACCATCACATAAGAATATAGAGGCAGTTTAAACTGATTCTATGTGGTTATTTTCTTGTAGTGATACATATCCCAATCCCAACTCAACTCCCTAGAATCAGGACCTTACCCTTATCTAAACCTGCGATAATGAAGTCTTCTCGATTACCCAACAACAGATCGAGTAGTGTGTGAGTACAACTCAGTAGGCCACCATCAACGGTGTCTAAAAAATATCCAGTCTAAACAGATAGTGAAAAAAAAGTATGAGGTGAATGGTAAGATGAACAAAATGGAAACTAGGGTTCCATTAGATAACTAAGTACACTTTAACCATTTCTATCTTTATTACCATTTTCATCATTTAAACCATCTTCATCACTTAATCCCTTTTATCATGTGTTCCATGGGTTATGTATATACATTATCTACACATGAGTCTATGGAAATAAATCACTATGAATAAGAGAATAAATCAATTACCTATCTCTCTAGGGATAAACACATCACATCAATACATTATTCTCACCTCAAAGCCTCGTTTTGGGTGGAATGCAACCGTTATGGGAATAGATCCTCTATCCCCTTCCCTAACCCATGTATTTTGGGGTAGAGTTTAGAGTCTCGGTTTAACTCGACCCATGGGTATAGAACCTCATGTCAATACCCCACACTACCAAGCCATGTGTGCATGCTTATATATATCCATCAACCATATATACCATATCACCAACCAAACATAATCCAAACACATGATAATTACATTCTATAACCATCAACATATGAATTAATACTATGCCATAACCCATTAACACGTTTTCCATTTTCATTACATTTTCATTTATCCCAATTCTCATTCTTGTGCCTTAACCCATTGAGTATATTCAAAAATTACCATACATAATCAAATATTCACCAATTACCATACATTATCCCATTTATCATTTCACAATCATTTTCCCACTTATGAATTTCAAGTATAATTCTTATTTCACATAGCATAACCACTTTATTACACTCAACCCATTAGGTATACCCTATAATTCCCATGTATTAACCCATTACACATATTCATCAATTCCCTTATGAAACCATTTATATTTTCTCAATTCACAATGCATTTCCAATTTAACATGTTCATAATTCCATATATACTAGTCCTTTTAGTCATTTCAAGATAATTCATAAACCATTTAACATAATCTTCATTAACCTAATTAAAACACTTTAAATCTATGCCAAACAACCCCTTATGTTGTTATCAAAACTTAGTCACAAATATCAATATTCCATTTTCAATTCAACTAAACATATTAATATGGTCAATATGTGATCTACATTATCACACGTTAACTCTACACTTAACTTCACCAATTCTAGGCTTAGAAATGTTAGTGTACCCCATGGGTGGCCCTAAATTATTATAATCATCCTCAATACATCCCACAGAGATCATGAGGGTCACTGATAGAAAAAACCACTATACCAATGGTTTGGAACTATTGTTATAGGTCTCTAAACTGCTGGTATAGCCTATACCAATGGTTTGGAGGGTCATTGGTTGTTATGGAGTCAGTATAGGTTTATACCAATGATTTTGGGAAAACCATTGGTATATGTCATATAAAGAACCTATATGAATGGTTTTATAAAATCGTTGGTATAGGTAATGTAAAAAATGAAACCCATCATGGTTTTGATCCCATCATCTCCCCTTTATAATCCAACAACCTAACCACTAACCTAATATAACTTTTGTGAACATAATTTCATAAATATATATGTATATATATATTCATAAGTATTTTAAATTTTGATTTATTTAATGTTATTTGAGAAAATAATCCATAAAAAATACAGGTTTCTATACCAACGATTCTCAAAACCATTGGTATAGGTTCTTTGATAATTTGATCTATAATAATAGTTTTTGTGAAGTCGTTGGAATAGGGTGGACCTATCCCAATAGTTTTGGGAAAATCGTTTGTATAGGGTCTCTATAATGGACCTATACCAACGGTTTTAACCAAAAACATTAGTATAGGTCTTAATTAGGGACCTATACCAATGTTTGTGGATAAATTGTTGGTATAAGGTGTCTATAAGAGACATATACCAATGGTTTTGTCCAAAACTATTACTATAGGGTCTCTCCATGGTGCCTATACCAACAGTTTCTCTAAACCATTGGTATAGGGTCTCTTTAAGGTACTTATGCCAACAGTTTGGTCCAAATTTTTAGTATAGGTCCGTTGGTATAGCTCCTATTTCTAGTAGTGGGTATAAATCATTAATTATCCAACTATTTTACCGAATATTACTCAAATTAACAAATTCACAATAGTATGGATGTAAGATCTCAATACACATGAAAAAATCTATAACAAAACTATGGGATATAACTTTTAGACCACCTACCTCGAATCCAATGATGAACACACTATTAATCATGGTCTTAGATCCTAATTAAAAATCCCTTTTAATCCCCAACCTAAATTCCACCATAAAAAGTGGGTTTTAGGGATTCAGAAGAATATGGAAGAAACTACAAACCTTAATCCAAAAAAAAGAAGTAATAGGAGAGTTTAACTTACTCAGGGCTTAGATCCAAAACCAACGATGCTCCAAACATCCAAGAATCAAATTAGAACCACCCTTGAGAATATTGGGTCGATTTGGTTCATCCTTAGGGTTGAGAGGGGAAGAAATGAGGGAGAAATTGAGTGAGAATTAAAAATACCGAAGTGGAAATTTTTTAAAATTTTCAAATTTTAAATTGGAACACAATTTACTTGCATGGTTTTCCAAAACATATTCAAACCACTGGATAAGGGGAGTTGGATCACATGGTTCCCTATGGTATCCTACACGGTTTACATATCATGCGCCAACCATGTGAAATTTCACTGTCTCAAGCCGCACGGTTTGTCCTTCCCCTCACATGGTTTCCACTAACCGTGCGCAAACCGTGCATCATGCCCAGAAAGCTCCTTTTTCCTTATCTATCATGTTCTAAACCCCTGTAACACCCTCGATCCTAATAAAAAAACAAGGGAATCATTTATTTATCCAAAGATAAGAGACGTAAACTAAAACTTAAACAAAAACATACTTTAAGAAAATATGGGATCTTACAACCTCCCCACCTTATAACAGCTCGTCCTCAAGCCATGCTCCCAAGCATCACTGAGCTTATGAGGTGAAGATATTGGTCCAATGAGCCCTCATATCCTTCTACCCTTCCCAAGTTTCCTTATTAACATTTCCATGCTTCCATAAAACCCAAACCAAAGGCATAGTCTTTCCCTAAAAAACTTTCTCACTATGATCCACAATACAAACCAGACACTTCTCAAGGATGCATCAACTTCTACCATACACTAACCACTACAAGATTGTAATTAAAAATTAGGAAATAATTTCTAATTCATAGCACATGTAAATATCATGCACAAAATCATAGCATAGTGGAGGAACCAATCGGTACCCCACATATCTGATCCTCTTCGCAACTCATTACTTGAATCACTTGGCATCATTTTACTCTGTTTTCAAAACTCTAACGATAACCAAAACTTGATATCACCCAAAGAAAAAAAATGTGGTCTTTACAACCAAATTTCCTAACTTATGTCAATCCACCACTCATTTTTTGATGATCCCATTCCATAACCATACATCCAATCGCAACCAAAACTATTGGGGCACTCAATAGATTAAATTCATGCCAACACTCATTGTCAGAGAAAACTCACATGAACAGTGATCACTCGAGTCTCTCAAACTCAGAACTCTGATCATTACATTGACCAAAAACTTGTCCATTATAGTTCTATCCACCATATTTCATTGTTTTTTAACCTAAATATCAAATAAAGACCACCATAATCTTAACTCAACTTTCACAATTTACCTCACATGTTCTGATTCACCGTTCCTGAATATCCATACGGACACCTCCCTGAATTGGAATACAACTTTGCCATTGGAACCATATGGGAGGAAATTTTTACACCATCCATGCAAGGAATAAGATAAACTTGATATCACTTGATTATGACTTCATTTTCAAATATCACTTGCTGCTAAAATATCAAGCTGTAAGTGGGTTGTGCTCACCACACCCATTCCCTTTTACCATTTCGTGTCGGACCACCCCTGACTTTCTTGTCCCCAAATACCCATCTCCCAATCCTAGAATTTTACCCATTTTCACATATCTAAGTCGCATACTGACTAGAAGCCTATGGACATCTTTCAACACACCAACCGATTTCATTTCCTAACTTCTGGTAGAATTCCTCCATCACAATGTCACTTCCCTCCAACCATCATTGAGTTCCACCACACCCATCAACATTCCCAACACAAGAAATAATACTAATCGTAAAAAGGGATAGGTTCTCACTCATACCCATTCCAAAATTTGAAATGTAATTCTCAATTAAAAACATCCACCGAAGGTGATTTACAAATCTCCACATCATCCCCCCACTCCTAGCCAAGTCGAACTATCCCTGGAGGACTCATCCTGGAATACTTAGCTACACCATTGTCATGAAACTACATCACATGGAAAAGGTTCCCTCAAAATTCAATACATTAAAATACCACCTAAATACACTTACCTGAGTCTAAACCATTTTCATGTCTTACCACCTCCCTCAATGGATTTAATGTAGAAATCTTGAATTTTTATTTGGAAATACCTTAAGCCCAAAGCCACCTCTTGTCTCAAACAACCGCCATAATCTAGGACCACCTAGCCTTTCTGAGAGACCCAACATGAACCTCATGGGTTCCTCATTGGAATTATAATGCCACTACATCAACTCAACATTCTCCTCCCTACATCCAATACTAAATTATCACTCCCCACCTTAGGAGTGTTGTCACTGTCACTTTTCGCAGGGAATTCCAACCACTATGGTTCACACTTGATCATAGTCTGAACCCCAAAACTTAGATATGGTTGTCTAGATACTCCCATAATAAGAAAATGGACATCTCCCAGTTCCCATTCCCAGATTCTATGAATGGAACCCAGAGCATTCATTGACCCCTATTCTATCCTGAGGACCTTACCTTTAAACCGTCAATGGTGCACATCCCACCTTCCAGCTTCACATATACCGCCCCAAGGGTGTAAACTCCATGATTTCCTCATCCAACCAAAATATCTTCAGTCTTATAAGAATGAATCCAAAGCTTTCTAAGTGTACCCGATATTATTTCAATATGTTGGGCATGATCGTCACTAGCTAGAAGTATGCTAATAAGTTGCTGAAGAACACCACCCTAACTTATCCCATGATGAAGTCAACTCCATCAATGGGATGTCATGTTCTGCTAAGAATTTTGGGTTTCCATACCCACACACATCTCATCAGCACTTAACCACCACCCCTCAAGCATTATTTTCAACAAAGACTCGCCATAATTCTATGACATCCACCAAGCAGATGTGAACCAACATTTCCTGTGGCACTACTTCCACCACACCACTCAATTTATTTTGGTACATCCCTAATAATTAAAAATTAAAACACAATGTTCCACCACACGAATAAAAACCAATGGTCTATTGCATGACCACACTTCTCAATTTGGTATCATATAGATCAACTAACTCTTATCCTAATTGATATCACACCTTACCAACGCATGCCCATGTCTGGACCTCGTTAGAATCCTCAAGGTTTCGCACTTTCCTGCGACTACACTTAAGCTGACTTTAGTTCCCACAAGATAAGCATCACCTAATCATATCTCAATTCCCACTTACTCACCTAATCATTCCTCTGGTCAGTCAGCCTCATCAATCCCAACGTGTTCTCTACATATCACCCAACAACCAAACTATTCATACAAACAAGCTCAGCCACGTAACCACCCTCACCTCAGGTGTCACCTCCAAAACAAAGGCATCTAACCTTGCTTCAGTCACCCTTGTCTATTCTGACCAAAATCAAAATTGAGGTATCCATTAGTCATTATTCAAATAGATGGTTTAGGCATCCTCAAGATACAACCCTTTGAAACTAAACACACAACCTACCACAAACACTCAGGTGCCCTTCTGAAAGAACTATAGAACAATCATACCATTCACTAAAACTTTATGGTACTCATATGCATCAATTACACCTCTAAAGCATCTCCCATGCTTCATATTCCAAGGCACCTACATCACTAGATATACTTCCATGAGGTCACCCTTAATTTTCTAGGAACTGTCAACACATAACCACAACTCGGGTCATATCACCAAACCATCAACCTTCCCAGTTAGCCCTTTAGTCCAAACCCACACTAGGTAACACTTTCTATGTCCCACTATCAAGTACAAAACATCCACCTATGAAACACACACCAAAAATCACTAGAAACCCTATTCGATCTCTCTCATAGGTCACCTTGAAGGCCAAATGATGCCAACCCCCTAAACTGGAGTCACAAAAAGAAAACCCCATTGTTCCTCTCTCCCAAACATACACATCAAGTTATGAGAAAATAAATGTTCATGAAAAGCACTCCCACCCTCATTCTAATACGCACTGTGACTAGCACACTAAGCGACCATTTACTCTAGGTTCCATGCCAAAGGTAATCGTACACATACATCGTCACTATGATCCAAACACCCTCTTTGGGATCCCAAAACACAACTCATGAGGTCCCTACTCACAACGTCACCAAAACCCAGGCACCATCCTTAAGGTCAAGCATGCACTCTATATGGTCATGACCCACAAGAGTTTCCACACTCACATTATTGAACAATTCCTTACGACCCAAAGTCCACAAGCCTACCAAGGGTTCCCTAATCACATATCCTATTTCATATCATAACCAGCAAGACCTCACAACCCAAATTCAAGGCCTCAAAATAGGGCACTCTCACTTCCCCAAACCACCCATACAAGGGTAAAATCGATAACACAAGGAATACCCACTACCCGGTTCGTCTAAAATTTACATCATTATACATCCTTTTATAATTGAATCCACCATTTTTCACTCAAGAATTCACATTTTAAACTCTCCATTCACCCAAAATTTCAAAATTCCCTAACTTATTCAAGACCATAATTCAAAACATTCTCCTCAATACACACTTAGAAGAATGATCAAAAAGATTAATCCACAGATGGAAAAGATCTTACACTATCAAACTTAAACAAACCACTCCACATACACTATCCCAACGGTCATCATCACACTTGGAAAACTACACTCCGTTATCCCTTCAATGGGTCATGGTCAACATAGGGTAAACCAAATTACTTAATCACAAGTCTTTCATCAAATACCTTTTTAAACCAATTCCTCTTTCAAAACACAAATAGTTTCTCTTAGTCACATTCCCCATTTCATAACTTGTTACAATCATCATTTTAACTCATTTAACCTTTCCTTATGAAAAATTCATTAACCATTTTAAAGTCACTATGTAAATCTATCTATTTTAGACACCATTCAATATTTACAATTTATCACAACCCAAAATTTTAACCCGGTCATAACATTTCTTTATACACACAATTCCTTAACTATTTATTTACATTATTTTCATTTACCCACTTGAGTTACCATTATTAGACACCATTTTCTTCAAATTTTTCAAGGATGTAAAATGTACTCTATGCTCTATACCCCACAAACTCATACCATGTGTTCCTATCATGATGTATTCCACCTATATCCTTATGTGCCTAAAATGATGCATGAATGAACAACCTCATTCCATTCTAGCCATGAGAAAAATATCATAAATAGTCACATCACACAAAATTTGAATCACCCAATGGTGAAATATCATTCAAATGTAACAACACATACCAAGAATGATAATTACCACCCTGGGTGAATTGGGTTTTCCCTCATACATGGGTTAGTTACTCCCAAGAACGAGATCATTACCAAGGCCCAACATATCCTAGCCTCATTTCTATCATCCCAAGAAATAATACCATAGAAAATAAATTCTCTGATACCAATTTATAATGTCCCTGACCCAAGATCCATTAAACCAGTGCCCCGAGTCGGGTCCTCACATGACCTCAAGTGCACCTCCATGTACGCCAGAGGCTGCCAACTAGCAGTGAGGGTCTAATAAACTACATAGGGAGACTATACACTATTTACCATAAGAGGATACAATAGTTAACAATATAAATAGTGTAAACAACATGTAATAACTAATAAACATGCATAGAAGACATCTCCCAAAATTGGGTACAAACCAAAAATCAATATTAATCATGTCATGTCATACTAATAGTGCCAAAATGAAGGAAATACAAAATAAAGACAACCAGTTGTATCCCCAGAATGATCCTGACTCCAAGTCTGGATCCTCATATATGCATTTACCAAGCCTGAATCAACTCCCTAGCACTAGGACCTTGCCCTTATCCAAACCTACAACAATGAAGTCTACTCGATTACCTAATGGAGGCCCAAGCGGGGTGTCAGTACAACTTAGTAGGCCACCACCAACGATGTCTACAAAATATCCAATCTAAAAAGATAGTACATACTAGTATGAGGTGAATGGTAAGATGAATAAAAGGACAAATATAATTCCATTACATAACCAAGTACACTTAAACCATTTCAATCTTTATTACCATTTTCATTATTTAAACCATCTTCGTTACTTAATCCCTTTTTATCATGTGTTCCATGGGTTAGGCATAAACATCATCTGCACATGGGTCTAAGGAAATAAATCACTATGAATAAGGGAATAAATCAAGTCCCTATATCACTAGGGATAAACACATCACATCAACACCTTATCTTCACCTCGAATCCTTAGTCTGGGTGGCATGCAACCATTGGGGGAATAGATCCTCTGTCCCCTTCCCTAACCCATGCATTTTAGGGTGGAGTTTAGAGCCTCATTCTAACTCAACCCATGGGTGTAGAACCTCATGTCAATACCCCAAACTACCAAACCATGTTCACATGATTACATATATCCATCAATGATATATACCATATCACCAAAAAAACATAATCCGAACACATGACAATCACATTCCATAACCATCAACATGGGAATTAATAATATTTCATAACCCATTAACACATTTTCCATTTACATTATATAGTTGTTTAGTCCAATTTCCATTCTCATGCCTTAAACCATTAAGTATATTAAAAAATTCACATACATTATCCAATATTCACCAATTACCATAAATTAGAACATTTATCCCATTTATCATTTCAAAAGCATTTTCCCACTTATGCAGTTCAAGTACAATTCTTATTTCACATATCACAACCACTTTATTGCATTAAACCCATTAGGTATAACCAATAATTCCCATGTATTAACCCATTACACATGTTTATAAATTACCTTATGCAGTCATTTACATGTTCTCAATTCACAATCCATTTCCAATTTAACATGTTCATCATTCCATATATTCTAATCCTTTTAGGCATTTCAATATAATTCATAAACAATTTAACACAATCTCCATTAACCTAACTAACACACTTTCAATCCATGCCAAAAAAAACCCTTATGTCATTATCAAAACCTAGGAACAAATATAAATATTCCATTTTCATCTCAACTAAACATACTAACAAGTTCAATATGAGCTCTACATTATCGCACGTCAACTCTAAACTTAACTTCACCAATTCTAGGTTCAGAAATGTCAGTGCACCCCATGGGTGTCCCTAAATCATTCTAATCATACTCAACGGATACCATAGGGATTGTGAGGGGTCTAAATCATTAATTATCCAACCATTTTACTAAACATTACTCAAAGTAACAAATTCACAACAAGAGGGAAGAAAGATCTCAACACACATGCACAAATCTATAACAAAAATATTGGATATAAATTATAGACCACCTACCTCGAATATAATGATTAACGCACAATTAATCAGGGCCTTAGATCCAGATTCAAACACCCTTTGAATCCCCAACCTAAAATCCCCTAAAAAATAGGTTTTTAGGGATTTAGAAGAATATGGGAGAAACTACAAACCCTAATCTGAAAAAAGAGAAGCAAGAGGAGCGTTAGACTTACCTGAGACTTCAATACACAAGAAAAGGTGCTCCAAATAGCTAAGAATAAAATTAGAACCACACTTGGTAAGATTGGGTCAATTTGGTTCGTCCTTATGGTTGAGAGGGGGAGAAATTAGTGAGTAATTGGGTGAGACTTAAAATCCCAAAGTAGAAATTTTGTAATTTTTTCAAATTTTAAAGGGGTGCATGGTTTACCTGAACGGTTTTCCAAACCATGCACAAGACACTCCCTAAGGTTATTTGGGTTGTAAAATTACCTGGGGAGTCCCACATTATTTACAAAACTTATTCCAACCATACATAATTCCATTGTCTCAAGCTGCACAGTTTGGCCTTCCCCTTGCACGGTTTGCACTGACCATGCATAAACCGTACAGAATGCCCAGAAAGAACCTTTTTTCTTCTCTTTCATGTCCTGAACCCCTGGAACACCCTCGAGCTTCCTCGTGAACTTTAGAAACATTTATTTATCCAAATAGAATATACTTAAACTAAAACTTGAACAAAAACATACCTTAAGAAAATCTGGGATCTTACAATGGGGTGCCACTTTCTATCATTTCTAATCATGATCCAAGGTTCACATCTAAATTCTAGATAATTATTAAACATTATATTAATACTAAATTGAATTTTAGTATATCCTATCACCCCAAAAACTGATGTCCAAACTTAAAGGGTTATTCAGACACTTGAGGACATGTTGAGAACATGCTCAATAGAATTTAAAGGTGGATGGGATCAACACCTCTCATTAGTTGAGTTCTCATACAACAAAAAATTACACTAGAGTATTCAAATGGAACCCTATAAAGCTCTATATGGTAAGTGATGTAGTATACCTACTTTTTGGGATGAAGTTGGTGAGAGAAAGCTTCATGGCCCTGATCTTGTGTAAGATATGACAAAAACGGTTTGTGTTATCCAACAACATATAAAGGATACTTATAGTTGATAGAATTGCTATGTTGACAACCATTAAAGGTACTTGGAATTTGATTTTGGAAACAAATTTTTCCTTCAAATATTACCATGGAAGAGAGTCATGTGGTTTGGGAAGAAAGGGAAGCTTAGCCCTAGATACATTAGACCCTATTAAATCCTTGATCGTATAGGCGCGGTGAAATATCAGATAGCACTTTTACCAAATCTATATCAAGTTCATGATGTATTCCACATATCTATCTTGAGGAAGTACATACCTGATCCCACAAATGTACTGAATCCAAGGGTGGTACAACTATAACATGACCACTCTTATGAGGAACAGTCGATGGAGATAGTGAATTGTAGAGAAAATGCTCTATGCAACAAGACTACCCACCTTGTCAAAGTGTTGTGGAGGAACCATAAGTATGAAGACACAACATATGAACCATATGAAACAATGAAGCAGAAGTACCCTCACCTTTTATCAACCAATAATATGAGTTTAAATTTCAGGGATGGATTTTATAAAGGGGGAAGAATGTAACGACCTAAGTTTTTTTTTTAAATAATATTTGTTCCCTAAGAAAATTTTTGTTATATTTTATTATACTATAAAAAACCTGATATCATTAATAATTATCATTACATTAGTCAGCTATGAAACCAATAAAAATGCTAAACATTATAGATTGACAAAAAATATAAAATATAAAAATTCAAAATGGGAGAATATGGATTGATTCAGTCCATTAGAATCATCGCCCCCACGTCCAACACTATATAAATAAAACAAAATAGTAGTAAACCAATCAACATCTTAAAAAATAAAAATATGTAACCTTTGGAGAAATGGTAGTGAATTTTGAGTGAAATAATAAATTGTTATTTAGAGAGTATAAAGGGAAATGTGACAGTTGGTATTTGACTATTATAGGACCATTGGTAAAATATGATCGTTGGTCAATATAACCATTGGAGATTTTTAAAACTGGAAACTGTACCCATTGGTAATAATTTTAACATTATAATTATTCTTTATAATTATTGATGACAAAATATAATTAATGAAGAATGAAGAAGCAGTGGCCTCAACCAGTAGATTCATGCCATTTGAAGCCCATTTTTCAGAACTTTAGAGGGAGGTTGTGTCACTATGGTTCACCCTTGACCAAGACCAAGTTGAGATTCAACAAGTGAAGATCAAACAAAATCTCCAATGATAGAAGTTCAAGTTAGTAAAAATTACCACTCGGTCAATGTCAGCTGAGTCATCCCAAGAATTCATCACCACCGCACACATTACCTTTAGGTCATACATGGTTGTTATAAGGGGTTACGTGTCCATACCTTAGTTACTTGATGTGTAATTCCTTTGTATAAATAAAATTATTATTCTATAAATCCCATTTTAATAATAGTTTTTCTTAATAAAATATATTTGATAAATTGATTTTTGAGACACAAACTGAATTTTTTAGAGAATATATAAATTTTTATAAACTAATTTATTCTAAATAATAATTATTTTAATTAAATTAAATTTTAAAACACTATTATTTAAATATATATATATATATGATAAAATAATTTTATAATAACCTAGGAAATTTTTATAAATGTCCGAAATTTGATTGTGCCTTAAAAACTGCTATTTTGTTTAATAAATAAGGTTTTTTATATTTGAAAGTAAAAATTATCATATTTAGAGAATTTTTATGATAAAATAAACATAATATTTGAAACAATAAGGTAAAAATTAGTTTTGGGTGAAATTATGAGAATTTTCTAAAATATTTTAATTTTTTCGTAAATAGTAGAAATACAGTTTTTGGGTTTTTGTTATGTTTAATGACTTAATATTTATTTCATAATGATGTAATAATTAATTAAATACAATACATGAACAAAAATGTTTTATTTTATTAATATTAATTATTTTAATATATTTTAATCAATTTCTAAAACCTATAAGTGACTTTATAAAGTCTAAAATAGAAACTTTGACATTAAAACATTACTTTGTGGAAACTTTACTTTTCCATGCCAAAAAAATTAATAAAAATTATTCTAAGCTCTTATGGTTTAAAATAACTTAAAATATGACCCAAATTTCCATAATCATGAGCATAAACCATGGGTAAGACAATGGTTTTTCATTTTCCACAACCTAGTTTTCTAAGACCTATATTTGAAAATTATTAAACAATTACTTCACTTTTTCTATAAATACCCACCCATTTATCCAATTCCTTTCACTCCCAATCCATCCTCCATGAATATTTGGTGGTTTTGACTCCCAAGTAATCCCCCCAAGGATTCCTTAGGCCCCAAAGGTTCCATTCTTCAAGATTTAGGAGTAAATATTCAAGGTATGGGAATTATCCTTCCTTTATCTTCAATTTAAGAACCATTTTTTGTATATGTCTTCTAAATGTTATGGTTACTCTATTTTATTACCCTTGTGATCATACCCTTACTTCCAAATTATTTTTTATCAATTTAATACTCTTTTCCCCTATCATTTTACACTTTTCTAAAACCACAATTTATACCCATCGTGTTGCTGAATTTACTTGTCAAATTTCTCTCTTTTACTTGAGAAATTCTATTCTATTTTCTTTTTTTTAATAACCAAATATATTTCTTTTACAGGGGTATTCACCTAGATGTAAAAATGATTTTTTTATTCATGGATTTACATATATTAAATGCACATCCCCTTTTCATGGGTTAAGATAGATGTAATGATCATGCCCTTAAGCACTTTTATACACCATGATGTTGATAAGAAATTCATTCTTAATTATCCATGGGTTATTAATGAAATGATTTATTTTTATCTATGCGACTCTAATTAATTAATACATTTTAATGTTTCACCGTGATAGCACTTCAATGTATTGGGTAAATAATTTAATCTCTAGAGATGATATGTTTTATGATACCTTGGTGAATAACCTTGGTAATTTTCATTTATGACACCTTGGTGACAAACCTTGGTGATATGTTTATGAATGTATCATTTAAATATTGTATCCAAATTTCTATGTTATGATTTATGTTCATTTTATTATTATATGGATTATGATCTCTTTTAAAATCTATATTGTTTTTCCTCATGTTCTTATTGACATTCTTCATGATCACATACTAAATGCTTCCCTAACTTATTCCCTTACTAGACCTCATGATCACCCCTTTCCTTTGATGTATATCCCTATGTTATGATAATTAGTAAATATAGCTTAGGATTAACCCATAAATAATCCTTCCAGGTGTATTATAATAATGTTTTATTTTTTCATGTATTATATTTTTGATTTCCAAGAAACTAAACTTTAAAAGATCCTTTGTTCACTACTACAAATATGGAATTTATCAGTGCTATAAAAGTCAATTAACAGTGCTAAAAAAGCATTGTTAATCAAGGCAAGGATAAAGGGGGTCCCTTTTATCAGTGCTTCAAAAAGCGCCGATAAAGGTCCCTTTTATCATTGCTAAAAAAAGTGCTGATAAAAGAGCCCTTTACAGCGCTTTTTTTTAGCGCTAATAAAAGTCAAAAAAAATAAAAATAATAAAAATAAAAATGAATTATATAATGCGGGGGGAGATTTTAACAGTGCTTGATCCCCCTTTAACAGTGCTAAGCGGACCCCCCCACACACACACACACACACTCTCTCTCTCTCCCACGCATTGCCCTTCATGTGTATCCCCACGCGTGCGCACCCATTTTCTTCCACCTGAACTCGAACCCGCGACCTCCCCCCTTTCACTACTGCACCTTTACCACTAATCCATTTCGTTTTTTTCTCTATTTAATGATATATCTATTTATTTATATATATATATATATAGTTATATTTATTCGTATATTCATATAGATTCATATTAATATAAATATATTTATTCATATATTAGTATGTATATATTCATTTGTATATTAATATTTATTTATATTTATTTATATATATATATATTTAGTTATAATTTTTTATCCGTATATTTATTTTTATATTAATATATACTTATAAGATTAGTTTTAAATACATTTATGAAATATGTTTTTTATGTGTGTTTATAAATAAATAAATACATACATACATGCATATATACAACACACACACACACACACACATATATATATATATATTTACGAATAAAAACATATATATGTGTATTTAAAAAGTCATAGAATGTTAAAATGACCATAACTTATAATCCAGAATCCCATTTCAACTCCACAACTAGTCAAATAGAAGAAAATGAAATAATATTTGATATGATATGTGGTACATGCCTAACGGACATACGGATCAGAAGTTATACCTATTTGAATGTTAAAAAATCAGGGTATCTTGATTAAAAACTCGGTTTTGGAGGCCTTTTGGGTCTTTCTGGCCTCTAAAATTGTGAAAAAATCTTTTCTTAGGTCATTAGCGCGTAGAGCTCGTCGCAGGCTTTGATTTTATATGTTGTAGAGCTCAAACAGACACCTAGATCAAAAGTTATGTTCGTTTGAAGTTTGAGTTACATTTTCAACTTATTTTAGATCTTTTATTATTATTATTTTATTTTTTGTGTCTTCAAATTGTTATTAAATGATTTTTAATCAATAATAATTAGAAAATTATTAATTAATAATATTTTTTAAAATATTTTAAAGCCATTTTCACTAAATTTATTATATATATAAATGTAATAGTCTATTTATACTTATCTAAAACATATTTAAAAAATATATATTATATTTATATCCATATAAATATACTTATATAACAATATTTTATTTTTCATGATTTTTTTTGAAACATAAAATTTATCAGCGGTAGGAAAAAGTGCTGATAAATTCCCCCTTTATCAGTGCTACTAAAAGAAGTGCTGATAAAGGGGTCCCCTTTATCAGCGCTGAAAAAAATCGCTGATAAAGGGTCACTTTTAACAGCGCTTGTTTTTAGCACTGTTAAAATTTCCCCATTATCAGTGCTTTTTTTAGCGGTGATAAAGGCCCCCCTTTATCAGCACTTTTTTTTTAGCGCTGATAAAAGGGTAGTGCTTCCCTTGCCCATTTTTGTAGCGGTGGTTGTGTTCTGCATAATGAAAAGTTAATGTAATAAAAAGGCGAGATGCCATAATAGAATCACTATTATATATAAGGGTACCCTTATTCTATCCTTATATAGACACTCTATGTAATGGTAATCTGATTTTAGAACCCAAATGTCAGGGAAGAACCATTTTTGTTAATCTTGTGTAAGGGTAGACCTCTAGTTGCAGTAAGGTAATTCATTGATTACCTTTACACAATCCTTAAAAACTCAATACTACCTTTATGAAATTTAGTTGAAACCTGCTGCATGAAGGTCTATCAGGTCACCCTTATTTAGAACTCTTCTATGTAAGGTTAACCTTAAAATTCCTTATGCCACATAAATCTAAACAGTAAGGACCTTTATGTGGTGCATTATTTTTTTTTTACAAAAGCCTTTAAAACATGAAATTACCTTTACATGAACTCCTTCACATAAAGGTAAGTCATTGTTTACCTTTACAAGGCCTTAAGAAAACATATACTACTTTTATATAGCCTCTCACATATAGGTAATTAATTGGTTACCTTTACGCAACCTATTTTCATAAAGGTGATGCCTCAGTTACCTTTATGTTTCCCTGTTATGTAAAGGTAAATCATTTTTTTGGATTTTCAAAAAACCTAAAAAAAGATGCTCTTTTTTCATTTCTTCTTCATTTAAATTAAAGTTTTCACATATATAAATCATGGGAAGGCTCTGATATCATTTAATGGATTTGTTAGAGTCTAGTAATGATTATTAAATGAATAAAAATTGATTAAAACCTCTTTTTTGAGGATCTTCATGCAAGATAATTTGAAACTAAATATAAAAATAAAATAAAGAAATGTTGTAAATTCATACCATTCACCAAATATTCATTTTATCCCCTTGGTCTTGGTTTGATATGTTTGATTTTGATCATTAAAGTGGAAAACAAAATATTCCCACCTCTAGAGGTATCCACAGTCCAACTGGATCTCTCATCATATGAGAGGGATTCTTCTTCACTCATGGTATACTAGCACCTCACAGTGCAAAGGATGAAGATGAAGATAGAAATGAGTTTCTGGGAGTTTCATCCTAGAATAAGAAAAATAAAACTCCCTTACTATCATTGCATGGAAGTTATTTATATATGAAATCAACGACACTCCTTTAATTGTAGTTGTATTTATTATTTCTTTGAAATGTATGAATAAATTCCATGGTCGATTCAGGAATGTATGAATGCCTCATATGCATTTAGTCCATAGCATTACATCTCATATAATGCCTTAATAAATGATAACCTTATGGCATGATCGAACTATCCAGCAAATACTACTATTGTAGGTGGTGTAAAATGATATACCTCTTCATACAAATCACAATTTTCATTGAGGGAATATCTCCTTCACAAGTACCACTATGACCATGGAGTTGTCCCTATTTCCCATAGGGTAAACCTTCCCTATACTACACCCACAAAACACCCAATCCTATGGTGCAACGACGTCCCCAAGAATGGTCATCCCACCATTCCCATAGCATGGAAATTCACAAGACTACAACTTGAACCACAATTGATACCACAGCATGGTGAATCCTAGAAAAACCAGAAACTTCTTTTCTCATCCCATCACCCCTCCAAACTTCACAAAAACAAAGAAAACCATCCCATAGATTAAAATAAATAATAAAATAGTGTAATACCACAGACTGGGAGTGTCACATTCTCCCCATCATTAGTTTTTTTTCCTTGAAAATTTATAGGTTAGTGGTGTCTAAACAAAATCTCAAGCCACCAGTCCAACGTAATGGTGTTTCTTTCACAATAATACTCACAAACCCAACCATTCTGCAATAACACCTATACCAAAGGTATACATCAACCTCAAAAGATATTCTTTTTCCTATACCAAGATAAAAATTATAGTAAGAACTCAATGGAACACCTAACTAGAGTGAAACATGATCCTGACCAATTACACAAACAGAGTCTGATCCACACTTCTACTAATAAGATATATGAAAATTCCATGTACAACATTGAATCGAGAAAGTAATACTACCCAAAAAACAACCCCACCAATATGATCAAGAATCTCAAATGGTCCAACTCACCGAGGAGTCAACTTCCCATGCTTATGTAGGTGATAGTTCCCCAATCCAAAGGATACCCACAACAATACATAATTTCCTACCAATAATGATAATGGAAAACAATAAACAAAATAGAAAAACTAGAAATCAATGTAGATGATTGTAAAATGATCCAAATTGGGCCATATGAAACATCTTCAGATAATAATAAATATATAAAAGATTTGTTTCGCACAAACTATCCTCTCATGAACCACTAAAGTTCATTGAACCAACTCTAAGCACCTCCTCCCAAACTAACAATCACCTCAGATAACCCACCAATAGAATGTGGTATGTTGTACTCATTGATAAACAAGATCCCAAGGGTAAATGCAATAAACCACAAAGGAAAATTGGGTCTTGGTCAAATAGGATAGTGTCCAGTATACCATAAAAGGTTAACATTTTATGAACATACCCTACTACCATATCATCATAGGCTCTATCCCCGAAATTAGAATTAAATGTGACAACTCAATGAGTTGGTCAACAACCACGTCAATGACATCATGCTTATAAATCATTTTAAATAATCTTGTTCCATAATCCATGAGAATTTACTCCTAGTGCACTAAAGGTTCAAGTCAGAGTTGCATGTTCCCACTGTTCATTGGTGTTCTCCATTTACTACCTTGCATACCATCCTAATATCTAAATGTTAAATCCACTTGAAATTGTCTCTGCACAATGTGGAACCATAATTGGATCCTGAAACACAAGAGAGAATTATTATCCTCTACCCACCCCTCGACATCTCCCCACAATTAAGGTTTAACCTAATGGTTAAAGTCTCAAAACTTACCCATTGAACTTCCATAGACTTGGTTTCCCAAGGAATGAGAGTCATCCGATGAAAAATAATGACATTGTCCTATTTTTTACAACCCTAGTGCATGTTAGTGATTTATCTCATGAATCATCAATGATCCAATATTTCACTAACCTTCCACCCAGATACTTTTGATTAAATACATCCACTATCCAATTGATCATGAAATTTCATTTCTTTCCAAAGTATTCATTGGTGAGACTAGACATGGAAAACATGAAAAAAACACTGACAATAACCTACCAAACATAATGGATAAGGGTCCTTAGGATATATTTTAATGATACCATCCCACAGTTCCAAGAAGACAACTCACATGCTTTTAAGGCTAAACGGCATGAACATTTACTCACCCACTCCATGAGAAACTTCCAAAAAATTTACCCATTCTGAAACTTCTCCCAACCAACCACACTTAACCTAAGTTCAATCATGGTAGGTTCCAAAAAATAAAAGAAAACCCTATTTCCCAATTCCCCCAACTAAACCTTCAATTTCCAATTTTTAGCTGGCAAAAAACATAGGATGATTCCATCCTATATTAGTTACTCTTGTCTAACTCATGTCTCATTCCCATTGAAAAGATGAAAAAATTCTTTAGAATATATAAAATTGACACACAAATCATAGCAATCAATATAACATTAAATTCTAGTAACCAATACATTCTCTAGATTACAGCAAAGGCACTTATAAGATAATTAATTCCACTAAATCTAGACCATATCAATGGTAATTTATCATGGTGACCAATCTAGATCTCACAATATCCTGTTACCCATGATAATTCTTGATGTGCATCCCATGAGCCATTATTTCCCATAAACTCTTATTCCCCTTCCACATATTACATCTATCACATAACAATAATAATCAGCATAACCAACATAACTAGGATAAAATCACGCAAGAACAACCAGCACAGTAGCCGCAATAAGCATATCTAGCACAACAACAAAAACCAACATGAAAAATCCCCCAATAAAATATCCTACCACATCTTTCTTAGACACGCTAACTCAATAATGCCCATTCAAGCAAGTCACTATAAGGTTTCCACCCCTTGATTCACCATGTTTCCACATTTCTATAAAAACAAATGAAAATTTCTCAAGTTCCCAAAATAATTATAAGGTTTCTGATAAACATTTCCCTTTCCAAAAACCCATTTAAAGAAACAATTTAAATCCTTTCTAAATTTTTTTTGCCAATAAAACCGATCAGAATAATCCATTTTTATAAAACCTTTTTAAATCCCCCACATGAAACAACAAATATTTTTTAAAACCAAAACTTTCTAATGAAATTCATCAATTTTAAAATCTCTTTATCAACAAAACATTCCCTTCTCATCTAGATCACATAAACACCACCACACAAATCATGTAAACACAAATAAAAAATAATTGAACAATATTCATTGATCATTTAATATACTTTAAAAGTTTACTAGAATTAATATCAACTAATTATCACTAAACCAATTTAATACAAAAACCAATTTCATCCTATTCTAAAAATTTAAAGCATACTCAAATATTCTTTACTAGGAAGAAAAAAAATTATGACATGCCTTGTACAATCATATTTCATATCATAATTCCTAAGATAAAACATATTTCCTGATAACACTTTGTTACCAAATAGGCATGTTTCATTAATGAAAAAATTAAACAACCCAAGATTAATATATCATAGATTTTGACATGATTTCATGACTTGTAATCTGATAATCATAAGAAAACCAAAACAAAAACATTACAATAGGTTATTTCATTCAACATACAAAAATTATACTTGTTGTGTTATTCATTATATTAGACATATGTCACTAATTACATATCTAACAGCACTCAATCATGTGTAAACATTCTCTATGGTACAGTCATGTCAACAATCATTAAGTAGGAAGGACAGTAAAAATGTAATTATGATTTTGAGTACTCATTTAGAAATTGTTAATATCCTCTTAAAATAGCATGGATTTCGATTCCTGTTTAATCAATTACTTATAATCAGAGTCATTAACAATTTTAGTTTCAATCCTACCCTAATTTTATCTTCCTTTAAATGATACAAAAACAAGGAATACATAAACAAAAATCAATGCTATCAAGAATCAACATGCAACACAAATCCAAACCATATTTTCCATGTTCTGGAAATTATTTCTTAAAAACTCTCAATTTTATCCACAAGCACAACCAACCATTTCCAGTAATCAAAGTCATAATGTTACCATTTACCAGTGCATAACCAATAAAAACCATGTAAATGTTGGAATCCTAGTGGTAATTCTATTTCCTAATGCATGGTATCCAACTCTCATTGGATAAACCCATAGTGATGAGGTGACTAGACGCCTAGAAGTGTTCAATAGAACTTTGCATACCCAGACAGCCCTAGTGACTTGAACATTAGTATAAAGAGGTTAGTTGCACTTTTTTATACTCTACATTTCAAGTCCTGATACATCTTATCTCCACACCTACCATCCCAATTGTCGGACCGTACCAAACTGATATCATTTGTAACATCTCAAACCCAACTCATTGGCTTCAGCAGGATTGGAATTTCACTAACCTTAGATGCATCCCTTGAACACAAAAGTATATCAATAAATTCCAAGGGTATACAATATAGTTAGGGGGAAATTTACACTTAAATAGTATACAACCATTAGTGATTCACTGTAAGACAATATATAAATATGATGCATGAATAAAACAAGACCAAAATCTCATACATACAATATAAAACTAATTATAGTCATAACATATACAAAAATAATACGGCCAAGTAAGGCTACAATACCAAGACTCAACAGAACAACAAAGTGACAACATTACACGCTCCTAATCTCCACAAGACTGCTACCTCCAAGCTCCCAACTCCATCACCCAAGACCACAGTTGCAATACATTCCTATAAAAAGGTAATAGGTCACCCCTTACCTGTATCATGTCAAACAATGTTTTTATACACAATAGGATGCATATGTAGGGAAGAGAGTATACAAAAACAGTAGGTAATTCCCCAAATACATCTCACACATGCCATTTAAATAATAATAGGTTAGCTCACATTTTATATAACAATGGAGATAAGTGTAATATAATAAACAAACAAAGAAAACCATATAGATGACTCGCACTAAAATACACACTTCCTTTTAAAACCATTATTTCCATGAAATAACTCACACCGCAACCAACACACTCATTCTATGAACTCACACAGCTATGTAATGCATCCCTCGCCCAAGTGGGACCCCCTGAATAGACTAACTCATGAGAAAATCCAAGTCATCGCTTGGTAGTGTAATTTCCCATGGCCCAAAATTTGGCACCGGCAACCAATTCTGAATCAACAAGGCCCCATACATAAGCATGATGAACACATGTCAGCCCACCCCAACCAAAATTCATGCACATCTAATTTACAACATTTAGAAACCAAAAATCATTTATATACTTTATCAAATTTGTTTTGGGTTTCATCCACAACATTAATTTCAAAATCGCTCGTAATCAAAGGAATATTTCATAAAGAATTTATAAAGGGATTTGAAATCATAAACAAAGCATCTAACTTTTGAAATCACAATCCTTCTCCCAACCTGCTAATACACTTGTTTTAACATGAAAATTTTAAACATATTATAATAAATAAGCAAAGAAAACTATATAGATAACTCGCACTAAAATGCACACTTCCTGTTAAAACCATTATTTCCATGAAATAACTCACACTGAAACCAACACACCCATTCCATGAACTCACACAGCCATGTAATGCATCCCCCACCTAAGTAGGGCCCCCTGAATAGACTAACTCGTGAGAAAACCCAAGTCGTTGCTTGGCAGTGTAATTTCCCAAGGCCCAAAATTTGGCAACGACAACCAATTCTGAATCAACAAGGCCCCATGAATATGCATGATGAACACATGTCAACCCACATCAACCAAAATTCATGCGCATCTAATTTCTAACATTTAGAAACCAAAAATCATTTATATACTTTATCAAATTTGTTTTGGGTTTCATCCACAACATCCATTTAAAAATCACTCGTCATAAAAGGAATATTTCATAAAGAATTTATCAAGGGATTTCAAATCATAAACAAAGCATCTAACTTTTGAAATCACAAGCCTTCTCCCAACCCACTAATACAGTCATTTTAACATGAAAATTTTAAACATATTCTAATATTTTTCAAAGGTTTTTTTGTAATGAATAATCCCATATAATTCAATGTTTTATTTAAAAGTGATAATTTATAATTAATGAATAAAAATGGATTAAAATGAATTAAATTGTGGATTTATGATTATTAATTTTATTTATGAATTTTGGATGTAATTTGTTAAGTATTTTTCAATGATTTTCAAGTAAAAATTTGCAAGCGCTAGCCTTCAACCAAAGACCAGCCAGCCACTTAGCCTGTCCCATGAAGGGCCCAACTGGCCAAGCAGGCTATCAAGAGATCCCGCATGGGTGGCGAGGGAGCATGGCCCATGGGGAGGAAGTCTGCAAGTATAGTTTGGGCCAAATCCCACATGGATCATGTGGGGTCAGTGTGACCCATTTTGTGTGTATGTGTGTTAGGATCCCATTAAGAGATCTCGCATGTGCGACAAGGGAGCATGGCCCATGGGGAAGAAGTCCACAGGCATAGTTTGGGCCAAAGCCCACATGGGTCATGCAGGGTTGGTGCGACCCATTTTGTGTGTGTGTGTGTGTTAGGAGCCCATCCCTGGAGCAGGCTTTTGAGTCGGGGATGGAGCGTGTTTAGTTATTAAGTGAAGAGAAATTTTTCGCTCTTCCGATTTGGGAAAACAAAATCATGGGTATTGTTCATCATAAAAAAACATTGTTGTTCTGCTTTAGTCGCGCACTCACACGCCTTGGACACAACCTTTCGCTGCAATCTGCCGCTGTCGCTGCTCAACGTTAGCCAGATGCCATCTATAAACCATCAGGAACACCATGGATGATGCCCTAATAGCTCAAACTTGAGTCGAATTCCACCACTGAATCCTGAGATCGCCATGGATGTCCTCAGGGACCTTGGATGACCTTGACTACGTCCATTTCGAAGCTTCATCTGGGCATTGTGAAGGCGGGATGATTTAAGAGTCGTTATTGCCGCAGCAACCAAGAACATGAAGTTGCACCACTACCGCACAACTATCGGACCACTTCCATGCATGCCACATTACACCATGAACGAGCCATTCACAAAATAAAAAGAGAAGTTGGGCATGTTGAATTTCTTCCATGATGCAAAATAAATAGAAACCCCTATTATCTATGGGTGGATATTTGAATATCTACATTCAAACAGATCTCGGAGATAAAGGAAGAGAAGACTGAGGATTTTAAGATTGAAGGATACACAAGTTATTCCCCCTATATAAATAGAGGGGGCTTGCTGCTGAAAATATTAGTTCGAACACTAAGGATGAGGGGTTGAATGTTGATACCCTTTGTTTTTCTTTTCTTTTTATTTCTTTATTTCTTCTTTAATTTTAATTAATTTTGAATATAATTCATTCATTTTTCTTATATTCAAGTGAATCATCCATTCTTCTTCTTCTTTTATTTTCTCTTCTGACCACTATTTTTATTTTATTTTCTTATTTTTTCTCTCTATCTCTCATTCTTATTATTTTTATTTTTATCCTCTTCTTATCTCTTTCTTACACAATTGTGATATCTTACTCCTTATAATGGGAGGTTGGCCCAAGGCTTGGACTCAGGGGAGCTTAGGTGTTCCTGAATTCTTCATTTTATTTCTTTAATATTTTAAATCTTTTTATAGTGATTAAGAGTGACATGTACGGGTGCAATGTTTGTCCACCATGACATAGATCTCAAAATCACACTAGTGCAGAAAACGTTTTTTACGTCGGTTATTTTTAATTTTTTACGTCGGTTTCTAGCCGACGTTAATACGTGCGATGTTATAAATAAGGTTTTTGACGTCGGTTATTTAAAAACCGACGTCAAAAACATAAAATCGCGATGTTTATCACGTCAGTTATTTTAGAACCGACGTGATAAAGGGCCTGGAGAATGGTTTGTCACGTCGGTTATTTTAGAACCGACGTGATAAAGGGCCTGGAGAATGGTTTATCATGTCGGTTATTTTAGAACCGACGTGATAAAAGGCCTGGAGAATTGTTTATCACGTCGGTTATCGAAGAACCGACGTGATAAACGGCCTGGACAATGGTTTATCATGTCCGTTCTTAAACAACCGACGTGATAAACAGGGGGTGAGGGGGTTTATCACGTCGGTTCATAGAGAACCGACGTGATAAACTGGGGTGAGGGTGGTTTATCACATCCGTTCTATAAGAACCGACGTGATAAACCAGGCTGAGCGTGGTTTATCACGTCGGTTCATATAAAACCGATGTGAAAAACCGGGGGAGGGGGGTTTATCACGTCGGTTATTGTATAACCGCCGTGATAAACTGGTGGGAGGGGGTTTATCACATCGGTTAGTCAATAACCGACGTGATAAACCATTGTCCAGGCCGTTTAGCACGTCGGTTATTCAATAAATGACGTGCTAAACCATTCTCCAGGCCCTTTATCACGTCGGTTATTAAATAACTGACGTGATAAACCATTCTCCATGCCTTTTATCAAGTCGGTTATTAAATAACCGACGTGATAAACCATTTTCCAGGCCTTTTATCACGTCAGTTATTAAATAACTGACGTGATAAACTATTTTCCAGGCCTTTTATAACGTCGGTTATTAAATAACCGACGTGATAAACTATTTTCCAGGCATTTTATCACGTTGGTTATTAAATAACCGACGTGATAAACCCAATTTTTTTTTAACAGAATACAGTGATCTTCTCTCCACCAGAATCAACCAGAAAATAAATCAAGAAATCATACCACAAAAACAGAAGTACATCAAAAATAAGCATGTAAATAGATAACATATAAAACTTACCCACTAGACAGCATCCACCCTCATTTATACCCCATGGACAGCCCTCCCCCACCCCGTTGGAGCCCTCACCCTCATGTATACCCCCCTGGACAGCCCTCCCCCACCCCATTGGAGCTCCCACCCTCATGTATACCCCTTGGACAACCCTCCCCCACCCCATTGGAGCCCCCACCACACTCCTGGACTGCCCCCCGACCCCCGGACACCCCCAAACACCCCTCGACAACCCCCCACCCGCCTGAACAGCACCTCCTCACCCCCTCACCCCACTTGACAGCCCCCACCACACCCCTGGATAACCCCCCCACCCCTGGACAGCACTCCCACACCCCTGGACCGGCTTCCCACACCCCTGGACATCCCTGCCACCCCCCAAGACTATCCCCCCACCCCACCGGACAGCCCTCCTAGACCGCTGGACACCCCCAACCCCACTGAACACACCCCCACACCCTGGGAACCCCTCCCCCACAGACCCAAATCCATACCAGAAGAACCATCAAAAGTAGACCAAAACAAGAAGTAGAGCAAAATTAAACATTCACTTATATAACATTCAAAACTTACACTGTCAACTTAAAAAAAAACTAAATCAAACCTAAACAACTACCAAATAGACAATTAAAACGACAATATTCAAAATTACATTTTACATTACAAACAACTAAAATTCAATCAAACCTGTAAAATAATTTGACCACTCCACTTGTACGTGTTTGATGTCTTCAGCAGTATAGGGTTGAGGGTCATCAAAAAGATACAAATGAAAAAGAAGATAGTTAACGTGTATAATGAATAAATCAAATTGAAATATGATGGAAAAGTTTAAGAGGAAATCGTACCAGGTCAAAATTCACAACTATCCTAGTTGTTATTATTTCATACATAAATCTTAACATATAATATCCGCATTCGATGAGGCCTTGTTGTTCATGACAATTCTGTTTTGAATGAGTGTAAATTCAATATATTATTTTTATGTAATAAATCAAAAAGTACAAATTATAAATGGAAATTTACCTTTGCCTTTACATATTTGATCTTTGCATTTCTTTTCTTTGTGTTTTTTCGAAAGTAGACCCATGCACTGTTAGAAAATAATACGAATGGGGTAAATTTAAAATTCATTATAATATATAAAACTATTGAGAAATTGAAACTTACTTTTCCAATATATTCTTAAAACTTGCCCGCACATCACCATGAACAGAGCATATCCAATAAAGAGCTTTCTCCCTTGGGCAAAAAATCCCTAACATCCAATGATTACTGATAAAAGGAAATATAATGTTAGTGGTTTTTTATGTTAAAAGATAATTAACTCTTTGAGAGAAATGTGTTTCATATCTCTCACAAAAAGGCATCATCCAACATTGTTGGATTATATTCTTTTCAAATCTTTCAGCAATATAAACCATTCTTTATTCCTCAGTCAATGCACATGCTTCAGGGGAAATCAATTGCGGGTCCATGAATCCATATACTTCTGTCAGTTCATTCCTCTCACAAATTTTATAAAGATACCTAATACAAAACATATATAAGTATACATTTTTAATAAATATAACGCAGGGAAAAGGTGTTAAGACTTACATGGAAAAAATTTGCACCACGTTGATGCCCAACTTATCTCCAGTAACAAGCTCCATGATATCAGATTTTGTAATCCCCATACTTATTTCACGCCCACAAACATGAGATTCCATTGGAAACTCATAAAAACCCAACAACAAATGTGAATATCTTGACAATCTGTCAAGACCACTGGAATCTGTATCTGATGTCATAGCTTGTTGTCTTTGTTGTTGTCTATACAGTATTTCTTTACCTTTGAAGTATTCCTGTGAAAAAAAAATTGAGAATTATAGTAGTTTTCAAATGATAAAACAACTTTAATAAAAAAATAAAATAAAAGATATAACATTCATACCTCTATGGTAATGAGTCGAAGAAGTCTGGATGGCCAAACTAAAAAATGGCCGATACTCTGTCCAACTGTCGCCACCTCATCTGTAGGTATTGGTACCCTAGCTGATCTATCTATAATATCTTGTACAATGACCCTCTGATTCTCTACCTCTAATTGTTGATGATGAACTGTATCTCCTATACAATATACCAACCCGTATGCTACTATATGATGTTGAGAATCATCAACATACAACTCGCAATATGTAGGAAGCTGCGGCAGAGGCGTAGGATAAAAAATGGGGTCCGCAGGCTGAGGTGGGGGAGTGGGAGCTACTGGAGGAGGTGGAGGATAAATAATGGGGTCTGCAGGGGGAGGTGGAGGAGTGGGAGCTGCAGTCTGAAATTGTCTTTGCATTTCTGCAAACATAGACTGCACCGAATCTATAATCTTGTCTTCCATCGTCGCATTAATATTTTGAACTTCAGCCTCCAAGGATTCTATTTTTTTTATAAACCCCCTCAATGTTAGAAGTTGAAGAACGTGGAAACACTTTTCTTACCGATACACCTGTCGGATATCCTCTTACATGACCAGGATGTTCGGGCCTTCCCAATGCTGCAAATAAAATATCTTCCCTCCCAGTAGCTGTAAATGTCCCCTCTGAACTCTGCTCCTCAAGAGAGTCATGTATTAATTAATTGAACATTTCTGTAATGATTGAAACTTATATGAAGAAAAAAATTAACTTAAATAAATTAAATAGATATCTTACAATCCTCTCAGCTACGATTCTCGATTCTTCCGAAAGATATTGCCCTTTTTTTCCCTTCCGAGCTCTCTTCCATTTTTAATGTCCAGATGGAGGGGATGGAGGGGCCACCTCTCCAGAGCTTGAAGACTCAGCTCTTAGTTGTTGAAATTTTTCCGCTATCATTTTTTCTTCCAATAATGTATACCCTCCCCGAGATAAACTATGAGGGTATACATTTTTAGATTGGATCTCCTGATGAGCTTTCCTTGTTTGCTGTAATTTAAGAATAAGAAATCATTAAAAAAACATTAATAAAATCATTTATATAAGAAAGTATATAAAATTTTACATTGCCCTTACCAAAAATGACTCTTTTTTTCTACTTTCAAAAAATTGTCTCCATGTGTCTTCATCTATAAAAGGATATATACGACATGGATTGTCATGACTCCTATGACCATAAATGAAATCAGATGAGAGGGTTGATTTGAAATCCCTCCGTCTCCTGGCAGCCAACGATAAGCATTTCTTCCTGACTCCTCCAGTGTCAGGAATATCAAATGTCATCTGATAAAGAAGAGGTTAAACATATTATATATACCAGAAACATTAAAAGAATGGACAAACAATGACAAAAGATCTTACCAAAATCGTCTCCCACAACTGAGAGATAATCGCTTTATCCACACCTCTCCAATCATCATACAGAATGCTTACTTTGGTCTTAGCCTGAGTTGCAACAAAACTCTTAAAATCTTTGGCATTCGGACCTCTAGGAATATCATCATCATCAAACTCAACTACTATCCTCTGATCCTGCGTACGGGCAAGTGATAATTTTGGTAAACGTGTGCAACCACGTTTACCAACCTTTGAACTCTTTGTCGTAATAGGAGCATGTGAATGTTCATCCCCAGAGGTATGACCAGCAATATGCTCCTCCCCAGAATCATGTGGTTGAACATCTGAATGATCTATCATTATCCTTCAAATCAAAAAAACAAACGTCAGTTCACAAATATACAAATTCAAATATTTTAATACTACTGTAATCAGAAAATAGAAAAGTGTACTAGGTTGCATAATAGTAAACATTGGTAATATGGTAAGCATGTTAAACAATGGTAAAGATGGCAAAGATGGTCAAGATGGTCAAGATGGTCAAGATGGTAAAAAATGGAAAAAATGGTAAACATTGTAAACATGGTAAAGTAATTGTCAGTGAACAAATATACAAATTCAAATATTTTAATACTACTGTAATCATAAAATAGAAATGTGTACTAAGTTACATAATAGTAAACATTGGTAATATGGTAAGCATGTTAAACAATGGTAAAGATGGAAAAGATGGTCAAGATGGTCAAGATGGTAAAAATGGTAAAAATGGTAAACCTGGTAAACATTGTAAACATGGTAAAGTAATTGTCAGTGAACAAAAATAAGCATTTTAAAATTCATGTAATGGTTATAAACATGATAAAGTAAACTAAACAAACTTAAAACAAACAATAACATATACTTATTTTATTTTAAAACATGTTTTAATAAATAAAAAACTTACAATATCTAACATTTATGGAAAAAATAAATGTAAACAAGAAATAAACATATGTTACCTGTAATTTTAGGAATGTACAGATGGATTGTTTTCCCAAATTCCTTCATCGTGATCGTTCCTTATGGCACAAACTATGTCTTCTACATGATCGTCATTATGTTCTGTTAATATTTCCATTGAAGTAGGGATCTCACATAAATCAGCATATTCATCAAGTTCATCCTCACCAACATATTGTTTTTTCCCTTGTAAAATAACATCCCACTGCATATCTGATTGATCTACTACATAAAAAATTTGTTTTGCATGTGTTGCCATTATAAAAGAATCAGCTGTGTCTTCCAATCTATTCAGATTAACAAGTGTCATTCTGAATTCATCATGTCTGACACTGTTGTTATCGTTAAACCATTTACAGTTAAAAACGAGAACTTTAATTTTAAAGTAATCAACCTCCCATATGTCTTCAATCACTCCATAATATGCATTTGATGCAGAAATTGGGTTTTTTTCCTTAGCACTCGAAAAATGTATTGCTTCTGCAAACATCAATACACCACTATTCTGAACTGCGCTTCTGTTGTCCTGAGCTTTTGTATGAAATGTATAACCATTAATGTCATAACCAGGCCATGTTATCACATTTAAACATGGACCACCCACTATCCATTTTAATGTCTCTGATACATCTGATCTACCAAGCAAAGTCTTTTTAATCCATGACAAAAAAGTTTTGTTGTGCTCATTCAAAATCCACATTTCTTTCTTCTTTGGATGACATTGTTTCAACTCATTAATATGCAATGTGATATATGGTTGAGCATCAGCTATGTTATTCAAGATGTATGATTCTAACTTCTTCATCTGTTCAGCTGACAATGATTTGACTTTCAAGCCGAGAATCCCCTTTCCCTCATTATTAACTCGTTCATGGCGAGATGGAGGCAAACCTATGTGTTGCGCCGCAGCCAAGTAGCTCGTACAAAACTCTGCTACCTCCTCATAAATATACTTTTCAATAATGGAGGCTTCAGGTCGATATAGATTTTTAACATACCCCTTTAATATTTTTATATACCTTTCAAAAGGATACATCCAACGAAGATATACAGGTCCACAAAGCTTTATTTCTCAAACCAGATGAATCATTAAATGCACCATTATATCAAAAAAAGTTGGAGGAAAATACATTTCCAATTGACAAAGTATAAAAATTGCATCCTTTTCCAAAATGTTCAAAGCATTCACATCAATCGCCTTGTTACAAATTGAATTGAAAAAATAACACAACTTCATTATAGTCTTTCTGACACGAATGGGCAATATTCCATGCAATGCAACTGGTAGAATTTGTTGCATCATGACGTGACAATCATGTGATTTAATACCTATCAACTTCAAGTCCTTCAATGAGACAAAATTTTTTACATTAGAAGAATAACCTTGAGGCACTTTGGTATCATGAAGACACTGACAGAAGCTAATTTTCTCCCTCTTCGATAATGTATGACAAGCCGGGGGAAGAAATGTTCGTCTTCCTTTAGGAGTGGGAGCTAACTCCAAACGTATTCCCATTGATAGTAAGTCTAATCTTGCATTCAACCCATCTTTAGTATTTCCTTTAATATCTAACAATGTTCCAATCAAATAATCACAGATATTCTTCTCCACGTGCATGACATCAATATTATGTTTAACTTCATGATACCTCCAATATGGTAGCTCAAAAAAAATTGACCTTTTCTTCCAAATATGTCTATCATTACCAGATTTCTGTGTCTTTCCCAATGTCACGTCAAGGTTTTTCACCCTCTAAAAATACAGATCATGGGATAAAGGTTTTGGAGCAGTATCAAATTCTTGTGAGCCATTAAATGCCTTTTTTAGTCTTCTATAAGGGTGTTCCATAGGCAAAAACTTTCGATGACCCATGTACACTGTTTTCCTCCCATGATGCAATTGACAATAGGACGTCTGTTGTTCGAAAATTGGACATGCTTTATGCCCTTTAACACTGTATCCAGACAAATTTCCATACGCTGGGAAGTCATTTATAGTGAACAGAAGCACTGCATGCAGTTGAAAATATTCCATTTTATAAGAATCATACACCCTAATACCATCAGCCCATAACAGTTTCAAATCATCAATCAACGGTGACAAGTAAACATCAATATCATTACCGGGTTGCTTTGGACCAGAGATCATTTTACTCAACATGACATATTTGCGCTTCATACAAACTTCAGGAGAGAGGTTGTAAATTACCAATAAAACAGGCCATGAACTATGTGTGCTACTGAGTGTTCGGTATGGATTCATTCCATCTGTGCACAACCCTAGTCTGAGATTTCTTATTTCATTTCCAAATGTAGAATACTGCGCATCAATTTTCTTCCATTGTGGACAATCAGTTGGATGACGTATTTTTCCATCACATACCCGCTCTTCAGCATGCCATCTTAACCTTTTTGCATCATGTGAATTAGCAAATAAACGTTTAAAACGATTAATTATAGGAAGATACCAAAATACCTTTGAAGGGAGATTTGTAATCTCTACATCACCCTGTGATTTTTCTTTCACCTTATACCGTGATGTCCCACATTTTGGACACTCTGACAGAAATTCATATTCCTTCCTATATATAATGCAGTCATTCGGACAGGCATGTATTTTCTTGTATCCCAATCCCATCGGGCATAATATTTTCTTGGCTTTGTAATGTGAATCTGGAAGATCGTTGTCTTTTGAAAGAATGTCTTTCATCAATTGTAGCAGCTCTGTAAAACTTTTGTCACTCCATCCATGATTCACCTTCAGGTTAATCAATCTTAACACCGCCGACAGAACCGTAAAATCTGTACAACCGGGATAT
Source organism: Viscum album (assembly GCA_963277665.1). Taxonomy (NCBI): domain Eukaryota; kingdom Viridiplantae; phylum Streptophyta; class Magnoliopsida; order Santalales; family Viscaceae; genus Viscum; species Viscum album. The sequence continues at coordinate 743,994,968 of OY728148.1, forward strand.
AATGGTTTTTCAGCATCACCATATAGACGTGCAACTGTCGGTTCTATCTCAATTTGTTCTGCTACAATATCGTGAATCATTTCTTCAATTCCATTGGAGTTACCATCTTGCGAATCATCATCATCAGTGACATTCCGTCCAGTTTCACCATGCCAAATCCAAGGGTTGTAACTCGGATTAAAACCATGACATATCAGATGATCTTTTATCTCTCTACTTTTCAACTTCTTCATATTCAAACATTTCAGGCATGGACAGAAAAAAATGTCACTACTTGGAACATTTCATTTTGCAAATTCCAAAAAGGCATCAACACCTTCCTCAAATTCATTGCTCATTCGATGTGTCGTAATCCAACTTCGACTCATTATTACCTATAACAAATATCAACAAAAAATATATATTTTTAAGATAATACAAAACATGTTTATATGAAAAAAATCATAATTTGAATGTAAAACAATTTAAAATATAAAACAAATCTTGAAAGTAGTAGTAGTTTTCATAAGTACCCAACACCAAATAGCTATACATCGTAAGTGTCATGTTAAAAATATGAATATAGACCATTTGTTTTATGTTTAATAATATTGTGATATTATCTGATCATTCTGATTATATATTAGAATTACTATATCCTTTTGATCCGATATATAATCTAAGGAAATTAATATTTCTTTAGAAAAAGTAATGTTAATATCATGGTAATGTAAAAAAAAGTATATGTCGAACTATATATATATAATACCAATAAAAAAATACATATGTGTTTGGCCTGGGTTTCACACATAAAACAACTCATCTCACAGATTAAATTTTTGAATCATCCTACATAATACTTATTTTTATAACTTAGGGAATGAAAATAATAAAAGTTTTGATTTATGATACTCATTATGGGTAAACATGATATATATAAATATAATATCTAATCTCATAAAAAGATATCCATGGGGGTATAAGAGCATACACAAAGCACATAATCAAAAAGATAAGTGAAACAGTTCTATATAATCATAGATCATAAAACATGAGTCCAAGTATAACAATTTTAGCATAACATAAGACATGATTTATATGATAGTGGGAACATGATTTAAAAAACCTTATTCACAAGATCACAACATTGGTATGTGGAATAACATAAGAGTGTGGCACAAACATAATCATATAAGTCATAACATATGTCAAGGGAAAACATAGTTTCATTCACCTCATATTGGGATATGTTAATCACCTTTCCTATAATTTATTATCATATTTCTTACCAGACACATCACATAACACATTGGACATGGTATAACCATCTGTATCCCATATTGATCTATGATATATAATGCATTGTCGAATGCATTAGAAGGATATTATGGACCCAAATGTCACATAATGACTAACCATATATATGGGTGAATCGTGATCATCAAATCATTTATAACACTTTCGTAGATCAATTAACTAACAAAAATGAAATGGGGGTCATAATTGTTTTTACAAAACATAATAATTATTAATACATAAAAATGTGTTTGGATGGTAAGATAAGATAATATACCTAATTCAATCTAATTATCATTAAATTATTTCTACCTAGATAGAAAATACCTTTATAAAAAATATAATTTAACTTGAGAATGAAAAGAAAGTACCCTTTACCTTTTTTATAATGAAAAATCTGAAAAAGGATGATAATAATATTTAGGTATTATAATTTTTTTATGAATTATTAATAATAAAAGAAATCACCTCACTTGGTTTTGTTGAAAATCGGACATACCGTCGTATTCAAGAAATCAGATACACTTTGCATGAAAAGGTTCATCATTTTTAGGAGATGACTGAAAGAAGAAATGTATTATCAGACTCACCATGAGTCCAGAATGAAATATTTGATTGTAATAGGTATGAATTGATATTTTTATGAATGCAGATGAAAACAGATGATGGTTTTCTGATCTAGGAGTTCTAAAAATCATAATTTTTTGAAAAAATATTATGATGTAAGAATGTTGAATGAAATTTTAAGGATAGGTATTACCGATTGTACCTGGTCCAATTTCATTCATGAAAATCATTTTCTGGACAATCATATTGAAAATATGATTTTAAGAAAATAAGTACTACCAATCTTCATCCAGAAAGACACATTCCAGCTAAGTAGGAAATAATAATGTTGCTGGAAGAATGGAACGTTACAGTACCACCCATTATTTTTCAGATTTTGCTGAAGCTAATCCTCAATGTTTTAATAACCATTTGCGAGTTGAATGTTGCGAGTTGAATGAACATAATAACCATTTGCAATAAAAAAAATTCCACGAGATTCAAAAACGAACGAAAAGCACATCAAGAATCGAAACAAAAACGAACGAAATAAATTCGTGGAAGGCTTACTTGAATGTCGCGAGTTGAGATGATAGATCCGAGAGGAGTGAAGAAGATAAACAATGAAGCCAAAATGAGTGTAATGCAGGCGATCGATGAGCCGATTAGGGTTTACCGCGCGAGAGAGAGACGAGCCGGCGACTGTCAATCGAAAAATCGTAAATGACAGAACACGGGCTTTAATTTTTTTAAATGCTTTATAACGTCGGTTATTATATAACCGACGTTATAAACTATTTTTTAGCTTTTTTACGTCGGTTATCTTAAAACCGATGTAAAAAAGCTCCCGCGCTTTGGTTTTTTACGTCGGTTACAAAATAACCGACGTAAAAAACCCCCCGCGCATTGGTTTTTTACGTCCGTTATAAGATAACCAACGTAAAAACCCAATAGGCGTGATTTGTAACGTCGGTTATTAAAATAACCGACGTGAAAAATCTACTCGCCGCATTGTTACGTCGTTTATATATAACCGACGTAAAAAATGGTGACGTAAAAAACGATTTCTGCACTAGTGTCAATTATTTTCTTTTGTTTAAATATTTTCTCTCCCTTCTATTGAACACAAGTTCTTCATACGATGGAGTTGAGTTGTTCAATAGATGAAATGTCATATAATGGAGTCGGGTCCTGGAAGGTGTCACACTCTCAATTGAGTTCTGACATCAACCTTGATTACAGGAGGAGAAATTTAGATTGCTTAAGCATTCAAGATTCCAAAACCAAAAAATAAAAAATTAGTAGTTCATGCATGAGATTTCATAATTGATTGATCAAACTGAATTTTAAACTACAACAATGAATAATGAAGGAACCCAAGACCGAACCAAAAGGCCAAGTGCTTTCTTTCTAATCTCGTACTACATTTCATGTTAGTATAGTTTTAGTTTTTCACTTAATTTATTTTCAAAAACCAAAACACAAATTCAATAATTTTCTTAAAATAATAAAAATAACAAAAAAAAAGTAGTTCTTAGGTGAATTAGAACTATTAAGTAAAAAAACTATGAAACTTCTCAAGTGAGATAACCCTGATCATCCACTATGTTACATTAAGAAAAATTAGAATTTTTCTTTTTCCACATCCCGCGGTAGGTGTGCCGTCAAAACTGATGTTGTTTTCAAGGAGTCAATCACCAGTTTGCTTTATTTTTCAAATTTCACATTGTAGATAGTTTTCTTATTATTTTCATTAAAAAAACCATAAAAAAATATTTTTGTCGTGATGTATTCAAATTATTATTATTCTGTATGGACTGACAACTCCCAGGAGCAAGAATCAATAATTAACTCACCCTGGTTTATGGAAGATGGTGTTGCTTTATTTACCAGGCATATCAAGGGATCACGAAGATGAATTTTCATCAAGGAGGAATTCAAGGACCCCATCCAATAACTTAAAGAGGCCCTCAAGTACCCAATAGTTGAAGTATTGGCTAGAGAATTAACTAAATTCTAAGAGTACTTCTTGGAATTTTATCAAGAAATGACCAAGATAGAAGTAGAGTCTTCCTTGCTTCCTCCCAATGTTTCTAAAGAAATTCCCCAGGTGAAATATGAGGAACACATGGCTAACAAAAATATCAAATATGATTTTCAATAGATTGAAGAGAATATACAAGATATGCAGGGAAAAATATAATAGCTAACTGAGTACTTCAATGCATCCCTCGAGCAACTCGAACCTAAACTAGAGGAAGTTCCCTTCATCATCCCTGGTTTTTCTGAGGAGATCTAGAAGGTTGAGGCCCAACTTGAGAAACATAAACAACCTAACCATATCAGGATCCATATTCAAAATAAACATGAAGAGCTGGAGTGGATTTATGATGAGGGAGACTTTTCTGCTGAGTTATGTGTGGAAGATCAATAAGATCTAGACAACTTCTGGAATGAGTGTGAGGCATAACTTGATCTCATCATTCCTTACAAATTATAAGATTTGAAATCATTGCATATGTCTCTGGACATGGAGGAAGAATACACCACTCATGTGGTGAAATTTGAAGAAAATATGGCATAGGCCAACTACCAACCTCCACTTGTTATCATCCAACTCCAAGATACACTTACCACTGAGAAGAAGATTGAGGCTGAACAAAGATAGGGAGTTAATCTCATCTTAAACTCTCTCTCATTTTACTTTATTCAATATGAATTGATTATTAATTCCCAATATTTTTAGTTTTCAGATTCATACAATCCATGTTTTTCCTTGGAGGAAGATAAAGAAAAAGCATATTCACTTGTTAAGGAACATATGGAGCTCCCTAATTCTGATGAACATACATTGGAGGAAGCCCATGAGGAAGTCCAGGTGTTTGAGCCTGAGGAAACTAAGGCACAGGCTACTCACTTTGAAAGGGAGAATTTTAATTTTGATTCTAAAGGTTTAAATTTTGTTCAAGTGAAATTAACTTCTCACTTTCCCTTTGAATATTCAATTCATGCAGCCCATATTGAGCAACCACTGAGCAATCAAGAGGAGGTTGCACAAGTAGCAACCAGGAAGGAGGGTGATCCGTACTTCATCTTATCACTGCCATGAAAGCTATACTTAATTGTGAAGGGTGTGGATTTGGTGTACTCTATCTATTTACTCCTCGACAACAAGAAGAAATGAAAGTTGGGAAAATCCACATGTGGTGATTCAAATCCAAGGAGCTCCACCCACCATCGGATTATGGATGACAACTGATACTACCCTTCTAGAGGCAGTCAAAAACCTAGGGGTCACTTGGGGGATTAAACCAAGTATTATATTTATATTTTCTTATTAGGAATTTAGATTCCAATTTCATTCTTATGAATTAGATGCAACTCACTCCCCTATCATTTTGAGCTTTATTGACATGGTCCATGAGTTTTAATGATTGGTTATATTTTATAGGTTCATGATGGAATAAGGCATCACCCAAACAAGACAAGGAGAAGGAGGAATGAAGCTTCATGAGAAAAGAGAGTTCAATTTTATATTTATCTTTTAAACTCCCAACATTCTTTCTGTAAATTTTGTTTTAAAGTTTAAAAAATGAAAATTGCATGCCCACACTTGAATTCTTTCTTAACTTGACTTACCTAGGAGACATGAATTTATTAGGAACCCTATAATTTCATGTTTTAGATTTCAATGATAATGAGATTGAATGAGTAAAGTGGAGAATTGAATTATTAGAGTGAAGCATGGATATTAAAATGATGACTCGTGATTTGAAGGAATTGGTTGATTCTTGTAAATGAAATTTCCTTACCATTTTTCATGCTTTGAAATTCTGAAATTTATGTGAATTAATTTATTATTATTAGTCATGCCATGAGTGATTGTCCAATGTTATGTTTTCCATTCCTAAGAGGATTTATGGACCAAATATTTCCTATTTTATCTTAAACATATTTCTTGAGTAGTCTTGGGACATGTCACCTACTAAAACTTGCATGGAAACTTATTAAAGCTAATGACTGTATAAAAACACATTTAAAATGATTTGAGGCATCTTTTGATAAGCCTTTATCCTTGAGACCACTTTTACATTAATACTTATTTACCTCATATAGATCATGAATGACTGTTAGGGATGATTCATATTTCAAGCCATTTTTATTCATTCATAACCTCCTCTTAGTATTTTACATGATATTTTAAAGTTGAAGTGTGGGGGTGAGGAAAATCATAGTAAAAGGGATGCACTATATTGTAAGAAAATACTGTGGGGTGCTAATTGTGGGTATTGATAATGGTTGTTGATTTGTTCATTATACTTTATTAGTTTCCCTTCTTAAAAAAAGGAAAAAAAGGAATAGGTTATGACTTGGAAGAATCAAAAATCATCATTACTAGACGGATGATTTTTATCATATGTGGTTAGATGATGGATGTGAGATTCATTCCAAGAATAGATTTCAAAAAAGTAAAAAAAAACTGAAGAAGTACTTTAAAAGAGTATAAAAGTACAGAAAATTCAAGAAGGTGCATGTCATTCATTATGATTTCTTTTGTCAAAACCTTTACTTTGGGCATGGGAAGTGAGAGTTGTCATTTTAAAGATGGAATTTTCATAGAGCTTTTTACTTTTTGATATCATGCTTAATACTTTAGAGACAAACCTCCTCATTTGAGTTTTAATTTTGAACATCAATTCATACCAATCTTAAGCCTCAATTCATTTGAACCTTTATTGCAAGTCTTTATGATTTCATGTGCTTTTTGTTTTTACAAAAATGGAGAAAGTGGTTCCTTTTCAAGTTTATAGGTAAGGAGCATGTACTCATGATTAGAGCATAACTCTAGTTGAATTTGTACCATGAGTGGTGAGTAAAAAGATTCAAAGTGAGGTAAATCATAACTTGGCATGTTTAACAATAATAAATTGGGAAAATTGAATGAATGAAAGAAGAGGTTCCGCCATTTTTAAAAGGGAGAAAGTAAAATACATGGATTGATTATTTCTTTGAAAAGTGTGAAATTGAATTGATATTATATGTGGAACTTGAAATTTTTGGTTTACCATTGACAATTGTTTAATTTTATTGCTTTGAAATTTGAATATTGGTAGAATTAGTGACTTATTGAATTCAATGTTGAGATTTAATGTTTGAGGACAAGCATAATTTAAGTGTGGAAGTATTTGACATGCTCATTTTAACATGAAGATTTTAAAAATATTCTAATATTTTTTAAAGGTTTTTTTAATGAATAATCCGATATAATTCGACGTTTTATTTAAAAGTGGGAATTTATAATTAAGGAATAAAAATTGATTAAAATGAATTAAATTTTGGATTTATGATAGTTAATTTTATTTATGGATTTTGGTTGTAATTTGTTAAGTATTTTTCAATGATTTTCAAGTAAAAATTTTCCAGCCACAGGCTAGCCCTCAACTGAAGACCCACCGCCCACTTAGCCTGCCCCATGAAGGGGTCAGCTTGGCATGACCCAACCCACTGGGCACCGAGCCGCAACTACCCTAAGCCCGCCTCCACTATGCCAGGGGCTGGCAGCTAGCGCCGAGTAGGCATGTCACACATATGGGAGGCTTTAGTCGATGACACCTGTACACGCGCACCCACATACATCTTCATGCAACAGTGCATAGATAATAAAGCTGGAATAAAAAATGCATGCATGCATCTATCCCACAACCAAAGTATAGCAGAATTACTGAAAGTACAAAAAGGGAAAATACAAGCCCACAAAAAACTGTAAAAGCATCCAACCTACTCAGAAGGAGGGGACCGCTGTCGAATGCAACCACCAGAACACACCTCGGTCAAGCACCAGTAAACACCTCAGTCTATTCTAGCTCTCTAAGTTTCGCCTACTTCGGGTCCTCCAGGGACTCCGTTGAAAGGTTTGTCATCTGCACAAGATACAACATGTGCAGGCAAAGCATGTGCAGGGGTGAATATAAAAATACCTAGTAGACACCCCAAAAACCCAAAATAAAAGGTAGCGACTGAAATGCAACAGTCCACTCAACCCAACCAGAGGAGGAAACCCAAACGAGACACAACAGCTCCATCTCAACCGCTCCTCAGCTATACATGGCTAGTCAGCTCAATCCACATGGTGTGTCAATCAAAATATGTGACAACACCTCAAGGACTCCCAAAACAAAAACTCAGATATACTCGTCTCAAACTCCAAGTTACATGAGGTCCTAACCTCATAGTCAACCATAGGAACTACTTAAGGCTTAAGGGTAACGCTCGTCTAGGAGATCACACTCCACGAGCTCTACCATCCCAAATGGCATTCGTCTGAGAGATATCACTCCATCACGAACAGTTTTACCATCTCTGATGGTACGTCTGAGAGATGCGCTCCATCGGGAACTACTAAACTGATGGCACGTCCCCGCCATCTCATGACATACATCCAAGAGAACATAGTCGTCAAGTCTCGCCATGAAGAAAGTCACGTTGGAATCCAGCGGATCTTGATACTCAGATAGGGGATCACACTCATCTCTGATGGGGGACTCCTCTAACCCTATTGGAACCTCAGAAGATCTCCTCACTCAGAAAGGGGATCGCTCCCAGAACCATTGAGGGACACCACGAACCCAATCTCAAAACTCTGAAGATCTCATCTCACAGAAAGGGAATCACACCCAGGACCGCTAGGGGACACCTCAAACCCAATCTAGTAACTCATAAGATCTCACTCAGATGGGGGATCACTCAAGATTGCGTTGGGGGACACCACAAACTCAATCTGATACCCTGGAGATCCTATCACTCATATAGGGGATTGCCACTCATGTAGTGTTGGTCACGACGATTCCACAAACCCCATCTGGTGCAACTCACTAAGTTGGTGATCGTACACTAGGTAATACCACAAACCCTACTAAACTCATCTGCTGAGTAGGGGATCGTATACTCGATGATGTCACAAACCCTACTGATACCACCCGCTATGTAGGGGATCGTATAACCAACGATGCCACAAACCTTACCGGGTCATCCTGCTAGATGGGGGTTCGTCGCTCGTGTAGTGTTGGTCACAATGATACCATGAACCTAATCTAGAGAAGTCGATATGATAGAGGATCCTGCCCCGGCCTCCCAAAGGGATACATCGACTCTATCTGAGCTCGTCTTGTCGAGGGGATCGCATTCCTGCACTGAGGATGTAATGCCAATGTACCCTCACAGGGATAGACCGAGGGACTCACTCAATCATTGTTGGTCCATACGTGGCTAACAGAAACGACCCACAATCGTCATCATCATGTCCAATAAGAAAAACTACTCAGGATAGGCCACTCACAGGCCTCCATCCAAATCCTAAAGATGGAGATGCGCGAGGGAGAAATCTCTAAGGGAAGTACACAACGTGTGCCCATAGTACATGGTGTGTCTATCCAAACCGACCCCCGACCGTGTCCCCTCTTGGCACTCAGCATGTACAAAGGGTCATACACAGTGTGTACCTCAGGCCACACGACATGTACCCTCGGCCGAAGCCCCAGTCGTGTCCTCTGCCCGTGCCCGTGTATAGCACCTCGTGTCTGTGTCTCTAGCCCGTGTAAGTCCACACAACCATGTCCCTTGACATGACATCCCTAGCCATGTCCCTCGGCCACAAAACTTGGGCTTACTACATAGCATGTATGCGCAGTACACGACGTGTAGTTCCCAAAAGTTCATCTTCCCTGAACGAGAAGAACAAGCAGCTTGTAACCCTGCATTACACGTTGTGTGATCGAGAATTTTGAATGGGAATACCCTCCAAGCCACCCGAAACACCCTAGTTTCCACCGAAACCCATAGATCGACCCCCATGGGGTCTCTAGCAATTGTAATAGGGAAATAAAACCATAAAACAACACATAAACGAGGATCAAGATTTAAATCTCATAAATTCATCTATGTCGTGGCGAAACGTCAAAGCTTCGGGTTCAAAACGATGCTCGGAAGTCGTTGCAGCTCAATCCAGTGACGATTGGCGTCAAAAACAGGGATCGACGACACCTCCTCGCCTCGGTTTGACCTCGGGTCATCCGTCGCACAATAGAGGATCCTTTGCACCTTTGTCGTGCGCCACACAAGGGGGGAAGGGTTTATTAATTTTTATCAATTAATAAATCTCTATTTTAACACCCTGCGAACATGCCCTCAACCGAGCACCTGACGCTGACAAATTTTATGTCGCACCTAGGGTAAACTCTGCATTCTGAACTCAATCGTAGTCTCAGATTTCCAATCCGAGACTCCGCTCGGGAGTTAAACCACTTTTACAAAGAAACTGGATGCACGTGATAAAATATATTTAATATTTTTAATATCACTGCATCGAGGCTCCCCGGGCATCGAAATCTTGCGCCGACTCAGCACCTGGTTTCAGAAATATTCTTAGAAATATTCCAAAGACTTATAGGAAAAAACCAGTGTCGTTACACAGCCAGCCAAGCAGGCCGCCGTGAGAACCCACATGGGTGGCGAGGGAGCATGGCCCACGGGGGGAAAACCGCGAGCATAGTTTGGGCCAAAGCCCGCACAGGTCGTGCGTGATCGGCGCGACCGAGGGCCCATCCTCGAAGCAGGCTTTTGAGCCAAGGATGGAGCGCGTTTAGTTATTAAGCGGAGCGAAACCACTCGATCTTCCGATGTGGGACAACAAAATCACGGGTATTGTTCATCGTAACAAGTACGTCGTCGTTCTACTTCAGTCGTGCGCTCACAGGCCTCGAACACAACCTGCCACCGCCCTCCACCGCTGCCACTACTCGACGTTGGCCCGCCACCATCTACAAACCACCGAAAACACCATGGATGACGCCTCGAGAGCTCAAACTCGAGCCGAATTCCACCCTCGAAATCCGAGATCACCATGGATGACCTCAGGGGCCTCAGAAGACCTTGGCTACATCCATTTTGAAGCTTCGTTTGACCACTGTGAAGGCCGAATGATTTGAGGAGTCACTGCACCTACCAAGCGAATGAAGTTGCACCATTGTCAGACCAATGTCATGCATGCCACGTTGCACCATGCACGAGCCATGCACAAAATAAAAGGAGAAGGTTGCCCCACTGGATTTCTTCCACGCTGCGAAAAAAAATGGAAACCTTCATTATCTACAAGGGATATTTAAATATTTATGTTCAAACAGATCTCGGAGATAAAGGAAGAGAAGGTCGGGGGTTTGAAGATCGAAGGAGACAAGGTATTCCCCCCTTTATAAATAGAGGGGGTTTGCTGTCGAGAAGAGGAGTTTGACCACTTAGGAGAGGCTGAATGTTGATTCCCATTATTTTTCTTTTCTTTTTATTTCTTCTGTAATTTTAATTTATTCTAAATATAATTCATGCAATTTTCTTATATTCAAGTGAATCGTCCATTTTTCTTATTCTTCTTCTTCTACTTTTATTTTCACTTTTGCCTACTGTTTTTATTTTATTTTCTTATTTTTTCTCTCTCATTCTTATTCTTTTTATTTTTATTCTCTTCTTCTTTCATTCTTCCGCCATTGTGATATCTTACTCCCGATAATGGGAGGGCGACCTAAGACTTGACCTTAAGGGAGATTAAGTGTTCCTGAATTCTACACTTTATTTCTTTAATATTTTAAATATGTTTGTGAACATTAAGAGCGACATGTACGGGTGTGACGGTTGTCCACCACGACATGGATATCAAAGTTATTTCTTTTCTTTTGTTTAAATTCCTTCTCTCCCTTCTGTTGAACACAAGCTCTTCATACGGTGGAGTTGAGACGTTCAACAGATGAAACGACATACGATGGAGTCGGGTCCTGGAAGGTATCACACTCTCGATTGAGGTGTGTCATCAACCTTGATTACAGGAGGATGTGAAATTTAGATTACTTAGGCATTTGAGATTCCACAACCAACAAATAAAAGATTAGTAGTTCATGCATGAGATTTCAGAATTGAGTTATCAAACTGAATTTTAAACAACAATGAATAATGAAGGAACCTGAGACCGAACCTAAAGGTCAAGTAGTTTGTTTTTAATCTCATACTACATTTCATGTTAGTATAGTTTTAGTTTTGCACTTCATTTATTTCCAAAAACCAAAACTCAAATTCAATAGTTTTCTTAAAATAATAAAAATAACATAAAGTAGTTCTTAAGTGAATTAGAATTAGTAAGTGAACAAACTGTGAAGCTCTTCAAGTGAGACAACTCCGATCAGTCATTGTGTTGCAATAGGAAAAATTAGAAATTTGTTTTTGTCACACCCCGCGACAGGTGTATCATCACCAGCACCTAAATAATATGTTAAAGCTCTCATATCTTTCTTCTCTTTCTCTCTCCTGATATAATTCTTGGAGATGAGTAAGCATCTTATATGCATCCACATCCTCATGAATTTTTTGCAATTCATTAAACACAAATGATAACATGATGCACTGGACATCCAATACATCATCAATATGTTTCTTATAGGGTTCTTTTTCGCCTCGCTCCATGAGAAGGCTCGGCGAGAAGCCGAGACTCCATCACATAATATTTCCTTTCTTAGCACAGTACTATGAGCAAACGCATGTACCACTCATAATAAAATATGAGTTATTAACTTGACTCATTTCTCCCATAAAATATTCAACAACGAATATTCGTTCGTAAAATAGTTTTCTTTCTATTCACCTAATAACTTGTGATTGCATTAATAAATTCAATACTAATTATTCTAAACTTGAATAATTTTAAATTTATTTATTTTCTTGTGATCGTTCATACTTGGGCATTACCCAACCCTCGTCGTGGAGCTCATTATGTCCTAAAACTCTAATTCAATAGAATTGGTCAAACTTTTGAAAACACTTTGTGTGTGCCCCTTTAATCACTTATTTTGATAATAGCGATTGTCACTCACAAATCAAGAGTGGTGTCTGACAACATATCAATGCCCCTAAAGAGAACGTTAAGTCATGATAACGACAACCTTATGAATATATGTTGTGTAATATAATCTTTTTGTTTCATGATATCTCATAAAACTAGATGCATATCTTGTGTCACCATCATTACATGCTTTATTTATTCTTCTTTGACCATACCAGATTGACTTATCTCTTTTTAACGTGACTATGGATTAACGAAGGTACTACTATCCTAATCAACAGAGCCTAAGATATCTCTTCATATACGGAAGTGACAAATCATTTCTTGATTATTTAATCAATATCATATAATCACTGATAAACTTGACACAAACTACCTCACCACAGATATAAACTATCATGCTTTTTATCATGCATCAAAGTATGTGACTAGTGATATACATTAATAATAATTACAAATCAAGAGACCAATACACATGTTTGCAGATATGAACAATCAATTACACTCAAAACATGTGATGCTCCTATTGGCAAGTTAGTTCTCATTATATTAGACACTCAATATCACAAGTGCGAACTTCACAAAAAAAAGTCTCAATACTAATGAGATTTCAGTGCATGATAATCAAACATCATCTATACCCCTTCAAAATGATGTATCTATCATAGGGCATATGTTCAAGATTATTGTGATAGTATGTAGAGATTTTCATTAAAGCTGGTATGAAATTTTCCTTTGTACCAAACTTGGTTTTAAACATCATTTTCATCTCATTTCTCATTCACTTTTCATCACAAACTCTTATGTTGTACCAATAGCAGCCTTAGTTTATAATTATGAAAAAGGTACAATCACAAAGGAGGTAACGACATAAAATGAAAAACAAGGATAGAATTTATAGAAAATAAACTTTGGGAGAGAAAACATGGTGACTATTATTTTCACAAAACAAGAGATGTTAGTTGGGGATATCTTATGCTCAAATTACATATATATTGTTTATGTGGTATCAAAGCTAGGCTTTGATTTTAATCTATTGATAAGCATCGAGGGAGAGATGGTTGAGGATTTTTCCGATCATACTCACGGGAACCGGACTATGGTGAAAATCGATCCATTTTGATCCTACTACAAGTCACAAATTGTGCAAGTCTCCATTAGAGCGGTCTTTAGGGCAAGTGGCACTTGGGCAAAAATTCTTATATATGTACACAAGGAATGATAAGGTTGCAATCCCATAGATCGGATGACTTTCAACCATGCATCCCAATCTTACAAAGAGAATGACAGAGTCGTAATTTGAAAGACAGAGCAACCTTCAACCATGTATCCAAATTTTATCGATTCACAAATTCTCACTTTTACAAAGATGTTTTCACGACTCACAAAAGCCTAAAACAACCTTCGCATGAAATTATATTTACAAAGGCACCAATAAGGTGACAAACATCCCTTCAAAAAAGAAAAATAAGGTGACAAACATTGTGTGGGGCTAGTAATATTTTGTTTTTTGGTTCTTTTTCAACAATGCATGCATTGTTCCTTTCTTGCCATATAAGCTTTTCAGGTGATCTGAGTCACATTATTGAACAAAATCGTGTGGATATTTCTTTGACTTACAGGACGAGTAAATTTGGGGAAACGCCCATTTGTATCCCAAATATTCCAAGATGCGTGATTTTGGATAAAGCCACAATTTTGACCCCCGAAGGTTCTGGCAAGTAATTTAGATAAGAATCTTTGAAATTCAAATCATCAATTCTACTCATAGCATAACATCTTTTGAAGATTCAATCATAATGCTTCTCCAGGTCATTCATTTTTTATTTTATAATTAGATTACCCCGATGCTTTATGAAATTAAACACACCAATAAATATCGCAGGTAATTTTAATTTGATATATTAATTAGATTTGCCTCATTTATTACTCACCCCTAGTCATTTTCACCCAAATTCAACTCAATTCTAGGGCTCATCCCTAAGTTAAACAAGCCACATGGCTGCACGCCACAAGTCAAACGACCCATGTTTGGAATTTTCCAATACAAAAACCCAAACCACTCCCTCAAGACCGCCTAATTTTCCATTAAAAAAAAGACCACTTTCCTTTCTAATAGTGGAAGGCTTTATGCTTGGTCAGGAAATTATAAGGGAACAAAACAACTTACTTTAACTAACACCAGCACATATTTATGAAAAGCACTTTTTTTTCTACAAGTTCGAAGATAAAAGATAAATGGGAACAGAAACTCTAAGATCCTTCAAGCAACAGACCCATGCACCAGGCAACGAACAATACCTAGCATCATTTGAGCAGTTACTATCCTAAAAGGAACACCCAAACATGCCCAAAACACTCCAAATCTTAGCAATCTTGAGGAGCCAAGAAAGCTTTGCAATTGAATCGACCCTTCTACCATCTATCAACAATGCTTGTATTGTAAATGAAAGGATGTCATACCTGTTTCCATTAATCAAAAACATCTCTAAACTTATCACTGCAAGAAACAAAACCCTATTGCTTCTAGAGCTCGGTCTTCCTCTCCCAGTCTGCATGGAGCTCCACATGAATAAACAAAATAAGATTTTACAGTGGAATGATGATAAGTATGAAGAAATACAAAATGAACAGCCAAGATATTTTATTAAAAAAAAAAACCACTTACCTTAATTCATCTGTTTTGGGGGGAGAAATCATGGGTGCATACTCATGAGTGTCCAACGCCAACACCAATGAGAAGCTTGGCCACGAATCAGTTCTGAAGCCAACTAATTTCATGGCATCCATAACCCAAGCCTCTCTCGCTAATGTTGTTGAAAGATAACACGGGGAAGAATTACATAATATAAGTGAAAGGCTTCGCTCTGTTTGACATCACTTACTGAAAACTGCTTATAGCACTTATCACTTATGATAAGTACTTCTATACTATTGTTCTCAGATTGTTCATAGAAAAAGTGATTTCCTATCATTTATTTAAGCGATTTTCATCTAAAATTCAAGTGCAAGTGTTTTTTCCCAAACAAAACAAACACCGCCTATTTTTTCAAATTACTTATCATAAGTGATAAGTACTGTAAACATTTTTCACCAAGTGTTGTCAATGAACCCTTCGCATAGGGAGACTTTATTGCAGGAAAATATGAGATAGCAAAAACATTTATGAATACAAACCTAAGGCATGGGGGGTCATTACCTTACATTCAACAACTGGCTTTACACGTTTAGCAGTTATATATTATGCAGCATAAACAATACAAGCGAGGGAAAAAAATCCAGAAACAGCAGCTCATTCCACAAATCGCAATTGCTGATCAAAGGGAATAATTTTACGTAGAGATTGAATTCATTCATTTGCATGAAAACATTCAAAAGGGCGTTGAACATACCTAGAAAATGACAAATATATAGATATATACTTATCAAAGAAGCCTGAATGTGCTGAAAACATTCAAAAGGGCGTTGAACATACCTAGAAAATGACAAATATATAGATATATACTTATCAAAGAAGCCTGAATGTGCACAGAAGCCTGATGAGTACAATTTACACAATCACACACAGACACCTGAGGCTACGTGGGAGGCTCCATCTTCTGTATAGATAATATACAAAACACTTCAAATGGAATAAATGGACCAATGATGCTAAAAGACTCAAAACTAAGTTAGAGTGGGATAAGCAGCTCTTTCAGTCTACACCATCTCCTCATTCCTGAAACTATCATCCTCACAGCCTGCATTAGAGTCCAATGCACAGGGAGAATCGTACCATTTAGAATTCTCAGAGTAGAAATTCTCTACCTGTATACCAACAAGACCTACATCAGCAACTAAAGTATCATCATGTCGTATGGATTTGGTTAGTTTACTATCTTCGCAATTCAGAATACTCTTCTCATCAAAATCGCTGCACTTCAACCATTTTTCAGCTTTACAGCCATTAATCCCATCCTTTTGGTTCCTGCATTCTGCCTCCATGTGCTCCCATGTTGCAACATCCCCAAGAGTCCGCCCAAAACCTTCCATGTCTTCGTCTTCCTCAATCAGCTCTACTCCCTTGCCAGCGCCATAGATGTGTTCATGGTGGTGGTCACCCCAATGTGCCAAATCACTCCCCCCTGCCAAAACATCATCTGGATGCTGCTTATCGGAAATGAAATCAACTGGATTTGGAAAATTATCGCCTATGCTTCTAACTTTATTTAAAACATGAAAGAGTTCCTCGGATACAGATCCCAGCAGCTCCTGTGGGATTTTTGGGAGCCTTCCTTCAAGCAACCCAACTTCAGCTCTCAATTCTTGCACTTGCTGCACAACTGAAAGAATCAAGTCCCCGTCATCCTTCCCCATTAATCCAAAACTATCATTTGCTGCTTCATCGTTAATCCCATACATGACATCCTGATCCATTAAAAACCCACCTTTCAGCCCAACCATGCGATGCATGATCCTTGCATTTCCATCCAATGGCCCAGGCTCATGCCCAGAATGCACTGCATAAAGCTTGAACTCTGCTGTACCCTCTTCTTCATATACAAAAGTCTTGTCCTTCTCATTGTAATTTGATATGGGTAGAATAGCCCTAATCCGGAACCCACATCCACATCGCTTGGATGCATAGGGCTCCCTCTTCAAAATTCTTGATTTCTTCACAGCTGGCTCCCCCGCCCTGTGACATGCATAATCCTTAACCTCGGCCATGAAAGGTTTGTACCTGATATACTTCTGCCTGATGCAAAGCACCACCTTATGCTTAGCAGCCAGTTGCTGCAATCTCTGTGGCACCTCCTTGGCTGGCACGTCAATGGACTCCGTGTACTCGTACCTCCTCCTCTTGGTACTCGACGCAGACCCAGAAGGGCCAGAGCATACGAGGCAGGAGGCAACGCAAACCCTAATGAAGGATTCGGGAATGCCATAAAACTTCGCTCCCACGGTCCACGCCTGCTTGATTCGATCTATGGTTTCCTTAACCCCAAAGTGCTTTGAATTGGAATCGCAGTGGAAGTTAAGGACGATGTCCTGCCATTGATGGAGGTGGGAAACATATTGCTGGGAGTTGTTCTTGAAGCACAGGAATTCGTTACCGCTGGGGTCCGTGTGCACGGAGAGCTTGTCCTGGATGCGCTTCCAGGCAGTGAGGTACGCCGTGTCCTCGTTGCGATCCTTCCAGACAGAGCGCCAGCTAGTGAGGATGGAGGGGGGCGTGGCGGCGCGGATCTCGGCGGGGGTAGCGAGGCGACCATTGAGGATGGATCGGATCATGAGAGCGTGGGAGTCGCTGTTGAAGGTGTAGAACTGGGTCGAGAGGTAGGGTTCCGGGTTGATGTAGGAGACCGAGGGAGGGTAAGCGGCGGTAGGGATTACGCCGAGGGCGGGGGCGGCGGAGGAGGAGGAGGAGGGACTGGCGGAATCATTGCAATCTTCTGGCTCTCCGTCGTGGAAGAGCGTGATCTCGGAGAGAGAGTAGTGGGAAGGATCGTGAATCAGAGTGGATGGAGGGCAGTCGTGGGCGTGACGGTGGTGGAGGTCCAGAATCTGAGGCGGGTGGAGAGGGTGATGGTTTGGGGGGAACGAATCTTCTTCGATTTTGTTAGGGTTCATGGCAGAGAGCCGCGAACCAGAATGGAGGGAAAGGGAAAGACGAGAGGCGTCGAGGAAACACTGTTCCGACACTGCGTTCGCAGACAAGCGACCCACGTCTCCCTTCCCGTTTCTATGTTTGCATATAAATAAAATATGAAAATTGGCGCAAATTAAAATTTCGCTTTGGATCATTTTAATGTGTTACATCCTTAGAAATTTATCTTACCCATTGGATTTTAGGCTAAGAAATGTTCCTAGAGGGTCAAGCTTGGTAGTGGTCTTTCGGGTCTCGGTGATATTTCGGATTCGAATCTCACTAAATATTTCTTTTAGAATTAGTGTAGTATTTTCATTGCATTCCTCCTCCCTTTTGCCAGTTCCCTTTTATTTATCTTATATATGGACATTGTGGTTGTTATTTATTGTCATCAATTAATGTTGTGTTTGCGGATTTTTTTAGTGATATCGAGAGCGAAAAAAAACAAGCTTAATAATGTTCAACATGAAACGGTAACTTACATGATAAAATAAAACTCTTCATGTTGAAACACATATCGATGCAAATGGTATAGAGACCTAGGAATTTGAACTATGAGAATTTGTGAAATCTTGGGGATTTTCGACTAAGAAGAATAAAATTGTAATTTTATGATTCTTGTAATAGAATTTTGAGTGTGCCATTTGATTCAAGGTGCAATGTATACCATTGGTGTTAGTTGTCAACCCATTACCTATTGAATGTGGGCTTTGAGGGTTACACTCCGACTCACCATCGACGCAAGTGGAGTGTCATCAATAACAGCTCATGACTGAATGGTATCAGAGCAAGTGTTTTTAGGATGAAGTTTGGAGTAGATATCGGTGAGGATTGCATGGCGGTAAGGCAGCAATATTACTGGCACCTAGTATGTGAAGTAAATAAAAGAACCCAACTTGACGCAGAATGGACCTTGTGATCTAAGTGAGGGCTCTGTAACTTATAGATCAATACTTTTGATGGTATACTAACTATAGGGTTGTAACGACCCGACCCACATGGGCTCATCTGGCCAACAGAAGATTGGGCCGCCACAACCCCAAACCCGCCTTTATAAGCCAAAGGCTGGCGACAACCGTCGAGAAGACATAACTAAATTTGGAGATTTTTACCTAAAGAACCTGTACACATGCACCAAATCTTCATGGAGAAGTGTAGATGAATAATAATAAAAAACAGTAACATCTAGAGTAAAACTCATGTATGTAATAACCTTTAGGGAATTCAAAAGACTGTGACACTGTAATCTGAAAAGAAAAAGGAAAAAATATACACCCAACTTGAAAAAGACGTCCTGACCTAATAATAACTAGAAAAGAAAGAAAATTGAGAGAGTTTGACTCCCGATCTCCAAGCTCCGACCACCGTACGCGGTCAGATGCACCCAAGTATTCCTAAGCTCTGTCAATGCCACCGTCGACCTATCTATTGTCTGCATAAGATACGACATGTGCAGGCAAAACTCATGCAGGGATGAGTAATATATACATACTCAGTAGGACGCTCGGAAAACTAAAGAGGGGGCAATAAAAGACATGATGGAAGCAGTCAGCTCAACCCAAAGCAAGAGGGAAACGAAACCCAATGACACAAATATACATACATACATACATACATACATACATACTCATATAAGAAACTCAGATGAGAGAGAAAAGAGATCTCCATCTTTTAGCCTAGTCCAGAACGATGAGTTTGTCTGCAGCTCCAAAGGTCCATCATTGATGCCCAACATCTCATGTGTATATTTAAAGAAGTCATGAGAAGGGCCCACACCTCGTCACTACTCCACATCCTGAGGGAGTGTAATCTCCAAAAGACTGAGAACCCACGTCGTGGTACGACAGGGAGGATGTTACTCAGTGGATAGAGGACCTGCACTCGCGTAGGGGAGTACCATTTCTATATTTGTGTATAAAACATGGAGGACCCACACCCTCAATAGGGGAGTACCACATCTGTATTTGTACAACGAGTATGGAAGACCTGTGCCCTGCTACGACAAGAGAGTATCATCTTCGTGAATAGAGGACCTACACCCTCAATAGGGGAGTACCACCTCTGTATTTGTACAATGAGTACGGAGAATCCACGCCCTAGTGTGATATGGGAGTACCGTCTCTATAGATAAAGGACTCACGCCCGCGTAGGAGAGTACCACCTCTGCTTGGAAAAACAAGTATGGAGGACCCATGTCCTGTCGTGATAGGGGAGTACCGTCTCCACGTATATAGGACTTGCACCCTGATACAACAAGGGAGTTCCACCTCTATCTAAACTCTCTGATGATCTTGTCTGATCACTATCATCGTCAAGCATCACCTAAAGAAACGTCATGCTTGGAACATCTTGCATCATATCTCATAAGCCACTGCAAAATACCACCATCACTTTCTATGTGAAAAAACACTTAGGATAGGCTACCTACAGGTCAAAATCCGAGCCAAAATGAAGGATATGGAGATTTAGAAGTTTCATAAAGAAGTACACAGTGTGTGACCTCACCTAGCCTCCTGGTCATGTCCTCGCCAACATATGGCTCGCTGGCTATGCAGCACTACACAACGTGTAAGGGGTCCACACAACATGTGATCCCACTCAGCTACCTGGTTGTGTTCTCCTCTGTACATGACTCAGTGGCCATCTCACCGTACACGGCGTGTATGGGACCCACACAACATGTCTCAGCCACCCGAGGCCTGTCCGTGTGCTCCTGGCCATGCTCGTGTCCTTCGGGTCGTGCCTGTCTATCTCAGTGTTCATCAAGACGTGCATTCAGTCGTGTCTATCAAGCCATGCTCGTGTGCTTGGCCATGCACTGGTCATGCCTTGGTACCTTCCCATGCATGTGTACTCCAAAAGTACACGGTGTGTCCTCCCACATGGGGTCCTAGGCATGTAGATCTAGCACAAGACCTGGCTACCTGGGGAGGGTCATGCAGCATGTGATCCTTATCTTTTCCAAAACCCTAACCACCGTAGCTGGGTGGGGCTACACGACGTGTGTTCATCAGACAACATGTCATGTAGTCACGCTTTTCACAAAAAATCAAGTTTCTTCATGTGTTCTCTATATCCGGTTTCTCTGCTACAAATCATGCCTGTTGACCACTTGAAATCAAAGGTAGTCATTGTCGGTCATTGTTTCCTGGCCTCTGGTGGCCGAAAAACAAAATTTAAATCCTCCACTCGAAGCCACCACACACCTCGTGCATCCTCCATCATCGTTGTCACTTTGGATCCCAGATCCATGGAGTATCACCCATGTTCCATCCAGATCCATCTGCAAAAAACTAATATGGCCATTATGCGCACATCCACCATGAATTTGGGGGTCCAATCACACTCGAACCCACCTGAAAATGTCAAACTATCCCCCCATAGCCCAATGGCAAAGAACACGAAGAACGGGTTGAGGAAAGACACAAGAACAAAGGTGCATCAATCGTTGGCCAAACGTTCTTGGAAAACGATCATAGATCATAGATATTCGGGGTGAGAAACATGACATAATCAAGAATAAATCAAATAAATAGTTTAATAATTTGATACACAGGTTCATGTGAAGGATTAAATTTCACCTATCAAAGACTAGTAGATAAGAACATGCTCAATCTCTTAATCAAGGGAGAAAACCACAATTGATGAGCCTTACCTAAATATTGGATCAATAATTGGTGAAGAATTCATTTTCCAACGATGAGGATAATATTTTGCGTCTAATGCTCATTGATTCACCTCAACCCAATCACCAATTGTTGTCCGATCTCGATCCGCCAATGAAGAACGATGAAACCTCCTCTCAATAATCCCAGGGTTATGCGACTAACCCTAGAGATTTTTCATAGTAGGTTACTTACAAAGGGAAATATATTTTTGAACATTTAGTGAATTAATTAAATAAATTAATTAATTAATCTACTTAATGTACTCACTAACGACTACCTCATCTAAATGTCCAGCACCGACCAACTTTAGGTTGCAACTAGGGTAAACCTCATACTACGAATTCAATCACTGCCTCATATTTTTGATCTAGGACTTCGTTCAAGATTAAATAAAGAGTTTTAAATTAAAGTGAAATGAAACTCAATCAACCATCATTCTCTCCTTCGAACAAATGCTGAGGTTAATTCCCTATTCTTATGGAGTTAGAAGAGAACACAGTGGGAGAAACACATAAAAGTAAAAATGAGTGAATGGGGTATTGATTCTCGCTCAAATTTTCCCAAGAGAAGAAGGTAAGATGGTCCTTATAGTTTAGCTTGGGTTATCGAATCCTCAGAGACTTAAGAAGAAACCTATAGACACGTACATTCTATAGACTATTTTTGGCTATGAAGTGGCCAACTTGGGTTGATTTTATATGGTTTTAAAGTATAACTAACAGATTTAAGTGAATTCAATTTAAAAGAATGAGTTGATCCTAGGTTATCGCTCGGGGTGGATTGGACGTATTTTCTTTTTAATGATTTCAATTTCTTAAATTTGAGATGGGTTCATTTAAGGAGATAAAACAACATAATCACTTACTAGTTTAATGACTACACCCTTTAATACTAATCACCTATACACTTGAAGGATCAAAGTTTTGATCACTTCAAGGTAAAAGTTCGTATTAGCACTTGAACTGTGTGGCCTTAAATTCAACAAGGACGATGGAGTTTAAAAATCATCAAATAAAAATCTCAATTAAAGAAGTGATTATACATTAATGAGGTGACAAATAACATCCAATACAACCCCTTTCTACTCCCTTTGATCAACCCATAAGTGGGTTATCCCTCCATTGATTCTATGGTTTCAATGGAAGCGGAAAGTAGACTCATGAGGGAGGAAATGGAGAAGTAAAAAAAAACGCAATAAAATAACAATCACTCCACCGTTGTGTGATAATCTCACAAGGTTTGGTATGAACAAGTTCACACCTTGAAACAACGGTATCAAAGTGATAAGTATAAGAACAGAATAATAAGATAAGAAAAACTTTTATTAAAAAACAAGGATGAATTAAAACAACTTACATGTGAAGGAAGAACATTACAAAGAGAAATTGGCATCATAACATTAAGATGAAAACAAGCTCAAATATTGCTAAATCCTCCAATACCACTACCTTAAATAGGAATTTTTTATCCCTTGGGTAGATACTACAATAGTAAAAAGCATCTCAATTAATTTTGGTAGGCCATAGGTGGTGGAAAGCTTGTGGAATTTGAACTTTTCCACATTTGACCCGAGGTGGAAGCCAGCTTTCATCCACCGAATAGATGCATTTGGATTACCTTATATATGGCCGAATCATAGTGGGACATATAAGAAGAAAATTGATATCCGGATGTCTTCTAACCTCTTGTAAAATTTGGGACCATTTGGAGTTTTTGATTCCGAGAGATGATCAAATTAGTGGGATGTTTTTCTGGGCCGCAGAATCTGGCCCAGAATTGTATCTCTAACTTGGGGCACCTTAATGACCACCATAAAGGCCTAATTAGCATTATCTCATGAATAGTGATTTGTTCCTAAACATTTATTATATCATACCACAAAATTTGGGATTAATTGGGCCTGTATTTTGGGCCCCACAGTCTCATAAGTGGGATGGTGTCCAATCTGCCTTCTCTAGAATTACTTCCATTCATCTCCAAATATCTCCATCATCGTTTATGAATCATCCATTGATCCCTGAATGAAAAATGTTCATATTTAAGTGTAGATATAGTTCCCAAAATATCAAATTAAAATATTGATAATTACATTCCTTATAATCAGATGACTCATTGGGCATAAATTGGTATATATTAGGCATGAAGTGCACAAATGATGAGAATGGATGTTCATAATGAAAATGCACTAACTCAGGCCCATAAGATCAAAAATGAACATTTAATACCATTAAAATGTAATTAAATTATATGTTTTTATTGGATAATCACACCCCCAACTTTATATTTGTTAGTCCCGAGCAAATAATTCAATGATTTTATTTGAATTCCTTTCTTCAAACACATTATAACAAACAGTGATCACAATGTAAACTACACACAAATATATTTTTATAACATATCAAGATAATTTAAAACAAGATGAATTTAAAAGAAGATCCCAATACCAAGACCATTCCTTTGATCAAATCCATCATCATACTTCATCCAACTCAATTGGGTGAAATGATGTGTTGTGAATCACAATAGATATGGGGGTTCATTTTCATTCAAGGGGGAAATCATGGAAGCGCTAGGTGGAATAAAATTTAATCCTAATATGAGTATTCTTCATTCCTTTTTTTTGGATATTTTTTTTATTATTATTTTTTTCAATATTGCTATAGTAATTGAGATTGCAGTTAATCAAATTAACCCTTGTAGCAAGACTTTGCCGATGAATCCCAGACTCAAAGGCCTTAGGGAACCAAGTGAAGCCCACATACTCGGGCATCGTCTCAAGTTAAACTAATCAAAAACAAAGTCATATTACCATAAATAGAGATATATTGAAAAACTCAGGGCTAGACAATTCTGGAGTCATGATCCCCAAGTGCCGAAAGCCTCGCATTTTATCAATCCATTGCTTTACACGCAAATTTTTTTTTTGAATACTCATATTATTCATAAAAATAAAACCAGCCTATGCTATTTATTATGGGACCCCAAAAATTCAAATTATTACCCCACAGTCTAAAGGACGTGCATTGTGGCATTTTGATTTAATGGATGAAAATAAAAATGATGAAAATTTTCATTGGACAACCAAACTTCCAAAATCAATGCTTTTAAACTTAATCATGAATTAAATTAAGATTCAAGGAAATAAAAATTATTTGATATGTAGTTTTAATGTGAGAAAATATGTTATTATATGAATGATAAAGGAATTTTACTTCTTTTTTTTATCATTGTTTTTTTTAACAAACATTTTGTTTCCACACCCCCCAACTTAGAATGAAACTGTCCCTAGTTTCGTAAAAATAAAATTTAGAATGGGGTAGAGGAATAAAAAGGGGAGTTCAATAAGGAAATTGAAATATGAGGATCATGGAATGAAGTCACCTGGTGGTTGAAGTTTGAAGTTCTTGCCGCTCGAATTTAGTCCTTTGATATCCATGTCGCTTGCAAAGTTCCCTAGTGGAAAAAGTAAAAACAAAAAAACAAAACAAATATATATATATATATATAAGTACAATATAAGTATATATATAAAAATTATATAATAAGTAAGCACATTAATCCGTAGGTCAGTGGTAAGCGCGCGCCCCTGTCTCCCTTCGGTCCCGGGTTCGAGTCCCCGCGGCTTCGCCGGTTGTGACAGGGTTTGCCCCACGGCCTATGGCGTGTACCCTTTTTTAATTATTATATTATTTTTATTATTTTTATTATTTTTATCTTAACCTATAAAATAATAAAAATACAACAAAATAAACTTATGATACATTGTCTTATTTTTAAATTTCTAGGTAAGGTATTACTCAAGGATCACACCACGTGACACGGATGAATATGGTGTTCCCCTTTCGTACCCATTCATACTCATAATAGAAGAACAGGTCAAAAGTCTATTTTTTTATTTTTAAATATAAAAATGATTAATTAATCTTATTTGAAAAATAAAGATGATTCAGAAAGATTTGAAACATAAAAACCACGGGTTTCCTCCCGTGCAGCGCTTTATTTAACATCGTTAGCCCGACATAGATCCTAAATTTATCAATTTTTTCCTGGTTCATAGATTGGCTCAATTAAATCAATATCTATTTCCTGTTTATTGAATGATTCAATGAATGTTTTTAACCTTTGACCATTGACCTTGAAAATGTGACCACTAGTAGGATCTTGAATCTCTACTTCCCCATGGGGGTATACATGATGCACTATGAAAGGACCTGACCATCTAGAACTTAACTTTCCCGGGTGTAAATGAAGTTTTGAACTATACAAGAGCACAAGTTTTCCCAGTTCAAAATGTTTAACTTTGATATTACTAGATTGGTAGGCATGAACTCTAGCTTTATTGATCCTTGAATTTTCATAAGCCTCCATCCTTAGTTCCTCCAGTTCATTGAGATCTAATTTCCTTTTTGTTCCGGCCAATGAGAGGTCATAATCCATTTTCTTAATTGCCCAAAAGGCCTTATGTTCAATCTCCACTAGCAAATGGCATGATTTACCATAAACCAACCTATATGGTGACATTCCTAAAATGGTTTTATATGCGGTTCTATAGGCCCAAAGAGAATATAAGAGTTTCTCAGACCAATCTTTCCTAGAGGGGTTGACAGTTTTTTCAAGAATTTTCTTAATCTCCCTATTCGCTAACTCAGCTTGAGCATTAGTTTGAGGATGGTATGCAGCGGACACTTTATGAGAAATACCATACTTAGACATGAGTGAAGAGAATGGGCGGTTGCAGAAATGGGTTCCTTGATCACTGATTATAGCCCTAGGAATTCCAAATCTTGAAAATATGTTCTCTTTCAGAAATCGAATCACAATTTGATGATCATTGGACTTAGTGGGAATGGTCTCAACCCATTTTGAGACATAATCAATATCTAAGAGTATGTAGAGGTATCCCCGAGATTTTAGGAAGGGACCCATGAAATCAATTCCCCAACAGTCAAAGATTTCAACCACTAAGATGGGAGTGAGTGGCATTTGATTCCTTTTTGTGATGGACCTTACTTGTTGACACCTAGGACGACTTTGAAAAAATGTGTAGGAGTCCCTTGAGAGAGTGGGCCAGAAGAGACCACATTGAAGAATCTTAGCAGATGTTTTCTTAGAGGAAAAGTGACCTCCACATGCCTCACTATGACAGAATTTAAGGATGGACTCTTGTTCAGATTCTGGAACACACCTCCTAATGACTTGGTCAGGGCAGAACTTATAGAGGTATGGATCATCAAACACATAGTTTCTAACATCATAAAGGAATTTCCTTCAAGCTTGAGTCCCTAAGAATTTTGGAATGACTCCTGTAACTAAGAAATTGTCTATGTCGACATACCAAGGGCAGTCACTCACTGAGTATAGGTGTTCATCAGGAAATGAATTAGACACAGAAAGGTGATTTGATTTGTCTTTGAATTCCATCCTAGAGAGGTGATCAACTACAACATTTTCAACTCCTTTTTTATCCTTGATTGTGAGGTCAAATTCTTGTAAGAGAAGGACCCACCTAATCAGTCTAGCCTTAGCATCTTGTTTTTGGAAGAGGTATTTTAGTGCAGAATGGTCAGTGAACACAGTGATGGTGGATCCTAAGAGGTAGGACCTAAACTTCTCTAAAGCAAACACAATAGAAAGTAACTCCTTTTCAGTAGTGGTGTAGTTTATTTGGGCATCATTTAAGGATTTTCTTGCATAAGCAATGACATAAGGAGTTTTATCACAACGTTGTCCTAACACAGCTCCAACAGAAAAGTCACTGGCATCACACATAAGTTCAAAAGGAAGGTTCCAATTTGGAGATTTCATAATGGGAGGAGAGGTGAGAGAGGATTTGAGGGTTGAGAATGAACACTCACAACTTTCTGTCCAAACAAATGGAGCATCCTTTACTAAGAGAGCACAAAGGGGACGAGATATTGAACTAAAGTCCTTGATGAATCTTCTATAGAAACCAGCATGTCCTAATAAATACCTCACTTCCTTGACAATTTTGGGTGATGGAAGGTGAGGAATGATGTCAACCTTTGCTTTATCAACTTCAATCCCCCTACTCGAGACCATATGGCCTAGAACAAGTCCCTCTTTAACCATGAAATGGCATTTTTCCTAGTTTAGGACTATATTCTTTTCTTCACATCTTGACAAGACTCTCTCTACATTCTACATACATCCCTCAAAAGTATCCCCAAACACAGAGAAGTCATCCATAAAGACCTCAAGAAAATCCCCTACCATGTCTGAGAAGATTCCCATCATGCACCGTTGGAAGGTTCCAGGGACATTGCATAACCCGAAGGGCATGCGTTTGAAAGCAAAGGTTCCAAATGGACATGTGAATGTAGTCTTCCCTTGATCCTCTAGGGAGACCTCAATTTGATTATACCCTGAGTACCCATCTAAGAAACAGTAGAACGCATGACCTGTCACTCTCTCAAGGACTTGGTCAATGAATGGTAAGGGGAAATGGTCCTTCTTGGTGAATGAGTTTAGCTTCCTATAGTCAATGCAGACCCTCCATCCACTACTCACCCTTGTTGGAAGAATCTCTCCATCCTCATTGGTTATCACTGTGATTCCAGCCTTTTTTGGAACCACTTGGATTGGGCTCACCCACTCACTCTCAGCTATGGGATATATGATACCAGCTTTTAACAATTTTAGAATTTCTTTCCTTACTACCTCCATGAGATTAGGATTGAGTCGTCGTTGAGGTTGACAACATTGCTTTGAATCAGATTCCAGAACAATCCTATGAGTCCCAACAAGTGGGCTAATCCCGGGAATATCAGATAGGGTCCAACCAATGGCTTTCTTATGTTTCCTAAGGACATCTAGAAGCATCCTCTCATGATTGGATTCAAGAGAAGAATAAATGACAATAGGATGTGTTTGATTGTCCCCTAGGAAGGCATAATTTAGTGCAGCAGGAAGTTTCTTCAATTCAAGATCATGTTGGTTCAGAATTTCAGCAGAAGATTGGGACATTGGATCAAGATCAATTTCTTTTTTTAGAGTTTCATATAGGATTGATTCCCCATATGTAGAAGTTTCAGCTACTAGATTGACTTGATCAGATTTAGGGAAGAAATTTGGAGTGGTCTTCATGAAAGTGGTTTCTTGAAAGGTTTCACTAATTGTTGGACCTAAGACTTCATCATAAGAGAAATTTTAAAATGATTCAAGCCAAGGAGATAAACTTCCTTCATATGAACAAAGGAAATAAATCTCATCCTGACTTAAACATTCATCAAATATTACTTGATGTTCCATGGATTCATTATCAATGCTTCCTATCATGTTTACTTCATGAATGTCCTCGTCATCCCCTATTTGTGAGCTTGAATTATAGATGTTCAATTCTAGACTCATGTTCCCAAAGGTGATGGTCATGTTCCCATTTCGAACTCGGATAACAGAGTTGATTGTTGCAAGGAAAGGAAGACTAAGGATGATTGGGGTTTGTTCCTTATTTCCTAATTTTGGATGGTTTTCAAGAACAATGAAGTCAGTAGGGTAGATGAAGTTTTCAATCTTTACCAGAACGTCCTTTAAAATCCCCTTTGGAACCCTAATGCTACGATCAGAAAGTTGAAGTGTGACAGATGTGGGTTGGAGTTCTTCTAGGCCTAACTGGCAGTACACGACATAGAGGATGAGATTGACACTAGCACCTAGGTCACACAAGGCCTTGACAACTTTGCTTTATCCTAGTTCAACATTGATGTAAGGTCAACCTGGGTCTTTCAACTTAGGAGGAATGGTCCCTTGAATGGTGCTACTCACATTAGCAGCCAAAGGGAGTTGGTTTTTATGTGAAAATTTTCTTTTAAAAGTGCACAAGTCCTTAAGGTACTTTGAGTAGGCAGGTATGGTTTGGATGGAATCGAGAAGGGGAATGTTCAACTTGACTTGTGAGAAGATTTCCCTCAATGTTTCACTCAGTTCAGGCTTGGTTTTCCCCCTCATGCGTTGAGGAAATGGTGCAGGTTGTGGGGTTGTTTGTTGAATAGTTGTTTCTTTCACATTGTTATCAGTTTCCTCAGTTTGATCTTGTGATTCATTTTAATTTTCATCCAAGTTTTAATCTTCAGGTGGGTTCTGAATTAGTTTTTTAGGTTTCTCAATTGATTTCCCACTTCTTAAAATAGTCACAGCCTTTAGTTGTTCATGAGTTGTTTGAGCACAACTTGACTCTCCCATTGAAGTTGAGGATGGCACCGCCTGAGTAGGCATGGGTGCCTTTCCAGTTCGGCTTTTCATCGCCAATTTGGCAGGCAAAAGTTTACCCTTTACCAAATTATTGAAAAAAGGAGTCACTTACCAGTGGACTGAAGAATGTCAATAAGCATTTGATGTTCTCAAGAAATACCTCTTGAGTCCACCAGTACTCATGCCACCTGTTGAAGGTAGACCACTTATCCTCTATGTGAAAGCTCTAGAGCGATCATTGGGGGCCTTTCTTGCTCAAAAGAATGATGCTGGGAATGAAAATAGCCTCTACTATCTCAGTAGAACTATGCTTGAAGCAGAAACCTGGTATTCAAGTATTGAGAAGTGCTGCCTGGCATTAATCTTTGCAGTTCAGAAACTGAGACACTACTTGCAACATCACGAGGTCCAATTGGTATCTCGTAATAATCTGCTCAAATTCATCCTTAGTCGTCCAATGATTACAGGACGTCTAGCAAGGTGGGTAGTTATTTTGCAACAGTTCGACATTTAGTATGTGTCTCAAAAGGCAATAAAGGGTCAAGCTCTGGCTGATTTCCTGGCTGAACATCCTTCCATGGAAGACACATCTTCAGATATTGAACTCCCTGATGAGGAAGTTTTCTCTATTCAAGAGAATCCTCAAACATGGGAAATGTATTTTGATGGTGCTTCCAGAAGTCCAATAGGGAAGAAAATGGAAAATTCTAAATTCAACAAAGTTGGTTTAGGAATTGTACTCATTTCTCCAGATAAGGCATTGTTACCTTATTCCTTTCTATTGTGGGAAGGTGGTACTAATAATGAAGCTGAATACCAAGCTCTCATTATAGTCTTGGAGTTAGCACTCCAAGCACAAGTGAATCACTTAAAGGTGAAAGGTGATTCAGACCTGGTAATCAAACAAGTCAATGGGGATTATGCCATCATAAAAGAAGAATTAATCCCTTTGTATGATTACGTCAGAGAATTAATGGCGGAATTCCCTTCAGAACCGACATTTTCCTATGTCCCAAGATCACAAAATGCTCAAGCTGATGCACTGGCTAATATAGCCACAACTCTAGCAGATCCAAATCGGGACGAGACAACCATCAGTATTGCCCATCGTCGTGCAATTTCACCTTATATTCAAGCCAGAACAGAGGAAATTAATGAAATTAGTCCCATTCCTGAACCATATGGTCATACTATAGGATGGATGACACCTATTAGGGAATACCTTCAAAATGGAACACTTCCACCTGATAGAGCGGATAAAGAACAAATCCGGCGACGTGTGGTCAATTTTACTCTTTATGATAGCCCAAACCACCTAGAGAAAATTCTCTACAAACGTGGTTTTGATGGAGTTCTCTTCAGATGCATTGATGGTGAAGAGACAATGGCTGTCATGAAAGAAGTGCATGCAGGAGTATGTGGTGCCCACCAGTCTGGACATAGATTGTCTGATCAAATTCGAAGACTTGGATACTTTTGGCCTTCAATGATACAAGATTGTGTTGATTTCACAAAGAAGTGTCATTCATGTCAAGTATATGCCAACTTCATTCATCAACCTCCATAGTTGCTTCATACAGCTAAATACTCATGGCCATTTGCCACATGGGGAATGGATGTGGTGGGACCTTACCCTTCAGCTACGGCCAAGCAGTTTAAGTACATTCTTACTGCTACTGATTTCTTTTCCAAATGGGCAGAAGCAATACCTCTCAAAGAAGTCAGTTCTAAATGCATTGTTAGCTTCATCAAGTCTAACATTATTACTAGATTTGGTGTCCCTCATACCATATTGACGGACAATGACACCAACTTTTGTTCTTCTGAGGTGAAGAAATTGTATCAAGAATACAACATTAAATCCAACCATTCATCTAGGTATCATGTGGCAGCCAATGGCCAAATAGAAGCCTTTAACAACTCTTTCAAATATACTGCAAAAGATGGTGGATAAAGAGAAGAGGTCATGGCCTGATAAACTCTTTCATGCTTTATGGGCTTATCGGACTACCACCCACAATGCAACGCGGTCAACTCCATATTCGTTGGTATATGGAACAGAAGCAGTCTTGCCAATTGAAGTTCAATTTCCCTCACTCAGAGTAGCCATTTGTGATCAGTTATCTACAGATGAGCAATCCCAAAAGCGATTGAATGAATTGGAACAGTTAGATGAGAAAAGATTGTGCACTTTGCACCAATTGGAAATCTATCAGAATCGAATAGCACGATCTTTTAACAAAAAAGTTCGTCTTCATTCATTCATTCAGGGAGAATTGGTATTAGTTCTCAGAAATCCAATGATACCAGGAAAGAAACCTCCCAAGCTTGAGCCAAAATGGGAAGGACCTTATTCAATACATAGGGTCTACTCCAATGGAGCTTATTCATTAATCTCAATGGATGGAGAACTCATCACGACTCCAACCAATGCCAGATTTCTAAAGAAATATTTTGTATAAACACAAAATATGGTCCCCAGAACCAAGACTCTTACAATTGGTTCATACATCGGATAGTCCAGCATGACTTTAAACTACATCATCATCCATGGTCCAGTATGACCTTAAACTGCAACTTTCGTCCAACATGACGTTAAACTGTATAAAATCACCAAGATGTCCCCGCAACATGACACTAAAATGTGCGGCACCAGTTCGTCCTTGCTATATGACGTTAAACTATACAGCAATGGTCCAGTATGACCTTAAACTGCAACAACGTCCAACATGACGTTAAACTGTAGGAAAGTCCCTTACGTCCGGAAAGACATTAAACTACATAAGCACTTAATAGTCCAGTATGAAATTAAACTGCACCATTCACGGTCCATGCATATGACCTTAAACTATTCGCACTTTCATCCAACATGACGTTAAACTTTAGAAAAGAATATGTCCCCGCAACATGACACTAAACTGTGTAGCACCATTTCGTCCTTGCTATATGACATTAAACTATACATCAATGGTCCAGTATGACCTTAAACTGCAACTTTGTCCCACATGACGTTAAACTGTGAAAAATTTCCCTAAACCGTCCAGCATGACCTTAAACTGCATCATCCTTGGTCCATGCATATGACCTTAAACTATTCGCACTTTCATCCAACATGACATAAATGGTGTGTTATTTTGTCCTTACTGCATGACATTAAACTGCACAATCCCCCTTTCGTCCAATATGACGTTAAACTGTATTGTCCCCATTGTCCTAACTACATGACGCTAAACTGTACAGAAAATCCTTGATATGTCTTACATGACATTAAACTGTTATTTTGTCCCTGCTACATGACACTAAACTGTGCAGCACCCATAGTCCTAACTACAAGACTTTAAACTGCATAGTCCCTTGATATGTCCTACATGACATTAAACTATGCATCGTTAAGGTTGTTGTTATCTCTTGTTTCTCACACCGAGTATGACTCACGTGATCTTAGATCAAACCTCAACCATAACACTCTCTTTGGGCCCCTAACCATGTGTAAGTCCCAAAAACTTTTTTTTATTATTAGATCATTGTCCCCAAGAACAACTTGATCATTAATTAATTCTTTAATTTAACTACACGGACTTTGATCCTTTCCCTCCAGGCTGGGTATGTAGGCAACCTCCCAGGGTTCAAGCCCGAAAACAATCTCTTCACGTCGGGTTCACCATTTTTCGTTTCGCACGGAATCCGGGGATGACCTCCTGGATGGGAGATTCAAACGTTCCGATCGGTTTCTAACGGGTTTGTTCATAGAACCGGAAACATCCAATGATTCCACATCCGTTTGGACCTACTTTCCAAAGGTAGGCGCTCATTAGCTTGTGAGCTAATGAGGCTTAGGAATTTGCATTGGTCGAGAGGATGGGAGGTCGGACTCATCACACCTTTTTGAGGGGAATTATTGTCTACTCTGGAACTCTCTTTATAGATTTAAGTTATGTTCGTGAATCCTTATTACATTACCAAGTATAAAATGATCTTTCCTTAAGTTTAACAATCAATGATTAAATATGTAAGAAATTTAGAGAATCTTTTATATGTATTCGAGGTTCTTCATCAATAGAGAATCATCTGTATCTATTTAGAGATTCTTGGTAAATGGTATCCTTCAAAACATTTATATAAAAGTCTCTTGGTCATTATGATGACCAGGCTGGTTTTAAAGCCACTCAGTGGGGCACTTGAAGTTTATCGTCATTCAGAAGGACAATGAATTACTTCAGAGTTGGGATTGAACCCATAGATGGGCTACCTACGTATCCTTTGTTTTGAAAAAGGAATCAGAACCCACGTAGTTCGTATAAGGGTATGATGTTTATGATTGATGGTTCAAAGCAGGATGTCACAATTACTTTTACACTCTAAGCTCACGTGAGTCATGCTCGGTGTGAGAAACAAGAGGTATTAGTAAAACTTAGACAATTGTGCCATGAAAGATGCAATCATAAGAAATGGTTTGGGGCTTATGTATGTATGACTTCCCAGATAGATGAAGATTTAGGATTCACTTTTAGGGAGAAAATCCATGAACAGGGTCCATAAAGGTATATGTGCTTCATGGAGATTTTGAATACTCTAATCTTGGGGCTTACTCCTAAGGAGGATTCCCAAGTTAGGAGGGGACTTATGATTGGGTTTTACTCCTGAAAAGGAAACCCAAATCAAGGGTAAATTAGGACTGGTTAAAGAGAAATTAGGGGACTTGGGGCTTATTCCTGAAAAGGAAGCCCAAGATTATAACTGGGTTTTATACTTGAAAAAGGAGACCGAGGTTAGGGATTAAGGTTTGGGGCTTACTCCTGAGGAGGATGCCCATATTTGAGGTTGGGGCTTACTCCTAAGAAGGATGCCCAAATTTGAGGTTGGGGCTTACTCCTAAGAAGGATTCCCAAATTAAGGGACTCGGGGCTTACTCCTAAGAAGGATGCCCAAGTTAAATAATTAAGGTTTGGGGCTTACTCCTGAGGAGGATTCCTAAGTTTGAGGTTGGGGCTTACTCCTAAGAAGGATGCCCAAATTAAGAAGGATGCCGAAATTTTGAATAAATCTTGTTTCCTAATTTCATGTGTTATTTTTTATACTCAACAAAAATGTTTTATTT
The DNA here is from genome assembly GCA_963277665.1 of Viscum album. Lineage (NCBI taxonomy): Eukaryota > Viridiplantae > Streptophyta > Magnoliopsida > Santalales > Viscaceae > Viscum > Viscum album. The sequence continues at coordinate 744,030,271 of OY728148.1, forward strand.
GATAACATGAGTATAATTAAAATGAGACAGTTGGGTTTAGACGGTTATATGACCATTGGTCAATATGACCACTGGAAACTAAACGTTTTGATTATTGCCTCTAAATACAAGTAATCTTGGTTAATATTTATAGAAAGAAGATTCGATGGCCTCACCCAGTAGTCTTGGACCGATCAAAGCCCATCTAACAGAACTTGGGAAGGAGGTAGCACCACTGGGCTTTGCTCTGGACCAAACCCAAGCCGAACTTCATCGTGTGAAGCTAGAACGGAATCGCCTTTGCGAGAAGTTCAAACTAATAGAAATTACTACTCGTGCGATGTTAGCCGAGCCTCCCTCATATTCTCTCACCTTAGCACACCTTACACTTAGGTCATGTGCTGGTGTGATAAGGGGATATGTAAGGAGACCGTAACTGCCTTATGTAATCCTTTGTTTTAAATAAAAATTGGGATTTCTTCTTATGATGAAGTTTATGAATTTTCAAATGACCGGATAAATATAGTATGCATATTTTTGATGAATTTTAGAAAAAGGATATTTTAAAAATGGTTGTGTAAACCTTAAATAATTAAAATTGTGTAATGATTTTCGAAAAATGGTCTTCTACAATTATGTTCAGTACGAAATTTAGAGTCTAATAAGATCAACTTAATTTTTGATGAATAGTAAATTATGAATAGTGATTTTATGATTAGGATTAGTAATGTGTCCAAATGGATTAGTAATCTCACTTAAAGAAAGTATTAATATAATCTAGGCACCTTGATTAAGTAATGTGATTCAATAAAATGGTTAAATAACGGTTTCATAAATTATTATTCAAGTATTAGTTTTTTCAAGTGAATAGTGTTTTTTAATTAAAAATTTAATTAAAAATATTTGGATAATTATTTTTACAAAACGGATTTTATTTTTGAACTCAGAGCACCGATATTATGCTATGGTAAATTTTGGGGTTTTTTATGAAAAAAATGAATTTTCGGTGAATAGTGTTTTTATTTAAAAATTAAATTAAAAATATTTAGAAAATTATTTTTATAAAATTGAGTTCATATTTGTAATCAAAGCGTTGATATTTGGTTAAGGTGAAATTTTGGGATTATTCTGAGAAAGTTGAATTTTCGATGAATAGTGAAAATACAGTTTTTAAGTTACGGGTGTTTAATGACATCATTAAATGATGTATTAAGTTTGTAATCAATATGTTCGAATTATGAATAGTGAGATAAGGTATGAGGTTTCCCAAGTGGCCAATACCATGGGAAAATACCATGGGCAAGCCCATGGTTTTGCCAAAACCACTAATGAGGTGTCCCTTTGCCATTAATGCCTTGTCCCCTCACTTTCCCTATAAATACCAAGCCATCCTCTCATCCATTCGACTCCCCACTCTCTCCCAACTAAGTTCTGGTCTCATTACCTCCCAAGGAGTCCTCCCATGGTTTCCCCAAGCCCTCAAGGTCCCAACCTTTGAGTTTTAAGAGTTATGTTTTAAGGTAAGGGATCCGACCTCTCTCTTTCATTTCAAGTAATCTCTTTTATGTCATTCCTTTTATGCTCCATGTTCTTATGTTGTAGGATGTTCTTTTATACTCCTCTTACTGCCCTTTTCATTTTCATATAATGAGAGATCCCCTCTTTCTCTCATTATTTCGTTTTATGGAGTTTTAAGTGGCGCCGTTAGGCTGCCGAAATTTTTGTAACGGATTCTTTCTCCCTTCTCATTTTTCAAGATCTATTTTCATGTAAAGTATTTCAAGTTCCTTTTTATTATGTTGGGGTATGATCTCTAAATTTATCATACTGATTTTTTATGATCATATGATGAGAGACCCCATTTGATCTCTTCAATTCAGTATTTTGAAGTTTTAAGTGGCGCCGTTAGGCTGCCGAATTTTTAAGTGGTTCTTCACCCTTCTCATTTTGAAGTTCTACTTTCATGTCAATTCTTTCAAGTTCCTTTTTGTTATGTTGGGGTATGATCTCTATATCTATCATAATGAACTCTTATGTTCATATGATGAGAGAACCCATTTGATCTCTTCAATTCAGTATTTTGAAGTTTTAAGTGGCGCCGTTAGGCTGCCGAATTTTTAAGTGGTTCTTCACCCTTCTCGTTTTGAAGTTCTACTTTCATGTCAATTCTTTCAAGTTCCTTTTTGTTATTTTGGGGCATTATCTCTATATCTATCATACTGAACTCTTATGTTCACATGATGAGAGACCCTATTTGATCTTTTCAAATCATTTTTGTTGAAGTTTAAGTAACGTCGTTAGGCTGCCGAACTTTCATAAGAGAAATCTAATTTTTTTCTTCCTTCCATGTTTTTCATTTCAAATGGTATGTCCTTGAAATTTCATTACCATGATCATGTATCCTTATTATTCTGTCCATCTAATATTTTATGGGTCATTTATGAATGTTTGACCCATTTTACCTCTCTTTTTAATGTCTTCTAAAGCCTCGTAACATAGCCGTTATGCTGCAGAATTTCCGTCTCAAAATGTCTCTCTCTTTTTCTAAAGTTATTTTATATTATTAAGTGAATACTCAAAGCTCTTTCTTCTAAAGGGGTATTCAAAAATATACCAAAATGTTCTATTTTAAATTCTGGGATTTACATACATGAGACCCACCTTCCTTTTCTGTGGGTTTTAAAGTGATGTAAAGATCATGTCTTTAAAGCAGTTTTTAAAACGTTATGATTATGAAATAAAACCCATTTATTTTATGCTATATGAGTTATTTATGAAATGTTTGATTATGATATATGTGGCTCACATGATAATAAAGGCAAATTTAAGGGTTCGCCCTGATAGCGCTCCAATGCATTGGGTAATGATGTAACCACTAGAGATTACAATTTTCACGATACCTTGGTGAATAACCTTGGTAATTTTCAAATGACACCTTGGGGATGGACCTTGGTGATATGTTCATGATTGTCTATTTTAAATGATGTAGCCACATTTTCAAGTTATGAAAAATGTTATTTTTATTATGATATGCCTCCTTATTTCATTCTCATGCCTTAAAGTTCTTTTTCATGACCTTATTGAAGTATCTCAAGTTCACATGTAAAATGTTTCTCTTGTTTCCCTTACTGGGATTTTTGCTCACCCTTTCTTTTGATGTATTCTCCCAGGTTATGTGATGCAGTAATGAACCTAGGATGAACATGAGGATAAGCCTTTCAAGTGTTTTAGAAGAATGTCTTATGTTTTTATGTTTAAAGTTCCTGGTTTCCAAGACACTAAACCTTAAAGATCCTCGGTTTGGTAAAATGTAATGAAAGTTTATGTGATAAAGAGGCAGGATGCTATAGTTGGTATCAAATGACGGTTTAGTTATTTGTGGAAATTAGGATATGAAAAATCTAGGAAGAACCTTATAGAAAAGTTTAAATATAGGAAATCTTCCTGGTATTTTGGTGAGTATTGAGTAAGGGGTTTCCAAGCAAATACATCCCTGTCTGGATACGAGCAGGTAGAGGTGGCTCTGGAACAGATGTACATAGGGGTAAAACCTGAAAACACCGCTTTGAGCTAGACTCGAACGGGAACTGGTACACGACAACGGGCCTTGCTGCACTCTTGGTTACGACACTCCCGTGGGATATGCTTTGGTAAATTCATAAGCTTAGTATGAACCATTATTAAAGGAACAAGGATAAAACAAAATAAAGATTCACATAAGAATATATGATCATGGATAACCTAGATTGGAACCTAGGGTACCACAAGTTAGGATATACTTTTATTCTACATGTTTATCCTTTTATGCTTAAAGTTTCCTTTTCATGATTATTAGCTAAGTAAATAAGCCCCTAATTATAGTTTCTTTTCTTAGTTAATGGCAGGAAATGGAAGAACATGTCCAAAAAACCAATGTGATAGGAAATGCGACGATTGTCATATTAATATGACAGAGATGATTAGGGGGTTAAAAAATGATTATTATTTTGGAATATGTTCACTATTTTGGGGACCCTATATGATCGAGGTAAATATATTACTACGGTATTTTCATTGAGGAGTAAGGTTGACTTATATTTTGAAGAATAGATGAATTTATGGTGGACTTATAGTAATTTAGGTTACTTATGGGAATGATTAACCTATCTTGGGTAAAATATGCTTAGTTTAGATAATTTTGTTATAAGATGTTAGGAGTGGTTGATGTTGTTTGGAGATGAACAATGAAGTTTATTTTGGAAGACTATGTTATCAAATCCTTCTTGTATTTGGGTTTCAATCTTAGTTTGGTTTATTTTGAGGAATTTTAAGGACCGTTATTTATGGGATGATCTATGATGAACTTTGGGTATTACCATGGAACATTGAAGATTTAAAATTAGTTTCCATTCCTATGGGATTCTTCCTTTTTGAAGAGTTGTTTAACCTTACCCTTTCTGTTTTTGGGATAATGTTTAAAGATAGAAGAAATAGATAGTTAATCTTTTGTGGATTATGTGATTCTCTAGAAGATGATTCTTGTGTTTTGATGAGACCAAGTAGTTTTGAATGCTCATCGTTTGGGAGAAAAGATTAGTTTTGGTAGAAACTTATTAAAGGGTGAAACTCTACATGAAGGTAGATATATTTCCTTATGTTTTTGTTCTATGTTGTAAATCAATTCCTCAAAATTATGAAAAGGAACGTAAAACAAAAACGTTGTTGGTTTACGTTTCCTACTAGGTAATCAAAGATCGTTTACACACATCATAAGTTTGGGGTTTTCTTATGGTTAAATTTCTCCTAATCATATTTTCTATCACTCTCCTTTAGAACGTGACCCTTTGTTTTCTCCTCCATGTCCATGTTTCCTACATGGAATCCTAGTATGAGTAAACTCGGGTGACCTTTGTACTTCCTTTTCTTTGTTTTAAAGTAATAGTGTTACTGACTCTTTTTCTGATGTGGGACTTTCAATGAAATTTCAAAACCCAATTTTTTTTAAAAATTGCGAGGACGCAATTTCTTAAGGGGGGAAGATTGTAACGACCTGAAATTTTGAATAAATATTGTTTCCTAATTTCATGTGTTATTTTTTATACTCAACAAAAATGTTTTATTTGATAACATGAGTATAATTAAAATGAGACTGTTGGGTTTAGACGGTTATATGACCATTGGTCAATATGACCGCTGGAAACTAAAAGTTTTGATTATTGCCTATAAATACAAGTAATCTTGGTTAATATTTATAGAAAGAAGATTCGACGGCCTCACCCAGTAGTCTTGGACCGATCGAAGCCCATCTAACAGAACTTGGGAAGGAGGTAGCACCACTGGGCTTTGCTCTGGACCAAACCCAAGCCGAACTTCATCGTGTGAAGCTAGAACGGAATCGCCTTTGCGAGAAGTTCAAACTAATAGAAATTACTACTCGTGCGATGTTAGCCGAGCCTCCCTCAGATTCTCTCACCTTAGCACACCTTACACTTAGGTCATATGCTGGTGTGATAAGGGGATATGTAAGGAGACCATAACTGCCTTGTATAATCCTTTGTTTTAAATAAAAATTGGGATTTCTTCTTACGATGAAGTTTATGAATTTTCAAATGACCGGATAAATATAGTATGCATATTTTTGATGAATTTTAGAAAAAGGATATTTTAAAAATGGTTGTGTAAACCTTAAATAATTAAAATTGTGTAATGATTTTCGAAAAATGGTCTTCTACAATTATGTTCAGTACGAAATTTAGAGTCTAATAAGATCAACTTAATTTTTGATGAATAATAAATTATGAATAGTGATTTTATGATTAGGATTAGTAATATGTCCAAATGGATTAGTAATCTCACTTAAAGAAAGTATTAATATAATCTAGGCACCTTGATTAAGTAATGTGATTCAATAAAATGGTTAAATAACGGTTTCATAAATTATTATTCAAGTATTAGTTTTTTCAGGTGAATAGTGTTTTTTAATTAAAAATTTAATTAAAAATATTTAGATAATTATTTTTACAAAACGGATTTCATTTTTGAACTCAGAGCACCGATATTATGCTATGGTAAATTTTGGGTTTTTTTCTGAAAAAAATGAATTTTCGGTGAATAGTGTTTTTATTTAAAAATTAAATTAAAAATATTTAGAAAATTATTTTTATAAAATGGAGTTCATATTTGTAATCAGAGCGTTGATATTTGGTTAAGGTGAAATTTTGGGATTATTCTGAGAAAGTTGAATTTTCGATGAATAGTGAAAATACAGTTTTTAAGTTACGGGTGTTTAATGACATCATTAAATGATGTATTAAGTTTGTAATCAATATGTTCGAATTATTAATAGTGAGATAAGGTATGAGGTGTCCCAAGTGTCCAATACCATGGGCAAATACCATGGGCAAGCCCATGGTTTTTCCAAAACCACTAATGAGGTGTCCCTTTGCCATTAATGCCTTGTCCCCTCACTTTCCCTATAAATACCAAGCCATCCTCTCATCCATTCAACTCCCCACTCTCCCCCAACGAAGTTCTGGTCTCATTACCTCCCAAGGAGTCCTCCCATGGTGCCCCCAAGCCCTCAAGGTCCCAACCTTTGAGTTTTAAGAGTTATGTTTTAAGGTAAGGGATCCGACCTCTCTTTCATTTCAAGTAATCTCTTTTATGTCATTCCTTTTATGCTCCATGTTCTTATGTTGGAGGATGTTCTTTTATACTCCTCTTACTTCCCTTTTAATGTTAATATAATGAGAGATCCCCTCTTACTCTCATTATTTCGTTTTATGAAGTTTTAAGTGGCGTCGTTAGGCTGCCGAAATTTTTGTAACAGATTCTTTCTCCCTTCTCATTTTTCAAGATCTATTTTCATGTAAAGTATTTCAAGTTCCTTTCTATTATGTTGGGGTATGATCTCTAAATTTATCATACTGATCTTTTATGATCATATGATGAGAGACCCCATTTTATCTCTTCAATTCAGTATTTTGATGTTTTAAGTGGCACTGTTAGGCTGCCGAATTTTTAAGTGGTTCTTCACCCTTCTCGTTTTGAAGTTCTACTTTCATGTCAATTCTTTCAAGTTCCTTTTTGTTATGTTGGGGTATGATATCTATATCTATCATACTGAACTCTTATGTTCATATGATGAGAGACCCCATTTGATCTCTTCAATTCAGTATTTTGAAGTTTTAAGTGGCGCAGTTAGGCTGCCGAATTTTTAAGTGGTTCTTCACCCTTCTCATTTTGAAGTTCTACTTTCATGTCAATTCTTTCAAGTTCCTTTTTGTTATTTTGGGGCATTATCTCTATATCTATCATACTGAACTCTTATGTTCACATGATTAGAGACCCTATTTGATCTTTTCAAATCATTTTTGTTGAAGTTTAAGTAACGTCGTTAGGCTGCCGAACTTTCATAAGAGAAATCTAATTTTTTTCTTCCTTCCATGTTTTTCATTTCAAATGGTATGTCCTTGAAATTTCTTTACCATGATCATTTATCCTTCTTATTCTGTCCATCTAATATTTTATGGGTCATTTATGAATGTTTGACCCATTTTACCTCTCTTTTTAATGTCTTCTAAAACCTCGTAACATAGCCGTTATGCTACAGAATTTCCGTCTCAAAATGTCTCTCTCTTTTTCTAAAGTTCCTTTATATTATTAAGTGAATACTCAAAGATCTTTATTCTAAAGGGGTATTCACAAATATACCAAAATGTTCTATTTTAAATTCTGGGATTTACATACATGAGACCCACCTTCCTTTTCTGTGGGTTTTAAAGTGATGTAAAGATCATGTCTTTAAAGCAGTTTTTAAAACATTATGATTATGAAATGAAACCCATTTATTTTATGCTATATGGGTTATTTATGAAATGTTTGATGATGATATATGTGGCTCACATGATAATAAAGGCAAATTTAAGGGTGCGCCCTGATAGCGCTCCAATGCATTGGGTAATGATGTAACCACTAGAGATTACAATTTTCACGATACCTTGGTGAATAACCTTGGTAATTTTCAAATGACACCTTGGGGATAGACCTTGGTGATATGTTCATGATTGTCTATGTTAAATGATGTAGCCAAATTTTCAAGTTATGAAAAATGTTATTTTTATTATGATATGCCTCCTTATTTCATTCTCATGCCTTAAAGTTCTTTTTCATGACCTTATTGAAGTATCTCAAGTTCACATGTAAAATGTTTCTCTTGTTTCCCTTACTGGGCTTTTTGCTCACCCTTTCTTTTGATGTATTCTCCCAGGTTATGTGATGCAGTAATGAACCTAGGATGAACATGAGGAGAATAATTTCAAGTGTTTTAGAAGAATGTCTTATGTTTTCATGTTTAAAGTTCCTGGTTTCCAAGACACTAAACCTTAAAGATCCTCGGTTTGGTAAAATGTAATGAAAGTTTATGTGATAAAGAGGCAGGATGCTATAATCATCATCCTCATCCTCATCCTCATCCTCATCCTCATCCTCATCCTCATAATCATCATCATCATCATCATCATCATCATCATCATCATCATCACCACCACCACCACCATCCTCATCATTGTTATTATTTTAATTAAAGTTTATTTAATACCTTTGAGAATTATATGGTTTTCCACAAACCAAAAAAAAATATTTCAATTTACTATGTGGGGTGGATAGACTTGGTACGAGTCAACAGAAAAAAAAATGGTTACCTTATTCATGAATCCAAATGAACAAAAAAAGGTATGATGGGACCCCATGGGCCACCTCTTCCCTCCCATTTCGGATCCTCCTTATCGAGCCCCTTCCTCCTCCACCAGACTCACGTCGCCCTGGTCTCGAACGCGACACCCCCTCAGTCTGGAGCATCGAATCCTCATCAGCTGAACCCATGACCCCGCTGTCCTAGATCTGGGATGACTAAGAACCGGTGCAATCGGTCTGTTGGCGCTCTGTCTCCTCACGCACACCAACGCTCGAGAAAACCATACACCGACAGCCTCCCTAACAGCCCCTGACCTCTCCTATCTCATGAGCCACGACGCCGCTCTCTACCATCCAAGCTGGGGACGTCACCGCCTGGATCTAGCTAGATCGAACTTGATCACTGACACCACCCGATGCAGTCGCCACTTACTCCGATCGGTCTCGTCGCCATCCCGTGCTGCTGGAAAAGGAGATCTCGCTGCCACCAAGCCAGATCCTACAACACCTCAGGGTCACCAGATCCTCTATGACTGATGCCTTCATTGTCAACACGTCCACCGACCACCGGCTCCCTAGAACATCACGGTCGTTTCCCCTCTTCCCTCCAGCTGGGATGCCCTCTAGAGGTCATGAGGTGCCCTTACTTTGTTCGAATGACCCTTAAGATTTCGGCAGGAAGTATCTGACTCAAACCACCTCCTAGTGAGTCGGGGCAGGTTTTCCCTACCCAGAACTGGTCTGGGCAGGCCCGTCTAGACCAAAACAGCCTTGCATGAGCTTTGCATGGTTTGAAGGTTTCCCGACCCGAGCAGTTATTTAAACTATCAAAATTGATTAATTTTATTAATTTTATTTCAGTGTTTAATTAAATTAATTAAAATTAAATTTGGTTTAAAAATATAATATATTTTAATAATTTGATAAAATTAATTTAATTTTGGTATTAAATTAATTAATTAATTAATTAATTTTTTAGAATTAAAATTAAATTAATTACGGGTCCGAATAGAATTAAATTATTTGAATTTCATTAATCCATTTAATTTAATTAAATACACTCTTACTTTAATTTATTGCAATTTAATTTTTTATTGTGCTTTTATATTTCCCACTAACTAGTCTTGAGCAATTTATCCAACCTGTGCATGTCTGATTTATTTAATTAATTATTTATCTGCATGTGATGATTGTAAATAATTAATTGGTTTTATTGACAATCTGTGTATCATCATTTTTATTCAAAAATGTATAAGGGTCTGCGTGTCCATCATTATCTATATTTTGTACTCTTGAGACCCCCTCACCTACGTGTGAGTATTTTTGTAGTATGAAGAGGACGAAGTAAGCCGCGAACCATGCCAAATTGAGGCAAAATCTAGATGATAAGTGGACACACTGGACGGGGGACGAGCTGCATCACGAGTCAAACTACGACTTAGGTATGATAGCCCTAGGTTGTGGTTGGTCCATTGAGTTTAAATGGATCAACCAGTTTTAGATGTTCGAGAACAGTCAGGTAATTTATTTCCTTTATGCATTTGTTTATTATTTTATGAATTTTCATGATAATGGGAAAATACATAAAACAATAAATATTAAAATGTATAAAGATGCGATGTATGTTTTTCTATTAATGTTTAGTTGTGAGTGTGACAACATAAAATGAATAGATTAATAGAAATGGATTACATTTTTTAAGAAAAATATAAAAACCCCCAAAGAAATATTAAGTCACAAAAGCCTTCCATTATTTGAATTTGAAAAAAAACCCGGGTATTCGGGGTGTTCTTCATCCAAAGTTGATGGTGCCTCTTACTACCTGGGAGTTCTTATAAGAGTGGTGGGTTGACTTAATTGAAGTTGGTAGCAAAGAAGTAGGCAAAGGTAGCTTGCTTCAACTTCATAGGCAAGCGTTGAGTAAATCATTTTATGATTTTAGAAGCCAAGACTTTACTCAATAGATTAAGGAGCCATGAGTTAAAGTGGTTGGCTAGAAAAACACCTACCTCGAACTCTCCGAGTAGTGGAATAACCATAGCTTGTAGACTATGAGGAGAGGTTTAGGGATCCTTGCCACTAGAATACCCAAGTGACACAGTATTTCGATTCTAGTGGAGAGAGTTCCTAGAATTCAATAAAATAGTGAGAGACATTTAATGATTTAATTAATTAATCAATAATGTATAAATCAGTATTCAAGATAAAAAGTACAATCTACTAGATTTTATTTTTTGTAGAAAATGGAAAGTAATACCACAAGACACACTGCGATAATCTTGGAAAAAGTCAATGTCCTATCTAGCATGAGTTTCTAAAGAGTAGTACAAGCCCTTGCGTACAATACTACGATATTATAAATTCAAGGTGTCGATGTCCCCAATACCTATTAAGCCACCTCTATAAGTGAGGGTGTAAAATGCTTACAGGAGACACATGTATGATGCATATGAGGATTATGTCATAATGCTATCATCAAACATCTTATGTGAGTTGTGGATACAACAACGTGACATGGATGATTTAACATATAGTCTCATATTTGAGTAGCTTGTGAGGAGAAAGTGAAGCAGTATATGAATGGCTGATAATTACACTGGATATGTGTACATTGAAAGATGGATCATGATATTTTAATGGATCCCTTTCTCATATCATTGTCACCCATTTACTCCAGTTTTTATTAGGATTTCAAAATGAACAACATGGTGACAAATGCTTTGTTACCTTTTGAGTTTGTTCGCCGAGCGAATAATAACTTAAAAGAAAATTAATCTTTAGTTCTTATGGAAAACAAGTTGAAAGACAAAGTGAAAAGGCCAATGGAAAGAGCGACACCAAAGTAACCTTTGAAACATCCTTCAAATAAAGAGCTATTTAACAGAAGGTTATTTGCTTCACATATTGTGAAATAATTCTATAGAAGGTAAATGCAATGAACTGAATTGAATAAGCAAGTAATCACTTTCTTCTTCAGTGAATATTCATAAAGTAAGTAATGTTTCTTTTATACTTATTGGGTATTAAATACAATATTCCTTTCACATATGTGTATTTAAATATAATAACCAAGTAAGTAAAGAAATGTTACAATAAGTAAGGTGTGTTTTCCAAGAGGCTGAGAAAGGATGGTTCCTAAGTTAGTGGTGATATGCATACAACTTCTAATTTCCAAGTAAATAATTTAAGTAGAAATTTTATTGATTATAAAAAAAACATTTATCTCACGCCTCCTTTGGATGCAAGGAGACAATATTTCAGTTTAGGAATGAATGTTTTTATGGTTTATAATACTTAACAAATAGTTTAGTAATACATGAATCATATGCAATACATGATGAATATAAAATGTAAGACTTACATACCCAATTGTGGAAACATAATTATTTTTCAAGTAAAACTAAAAGTGGATATCAAGGATATACCCAGTATGGTATTTAGACTTAGTGGAGCTAAACACCTTAGGTATTATCAACATATATACATATTCCATGTGTTTAAAATAGGTTAGTGGGAGTTCCATGGTTTTCCAAGTGAAATATATTTGGTAACATATATAAAACAACTATTGGTCTTATAATTAGGTAAGACCAAAATGAAAATATCTCCCTAGATATTGAATTAAAGTATCAACCTAGGTTCTAGGGAATGTGATCTACTGAGGTAGATCTAAAGGTTTCTTAGAACTAGTTAATAGAACATATACTGAAAATGTATTTAAAAATATAAGTTGGAACAATTCAAGAGAGAATTTTTACCAGTGTCACATAGAATATCTCTCTCCAAGAAGTCATGCATGTGCATAGGTGGAGATTAAAGTGTTGAGTTTAATTCCATGTGATTTAGCAATGGATAAATAATTTATATCATGATATGTACAAGATATGATATTGTAAATGTTGGTCGGAGTGGATACTCAAGAGGGGGGGGGGGTGAATTGAGTTCCAATTAAAATTTCTGTTAAAAATATTTCTCTTAAAATCCCCCAATTTAAAAACTAAATTAAACTGTATTGAATTTATACAGATTGTAAATGTTCAATTAGTTTCTCAAAGATTGATTAGGTCTCAGTTAATTTAATCAGAAGATTAAATTAGCTTTTGAAACTAACTTACTGGTTTACAATAAGTATAAACACTTGCTAGATTAACTATCAAAGTAACTTTAAAACAAATTGCATTTCAAAGTAATTAGCAGTGGAAAATAAAGTATGTAATACACTCTAGACTTAATCTAAGATGCACAACAGATGTAACCAAGAAGTTCAGTCTCAAGCTGAGACTCAGTCCTCTCAAACAATATATATAAATTTGATCCACACCCTAGATCAGGGTAAACAACAGTACATAGACTGTCCAGATACTAAGACCTCTAACACAGTTCTATGTGGGAAAACAAAACAACAACACACTGGCTGTCCAGGTCCTACTTGACCTCTACCACTATCCATAGTGGTATACAAAAGAGTTATGGAAGTTTTGTGTGAGGATTTAGAAATCCTCCAGTTTAGCACAAGAGACAGTGTGTGTATAAAATATACAGAGCACACACACTGCTCGAAATGTAAATAGAAGAATCACTAAAAGAGTAGATATGAGTTCAGAATGCTCTAGTGATTTGAAGTGCAGATCTTGACTCCTTTTGATTTGATAAAGATGCTTCCGAGTCCTTCTCTGGTTTTTGTTTGGAAAACAGAGTGTCATTTGGTTCCTTGGTTTTCAGGTTCAGCTTGATCAGCTTGAGTGTATGAGCAGCTCGATGTGTAGTTATTCACTCCTTGACTGAAGTTCAGATTGTGTTCTCTTCTTGTATGAATCTCTTCGTGTATGTCTAGTGTTCTTAAAGTATTATTTTTCCCTTTTGTGTACCTTCTTTTTCATCATATTTTTCACGACATTTGTCCTTTCTTTTATAGATTTCAGCTCCGGCAATGGGAATGATTACCTTTTCATGGGTACTAGGTACAGTTCCCTGAAATGCCAACAACTATCATTAAATAACATTAAATTCATTAAAATTATCAAATATGATCATTGCTTAATAAATAAATAATGTTGACAAAAGTAGAGTTTAAGAATCAGTGACTGGAAGTCTCTCATCAGTAGCTCTCTGTCGGTAGACTTGTATCGGTGGACTTTGTATAGCAATGATCACATATTGGTAGCTCTTTGTTCTTGTACTGGTAGCTCCTTGTATCGGTAAGTCTATATCGGTAAACTATACTTATCGGCATCTTGTTCATATCAGTAGATTCGTTCTCTACCAGTGATTAAGTGTATATCGGTAGACTTGTTCTATTGGTAGCTCTGTTTCCATCGGTAGCTGTCTGTATCAGTGGAATTGATCTATCTGTGATGTCATGACCTGACCCTACCCGGGTTTGAGCCGCAACTACCCCAAGCCCGCCTCCATAGGCCAGGGGCTGGCGACCAGTGCCGAAGGCACAATAACCCGGGGAGGCCTTTGCCTAAGTACCTGTACACACACACGCAACACACTCAATGCAAAAGTGCAGAGTAAAAAGAAAAGCAAAGGGAAACTGCTATAAATAACCACAAGAGTGCATCGACCTCTAAACAGTACAAAGTAAAAGATGAAGGTAAACTGAAAAGAAAAGGGGAAAAACACGCGCCCAACCAAAAAGTGCCACAACCTGGCAACAGGTAAAATAAAGGAAAAACAGCTGGAAGGGTACCCCATCTGGAACCCGACTCCGACCACCACACACGGTCCAAGCTCCCAAGCTCCTAAGCTCCTCTGACATCACAACCAACCTGTCCGTCGTCTGCAAGGGCACACCAAGTGCGGGTAAAGCCCAAGCAGGGGTGAGTATAAAAATACTCAGTAGGATACCCCGAAGGCTCGAGGGAGAAACAAAGGAGGTACGGAAGGGTGAGCAGTAGAGAGAATAGGGAAAATTAAAGGAGTACAAACGAAGGTGCTGTAAAGAATACAGTAGAGAGTCCAACTCAACCCAACAAGAGGAAAGAAGATAGACTCGTCCAGACACAAGGATCTAGAAACGGTGAGAAGATGAACTTCCCATCGAGTCTTCGCTACCTATAGCAGGAGAGTAGACTCGTCCAACCACAAGAAGCTAGACACGGAAAGCACGTGGCATACCCCACGCGTCTTCGCCTCTCCTGGAGGGAGAGTAATCAAGCCCAAGAGGTGGGTATTGGAACAAGGTATATACATAAGCATATGCTCAAACAAGAAGCCCGAACAAGATCATAAGGGGATCTCCATCCCGTAGCTCAGCCCAAGAAAAGTGAGTCGCCAACAGTCCCAGAAGTAACACCATCGATGCCCAGCATCCCGCACGTCTGCCCCGAACTACAAGTCAAGGGATCAATCACCGCACCTCGACACTATCGGCTTTGGGCAGCACTGACTCGCCCGCACGGTTTTAGGTCGCGTCACAAGGATGCGTCTCAGTGGGGAAAAATCTCCTCGTACTTGAGAGTTCTGAGGGAACGTCAACCACAACTCGTCACTACCCCGCAGTCGAGAGGTCTGCTCAAAGTCGACAGTCGACCCCCTACCCAGCCCCACTGGAGGGTCCCTGGAAGTCGACGGGTTCCCACTACAGG
Organism: Viscum album; assembly: GCA_963277665.1. Classification (NCBI taxonomy): domain Eukaryota; kingdom Viridiplantae; phylum Streptophyta; class Magnoliopsida; order Santalales; family Viscaceae; genus Viscum; species Viscum album. Next base: position 744,045,516 of record OY728148.1, read on the forward strand.
GAGACCCGGAAAGTCGACGGGTGCCACACTGCCCAGTCCCAGAATAGGGTAATCCACTGGAGGGAGACCCGGCTAAAGTCGGCGATGAGACCACTGCCCAGCCCAGCTGGAGGTAACCCAACATCGGGGACCACTGCCCAGCCCAGCTGGAGGTAAGCCCAGCATCGGAGACCACTTCCCAGCCCAGCTGGAGGTAAGACTGGAATCAGGGACCACTGCCCAGCCCCGCTGGAGGTAAGCCCGACATCGGGGACCACTGCCCAGCCCAGTTGGAGGTAAGCCCAGAACTGCTCTGGCCATCCCTGCTGGATGGTACTGCTCGGTGAACACCGCTGTACTGGCCATCCCTGCTGGATGGTAACCCACTGGCTATCCCTACTCGAAACAACCTCATCCCTGCTGGAAACAACCTCAACCCTACTGGAAACAACCTCAGCCCTGTTGGAAACAACCTCTGCCCTGCTGGTAACAACCTCCTGGGTAGTGGATCGGTGCCCGTGTAAAGTGTTTGTCACACCGAATCCACAAGAACTCTACCAGGGGTCACGAAAGAATGGGAGAAACTCCCCAAGCCTCTCAAGGCGATCACGCTCCAATCTGCTGAGTCACTGCCGAAGCGGACCGAGACAACTCATCCCAGAAAGTGGGAAAAAACACCCATACTGTACGAACACCCGTAGTCGTAAACGGTGCCGCAGTCCGGTGAAAGGGCACGGTACTGAAACCCCTCACAGCTGAAGAAACAAAGGAACAAACCATCTTTGTTGGCCAAACGAGAAGAGGACCAGGGGAAAACTCAACCCTGCTGGTCAGACAAACGAGCACAAAGCCAGGGGAAGACTCAACCCTGCTGGTCAAAAGTCGAGAACTGAGGAACCCTCTACGTCACGAGAGGTCAAAAGTACGTAAAGCAGAGCACGACATGCACATGGGGTCCACACGACGTGTGGCCCCAAGTCAACCTAAACTGAGTGCACAAACATTCTCAGGTACAACCACACGTACCTCCAAGTGCTCCCGTATACTCCCAGAGTATACCTCGTCTCCAGCCCAAAGGCTAATGTGCACATGGCACCCAACGTCAACGCGAAGGTGTAACGTAACGAATCCACCCCAAAGGCCCAGGAACGACCAACCACATCTTATGAATCATTTATATCACTCTCCCAAGAGTGCATGATCCCACGTCAAGGGTCCGATGCAAACATGGTAGTACGAACTACCACCGAAGCACCTTTTATTCCACATTTAACAAGATCTCACAAGAGGCTCCGCACAACCAAACGGATCACACCGTTGCAATCCTCGCGGAAAGACACGCGAGATAGACTACTTACTCGCCTCAAATGGATATCCGACGGAAAAGTCACCAACACCGCCTCACGCCCGAACGACGTCCCGTGATCCCGAGCCTCGGCCCCGAAAACAGTCGGGCGCATTGCACCATTGCGATCCCCTCAGGAAAACATGTCAAAAAGACTGCTCACTTGAGCGCAACAGATAACCGGAGAAAAAGATGCATTCCGGCGCACCGCACATGAGCGGTGATACGTGGGACCCGCATCCCGGTCCCGAAACACAAAGAACGGATCACACCATTGCGATCCTCTTGAAAAAGCACCCAAGGTGGACTATTCACTTATCCAAAACGGTCGCCTGGTGATAGAGATGAAAAATCACCGTCGACGCCCAAACGACCCTCGTGGGCCCCGCACCATCGTGCCGAATTAGAGTGGGCGGATTTTACCATTGCAATCCCCTCGGAAAAACACCCAAAAAACGACTGCCCGCATGCCCCAAACGGACGTCCGATGAAAAAGTCGTGAAACGCTGCATAGAGATCGAAACACAGGCTATGGGGCCCACACCTCAACTCTGGCTTCAACGCCTGAAACCACCCTGGAAATCTTTGCCCCGGCGCCAGGGTCCCAACACCACTAACGGTGCTCAAAACGGACTTCGGACGCGTCCGCGCTGTCCAAAACAAGATCCCCCGAAGAAAACATCAATTCACTTAAAGACGTGTCGCGCCTCCGAGGCCCCGCTTTTAGGGAATTAAAAATTCCCAAAACCATTTCAAAAGGTCCGCCTTGATGCGAGGTCTGCGATGCCGCTGACGGCATGTAAAATGGATGCTCGTAGCGAAAGTTACGGGCGTCGGAATTTGAGGGGCAAAGCCCCTTGGGTTGGACCGGCCGGTCCGCCCGGCCTGGACCGGCCGGTCCACCCTGACTGCACCGGCCAGCCCGGCTCGCTGTGCCGGCCCACGGCTTGGCCGCACGGGCCGTCCGTGGACCTGCGGTCCACGCGTAGACCGGCCACGAGGGCCGGCCGCGACAACCGCATGAAGACCCGCGTCCCGCGGGTCTTGTCGCCGCACGGGGGTTGCGCGCCGTGACCCCGCGGTCGCCGCTCCCTGGCGACCCGCCGCCACGCCGAGGCGCTCCGCCTAGCCCTGACCTCCTATGCTGAAGGCTCGTTGCGCCCCAGCCTCGCCTGGCCATCCGCCGTTGCCGAAGCCACCGCCTCCTCCAGGACCGCCTGCCGCTCGCCGGACCGCCGCCCTGGCTCGCCGGAATGCCCCAAAACACCTGAAATTCCCCCAAGCTTCACCGGACCACTGCAAGCAGCTCGAGACTCGAAATTGAAATATAAAAGATGCGTCGGAAAGAGAATAAAGTCTACTACAATATTACAGGATTTTTTTGAGGATAAAACAACAAATTTATGCATAGAATAGAACTCAAAGTAGGTGAGGGAATAAAAATTGAAACCGCAACAAATCCTACCTCGATGGGATTCGCTCGAAGCTTCGTCGTGACCCGTCAGAGCCGCGCCTCTCCTGATAGGGGTAGGTGATGGAGGAGAACTTCCTCCTTCATTGTTGGGAGCTTCTAGTGCCAGGGGAGAAGGGGTGAGGAGAGGGGTGGGTTAAGTGTTTAAATAGAAAACACTTAACCACCCGTCCGTCGGCCCGATCCCGAACTCCCGACGGGGTCAGGATCAAGCCTCCCCTAGGGTAAACACCACCTCCTGAGCACAACGGAGGTCTCAGAATTTTAATCTGAGACCCCATTCAAAATTTATTAAACATAGCGCCCGAGGCCGCCAAATTACAAAAACGCCCCTAGGGCCATTTTTCACAGACGGGCCGCGCCCGCGAAAGTTACACCCCTATTAGGGTAAACAGCACGTTACGAACTCAACGGTGCCCTCAGTTTTCTAATACGAGCCACCTTTTAAGAGATACTTGCGTTTCACCATTAAAAAAATTAATTAATTAATTTAATTATCCGTTTAACGTTCCGAAAGCGGGCGAGGGGTCCAAACGTCCTGCGCCAACAAGTTTTATGTCGTTCCTAGGGTAAAAACCCCATTAAGGACCCATCCAGACACTTGAATATCTGATCCAGATCACCGTTTAGGAGTTATCCCATTTATTTGGTGTTTCTAGTGTGAACGCACTGAAAATTTAATTCCGGCCACTTCGGGGCTCGGAATCGCACGCCGTCTGAAGGCGCTGCTCTGAAATAACATCAAGAATATTCCAAACTCCCTTGTAGACAAAAAAATGATTCTTAAATCATTCCCTCCTTCAATATTTTCATCCTCGAAAAGCAAACCAGGGAAAAACTCAGGGTACCCAGCACGCACCTGGCTCTCCCGTACCCAGAAGAACTCTTGCACAGTCCCGCGTCACCGCACACAGACCAAAGGATTTGATCTGTTCACGCGAGGTTGGCCCTTTCCGATGATGTGCATAGGATCAAGCACACTTATCTTTAGGTAAAACATGCAGGAGACATCATGCACCCACTCCAAACGTTGGGGTTAGGGCAAGGCGGTAGGGAGCCTCACCATCCCTTTGCACGGTTTCAAACTGCCCGAAGGCTCTCGGGGGTATCTCACCTCCCCGACCGAACCTCCACGTCGCACGCCACGATTGGAATCACCGCCCGCACCTGGAACAAGGCCCGATGATTCCCTCCTTCAGAATATCCATATGGTGAAACACCCAAGGATATCTGGTCACACAAGATTTCACAGTCGATGTCTCTCAACCAAGACTCTCTTACACATTCGGAAGCAAAGGAGTCAACACCATCGACTAAAAAAAAGGTCCCACGCCTTCTATCATACCAACATAGGGTTACACTGACGCCCCACACCACCCTGGTAACACCTCAAGCAAAGAGTAGGGGGAAATCATTTCACATGCAGAGTCTAACAATTCTACTGCAAAAAGTAAAAAAGTTGTAGAGCGTACCCCTTATTGCCTCATGCTCCGTAGGATCATAGACATCCAAAGCTCGCGGCTATCTGTGGTCCTAACTGTCAGCTCCCGGAGCCTGACGTGGACCACCTGATGGTGATGGGAAGACCTCGTAAGGTTTTCCTCCACTACTAGCTCCTCCCGCTCCTTTGCCAGCACCACCTCTTTGGGCGCTACTCTGATCATGGCGCTGCCTCCATCATGGTGGTGCACCTGCTGCCTGCCCGAAGCTCTCTGCATGCCTGGTCGGGCTGTCCGGTGCCAGGTAACCTCGCCCATCGCAAGAATAACACCGACTCTCTCTGGGCTGCACTGGTGCCCTCCGGCGCCACTGTGGTGTCCGACCACGCCCCTGAGTCCAGTTTTCCGAAAGCCACCTGCGTCAAGGTTCTGCTTGCCGACGCCCACTAGCTGCGGCAGATGTCTCGACTCTAACGTTCCTGCTGCCACCACCAACTCTAGAACATGACAGGAAGCTCTCGGTCACCAGCGCCTACTCTAGCACCCCGACATATGTGGAAATTCCCAAGGCTTCTATGACAACACGAATCTCTCGGCGGAGACCCTGCTCAAACTTCCGCGCTTGGATGTTGTCGTCACGGACCAAGTTCGGGTAAAAGCGTGCACGGTTTGCGAAACTAGCCGCGTACTCGGCCACCGTCATCTCTCCCTGATGAAACTGCAAGAGCTCCTGAATCCGAACGGAGCACAAGCATGAGGGGAAAAAAATCCTCACGGAACAACAATTGGAAGTCGCCCCACGAAAGTGACGACTCGTCAAGAAATTGAGTCACCAGACTCCACCAACGCCAAGCTACTCCACGAAAAAGGTTGGCTACCAAAGCCACTCTCTGATATTTCGGCGTCTGAAAAAGCCTGAAAAGGCGAACCACTGCCTCTAGCCAAGCCTCTACTGCCTGAGGGTCTGGCTCACCACTGAACCTCAGCGGTCTCTGCCGCTGGAACTCACGGAGCGCGCTCAACCTGCGCTCAAGTTCAGCCTGATCTGCTGAAACTGCCTGCTGCTCAACAGGTGGGGGTGCTGCTACTGGCCCACCCGGAGAAAGGGGCTCGCATGATGGGTCCTGGACTATGGACTCGTAGCTCACAGGGTCGTCATCACGAACCAAAGCTAGTATCCTGGCTGGCTGTCTTCACAGAGACATCCTGAAAATTATCAAGGAGTGTCGCGGTCAGATGAGCATATATGTATATACCAATAACAACAATGATGGGGAGCTGACTCAAGAAGGACAGTCAAGGTCTCAATCCTATGTGATGCAGAAACCAATTTCCCTACAACAAGTGTCTCAGCATGCCGAGTCGACAAGCGGGTTATCAGGGTCTTGGTGAATGGATACGTCGGCCGCCGCACCATCACTGGACTCCCTGGCCTGAGAGCCGCTCTTGAGACACATTGACACTGTTGCCCTAAATCCCAACCAATTCCTCTTTTAGGGACATCCGCACAACGTCCCAAGGAACAAACCACCTCTGATACCACTTTGTCATGACCCGACCCTACCCGGGCTCGAGCCGCAACTACCCGAAGCCCGCCTCCATAGGCCAGGGGCTGGCGACCGGTGCCGAAGGCACAATAACTCGGGGAGGACTTTTCCTAAGTACCTGTACACGCACACGCAGCACACTCAATGCAAAAGTGCAGAGTAAAAAGAAAAGCAAAGGGAAACTGCTATAAATAACCACAAGAGTGCATCGACCTCTAAACAATACAAAGTGCAAGATGAAGGTAAACTGAAAATAAAAGGGGAAAAAAACATGCCCAACCAAAAAGTTCCACAACCCGACAACAGGTAAAATAAAGGAAAAACAGCTGGAAGGGTCCGCCACCTAGAACCTGACTCCGACCACCGCACGCAGTCCAAGCTCCCAAGCTCCTAAGCTCCTCTGATGTCATGACCAACCTGTTCGTCATCTTCAAGGGCACACAAGTGCGGGCAATGCCCAAGAAGGGGTGAGTATAAAAATACTCAGTAGGATACCCCGAAGTCTCGAGGGAGCAACAAAGGAGGTACCAAAGGTTGAGAAGTGGAGCGAACGGGGAAAAGTAAATGAGTACAACCGAAGGTGCAGTAAAGAATAAAGTAGAGAGTCCATCTCAACCCAATAAGAGGAAAGAAGATAGACTCGTCCAGACACAAGGAGCTGGAAATGGTGAGAAGATGAACTTCCTGTCGAGTATTTGATACCTATAGCAGGAGAGTAGACTCGTCCAACCACGAGAAGCTAGACACGGAAAGCACGTGGCATACCCCGCGCGTCTTCGCCTCTCATGGATGGAGAGTAACCAAGCCCAAGAGGTGGGTACTGGAACAAGGTATATACATAACCATATGATCAAACAAGAAGCCCGAACAAGATCGTAAGGGGATCTCCATCCCGTAGCTCAACCCAAGAAAAGTGAGTCGCCAACAGTCCCAGAAGTAACACCATCGATGCCCAACATCCCGCCGGTCTACCCCGAAATATAATTCAAGGGCTCAATCACCGCACCTCGACACTATCCGCTTTGGGAAGCACTGACTCGCCCGCACGGTTTTAGGTCGCGTCACAAGGACACGTCTCGGTGGGGAAAAATATCCTCGTACTTGAGAGTTCTGAGGGAACGTCAACCACAACTCGTCACTACCCCGCAGTCGAGAGGTCTGCTCAAAGTCGAAAGGCGACCCCCTGCCCAGCCCCACTGGAGGGTCCCTGGAAGTCGATGGGTTCACACTACAGGGAGACCCGGAAAGTCGACGGGTGCCACACTGCCCAGTCCCGTAACAGGGTAATCCACTGGAGGGAGACCCGGCTAAAGTCGGCGACGAGACCACTGCCCAACCCAGCTGGAGGTAACTTGGCATCGGGGACCACTGCCCAGCCCAGCTGGAGGTAAACCCGGCATCGGGGACCACTACCCAGCCCAGCTGGAGGTAAGCCCGACATCGGGGACCACTGCCCAGCCCCGCTGGAGGTAAGCCCGACATCAGGGACCACTGCCTAGCCCAACCGGAGGTAAGCCCAGAAATGCTCTGGCCATCCCTGCTGGATGGTAACCCACTGGCGAGCCCTGCTCGAAACAACCTCAGCCCTGCTGGAAACAACCTCAGCCCTGCTAGAAAAAACCTCAGCCCTGCTGCTAACAACCTCCTGGGTAGAGGATTGGTGCCCGCGTAAAGTGTTGGTCACACCGAATCCACAAGAACTCTACCAGGGGTCACGAAAGAATGGGAGAAACTCCCCAATCCTCTCAAGGCGATCACACTCCAATATACTGAGTCACTGCCGAAGCGGACCGAGACAAATCATCCCAGAAAGTGGGGGAAAACACCCACACTATACGAACACCCGTAGTCGTAAACGGTTCCGCAGTCCGGTGAAAGGGCACGATACTGAAACCCCTCACAACTGAAGAAATAGAAGAACAAACCATCTCTGTCGTCCCAACGAGAAGAGGACCAGGGGAAAACTCAACCCTGATGGTCAGACAAACGAGCACAGAGCCAGGGGAAGACTCAACCCTGCTGGTCAAAAGTTGAGAACCGAGGAACCCTCTACATCACGAGAGGTCAAAAGTACGTAAAGAAGAGCACGACACAAACATGGGGCCCACACGACGTGTGACCCCAAGTCAACCCAAACCGAGCGCACAAACGTTCTCAGGTACAACCACACGTACCTCCAAGTGCTCCCGTATACTCCCAGAGTATACCTTGTCTCCAGCCCAAAGGCTAATGTGCACATGGCACCCAACGTCAACACGAAGGGGTAACATAACGACTCCGCCCCAAAGGCCCAGGCACGGACAACTACATCTTATGAATCATTTATATCACTCTCCCAAGAGTGCGCGATCACATGCTAAGGGTCCACTGCAAACATGGTAGGGCGAACCACCACCGGAGCACCTTTTATTCCACATTTAACAAGATCGCACAAGAGGCTCCGCACAACCAAACAGATTGCACCGTTGTAATCCTCACGGAAAGACACGCGAGATAGACTACTTACTCACCTCAAACGGATATCCGACAGAAAAGTCACCAACACTACCTCACGCCTGAACAGCGTCCCGTGATCCCGAGCCTCGGCCCCGAAAACAGTCGGGCGCATTGCACCATTGTGATACCCTTGGGAAAATACGCCAAAAAGACTGCTCACTTGAGCACAACAGATAACCGAAGAAAAAGATGCATTCCGGTGCACCGCACACGAGCGGTGATACGTGATACCCACATCCCGGTCCCGAAACACAAAGAACGGATCACACCATTGCGATCCTCTTGAAAAAGAACCCAAGGTGGACTATTCACTTGTCCAAAACGGTCACCCGATGATAGAGATGGAAAATCACCGTCGATGCCCAAACGACCCTCGTGGCCCCCACACCATCGTGCCGAATTAGAGTGGGTGGATTTCACCATTACAATCTCCTCGGAAAAACACCCAAAAACGACTGCTCGCACGCCCCGAACGGACATCTGATGAAAAAGTCGTGAAACGCTGCATGCAGCTCGAAAGACGGGCTGTGGGGCCCACGCCTCAACTCCGGCTTCAATGCCTGAAACCACCCTGAAAAGCTTCGCCCCGATTCCAGGGTCCCAACACCACTGACGGCGCTCAAAACAGACGCCGGACGCGTCCGCGCCGTCCCAAACAAGATCCCCCGAAGAAAACATCAATTCACTTAAAGACGTGTCGTGCCTTCGAGGGCCCTCGTTTCGGGAATTAAAAATTCTTGAAACCATCTCAAAAGGTCCGCCTTGATGCGAGGTCCACGCTGCCGCTAACGGCACGCAAAACGGACACCCGTAGCGAAAGTTACGGGCGTCGGAAACTGAGGGGCAAAGCCCCTTGGGCTGTACCGGCCTGGACCGGCCGGTCTGCCCGGCCTGGGCCAGCCTGCACCGGCCGGCCTGTGGCTTGGACGCGCGGGTCGGCCGTGGACCTGCGGTCCACGCGCAGACCGGCCACGAGGGCCGGTCGCGGTAGCCGCGTGAAGACCCGCGTCCCGCGGGTCTTGTCGCCGCACGGGGGTCGCGTGCCACGACCCGCCGCCTCACCGAGGCACTCCGCCTGGCCCAGACCTCCTCTGATGAAGGCTCGCCGCGCCCCAGCCTCTCCTGTCCGTCCGCCGCTGCAGAATCCACCGCCTCCTCCAGGACCACCTGCCGCTCACCAGACCGCCGCCCTGGCTAGCCGGAACGCCCCAAAACACCTGAAATTACCGCAAGCTTCACCGGACCACTACGGCAGCTCGGGACTTGGAATTGAAATCCAAAAGATGCGTCGAAAATAGAATAAAGTATACTACAATATTACGGGATTTTTTTGAGGATCAAACAACAAATTTATGCATAGAATCGAACTCAAAGTAGGTGCGGGAATAAAAATTAAAACCGCAACAAATCCTACCTCGATGGGCTTCGCCCGAAGCATCGCCGTGACCCGTCAGAGCCGCGCCTTGCCAGAGAGCGGGAGGTGATGTAGGAGAACTTCCTCCTTCGTTGTTGGGAGCTTCTGGTGCCAGGGGAGAAGGGGGAGAGGAGAGGGGTGGGTTAAGTGTTTAAATAGAAAACACTTAACCACCCGTCCGTCGACCCGAACCTGAACTCTCGACGGGGTCAGGTTCAAGCCTCCCCTTGGGTAAAAACCACCTCCCGAGCACAATGGAGGTCTCAGAATTTTAATCCGATACCCCGTTCAAAAGTTATTAAACTTAGCGCCCGAGGCCACCAAATTACGAAAACGCCCCTAGTGCCATTTTTCACAGACGGGCCACGCCCGCGAAAGTTACACCCCTCTTAGGGTAAACGACACGTTCCAAACTCAACGGTGCCCTCGATTTTAAAATTAGAGCCATCGTTTAAGAGATACTTGCGTTTCACCATTAAACAAATTAATTAATTAATTTAATTATCCGTTTAACGTTCCGAAAGCGGGCGAGGGGTCCAAACGTCCTGCGCTGACAAGTTTTATGTTGTTCATAGGGTAAACACCCAATTCCAGACCCATCCGGACACTCATATATCTGATCCGGATCATTGTTTAGGAGTTATCCCATTTATTTGGCGTTTCTAGTGTGAATGCACTGAAAATTTAATTCCGGCCACTTCGGGGCTCGGAATCGCACGCCGTATGAAGGCGCTGCTCTGGAATAACATCAAGAATATTCCAAAGTACCTTGTTTCCAAAAACAGGGTTCTTACATAATTCCCTTCTTCAAGCTTTTCGTCCCCGAAAAGCAAACCAGGGAAAAACTCAGGGTACCCAGCCCGCACCTGGCTCTCCCGTACCTAGAAGAACTCTTGCATAGTCCTGCGTCACCACACACAGACCAAAGGATTTGATCTGTTCACGCAAGGTCGGCCCTTGCCGATGACGTGCATAGGAGAAAGCACACTTCTCTTCAGGTAAACCACTTGGGAGACATCGTGCACCCACTCCAGACTTTGGGGTTAGGGAAAGGCGGTAGGGAGCCTCGCCATCCCTTTGCACAGTCTCAAACAGCCCGAAGGCTCTCGGGGCTAGCTCACCTCCCCGACTGAACCTCCACGTTGCACTCCATGACTGGAATCACCGCCTGCACCTGGAACATGGCCCAGTGATTCCCTCCTTCAGAATATCCATATGGTGAAACACCCAAGGATATCTGGTCATGCAAGATTTCACAGTCGATGTCTCTCAACCAAGACTCTCTTACATGCTCGGAAGTGAAGGAGTCAACACCATCGACTAAAGAAAAAGGTCCCACGCCTTCTATCATACCAACACAGGGTTACACCGACGCCCCACACCACCCTGGTAACACCTCAAGCAAGGAGTAGGGGGGGGGAATCATTTCACACGTAGAGTCTAACAATTCTACTGAAAAAAGTAGAAAAGCTGTAGAGCGTACCCCTTATCGCCTCATGCTCCGCAGGATCATAGACATCCAAAGCTCGCGACTGTCCGTGGTCCCAACTGCCAGCTCCCAGAACCTGACGTGGACCACCTGATGGTGATGGGAAGACCTCGTATGGTCATCCTCCACTACCAGCTCCTCCCGCTCCTCTGCCAGAACCACCTCTTTGGGCGCTACTTTGATCATGGCGCTGCCTCCGTCGTGGTGGTGCACCCGCTGCCTGCCCGAAGCTCTCGGCATGCCTGGTCAGGCAGTTCGGTGCCATGTGACCTCGCCCATCGCAAGCATAGCACCGAATCTCTCTAGGCTGCACTGGTTCCCTCCAGCACCACTGTGGTGTATGACCACACCCCTGAGTCCGATTGTCAGAAAGCCACCTGCGTTGAGGTTCTGTTTGCTGACGCCCACTAGCTGTGGCAGAAGTCTCAGCTCCAACGTGCCTGCTGCCACCACCAACTCTAGAACATGACAGGAATCTCTCGGTCACCAGTGCCTGCTCTAGCACCCCGACATATGTGGAAATTCCCAAGGGTACTATGACAACACAAATCTCTCGGCGGAAACCCTACTCAAAATTCCGCGCTCGGATGTTGTCATCACGGACCAAGTCCGGGTAAAAGTGTGCACGATCTACGAAACTAGCCGCGTACTAGGACACCGTCATCCCTCCCTACTGAAACTGTAGGAGCTCCTGAATCTGAACAGAGCGCAAGCAGGAGGGAAAAAACAACTCACGGAACAACAACTGGAAGTTTCCCCACGAAAGAGACGACTCGTCAAGAAACTGAGTCACCAGACTCCACCAACGCCAAGATGCTCCATGAAAAAGGTTGGCTGCCAAAGCCACTCTCTAATATTTCGGTGTCTGCACAAGCCTGAAAAGGCGAACCATTGCCTCTAGCCAAACCTCTACTGCCTGAGGGTCTGGCTCACCACTGAACCTCAGCAGTCTCTACCGCTGGAACTCACGGAGCGTGCTCAACCTGCGCTCAAGCTCAGCCTGCTCTGCTGAAACTGCCTGCTACTCAACAGGTGGGGGTGCTGCTACCAGCCCACCCGGAGAAAGGGGCTCGCATGATGGGTCCGAGACTATGGCCTCGTAGCTCACAGGGTCATCGTCACGAACCAAAGCTGGTATCCTGGCTGGGTGTCTTCGTGGAGACATCCTGAAAATTATCAAGGAGTGCCATGGTCAGATGAGCATATATGTATATACCAATAACAAAAATGATGGGGAGCTGACTCAAGAAGGAAAGTCAAGGTCTCAATCCTATGTGATGCACAAACCAATTTCCCTGCAACAAGTGTCTCAGCATGCCGAGCCGACAAGCGGGTTATCAGGGTCCTGTTGAATGGATATGTCGACCATCGCACCATCACTGGACTCCCTGGCCTGAGAGCCGCTCTCAAGACACGTTGACACCATTTCCCTAAATCCAAACCAATTCCTCTTTTAGGGCCGTCCGCACAACGTCACAAGGAACGAACCACCTCTGATACCACTTTGTCACGACCCGACCCTACCCGGGCTCGAGCCGCAACTACCCAAAGCCCGCCTCCATAGGCCAGGGGATGGCGACCAGTGCCGAAGGCACAATAACTCGGGGAGGCCTTTGCCTAAGTACCTGTACACACACATGCAACACACTCAATGAAAAAGTGCAGAGTAAAAAGAAAAGAAAAGGGAAACTGCTATAAATAACCACAAGAGTGCATCGACCTCTAAACAGTACAAAGTACAAGCTGAAGGTAAACTGAAAAGAAAAGGGAAAAAACACGTGCCTAACCAAAAAGTGCCATAACCCGGCAACAGGTAAAATAAAGGAAAAACAGCTGGAAGGGTCCCCCACAGGGAACCCGACTCCGACCACCGCATGCGGTCCAAGCTCCCAAGCTCCTAAGCTCCTCTGACGTCATGACCAACCTGTCCATCGTCTGTAAGGGCACACCAAGTGCGGGAAAATCCCAAGCAGGGGTGAGTATAAAAATACTCAGTAGGATACCCTGAAGTCTCAAGGGAGAAACAAAGGAGGTACCGAAGGGTGAGCAGTAGAGCGAACAAGGAAAAGTAAAGGAGTGAAACCGAAGGTGCAGTAAAGAATACAGTAGAGAGTCCAGCTCAACCTAACAAGAGTAAAGAAGATAGACTCGTCCAGACACAAGGAGCTGGAAACAGTGAGAAGATGAACTTTTCGTTGAGTCTTTGCTACCTATAGCAGGAGAGTAGACTCGTCCAACAACGAGAAGCTAGACACGGAAATCACGTGGCATACCTCGCGCGTCTTCGCCTCTCCTGGAGGGAGAGTAACCAATCCCAAGAGGTGGGTACTGGAACAAGGTATATACATAACCATATGCTCAAACAAGAAGCCCGAACAAGATCGTAATGGGATCTCCATCCCGTAGCTCAGCCCAAGAAAAGTGCGTCGCCAACAGTCCCAGAAGTAACACCATCGATGCCCAACATCCCGCATGTCTGCCCCGAACTACAAGTCAAGGTCTCAATCACCGCACCTCGACACTATCCGCTTTGGGAAGCACTGAATCGCCCGCATGGTTTTAGGTTGCGTCACAAGGACGCGTCTCAGTGGGGAAAAAGCTCCTTGTACTTGAGAGTTATGAGGGAACGTCAACCACAACTCGTCACTGCCCTGTAGTCGAGAGGTCTGCTCAAAGTTGACAGGCGACCCCCTGCCCAGCCCCGCTGGAGGGTCCCTAGAAGTCGACGGGTTCCCACTACAGGGAGACCTAGAAATTCGACGGGTGCCACACTACCCAGTCCCGTAACAGGGTAATCCACTGGAGGGCGACCCGGCTAAAGTTGGCAACGGGACTACTGCCCAGCCCATATGGAGGTAACCCGGTATCGGGGACCACTTCCCAGCCCACCTGGAGGTAAGCCCAGCATCGGGGACCACTGCCCAGCCGAGCTGGAGGTAAGACCAACATCGAGGACCACTACCCAGCCCCGCTGGAGGTAATCCCGACATTGGGGACCACTGCCCAGCCCAACTGGAGGTAAGCCCGGAACTGCTATGGCCATCCCTGCTAGATGGTATTGCTCGGTGAACACCGCTGTACTGGCCATCCCTGCTGGATGGTAACCCACTGACGAGCCCTGATCGAAACAACCTCAGCCTTACTGGAAACAACCTCATACCTGCTTCTAACAACCTCTTGGGTATAGGATCAGTGCCCGCGTAAAGTGTTGGTCACACCGAATCCACAAGAACTCTACCAGGGGTCACGAAAGAATGGGAGAAACTCCCCAGGCCTCTCAAGGAGATCACGCTCCAATCCGCTGATTCACTGCCGAAGCGGACCGAGACAACTCATCCCAGAAAGTGGGGAAAAACACCCACACTGTACGAACACCCATAGTCGTAAATGGTGACGCAGTCCAGTGAAAGGGAACGGTACTGAAACCCCTCACAACTGAAGAAACAGAGGAACAAACCATCTCTGTCGGCCAAACTAGAAGAGGACCAGGGGAAAACTCAACCCTACTAGTTAGACAAACGAGCACAAAGCCAGGGGAAGACTCAACTCTGCTGGTCAAAAGTCGAGAACCGAGGAACCCTCTACGTCACGATAGGTCAAAAGTACGTAAAGAAGAGCACGACACGCACATGGGCCCCACAAGACGTGTGGACCCAATTCAACCCAAACCGAGCGCACAAACATTCTCAGGTACAACCACACGTACCTCCAAGCACTCCCGTATACTCCCAGAGTATACCTCGTCTCCAGCCCAAAGGCTAATGTGCACACGACACCCAACGTCAATGCGAAGGCATAACGTAACGACTCCACCCAAAAGGCCCAGGCACAGACAACCACATCTTATTAATCATTTATATCACTCTCCCAAGAGTGCGCGATCACACGCCAAGGGTTCGCTGCAAACATGGTAGGGCGAACCACCACCGGAGCACCTTTTATTCCACATTTAACAAGATCGCACAAGAGGATCCGCACAACCAAACGGATCACACCATTGTAATCCTTGCGAAAAGACACGCGAGATAGTATACTTACTTGCCTCAAACGGATATCCGATGGAAAAGTCACCAACACCGCCTCACGCCCGAACGACGTCCCGTGATCCCGAGCCTCGGCCCCGAAAACAGTTGGGCACATTGCACTATTGTGATCCCCTCGGGAAAATACGTTAAAAATACTACTCACTTGAGCACAACAGATAACCAGAGAAAAAGATGCATTCCGGTGCACCGCACACGAGCGGTGATACGTGGGACCCGCATCCCGGTCCCGAAACACAAAGAACGGATCACACCATTGCGATCCTCTTGAAAAAGCACCCAAGGTGGACTATTAACTTTTCCAAAACGGTTTCCCGATGATAGAGATGGAAAATCACCGTTGATGCCCAAACGACCCTCATGGGCCCCGCACCATCGTGCCGAATTAGAGAGGGTGGATTGCACCATTGCAATCCCCTTGAAAAAACACCCAAAAATGACTGCTCGCACGCCCCGAACGGACGTCCCATGAAAAAGTCGTGAAACGCTGTATGTAGCTCGAAAGACGGGCCGTGGGGCCCACGCCTCAACTCCGGCTTGAACGCCTAAAACCACCCTGGAAAGCTTCGCCCCGGCACCAGGGTCCCAACACTGCTGACGACGCTCAAAACGGACGTCAGACGCGTCCGCGTCGTCCAAAAAAAGATCCTTCGAAGAAAACGTCAATTCACTTAAAGACGTGTCGCACCTCCGAGGCCCCTTGTTTTGGGAATTAAAAATTCCTGAAACCATATCAAAAGGCCCTCATTGACACGAAATCCGCGCTGCCGCTGACGGCACACAAAACGGACGCCCGTAGCGAAAGATACGACCGTCGGAAACTGAGGGGCAAAGCCCCTTGGGCTGAACCGGCCTCGACCGGCCGGTCCACCTGGCCTGGGCCAGCATGCCCCGGCCGGCCCGACACTCTGCGCCGGCCCGCGAATTGGCCGCGCGGGCCGGCCGTGGACCTGCAGTCCAGGCGTAGACCGGACACGAGGGCCGGTCGCGACAGCCGCGTGAAGACCCGCGCCCCGCGGGTCTTGTCGCCGCACGGGGGTCGCGCGCCGCGACCCCGCGGTCGCCGCTCCCTGGAGACCCGCCGCCACGCCGAGGCGCTCCGCCTGGCCCCGGCCTCCTCTGCTGAAGTCTCACTGTTCCCCAGCCTCGCCTGGCCATTCGCCGCTGCCGAAGCCACCACCTCTTCCAGGACCGCCTGCCGCTCGCCGGACCGCCGCCCTGGCTCGCCGGAACGCCCCAAACACCTGAAATTCCCGCAAGCTTCGCCGGACCACAGCGGGCAGCTCGGGACTCGGAATTGAAATATGAAAGATGCGTCAGAAATAGAATAAAGTATACTAAAAGATTAAGGGATTTTTTCGAGGATCAAACAAAAAATTTATGCATAGAATCGAACTCAAAGTAGGTGCGGGAATAAAAATTGAAACTGCCACAAATCCTACCTCGATGGGCTTCGCCCGAAGCTTCGCCATGACCCGTCGGAGCCGCGCCTCACCGGAGAGGGGTAGGTGATGGAGGATAACTTCCTCCTTCGTTGTTGGGAGCTGCTGGTGCTAGGGGAGAAGGGGGATAGGAGAGGGGTGGGTTAAGTGTTTAAATAGAAAACACTTAACCACCCGTCCGTCGGCCCGAACCCGAACTCCCGACGGGGTCAAGATCAAGCCTCCCCTAGGGTAAACACCACCTTCTAAGCACAACAGCGGTCTCGTAATTTTAATTCGATACCCCATTCAAAAGTCATTAAACTTCGCGCCCGAGGCCGCCAAATTACGAAAACACCCCTGGGGCCATTTTTCACAGACGGGCCGCGCCCGCAAAAGTTACACCCCTATTAGGGTAAACGGCACGTTCCAAACTCAACGGTGCCCTCGATTTTCCAATCCAATCCATCGGTTAAGAGATACTTGCGTTTCACCATTAAACAAATTAATTAATTAATTTAATTATCCGTTTAACGTTCCGAAAGCGGGCGAGGGGTCCAAACGTCCTGCGCTGAAAAGTTTTATGTCGTTACTAGGGTAAACACCCCATTTAGGACCCATCCGGACACTCCGATATTTGATCTGGATAACTGTTTAGGAGTTATCCCATTTATTTGGCGTTTCCAGTGTGAACACACTGAATATTTAATTCTGGCCACTCCGGGGCTCAGAATCGCACGCCGTCTGAAGGCGCTGCTCTGGAATAACATCAAGAATATTCCAAAGTTCCTTGTAGTAAAAAATAGGGTTCTTAAAAGTGACATGTTCTTACTGGTGGACTTATACAAACTGGTAGCTCTGCGTATCAGTGACCTTTGCTTATCGGTGACTATGTCTATCGGTAGACTAAGTACCGGTAGATTTGTATCAGTAGATATATCTGTATCAGTAGCTATAAGCATATCAGTGACCTGACACTTATCTGCTTTATGCAACACATATCCGATTGATATAGAATTATTTAAAAATTCGTATAAACATAGATAAACATTGATTAACATATTTCAAATATTATTTTAATATTATTATCAACTTGATAATAGAATGTCATAGATTGAAAGAATTGATATATAGATAGACATTAGTTGGGATTATCAAGGAATGTGAAATCATAATTGGGATTATCAAAACAGGTGAGGTCAACAATATCCCCCTTTTTGATAATAACAACTTACGATATTATAAGCCCAAAATACTGAGTAATGTATCAGAGGATATTGCATTAGATCAAATTGTATCAGAGAAAAAAATGTATTATAAAACATATATAGCAAAGATAAAATATAAAAAAAATGTACCAGAGGAAAATGAATAAATCTCATAAAATATAGTATTACTCCCCCTTTTTCCTAAAAGATTTTATTTCTCCCCCATATATGTTTCCCTTAGATAGTATTTATCCCCCTTTGTGATTAGCAAAAAGTGGGACAAAGAAAGTAAGATCATATGTATTACTTGGAGAAAACAGATACAAAGAAAGATATAAATGAAAAAAATAAATACAAGTGATTCCTATAAAAAATCCTATCCACTGATCAATCCACATCCTCAGAATGAGATTTTACCTTGGGATCAGAAGAGGATTCAGGTGAGGTGGATTCAAGTGGAGGCTTAGGAACACCAGAAATGATCATAGGTGGCTGAGCTACTAAAACTGTTCCTGGCATTTACTGTGTATTCCTTTGAGTGATCATAGTAGTAAGGCTTCAGATAGCTTGGGCTGGAGTCATCTGGGCAGGAGAAGTAGTAGAGGCAGAGGCAGGTAAAGCTAGAGGTACAATCACTGGCCGAGCATCAACATGCAAGAAAGGCAGCAAGAGATTTTTGAAGTCCATAATGATTCCTACTCCTCTTTCCATAGCAGAAATGAAACCATCCTTGTTCTCTATGAATTTGTCCAGTGCAGGTGTCAATTCTCTGAGTTTGCTAACTTGTTCTCTAAAGGCTTGATTGACTGGTGGTAGCTTCATGTTTTCTAACATAAGCTTTAAATGGTTGTTGTGTTGATGCTTTGTATAAACCCTTTGGAAATAATAATCTACCTTGTATTTCACCTCTTTTTGAGAAGAAGAAGCTTCTCTCATACAGTATTGAACAATCTTCATGATATCTCTAGTGGTATCTTGAGTAGAAGTCACCACTTTGGTCAGATCTGATGAGTCCACAGAGCCACTGGTGGATGCTGAACCAAGCTCCTCCTTCATCATAGCTCTAATCTGATCCAAATCCACTGAAGGTTTGGAAGCAAGATAACCAAGAGAGAAGGTTACAATTTCCTTGAAACTCTTAGTTATCCCACTAATAAGATTTTTCACTGCAGAATCTTGGGCACCGATATGACTATCCACGAACTTTTTAAAGAATTCAAAAACTGAAACCATCTGGATCACCACACTCTTCACATAGGCCAAATCCGTGTCTTCTTGAGATTTTGAACTCATATAGGACTCCAGAGAGATAACTGATTTCTTTAGAACTTCAATATCCTCTTCTAGTCTAGACATATGATTCTAGAAAGCTGTGACTTCATCTACTATCTTTTCCACAAAGGTTGACACATTACAACTGAGAGAGAGTTCAAAAGACTTTTCCAAATTGCTCATCTCTTCAACAAAGCAACTCTTTAACTCAGAAACAAAAGAACTCAAAATCTCTTTCATATCAACCTTTAAAGATGATAAGTCATCCTTGGTGATCATATCAGCTGGTGCAACCATAACATGTGCTCTTTCAGACACTATAATGGCCACAGAGTCATTCATAATCGATTGAATATATGACACCAGTGAAGCTTCCATTTTTCTTATTTATCCCACAAAACTGATTTTGAGATCAGACTTGAGCTTATCCAGACCATGTGTTCTGACCACATCTTCAGGTAATATCTCATACTGAATATCATAATTGATTTTTGGTCTCTGAAGGGATGTCTCATTATTAGATTCTGGATAATCCGGTCCACAAACTACAAATCCTGGGTCCTCTGCCTAGTCTTCAAACTCAAAATCCACTGAAACATTGCCAAACCTAGTTGGATGCTCCCCCTCAACTGGTGAATTCTCTTGTATAGTAACAACACCCTCAGCTTCTTGGTCTTCCTCATCAGAGTCTTTCACAACTATCTCCATTTCTCCAGCAGCAGGAGGTTCCTCAGGAATAGGAGCAGGTCTATCAACTTCATCAAGAACAACCTTTAAAGGAACAACAAAACTTCTAATCAGAGGACTCAAACTCAAGGTGGAATAAGCAGATGATTTAGTTTCAGATCCTCTTTCTTGTTCCTCATTCTCTGGGGCAGCCTTTTCTTGATCTGATCTGTGTTGATCTTCCTCAACTACAGGTTCCTCTTTATTTCTTATATCCAAAACATTTTCTGTACTAGGTAGTTTCAAATAATTACTTCCCTTTTCTTGTGACACAACTTCAGGAGTTGGTCTAGGAGGCAAGTTCAGATCTCCTCCATCTGCTGCAGAGGAAACTTCCTCTTCTGAATCATCACTATACTGTGGCTCTTCTTCATTCGGTCCCAGACCTGGATCCCTCACATACTTGGGTCTTGAAGGATGATCCACAATATTGAACTTATCATATAACTTTTTATCATCAGTAACCCACTCTCCTCTCCATGGGTTTCAGTTTATCTTCATGTATTTACATACAATTCTTGTGATACAGAAGTTGTTTCTTACCACTACTGTCTCATCCTGAGACTTAGCTACTTCTTTTACCTTAATCATTACTGAGATCAACTTGGAAGAGAATAAGTCATTGGTCTTTGATTTTGGCATGGTCATATCATCCATTTGAATCATTAGAAGCCTGCAAATATTTACTTTCACACCATGTTTCAAGATATGGAACAGATATATATCTTGATATCTCAAATTTTCAAAGTCCCCTCTCCTTGGAATTAAAACATGCTGAACAAACTTGAACAACAATCTATTCTCTCCATCCATTTCATCAGCCACCACTTGTCTTTACTTGCCACTACCGGTGAGCTCCTCTAAGGCAGTCTCATAATCAAATATGTCACTTGTAGGTGGTACTGATTTCGATAAATATCTAGAAACACTTTCACGTGGAACCTTCAGGCATTCATCCCACTCAATAGAATAAAAAGCTATCTCCTTTCAATTCACAAATGAAATCATTCGGTTCTCATCTTCTGATTTCTCAAAACTCACAAACTCATAGAACTGTTTTACCAGCTTCAGATAGTAGGGGCCATTGTTGTTCAAAAAGCACTCTACCCACTTCTAATCTTCCAGAACCTCTAGAACTAGCGATTTACTAGACAACAGCCATTCAACGCATAAATCCTTTTTGATCACAATAACTCTATTTTGTAAATGCAGGTTCACTGGTATCCTCCCCGACCTTGTTCTACTAACACTGCTACTTTCTTCTGGCTCTGTCTTCTACTTCTTCACATTAGACTCATCAATGTCATCTCTAATAGTAGGGAGTTTGGTTTTTTCCATCTCTGTTTTGAGGAACTTAGGGTTTTCAAGAGATTCGGGAGCTAAGGCTTGAGGGAAAAGGGCTTGAGGTGGATCGAGAAGTAATTAATACTTAGTTTTATCATTTAGGAATCCTAAATTAAATAATTAAAATATAATAAGTAAAGTATAAATGATACAGATTCTTGTGGCAGACAGAAGTTTAAAACAGTGCATACTTAACGGTAGGGTATACTGGTGAGAATTCCTATTGGTGAGATCCACTAATCAGTGAGGTATATCGGTGAGGTCCATACCGGTGAGGTATATCAGTGAGGTTTCATATCGGTGAGGTATATCGGTGAGGTTTCATACCAGTGAGGTCCATACCGGTGAGGTATATCAGCGAGGTTTCATACCGGTGAGGTATATCAGCGAGGTTTCATACCAGTGAGGTATATCGGTGAGGCTTCATACCGATCAAGGTTAATCATTCCTAACTCATGTCTAATGTAACTTAACCTATCCTAACTTAAAGGTTTGGTGAAAATGTCAGCTAATTGATGTTCAATACCTATAAAATCAAGAGTAATATCACTCTTTTGGTAATGATCTCTCAAGAAATGGTGCCTTACATCAACGTGTTTGGTCCTAGAGTGAGTCACAAGATTCTTAGAGATATTAATTGCACTAGTGTTATCACAGTTAATTGAAACATGCTTAAAGTCATATCCATAGTCCAAAAGAGTGTGTTTCATCCACAAAATTTGTGCACAACAACTACCAGCTACTATGTACTCTTCTTTAGCAGTGGACAAAGCAACAAAATTCTATTTCTTACTACACCAAGATACTAAGGATTTTCCCAATAAATGACATGTTCCATAAGTGCTCTTTCTATCCAACTTGAAACCAACAAAGTCAGCATCTGAATAACTCATTAAGTCTAATGATTATCCTTTTGGATAAAACAAACCTAAATTTTCAGTATGTTTAAGATACTTAAAAATTCTTTTAACAACAAGCCAATGAGATTATTTTGGATTATCTTGAAATCTTGAACACATGCACACACTAAACATAATATCTGGTCAACTAGCAGTAAGGTAAAGTAAGATTCCAATCATACCTCTGTAATCAGTTTGATCCACTGGTTTCCCAGTTTCATCAATGTCCAATTTATAGACAGTACTCATAGGAGTATCACTTTCCTTAATACTATCCAAACCAAAACGTTTTAAAAGATCCTTTTTATATTTACTTTGATTCAAAATAATACCATTTTCATTTTTAAAAACTTTAAATCCAAGAAAATATTTGAGTTCTCCCATTAAACTCATTTAAAATTCATTTTGCATACTCTTTGAAAAATCAGTACATAAAGAATGTTTACAAGATCCAAAAATAATATCATCAACATATATTTGTACTATCAAAACATCTTTAGAAATTATTTTAATAAAAAGAGTTGGATCAACAATCCATTTAGTAAAACCTTTTGAAATAAGAAAATTGCTAATTCCATCATACCAAGCTCTTGGAGCTTGTTTTAAACCATATAAAGCTTTAGAAAGTTTAAAAACATTATTTTGGAAATGGGGGTTTGTAAATCCAGGTGGTTGTTCAACAAAAACATCTTCAATTATAAAACCATTTAGAAAAGCACTTTTAACATCCATTTTATATAACTTGAAATTCAAATGATCAGCATAGGCAAGTAGAATCCTAATAGATTCTAATCTAGCTACAAGGGCAAAGTTTTCCTCATAGTCTATTCCTTTTTCTTGACTATACCCTTGTGCAACTAACCTAGCTTTGTTTCTAACTATATTTCCAGACTCATCAACTTTGTTTCTAAAAACCCATTTAGTGCCTATGGTCAAAGTGTCCTTAGGTCTGTCTACTAACTCTCAGACTTTGTTTCTTTAAAATTGATTTAATTATTCTTGCATTTCCATTACCCACAATTCATCATTGATTGCATCATTGATATTTTTAGGTTATAGCTATGAAAGAAAGGCTTGATGTTTAACCTGGTTTCTTAGAGAAGCTCTAGTCTGTGTCCCTCTATCAAGATTACCAACAACAACATCCAAAGGATGATTCTTTAGAATCCTAGTTGATCTAGTGAAGGTAGAACTAGAAATTTCAGGTTCTTCTCTAGGTTCGGGTTCAATAGAAGTAGATTCTGGAATATGTCCAGAACTGGTTGTCTTTACAGCAGGTTCTTTGGTTTTATCATTAAGGTCTATAATAGACATATTTTCTTCAAGATTTTCAATGAAAGATTTTGGTTCATGTGGATCAGTTTCATCAAACTTGATGTGAACATATTCTTACACACATTTGGTTCTTTTATTAAAGACTCTACAGGATTTTCTAGTTAAATAATAACCAAGAAAAATTCCTTCATCACTTTTGGATGAAAACTTGTCAAGATTATCCTTTGTATTAAGAATAAAAACTTTGCAACCAAAAACTCTGAAGTAATTAACTTTACGTTTCCTATTGTTACATAATTCATAAGGGGTATTCTTAAGAACAGGTTTGATCAAAACTCTATTGATAATATAACAGGCTGTATTTACAGCTTCATCCCAAAAGTAAATTGGCAGGTCATATTCATTAATCATGTTCCTTGTAATTTCTTGAAGGGTTCTGTTTCTTCTTTATACTACACCATTCTGCTGAGGTGTTCTAGGGGCAGAGAAGTTGTGACTATATCCATTGTGTGAGAAATAAGATTCAAACTCGTGATTTTCAAACTCACGACCATGATCACTTCTCAGGGTCTTAATCTTAAGTCCACTAAGGTTCTCTACAGACTTGGAGTATTTAATAAAGTAAGAACAAGCTTCACTTTTGTGAGATAAGAAGTATACCCAAGTATATCTAGAAAAGTCATCTACTAAGACATAGACATAGTTCTTCCCATTTAAACTAGAAACTCTAGTAGGTCCAAACAAATCCATGTGAACCAACTCGAGAGGTTGAGAAGTTGAAACTTCTTTCTTTGATTTGAAAGAAACTTTATGTTGCTTTCCCTTTTTCCAGGGATTACAAACTTTGTTAGTGGGAAACTCAATTCTAGGTAGGTCTCTAACTAAGTTCTTCATATTCAGTTTTCTAAGTGAATAAATATTGTAATGTCCTAATCTTTTGTTCCATATCCAAGACTCTTTATGAAAATCATTTAAGCAAGTAATATTTTGTTTGGCTAAAGAATTCAAATCAACAACATAAAAATTTTCATTTCTCAAAGAAGAAAATACTAATACATTTTTAGAGTAAAAAAATTACAAGAATAATTTTCAAATTTAACATTAAAACCATCATCACACAACTGAGAAATACTTAACAAATTATATTTAAGTCCATCAACAAATAAAATTTTGGAAATTAAAACTGAATCAGTGTTACTAATCTGGCCTAGGCCAATGATCTTTCCTTTAGAATTATCACCAAAGGTGACATGGCCTCCATCAACTTTGATTAAATTTTTAAAGAATGAGTAATCTCCAGTCATATGCCTTGAACATCCATTGTCCAAGTACCATACCTTCTTATGAGAACTTTTCAAGCAAGTTTCCTACAAAACAGGTTTAAACAGAGAATGATTTTGGTACCCAGATTTTCTTGGGTCCAGATAGGTTAGCAAGAAAAGATTTAGGTACCCATATTTGTCTCTTGGGTCTCATATAATCTACAGGATCAATAGTTTTTTAAATATAAACTTTATTTTATCTATAACCATATGAATAACTAGTTAAAGCATATGAATTTCCAGAACTAAAACTAGCATCATTCTATCCAGATTTAGAAATAAATCTAGTTTTAGTAAACTATCTCTGTTCAGGCTGATAGCCTATTCCAGTGGTATATTTTGGTTCTACTTGTTTTCCTAGCATTTGAGTAAGTGTATTTTTTCCATTTTTGAATTTTTCTAAGTCCTTCTTTAATTTCTCATTAGACAACTTTAGTTCATTATTTTCCTTCAGCAATTGAGCATTCTTTTCCTTTTCTACATCAAGTGCAGATTTTACAGAGGTGGTTAGAGCATGTTGTTTCTTCAAGGTCTTATACTTGTCCTTAATCTCATTACAGGTTTCTTCCATCATATTACAATATTCAAATAACTCTTCACTAGACATATTTTCAGATTCAGAATTAGAATCAACTCCAGAATAATATGAATTTAAATTAGGAGTGTCCAGTGTTACCTCAAATGTGTTTGTCATAAAACACATGTTAGCACGATTCTTTTCAGAGTCAGAAACTTCAGATTTACTTGTGCTGTCTTCTGAAGCACTCCGAGTTGCTTTCATAGCTTTCTTATACTTGTTGTCCTTGTAGTCATATTTCTTTTTGAACTTCAGTTTTGGAAAGTCTGCTTTTATATGTCCTTTCCTTTTGCATTCATAGTAGATAAGCTCATCACTTTTATCAGGCTTCTTCTAGTCCTTCTTCAAATGACCTTTGTTTTCATATTTTCCTTTGAAAATTTATTTTCTAAATAATTTCTTCTTCCTGTAGAACTTCTTGAATCTTCTAGCTATTTGAGCCATCTCAACATCACTGTCAGATGCACTCTCATCACTGCTTGAACTATCACTTTCACTTTGAAATTTTCCTTTGTCTTTACTCTTTGAAGAATATGTCTTGAAGGCTATTGACTTATTCCTTGGTTCATCATCATCATCTTTGTTTACCTTCAGTTCTTCCTCATACATAATTATATTACCAATTAATTCTTTAACAGGCAGTAAACTTATATCACACGATTCTCTTATGGAGATAGATGTGCCTCTCCATATTTCTGGAAAACACCTTAATATCCTAATGATCTGTTATTTTGCAGGAACAACTTTACCAATAGATCTCATAGTGTTGACAATCTCATTGAACCTGAGATACATGTCAAAAATGGGTTCATCAGGCTTCATTTTAAAATTATCATATTTAATAGTGTATGTGTTCAGTCTCATTTCCTTAACATTGGTTGTTCCCTCATGGGAAATAGCCAAAGTGTCCCAAATTTCATAAGCAGTTTTACAAGCAGATATTCTATTAAATTCCTCATCACCTAAAGCACAGTACAAATCATTCATTGCTTTACAGTTATTATTATAATCTATTTTAGTAGGTTCATCCCAAGTAGTTCGTTCAGATTCTGGAATCTTATATTGAGTTTCTATAGTAGTCTAGATGTCGAATCCCATACTCTCTAAATGAATTTTCATTTTAAGATTCCACTGGGCATAATTTGTACCATTAAAGAAGGGTGGCCTGTTGGTAGCAGCACCTTCTAATCTATTATCTATAATTCGATTTTAGAAAATATATTTAAAGAGATACAATTTAGAACTAATAGAAATTTAATATCTTTAAGATAAAACTAAAATCACAGTTAAAAAAAAACAGTGTTTCGAAAACCTTTAATAAATAAAACAATCCTCTGACACCAAATTTTGGTCATAGTGGATACTCAAGAGGGGGAGGGGGGGGGGGGTGAATTGAGTTCCAATTAAAATTTCTGTTAAAAATATTTCTCTTAAAATCCCCCAATTTAAAAACTAAGTTAAACTATAGTGAATTTATACATATTGTAAATGTTCAATTAGTTTCTCAAAGATTGATTAGGTCTTAGTTAATTTAATCAGAAGATTAAATTAGCTTTTGAAACTAACTTACTGGTTTACAATAAGTACAAAAACTTGCTAGATTAACTATCAAAGTAACTTTAAAACAAATTGTATTTCAAAGTAATTAGAAGTGGAAAATAAAGTATGTGATGCACTTTAGACTTAATCTAAGATGCACAACAAATGTAACCAAGAGGTTCAGTCTCAAGCTGAGACTTATTCCTCTCAAACAATATATATAAATTTGATCTACACCCTGGATCGGGGTAAACAACAGTACAGAGACTGTCCAGATACTAAGACCTCTACCACAATTCTACGTGAAAAAAAAACAACATCACACTCTACCACTATCCGCAGTGGGATACAAAAGAGTTATGGAAGGTTTGTGTGAGGATTTAGAAATCCTATAGTTTAGCACAAGAGACAGTGTGTGTATAAAATATACAGAGCACACACACTGCTCGAAATGTAAATAGAAGAATCACTAAAAGAGTAGATATGAGTTCAGAATGCTCTAGTGATTTGAAGTGAAGCTCTTGACTCCTTTTGATTTGACAAAGATGATTCTGAGTCCTTCTTTGGTTTTTGTTTGGAAAACAGAGTGTCTTTTGGTTCCTTGGTTTTCAGGTTCAGCTTGATCAGCTTGAGTGTATGAGTAGCTCGATGTGTAGTTATTCACTCCTTGACTAAAGTTTAGATTGTGTTCTCTTCTTGTATAAATCGCTTCATGTATGTCCAGTGTTCTTCAAGTATTCCTTTTCCCTTTTGTGCACCTTCTTTTTCATCATATTTTTCATGGCATTTGTCCTTTCTTTTATAGCTTTCAGCTCCAGCAATGGGAATGATTACCTTTTCATGGGTACTAGGTACGATTCCCTGACATGCCAACAACTATCATTAAATAACATTAAAATCATTAAAATCATCAAATATAAACATTTCTTAATAAATAAATAATGTTGACAAAATTAGAGTTTAGGAATCAGTGACTGGAAGTCTCTCATCAGTAGCTCTCTGTCGATAGACTTGTATCAGTGGACTTTGTATAACAGTGAGCACATATCGGTAGCTCTTTGTTCTTGTACCGGTAGCTCCTTGTATCGGTAAGTCTGTATTGGTAAACTATACTTATCGGTAGCTTGTTCATATCGATAGCTTTGTTCTGTACCAGTGATTAAGTGTATATCTATAGACTTGTTCTATCGGTAGATCTGTTTCCATCCGTAGCTGTCTGTATCAGTGGAATTGATCTATCAGTGACATGTGCTTACCAGTGGACTTATACAAACCGGTAGCTCTGCGTATCAGTGACCTTTTCTTATCAGTGACTATGTCTATCAGTAGACTAAGTACCAATAGATTTGTATCAGTATCTATATCTATATCAGTAGCTATAAGCATATCAGTGACTTAACACTTATCTGCTTTATGCAACACATATCCGATTGAGTTAGAATTATTTCAAAATTCGTATAAACATAGATAAACATTGATTAACATATTTCAAAGATTATTTTAATATTATTATCAACTTGATAATAGAATTTCATAGATTGAAAGAATTGATATATAGATAGACATTAGTTGGGATTATCAAAGAATGTGAAATCATAATTGGGATTATCAAAACAGGTGAGGTCAACAGTAAACATATACCTTATTATAGGAAAATATCAGTTATTTCCTGGATAATTGCAAGGGAAGTAGTCAGAACTATCTAATTATACTTGGGAAAGTACAAAAGATATGTACCTAGGATGTGTATAGGAAAGTATACTAGTTTTCAGGGTGAAAAAACTAGTCTTCCTTTAGATAAATGCGATTAAATATCACATAAAGTCTAAGGTAACGAGTGATACAAGATCATACAAGCTAGTGGTAGCCATATCTACAAATAATGAGTTTGTTTTAGCTTATGAGGTAGACAAGAAGTAGTGTATTAAATACAAAGATTTGTTCCCATTCTTGGAATATCACCTAGTGAGTAAAGTTTTATCATTATTATAATTCTGTTACTAATAATATCCAATATGAAAAGTTATGAGTATGAAAAATAGATTATACTCGAGGTTTTATATCTCTAGAGGAGTTTTTCTCAAGGAGGTGAGGTTGCACATAACAGAATAACCATGCAACAGATACTTGGTAGACCCAACAACTAAAGACGTGACTCTATAGAAACATGATCTTTATCATGTGAGAGCTAACAAACATGGTTAGTAAGTTAGATCTATTTTAGGTGGGAGTGTTGTAATAGTGGGTGCCCTAGACCCAACTAAATAGTACTTTTTGATTACCATTTCATGCATATAGTTAGATATGCATGATGTACACATACTGTTCTAGTGTATACATTTGGACATCCACTATTTAAATGGTAATTTCAATAGATTAATTATCATATCAAAAGGTTATAGTATATCCCAGACTATAATGATAACCTCGAGATACTATGAAATCAATATTAAATATATGTCATGTGGTCTAGATACATCATACCAACTGGACACAATTGGTGTCTGAATATTAGGTGTTGGGGGATCATAATCATTTAGACTTCTTCTCATGAAGTTCACACTTTGTGATCTCTGGTAGGTGTGATCACGAGGAAAAACCTGTCAATAGGAACACCACATGTTAGGGGTGTCATTGGTTGGTCCTATCTATGAGAATGTGTATTGTTCAACTAACTTCAGATCATTATCAACGTGTGACATTTGATTGTGTACTTTTATGAAAGAAAAAAACTATGATAATGAAATCATGGTGATGTATCTTGTATTGGGTGCTTCATTAGTGGTATGACATTGGTTGAATGATCAAGATAGAACTTGTAACTTTTGAGTTGAGGATGTAATATATCCTAGGCTTGGTTGATCAAGATGGTAGTACCTTCATAAATCCTTGACCAAGGTAGTCATAGGTAAGTATGTCTAGTTAGATCAACAGATAATAAATCAAGAAATTATGATGGCACAAATGCGCATCCTTATGTATAAGATATCTAAAGACAAAAATATTAAATTACACAATACACGTTCGTAGGTTGTTTTCTGTTTCTAGGACCATTCCTTATCTCTTTAGGGGTCTTGATCAGTTGCTAGAATCCCCTCTTGGTTTATGAATATTATTCACTACTATCGAGATAAGGGCCTAGAGGGTCACACACAATAGCATATTCAAGAATATTCCCTATTCTGGTGAATAGGTAAATAGGATATAGTGGGACCCACCACAAGGTTTGAGGTTTTCCCAAGTATTGATGATCACTAAAGAATAGATAAATTCATTATTATTCAAGTAAAAAATAATTGGGTTGAATTTATTTATTAAAATATTCACAAGATATTTAGTGAATACAAGAAAAATATTATACGAACAAATATTATTTTAGTATTCCAGGTTCGTTTAATATTAGTAGGAATTACGAGTCGAGTTAAATGATTCGGTTTTATCACATAATATATTTAATATATATTAAAAATATGTTATAAAATATAAATATTATTTATGAAGTAGTTTATTTCATCATAATTATTTATATATTGCTTATTTAGTTTGCATTTTATTTCCGGGGTCGGGGAATCCTTTCCGGGTATCAGCACCTCCCACTATATAAATAGGAGGAGAGAATCATTCCATGCACTATTCATGAATTTAGAAGTGAGAGCCTCTTTATCCTCTCTCTTTATAGAGATAGAGAGAGTCTCTCTCTAAGCGATCGATCCAAGGCGCCTTTGACGGATCGAAGGGACATGATTAAGGTGATCGATGCAACAACAAAGGATTCATTAGAGCTCTATGCTAGCACACATAATTCGACGAACAGTGAGTGAAAAAATTCTTGAAGCATGTGTGGATGATCTATAGGGGTTAAACTTCATATCCTTTGAGAAACAGTTGCTGGCGATGAGCTGTAGTTGTGCACGTTTCAATTCAGAATGAGGTACGCATTCTATTTATTTTTCCATGCTCTATTTAATTCATGTGAGATCCTCAGGTCCATAATAGGGCTCAGATCGCTAGAGAGGACAAGTTCCTTCATCTTAGAGATGAATTTTTTTAAATCCCCATCCCACATGCTTCCTCTACATGCCCCAATACCTTTAGGAAGATCAAGTTCCAAGTCATCTTAAACAAAGTGATTCTAGGATTCTTCTAAAAAAATATTGATCTCCCATAAGTATATCATATAACATGTTTTCTTCAGATACCTATTCGAGCAGTGGTTAAGTGCAGGATGACTTTATTAATTCTTTTAGTAGATCCTTCCCAATTGCCTCAGGTTCTTCTCTTCCACCACTCATTCTTGTTCTAGTTTTGGTTCCAGTTGTTGCTCTAGCAGTCCATAAATATATTCTTATACTCTTTTAGCTTTTATCTTTAGTTTTTGTATGTATTATTTATGTTATTGCATCTGGGATTCATGATAATTTTATATTCTTATTACACCTATGAACAAATAATTTTTTAAATACATCATGAACAAATATATTTTTTTAGTTTTTGAAATTTATATTTTTTTTGTGATTTCTATGAAACAATGGTGTGTGCAAGTGTTGTTCCTCCCCATAAACAGTTCCAAATTGATGTGCGATGATTTTTCATAGATGTTCAGTAAATATTTTATTTACCTAATCATGAAATATAGTGCACACCCATGGTTGGTATTGAGGAGGTACCTCATACAATATCAAATTCCTATTGTCACTATTTAAATTATAACTAATATAAAACTAAATAATAAAAAGAAGTTGGTTTAAAAGATACATGAAATATTAATATATATATATATATATATATCTATATAAATAAATTAAATGTGAACAAAATGAAGATAGATAGAAAGATGGAAGACATTCATTATTTGGTGATTATAATGATTTATATTGTTCATTAAAATATTATCAGTACTCAATTCAATGTAGTGATCAAGATCTGTCACACTACACCATCTCATTAAAATTTTTATTACCCCAACAATGAGATCTCTACATGAGGGGAAATAATATTCCTAAATCTGGCTAGGATATCTCTTCACCGTCCATAACTACCCAATCTATAATCCATCGTATACATGACTTAGATAGTGAAGGGAAGGATGAATAATGAACGTGAAAAAGAATTCAGCGACAAAGAAAATGGGGAAATCACACACCGTAATCAATTTAACCACCACAAAAATTCTCAGAATTAAATAAATAGTTTAAAAATTAAGTGAAATGAAACTCAATTAACCACTATTATCTCCCTCAAACAAACACCATGGTTAGTTCCCCATTCTCATGGATTTAAAAGAGAACATGGTGGGAGAAACACATAAAAGTGAAAATGAGTGAATGAGGTATGAAGAAAAAGACTAATATATATTAAAAGTATAATTATATACTACAGAATAAAAGAAACTATAAAACTACACAAAAATGTCCACTAATTTTTCAACCCTTTGTAAATGAGATGAGATACATTATTATAGGCAAAAGGGGTGAATTTTCTCGCTTTGAATATGTCTACAGAAAGTATGTGCATGGTTGAAATAATTAATGGTCTAATTTGAAAATTATTTATTCTGTAAATTTGTTCTAATATGTATTTTACGTGTTACCATAAAATTTCACATTCATTGGACACGTTTTGAGAGAGTTAAGTCCCATTTACTCTAAAAATCTATTCTATCCAGGCAGACTCTTCATATTCCAATGCAACGAGTTTCCATGTAATTATGACCTTTAAAAAGAATGAATAACACATAGAAACCTTTATGAATAATGTTTATTAATACCTTATATAATTCCATGTAGAATTTTGTCTCATTTTGACAGAAAATTTATGAGATATGGGCCCATCATCAAAAGTATCCAAATCTATGTACAAATTTTGAGGCCCAACTTGTGAGCTGGATTTGGGCCTTCAAATAACAGATTGATCTTTGGGTACATAAGAATGAAATTAATAAAAATATGTATTTAATAAAAAAAAATTCAATTTCATAATTTGGATTAGTGTATAAAATGTTACAGCTGAAATACACAAATAAATTAAAATAGTTAAAATCCAAAATTAGGCCATTTTTGAAATTAAGCTCAAAATGTTACTAAAAACATAAATGTGAAAATTTACATTAAATAAAACTTTGGTGGGATTAAAAAATTGAAATTAAAAGTAAAATAATTTAAAATATTTTCTCTTTCATCTAGAATGAAATCCCTCGGCATATCCTCCAATACCTGGATAATACGCTCGGTCTTCCCATCTGTCTAGGGGAGAAAAGCTATACTCATCCTCAACTAGGTCTCGAATACCTCATAAAAGCTTCTAAATAACTATTAAATAAACCAAACATCATGGTTGGATACAATCATCGAGGGTAACCCATTAATACAAATGATTTCCTTTACATACTACTACCCCAAACTCTCCACCGAACTCTGTTATCTGATAGTAAATAATTTCGCCGACTAGGTAAGTTGGTCAACTATAATCTAGATAAAATCATGAACTCTCACTGTATGAATAATTTATATCACAAATTCCATTGATATTTCATCCAATTTCCACTTCAAGATCTCAAGAGGCTACAAAAAACCTACTGAAACCTGGCACTCAGCCTTCACCTGCTGGCATGTGAGACACCGAGAGATGAACTCGGTAACACTCCACCTCATGCTAGCCTGAAAAAACTATTGCTAAAGGTACCTATATATCTTCCCTACAACGAGATGTATGAACAAAGGAGAAGTGTGAAACTCTATCATCACCTTCTCTCACAATGTAACCAGAACCACCATCCGTCTTTGGAAAAGGATGATGTGATTCCCTCCTTCAGAGAATCCATCTGGTGAATCTCCTAAGGATATCTGGCCATGTAGGATATCACAGTCAATGTCTCTTAACTATGCCTACCTCACATGATGAAGAAGTATAGTAGTTAACACCATCAACTGAAGATAATATTAACCCCTCTCCTCTACTAGGGTCAACTGCAAAGAATCCAACTACTTAGGTTCCTCCTCTTCCAGATAAGAACAAGACTTATTTCTAAGGGAATCTTCCACCACGTTTCCCTTCCCAGGATTATAGACTATCTCAAAGTCATAGTCCCATAGGAACTCAAACCAATAATTCTATATTAAGTTCATATCTCTATGTGTGAAGACATACCTGAGGCTCTGATGGTCTGAGTAAACAGAAAAATGCTCTCCCAAAAGATAATGCCTCCACATCCTTATAGAGAAGACTATTGCTACTAAATCTAGGTCACGGTTCACGTAGTTCTACTCATGGTGTCTCAACTAACTCAACCCATATATGATCACTTCTTACCTTTTCATCAACACATAGCCGAGACCGGCTCTAGAGGAATCTCAATACACTACGTAATCCCTGCCCTCCTCTAATAGTCTCAAAACATGAGAACTAGTCATACTAAACCTTAATTACTTAAAGTCTCTATGGTACTATTTAGTCTAGGTAAAAGACTTCCCTTTATGAATCAGGGTGGTTAAATGGCCTGAAATCCTATAGAAGTCTTCCATGATCCTCCTATAGTACCCTATTAATCCAAGAAAACTATGCACCTCTGACACATTCTTAGGTGGATCTCAAGAAAACACTACATCAATATTCATAAAGTCCATAGCTAATCCATGATTCGAAATGACATTCCTTAGAAAGTGAACATTGTAGATCAATAATTGACACTTTGAGAGATTACCATAAATCTGGTTCTTCCAAAGCAAGTCTAGGACCACCCTCAAGTGCTTTGTGTGCTTTTCCTATGATGTAGAGTAGATGAGTATGTTATTAATGAAGATAGCCACTAATAAGTACAAGTATTTATGGAAGATATGGTTCATCAAATCTATAACACAGTGGGTGAATTATTAAAATTGAAAGGAATCACTAGGAACTCATATCATCCATAGCGACATTGGAATTTCATATTCAAAATATCAGCCTCACAAACCCTCAATTGATGTTAACCGGACCTAAGATCGATCTTTGAGAACCATCTTGCACCTCAAAACTAATCAAAGAGGTCATAAATCCCCAGAAATGGGTACTTATTATTTATCATAACTTGGTTCAGGAAATAATAGTCAACACAAAGCTGCAATCTCTTTTCCACTTTTTTTACAAACAAAACCAAAACTGCCCAGAGGAACTCACTAGGTCTGATAAAACCCTCATCTCAAAGATCCTCTAATTGGACCCTTAGCTTTAGAAGCTCAGTAGGAGCCATATGATATGACTAAGAAGATATCAAAGTATTCTCAAGGTGAAAGTCGATGTAAAACTCTATCTATTACCTTAGAGGTAGTCCCAAAACACCCCTAGGGAAGACATCCATATAATCTTCCATGAATGACGGAACCCAAATTCCTGAAGAGACCTATGCACCAAGGGATAAAATCACCAACTAATGGGTGATGGGTTTTAGATTCCTGACTATAAGATCCACTCATTCTACCATGATATCTCTCTCACCCACAAAGGATAATCTCATTTCATCAGTCCGAAGGCAACTGACTCGTCTAAAATTATAGTTGATCCAAGATTAGACTATGGAAAACTAGTTTATTCCCAAGATTAATTCATAAGGTATCATCATGATGACCAATATGTCCCATGAGAAACTCTCTCCACCAATAGATATTGTCATTAGATAAGCGATATCCAAGAATCAATCCCCGTAAGAACCTCAAGCCAAAGTTGTTGGGATAAAGTCACAATTAGGAGCTCCATCTCTCACGCCAGGAGTAAGGATATGAAGGAATGATTCAAACCTATGTCTACTAGTACTTAATTAATAGTATAATAAACATAGACTTTACCTCTAATCATCTCATGAGATACCCGTTCATAAGCCTCTAAATCCTGCAGCTCTCCATGAACCCAACCACCAGCTCCCTGAGCCTGACATGGGCTGCCTAGTTGTGGTGGTGGAAGTAGCTCATAATATCACCCACCACCAGTATATCCTCTCTATAGAGATATTAATTCTCTTCTATATAGATCTATGATCACTCCTCTTCCATCATTGCCTCCCATGGGGATGCCCTGGCCATGCCTGTGAGAACCCTGATCATGGTGCTTCCTCTTCCATAGTGGTCCATCCACTGTATTCCTTCCCACCTTAACACATTGGGCCAGGAAATCGCATTCCATGTGACCTCTCTTATCACATGAATAACATCACCCCTCTTCGGGATATCCTGGTCCTCTCTGTGGTCTCTGAGCTATATGACTATGTGCCTAAGTCTGAGCATGGGTACGCCTCCTATTCCTTGAATATTATCATATGCTAGCCACTAGAGATGACTCGACCTTGGGATGCCAACTGATGAAACTAGCCACATGGATTCCATCATATAGGAATCATGCCATCATCATTTTTTACCCCAACACTTCAGTATATGTGGGAATTCACAGGGGCACCACACTGGCACCAATGTATTTTCAGAGACCCTACTCGAACTTCCATTCCTAGAAGTAACCATCTTAAATCATGTCATGGTAGTGTCACGTGAGGTTATTATACCTCTTGGTATAATTAGGAACTGTCACACCTCCCTACTGCATCGCTAAAATCTCTTGAATCCAAACTGATTACAAGCACAAGAAGTAGTACTCCTCAAGAAAAAACTAATAGAAGTCAAACCATGATAGTATCGACTCATCATGCATCTACATGACTAGAATCCACCATTTACCAGCATATCCATGGAAAATATTGGCTACCAGTGCAACCATCTAATTAGTCAGGGTCGACACAAGTATAAAAACTCAGATCACTAACTCTATCCAATCCTCCACTATTTAGGGATATGGATCACCGCAAGACCTCAATGTCCTCTGACGTTGGAACTCATAGAGTGCGCTATTCTTGTACGCATCCTCAGTCCGCTCTACTAGTGTAATTTTCTTCTCAATAGGTGGGGGTGTTGCTACCTTCCTTCTTGGAGGAAAAATATCATGAGATGACCCCTGAACTGAGGCCTCATCACTCATCATATCATCATCATGATCCTGAATCGGTAACCTGGATGACTATATTTTCAAAGGCATATTGACAATTAATCAAGATGTACCACATTCAGTTGAGTATATATATATATAGGGAGTAACTCAAGAAGGACAATCAAAGGAATCGATCCTATATGGTTCATGTACCAATGTTCCCTCCAACTAATGTCTCAGTATAATAAGTCAAAAATAAGGTAATAAGAGTCCTAGTGAATGGATACATTGAACATTGTACTAACACTGGGTTCCCTAGACTAAAATCCACACTCAAGAAACTTTGACACAATTTCTCTAAATTCCCAATCAAACCTCATAAGGTAAAAACTATAAACACCATCCTGAGGTCGAACCAACTCTTATACTAATCTATAATGACAAGATTTACCATGTCCCACTTGGCTAATGGAGGACTAGGATGCCACAACCCCAAGACTTCCTCCATAGTCTAGTGTCTAGAGACAAGCATCGAGAAGGTATAACTAAAATGGGAGGCCTTTTCCTAAAGAACCTGTATGCACATACCCAACCATCTCCATAAAGAAGTGCATAGAAATAATAATAAAATACAATAACATCTGGAGAAAAAACCATGCCTGTAATAACCTCTAGGGAATATAAAAGAGTATGAAAAAATAATTTGAAAAGTAAAAGGGAAAAACACACACCCAACTAGAAAAGATACACCAACCTGAAAATAACTTGAAAAGAAAGAAAGCTAAGAGATCCCAGCTCCTAAAATCTAAGCACCAACCACTGTACGTGGTCAAATGCACTCAAGTATCCCTAAGATCCACAAATTCCACTACCTACCTATCTGTAATCTATATAATACATGACATGCATGGGAAAAGCCCATGGAATAGAGGGTATATACATACCTAGTAGGACACCCCAAAAACTGAAAAGGTAGAAATATAAGACACAATATAAGTAGTCAAATCAACCCAAAGAAATAGGGAAACAAAACCCAACAACACACACACACACACATATATGCTCATATAAGAAACCCAGATGAGAGAGGAAGGGGATATATCTCACTTTCCAACCTAGGATGATGAGTCTGCCTACAGATCCAAAGGTCCATCATTAATGCATAATATCTCATGGGTCTATCCAAAGAAGTCATGATAAGGGATCACAACTTTCCACTACTCCACAACCTGAGGGAATGTAATCTATAAAATATAGAGGACCCACAACCTAGTATGATAGGGAGGATGTCACTTGGTAGATAGAGGACCCACACCCATATAGGGGAGTACCATATCTATATCTGTGTATAAAATATGGAGGACCCACACCCTGGTGTGACAGGATAATACAATATTCATGGATAGAGGACCCATTCCCTTAATTGGGGAGTACCACCTATATATCTATACAACAATTATATAGAATCTGTGCCCTAATGTGACAAGAGAGTATCATATTCGTGGATAGAGGACCTGTACCCTCAATTAGAGAGTACTTCTGTATTTGTAAAATGATTATGGAGGACCCGCACCTTAGTGTGATAGGGAAGTACCATCTTTATAGATAAAGGACCTTCTCTCATGTAGTGGAGTACCACCTCTTCTTGGAAAAACAATTATGGAGGACCTACGCCCTCTTATGATAAGGGAGTACCATATCCATGCATAGAGGACCCACACCCTGATACAAAATGGGAGTGTTACCTCTATATAAACTCTCTTATGATCTTTCTCAATCACTACCATCATCAATCATCTCCTAAAGAAGTGTCATGGTAAAAAAATATTGCATCATATCTCATAAGCCACTACAAAGGCCACTATCACATTTTATATTGAAAAACACTTAGGATATGATAAAACACTATTTTGTTGAATATTTTATTGATAATAAATGACATAATTTCATTACATTGTGATAAATATTTTCATTTATGAAATATTTGGGATTATATCATTCATTTGAAAATTTGATGAAAATTCCAATTTTACCCTTTTAAAATGCACTGTAGTATTTCACACATAAATATTTTAATATAAATTATTTGAACTTAAAATTTTGTAATAGTGTTCATAACTTAGTTTTATACATCTTTTATTCATGACAATAGAGCTAAAGAGTGCATTTGTATAGAGTAAATGGTCCATTAATTCAATAGTGGGCTGGACACGTGAGATTGGAAATCACTTTAGTGTTTGGGCCATATCTTCTACATATGTGCATGGAGTGAGCCCAAATTTTGAGAGGGGATCTAAAACAAAAATTATAAAATATTATCCTTATATAAGGACATATAATTCACGCTTTTTGGTGGTCAAGAAGACGGTTCAAGTGGGATTAAAATATTTGGAAGAATCTTCTCATTCACACTTGAAACCACTTTTAACCTAGCCTCCCCTCTACTCTATAAATATGTATTTTTCTCATTTTTAAGGTTTGGTAAGTGAATTAGGATATTTAAGGCATAGGATAATTGGTTTCACCCAAATTATCCAACCATTGTAAGAGGGGTAGCTCTTGAAGTAAGGATCCCCTCATCGAAGCCTTCTTCTCTTCTTCATGTTGTAATGTTTTCATTTATGTAATAAAATTCTTTATTATTATTTTATTTCTTATTTTTTCTTCTATTTTTTCAATTATATTCTTCTTTACTCATCCTATTTGGGTTGGAATAAAGAGTTGAGATGATATTTGGTTCTACCCTTTCAATCCTTTGCTCATGCAAAACATCTCCACGATGACCACACTACCCATGGAAGAGTAGTTCTCTTAGTGATCGATCTATCTTCTACCCTATTAATTTAATTATTTTAAATAATTGAGATACTTTAATTCACTTAATATTATCCATTAATTGAGTTTTTAAATTATAATAAACTAATGAATCAATTGAACAATTAACACAAAAACACGTGAGGTCGAGTATTGTGTAAATTGTGAGAGCACAAACTTAATTAGTAAAACAAGACCACATGAGATAAATTTATAGAGTTAAAATATAATCCCTTAGCTAAATTAATCCTAATTTTACATAATGGTGATGTTTCTTAATTTACCACTAACCATAATCTATCCTTAGAACATCAATCAAAGTAGGGTGCTACGATTGCATGTTCCGAAGATAGCCAAGGGTTTAATTCTCTTCATATTTGTGGTAAATTTAATTATCATAGGATTTGGGGGTTAACAAATTATGGGATCATAATTAAGTGGATATTAATTTAAAATACAATGATTAATAATTAAATGAATAGGTATAGTTATATTGATTACATCTTTTAAATATTGTCTAAAAAACATCTTCTTGTTGTGTCTTTTTAATCGAACTTCATTTCAAAAATAAAAACAAAAATATTATACAATATTCTTCCAAAAAACTTCTTCTAGTTTTTATGAATGGTAAAAAACCCCCCACATCCTTTAAAGTAGTGTAATTATTCCCTTTTATGTTATTTTTAAAATACCTTTAATAAATTGACAAATTTACTTCCTCCTTTGAGAGACGACCTTGGTTTGACACTATTGTGCACCTAAGTACCCAAAAAAATTCACTAACCATTTGAGGGTGCCCACGACAGTGCATTTAAGGATAGGATACCCATGATTAAAAATATGAGTCAAAACTAAGTAGATATGAGAGGTATAAGTTTTATAAATAATTACATGGAATGTAAGGGGGTCCACACGACATGTGACCTCACCTAGACTCCTCGCCTTTTCCTCGCCAACACACAGCTCACTAGACATATAGTACTATATGGAAAGTATGGGGTCTACATGGAATATTATCCTACTCTACTGCTTGGATGTGTTCTCCTATGTACATGGATCAATGGCCATGTCACCACACACAACATGTACAGGACCCGCATAACATGTCTCAGCCACCTGGGGTCTACCCATATGCTCTTAGTCATGCTTGTGTCCTTCAGGATGTGCCTGCGTAACTAGATATAACCATGTCCTTTGGGTTGTTCCCTTGTATCTAGTCATGTATGTTAAGCCATGCATCTAGCTGTGTCCATTAGGTTGTGCCTGTGTACTTTCCCATACACCTAGCCATGTTTGAGTATCGACCCATGCCTGTGTACTCCCAGATTACATGACATTTCCTCCCACATAGAGTCTTGGGAATGTTCAGTTGGAACATGACTTGGCTACCCAGGGAGGGTCACACAATGTGTAAACCTTATCTTTCCCAAAACCCTAGCCACTGTAGTTGTGTGGGGATACACAGAATGTGTTCATCAGATTACATGCCGTGTAGTCACATTTTTCAAAAAAACTCTAGTTTCTTCACATGTTTTCCATATTCAGTTTCTCCACCACTAATCATGCATGTTTACCACCCAAAATCAAAGGTAGTGACCTAAAACCATCATTTCCTAGCCTCCAATGGCCAAAAAATATATTTCTAATCCTTAGATTGAAACTGCCACATGCCTCATGTGCCTCCCATAATCGTTGCCAATCTAGATCCCATATCCATGGAGTATCACCCATGTTTCATCCTGGTATGTCTGTAAAACACTATTTCGGTCATTGTACAAACATTCAACATGAATTCGGTAGTTCAATCATGCTCGGACCCACTCGGCAATGTAGAACAGTGGCCCCGTATCCCAAAAATGAATAATGCAAAGAATGGGTGGGGTAAAGGCATAAAAATAAAGGTGAATCAATCATTGGCCAATAATTCTTGGCCAATGATCATAGATCATGGATATTCAAGATGAGAAATGTGGTATAATCTAGAATAAATCAAATAAATAGTTTAATTCGATACACAAACTCATGAAAATGATTAAATCTATCACAGATCAAAGAATAAAATAAAATAACATGCTTGATATTTTAATCAAGGTAGGAAACTGAAATTTATGATCCCTAACTCAAGATTGGGACAATAATTGGTGAAAAATTCATTTTCTAGCAATGAGGGTGATTTTCTGCATCCGCTGCCTATTGATCCACCTCAATCTGATCACCGATCATCGTCCAATCTCAATCCACCAATAAAGAATGATTATAGATCCTCTAAATGATCCCAGGGTTATGTGTATAAACCTAGTGGTTTGAAATAGTAGTATACTATAGATGGAAATAGATTTTTGGGAATTTAATGAATGAATTAAATTAATTAATTAATTAATCCAGTTAATGCACCCATCAATGGATGCCTCATCTGAATGTACAACACCACCCAAATTTAGTTCATGCCTAGGGTAGACCCCATGATTTGGATTCAACCATGGTCTCCAATTTTTAATCTAGGACTCCTTTCAAGAGATATCCCATTATTTATGAAAAATTGCATGCACATAATATAAAATATATTTAATATTTTTACAAAATTAATTCCAAGCTCACCAGGCTTCATAATATCACTCCATATAAGTGCCAAGATTTGAAAATATCACTTAATATATTTAAAAGTATTTCAAGGAAAGAATAGAGTCTCTATAAGGTTATCTTGGTATGGGTGGATCTGTGCATCATATAGTTTTAGGTCATGATGATTGTGTATGTATTATGCCTGCGATGATGATCTATGTAGGGGGTGAATGATGTAGTTGTGTGGTTAGAAATTTCTTTTATATATGTCATTGGGATGAGTTTGGATTATCCATTTGTATTTATGTTGGTTTATGATTTCAACATGAGGTTTAACATGATGAGGTGTAACAAGAACCCAAGTCAATGCATCAAAGAGTAGACTTATAGGCTGGATCGGCTTAAAAGACAGCCTTGAATGAGTTCTATAAATAGAATTTGTCAAAGTATGAGGGGTTTATTTATAGTAATGATACCAATCATTGGTTAGATAAGGTTGGGATATCTTTTAAGTTGATTCATATGGGGCATTAGCAATGATTTTCTCAAATGGTTCATTTTTTTCAAGTTTTAGTGTGTTAGTGGTGAATGTTATGTTTAAGAGGTCGTGATGTGTTTATAATAGGATGGAATCAATTTTAGGGGTTTCTTAAGAAATATTTATGATGTTACAAAGTATCAAATAACAAATAATAAATGGTTTTGAATTAGTTTTTCACTTTTTATAAATTTTAACGCTTTTTAAAACTTAACCTCTAAAACCTCTTAAATTTCACATCCTTGTCACACCCAGTTTTTGTTTTCATCCTTTGTTCTGGTTCAAATTTAAATCTCATTTTTTACCTTGAGTTTCATGTGCGATGGGTATGAATTTTTGAGATGATATTTTGTTTGTCTCTTTTCCTGAGGTTATTAATTAGTTTCCTCTGAGAGTTTTTGGTGAAAAATATATTTTTTTTGGGTTGGGAGATTGAGGCACATGATTTGCACACGGTTTGTCAAACCATGTTCTATTCTCCAGTAAACCATGTGGTAGGTTTGAGTTTTTAGATAGAAGCTGCTGCATAGCTTGCACACAACAATTTAGGTGGG
This sequence comes from Viscum album, assembly GCA_963277665.1. Taxonomy (NCBI): domain Eukaryota; kingdom Viridiplantae; phylum Streptophyta; class Magnoliopsida; order Santalales; family Viscaceae; genus Viscum; species Viscum album. Next base: position 744,088,735 of record OY728148.1, read on the forward strand.
GTGGTATAACTGTGCGGTAGGTTCCTCTTAGATAGAGAGGGGTGCATGGTCGATGCACGATTTGAAAAACTGTGTGGGAAAACTATGCGCCTATCCAGGTCATTAAAATTTTGGAATTTCCTAAAGTAACCTCCTTCTTATTTAACCCCCAAACACCTAAAATCATCCCCCACTCAGGATTTCTACCCTAGGCACGCCACCCCTTCCTATCCTCTCTCTTGGCCTCCATTTTGGTGGCGATTTTGGTATGATTTATCCATGATTCTCCAAGTAAGTGCCTTATTCTCTTGTTTTACCCTCTTTTATAGGGTTTCTCTACTTCTTCCTTGGGGTTTCTTATCTCAAGTGGGTAGGGTAGACTCTTTAGGGATGAATCTTGTTCTCTAGGGTTCAATCTTGATGTTTTTGGTTAAATATTTCATTGCTAGAGTCTTGTGGTTGTACAATTGTGGTTTTGAACCAATTTCTAGAAGTTTCTCAATCCGAGGTAGGTGGTTCCATGATATAACATTTTTAGATGATTTTTACATGCGTGGTTGGATTTATAAATGTGTTCTATGAATTTATTTTTTGGTGATAAATGTGTTTTGGAAAGAGTTTTACATGCATATGAGATCGAATCGGGATTTTCAAAATAAAATGGGAATTTTTTGAATGTTCTTTGATGTGGTGCTTCTTGGAAGCATTTTTTATAATTATATGAAAGTTCTTAAATGGTTTTTAAGGTAAATTTAGGTGAGAACACGTTTAAAGTGTTTTTAAAGGAAAATGGATTATTTGGACATGTTTGTTTTATTGTACACATTTAAAATGTGATTTGTGAAATTTTGTAAAGCATGTGAGGCACGTTGTGAAGTAAAATTGGTTCATGTGTAAATTTGAAAGGGGATTGGCCCATGAAAATGGTTGGATTAATTATGTTATTTTCTTTTAATATTTCTAAATGGGTTTCATGGAGTGTTCAAGTGGTGAAAAAATGTTTTTTCAAATGGTTTTGGTGTGTGTAAAAATGGAAAGTGGCTTGTTATGAAAAATGGTGGTATAAATGTATTTATTTTTGAAATTGGTGTTTCTCAGTGTGTTTATAATGTTTTTAATATGTACGTGAAGGTGTTGATTTTTGTGACATGTGAATGTGAAATTGAGCATGAATGGAATCCTAGGTGACTAGGTGGACATACTAGGACTAATACGCTAGTGATTCATAAGTGGAAAGTCCTGGTTTCACTTAGATGGATTCACATCTACAACACTAACTACACTATGATGATTGGAGACCATTATAATTTTGGATTTAATCCTCTCTAGTGGATCATGAATGAGGATGTTGTTCAGCGTGGTTTCTATACCACATTTCACTGAGATATGATGTTCCTAGATACCCACTAGAGATAGTGACCATAGGGATTTCCCATGACATATTGCTCTCTTGTGATATTGTACTTACTGTCTACATACGGTGCACTTGGTGTTTCATTTTTAATGAAAAGAATTTTCTTCCTTTAAAAAGGTTCTTCCTTTGAAATGTTTTCATTTAAAATGATTACTATAAAAATGTTTCCAGGCCTTTATAAAACTTGCATGTTAATTTGTATATTAAAGTTATAGCATGGAATCCTTTTATTTTAGGTGGAATACTACTGGGATTTTGATCACACCCTACATACACCTTTGGGTGTATGTAGACTTTGATTTGTATAACCCAGGTTAAGGCATGATGTTTCATGATTATGTTTGTGGATCAAGTTTCTAGTGTTCCGCATATTGCAGGTATGGGTGGTGGTGGATTTAGGGTGATTCCCCTCATGTTGAACGAATGTTTTTGGGATGTTTTTTGTTTTCCTTTCCTTTACAATATTTCAATTTTTGGTTAGAATTGTAAAACCTTTAATTTTAAAATTGTTGTATGATGTTTGGTTTTAGTTATTCAGTTTTTTCATGTTTGTTATCTTGGGTTATTATTGGTTATGAAATCAGGTGAAATCATTCCGAGTGTATTTTGTTGATACCCGGGCACTAGTTTCTAGTCGATGGGGATTGGTAACACCCTTCGGGCTATGCCATAGGCCGGGTTGGGTGTTGGGATTAATGGAAGCCTGACTTGGTTCATGAAAAAAAATGGTATTAGAGAAGGTCACACTCTTTTTGGGTCATGTTATTTGGGGAATATTATAGATATATTGGAGCTAGGATTGTTGGGACTTGAGGATTTGGATATAAGTAGGGTGCCTAGACAACACACCACATGACAAGACTTGAGTTTCCATGGGAATTCAGGTTTCTTTGGTCCTTACAGGTTGTTTAATGTTTGGAAATGAAAAGAGAGTTGGGATAATGGTCTCCATGAACTCATAGAGCCAAGAAATCCATGTGGAGTTGGGGGAATGGTTATAGAACACTCTCTATGATGGTGGTGTGATTGGTGTATGGCCGCCGACCATATGACCAAGTCACCCATCGACACTAGTTTCCTCTTGTGATTTTTTTTGTGTCCTCTTGGGTTCTGAAAATGATTTAAAAAATCCTTATCTTGGAATTGTGAAAAATGTATTTTAAAGTGGAAATGTTTTGGTTTTGGGAAGGTGGAAAATAGATTTTTAGAATCATTTTTAAGAGAGTTTTAGAAAAGTGGATTTTTATGTACTAGTATTTTTGTGAACATGGATGATTTTAATGAGAGAGAATCTATATGATCAAAATTTTGGATTATTGAAATGTTTTATTTGAGAAACACAAGTTTATCTTGAAAAATGTTTTCTAAGTTTATTTTAAGTAAGAATAAATGAGTTTTAATTAAATTGGATTTAGTGAAATGAGTTTTGTTGTGTCACTAAAAATATTTGAAAATGGGATTTGTTGTATTTTGGGATGGAATATATGAAATTTTATTTTAATAAAGAATGATTTTTTGATGTGTGATGTTTGGAAATGACTTTTAACTTGGCGGTGAGTGAGATTTTGAAAAATTATTATGAATTTTGAAATGGGGAATGAATTAAAAAGTTGAAAACGTGGGTTGAACATTTTGTCTTGAAAAGCGGAAAAGTTTTGTTACGACCTTTGGTGTTTCCATGAGTGGCCACATGCATAGATATGTGTGGAAATTTGGATGGTTAATAGCATGAATGGATGAGTGACCATATTGACACAAGACGATGGGTTCCTGGTTTGTTAAGAGAATATGCATTCGTGAGACTCTATGTAAGAACATTGGTGAGTGTGCAACCCACCAAGATGTCTTCTTTTAAAAAGTTATTTTAAGAAAATATGTGGTTTTTGATAACCTATAGTTGTGTGGCGTGTCTCCTTGTAGTTTGAGAATGTTGCTTGCGATGTGTTTAGGGGTTGAGAACCCCTTTTGTTTGAATGGTGTTTCAAGTTTGTGTTCTTGTTATTGAGTTGGTTTTGAGATGGTGGTTAGTGGATTCTTTTGAGAAGTGTTTAGGAATATTTTGAGTTGGTCCTTGTATGTTCGATGTTTGTCTGTGGTGAATTATGGTTGATGGATCAGACTTGATTGAGTTATTCATCTCCTTGTTCCCAAGTGAATTCCCCCAAAAAGTTTATATGGACATTGTAGTGTGTCCACAGGTGGTTCACCATTGGAAGAACCTCCATTTGATCAACTCATATACTTTCTTCTAGAGTTTTAGAAGTTGAATCCTCTTGTATTTTATGATAATGATAATTCTCCTAAAGTGGAAGGGTGTATGTGGAAAGTTGAATGATACTTTAGTTTCCTTTAGTTGTCTAAGTATTTAAGGATTAATTTTGTCACCTCTATGTTTTAAAGTCATATCTGGAAGTGGTGAAGGGAATTCTAGTGAAGATAGTGGAAAGCAGCCTGAGGCTATTAGTGCTAGCCGTAGTCTTAAAAGGCCTTTGAATCTTTCGTCAGTTTCTTCCAAGTGAGGGATCATGTTATACCATCAGTGTGGAAAATCTAGAAAATCTACTTCAGGCATGGTTTAAAGTCCATTTCTTTATAACACTTATTTTTTGGTAATGGTCATCTTCGATGGTGTTTCATGGTGTCGTGTTTTCTTTAAAATATAAAAGTGGATGTTATGAAATATTTAGAGAACTCATGTTTTAGGAGAAGCATGTTCTTATTTTTGTAATTCCAAATTTATCTTTTTCAGATGGAGGTGTATTCTATGTGTTCCTTTTTCCATTATTTCTCATTATAGTTGAAAAGGGATAATGTGTGTGCATATTCTAAGTCCTTATCTCGGTGAAGTGCCATGATGAGGTGAAGCAAGTTCCATTATGTGTGGTGTTCTTTTGGTTTCACTTGTAATGTTGTGTGGTCACTCATGAATCCAAAGGAAAGTGCTCCTATCGGGAATTGTCAGCTCTTGAATGTGGGTCAACAGATACTTAAAGACATCAGGACTCCAACCATAGGTCTTGAAGTAAAGCTTTTCACACAGTCAGGAAACCACTGAGGGTGTGAGGAACTTTGAAGCACATCTGGTCTCCACCATTCGAGTGTGAATAGTTTAAGGGTCCTTGCTAAGGTTTCTCCTTATTGTTTTAAGTCACTCCTTGATGCACAAGGTTAATGGTTTTATCATCGTTTAATTCTAATGGCCATGCCTTATGGGATGTAAGTTTATGATTGGTTTTCCATGCATGGGTGACCCTTGAGAATCAGTTTTGGCATTCCTTTTATTGGGCCCCTCCCATCCCATAGTGGTGGGAGTTCTTGGGTCAGTGTGGAAGTTATCTGGTTGGTTTTAATCTAGTCAGTTCTAATTATGGGTAAACCCACTGTAGGTATCATTTTGGTTCTTTATAGTGTTGGTTAGTTCTAGTTTATTTATAATGGTGGGGATTCCATTTAGGCTTCCCATTTTGAAAATCTGGTTTAGTCTCTAGTGTGGCTTGGCATTGAAAATTCCTATCTATAAATTTTGGCTTTCAGTTTCCCATATGAGTAAATGTAGGGGTTGGAGTGCACCCAGTGGTTTGTTGAGTCAAGGTTGTGGAAGTGTTTCCCGAGAAGTGGTTTGAGTCTGTTTTTTTGTTTTAGGTAAATGGTATGAGTTTCATTTTATTATGTTTGAAGTGTTCTTGGCTTGAGATATTGGATTGTGTGTTGTGAGAATTCCTTTTTTTTGATTGATTAACTGGAGATATTGTAGATTTCTAGGGGTGGAAGGTGTATGGTGGGGAGTCCATTCTGGCCTCCTAGGTTAAATATTGTGAATATCTATTTCCGTTCAAGGTATTCATGTTTTATTACTATTTGAAATTCATTGGGAAAATCCTTGATCTATTAAGGAGTATCAGTTTTTGTTTTTAGATCAAACCATTGAATGAATTTCTAGGGGTATAAAGTTTTCATAGTGGGGAGAATTTTCACACCCGAGTTTTGTTTTCATCCTTTATTCCAATTAAAATTTGGATCTTGGTTTTTACCTTGAGTTTTGTGTGTGATGGGTTTTAATTTATGAGATGATACTTTTTTTCTCTTATCATGAGGTTATTCATTAGTTTCTTCTAAGTGTTTTTGGTGAAAAATGTAAGTCTTTGGGTTGGCAGATTATGGCGCATGGTTGGAACACAGTTTTTCAAACTGTGTTCCATTCTCAAAGTAACCTTGTGGTAGGTTGGAGTTTTTAGATAGAATCTACTGCACGAATTGCACATGGTTAGTCATGACATGTGGTATAACCGTGTGACGGGTGCCTCTTAGATAGAGAGAAGAACACTGTCGACACACGGTTTCACAAACAGTGTGGGAAAATCACATGCCTGTCGAGGTCATTAAAAATTGGGAATTTCCTAAACTAACCTACTTTGAATATAACCACCCCAAAACCCAAAATCATCCCCCACTTGGAATTTTTATCCTAGGAATTCCTTTCCCTTCCTCTCCTCTATCTTGGGCTCTATTTTGGTGGTGATTTTGGTATGATTTCTCCAAGATTCTTGAAGTAAGTGCTTTATTCTATTGTTTCCCCCTCTTTTCTAGGGTTTTAATCTTTCTTCCTTGGGGTTTATTATCTCCAGTAGGTTTGGTAGACTCTTTAGGTTTGAATAATGTTCTTTAGGGTTCAATATTGATATTTTTTCTTAAATATTTCCTTGCTAGGGTCTTGTGGTGGTGCAGTTGCAGTTTCACACCAATTTCTAGAAGTTTCTCCATTTGAGGTACATAGTTACATGCTATAACATTTTTATATGATTTTTATATGCTTTATTGAATTTATAAATATGTTATATAAATTTATTTTGTGGTCAGAAATGTGTTTTGGAAATATTTTGACATGCATATGAGATAGAATTGGGATTTTCAAAAGAAAATGGCCATTGTTTGTATGTGATTTGATGTGGTTCTTCTTGGAAGCATTTTTATAATGATGTGAAAGGTGAAAAATGTGTTTTTAAGGGAACTTGAGGTGATGATGTGTTGAAAGTGGGGTTTTAAAGGAAAATTGATTATTTGGGAATGTTGGTTTTTTACACCTTTAAAATATGATTTGTGAAATTGTATAAAGCATGTGAATCATGTTGTGAATTGAACTTGGTTTATGTGTGAATTTTAAAGGGGATAGACCCATGAAAATTGTTGGATTAATGGTGTTATTTTCTTTTAATGTTTCCAAATGGGTTTCATGGAGTATGCAAGTGGTGAAAAATGTGTTTTAGAATGGTTTTAGTGTGTGTAAAAATGGAAAGTGTCTTATTATGTAAAATGGTAGTCTAAATGTGTTTATTTTTGAAGGTGGTGTTTCCTGGTGTATTTATAATGTCTGGAATGTGTATGTGAAAGTGTTGATTTTTGTGACATGTGAATGTGAAATTGAGCACGAATGAAATCCTAGGTGACTAGGTAGAGGGAATAGAACTAGTATGCTAGTGATTTAGAAGTGTCATGTCTCAGTTTCACTTAGCTGGATTGACATCTACAACACTAACTAAACTATGATGATTGGGTACCATTATAATTTTGAATGTAATCCTCTCAAGTGGATTGTGTATGAGGACACTATTTAGTGTGGTTTCTATACCAAATTTAACTGATATATGATGTTCCTAGATACCCACTAGAGATGGTGCCCATAGGGATTTCCCATGACATAGTGCTCTCTTGTGATATTGTACTTACCGTCTGCATATGATTCACTTGGTGTTTCATTTTTAATGAAAATAATTTTCTTAATTTAAAAAGGTTCTTCCTTTGAAATATTTTCCTTTAAAATTATTACTATAAAAATGTTTCTATACCTTTATAAAACTTTCATGTTAATTTGTCTATTAATGTTATAGCATGGAATCTTTTTCTTTTGGTTGTCATCCTATTGGGATTTGGATCACACCCCATATACACCTTTGGGTGTATGTATACTTTTCTTTTTATGACCCAGGTTAAGGCGATATGTGTTGTGATGATATTGGTGGATAGGGTTGCTAGTGTTCCACATATTGTAGGTATGGGTGGTGGTGGCTTAAGGGTGATTCCCCTCATGTTTCACAGAGTTTTTTGGGATTTTTTTTGTTTTTATTTCCTTCGTAGTATTTTAGTTTGTGGTTAGAATTATAAAAATTTTAATCTAAATTTTTTGTACCGTTTTTTGTTTTGGTTATTTAGTTTTATCATGTTTATTATCATGTTTTATTCTTGGTTATGAAATCGGGTGAAATCATTCCCAGATTATTTTTTTGATACTCAAGAACTGGTTACTAGAACATGGGGATCGAGAATGCCCTTCGGGCCATTCCACGGGCCGAGTTGGGTGTCAGGATCAGATGATAGCCTGGCTTGATTCATGACATCCTTATCATATTTTTTAAATACTCATGCATGAAAAAAATGAAAGAAAGTAAAGAACATGAGATTTACAAGGTTTGAACTTAGTTTGAGAACCAACATCCTTACCATAGCCACTCTTGTGGGTCTATGGAAATTCACTATTATGAATAGTAAATACAAATTATTCCAAGTAACATTAGAAACTTTCTATCTCTCAATAGGAATGATTATACTAACTATTGTTAGTTTACAAAGTTTCTTACAAAATAATTAATCCAAAAAAAAAGAGTAAAGACTTTGTTCAATCAACTCCACAAAAGTTCCTAGGTACAATGACCCTAAGTATGATGGCCTTCTGTCCAATGAACCTAGTCTGATTGACTTAGTAAGATCAACTCAATATGATCTTACCTTTCTCAATATGAAGTTCTTGATCCCTATTGAAAAAAATCACCCCATTCTTCCTTAGTCCAATCAACTCAATATGATCTTCTCAATATTATATTTCTCAATATGGTTAACAAAACAATAGATGTCTGATAAAATAATGAGATCTTTGTTTATAATGAACTCTATCACAAAATTCTCAGTGCTCTACCTTTTCCATGATCATGAAAAAGTTACAAAATGTGAATGAACTGTGCCTCTATTTATAGGCAACTCATAAAAGCAAAGGTGAGAAACTGAAATTTTTCCTTCTTACTCAAATTTTAAAGCTCCAAAACCACTCACATTTAAACTCAAACTTTGACTTCTTCAAACCTTCTCATTATTTATCTAAAATAAGTCTTCTTGATCATAATAACTTTTTTTAGTCCGATTATCTTTCTCAGATTCAGTCCAATTATCATACTCAGCTTTAGTCTGATTATCTTGCTTAGCTTCATTATGATGAAACTTCCTTCCTCTTCTCATTACAATCTAATTATCTTCATAAAAATTATTCCAATTTACTTTCCTTCTCAGAGTCTGCCCAATCATCTTTACTTATTAGAGACAATTTGATAAATATGGAATTCTAATTGTGATGGAATTATCATTATGATGGAAACTCTATTCTTTAAATTTGAAATTATTTAAATGTCATCAAATATAACTCATTCAGACTTCTGAAAACTTCTGTGTCCAGTACTTCTGGATTCAATGAAAACTTTGTCTTGATCTCTAGAACCGATAAAATATTTATGATTCCTCCATTTCATAAAAATATTTTATCACGAGAGTTTTCATAATATATGAGAACTTCCATATTGGAAAAGCATCATCTAACTTATATTAGAAAGTATGAAAAATTTCTAACTCCTGACTTCACTATCTTATTTCAAAACTCTTCAACAACATTACAAATTCTTCACTCAGAAAGATCATTCTTCCAGCCTTCTGATATTTTCACACTAATGATTCTTATACTGATGATCTTCATCCTTCTGTGTTTGATGTTCCTCACACCGATGAGCAGCAACCAAAATACTTTACATCGTATTCTCCTATATTCCATCAAATCCATATTGTATCATAACTTCTTTATGATTTATAAGAACTTCATGATCATAAAATCATCATTAGATTTAATACTTGGAATTTATATTACTTCCCATCCTTTTGGTCTCACTCATAATCTTCTGAGACTTATTCTCCCTAAGACCAATTCCTAGTAGTATCTATCTTTTCATCAAATTCCCATTTCGATTTTCTAGTTCTGTCGACTCATTCCAATGAGATGAGTCTAATTTCCCATACTGATGGCCTGAGTCCAATTATAAATAAAAAAACATTCTTTTACAAAAATTTTAGTTGTTATAAAATACAATAATTTGTTAAAAACATCACAAAGGTTCTTCATTACCCTTCTTTGTATTTGTTGAGAACACTTCTTAACAACATTTTCAACTCTCATAAAAATCTCACACATCAAATTTTATAAACAACTCAAGTTTTTTTACTTTTAACAAAACACAAGCTTTCTCAAAAGTGAGTGTCCTAAACCACACTACTGGATAAAGTAATTTTTTTGAAGGAATTTCATCCCTTGGTGATAGAAAAGTTTTATGTCCATGTAAAGATAAACCCCCTTACTTTTATCTTTTCCTATAACTTTTATTTTTCTCTCCCTTTTCTTTTTCTATCCCTCATTATATGATAACCACAACTTCATATTCATAAAATAAAGATAAGTACAAACTTATTACAGATTACAAAGTTGTTACCTTCTCTTCCCATTCATCACCATAATCTAAATCACAATGGGGGTACTTCCTTATGAGATTTAGGAAGTGATTTGGGGAGGCTGGACATGAATTTTTAGCCTCAACTCAAAAAACCTTTATTTTGGAATTACCTTCATGAATATATCAACAATTTTATACTTCGTTGAGATATATTCCAGAAAAACATCTCCAGAAATAACCTTATATTTTATAAAGTGAAACATTATATCAATGTCTTTTGATCTTGAATGTTGGATAATATTTTTAGAAATATCAATTGCAGTCTGATTATCAAAAAGTATCTTAAATGGTTTATAAACTTTTACTTTAAAATATTCCAATTTAACCTTTATCCACAACATCTGAGTACAATCTTGAGTAGATGCAACATATTCTGATTTCACTATACTCAAAGTTACTGAACTTTGTTTCTTACTATGCCAATTTACACAAAATTTACCCAAGAAAAATGTTCCTCCTGAGGTTGATTTTATATCATCACAATCTCCGTCCAAATCAACATCAGTATAACCTTGAAACTCCATTTCAAAGTTTATTTTATATAACAACCCATGTGAATTTTTTCATTTGACATATCTCATAATTATCTTTTCAACCAATATATGTGGTTCTTTTAGATTACTTTGATACCTAGCACACAAATTCATAGCATAAACAATATAAGGCCTTGAAAAGAAACACAAACATATTTATCTATTTTTTTTCAATTCTAGAAAATAACAGATAACATCAACCTTTGAAAGTTTGTTCATATTTTTCTACCCAAGGTGGCCAAGTCTTTGGTGCCACAACTTATTTTTATCTTCAACAATCAAGTGAAAAGAGTTATTAAACTCTCTTATTTATAATAGATTCCCATTGGTTCTTTATCATTTTGTAATAACTTTGACATATTTCACAATTTTGGTAGAAAAAGAGTGTTTTTTGAAGATAAATTATTTTCCATCATCACAAAGTTGACTTACACCAAGTAAGTTATGTTTTATCCCATCAAAAAATAAAAATTCTTTACATTTAAACTTTTCTGTTCAATCTCATCCATTCCAATTCCATTGATTTTTAAGGAACCATCATTACAAAAGGTAACTGATCCTCTATTATGACTTTCAATATGTTTAAAGATTTTTATATCACCTATTATATGTGAAGAATAACCACTATCAAGTATCTATGGTTTGTTCCTTCTACTTGCTTTCAAAGATGTCTCAACAACAAAGGTGCTTTCCTCAATTTTCTTCTTTCTAGATTCCTTTTCTTTTCTACCATAAGAAACTTGTTCCAAAGAGAGTTTCATACATATTTTGGCATGATGACTATACTGATAAAATATTCTAAAAACTTCTTCTAGACATTCAGATTCATTTTTTATAGGAAATTTTCTAACATCTTGAGTTTTTCCTTTTTTAACTTCATGTGGGTTAGGAAAGTTACTCATCCTTCTTACACCATTACTTTATATTTATTAAAAACTTTTTATGGGAAGGGAAAAGTTATAACAAAAATTATAAGCTCTATTCCCATATATTTCACAACATCAGTAATAACCATTAAATCTTGTTTTTCTACTAAAGAAAGATCTTTCTCTATAGAAACTTTGTTGAGTTTGATATTTCTTCCTACTCTATCATACATAGGACGTGGTCCATCTTTCCTTATAAGTGAGTTTTTAAATTTTGTATATGTGATAGGTTTATCACATCCTTTCTCTATCCAATATTTCCCAACACCTTTTTTGGAACCTGAAATTTTAGAAGAATCAGATGAAACATTATTTTTAGTGAGGAATGATTTCACCTGATTCTTGTTTTAAGCCTTCTCAACAACTTTATAAGTCTCAGATTTTAATTTTGAAGATTTTTTGAAGTTCTCATTCATCTTCTTCAAGGTACTTTTGGAATCAAAAAGTTTTGATTGAAATTTTTTAAATTATTCTTCCTTAGCTTCCAGTTTCTTGCTAAGATCTTCAACCATATTTTCCTATTCAATATTTATAAGTTTGTAACTCAATATCTCCTAGATGAATTCTTCCTCCTACTTGATGAAATATTTTATTCCTTCAGAAACTTCTCCACAATATTTATTCATTACTCTGATTTCTTTCTTGATAGTCTTGTTTTTCTCAAGACATGCAACAAATTATGTTCCGAGTTGATACTCTATATAATTATTCACCACCTTATTCATTATTTAAGGAATATTTTGTGTTCTCAAATTTTGAAATGAAGGTTGTGAATTTTTCTAAACTTTCATCTTATGAATAATTATTGTCAGTTGAGTCTGATTCATCTTTCTAACTCAACATACTTATCTTGTTCCCAGTAAACTTCTTTTTAGATTTTTTGGATGACTTATCTTCTTTAGAACTTTTGTTCCACTTATTACATTGAGGTTTTTCATCAGAATCATCTTGATATTCTCTAACTTTTTTCTTGGGACAATTCATAGCAAAGCATATGATTCTACCACACTCAAAAAATTTGAGAGGAATTTTACCTCCATAATTTCATCTTCCTATTCAATAGTTCTTAGATACAAGAGACATGATTTTATCATTCAACTCATCATCCTCTTTATCATCATATTCATAAGGATCAACATATTCAACATCTTGTATTTTCATTTTTATCATGGAATCAAAAGACATTCCATCTTTTATATTATTTTAAAACATTGTAGCTTTCCTCATTTTGTAAGGAATAATAAAGTTATACAATTAATCAAGAGATAAATCATCCTTATCTTATAAATAGTAAATTTTGGAATGAAACCTATCTGGAATGTTTCTCATAAGTTTCTTCACAATTGTATAATCTTCCAAAACATCTATGAATCCTTTGATGTTGCAAAAAATTTCATTCACATTGGTAAATTATTCATCAATAGTTTCTTCATATCTCATTATGATGTATTTATACTTACTACGCCAGTTTTTTAGCTTTGATTCCTTCACTTTAGTATTCCATTTGAAAATACTTTCCAGCTTGTCCCACATACTCTTTGATGTTTTGAGACCCATCACCTTCATATAAAAATTTTCTAATAAGGATATAAGGATAAAATTTATATATTTTCAATAAAATTTTATATTTCTCTTATCATAAAAAGTCACCGGGGCATCCTTCTCAATAGGTGGAAACCAATTGTAGTAGCATCAACAACTTCCAGGCCCAGAGATAGGAGATAAGGATTCATTCTATTTTTACATCCATAATAATTATTTCCATAAAATTTAGGAATTCACCCACTATTGATAGTATTTATATTATCTATTATAAGGAATCAACAAGGGAACCTTCAGATCTGATACCAATTGAAGTTCCAAAAGATTGAATAACAACCGAAAAGGGGGGTTGAATCAGTTTTTAAATTTTTATAAATTAAAAAACGTTTTAAAACTTAACCTCCACAACTTGTTAAAGTTAATATACTTATAATCTTTTTGTAAATAATCATGCATGAAAAAATAGGAAAGAAAGTAAAGCAAATGAGATTTACAAGGTTCATCCTCAGTGTGAGAACCTATATCCTTTCCATAGACACTCCCATGGGTCTATAAGAATTCACTATTTTAAAGAAGTGAATAAAACTTATACCAACTTGCATTAGAAACCTTCCATATCCCCATCAGAATGATTATACTAACTTGCATAAGTTTACAAAGTTGTTTACAAAACAATTTAGTCAAAAAAGATTAAATACTTTTTTCAATCAGCTCTACAAAAGTTCCTTGGTCCGATGACCCTGAGTCCGATGGACTTCAGTTTGATGAACCCAATCTGATTGACTCAGTATGATCAACTCAATACAATCTTACCTTTATCAATCTACACTTCTTGAACTCTACTGTCAGTCCAATCTTCCTCAATCCGATCAACTCAATATGATATTTCTTAGTCCAGTTAACAAAACAATAGATTTCCGATCAACTAATGAGATATCAGTTTGGAAGGAACTCTTTCTCAAAATCCTCATCGCTCCTCATTTTCCTCACTCATGAAAAAGTTAAAAAATTTGAATGAAATGTGCCTCTATTTATAGGAAGCTTAGAAAATAAAAGGCAGGATACTAAAAAACTATTCCCACTTTCTCAAATTTCAAAACTTTAAAAATAACTTGCATTAAAACTACAAATTTTACCTCTTCAAACCTTCTAAATATTTCTCCAAATCAGTCTTCTCGAACATACTAACTTTTCTTCAATCTAATTATATTTATTAGTTTTATTTTAATTATCTTACTCAACTTCAGTCTGATTATCTTGATCAACTTCATTATGATGAAATTACCTTCCTCTACTCATTATGATCTATGTATCTTCATCAGAATTATTATAATTTACTTTCCTTGTCAGATTAATTCCGATCATCTTTCCTTCTTAGAGTCAGTATGATGGAATACTAATAACGATGGAATTATAATTATGATTAAAACTCTATTTTTCAACTTTGAAATTATTCAAACACCATCAGCTATAACTCATTCAGACTGAAAACTTTGGTGTCCTATAATTCTCGATCCAATGCAAAATTTTTCTTGATCTATGGAAACAATACAATCTTTATGATTTCTCCATTTCATTAAAATCATTTATCATGATATTTTTCATGATATATGAGAACTACAAGATTGGAAAAGAATAATCTAAATTATGTTAGAAAGTATTAAAACTTTCTAACTCTTTACTTTACTATCTTATTTAAAAAATGTTCAGCAACATTACAACTTCTTCACTTAGCAAGATCATTCTTATAGCCTTCTGATATTGTCACACTAATGATTCTCATACTGATAATCTGCATCATTTTATGGCCAGTGTTCCTCACACCGATGAGAATCATCCATAATACTTTACATTGTATTCTCCTCTCTTCCACCCACTCCTGCTTGTATCATAACTTCTTCATGACTTATGAGAACTTAATGATCATCAAATCATCATTAGAATTAATACTTGGAAGTTATATTACTTCCCAAACCTTTCATTATCACTCAACATATTCTGATACCAATTATTCCTAAGACTGATTCCCAGTAGTCTCTGACTTTTCATCAAATTATCATTCTGATTGCCTGGTTCTGTCGACTCATATCGATGAGTTGAGTCTAATTTCCCATACCTACGGTCTGGGTCTGATCCTAAAGAAAAAAAACATTCTTTTACAAAAGGTTAGTTTTCAACAAATATAACACTTTGTGAGAAACATCACAAAGTTTCTTCAATTTCTTATCATAAAATTTTAGCCTTGAGAGGTTATAGGAGATATTGGTGATACAATGAGGAAGATATTCTATTTTGGAGTTCAGTGTGAGATTTATGGAGTTGCAATGATATTATCCTAATTTTATGATCAATGAGAAGTAGAGAGGTCATCATTTTTAGAGAGTTTAGAATCCTGAAATCCAAAGTTAGTTGGGGATATTTTTTATGAGTTACTTTATAGGGATATTAGAAAAGGTTAAGATGGAGGGTGATTTTTTTGATGAGGGTAGGATATTTTATGAGGACTACTCAATAGGGTATAGCTCAAAGTGGAGTTAGAGGTGAAAGTTATTGATTTTTGGGGAAATTTAGGTTTAAGAAAGGCCATGGAAATCTATCACTATTGTGATCCCATTTCTCTAATTTGGGTAGTAAAAAACCATCTTGTGGTGGTATGAGAAATATCTAGTCTATATGTCTATATTTTCATAGTAAAATGAGGAGGCATGAGTAGAGAATGACTATTAATGGACTACCTTGTCAGCCTCTTCAGCCATAGTTCCTATAGCAGTAGTAAGATAAGACTACTAACATAAGGTGGTGCTGGAAGATGACATCACATTGGAGCTCAACAAAGATCTGATCAAAGAAGAGTTAAAGTAAGATATTAGGGATGTCGAGTAATGGGAGTTAGCATAGGGAAATTATAGGTTTTGGAAGTTCAAGAAGTTGAGGGACCAGAGGTGGTTCATATTACCATTTACATCTACTCTACTCTTGTTTATGTTTTTATTGATATTAGTACCTCACATTAATCTATCACCTATTACCTAATTTATGGGTTAAAAATTCCAGTAGAGAATGTTCATATTTCTATGGCATTGATTACTCCAATCATAGGCCGAACAATGTTGGATGTGGTGTGTCACGAAACAACCTGGGTACCCTGGTAACTTGGTAACTGATCCAGTCCTAGCATATCCCAAAGGGAATTCCCGAATCCCATGGGTTGGTGACTAGCACTTGACATCATACCAAATGAAAGTGGTAATGATTTTTCCACAAACACTGTAGAAGTAAAAGAAACAAGACAATATGCATACAAAAGAAATTACATTGGGAGTAGTGTACTGGAAGTTAAACAGGAATAAAAAAGCCCAAGTACCACAAGATAGTACATGAAAAAATGAAGATAAACTTCTCAATTCCCAACTCAGATGCAACTCACCAAGTCAATGAGTCAACAACTAAAACCACCTCTAAGAGATGATTTTACCCTACTCGAAACTAGAAGGAGATAATCTAAAATTACTTAAAGACATAAGTAGGGTTTTATCCAAATCCTAGTAGGATTTTACCCAAATATTCCCTAACCAGATTCCAATATCAAATTATCCATTTAAATTCTCTCAATTTTAAAACAAATAGGTTTTTTATTTCACAAAATCATGCTTTACATTTCAAAATATGTAAATAATTTAGAAAATCATGCTCAACATTTAAAATAATGGAAATACACTTCAAACAATGGAATTACATTTAACAAAAGGTGATTTAAAAAAATAGAAATTTTCATAAATGACTTAAATAAACACTTTTATATAAAATATTTTATATAAATCAGAAGGCATGTAAAATAGTTTACAACAATGGAATATATTCATTTGAAATACAATCAAGTGAGAAACATGGTCATATGCCTAATAAGGTATGATAGTTCTAGGATATAGGTACCCCACACTCATAGTGAAATGGTAATATGTACATACATCCCTCTAAACCAAGGCTAAATAGGACTCATCACCATTGGCTAAGGGATGTGATGTGCTAATATGATGTTTTAGAACATTTTAAATCGTGAAGTTCCATAAAAAAAACTCACTAACTACCTAAGGTTTTCATGTTATATATTATAAAACAATGATGGGAAATTTATTTTAAGACTACTTAAAATACAATCAATCCCATTTTCCATTTCAAATATACCAATTTTCTATTTAAAAAACATAATGGGTTTTTAATCAAGAACATGCCTTTTCACAAAGATAAAACCCTAAGGTATCTATAAAAACCATTTTAATACATTTTAAAAAATAGGTATTTTAAATAATTTACCATTTAATTTCACAATCCAATTCAAAAATTTAATTTTCAAATAAATTCCATCAATTTCATCACAAACCCCCAATTCAATGGAATTAGGGTTTTTTTCACAATTTCCCATCAAATATATTTTCAAAAATTAAATTAAACAATTTAATTGAAAAAATTTATATCAAATCCACAATTTAAAGTAAACAATTTAAATTTCCTTAAATTTCTATAAACACACCCCAATTCAATGGAATTGGGGAATTTTCTAATTTCATGCCAAAAACTTATTTTTAAAACCCCAAATCTAATAGGATTGGGTTTTTCCAAAAAACCAATTGAAATACATTTATTCAAAATTAAAAAATTTCATTTAATTCAAACAATTGAAATTAAACAAAGTAATTTATGGTTAATATAAATTGGGAATTGTAATGGAACCACCTACCTCGAGATTAACGAATCTTGAATCACAAATTCATAAATGGAGAACTCCAACAGAGAATGAAATCAATAATTATTTATGAATCAAACCTAGTTTTAGATCCAAAATAGTGGGTATTAGATCCACAAATCAACATATGGATTCATGGAACCCTAGAGAGGAGAAGATAGATCACGGGAGAATGATAACAGAAGAAGGAAACTAACTGAGAGAAGACCGAAGGGAATTCCTCAATCTTTGAATTGATTTTGGGAGAGATATGAGGGGTAAAAAATCCTTATTGGGAGATACAAGGATGGGAGAAACTAGTTTTGGGTTGTACCAGTCCTTCGAGGACCTAAAATAGGGGTTTGGTAATTTTTAATTAAAATTCAGATCAATTAAAAACCCATCCACATGGTTTCTTGGGTAGAGGCACACAATTTAGACAAACCGTGCACAAGTTGTGCACCTATTATAAATGGTACACATAGTTTCTACTAAGAGGGATCATAACTTTACTAACCATGTTACAACCATGTAGAATCCTACTACCTTGGGTTGCATGGTTTTCTCTAGCAGGGCACACAATTTGGGTAAACCTTGCGCCAACTGTGTACTAACCCAAAAACATCAAAAAACTTCAAAATTTCACCCGAAGAATCCCCAAAAGAAACCCAAAAAAATCTTGGTAGAAGTATGGGTTTAGGAATACCTAAAAACAATAACATTATGTTACAACCTCCCCACTATAGAAACTTTCTGTCCCCAGAAATCCTACTCAGAAGCTTCAATGCCAAAAAGATGAGGCAACCGCTCTCTCATTAGAGCCTTCCTCTCCCATGTATCATGATTATCCAAACCATGTTTCCATAGCACAAAAACCAAAGGTATCTTTATCCCATAAAGTACCTTGGTTTTAGAATCAACTATCCCGACTGTTCGTTCAGTCACAGATAAATTAGGTTCAAATTCAAGATCACACCAGCTCAGAACATGTGATGGATTAGATAGATACTTTGTTAGCTGTGATACATGGAGAACATTATGTATCAACATCAAATATGGTGGAAGTGATAAATGTTAATAAACTTTCCCCATCTTCTCAATAACCTCAAAATGTCCCAAAAAATAAGGAAAAAGATTCCATTGCCTCCCAAACCATTGATGACCCAACCGAGGTGAAACTTTTAAGAACACCTAGTCACCAACTAAAAAATCCAATGGTATATGATGAAAATCAACATAATACTTATACTGGCTATGTTCCATCAAAATTCTCTAATGAATCAGCTAAATCTTTTCTTTTTTCTCTTAGACCAAACTCAGTCCAACCAAATAACTTTCACCCACCTCTGACCAATATAATGGAGATCTGCAAAGATGTCCATACAAGGCATCAAAAGAATCCATTCTAACCATGAATTGGTAGTTGTTGTTATAAGAAAATTCAACTAGACCCAAGTGATCATTCCAAGCACCAAAAATGTCAAGAACACAAGAACGAAGCATATCCTCAAGAATCTATATAGCTCTTTTTGTCTGGCCATCCAACTACAGATTATATAGCATACTCAAATGGACATGAGATACCAGTAACTCCTGAAGGACTCTAAAAAAATGAGAAGTGAAACAAGGATTCCTACCAGAGACTATATCAGAATAAATTCCATGAAAATGAAAAATCTATTTTACATAGAGACTTCCCAACTCCTCAACTTTGTTTTTATAACGAATGGGTATAAAGTGAGCCAATTTAATCAACCTATCGATCAAAAACCATATCAAATTATTCTTTCTATGGGTAAATGGAAACCCAACCATAAATTCCATAGAGATTTCAACCCAATTTCAAGTAGGCATCATAATTAGCTGTAGAAAACCTGAAGGTTTTTGGTGCTTGGATTTAACCTATTTTCATGTATAACAATGAGAGACAAAATCTACAATTCCAAATCTCATACCTAGCCTCTAGAATTACCACCGCATGTCATAAAATGTATTCATGGTTTTTGGGTGCATTTCCCACTGAGAATTATGAAATCCCACATAACATCTTTTTTTACTGAATACGGTACCACAAAACAATTCCGATAGTGAAAAATTTCATCAGTGGAGAACGACCAATCAAGCATGATCTCCCCACTATAGAGAGAGTCTCTAGTGCTACGAAATTAATCGTCAATCTACTATTCCTAAAGAATAATATTGAGAAGATATGATGTAAACTAGACACTAGCTAAATAAACATCATCCCCTTTCTACTAAACTCCAATATACAACTATGAAAAAGATCCATCAGGTTCCACTCTTCTGAAGATTCTTTCACTGCCTTAGTTGGGAGTTTCCTGATCAAAGCATCTGCAATGAAATTCCCTTTAACCAGAGTATATGTGATTTTAAAGTCAAAATATTGTAGGTATTCCACCCAATACCTCTAAAAAAGATTCAAATCTTTTTTAGAGAAGATATAACTCAATATCTTATGGTCTGAATATATGGTATACTTTCTCTGTAAAGGTAGTGTCTCCAACTATTAAGCATGTGGATCATAGTTGTGAGTTCAAGGTCATGAGTCATATAATTATTCTTGTGTGTCTTAATATGAAGATATCCATAATCAATGGCATGATCACCTTACATAATAACATAGCCCAATCTTGAACCCGATGCATCACAAAAGACCACATAGCCTTGCCTAACCTTTGGGAGAGTAAACACTGGTGTAGTAGTGAAAAGAAGTTTCAAATCAACAAAAGAACTATAAAATTTTTCATTACGAGTAAACTTTAATCCATTCCTAGTTAGAGAAGTTATCAGAGAATCAAACTTTGAGAATTCCTTAATGAACCAGCAATAATTACCAGCTAATCCCAAAAATCTATGAATCTCAAATACATTTCGTTGTTGCTCCCATTTCATAACATCCTTCACCCTTTTAGGATAAATTGAAATACCATGTTTTTACACCACATATACCAAGAATTTTACTTGTTGAATCCAAAATTCACACTTCAAAATCTTGGCATAAAGTTGGTGATTTCTCAATAAGCTCAGAACCATTCTCAGATGATACAAATGATCCTCCTTGGTCTTAGAGTAAACAAGGATTTAATCCAAAAATACAAAAAAAGTATCTAGATACCCATGGAAAATATTTTTCATTAAATATATAAATACTTTAAGAGAATTGGTTATAGAAAAGGGAATAACAATGTAATCACAATGGTCATAATTTCTCCGAAAGGTGGTTTTATGAATGTCAAATTCTTGTATACTCAATTGATGGTAACCAGAGCGAAGATCAATATGTGAGAACCACTTTTCCCATTTTAAATGATCAAAGAAATAATCAATCCATGGAAAAAAATACTTTTTATTTACCATCACTCGATTGAGATTTCGGTAGTCAACACAAAGGCATAGTGAACCATCAGTTTTATTATCAAAGAGAATCTATGTCACCCAAGGCGACACACTCAAGAGTACAAAGCATTTATCTAGAAGATCATCCAACTAGGACTTAATATCTTTCATTTAAGATGGTTTTATGTGGTAAGAGGTAATAGAAACTGGTTGAGTACCATACATTAAGTCAATAGAGAACTCAACCTCCCTTACCAGTGGCAAACCAGATAATTCATAAGGAAACACACTTGGAAAATCAATGAAAACCGGAGGGATATCACCACTCAAAGATTCCCACTCCAGATCAAAAGAAAAAACTGATATTACTTTCCCTAACTATGGATAAGAAGGTCCAACTCTTCTTAGCCTTAAGTCCCATTCTCCTTGAAATACATGGGAAAAACCACTGGGTGTAGTAAAGGAGACCCTTTAAAGATAACAATCAATATGAGATTTATTAGAAATGAGCCAATCCATGTTGAATATAATGTCAAGAGGTTTCATGTCGAGGACCAGAAAACTCCAAGAAATCTCGACATCTTATATATAGAATACACAAATAGTACTATGGAGACACTTCCCTCTCTTCATAACAAGGGGTGTAGCAATATCCATAACATAAGATAAAATATCCATAGAAATATTTAGTAGATTAATAATACGGGTTGAAATAAACAAATGTAATGCACCAGTATCAAATAAATTAGTCACTAATGATGAAGCTATAGTTATGGTACCTCTCACATTCACTGGACCCGTATCTGCTTCCTCTAGAGACTCTTCCACTATGTGAAGTAGCTTCATTCTGGATGCCTGTGGTTGGAACCCTATTGCATGTGAAGAATTTGATTTTTCTACAGTTTTATGATTAGATAATGACCCTGATCGACTATGAGGAGTATAATAAACATGGAAGAATATCTTTAAATTCCCTTAGTTTCCATAGGAGACACAATTCTTAGGTGCCTCAGTGAAAAACCTATTTGAATATTCCGGATTACTACACTAGTAGAAAATAAAGAGACCTCTTCTTGGAACTTCAGGAGGTCTATAATGACCCTACTATCAAGAACTAAAACATGAAACATCATGCTTATATTTTACTTTAAAGTAACTCATGCTGCCACTAGGAGAGAAAGAAACTCTTAATAGCCTTGAATTGCTAGCCATGTCCATTTCAACCATTAGCGCTCTATCCAACACATCAGTATAAGAATGAAGCTTCAGTAAGAAAACCTGAGAATGAATATCCTTATGAAGTCCCAACTTGAACCTTATATACATTATATTATCATTTGAAAAAATCTCAGGTGCGAAGTGCACAAGCTCAGCAAAGAGGTTTTCATACTCTGTCATGGTCATGTCAGCCTGCTCAAGTTTGAAAAACTCTGTAGCCTTGGCCAACAACACCGACTTTGGATAGAACTAGTTGGTGAAAATAACTTTGATGTATTTAAACTATAATCCCTAATGTTTCTTCTCTATCACTATCAGATCCCACCATCTCCTTCTTGGTCCTTCCAGCACAAATGTGGCACACTTCACTTTGATTTTGTCGGATGTGTCCAAGAACCCAAAAAAATACTCCATCATGCTCAACCATTCCTCATCATCTTGAGGATCATTTTATACTTTTAATGGTGACGTATTATGGAGAATTAAATATTGAGAATAAATCTTTAGAATGACCCTATGAGGTTACACATATGAATCCTAAATGGGAACTAGAGGTGGTGATTATCCTAGAGCATGGACAATGTTCATAATCACCTCTATGTGGATCATGTTCAAAAGAGGATTGGATCATTGTGGTTCAACAAAATATTCCTCATGAATCTAATTTTCACATCTTCATAGAGGCATGATGTTATAAAACATCAACAAACAATAATTAATACATCATATTAACACTCAATAGAGAAAGAATAGAAATTAATCCCAATAGATAGAACAAACAATATTTGGATTTCATTCTATCCAAATAAAAATAGGGAAAATACTAGAACTAATCCTCAAGACGCCTTTCCCTAACCACCCTTGGTGACTTAAGGTTTATTGTGGTGAGAGATGGCCAAACACTCAATCACAACTCCCTCCTAAATCCTAAAAATATTTCACAATTCATACTAATTTCAAGACAATAAGCTCAACCTAGAGCTATGATACCACTTTGTCATGAACTAACCCGGGTACCCTAGTAACCTGATAACCAAGATATTATTGACATATCCCGAAGGGTGTCCTTGATCCCCATGGGTTGGTGACTAGCACCTGACATCATACAAAATGAAAGTGGGAATTTTTTCCCCACAAACATTATATAAGTAAAATAAATAAGAAATTATTCATACAAAAGAAACCCCACTGGGAGTAGTGTACCAAAAGTCAAAAAAGAATAAACAAGACCAATTACCATAAGATATTACAAGAAAAATAGGAAGATAAATTTCCCAAGTCCCAACTTATACATAACTCACCAAGTCCACAAGTCAAAAACTAGAACCACCTCTAAGAGATGCTTTTCCCCTACTTGAACTTGGAAGGATATAATATAAAAACACCTGAAGGAACAAGTATGGTGTGAGTGAAATCCCAGTAGGGTTTCACTCAAATATTCTATAACTAGATTATAATATCAAATTAACCATTTAAATTATTTTAATTTAAAAAAAAACAAGTTTGTAATTTCACAAAAGTATATTTACAAAAATCATGATTTACATTTCAAAATATGGAAATAATTTAGAAAGTCATTCTTCAAATTTAAAATGATGGAAATAAATTTCAAATAATGGAATTAAATTTTAAAAAATGTTATTTACACAAATGAAACTTTTTAAAAATTTCTTAAATAAACACTTTTATATAAAATAGTTTATATAAATCAGAAGGCATGTAAATTTTTTTACAAAAATGGAATAAATTCATTTCAAATACAATCAAGAAATAAACATGGTCATATGTCTAATAAGGTACAATAGTTCTAGGCTATAGGTACCCCACACTTATAGTGAAATGACAATATGTACATACATCCCTCTGAACCAAGTCCAAAGAGGATACATCACCATTGCTTAAGGGATGTGATGTACTGATATGATGTTTTAGAATGTTGTAAATCATAAAGATCCATCCAAATAACTCACTAAATACCTAAGGATTTTATGTTCTCTAGTATAAAACAATGATAAAAAATTTATTTCAAGACTACTTAAAATATAATTAATCCCATTCTACATTTCAAATATGCCAATTTTCCATTTAAAAACCATAACCGTTTTTTAATCAAGAACATGTCTTTTCACCAAGATAAAACCCTAAGGTTTCTATCAAAACAATTTTAATCCATTTTCACGAATATGTATTTGAAATCAATTCACCATTAAATTTCATAATCTAATTTCACAATTAAATTCAATAATTTAATTTTCAAATGAATTCCATCAATTTCATTACAAACCCCTAATTTAATGGAATTGGGGTTTTTTCACAATTTTCCATCAAATATATTTCCCATAATTAAGTTCAACAATCTAATTGAAACAATTTCTATCAAATATACAATTTAAATTTCTACAAATTTCCATAAACACACTCCAATTCAATAGAATATGGGGTTTTCCAATTTCATGCCAAAAACCTATTTTTAAAAACCCAAATCCAATGGGATTGGATTTTTACAACAAACCAATTGAAATATATTTATTTAAAATCAAAAAATTATATTTAATTCAATCAATTTAAATTAAACAAAGTAATTTAGGGTTAATATTAATTGGGAATCATAATGGAACCACCTACCTGAGGACCAACAGATCTCGAATCACAAATCCATAAATGGAGAACTCCAATGGAGGATGAAGAGAACAAATATCTATGAATAAAACCTAGTTTTAGATCCAAAATAGTGGTTATCAGATCCAAAAACAAACATAGGGATTCATGGAACCCTAGATAGGAGAAGAAAGACCATAGGAGAATGAGAATTTAAGGAGGAAAATAACTGAGAGAGGATCGAAGGGCGTTCCTCAAGCTTAGAATCACTTTTGGTAGGGATATGAGGGGCCAAAAATCCTTCCTAGGAGATCTGAGGATGAGAGAAACTAGTTTGGGGTCATAACATTCCATTAAGGACCTAAAAGAGGGGTTAAAGAATTTTTTACTAAAATTTGGATCAATTAAAAAGCCATCTGTATGGTTTCCTGGGTAGAGGTGAACAATTTAGAATAATCATGCACAAGCTATGTACCTATTATAAATGAGATATACAGTTACTACCAAGAGGGATAATTAATTAACTAACCATGCACCAATAATGTAGAATCCCACTACCTTGGGTTTCACAGTTTTCTCTAGCAAGTCGCACAGTTTAGGTAAACCGTGTGCCAACCATGCACTAGCCTAGAAACTTACAAAAACTTCAAAATTTCACCTAAAGTAACCCCAAAATAAACCCAAACAAATCTTGGTAAAAGGAGGGGTTTAGGAATACTAGAAAATAGTAAAAAGATGTTACATGGTGTGTCGTCATGGGATGGTTGTGGTGTGAGATCGATTCTTTTGGAACATAGTCTTGTTATAGATGCAATAATATGATGTTATCCATAGGATAGATTGGTTATACTCCATACAATATTATGTCGATTATTATCAATAAAGAGTTATTTTATCAAGTTCAAGTGGTGGATGTGTGGTGTATGTTGTAGAAATATATTTTTATTCAAGACAAAGATAGATTTGACCACAAGATATTACATCTCAATTGGAAATCTTGGTACTTTGTGAATTCAATATAGAAATGGACATGTTTCCTAAAATTGTGATAGATTATATTTATGTGCTTATAGATAAGGTTATGATCTTACCTCTGAGGAAAGATATTGAGTTTTTAATTGGGCTATATACAAGTGTTTCTATTATTAATATGAAAACTTATCAAATGGATCTAGTATATCTTGGGGAGTTTAGGATTTAGATTTATGAGTTATTAAAATGTGGATTTATTTAGTATAGTGTGTCATTATGAGATTCTCTAATATTTTATGGGAAGAAGGAATATGAAAGCTTGAGGTTGTGTATATATTACTGGTGGTTGAATCAAGTGATGATGAAAAATACTTATCAACATTCTATGATATATGGTTTTTTGACTAGTTGAGAGGCAAGGGTTTGTTTTATAATATTGATTTATGATCTGGATATCACTTGATGAGGGTTAAATATGAATAAATACCTAAGATATATTATCAGTGTTGATATTCACATTCTGAATTTTTAGTGATACCATTTAGAGTTATGGATGAAACAGTTGTGTTTATGAGGCTTATAAAGAGGTTTTACAACCCTATCTTGATAAATTTATGGTTTTATTGATTTATGATATTTTGTTTTATTAAAATATGGTTGAATATCATGTTGAGTGTCATTGTTTCTTATGGAGAATCATTTGTAAGAGAAAATGTCTAAGTGTCAGTTTTGGACTTGTGTGGTGCATTTTCTAGGTAATATTATTTCATAGTGTAGTGTTTCAGTGGAACCAATAAAGATATAGATGGTTATTTCATTGAATCCACCAAGTAATGTTTCTAAGGTAAGAATTTTTTTAGGCTTGTTTGGTTTTTATAGGAGGTTCATGCCTGGGTTTTCTTGGATTATGACCATGTTTTCAAATTTTACTAAGAAATATAATTCATTTTCTTGGATGGTGGAGTGCCAAGATACTTTTTAACATTTAAAGGAGAGGTTAATGAGGGATTTGGTTCTTCAATTTCCCAAGGAGGGAATTATTTTTGAGGTATATTGTAGTATTTTGAATGTTTCTTGATACAAGAGAGAAAAATCATTGCTTGGAGAATGCTTTATGGTTTATTCAGATCATAAGAGTTTAAGATATATCTCATCTAAAAAATATTTGATTCTATATCAAATAATGTGGATTGGATTTATCCAATATTATGATTTTGATATCACATATACTTCTAGAAAGGAAAATATGGTGGTCAATGCTTTGATTCAAAATTATTATGGTGATGATAATCAATAGATGAGTGATAAGTGGAAAGAGATGAATTTATCAACATCTCTTTATATTATATATGATGAGATTGATAAAATATCATGTCTTTATAACATGTCAATGAAATATTATTTGGTGTGGCGTAGAGGGGTATCAGCTGGGAGACCTTGAGGTGGAAGTATAGAGAAATCATATTGTGAATGGAAATGCTTTGGATGTTTGGTCCGAGGATGAGGAATGTCAGGTGTTATTTTATAAAGAGTTATTTATTCCTCATAGTATATAGGAATTGGTATTGTGTGAGTTCCATAGTTCATATTTTTTAGTTCATCTAGTTTTTCCAACAATATATCATGTTTTTAAGAGATAGTTTTGGTGGATTGGGATGAAGAAGGTGGTAGATGAGTTTTTTATCAATGTATTATGTTTCAGTAGGTGAAAGTTGAAGATCAAGTTCTAGAAAGGTTGTTGCATCCTTTAGAAATTTACCAGTATAATTGGGAGGATATTTATATGTATTTCATATGGTTTTTCCTTATACACTAAAAGGGTTTGAATCCATTTGGGTTTTGGTGGATTGATTGATGAAGTGAGATAATTTATTATCGATTAAGAAATTGAGATCAGTGGATATTTTTTCAAATATTTATGAAATGGAGGTAGTGAATTTTTATGGATTTATAAGGAAGATATTATTTGATCATGATGCTTGGTTTACATCATAGGTGTGGAAAGGATTGCAACATTCCTTTGGTACCCAGCTGTGCCTTAACACTGCATTCTATCCATAGGTTGATGGTTAAAGTGAATATATGATTCATACATCATAGGATATGTTAATAGTGTATATTTTTTATTTTGGAGGATTATGTAAAGATAATTCATCATTAGTTTAGTTTTCTTATAACAAAAATTTTCATTCCTCCATTGGTATAACACCTCACAGGGATTTATATGGGTGACTATTTCATTCATTATGTTGGGTTGAGGTCGGAGAGGTTGATATAATTGAGTCAAATATTGTGCTTGGTATGATATAATGTGCGTAAGTTATTTAGGATTTCATGATTAATTCTCATAGTTAAAAAAATACTATGCAGATTGGATGAGGAGACTGATGGAGTTTATGGTTGGAGTTCATGTGTTTTTATGAGTTTATTCTTAGTGTGGGTAGTAAAATTTTGGAAAGGGGAGAAGATTATCACCTATATTTATGTTACCTTTTAAGGTACTAAAGTGGTTTGGATATGTATCTTATTAGTTAGTACTACCTATGTGATTAGAAAAGGTTCATGATGTATTCCACATGTCTCAGCTTTAGAAGTATTATCGTGATTATTTTCATGTGATTGATTTGAATGATGTGGATATTGAGGATGATATGAACTTTGTAAAGTATCATGTGTAAATTATATATAAAAAAGATAGATTCATATAAAGACGAGTTATTCTATTATTGTAAGTTATTTAGAAGCATGTTGGTGTAGAGGAAAGTACAATATCCTGAGTTTTTTTGAGTTATTATTGTAATTTAAATTAAAGTGTTGATGTGGTTGTTTCCCCTTTTTTATAATTAATGTTAAAGTTTTTTTAGGATGAAATTTTTTAAAGGGATGTGTAATATAGATACCAAAAAATTTGAATTTTGAAAATTCATGAAAATTTATGAATTTTTTACTAATAATGATAAAATGGTAATTTGTGATTTTTGGAATTGAATTTTGAGTATGTCATTGGATTTGGGATGTGATATATACCCTTGGTGTTAATTTTCAAACTATATCCTATTAAATTTGGGATTTTGGGGTTACACTCTAACTAATTATTGATTCAGGTGGAGTCCTGGAAAGGGACGGTCATGAAAAATGTTTTTAATAAGATAATAAAATGGGACAATAATTCTTCCAAAAATATTGATGCCCAATATATGATATCCCCCCATCATCAGGGGTGTGCATGTTCTATTTTTATCAGTTAAGGACATAAGTTTAAAACAACCGATAGAAAAAAAATCACCTTCAAATAAAACCAAAATCGATTGAAGAGTGGTCCAGGAAGGGTCAAACTAATATTAACCAAAATGATGGATTTATATTGGGTATAAGTGGTTTAGATCAATTAACAAAACAAGGAAGAATAATTAAATAATTCAATAATAATTCATAAAATAAAAAAGTATGAAACTATAAAATTTAACAGTCAAGGATTCTAATATAATGTGAATATCACAATAAAATAAATAAGAGATAGAGTGAGAAAATATTTAAAAAAAAATATGAATTCAAAATTAAAATGAAGGAAATAGTATCATAAATAACAAAGTTAATAACATTAAAAATATTTAAAAGTATTTAATAATATTGGGTCAATATGAAATGTGGTTTAATGACTTAAATCCACTTAAGCATCACATACATCCATCACATTCCATTATAATGAAAAATCAATAAACATTTATATTATATTTAACTTAGACTAGTTTTATCAATTATTATTTTTTAACTTTATTAATTATTTAGTTTCATTTAAGAGTAGTTAAGAGTACCAAAACTAAAAAAAATGAAAAAAATGATTTATATAATATTTATCAATTGATTTCAACAAATTAACCAATTTAAACATAATTTTACCGATTTAAGTCGGTTTAATCAGTTTTGGTCAGTTCAATTAATCTTGGTCACCCTTACCCATTATCTCTATAAGAATATGAAAAATGAATATTTTTAAATGAAAAACATCTAACCTTGTGGGAAAATATAAATGAAATTTGTAACTATTTTAGGTTTGTTATTGTAATAAAATCAAATTATAAATGGTAACATTTACATTTATAAAATTTTAATTTGGTAAGTGGGAATACTTTTATTGTGCTTAAAATCACTTCAAAAAAAGTATATAGAAAAGATACCAGTGACATAAATATGTTAGTAAAACCATTATCTAAATTTCATGTCATGAATGTTCTTCTAAAATAATAATATCATGAAAAAAACTTTAAATATTTATTTGAACTACATTTATACCTATTGGCTGTATAAAAAATATTGAATTTTTTACTAATGAATCATAAAACTCAACAAAGTTTCTTATCTCGATTCCCTAAACTGAATATGAATTCATAAGAAAATTAAAATAGTTAAGGTCATTATAATAATCAGCATGGTAAAATACAAGACAAAAACACTCCTAAAAAACCATAAATTAGTTTTTTTTATAGTTTAGTGATTTTTAAACCAACACTAAACAAGATCAAGACAATTTATTAAATTTCCATGTATATCATGTTAAAAATTGATACAAATTATTTTGGTTTTATTTCAAAACTATTTTTAGGAGTGTCATTTTCCCAATTTAGTTATTGTTTTCGATATTTAGAAGTGTTTTTTATTTTTTAAAATTATTAATTATCAATATATAAAAACCATTGCTAGATTATTTATTAATTATTTTATTTTATCTAAATCTATTTGAAATGAAATTATAACTAAACATTTAGTGTTGGTTTTTATTTAGTTGCAGTTATTTTAAATCACCACAAAATATTAAAAAATAAAAATAAATAAAAATATAAATAAACATTAAAACCATAATTTAAATTTACATAATTCAATTAAAAACACAAACAACATAATTATTAAACAAATGTACTAATAACATACATGTATACCACATACACATATAAACCAATAAAATATTATCAATAATAAATAAACAACAAGTTTATCACTACAACCAGCATCTTTCCTCACCCACCATCGATAGAACTATATTATCTCTTACCTCATCTAGCACGATCATTACATGAAATCACCTTTAGATTAACTAAAATAAAACAAATCACAAACCATAATAAATTAGAAGATAAAACAACATTAATATTAGAACCAATGATAATGGTTAAAAAATATACTGTGAAAATTATAATCTATCCCTACCCATTGAAGAGTTTCATGGCTCATATAACTATCTTGGATCAACCTCTTTCCTATTTCCAATATTTCTAACCTACAATAATATAAAACAACATCTCAGTGATTCTACATGAAGTAATAAATAAATTGCCTAAAAAAACCAACTAAAAACAAACCAATGATATTTATATTCTATGATAAAAGGTGTAATTATATAATAAATCCAAACAATTAATTCATTTATAAATAAACAATTTTTTTTATAAAATTCTCAAAATATAAATTAAAACACATTTTTTTAATAATTTAAATCACTAAAATAAATAATATAATGGTATTTATAATCCATGTTTGTAAGAAAAAACATGTGAATAGAATATTATTAACACATTGA
The DNA here is from genome assembly GCA_963277665.1 of Viscum album. Taxonomy (NCBI): domain Eukaryota; kingdom Viridiplantae; phylum Streptophyta; class Magnoliopsida; order Santalales; family Viscaceae; genus Viscum; species Viscum album. The sequence goes on from OY728148.1 coordinate 744,120,169, forward strand.
CCATATTAAGTACATATAACAATTTAATTGTTCATAATAGTTTTATTGTTCATATATCATTTTCCAATATAATATAACCCATGGAAAAGTGCATAGAATATTTAGAAAATACACAACATAATTCATTAAAAACTTAATGTAACAGCCCCATTTTGAGGTATTTTATTGTTTTAATATTTATTTTTATTTTATTAAGTAGTTTGGTTTGGTTTATGGGGGTTCCAAATGGTTTTTAAGGTATTTGGGGAGTTTATGGTTGATTCACAGTTGGAGCACAATTTGGAGAAACTACATGATCTTCCTAGATAACCATGTGAAGTGAATTGGGGGTTTGGGGATAGGTTCATTATTGACACATGGTTTACGTAAAACATGAATAATACCATGAAACCTTAAAATTTTTTAAACAATGGTATCCACATGGTCGGAACATGGTTTATGAAACCATATGGGCTAGTCATGCATGATTTTTAATGGATTTGAAAATTATATTTTTAACTAGAACAACCCCTCATAACACTCATCCTTACTCTCTTGGATAGATATCTTAAACTAGAGGGTTCCTTTGGGTGAATTTGGAAATTATCTTCCTCCCTAATCTCTTTTCCTTGGATTCTAGGAGTTTTTGGACTAGTAGTAAAAGTTAAGGCTTCAAAAAATTCTTATTCTATCTTATATTATCATTTATATTGATATATTCCCTAGTCTGGGGTTTCTATGATCAAATATTATGGTTAGGTTATGTTTCTAATGAGGTTTTTTTTGTAATATATCGAAGGAGGATTAGGATATCCCGGATCTAAAAGGTCACGGTACAGTTCTTTATGATGAGATCGTTTAAGCTAGGTGGATTCTCACTCACTCTACTTTTGTTAAGAACTTTATTCTTATTTTAAAATATGAATACAATATTTATTTCTACTAATTTTTTAGGAAAATCCTGGTTGAACTTTCTCTTGGTAAAAAATGGTTTTTGAAAAGGGTTGTAGGAAAATACCACAAAATGTTTGATAAAGTGATTATTCAAAGATTTTTCTTTATAATGATGATTTTGGAATGTGATAAATTTGTATATGATGTAGAGTTAGTGTATGTGTGTGTGTTCACTCATTGTTTTGTGGGAATATTTATTTGGGAAAGAAGGGTTTTGGTGTGTGTTCATTATGCATATAGTTAGGGCCTTGTTGATCCATACATGGATGTTATGCCACAATGGGTAACACTAGATTTCATGGGTTGGTATGAGTTCATGATTCATATCATTGGGGACTTTTTATTTAGACTTGTTTGCTATATCAAAATTGAGGCACACTAGATTACACTACCAAGTAATGACTTGGGTCAAGGGGAATACGTTTCTGCTCACAAGTTTGGTCTATTTAGGGTATCCCTATTTGTTAGGGAATGAATTAGCATGGGTGTGTGCATACATGAAATGGGTGTGTGAGTTGTGGTGTGGGTTAATTTATGAAAATAATGGGTTAAAATAAAGATGTATTTTAGTGCGAGTTATTCTTATGGGTTAATTTAGATTGTTTATTTATACCATGATTTTCCATTATTTTATATAAAAATGTGAGCTAACTCATTCTTGTTTAAGGGGAGTCTATGGGAAGTATATGTGAGAATTTCCAACTGAGTTATATACTCATCCTCTGCATATGCATCTTGGTACATATACAGTTACTATTCAATGTGATGTAGGTAAGGGGAGGACCTCTTATTTTACTAGTGAGACATATAGATGCTATGAATTAGGATGGATTTGGGATCTTGGTGGTTTCTATCATGTATAACATAGGAGATTTCCTCATGGGAACCTTGTCTTTTATTTTTTTTCCTTTTATCCTTATAGTCTTATTTTTTATTATTCTCGATTGTTTCACCCTGATTACTATTCATTGTTATGTTATGTATTGAATTTGGGTCCTATTTTATTAATTCATCTTATTTGTATATTTTTTGGAGTTTTTTACCACAAGTTTTATATTATACATGTTAAAATTACCCCCAATGATTTGGTGAATCCATAGGCACGTATTACCAGTCTTTGGTGTCTAGGGGATGCATCTAATATTAGTAGAATTATGATCCTATCCAAAGTAAGGTGTTTGGATCAAGATACTACAATTGGTGTTAGTTTGGTACGATCCATCTATCATGATGGTATTCATGGAGATAATATGTGTCAGGACTTGAAATGTATTGTATAAAATGTGTAACTAATCTCTTTATATTGAACTCAAAGTTACCAAGGTGGCGTAGGTGTAAAAAGTATTGATAAACACTTATAGGAATGTTGTCACCTCATCATAATAGGTTTAATAGATAATAGTTGGGTATCATACATTATTAAAGAGACTTACCACTTATATCCTTACATTTATATGATATTTTATTGGTTATGAATTGGTAAATTATGATATGATAAAATTGGTTTCTAAAATTTTTATTTGTTCCTGTGGGTGAAATTGGGACATCTAAGAAATAGTTTCTAGAACAAGGTAAAATATAATGTTTATCTTACTATGTGTTTATCCTTGCTATCTCTGATATATGCTTATATATTTTATGTTCTTATATTTCTTAAGGTAATATGAAACTAGTGTTGAATTAGAAACTTAAATTAGAAATGAATCTTATTATAAGTAATTGATTAAATGATAATTGGAATCCCTATTATTATAATAACATGTTAATAATCTTATTATGAGTACTTAAATTCATGATTACATGTCTACTTTGATACTTTATTAATTTTTGGTGACATGTCCATCTATTATAATTCCTTTAAACATGATACATTGATTTTTTCAGCCTCTTATTTAAAGTTTTCATGACATGCCATTCCTTGAATTAAATTTTATGATTTGAAAGTATGGTGAATATTTACTATGATTAGACAAAGGCAATTCTATAACTTTTAGTTATTATTATCTTTGTTAATTTAGAGATATGTTAAAAATAAGAACATTCCTATTATGTTCCATGATATGTACATAATTATTCAAGAACATCTATATAATGAGTAGAATAATAAGTAAAATTTTTATATATCAAATGGGATATCTAGTTATAATGTTTAATTTTTTTTGGACACTTATGATTGTTAGTTTATTGGCTATGATAACATGCTAAAATCCATGACCTGTTAACTTTGATTTTTTAAATTTTTTATTAAATAAGCACGGTTATTTGGTAACAATTTTTTTAAAAAATGTTTATCTTTGGAACATAATGGCATGAAATATAGTTGTAGAGTATGTGTCACACAAACTTGTTTTTTTTTGTTGAAACTAAATTAATATGCTTAATTTTTTTGGAACACGATGTAACCAGTCCTTATATTAAATTGGGTTATTGATCATGAGTTAATGTTGAATTTGGTAAATCATAAACTAATATGAAATGATGTGTGCATATTGTTTAAGTGTTTCTTATTTAAGTTTACATGATTTGTTGATGATAAATGTTTTTTGTCGATAAAAAGGGGTTTTTAATTAAATAATTATGTTGGAAAATTTATTTTACTAAAATTTTGGTTTATTTTAAAATGGTTTTTTAAAAAAAGTATTTTTTGAGATATTGATGAAGGATTTTCTAGTATTTTTGTTAAAGGAAATATTTTAAGACTTATCTTTAAATGAGTCTTAGGGTATGGAATTATTGAAATAAAACCTTTTAGTTGTTTTGGATTCTTAGGATTGTTCTTTTTTCAGTAAGTGGTGTAATGTTTTGAGTTGAGGGGTGGAAACCTTGTAATGACATGTTGAAACTTATGATAGTAAGTTTTTGACACCTTGGAAAGATTTTGAGAAAGTATTTTATTATTGTAATTTTGGTTCTAGTCACGATTTTTGTACTTTTTGTGTTTTTTATGTGTTAGATATGATACATGGAAAAGGAAAATAGAGGTTTTATGTGGAAATGACATCTCATGGGATGAGCATCAAGACACCTCATAGGCAATGGGATATATTGTGATTTAAATTTGTCACCATGTTTAATTATCATTAACATGGTCTAGTATGGTGGGAATTCATTGTCTTAGAAATAGATATCTTAGTATAATATGGGGGATGCAGGGTTTCTATCACTCAAGTTACACATTGATTTCAAAACATTACTAGTCACTATCACATCTTCTGTGGGAATTTTTTATCTATTCAATGAGGTATAAGATATGAATTGGATTAGAGTAGGGACTTTAATAAAAGTGGATGGAACTACCTATTATTAGTCACCAACTAAACCGTGCGAGCTGAAGATCTAGTTAGAGGAATTGGGAAACAATATTTACCTTCCTTTTTAAGAACCTACTTGGGATGAACTTCACAGTTAACTATGTGTAGTATGGAGTAATTTAATGATGTGTGATCTTCTTGGAAGTTTCCCAGGTAATGGGTGAGTGCTTAGTCATGCTCTTTGGATTTAGTAATGTGTGATATATCCTCATGTAATTGATGAATGTTATTATTCATAGATACTCTTAGGACCCTTATCCTATATTCTTAGTGGGTGATTACTAGTGCTGAATTTATATCTTCTCATGTTTGGTATCACTAATGATTATGTTGAATAAGAAGGATGATTAATGATCAATTTAGAAAAGGATGACTTAATCCACTAGTATTATGATAAAGTATAGAAAGTATAGAAGCTATATTGATTTATGTGTGGAATCATTGACATGCACTTTGGTTTCACAAACCTAAATGATTTCATGATTTTTTATTGAGTGAATATCATTCCTAACTTGGTTGAGTAAGTCCAAGGAAACATAGTAGTTGAAACCTGATAGGATTACCATTAGGTTAAACATTAATTTTTGGGATCCATATATGAATGGAAAAATAATGAAAAATATATCTTGAATTTTTAGATAAAATTACAAATCCTATTTTATATTGAAACAATTTCTCTAGACCCATAACCACTCATATAGGTTTTCCACCCATGAATTAGAAAGGCATTCAAGGTGATGAGTGTCTAAAACCAATGACCAGTGGTTAGGTTGAGATTTTTACCTTTACCTATAGTACAATAAGATAGAATTGTCATGGGATTTGGCACCTACTTTCCTAAGAATCTTGACAAGCATGCTCCTATTTTGGTGATCTTTTACTACTCACCAAGTTAGAAAACATCATTGAAATTTAGAAGACTAATCCTATAGAGTATTCGATAGATTCTTATGTTTTTGACATGGTAAGATATCATGGTGTATTGATTTATATCATCTTTGATAGAGACCCTAGTTTTCTTTCATGGTTCTAGTGATCATTTCATTAACTCTTGAGAACCCATTTAACTATGGGCATGGTATTACATCCTAAAATAGTTTGAGAATTGGGAAAATTATTTTATTTGATTGATTCTTATGAAAAAGACTACAATATTGATTAAATGATATGAAAAATAATGGAAATGGTTTTGAGTTGTTAAATATATTATTTGACTTATTGTTGTTTTCCATTATCTGTAGTGGTGAAGAATCATATATTCTTGAAGGTATTTCTAATATTATGGAATAGTCACCTGGGTAAGCATGGAAAATTAGTTTATTATTATATTATATCATTTAATATTATGGATCATATCATTGAGGTTACTTATTGGTTAGCATAATATCCTTAATTCAGTGCAATACATGACGTTTTCTTATATTTTAATGGTTGAATTATGATCAAGAATCAGCTCAAGTAATTGGTTGGGATCACATTAATCTCAATTTAGATTCTCTATTGAGTTCAAATCATGATTTTTATTTTTGGATATTAAATTAGAGAGAAATATACCTTGGTATGTGTATTATAACAACATGATCAGGGTTGTGAGGAGACTTGGGTGTAGGAAAATTTCATGTTGGGGTAATTGTTGGGAAAAATTTGTGTATAAGTTGTATTTGTTGTCAACAATTCTTAGTAATTGTCAAAATGAAGAATGAACTCCTAAGTGAATGGAGATTTATTAAAGTGAAGATTTCTGAAGAATTGTTATGGTTTCATAGCATTGGATTCCACGCTTGTGAAATTATCCATGTTGATCAAATTAGACGATTGTTTGTGATGATCCTCAAAGAAGAAGACACGTGTTTAAAAGAGAACACATCACTCATAAAAATGATTCCGTACATTATTCTTGAATCAGATGAGGCTTGAAGATTCTAATTCTAAGAGTGATTATGCAAAAAAGAAAAAAGAAAATACTGGGCGTTATGTTTGAAGAAGAAGAAAAGAAGGGAGTGGTCTGAGATTGGAATTTGAAGGTGGTAGCCATGCATGTGCATTATGTTCTAAGGTTTCCATTCAAGTTTACACTAGTATTTTTATGTGGCTACTTAAAAAATAGGCCAACCATGCAAGGCCAGCCGAGGTCTTCAACCTCAGGCACATACCAGACCCGAGGGTCAACTGCGCCCAAGGGAAGCCTCAAGGATATCCCCACAAGAGGCACATGGTGTGCGGGACATTTATAAGCCCGTAGGTGCATGCACGATGGTGAAACAGTGCAGCGAGAGCATAGGTTGGGTGTAGAGAGCACCCGTAGAACATGGTATGGGGCGGTACAGTGAAGGGAGAGGGAGTAATCTGGCAATGGAGCAGAGCAACTTTATATTTAAGCTATGAATATTTGCGTCTCCAATTCTATGTGGGATGGATTTTTAAAAAATGTGGATGTAATCATAGCTGCTCATCTCATCCCGCATCTTGGTCGACTGTCCGATCAGCCGCGACATCCGATCATCCAATCTCTACTACTCATCTGATCTCGCACCCTGGACGTTTCAACCCAAGTCATCCGATGCTCCTGTAGTAGTGTTGTCTTTCTCCTCCACCACTGCTCAACACTGCTACTGCAACTCCATTGGAGATGACGAAGAACCATGGACTAACTATCCTATCTTATTATTTTGACACCGTGAGCTTTGTTGGAGTGTACCGAAGCCATGCATGCATCATATGATGATCATGCATGTGTAAAACGTGGAGAAGAAGCTTCAGCCGAGGTAAACACAGTTTATGTGACCACGAGGATCCGTGTGAGATTCATGCATGAGAATCATTCATGCGATCTTGAATCCATGCAAAAAGATAGGATCCCACGTTGAAGAGGAAACAACCCAAGTATCACGACATATCTTCACCCACGAGTTTGATGATTTTCAAAATGCCGTAAATCCCGAGCATTCAAACCGCGATCCCCATAGCTTCTCACACAGATTGAGGAGGTGGAATAAGATCTCCCCTAGCCTATAAAAGGAGGATCTCAAGACAAGAAGAGGGGTTGCCTCCCACATATTCAAGAGCTCCTGTTTGCAAAACAGAACATCTCTTTGAGCTTTCATTTTGCAAAGGAGAAACCTGATCACCGCGAGAATTCTGCTCTATGAAGAAGAGTTACTGTGAGTGGATAATAAGTGATTTCCACTCTCAATTCACTTCGAGAAGAACTAGTTCCCATAAAAACACGTTAGGTTTTCTAAAACCCTCACCGTGATTTGAGAAGGTTGCTCCATCGTGAGCCAGTGCTTGAGATTCACTCTCACTGAGCTTTCCGAAGAGGCAAATCTGTGCACCTCATTCACAAAGAAGAACCACGTATCCTTGCATGAAGAATATAACCTATGACCACCCTGGTTTCATGAGGTGAATAAGAACCCTCTAAGGTACGTATACTTGTACCCTACTGTTTTAGGGGTTTGTTCTTTGGTTAAGAAGGAGAGAAGGCCATCACACATGCATGCATGCATGTGTATTGATTGAAGAAGCCAAAGGCTGTGTTTTAGTGTTTAAAAAAGGATCTTGCACATGAAAGGGTTGCACCCATTTGGGTTTTAAGAAACATATAAACAAACACCCTAACTAAGTGTAAAATAAAGAAGAGAAAAGTAAAGAATAGTAAGAGAATAAGGGGTTGTGTGTGTGAGTTTAAAGAACCATACCCATTAAGGGTTTTCACACAAAAAGAAGAAGAGGAGAGTGCATGCTTACATGCATGCACATGTACATGTTAATTCACTTAAATAAAGAACCAAAAACAAGTGTGTGCACATGTGTAAAGAATAATAATTAAGAGAAGGAATAAATGAGTTCAACCTAAATGCATGATCACATGTATACATTAACATAAGGAAAGAATTGATTCTGATGATGCCAAGTAAGTTGATCTTCATTGCTTGAAAAATCACATAGGATTTTATGATTCTAACCAAGAAGAGAATAAGGATATTTAGTGCATTAAATTTCTACACTAAAAAAGAAGATTTAATACAAAAGAGCATCAATTAAGGACTCTGATGCAAGCAATATCCCATGATAATTAGGAGACAAAGTCTTTTATGCTTATCTGTTGAAGAGACCTTCATGCCTATAAGCTAAGTGAGAATTCAACCAAGGTAGTGAGTGATAGAGATAATATTTTCATAATTTTTTATATGTAATTCAATTAATTAATCACTAAAAATTTATCAATTTGTGATATTTACATCAATTATGGATTTATAGAGTGTTTTGAGCTTAAATGTGAAAATTGCTTAATTTGGAAATATAGAAAGATTTTAATATCTTTGGTAATTCGAGCATATATTTTAAAATATAAATCCAATTGATGTGATTCATTTTTTATTGGATTTATATATTTATTTTATTTATCTTTTTCTACTGTACCAGGATTTAATTCGGCCATCCAAGGGTCCAAACATTTTAATCAAGATGGACAATTATTTTGGAAGACTGTGTGGACCCCACCTCACTAAATTAATCATAAATCGGTCTAAATAAATATAATTGATATTATTATAATTTTTTTTGAAATAATATTTAATGGGGAGTTCTGATATATAAGATCATGGAGATATTACAACATTAAGGCGGCCCATGGATGCTCAAATTTTGGGGCAGAAAAATGAAACATTCATCCAGAATAAAATCTCAGATTTAATTAACCACATATCATACTACACAAGGAGGATAAATCTGAAATTTTTGGATGAAACTTAAAAGATATTCTGGAATATATTTCAAGAATACACTATTCCAAAATTCGTCCATTAAATTGGCCTACCACGATCAAACATTTGCTGGAATGAATCTGTAGGAAATCTTAAACAGAGATTTTGAAGATATGAAATTTGAAGACCCAAGGATGGAAACCCTTGGACAATATAAGGCGGAGTTCACCCATGATGAAGGAGGAGTTCAACAACAACATTGTATAGGAGGCCTAAGTACATGATTCTGAATTAGGAATTTTATTTTATTTTATTTTTATTTTATTTTTATTTTACATGTAACACATCCATTTTTTTATTAAAGTGTTTCCCATTTCTTCTTCTATCATTATTTGTTTTCATACTCTAATGATCTCATTATCTCTCTTAAATCTCTCCATCTTGATCTCTAATCACTTTGCAATGGCAAGTGGCTAACCCGAGGCTTGGACCTAGGGTAGATTTCATAGTGTTCTTCATTATTTCACTTCAAATTCAAAATGTTTTAAATCTATTTGTGGTAGAGGAGGGAATATTTCATGGGTGCGGCAGTCGTCCACCAAAACAATATTAGAAAATTCATTTATTTTCTTTGATTAATTCATTTTCTCTCCATTCTCTTAGGTAAACCCTTTATACGGTGGAGTTGGGGATTTCATAAGGGATGAAATAACATACGGTGGAGCCAGGTCTTTTTGGGATAACATTATCGGTTGAGGTGTTATCCTATTTGACTATTGGAGGAGATGTGGTTTGGTGTTCTAGATGCATACTAAAATCATACACTAAATAAATCTAGGGGAATTAATTCATTAATGAGGTTTCAATAAATGAATTATCAAATTGAATTTAAAAAATAAATAGACAATGAATGAACTCATGTTATCCAACCCTAGGAGCAAGTTATTTATTCTCTAATTACATTCTATAATTGAATGTTAGTATAAGTTTTAACAATTAATTTGACTTTTATATTTCATTTCATTATTATATTAATTAAAAACAGAAAAAAGAATTAGTTTATGTGATATAGATTAAGTAGGTGAACAATTGAGAAAGCTCCTCAAGTAAGACGACCCTGGTCAGCCTCTATGCTACATTAGGAAAATAAATTTCTTTGCCACGCCCTATGATAGGTGTGCATTAGTGAGACAGGGGGAGTCAATGGGAGTTACCTGAGGGAAGCAGTAAGATATCTCTAAACATTTAGGTAGTGATCTTGGGATAGAGTGATTGTGCCCAAACCTATGTAATCCACAACTAGTGAAGAATAGTGGAATTAGGTATGATTGACAACCTATCGACGTATGCTCCTTGGACGCATCCCTTAGTGATGAACCAAGTAAAAAATGTTGTGTTGAACTTTTGCATGTGAATGTTTTAATTACTACACATATCCATCATACAAGTTTAAACAAGTTCCTACCAACGTGAGAACAAGATCCAATAATGTAGAGAAAAAGTTGACTCCCTGATTCACCCCCCTCTCAGGGTGGTCTAGGGTTCTTCAATTGGTATCAGAGATTGGTTCAGGTATGTTGGATACTCTATAGTAATTCTATTCATAAGAGGATTTGAGTTTTCCTTCCTAAGTCAACAATGAAGTGCAGTCTTGATGAATATTAACTCATCTCAAAACAGAAGTCTTTATCTAGAAAAACCATGAAAAACAGGGAAAAAAAGAGAAGAGATGGTTGAAGAAATATCTCATGTACAAAGAAGATGTAGTGTATGGTTCTCCATTCCATTCCAATAATGAAGAAATATTTGGATTGGAAAGTAAAGATTAGGTGGCTCAGGTTTCTTCCAGAGTAAAGGAAGACACCTCTATTTCATTCTCAAGTGATCAGGAAAAATTAAGAACTTATTTGCATGATATTCCTGAATAAAGAGCAGCTGTTGAATGTAGAATTTTTCAATGTATACAAGATGAGATCACTCGATTGGAAATAGAAGCTGATAATGTGGAAAAGGGATCAGAGGGAAAAATTTGTGAATGTTTAAAGCTCACCAAACAAATTAAATCCTTTGAAGAAAAAGAGGGATTCAATAAGACTCTAGAATAAAAGATCCATGAACTTGAAGTTGAGCTGAAGAAGAGCACTAAAGTCAACAGTTTATATTTGGAAGAAACATCCAATAAATTTAGGGAAATTGACTCTTTGTTACAAAACAAATTTAAGATGAATGAAGATGAGGTTTAAAGATTTAATAATACTTTTTAAGAGAAGATGATCAGGATTTAAGATCAGAAGATCATCCTCAATATGGAAAGCTTAAAATTGGAAGCTCAGTTGACCAATCTTGAGAATACACATATTGAACCTTTACAAAATAAAAAAACAGTTGCTACTAGTACTCAGTGTCTACTAGAGGATTCTAAATCTAAAAGACTTGCATCTTGTGATAATAAGATCATGACATCATTCAATAATATACCAAAAGCAATTGAGAGGAATAAGGTACCATTCAAAAAATCTTGTACTCATGTTTCTAAATATTTTTCCATAAGAAGTGTAGGATAGAAGAGAAATTCAAAACAAGTATGGATGAGGAAAGGTGAGGAGTTACTTATCACTATATCTGGGGTGAATGGGAAGAAAAATTTGGAAGGGGGTTCCCCATAAAGAGCACAACATGTCAAAAAGAAGTCCCAACAACATAATATAAAGAAACCAAGATTTGTGGGTCAGTGTTGGTGCTGCAACAGGTTTGGGAACTATGAATTATATTGTTGGTACAATCATGAAAAGGAAAAATAAAAAAGAAAACCCATATCAAGGGAGAGTAATCTAGAAAAGAGGAAGCTATATCCTCAGGTCCAAAAACATAAGTACACTACAAACAGATTTGGAATGCTTGACAACATCTATGATGTATGCAATGGAAGTGGTCAAAAGGTTGGTATATATTAATCTCAACATGCATAAAAAGCTAATATGAATAGAATACCACATAAGAATCCATGTTAAAGATCCAATCTTGATGCCTCAATTCCTAATGACATATTAGTTATCTGGAAAAAGGATTTAGAAAGAATAAGGAAAATGGAAGTAGTCATAACCACACAAGCTCAACCAAAATTGAAAATCAAATTTAAAAGTGTGTAGAGTGGATCAAATGGAGCATCTTGGTTGAGAAAATCATCTTAACCTTGTTTTTCACATTTATGGAGCAAGGAGGATCCACCTTATTCCCTTAAATCTTTGTTTATTGTATTTATTCTTATAATACAAGGAATTAAAGGTGAAGCAAAATCTTAGGGGGAGAACCTGAGAATCAATGGTAAGAAGTTTTCCCTTGAGAGGGAGACACATGAAGAAGCTACCAGAGTCATTATCTTAATCAGTATCAACATCAGTTGGTATAAAATTCAATTACTATGAATATTGTCTAAAGATCATGTCATTGGAAAAGATATGATATTTCTTAATCTCTCAACCTTGGTTACTCAAAATAAAAATTATTTTAAAAAGTGGGAGTAACAAATTTAATCAGTGACATAAAAAGAGTTGATGAGTTCTCATCTCATGAGGTATCATGATCAGTGGACTATCCACAACTTTTTTGTTTAAATCAAATCTTCTTGTTTTCTACACTGAGCATTGCTCAAGTGGACTTAGAGTGAAATGGTTGATGACAGATTGTTTAGGTATGGAATGATACCCTATCTACCATGAAATTTGTATTTATTGTCAATAAGGGGGAGATAAAGTGAAATGAAAGTTTAAAAGTGAGAGAAAATAAAAGTGAGGGTGAAAGAGAAGATTCTCATTTTGATATTGACACATTAATTTGAGAGAACTTTGAAGTATTTCCAACAAATACAAAGGGGGAGATTGTTGGGACCACATTGTGTATAAGTTGTATTTCTTGTCAACAGTTGTCAGTAATGGTCAAAATGAAGAATGAACACCTAAGTGAATGGAGATTGATTGAAGTGAAGATGCCTAGAGAATTGTTATGGATTCATAGCATTGGATTCCACGCTTGGAAAATTCTCCATGTTGATCAAATCAAATGATTATTTGTGCTGATACTCAAAGAAGAATACATGTGTTTAAAAGAGAACACATCAATCACAACAATGATTCCATACATTATGCTTGAATCATAGGAGGCTTGAAGATTCTAATTCTAAGAGCGATTATACAAAAAACAATATTGAGCACTGTGTTTGAAGAAGAAGAAAAGAAGGGAGTGGCATGAGCTTGGAATTTAAAGGTGGTATCCATGAATTTGATTTATGTTGTAAGGTGTCCATGCAAGTTTACACTATTATTTTTTATGTGGATACTTAAAAAATAAGCCAACCATGCAAGGCTAGACGAGGTCTTCAACATCAAGAACATGTGGGACCTGAGGGTCAACCGTGCCCAAGGGAAGCCTCAAGGCTAGTCCCATAAGAGGCGTAGGGTGTGCGGGCCGTGTATAAGCCCGCAGGTGCGCGCACGGTGGTGAACCTGTGCGGTGAGATCATAGGGTGGGCGTAGAGTGTTCCCACAAAACATGGTATGGGGCGATATCGTGGATGGAGAGGGAGTAATCTGACGATGGAGCAAAGTGACTTGATATTTAAGCTGTGAATCTCCGCATATCCAATTTGATGTGGGAAAACTTTTAAAAAAACATGGATGAAATCAAAACCTCTCATCTCATCCCACATCTCGGTCGACCGTCCGATCAGCTGTGGCATCTGATCATCCAATCTCCACTGCTCATCTGATCTCGCACCCTGCACATTTCAACCCGAGTCGTCAAATGCTCCCCTAACAGTGTCGTCTTCCTCCTCCACTGATACTCAATTACACCACTACATCTCCACCAGAGATGATTAATAACCACATCTGAACTATCCTATCTTATTATTTTGACACTATGAGATTCTTTGGAGTGCACCAAATCCATGCATGCATCATACAATGACCATGCATGCGTAAAATGTGGAGAAGAAGCTTCGGCTGAGGAAAACACAGTTGTCGGGGCCACAATGATCTGTGTGAGATTCATGCACGATAATCATGCATGTGATATTGACTCCATGCAAGAAGATAAGATCCCATGTTGAAGAGGAAACAACCCAAGGATCATGGCATATCTTCACCCGTGGGTTTGAAGATTTTCAAAATGCCGAAAATCCCGAGCATTCAAACTGAGATCCCCATGGATTCTCACATAGATTGAGGATGCAGAATAAGATATCCCCTAGCCTATAAAAGGAGGATCTCGAGACAATAATAGGGGTTTCCTCCCACATATTCGAGATCTATTATTTTTAAAATAGAGCATCTCTTTGAGATTTCATTTTACGAAGGAGAAACCCGAGCACGAAGAGCCTTCTACTCTGCGAAGAAGATTTCTCGTGTGTGGCTGATAAGTGCTTTTCACTCTCAATCCACTTCGCAAAGAACCAATTCCCATAAAAATGTGATATGTTTTATAAAACATGAACCGTGCTTTGAAAAGGCTGCACCATCATGAGCCAGTGCTTGAGATTCACTCTCACTGAGCTTTACGAAGAGGAAAATTTACGTACCTCATGCAAAAAGAAGAACCACACATCCTTGCATGAAGAAATTAACCCATGGACACCCTAATTTCATGATTTGAATAAGAACCCTCTAAGGTATGCATACTTATTCCCTACTATTTGTAGGGTTTCGTGATTTGGTGAAGGAGAGAATCCCAACACACATGCATGCACACATTTGTATTGATTGAAGAATCCCAAGGATGTGTTTTAGTGTTTGAATAAGGATCTCACACATGATAGGGTTGCACCCATTTGGGTTTGAAGAAACATATAAAAAAACACCCTAACTAAGTGGAAAAGAAAGAATAGGAAAAGAAATAAGAGAAAGAGAATAAGGGGTCATGTGTGTGTTTAAAGAACCATACCCATTATGGGTTTTCACGCAAGAAGAAAAAGAGGAGAGTGCATACTTACATGCATGAACATGAACACATGAAGTCAATTAAATAAAGAACCAAAAACAAGTGTGTGCACATGTGTAAAGAAGAAGAAGAAAGAGAAGTAAGAAATGAGTTCAACCTAAACACATGATCACTTGCATACATGAACAAAAGGAAAGAATCAATTCTGATGATTCCAAGTAAGCTGATATTAATTACTTGAGAAATCACATAGGATTTTGTGATTCTGGACAAGAAATGAAGAAGGATATTTTTTGCATTTAGTTATTGAACTAAAAAAGAAGATTGAATACGAAAGAGAATCAATTCAGGACTCTGATGCAATCAATGTCTCATGATAAATAGAAGACAAAGACTTCCATGCTTATCTGTTGAAGAGACCTTCATGTCTATAAAATGAGTGATAATTCATCCAAGGTAGTGAGCTAGGGGGGTCAACAGGAGTAACCTGAGGGAAGCAGTGATCTATATCTAAACATTTAAGTAGTGAGGCTGCAATAGAGTGATTGTTCCCGAACCTATGTAATCCAAAACTAGTGAAGAATAGTGGAATTAGGTATGACCGAAAACCTGTCAGCGTATGCTCCTTTGATGTAGCCCTTAGTGGTGAACCAAGTAAAAAGTGTTGTACTGACCTTCTTCATGTGAATGTTTTAATTACTGCACATATCCATCATACAGGTTTAAACAAGTTCCTACCAACGTGGGAACAAGATCCAATAAAGTAGAGAAAAACTTGACCCTAATTCACCCCCCTCTCAGGGTCGTCTAGGGTCCTTCAGTAATGACTCAAACTTTTTCTAAACACCACCAGTATCCATATTTCCAAGGAAAAAAATCCTAATGGTAGGGAGAATTAAACACTCATAGTTTGAGGCATTTTACTTTTTTAATATGTATTTTTTATGTTATCAAGTATTTTGGGTAGGTTTTGGGAGGTTTCATATGGTTTTTGGGATTTTGGAGAGTTTCAAAAGGGTGAATGGTTGGTAAACAGTTAGGAAAAACCATGTGGGTTTCCCAGGAAACTATATGAAGTGAAATGGGGGTCTAGAGATAGGATAATGGTTGGAAAATTATTTGGGTAATCATTGTGACAAACCATGTGGCCATGGTTTTCTATAATGGGAAGACAAATGATTGGTCTGTATGTTTAGTAAACTATACAATCAAACCATGAAGTCCTGAAATTTTTTAGATAGTGACATCCGCATGGTTGGGACATTATTTACCAAACCATACAATCCAACCATGTGTGATTTTAAATGAATCATAATATTATATTTTTTAACTCAACTCCCCCTGAAATGCTCATTCTTACACTCTTGGAGAAGGATATCAAACCAGAGGGATCATTTGGGTGTTTTGGTGATTTTCTTCCTCCTAGGGCTCATTTCCTTGGATTATTCAAGTGTTTGGTCTAAAGATATAAGGTAAGGCTCCCGAAAATCCTTCTCCTCTATTATATTATAATTTATCTTAACATAAATCCTAGTCTAGGAAATATATACCTAGATCTCATTGTTAGGGTATGTTTCTAATGGGACTTTTGTTGTAATCCATTATAGGAGAATAGAGAGAGTATAGATCTAAAGAGTTGTGGTATGGTTATTTAGGACACACTCATTTGGGGTAGATGGATTCTTGTTCACTCTAATTTTATTAAGAACTTTAAATATTGTTTTTAAAAGTTAAATAATTGTATTTATCTCTATTAAATGTTTTGGATAAATCCATATTGAAATTTATCTTGGCATAAAATAGTTTTTGGAAAGGGTTGTGGGAAACACCCACAACATGTTTGAACAAATTCCTATTATGTGATTTGGAATAAAAATGATGATTTTATCATGTGATAAAATTGTATTTGATATTGATTTGGTTTGAGGTTGTGTATTCACTCATTGTATCTATGGAATGTTTATTTGGGAAAGTGATTTGGGAAAAAGTGGTTTTGATGTGTGTTCATGTTTTATATGGTTTGAGCCTTGTTGATTTGGATTTGAATACCATGTTGAAATTAGGGCACTCTGGATTTCATGGGTTGGTATGAATTCAAGATGAATATATTGGGACCTTGTTGATTTAGACATAAAAACCATGCCAAAATTGGGGCACACTAGTTTACACCACCAAGTGATGACTTGGGTCAAGGGGAACGAGTTTCCGCTCATGAGTTTCATCCATTCAGGGAGTCCCACTCTCACTTGTTTTATATAAAAATGTGAGACAACTTGTTCCTATTTAAGTAGAATGTGTGGGAAGTATGGGATGAATTTTTTACTTATTTATATACTCACCCCATATGTATGCATCCCCATGTGTATAAAACAACTATTATACATGATTTTGGTAAGGGAAGGAACTATTATTTTATTAGTGAGGCGTCTAAATGCTATGGATTATGATAGATTTGGGTGCTTAGTGGTAGTTGTCATGTAGACATGGGAGAGTTCCTTATGGAAACTTTTTCTTTCATTTTGGGTCTTTTATCCTTACAGTATTATTTGGTATTATTGTTGGATGCTACACTATGATTATTGTTCATGGTTATGTTATGTATTGGAGTTGGGATTTATTTTATTCATTCATATTATTTATATATTTTCTTGGATTTTTCTGTTACATGTTGAATCTTATGAAAGGGAAAATCATCCTTAAATGATTTGGTGAATCCCTAGAAATGTATTTCCAGCCTTTGGTGCCTGGGGGATACACCTAAGGTTAGTGGGATTATGATCCTTTCCAAGGTAATGAATTTGGTTTGGGATGATATAGTTAACATAATAAAAAATATTGAAAAAAATAATATAAATTAGAAAATAAAATAAAATTTATAGTTGTGCACATGAAATAATAACCATCAATGAATATAATAGGTAAACAGAACATTATTGATCATTATATTTAAATTATAAAACATGAAACAAAATTTCATACAACACATAACATAATTTAATAAATCACATGACATATTACAATATAAAAAAAATCCAATATTGATAATTATCAATTAAAAATAATAAAAACCCAACAATATCACACATTATAGAAAAATAAAGTAAATAGAACAACTAATAGAAAATAAATCAATCACAGTAAAAAAAACAATAAACTGACCTCAGTATAGTTTCACTATTGAAACTAAAACCATTCCAATAAAGATGCTTGAACCAAAATTATATAACTATTATTTATAGGAGGATTTTAATTAAATAAATAAACATCAAGTATAAATAATCTATAAAATGTTAAAAATGTAAAAATAACATAGAGAATTTAACAAAGTTCAAATATAAATAAATCAACCCTAGATTGAGTTCATATTTTACCTCTTGAGGATGAGATATTGGAATTTCAATTTCACCAAAAAATTTACCCATCATCTTCTAGAATGTAGAAACTAAGGAATTTTACATTGTTTTACACCATTGATAATGTTTTTCCTATAGGATTCTTGTTATTTCACATTTTATTTCAACCTCAAATTTTCCTTTCACATTTACTAATCAATGAAACTAATTGGACCACTATAAAATGGTGTAGGTATGTGATGAATGCAATCTACTAAAACAAATTGATGGTATTGAGCCAAAATTTACCCCCCATAATTTTTTGAGATGATCATTCCCAAAAAATTGTGTAATTTCATCATTATAGGAAAGTGATGATGATTATTATGTATAATTTTTATCCCATTATGCTATAATTTTATCTTGAAAATGAAATAACATAAACAATGATTTTATTAATTATATTAATTTTATATATAATATATTTAATTAATTTTAATTTATATATATATATATATTAATGAAATAACATTAAACTACAATATAAAATATTTACCTTAATGTCTATAGTAGGTTTATTCATGAAACTACTATCAAGTTTCCAGTGAATATGAATCCACACTGCCATTCTTCCAATTGGGTGACCTAATCCTTAAGACATTATAAAAAAAGTATATACATAATGAGTTAGAATAAAATTGATTCAGTTGTAATATTATAATATAAATCAATATGAATAAAATACATCCAATATTTATTTTTTCTTTAAAAAACGTAGAGAATAAATTGTATAAGGAATTGTTTATTTTTCAGGAATTGATGTATTTTTATACACATTTTATGAAAAAATGGTTACATTAAGAAAAACTATAATTATAATGTGTTTATATTATTAGGTTACTATAAAACATGCTAAATTATATAATTAATCCCCTTCAGTATCAAAAAACATCCTTTACTTCTCTCAAGACACACCTTCAGAAACCTTTTTATACATCTGATGAATGCTCAGAGATGTGTCATTAAGTTTGTGGAATAATCTCCACTTAAAGTCTCTTTAGTTCTTACCCAAATTCTTCATAGTACATGTGAATGAAATGGAGCCAAGAACATTGAAATAAAAAATTAATAAATTATAAACATAATAAGTTATTAACATATTAGTATTTATATTCACATCATTTAAATTAATCATCAATGAATACTAAATCAGCATTACCTTTACTTTATTATTGAAAAATTCATTCTTCAAGGATAGCAGAATATGCCTCTAGTATTTATAATTTATTGGAAGGATAACCATATCATAAGAAAATTTTATAATGATTCGTCCGTAAATGCTGGAAGTATCACCATTCGAAACCCCATAATCATCAAATGGTATAAACTTTTTAATGCCTTTCAAGTTCCATACATCATATGTATTCATATTTTTATCCCTTATCCAATTATTTATATATTTTCAATAAATTTATTTTTTAAGTAATATAAATATGAATTTTTTTACAATGGAATACATACCGATAATGGTAACCCTCCAATATACCCAAGACGATGGAGCGAACAATTTCTCACCCAAGGAAGGTGCATCAAGTGGCAGAGTAACTGCATCAACCAGGAAAGTTAATGCCTCTAAATTGATCTCTAATACATGAAAATATATCATGTATACCGCATTTGATGTTGGAAACGTTTTTAATTGTGATGTGAATCTACTTGGATATCTGAATCTTTTTGTCCAAAATATTCTTACATTACA
The DNA here is from genome assembly GCA_963277665.1 of Viscum album. Classification (NCBI taxonomy): domain Eukaryota; kingdom Viridiplantae; phylum Streptophyta; class Magnoliopsida; order Santalales; family Viscaceae; genus Viscum; species Viscum album. The sequence continues at coordinate 744,140,147 of OY728148.1, forward strand.
AACTTGTTAGAATATAGTAAATGTATGAAAGAAAATATAAATAAAACAATTGTAAATTACAAAGATAAAAAAATAAAAAAATAAATACTCAAAGTGTAATAACCTATGAAATGATGAGTTCAACTATAAATTTTTTTACAAGATCAATATAATTGACCACTAAATATAATACAATTATAATAAATTACAAATGGATACACAAAATAAACTCCATTATGTTATTATTAATATCACCAATTTTTATTTTATATTAATATATTAAAAATAGTCATAGAATATATATAATACTATATTTAAAATAGTTATACATTATAAACAAAAGACACTAAATAATGTAAAAGTATAATTTAGTGACTTTAATTATTAGGATGTTAAATTATTTTTATCTTTATTTATATATTATTATTACCCTACAATATTATAATTACTTCTTGATCTCCATCCTACCTTTCAATTATACCATTTCAATGTCAGTAGGAAAAGACTGTTGAATGTGTTTTTTGTTAATGGGGTTCACGGTCACAAAATACTGCTTCAGTTTCACCATCCATATCATACAGGCCTCTCTGTTTCAAGTACAAAACAACACTCTAACCATCATTTAGTTCATAATACAAATAATATACCTTTTTTTCTTTTGAATCCAAGATATATGGATCATGTTATTTATGCTCAGTAGTATAGATTAATCAAGAGAAGCTAAAAAAAGTAAAATATAATGAATCTTTCCTTATACCTCTATGAATGTTAACTTTTTTTTATTTTAATAACATAATTTAAAATTGTTTATGATAGTTAATTTGATTATATCAACCTACTTTACATAGTATTCTACCTATGTGATAGTAAATATACCATTATTTTAGGTTTTAAATCCTTTTTCATGATCAACTATACTAAGATTGAAGCCATTAATATTATATGCATCAAATATCTAGTCCTTCTTTAGATGAAATCAAGATAAAAGCATTAAATAGTTCAAAATTCAAGATTTATTATAAAAATTAATGATATATATAATAATATATAAAATATTTTTATTTAAATAATAATAATAAAAAAATTTATAAATATGAGTTTGAGTATGTACTTACATGACATGTAAACATTTTATTAACAATATTTGTTATTTATATTTCATTTTGAATTATAATCTTTAGTAATATATTTGTTTGAATTTTTAATGAATAGATATAAAATATGTCTATTGAGTATCACACACACACACACATACTTATATCAGCTTTAACTCAATCAATGTAAATTTTGAGACTCTTCTAACTTGTCAATATATAATTGAAAATTTTAATAATTGTTTATTAGAATGATAATTATTTGAGATATAATTAATATGTATAATTTGATTAAATATTGCCTCAATTACAACTAAATATATATAATAAAAGTCTATACACTCCTAATCTAAGTAACCTTAAATAATAAAACCTTCTGATTGAGCTTTGTTTTTTGTACATGAATTTGAATAAACTAAGTACCCAATGGAAAAAGTAATAAAACAAGTTAAAATATTTATATAATTATCTCATAAATTTTAACTCATAAAAGATAATAAAAAAATAGTAATGTACCACTTATTAGGATACATCAATAGATAATGTATATTCCCCCAAAGTTTATATTTCTCAACCAAATGAACAATCAAATGAATTATCATAGTAAAAAATGTAGGTAAAATACCATATCCAAATGAAAAGGTATAATTTTAATTAATTCTTGAAGATTTTTAATCTTAGTTAGATCTATAATTTTCTTATAAAGATATCTAAATAAGGTGTAAAACTCAATTACAAATATTTTTACTTTTTTAAGTTACAATTCACACAATACTAAGGAAAACAACTACTCCATCGAAATATATGAATCTTGAATTTTTAATCCATGTTACTTATGACACTTTAAGTTAATAAATCTTGAAATGTTACTTGAATATCCATTAGGAAGTTCAAAATTCATTAAATTTCAAACAAAAACATATTTTTCCTGATTTTTCACTGTAAAAAATTATTTTAGGATACTTTAAACTCTAATTTACCCATAGACCGGGATTTATATTCATTGTTTATAAGTCCCTAAAAGCATTAATATGATCCTTAAATTTCCCCTACTTATTAAGAAATGTAAAAATAATGTTTTCACATAAAATCTTCTCAATATGTATAACATCATGATTATGATATAGAAAATTAAACTCCTAATAAATATATTTAAAAAATATACTCATTTTATTCCACTATTATTTTATAATTACATTTTATGACATACTTAAAACCATTTCCCAACTTCTTTTTAACTTATGAAATTTCCCAAATTCTATAGAAACATTTGTTAATTGTCCTAATATTTCTAGACTAGATAATAACTTTGGTGGATTCCTTAATTTAATTTTTCCATTGCATTGTGTCTTTTTGGACCTTAATCTACGAGTCACATCAAGTAATTAACAATGATACATGAAGCAACATTTTTCTATTAGGTAATCAATGGGGTTAAAAACCAAAATTATAAACTAGATAAAATAAAATAGTGTTTTTTTAACTAGATAGGTTTTCTACTCTTGGAATTTTACTAATGGACCACATTAGAGAAATATAAATTTTGAACATTTTTTATCAACTTATCAAATGTTTCTACACCATCACTCCACAATTATTGAAATTGTTAAATTATAGGCTAAAGGTATACCTTAATGTCATTTATGAGAATCTTATTTTCTAGAATAATCATTGAAATGATGAAATAAATATATTTCATACACATTTAGGGAGGTATATTATAAGGGATAAAAACAACTAGAGATATATTATAATTGTAACTTAAATTCCTAAAAGGGTTAAAACTATTAAAAGTCAATCCCAAATACACAATCCTAAACTCTGAAGATAAATATGGATACAATCAGTCAAACATATTCTATGATTTTGAATTTTTTAGTGTCTCATGAAGTCATTATTATTACTTTAAAAGAATTTCACTTCATGTCCTCTATAATTGTAGATGATATAAATAGTCTTTGAAATTATGGCTTTAAAGGAAAATAATGTAATAACTTTATGTATTTTTTCATTTTTTTTCTTTAGGCTATTAAATTTAGTTATACTTTCAATAATTCTCATTGATTTTTATCAACTTGTATGACATATTTTTTATTCCTCTTTACTAGAATCCTCACCTCAATAAATGATACAATTATTTGGGTATAAGCATATATATTTTTTATAATTAAGTTCATGTTTGTTAATAGTTTTATTAATATATTATAAATATTAAAAGATCTTAGATTTACCAATTTCAATATAAAATAACTCTAATGTAATGATCAAAACCTTAACTTTTAATTGAAATAGAAGAAATGTAAAATTCCTATTAATTTTTTTGGATGATTGCATTTAATTTTTTGAGTTTATATGGATGATAAGAAGTTTTGAGCATGTTTTAAATGTATTAATGGATGTTTAAAAAGTTAAAATATGGGTAGATAGAAGTAAAAATGAGTTTTTTGGTAGTTTATAGTTTAAAAAATAAAATTGGTGGATGAAGCATCCATCAAGTACCAAATATAAATCCTATGGGTACCTGGAGGACCAACCAGTGGGATAACCCAATAGTTTTGGCCATTAAGTAACCGGTATAATTATATCGAGTACCTAGTGAACCAAAAGGTACCCATTAGGACCTATATTATTTTTTTTTCAAAAGAAGACAAGTTTGGATATAGGGGGGATTTTAAACCCTCCCACTTGGGGTTCCTCTTCCCCTTATTACCAGAAAAAGGGGAGGCTGATCTTCCCCCTCATATCTTCCTTCCCCTTTCCCTTATCTTGATTAAAGTGGATTTATAATAGTTCAACATGTCAATTAGAGGAAAATTACTCTCCTCATGCTTACCCTTATTCACTTATTAATTATTCTATGATTTAATTATGATCACCTAGGAATTTGGATAATAAATCCACTAACACATAGTATAATCATACTTCTTGATGGGGATTTCATGTTCAATGCATATAGAAGGTTTGGGAAGGTGGTATTTTTTCCATTTTTTATCATTTAACTTGAGGTGTGTTAATCAATGAATTTATTTATTTATCTTCATTAAATTTTGTTAAATTGATAATTTATTCAATATTAGGTTTTGTGGATTTTGTAGGTGGTAGATCCAACTGCACGTCAGAAGTGGATAATAATTAATTGTTTGGAGTTATGTATTGTTACACCACTCAGTGAGTTTGGAACTATTATTCTATTATGTGATTTAAATTTTAAATTAACGGTTTATTGATTTATCAGTGTTTATTTTCAATATAAATTAACATGGGTGTGATAGTGGTCAGTTCAAGATTGGATTAAATTAAATTAGAAGTTTAATTGAGGTAGGTGGCCTTTACACATTAAGTATCTTGATCATATCGATTACTTTGTTGGTTTTTTTGATTATAATTATTATTTTTGGAATATTATATAACATTGTGCTATATCAACCCATAAATGGGTTAGGATCACATTGGATTAATAATCAACAAGGAATGTTTGCCTTTCTAAATAGTTCATTGGTAGCACTTTTGTTGAATGATTGTTAGTTTCCCATTTTATGGATTACTTAGTGGTGTGAGTTAGTTTTTAATAAGTTTTAAAAAGGAAATGATTTTACCTTTAAAATGGGGTTTTAAATGAAAAGTATTTTTCTAATAGACATTTTAAAAGGAATGGTTAGTTTAAAATAAAGGTTTTGAAATGGGATTAAAAAAAGGTGTTGGTTTCCAAAGAGGCTTTCACTTGTTTTTTAAAGGAAAGAAAAGATGCTACTCTGGTGAGTTTTAACAAGGTTAATTTTATCATTTTGGGGATAGGTCCCTTGTTCATATAAAATGGGTGAGGTGTGAACTTTTTAACTATAACATCTAGAGGTGATCAGGTAGGTAATTTGGGTCTAATATTAGTGAGAACAAATGAATTTTTATGGTTTTGGGATATTGGAGGTGTTAGTGAGGGTCATAGGTTAATATTTTAGAAGTTTTCCTGGGGTTTAGTATGAAATAATGTTATAGGTAGAAGATAATGATGCAATGCTGCACTTTGCAACACAATGAGGGGATGTGTGAGATTAAGTTTTTAGGCTAGTAGATAATCAATCTATTAACAATTTGGCATGTTTTGAAGGGTGGTTTAGGGGAGAGTTAACACTCTAAAATGGTTAGAGGATGTGTCATGAATCCTTGGTCATGGAGGGAATTGCGTTGTGATGGAAAAGTCCATATCAAGATGTGATCCTAGGCTGGAATGATAAGTTTTCTTGCTTTCACCCAAGAGTAGGGAATTGTGTCATGAATTGAAGGGACACACCATAATGTGACCCTAGGGAGGAGTCATTAGACCATGACCCATGTGGTCACTCTGCAATGAACACTTGGGTATTTTTTTTTAAATTTTAATTAATTATATTATTTTTCATTAAACTTAGGTCAAATTATGGGTTTTTGACATTCGGTTAGGAGGAATTCACTCAACTCTTTCTTTTATACATCTCATTATCCCCTCCTATAAAGGGATATCTCCTTTAATTTTAGATCAATTATCATTTCATTAGTCCATAGGGATTTTCATAGGTAAGGATTATGGCCCCACTAAGCCTATTATCTATTTCTATCATTATTTCTTCATTATTTTCCAATTATGCCCTAAATTGAGTATTTTTTAAGGTTTTTTGGTTTCTTTCAATTAGAGATGAATCTTCTAGTGATACTTAATAGGCAGGATTATATGGGTTATAGGTAGGTTTATCATGAATTTCTTCTACCATTATATGAATTCATGTTCATGTGTGATGTGTTATAGTGAAGAAATTCATCCAGGTGAGATAATATCGTAATGGAACCAATGTTAGTTTCCATGGATCCTGAGGGATCTTGAGGTGATGATTATAATGGCAGTGGTCTTAGGAATTCAGTTTTTGGTCTTAGGAATCACCTATGTTGATGTTATAAATTCTAAATGTGTGCATGAGGTGGGTATTTGGATTTCAGTGTTGCATATGCATGGGATAAGTTTAAAGAATCCACATACAACCTTCCTTGAGTGTATCGTGAGTTGATGTAATGTATCATATGGATGTGTTATCCATGGGATGTAGTGTTATTGATTAAGGGGGTTTTCAATGAGTGGTAATTGGGTATAAAATGGGTAATAAATCAGTGAGGGATACCCAAGGTGGTATAGGTGGATCGCTTGGATGTGTAGCTTGTTGGATGCGATTTTTCATTTGAAAGGGGGTTGGGTATCAATGTAAAAGAAGGGTTAGTACATGTGTTCAATGTGGGAATAATTTTTTATATGAGGATAGTGGCCTAGAGTTGTGATACCATGGTTATGGAATTTTCACTTGATGTAAGTAGGGATGACATAAAGGACACTGAGGCTTGAAGTTTGTGATGTCTTGAGTATGGGGTGATGCATTCACCAGTTATGGGGTGATTTTGATTCATCATGGACACATGGGGTAACATTGTGATTTTTTGATGTGTTATAAGGTTGAAATATCAATCATAGATGATGGGGTGATCAAGGTTTGTCGGGTACGTGACCATAAGATGTTGGTGATGCCACTCACCATTGGGGCTGAGGTTGATGGTTTATTTGAACACATGATAGAGTGGTGGTTTTGAAAACTATTTTTATGGAGGGATCCTCTATAATTGTGAAAAAAAGGGTGATGATGTAGATTTTTATACCTATGAAGGGATAAAACATAGATAAGGATGTAATTTCAGCTTGGTCTATCCTGAACAGGGTAGGGCTGGGCCAACCTACCCACCAAAAAAATCAAGTTGGGAACCACTATTAGGGTCCGACTGGGCCAGTCCTAATAACCCTAAGAGGTGGCTTGAGCCCAGTCTCAGGCCAGGCTAAACCATTAGGTCAGGTCGGGCTTTTTGGGATGGGTCACGAGCAGGCCCTTGCAGATTTTTTTAAATATTTTTAAACAATTTTAAAACATTTTTTAACATTTTTTTAAATGTTTCTTTAATCATTATTTTAATGTTTTGTTTTAAACATTTTTTAAAACGTTTTTAAAAATTTTTAAATGTTTTTTAACATTTTTTTAAACATTTTTAACAATTTTTTAAACATTTTTAAACGTTTTTAAACATTTTAAAACATTTTAAAACATTTTTTAAACGTTTTTTTAGTTTTTTTAAACGTTTTGTTTTAATTGTTTTGTTTTATATGTTTCTTTAAACATTTTTTAAACATTTTTTTAATGTTTTTAAACTTTTTCTTTTAAACATTTTTTAAAACTTTTGTTTTAAACATTTTGTTTTAAATGTTTTTAAACATTTTTGTCAACATTTTTAAACATTTTTAAATTTTTTTTAAACATTTTGTTTAAATGTTTTGTTAAACATTTTGTTTAATATTTTTTAAACGTTTTTAAATGTTTTTAAACATTTTTTCATTTTTTTGTAAAAAATGTATGTAAAGTTAAAATGTTTATTTACTTTTTTTTATTAAAATTCTATAGTTAAAACATTTATCATTTAATTATAAATCAATTTACAAGTTTTAAATTGCTCACTTCATGCATTTCACATGAACCCTCAACCTCAGTGTCAAATGACTATTATAATTAAAATATATTTTTTAATTTAATAAAAATCTAAAATATAGACTAATTTAGAAAATAATTAAAGGTCAAATATATTTTTTTAAAATGTTCGATTTTAAAAAAGAATCTACGATGAATTCCCTGTCTAAATAAATATCAATCATCATAGTAAATAATATTAATAATAATTAAAAATCATAAAATAGACATAAAATAATTAATTTTAGGTTATTTTAAATAAATAATTGAATGATAATAAATTTTTAAAAAATTAATATGAAATTTAACCATTTTTTCCTAAAAAATTAATATGGAATGGGAGGGGGTATGTAGGGTGTGCACTGAAGTTAGGTGGGGTGGGGGGGGGGGGGTGTATTGTTTTTTAATTTTTATTAATAGATACATGGATGGACACACACACACAAATTAATATATATATATATATTCATGTATATGTATATGTATATATATATATATATATATTATGGATTTTGTATTTTAAAACTAGGTGCACAACCTGAACCAATTTGTCTAGGAACAACCTTGGAAACTTGTGGTAGGAGGTTTGAGTCTCCCTACCAGTAGTTTTCCTGTTATTTTTTTTATATTAGGAGGGATTTTACAGGAAAAACTTCACATGGGAGGGATGGGCCAGCCCGTCCCGCATGCCTGACCATGGAGGCCTGGGCCCGACCCAATGAATTATGGGCCCGAGCCTGGCCCACCCCAAGTTGGGCTTCGTCAGTCTGGGATGCTGGGGATCTTGGGTTGGGATAATCAAGATTTTGGGACAAAATTACATGCTTAACCATAGATATTGGCCATAGATTAAGGTGACATTTTGACATTAGGTGAGTTGGAGTCATTGGTCTAGTTATGTGGAGGGGGTATTCCTTATAGCAGTGACATAGGGCTTCTAATGATGTGATGAGATATAATGGAGGGATACAAGAGCCTCTGGGTGTGTTCATATTATGGGTACATCATCCCACCCCAATACTAGTTGAAATAGGTTAGTAGACCCATAAGGGTAACAATATAGTATCATATATATTGGGAAATTAGTATAGGTGATCTCTTATTTGTCATTTCATATAATATTTGTGCCCATATATTATTGGATCTATTTAGTGGAATACTAGTGGTGACCTGTTGTTTTATGTTTCTTGGTTGTTTTCATTACTACTTATTTTATTTTTAAATGTGGGTACAGTCTTTGTATAGTTACTCATAGACCCCTACTGATAGTCGAAAGTCATTGGTGTATGGAGAGGAGCACCTGAGGTCATGTGAAACCTCTAGATCAGATCCATTTAGGATAACCATGCTAGGGATAATTAAAAAGTGGTATAAACACGGTGTTTTTCTATTATTTAGGGTATGATATATGGAGATATAGGGATGTGTCACAACATGGGATGAAAGTCGTATTAAGTGATTGACCAACATAGGTACAAGATGAATCCCAAGTTACAAGGAATCCAAGATTACTATTATTGGTTTTCATGGTTATAGTTGATTTATTTGACCTATATAATCTTGAAGTTTTTAAGTTATTGATTTATGGTTTTTATCTTGTTTTATAGAGGCAAGAGGTGCATGTCCATGCATCAATCTAGGCATGTAGGATTCACATGAAATGTTTGTGATTGATTATGATTAGTATTTTATATCTATGATGAAGTTCAACTATTTAAAGTTTCAACAAAAACTAATATGTTGTTTCACTATTTAAAGTCTCTATCGTGGGAACTCTCAAATGATATTTAGTTTTGGTTTATTTAGGTGCGGTAGAGTGGATGAACAAGGTCATCTCTCAAAGGAGGAAGTAATTTAAAACAACATATTAAAGGTATTTTGAAAAAAATAAATAAATAAACAAATTAGAAGGATGGTGGGGGGTTTCAATGTTTATAAAATAATAAGAATAAGTATGTTGGAAGAGGATTGTATTTTTTTGTTTTTGGTTTTGAAATGAAATTTGATTAATAAAACACAAATATAAGATGTTTTTTAGAAAATATTTTAAAAGGTGTAATAGATATAACTCTACCTATTCACTTACTTATTAATCATTATCATTTAAATTAATATCCACTCATTTATGATCCCCTAATTTGTTAATTCCCAAAACCTACGAGAAATAACTTTACCACAAAGTTGAAGTGAATTAAACCCTAGGCTAGCTTCGAAACATGAAATCGTAGAACCCTACTTTTATTGAAGTTCTAAGTCTAGATTATGGTCAGTGGTAAATTAGTAAAGATATCCATTATGAAAAATTAGGATTAATTGTGTTTATGGATTATATTTTAACTCTACAAATTTATCCTGTGTGCTTTTGTTTCACTGATTAATATTGCACTCTCAAAATTCACACATCACTAAACCTCACATGTTTTTGTGTCAATTATTCAATTTATTTATTAGTTTATTATAATTTTAAAAATCAATTTATGGATTATATCTTTTTAATTAAATTATCTTAATTAAAAATAAATAAATGAATAAGGTAAGAGGTTGATCGATTAATAAGAAAACTACTCTTCCATGAGCGGTATAGTCATTGTAGAAACGATTTGCATGTGCAAAGGTTTAGAAAGGGTATAACCCAATATAATTTATACTCTTGATTCCAGAACAAATATGATGAGTGAAGAAGAATAAAACAAAGTAAAACATAACATAATATAATAAATAGAATAATAACTAATAATTTTATTACGCAAACACAAATATTACAACATGAACAACAAGAAGAAGACTTCGATGAATGGATCATTACTTCAAGAGCTACCCTTCTTGAAATTCTTGGAGAATTATATTGGAATAACTTATCCTCTACCCTCAACTTCGAAATTCATGTCCTAAACACTCAAAATGAGAAAAACACCAATTTATAGAGTGAAGGAGGGTCTAGGTTTTAAGAGGTTTCAAGTTTGAATGGGAAAATTAGGCCAAATAAATTAAGCCAATTTGCACCACCTATTTGAACACCAAAATGCACGAACTATCTATCCTTAAAGAAGTAATATTTGTGTGAAAATTGGTCCTAAATCTTCTCTCTAAATTTTCATATAATACAAGCATGGATAAAGAAGTTATGGCCCAAATACATAACTGATGTCCAATCTGGAGAGTCCAACCCATCTTTGAATTCATGAACCTTTTACACCAATCCAATGCAAAATTTAGCTCCCATGTTCTGAATTAAAGTTGTATCCCATTAAATAAAGAATACATTTAAAAAAATTTAAGTTTAAATAATTCATATAAAAATATTTTTTTTTCTGAATTACTATAGTGCACTTTAAAGGGTAAAACTGAAATTTTCATCAAATTTTCAAATGAATGATCTAATCCTAAATATTTTAAAAATGAACACATTTCCCACATTGTGAGGAAATTATATCATTTATTATCAATAAAATATTCAATAAAAATTGGTTTTATCAACTCCCCCACACTTACCCTTTTGCGCTCTTGGGAAAAACCTTGTATCATGTAATACAAGAAATTATGACAAGGTATGCATGTTTATATTTATCAATCCATAATGGAAATATAATAAAAATAAGAATCCCATCAAGAGTCAATGTCAATAAACTTCAAAGTAATTGTCTCATAAATTGTGTCAAAACAAAATCCAGTGAGATCAATAACACTAATCAGAACAAAAACAAGTCATGGGTATACTATGCCACTAATTCCCCATATGTGTGGGTGAAAATCATTTCAAGATTTTCTCTCCACCCTTTATCTAGTATATTCAGATCAAGAAAAACAATTATTCTTACTTGGTTTAATTCACTGAACCTATTCTACCTTCCTTTGCAATAATATTTCAATACCCACTCACTTAAGAATTCTAGAAATTCAAACCTTAAGCTCCCGACCAAGATATCCCCATGTGTTGTACATTTCATCACTCCCCTATTTATTAAAATATATATATTTCTGATTTTATTTTTTGATGATTATTTTTATTTTTTGGAGGATGTACAGCTGTTGGATATCAGGTATGCACACATAGGTCAATTCGGTATAGTAATGAAATTGATCGTAAGAGAAATGAATGTATGAAACAACCATTGATATAAGATACATTTTCTTACCTAACTTAGATAAAACTTCGATTGAGAAGGAAAAATTTCACAAGTCATGATTGTGTGAAAAGATGTGTGGAGAAATCAATGGCATACTTTACCATTAACAAAAATCACAAAGAATGATGTCAACATCTAAAAGGTTTTATTATGACACAACCAATCATATCATTGAAAACTTTGATTTTTATAAAAATAAACCCTTGATGATGAAATATTTCTCATTCTTATCATGGCACTAATGAATTTTGAAAACACACATTTTTCATATATTCCATATCTAATGAGCATGTTACATGATATTTTTCTTTTTTTTCTTTTTTTTTGTTTTTTTAATATTTAACATAAAACTTAACAAAAAACACTCAAAAACACACAAATAAAAATCATAAATATCTACCCCAAAATGTTGTCCCCTCCCCCACACTTAAAATATTTTATTTTATTCAATTTTAACCTATGATATTGATGTGCCCGAAAGGTGGTGTTAATTCCTCTAGGAATGACTCAAATTAGGAATTTATAATGTACCGAACCGTACTATCTATAAAGGTGTAGTATAGAAGAAGTGCAGGGTCGTACCCACAAAGGGAAAGGAACGTAATGATGAAAAATCTTAACTAAATGTTGGGTCAATCCAATTTGAGTTTTATTTTATTAAAATAATTGTTCAATTAAAATAAATGAATTTAAAAAGTGAAACAAAAGAGAGAGGAATTATTTTCCAGGGGTGGTTTTGCTAAATAAATTAATTTTAACTTACTCGCAAAATAATCATATTAAATAGACGCACAACCAAAGAGTTTCATTGATAGAAGAAATGTTCATTACCTATAAAAATACCCTAGAATACCAATTAATTGTGCTCATATGAATCAAAATAACTAAATTGAATTTAGTTCAAATTGCTATATGAAGAAGAGTAATTCAATTCAATCTTCATGAATAAATTATCTCAATTATGTTGGGGTTCGTTCATTATTGAAATCATTTGGTCAATGAATCAATGAGGAATAAAATAGGCATGTAGGCGCAACATGATACTATTACATAATATTATCATTATGAGCAAGGATAAATTGAACTATGTTGGTACACACCCCCTTTGACCGATTCCACTCTCTCCTATGGGTTTAGCTAACCATCCTCAGGTGACCGCTAATGATGATTAAACCCAAATCCATAAGAGAGAGATTGAGAATGAAAGAAAGAGACAAGAATAAAGAAAACACAATAATTGTAATTAAAATATAAATCCTTCAATTATTAATCAAATAAAGGAAAGAAAAATATAAACACAACCTATCTACGGTGGAATCCTATGGAAGCTCCTGGTGGTTGTGCTTTCTCCCTCAGGTCCAGAGTGCTCTGGAATCTCTTGGAAGGGTGGAAGAGGGCGGTATTTATAGGTGTTTCTACCAAAACCCATGTACCACGTCGTATTTAAGTTTCAGCATATCATCATCATCATGACATGTACTCGAGCTACACGTCGTGTACTTCATATCTGAGTTTTCCTCCACTGCATTGAATCTGCAGAATCTTCTTACGCAGGTTTGACTCTAGTCACGTCGTGTACTGGAGCTACATGATGTGTACTTGTAGTTCACAACATGTTCCCTCATCACAAATTTTCCAACAAATATCTGTTTCACATGATATGGTCATGATATGTACTTTCAGTACACAATGTGTAGTCATTTTTCTTCAGTTTCCAACTCTGATTCTCTCTCCAACATCCGGCGTCACGTAACTTCTGTTCGCTCGTAGCGCGAAGTGTCACTTTGTTCCATATTTTCCATGTTTTCCTTATTTTTCTACACAAGTTAATCATACATAAGAATTTGAAAAAAATTAATATCAGGCACATAAATTATATCACAACAATTAATATGAAATTAATTCATATGTAAAGACACATAAAAATATGTATACAAAATAGAGATATAAAATACCCCCATACTCAAATCTTTTCTCTTCTTCGATCAAAACATCAACATCAAATCACTAAGGATCCACACATCAATAAGGAAATTTTCAAATTATGATGCTCATTAAAACAAGTTATAACTAGATATTTTTTAAGAACAAATCCTACCCAAAAAATAATCCACAAAATCATGATTCATTTAAAATGTGAAATTCGAGACATTTATACCTTTTCTCACACAATTTTCAACCTTTCATCAACTCCCATTCCATTTATGATTCACCACATCATAAATTTTTTCACTCATCACTCAAGGTTACAATTTAATGGAGTTATGCTCATACCTCAAGTACATGTTCCTAACCATAGGATTGAATTGAATCTACTTTCTCCACCCAGTAAAGAAAAATATCACATTTAATCATGAGGGATTTGAAATAAGGATCAAATGACTATGTGGATGTGGGTAGGTAGGTAAAATGTTGAAAATAAAGTAAGTCTCAAGGAGGAGGCTAAACTATAATATAAAAATCATGATATTCAAATGACAATCTCAGTGAAATGCTCCGCCAAAAAAATGTAATGCCATCTCACACCCCCCCCAAAGCATAGAGTGAAGGATCAAAGACAAAGTAATCATAATGAAAAATAATCCTCTATTGTTGTTATTATTTTTATTTTTTTATTTTTTATTTTTTTTGAAATTCATGATTGGAATAAACCTCACACCCACCACCTAACCATATATGATAAGAATCATCAGCATGAAAAATGGTGATTTTTGATTCTCCTAATTCACAACCCATTTTTTCATCATTTTTATTCATTTTTTACAATAAGAGAGATATAAAATGGAATATAATGAATGAAAATATGAACCTTCTCCAAAATCCCATGAAAACACCCTAAAATCTCCCCTTAAGATATCACATCCCATATCCACCATAAATAACCCCTCCCCAATACTCATTCAATTGAATATCATGAAAAATATAAAGAGTTGGGTAGGTAAGTAAATAATGGCTTGTAAGATGGATTGATCCTAATAAGGTCATCCATGGATTCTAAGGGCTAAAGGAGGATACATGTACAGGTGGGTATTAGAATAAAAGGGTTCATTAATAAAATGCCCAAATCATTTCAAAAGTGAATTTGTACAGTCATAGCTTTGACAAGATAACAATGAAAGTTCTAGTTGATTTACATGCACCAAGTTTCACTCAAGAAATATGCTAAGAAAATAGGAAATATTTGGTCCATAATCCTATCAAGAATGGGAATAGAATATGAGTTAATTAGGTCATGGCATGGAAATCAATAATCAGTTTACTCAATGAATGCTTCTAGGAATCAACATCGTGAAAAGAAATCATATCAACAATCATTTTCAAGAAATCCCAAATTAAAGTAAGAAATTGGATTCCAAAATTTCCATTTATATCTTTTCATTTATGGACTTCATATTTCAAATTTTCCAACATGTCAAAATATTTATCCTTGATGCTAATGTCTCCTATATTAGTGAGTCCAAGACAAAAAATTCAAGCATTTGTGGGATAATATGATTCAATTCAATTCATGAAACAATTCAATTCATTTTTTTAATATTTTTCTATAAAAAACTAGGAGTTAAATGATATTAACAAGTAGAAATAGTAATTCCATTCCATTTATGTTTCTGAATGATTCTTTTAGGTTCTTTCTGGCCAGATTCGTGACGTGTATTGTGATTATATGATGTGTAATGTTCTAATTTCCAACTCTTTAGTTGCTTCTTGCTTCTTCCTTCTAGGGACCTAAAATGTAAAAATAAATAGTGAAAGTAAAGGCCATATAGAATTTAAAATATTTGGATTAAATAGGTAAAGAGTCCGACCACTAGGAGATTTATTTAAACTAATAAAATAAAATAACAAGAAATCAATTTTAAAATCCAAGTTGCCTTCTGATATTTTCCCTTTTATGGCCATTTATCTCAACCTTTTACCTTTTTTAGCTTATTGGAACATGGTAAAAATCTAACCGTCTTGGATTTAACCACTTATGGATTTTTTGTTCATATGTGGTTTTCTTTTGATTCCTTCTCCATTGGTTCTTCATGACTAGTGGTGGGATGCAATATGTAGGCATATGTGATGAAAATAATAAGAAATCAAAATTTGACCAGATTTTATAGTTTATATGCTCCACCAATGCTTATTCATTCACTTTATCTGGTTCACATGTTTGAATGGATTCTTTAGTCAGAGCCTCATTGTTCTTATCTTCTTCTCAAAATTCTAGGAGGGTATCCCATTCATCTTCAGTCTCAAGAATACCTATGAGGTCGATGGATGTTTTCTCATTGTCCTCTTCATTTAATTTTTATTCTTCCATCATAAATTTACTAGATTGTAATTTTTTAGCCTCCTAATCATCCTTATTTACCACTTATTCTTCCTCTAATTCTATATATTGTATTACATTGACCTCCTCCTCTTCTTCCTCTTCAACCATCCAATCAGAAATTTCCATCATTTTTCTTTCCTCTTCATCATGCAGTTGCAAAAGGATTTCACTTTGTTCTTCTTGTTGTTTTTGTATGCATAGAAGGGATGCCTTAGGTTCTGATACTTCTTCTAAATCTAGAGGATCATATTTTTCAATGTTTCCAACATGCTCCAAGTAATGTTCTTCATTCTCTACCTCTGATTTTTCTTCCTTTTTCATTTCTAGAGTATTGAATTTATCCATCTTTTGATCTTCTTCATCTTCAAACAAATCAATCCCTACATTATATTTTAATGGTAAGTTGCATAATTTGGAATTTAAATTTGAAACAAATGATAAAGGTGAGTAATCAAATATCCATGTTCACTAAGTTAGGATTCATGATCATCCATTCACTTATCCAATACTAGAATGAATTTGGTAAGTAATGTGGAAATCCTGTCATCTGAATTATGCTTCTAAGGTTATTGAGAGGAATGATCTTCTTGAATGTTTTTCTATTGTGGTTTCATTATTTCAATATCTTGAACCTCCTCTGTATCTTTATGTTCATCATATTTAAATAAACCTGTATATGAATTAGAAACCATTGGCATGCAATTTACATGGGAATTAAAATTTGAAATGATTTGAGCATGGTGAGTAGTCAATTCTCCTTGCTTTCTGAGTTCAACCTCATTTTTGTCCATCCTCTTGTCCATCACTTCAATTCACTGATCAAGAAATATGGTTAGTCTTTCATATTGATGTTGATATTGAGCGTGCAACAATTATTAGTCATCATGAGTGTACTGCTTGGACCATCAATTGCTTTGGTAGTCAAGAGCTCCTTCGTTGGGATGATAGTAGGTGTCGTTTGACCATAGGGATTGGAATTCAGCATAATCAATAGAATATGAATCATCCTGACCATCATTCTATTCTTTCGACCCTTCTGAATTTAGTTCTTCCCATGTGATTGGTTGCTCCAGATTTTCAATGTATTCTGATGGTGGTGCAACATAATACTGGGTCATTTGAAAACTCATCTTGCACACCAATATAAACTACCAAAAAGCATAACATACGATGAAAAAATTGACTACAAAATTAATTAACTAAAATCAGTAAACATAAATGGGATAAGAAAAGTATTTGACCAAATAAATTGGTCTCAAGTTGTCTGCAGTTCTTTGCTACTCCCCAACAACGGTGCCAAAATTTGACGTTCTCGAAAGGTGTCGTTAATTCTTCTAGGTGTGACTCAAATTAGAAATTTATAATTTCCCGAACCATACTATCTACAAAGATTTCATATAGAAGAAGTGCGGGGTTGTACCCATAGCGAGTGGGGAACACAATGATGACAACTCTTAACTAAAGGTCGGGTCGGTCCAATTTCAGTTTGATTTTATTAAACTAATTCTTCAATTAAAATAAATTAATTTAAAATGATAAATAAAAGAGAGGGGAATCAGTTTCCAAGGGTGGTTTTTCTAAATAAATTAATTCCACCTTACTCGTAAAATAATCATATTAAATAGAAGTGCAACCAAACAATTTCATTAATAGAATAAATGTTCATCCCCTATCAAACTACCCTATAATCCCAATTCATCATGGTCAGATGAATCAAAATAACTAAAGTGAATTTAGTTCATATTTCTATATGAATAATATTAATTCAATTCAATCATCATGAATAAATTATCTCAATCTTGTTGGGGTTCATTCATTATTGAAATCATTTTTTCAATGAATCAATGATGAATAAAATAGGAATATAGGCACAACATGATACTATCACATAATCTTATCATTTCAAGTAAGGATAAATCAAATTATTATGGTACACACCCCTTTGACCGATTCCTCTCTCCCCTATGGCTTTATCCAACCATCCTTGGGTGATCGCCAATGACGATTAAACCCAAATCCATAGGAGAGTGATTTAGAATGAAAGAAAGAGACAAGAATAAATAAAACACAATAATTGGAATTAAAATATAAATTATTCAATGATTAATAAAAGAAAGGAAAGAAAAACATAAACACAACCTATCTACAATGGAATCCTACAGAAGATCTCAGCGGTCGCGCTTGCTCCCTCAGGTCTAGAGTGCTCTGGAATTTCTTGGAAGGGTGGCCGAGGGAAGTATTTATAGGTGTTTCAGCCAAAACCCATGACCCACGTCACATTTAAGTTTTAGCGTATCTCCGTCATCACGACGTGTACTCGAGCTACACGTTGTGTAATTTAGATCCAAGTTTTCCTCCACCATTTTGAATCCACGGAATCTTCGTACGCTGTTTTGAATCTGGTCATGTCATGTACTAGAGTTACACAATATGTACTTGTAGTTCATATCATTCTCTCTCATCACAACTTGTCCAGCACAGATCTGTTTCATATGATATGTGCATGACGTTTACTTTCAGTACACGACGTGTAATCATTTTTCTTCAGTTTCCAGCTCTGCTTCTCTATCCAACATTCAGTGTTGCATAACTACTCTTCACTCTCAGCATGAAGTGCCACTTTGTTCTACATTTTCCATGTTTTCCTTATTTTTCTGCATAAGTCAATCCTACATAAGAGTTTAAAAAAAATTAATATTAGGCACATAAGTTATAACACAAAAATTAATATGAAATGAATTCATTTGTAGAGACACAAAGAAACATGTATACAAAATAGAGATATCAAAGATGATATGTGAACATGAAATGTATAATTTTAAATTGGACAACTAATATAAAAGTGAAAGGGTTAGGAATAACATGATATTATTAAGTGATGATGAGGTCATGCAGTGTGATGAAATCAACCGCATCAGTTGGAAGTCCCTCAATTTATTGCTTCAAACGTTTCTCGTTGACTATAAAGCTTCTTCCAGTGTCCTCTTGTGTGATCTCTACTACACCATAATGAAAAACATTAGACACAACACAAGGGCCTAACCATCTGGAACACAACTTACCAAGCATCATATTTATTCATGAAATGTAGATTATAACTTTCTATCTTAATGAAACTCCCTTTGTTGGATCATTATTTCATGAGGTGATTTTGATCTTTCCTTGTAGAGCCTTGATTTCTCATATGATGACAATCGAGTCTACTCAAGCTCTTGAATTCACATCTTCTATTGAATTCCAACTTGGTCCAAATCCGTGTTGCATTTCTTTATAGCCCAATAATCCCAATTATCGACCTCCATAGGGAGATGAAAATCTTTCTAAAAAAAATCCAAAATGGAGACATACCGATGAGGGTCTTGTATTTTTTCCTATAATCCCACAACTCATTATCCAACCGCTTTCTCCAATACTTCATATTTGGTTGCACAGTTTTCTCCAAAATTTATTTCAACTCCAAATTTCAAAACTCATTCCAGCCATTTGTTTGGGGGTGGTATACTATTGATGTTTTGTGTTTCACCCCATACTTCCGAAGGAGGGAGGCCAAATCATGATTTTAGAAGTGTATCCCTTGGTCACTTATGATGGCCTTTGGTACTCCAAACCTAAAAAAATACGTGTCTTGATAAAGTCCACTATAACATGATAATTATCAGTCCTGGCGGCCTTATCCTCCACCCAATTACTCATATACTCAACAATAACTAAAATATACAAAAAACCTAATAAAATAAAAAAGGACCCATAAAATCGATTCCCCATACATCAAAAATCTCGCATAATAATATTGGTTATTGGGGAATATCATGTCTCCTATAAATGTTCCCAATGTGTTGGTAATGTGAGCATGACTTACAAAACACATGAGCATCATGGAATAATCTATGCCAATATAATATATAGTCTAAAACTTTTCTAGCTATTTTTTAGGGTCCAAATTGTCCTCCATATGAAAATTTATAGCAAAAATATAGAATAGACTCAAACTCAGTATTAGGAACACACCTCCTAATAACATGATCACTACACATATACCGAAGGTAGGTATCATTCGACACATAAAATATATACTCACACTTTAATTTTTGGACTTGATTTTTCTTTAAATTTTAATGAATTTTAGATGCAACAAGGTATTTAACTAAATCAGCATACCAAGGATGTGTACTTGAGATGGAATAATGTTTCTCATCGAGGAAAGTGTCCTAAAGTGGTACCTGATCCAAGGCTTCAACCTCTAATGTGTGAGTAATCCCACTCATGTAGTACGCCATAAGGTTTTATGAACCCTTCTTCTCATTTATCTCTATATTGAATTATTGAAGAAGAATCATCCATCAGATAATCTTAGGCTTCACATCTGGCTTCTTCAATAGGTACCTCAGAACTGCATGGTTAGAAAAAAAACTACTTTAGAGCCCAATAAATATGAACGAAATTTATCTAAAGAAAATATAATAGAAATAAACTCCTTTTTTATGTTTGTGTATTTTTATTGGGATGAATATAATATCGTCGAAGCATAGGTAATCACATGTGAATGTCCCTCCACCCTCTGTGATAATACTACTCCAACTATGAAGTTTGAAGCATCACACATCAGCTCAAATGGAATGTCCCACCGTGGGGGATATATGATTGGTGGAGTGGTCATACATTGTTTTATCTCACCAAAGGAATTCCTTCAAGAATCATCACACACAAAATTACAATCCTTTTAAAGTAATCATGACTTAGGAAGAGCAGTCTTAATAAAATATTTGATGAAGCGCTGATAAAATCCTTCATGCCCTATGAAAGATCTAACATCACGCACACATGAAAGATAGGGTAGGGATGAAATATTATATACCTTAGATCTATCAACCTATATCCCATGTTTTGGCACTAAATGACCTAAGAAAATACCATGCTCTACCATGAAATGAAACTTTTCAAAGTTTAAGATTAGATTCTTCTCAGTACAAAAATTCAAAACCTTTCCCAAACTAGAGATACAATAATCAAATGAATACCCATACACTATAAAATCATCAATAAATACTTCCATGTACATCTCAATAAAATCAGAAAAAACACTCACCATACATCTATGGAAGGTACCTGGGGTGTTGTAGAGTCCAAATGGTATTCTTAGTTAGGAAAATGTACCAAATGGACAAGTGAATGTTGTATTCTCCTAATCATTTGGAGCTATAGGAACCTGAAAATATCTATAAAATCAATCCAAGAAAAAATAACATGTCTTCCTAGATAGTCCCTCAATAATTTGATTAATAAATGGGAGGGGGAAATGGTCCTTACGATTGGACTGATTTTGTTTCCTATAATCAATACAAACAGACCAACTATTTTGCATCCTCATTGTAACTAACTCCTATTTATCATTTTTAACAATAGTAACACCAATTTTATTAGGCACAACCTGAATAAGACCCACCCACTGAGAATCTGAAATGGGATACATTATACCTACCTCAAGAAATTTTTCAACTTCTTTTTAACAACTTACAGAAGAGTTGGATTCAATCTTCTTTATGGATGCCTCACTGTTTTAGCACCATCCTCCAAAATAATACTATGCATACAAATAGAGGAGGTGATGTATGAATGGAAACATTGAAGGATCTAAAATATACGCACAATGAATATTCATATCAGAATATACATTATCAAATCTGATAATAAAGCATCAAATCCATCAGCATACTCAACTGCCATGTCATAATCAGAGTGAGAATTATCAAAATAAGAATATGAATCCATTTAAAAATCAGATCTAAGATAGTTTTGTGCATTATATCAGGTGTGTAAGTGCTCTTAGAGATTAAACTAGAACCAATACTCATAATCTCCCAAATCATAGGACAATCAAATTTCATGGAATTTTTATTTGGTGGTTCAAAATGGGAGATAACAAAAGCAGAATGGTCCTTTGAGGGGCAATTTATGGAGTCCATAACATTAAATATCACAACTTCATCTCCAAACTCCATGGAAAGTGTACTAATGAATGTTGTTGCACACGCTCTCAAAAGTATTTATTTGTAATTTTACTAAGTGCAACACAGTGGATGACCTTGGTCGTTCTCTCAAGTAGGAAGTGAATTAAACAACCATTAATAGGCTTGCATTATGTAATAAAATAGTTAAAAATAAATGAAAAGAAATAGGGGGGGGGGGTTGTTTTGTGACTTTTTGTATATTAAACTAAACTAAAAAATGAGAACAATCAAGAGAAAATTTCTTTAAAAGCACTTATATAAGAAGACATAGTTGATATAATATTCCCCCTTCATAATTAATTTATCCTTATATCATATTATTATAATTCATTCAATTGTAATCCCCTAACCTTGTCAACCCCCAAACCCTACACAAATTAACACAACCAAAAATATTGAAAAAATGAGCCTTTGGTCAACTTCGGGTTTTCCAATCGTAGCACCCTGCGTTGATTGTGATCCAAAAGACAACTTATGGTCAATGGTAAATTAGGGCAGTATATAATCCCTTTATTTCAGAATTAATTGAGTTGGGTATGATAATTTAACCCTACAATTCTATCCCAAGTTGACTAGATTTTGTGATTGCGGTTTCACTCACACGATTTGCACACGCCTGACAACGTGGTCAAGTGAAAGTTGATCGAGTAACTTAGAAGTTAGAACTAAATTAATTGATCCCAATTTAATAATTACAGTATGTTCATGTATTCAAAATAAATAAATGAAGGGAGTGAATATTAGATCAACTACGAAACAAATCACTCTTCCATGGGCAGAGTTGTCATCGTGGAGACGTTTTGCATAAGCAATGGGTTGATTGGGGAACACCCAATCTCATCTCCAATCTTAGATTACAGCCCAATAAAAAAAATAATAATATTAAAATAGAAGAACACAAAAGATTAATTGAAGAAAAATTTAAGATACAAACATGAAAGAAAAGAAATACAAAGAGGAGGTGGGAGAGGAGAGCCTTCTTGGAAGAGATGTTTTCACAAGGCCTTACTCCTTAAAAGATATTTTAGGGGATCCCAAGATCCACCCTTTTGTAAAAACCTTCCCAAATCCTCAACTAGAACTACTAAATAGTGAAAATATCCTTTAAATAGAGTTTGTGAGGGCTAGGGTTACAAATCTTTTCAAAATGTGAAAGAGAAATTCGGCCAATTATTTTACTCCAAGTTTCACTGCATAGTTGACCTCCAAAACTCATAAATTGGTTGGACTTATAGAATTATTATTTGTTCGTAATCATATCCCCAATCTTCCCTCCAAATTTGGGCCCAATAAAAGTTCATATGAAGAATATACGGCCCAAATGGTGAAGTGATGTCCAATCTGGATAGTTCAGTCCAACTTTTTCTTCAGGGACCATTTACTCCACTCAAAAGCATGATCCAACTCCCATGTCCTCAATATAATTTGTAGCTCATTAATTTAGGAACACAGTTACAAAATTTTAAGTCAAAATAATTTATATAAAAATATTTATTCCCGAAATAATACAGTAAATTTTAAAAAGGTAAAACTGGAATTTCTATCACATTTTCAAATGAATGATCTAATCCCAATTATTCTATAAATTAACATATTTATCACAATGTGAGAAAATTATTTCATTTATTATCAATAAAATATTCAATAAAATTGTGTTTTATCATGTACCCTCATAGAAATTTATGATTGTTTTTTCAGTTTTGAGGAAGGGCCTACCTAAGATAATGGGAGCATGAAAATTTACCTAATCATTCTCCATGTTAAGTAAATAAAAATCTGCTAGAAATATCATGTCTCTTACACGAAAAAGTATATACTTAAGAAATATCATTGGATATGTTGTATCTCTATTTTCCAGTTGCACCACTACTCTGATCGGCTTCAACTCACCAACCTGTAAAGATGATAATACAAAGTGAGGCGTCACATTTATGGAAGCACCTAAATCATATAAAGCATAAAAAAAGTGTAACTCCCCTATGGTGCATGGTATGGTGAATGTACCCAGATTCTTTAACTTTGTTGGCATTTCTAGAGTTGGTTTAATGATTTCTAACACATTTCTTCCAAGATTGATCCTTTCATTTCCCTTGAGACCTCTTCAATTTATACAAAGTTCTTTTAATAATTTGGCATAACTTGGGTTTTTCTTAATGGATTCAAGTAGAGGTATGTTGATCTCAACATGATTAAATATATCCAAAACCTCTTTTTTCATTACCTATTTAGCCATATTATTGGTTTTTACAACTCTGTTTAGAAATGGAAGGGGTTTCAGAGTAACACCATCAATATTTTTCTTAGCTTTGTCTTTATCCTTGGGTTTCTCATCAGTGGTTTTATAATGGGGCTTCTTTGGAGTCAAGATGAATCTCAGTGGAATGGTAGGTACAGATGTATCAGTTGTTTGCTTCCCACTTCTTAATGTGATTTCACTGAGATTCCCCTTGGGTTTTGGATTTGGTTGGGAAGGAATATTTCCACAGTTCTTACTTAACAATTTATGGAGGGCGGTGGCAATCAAGCTTATTTACATCTTCAACTCTCTCAACTCTGAACGTTGGATCTTAATGTAATTATATTGATTAAGAATTTTTTTTTCAAAATTTCATCATTATTAGAATCTACCTTTGGTTGAGAATTATCTTGTTGTTGACTTGTTGATGATTGGGATTCAAATCTCTTTTGGGGTTATTGGAAACCCTATTGGTAAGGTAGAGAATGCTAGTAATTTTGTTAAAAAGGAGGCCTTTGTTATTGTCTAGATCCGTAACTCATGTCAAATTAATCCTTCTACCCTTGGTTTTATATCGGTGCAAATTAATTCTACTTATTCTGGGGATGTGGTTGTTATTGTTACTGATATGGTCTATTAGGGAATACAACAACACAATCCTCTATCTCCTATAATTGGGGGTAATAGTCGGTTGGGTGGTCTGTTTTGATGAAAATTCCAGAAGGTCTTGTAGGAGTGGTTTGGGATGTATTTTGAGACAAATCAATTTACATCACCATAGTGGTAAATTATTCCAACTTGGTATCAATTAAATGACTTTTGAGAGAAGATGGACTTACCTAATGTACTGCCCTGACATGTGGTGTACCTCGATTAGAAAATTGTTGGGAGTTTTATGCCATCTTGTCAATAAATTCATGTGAGGCTACTGGTTTTTTGTACACCAATGATCCTCTAGATATGATATCCACCATTCTCCTCTACATAGGTGTGAGGCCTTAATAGAAGTACTAGATGAGGAGTTTCTCACTGATTTGGCGATGTAGGTAGCTTGTACATAACTTATTGAATCGCTCCTAGTGCTCAAACATTGACTCACCTTGAGCTTGCTTGATCCCTGAGATCTCATTACAAATATAAGTGTTCAATATGTTACATCTTCAAGTTAAAAATATAAATGTTCATGTTACATTTCCTCAAACATGTTTATCATTCCAACATGTTACATATTCAAGTTATAAATAATACATCCAATACTTTGTAGTTCTATCAAGTAAGAATGGGAATGAAGTTAGTTTTATTTGATCTTTAGAGACATTTATTGGTTTAAGGGTTGAGAAAACCACATTAAATTATTTTAATTTTTTTTGGATCCTCACCATATAATCCATGAAACTTTGAAAGTAGGTGAATTAACCTAGATTTCAATTCAAAGTTTGATTTGAGGTTTGGGTATTCAATACAATTTGGTTGATAGTTAATGTCTGGTGCAAACAATTTTTGAATGGTTATATTATGTTCATTGTTATTATTTTTAGCCATTGGTTCTTCTTTTATATTTGAATTATAATTACTTCCAATTTCAATGTTACCAGAATGGGGGAATTCTCCAACTGGTTAAATGTTGAAACTTCCTATAGACTAAGAATGTCAAATTTGGTCCCTAAGGCTGCGCTCAATCTCAAGGTCATGATCTAAGAGATCTTTGGGATTATTTCGTGTCATAAATCAAATAAAAATGAAATGATGAAAAGTGGAAAATAAAAAAAATATAAATGAGAAGTTTGAGTTGATGGTCCAAAAAAAAGAAGAAGAAAATAAAAAGAAGAAGAAAATAAAAATAATCATATTGGGTAAAGAAGGAATAAAGAAGAGAAAAATAAAATAAAATGAAAAATAAAATAAATACCTTAAATTTGTTGAAATAATTACTTTCCTCCCCAAAAATGGTGCTAATTTGAAATGTGATTTCACGGGCACCCTCAAATGATATTCAATTTCAATTTATTTAGGTGCAGCAGAGTGTCTGACCAACGTCGTGTCTCAAAGGAGGAAGTTATTTAAAACAATATATTAAAGGTATTTTGAAAATAAAATAAAATAAAATAAACAAATTTTATGGATGGGGGGTGTTCAATTTTTATAAAATAAGAAGAATAATTATGTTGGAATAAGATTTTTTTGTTTTGTTTTTGAAATGAAATTTGATTAATAAAACACAATGAGAAGATGTTTTTTTAGAAAATATTTTAAAAGGTGTAATTGATATAACTATACCTCTTCACTTAATTATTAATCATTATAATTTAAATTAATATAAACTTATTTATGATGCATTAATTTTTTAATTCCTAAACCCTACGATAAATAACTTTACCAAAATAATAAAGTGAATTAAACCCTAGGCTAGCTTCGAAACATGAAATCATAGAACCCTACTTTGATTGATGTTCTAAGTATGGATTATGGTCATTGGTAAATTAAGGCACATATACATTCTATAAAATGATCAGAGATCCTACAATAGATGCACCCGTAAGGGGCGCTAATCTAGGGTTTCCTCCTCACCGCCGCCTTCCTCCCCATGGCGGTTCAGCTGGAATCTCCTCTTCATTGCCTCAGTCCGACGACTCGTGGCATGCAGTGTCTCTCCTATGGAGGCTTTGTCGAATCTGTGGGCTCGTTCCTCTTGGAGAATCTCTCTGTTTTCTAGCCTTATGCTTCACTCTGCGGCATGGTGAGTTTGAGTTTCCTCTATTGCGGTGAGGGTTGCGCTACGTTTCGGAATCGACTAGGGGGGCGTTGGGCGGATCTGGTCACTGTTTACGGTTTCGAAGGTGGCGATAGGATTTTCCAGGATGGTGGTGGGTCTTCTTCTTCTTCCCTTGTAGGTTCTTCTTCGACGGTCCTGGCAGTAATGGGTTTTGTGTTTGATGATTTGATGTTCGGAATTCGTGAGGTTTTTGTGCGGCGTCGTCATCGTTGGAGGTTCCATGCTCAACCTTCCCGCTTCCTGTGCACAGTTTGGTCTCCGATGAGACTTCTGTTCATCGGGCATCTATGGACGGTTGGTTTTTGGTTGGAGGTGGGGATTAAACCTTGATTCTGGCGACCAGTTAAGGTTATGGTGCATGATTCGGGTTTTGGATCTGGATCTGCTATGGTTTTTCTGCTCTCTGGCTTTTGGGTTCATGGTTTATTTTGGATTGGCTGCTCATAGTTGTTTTTGGATTTTTTGAAGATTGTGGTCGTTCTGGTTGAAGCAGTGTTGTGCATCTACGTATTTTTCGTATTTTGTTCTGGTTGGTCTGTGAGTTTGGATGATTATTACGTGGTTCTTGAATATTTTCCTTGGATGAAAACTTTGATTCCTACCCGATGAGTTTCTCCGCGGGCATGAAAAAACAATATGCAACAGAATGACAATGATGGAATCTGGCTTATTCTCCGGCTATCTGTGACGACGGTGATGGCGGGACGACGATAATGTCGAGGGTAACTTGGATTCTGTGTATTTTGAATTTCGAATTTCGAATTTTGAACTCTGTTTTTGGCTTCTTTGAATATGTAACCCGCACTTATTGTTCCGGTTCCCGCTCACCCATAAAGCGGACTGTTTGAAAATCAAAAAAATAAATTTTCAGTCAGCCATTCTAGAAAATGAGGATGAATTGTGTTTAGGGATTATATTTTAACTCTACAAATTTATCTTGTGTGTTTTTGTTTCACTGATTAAGATTGTGCTCTAGAATTCACACTTCGCTCGACCTTGCGTGTTTTTGTGTCAATTGTTCAATTGGTTTCATAGTTTTTTATAATTTTAAAACTAAATTCATGGATCATATTTTTATAATTATAGTATATTATTGAAAAATAAACAAATGAATAAGGTAATAGGTTGATCGATTACTAAGAAAACTACTCTTCCATGGGTGGTGTAGTCATCATAGAAACGTTTTGCATATGCAAAGGTTTAGAAAGGATATAACCCAATATAATTTATACTCTTGATTCTAGACCAAATAGGATTAGTGAATAAGAATAAAACATAGTAAAATAGAATATAATATGAAAAATAGAATAGGAACTAATATTTTTTTTGCAAACACAAATATTACAACATGAAGAAGAAGAAGAAGACTTTGATGAAGGGATCCTTGCTTCAAGAGATACCCTTATTGAAATTCTTGTAGAATTGGATTTGAACCACTTCTATTCTGGTGTAAAATTCTTAATGCATGTTCCGACCCCTCAAAATTAGAAAAACACCAATTTATAGAGTGGAGGAGAGTCTGTGTTTTAGGAGGTTTCAAGTGTGAATGGGGAAATTCATACAAATGAATTAATCCAAATTTCACCGCCTTTTTGAAAAAAAACGCATGAACCATATGTCCTTATAGAAGGTTTATTTGTGAAAAAATGGGTCCTCAATATTCTCTCCAAATTTGGGCCTAATCTAAGCATGGATGAAGAAGTTATGGCCAAAATACAAAACTAATGTCCAATCTAGCGAGTCCATCCTATCTTTGACTTCATGTACCTTTCACACCAATCCAATTCATGATTTAGCTCCCATGTACTGAATGAATATTTTATCCCATTAATTCAGGAACACATTTACAAAATTTTAAGTTCAAATAATGCATATAAAAATATTTTTGTCTGAATTACTATAGTGCACTTTAAAGGGTAAAACTAAAATTTTCATCAAATTTTCAAACGAATGATCTAATCCCAAATATTTTAAAAATTAACATTTACCACATTTTGAGGAAATTATATCATTTATTATCAATAAAATATTCAATAGAAATTTGTTTTATCAAATCCCCCACACTTACCCTTTTTCACTCCTGGGAAAAACCTTATATCATGTAATACAAAAAACTATGACATGTTTATATTTGTCAATCCAAAGTGGCAATATAAGAAAAGTATGAATCCCATCAAGAGTCAATGTCAATAAATTTCAAATTCATTGTTTCCTAAATTGTTTCAAAACAAAATCTAATGAGATTAATAACACTAATCAGAGCGAAAAAAGTCCTGGATTTACCATGCCACTAATTCCCCACATGTGTGTGTGGAAATCATTTCAAGCCTATATCTCCACCCTTTATCTAGTATATTCAGATCAAGTAAAACAATTATTCTTACCTGGTTTAATTCACTAAACCTGTTCTACATTTTTTTGCAATTAGATTTCAAGACCCACTCACTTAAGCATTCCTAAGAGTCAAACCATAAGCTATCGACCTAGATATCCCCACATGTTGTACATTTCATCACTCTATTTATTAATATATTTTTTTGATTTGATTTTTTGATGATTTTTTTTGGTTTTTTAAGGGTGTACAACTATCAGATATCAGGTACACATGCATAGGTCAATTCGGTACAATAATGAAATTGATCGAAAGAGAAATGAATGTATGAACCAACCATTGATATAAGATAAATTTTCTTACCTAACTTAGATAAAACATCAATTGAGTAGGGAAAATTTCACAAGCCATGTTTGTGTAAAAAATGTGTGGATAAATCAATGAAAAAATTTACCATAAACAAAAATAAAAAATAATAGTGTCAACATCTAAAAGGTTTTATTATGACACAACCAATCATATCATCATTGAATTCAATTTTTATAAAAATTAACCCTTGATGATGAAATATTTCTCATTCTTATCATGGAACCAATGAATTTTGAAAACTTGTATTTTCTATATATTCCATATCTAAATAAACGTGTTACGTGATATTTTTCTTTTGTTTTTGTTTTGTTTTTGTTTTTTTAAGATTTAACATAAAACTTAACAGAAAACACTCAAAAACACACAAATGAAAACCCTAAATATCTACCCCAAAAATTTTTCCCCTCCTCCACACTTAAAATATTGAATTATCCTCAATGTGAACCTATGAAATAATATGTGAATATGAAATGTAGAATTTTAAATAGGACAAATAATATAAAAGTGAAAGGGTTAGGAACAACCTGATATTATCAAGTGATAATGGGGTCATGCAGTGTGATGAAATTGACTGCATTGGTTGGAAGTCCCTCAATGTATTTCTTCAAACATTGACCATTGACTGTAAATATACTTCTAGTGTCATCTTGTGTGATCTCCACCACACCATAAGGAAAAACATTAGATACAACATAAGGTCCTAACCATATGGAACACAACTTACCAGGAATCAACTTCTGTCATGAATTGTAGAGTAAAACTTTCTCTCCTACATGAAACTCCCTTTGTTGGATCATTCTGCCATGAGCTTCTTTTGATCTTTACTTATAGATAATTGAGTTCTCATATGATGATAATCAAATATCATCAAGATCTTGAATTTGTATCTTCTATTGAATTCTACCTTGGGCCAAATCCATGTTTCATTTCGCTATAACCCCATAAGCCTGACGCTTGACCTCCACAGGGATATAACAAGCTTTCCCAAAAACAATCCAAAATGGGGACATATCGATGGGGGTATTTTATGATATCCCATAAGACCACAACACTCATCCAAGCACTTTCTCCAATCCTTAATATTTGGATGCATGGTTTTCTCAAAAATTTGTTTCAACTCACGATTTAAAACCTCAACATGGCCATTTGTTTAGGGGTGGTACGATGCTGATGTTTTGTGTGTCACACTATACTTCTGATGTAGGGATGCCAAATTCTGACTACAGAAGTGTGTCCCTTAGTCACTGATGATGGCGTTTCGTACTCCAAACCTACAAAAAATCTGTGTCTTGACAAAGTCCACTACAACATTAGAATTATCCGTCCTAGTGGCCTTAAAATCCACCAATTTACTCACATAATCAACAACCACTGAAATATATAAATAACCAAATGAACTAAAAAAAGGAGCAATAAAATCGATGTCCCATACATAAAAAATATCATAGAATAATATTGGTTTTTGGGGAATCTCGTGTCTCCTAGAAATGTTCCCAGTGTGTTGGAAACATGGGCATGACTTACAAAACACATGATGTTAATGGAATTAGCTAGGAAAATATAATCCAGAGTCTAAAAATTTTCTAGATATTTGTTGGGGTCCAAAGTGTCCTCCACATGAAAGTGTATGGAAAAAATGTATAATAGACTCAAACTCATGATTAGGAACAAACCTCCTAATAACACGATCACTACGCATACACCAGAGGTAGGGATCATCCCATACATAAAATCTAGACCCAATCTTTAATTTTTGGACTTGATGTTTCTTTAAATTTTTAGGAATTTCAAAGGAAAAAGGTAGTTAACTAAATCATCATACCAAGGATGTGTACCTAAGATGGAATAAAGATGCTCATTAGGGAAAGTGTCCCAAAGTGGTACTTGGTCTAAGGTTCCAGCCTCAAATGTGTGAGTAATTCTACTTATGTGGTCCGCCACAAGGTTTTCTAAACCCTTATTATCCTTTATCTTGATATGGAATTATTTAAGAAGAAGAATCCATCAGATAAGCCTGGGATTCACATCTGGATTCTTTAAGAGGTACCTTAGAGTTTCATGGTCAGAAAAAAACAACTTTAGAGCCTAATAAATATGAACAAAATTTATCTAAAGAAAATATATGTAATGTCTTGGATATTCGGTGTATTATTTTTAAATATTATATGGAATTACTATGAGATCGGGCTTTGTGACGATGTGTGATTCTAAGGCCCAGGGTACCTGGAATAAATATTTGAAATAATTTAAACCTTTAAATAGTACTCATGAGCAGTTTTACTGAAAAAGTGGAATAACTTTTAGATGGGTTCCTGAATCAAAAAATTGAGGGCACTGTTGCATCCAAAATAGCGACTTTATCTTAGGTGAGGCCTAACATCGACCGGTATCGTTCAACTTCAAAAGTTAGTTTTTGGATGTTTTAAAGGAAATGAAATAAATTAATAATTTATTTTATTCTAAATGTTTCCTTAAAGAAAAACCTAATCCTTCACTATTAATACCTTCTTATGAAGAATTTGTAGGGTTAGCTGCATAACCCTACTAATTGACAATTTCCATTGGAGATTTTGAGGAGAACCCATTGGCGGATGAAAACAGAGCGATCGATCGATGCATCTTGGATTTGATGAACCTCACCAACGAACGTGATGTGGCGATCGTTATTCAACTGAATCGAGGTAGGGGTTTTGTTATTTCGATTTGTTTTCCCCCATTCTTCAATTAAATGACAAACACAGATCAAACCATGAATAGGTTGATCTTCGGATCACGCGTTCTTGCGGGAGGGTTATTATTTCCATTTCTTTCAGGAATCTTGATTCTAGGAATTAATTTGTGATGATTATAATTCATTGTTTTTGATTCTCCCTATTTAACCTACTAACGGGAGTAGATCGACACCGTGATGAATGATGGTAGAGGCCCGTTCCTCCTTATAATTATTGAATTTCTTCCCTCCTCTCCCTACGTTCTTCCTGTTCTTCACGGAGTGACGAACAATTGATCGTTACAAGTCTATTTCACAAAGCAATGATCCAAAAATAAATATCGAACATCAAGATGATCCAACAGAGGTGTGATTTCAATGGTGGATAACAAATCGGCTCATATCAAGGAGGATCATTCTTCAAGCGTTCTTTGTGTGGGTGGATCAAAAATTGTTTTTGGGGCTTATTAGAGGCCTGAAAACAATAGAAACAACTTTGCGGCATCAGGGAGATCTAGAATCTAGAGTTTTATGGTGATTGGATGACCGGATTGAAGACCAGAGGAGCACCCGAGGAATGGTTGAGGAAGAACTGCGCATTCTGGAGTTTTCCAAAGGACGCGACATGTTCTCCAGTGAACACGCTGTGTGGGACTGGTGTGGTAGTGACTAGGGATTCTGTGAGACATACGGTGAATAAAACGCCATGCTCCCATGAGGACATTGTGTGTGGGCCACACCCAGTAGCAATTGGAGTTCTGGGCGACAGGAAGCACTAACATGGTGTGTGACCATTTTCACACAACATGTGGGTCCTTACATGGACTCGGCGTATATCTCAAGAGATATGCAGACATGGGGTGGAGTATACAGAATGTACTTCACCACACAGTTAGACTTGGCTAGATACACAGACTAACCCGTGTACTAGCACACGGTCTGTGACACACAGGTTGAAGCCGTGTATGGGCACCGGGCCTGCATACACTGAGTCTTCCCCAGATAATGGAACACGATGTGTCACACTCTTACACACCATTTATGCCTCCTTCTACATGACATGAATTCAACACGGGCCATTGTATATAGGAAATACATGGAGTTAGGGGACACGACGTGTGACCCCTTCTACACGCCATGTACCTCTATACACATGGATTGATTTACTTGTCCATCGTTCCTTAGACAAGTTCTTTTTGGGTTAGTGTCTCCTTTTCTCATTCCTCTAAAGTTCATGTATTATTTCCATCCACAGAAGTATGATCCCTTCAGCAGGACTTTCTGGATAGAGTTAAAATCCCTCCGAGAGGCCCGAAGCGAGATCCACTACCAATCCTTGACCCTCAGTAGATTTAGGTATCGTCGTGAACAATCCTAAAGGATTTTGATCCTCTACTTATTAGGTGAATACGAATGAGTTTTGGTATCCTCCAAGGCCTTGGGAGTGATCCTCATCTGTGTCACGTGATCTTTTCCCACTCAAGAGTGTTTCCTCCTAGAATGAGTGTATCTGTTCTATCTTCATATCTATCAGGGAATCTATATATCTAATGGATTTTTCCTAATGAATAGTACTTCTTGGACGGATGTCATCAAAGCTATTGGACTCATGGAGTGGGTTCTCCCGGATGAGTGCTTTGTAAAATATTCAAATTGAATCCCTAGCGTGGTTATGTAGTCTTTGTAATTTACCTCTAAACTATGGGTATGGGTTTCGAGTATATCAAGATGTGTTTCTCTTGTTATATGTTCAGTAGACATATACTGTATAGAGATGACTATACCTTTACTTTGTGTTTTTCTTTGTGGTTTTTGGGGTCCCCTACTGAGTATTTTTATACTCACCCCTGCACGATATTTTCACGCACATATCATTTCTTGTTCAGACGAGCATCCTTTTGACAGAGTCCAGGGCAGACCAGGACTGGACTGAGAATTCTGAGTTCCTTACAGGATGAGGTGTTCCTACAGCTACAATCAGCAGTCCCAGTACCTAATTTCTTACTTAAATGTTGGAATTTTTAGTTTGAAGACTCTTTATTTTTGGTGGGCTTGTATTCCAGCCCTTTTTACTTTCCGCACTTTACTTTCCATTGTAATCTTTTGGTTGGGTTTAGTTGAATGCATGCATTTTGTTCCTTTTTGGGTTTTTTTACATTACAAAATTTGTGGGTTTAGAGAGGTGTTCATGTGTACAGGTACCTAGGTAATGCCTCCTATGTAAGTGATATACCTAATCGGTGCTAGTCACCAGCCCCTGGTCTATTGGAGGCAGGCTAGGGGAGTCGCGGAACGAGCCCCACTGGGAAGGGTCATGACAGAGTGGTATCATAGGTGGTTGGTTCTACCTTAGGACCATGATTCTGTGAGATTGGTTTGGGGAAATAGTATTAAGTGATTCGAGTTCAGCTTTTAGGCCAGAGACCCTGGTGTTGGTGCGAGCGGCTGACATATCCATATACTAGGAATCAGATAACCTTATTTTCAACTTGGTACATGAAAAAAATAGTTGCAGGGAAATAAAAGAATGGTACATGCATCATATAGGAATGAGTTATGTTTTCCATGTACTTTGTGTCAGCTATCCAGATATACTCCTTGACCATGGTACATCTTGTTTCTTTACAAGATGCCTTCGCGATGCATACCCTCTAGTATTCAGTAGCTCAATCATGAGGACGACCCCCTCAGTGATGAGGATTTGATAAAAGGACCAATTCCCCAAGCGTTACCTCTAGGTGGTGCAACTGTTATACCACCACCAGTGGAGCAACGCGTGGTACCTGTAGTACCAAAAGACAAGGATCATAGGTTGAGCGTGCTCCATGAGTTTCAGAGATAGAGACCCCTCTAGTTTCGAGTTGAACCTGAACATAAGGAGGCTGAGGACTAGCTTGAGGTGGTGACCAGAGTTTTCCGTATAGTGAGGACATCGGCAGACCAGATGGTGATCCTAGGATAGATCCTTTTTCAGGGTTCGACTGGACGATGGTGGAGTTTGACCATACAGACTCACGATGAGGATACTATTTCATAGAGGGAGTTTGAGCAACTCTTTAGAGAGGTGTTCTCTCTAGTTAAGATGAGAGAAGTACATATCTAGGATCTCCTTCAGCTCTAGTAGGGCAGTTTATTGGTGGCTGACTATTCATCGAGGTTCACCAACCTCACTAAGTTCTCGATGGATATGGTCAGGGATCAGTACTTCAGAGATCGAACCTTAGAGTGAGGTCTATGATAGAAAATACGATCTATTTGTTGTGCCTCTATGCATTTCAACTTATGTTGGAGTGCTCGAGTGAGATTTGGTGGTCAAGAGATTTTTGGCCGAGCAGAGACAACCAGTGGCAGTTAGCAGCAAACAGATTGGTGTAGAGACCTCAGTAGTAGGGAGCCAATGTCAGATATAGGGATCAGGATGTGGGAGACATAATAGGAGGACCTAAGATAGGGTATTTTAAGTCCAAGGCTCTCAGGATGGATCCAATCATCCTAGAGAGAGGTGATGCTACTCATGCGATGGTATAGGACATCTTGTTAGAGACTGTCCAAACCATTGAGTTTCTAATAGGGAGGAGATGGATGGACCACCAAGGTAGAGGCAAATAGTGGAGCAGGAAAACCCACCAGGTGGCGGACATGGTAGAGGAGAAGGGAGAGCTATAGGTGGTGGAAGATGCTTTGATCTACTTTCACCACCACCCCCAGGAGTTCCGCACCAGGCTTAGGGAGATGGGGGACAAGGGCCAAGATAGCTGCATACAGATGAGGTGTATGACCCAGGGACTCTAGGGATGATCCAAGGTATGATCTATGTCTTTTCTACCTTAGATATTGTACTTATAGACACAAGTTCCAGTCATTACTTCCTCTCCACATGTCTTGTGCGAAACCTTGAGATTTCGGTAGATCCATTGAATCAACCCTTATGCTTGGAGACACCTATGAGAGGAGGCTCGATGATCACACATCTTTGCAGAAAGTGTGATATTTCCCTTGGAGGTTAGAGTTTAGGTTGAAACCACTTGGTGGAATCATCGAGGCCTTACGACATCATACTCGGTATGGATTGACTATCTTCAGTCTATGCCCAGATTGACTTCTTTAGGAGAAGAGTGTGGTGTGTCCTCAGTGATGGAAAAATGTTTTCCTTTCTTGGTGAAAAGGAAACCTAGGAAGCACAGAATGGGCTCATGTATAGGAGGGTGCAACTGATCACTCATGATCTGGATAGCCTTACCCTTAGAGCAACAGATGTTGTGAGCTTTCACTTCCTAGTAGTAGTGTCAGAGTATGAGGATGTCTTTCCAGAAGATGTTCTAGGATTACCTCCCCATCAGGAGATTGACTTCCACATTGACTTTCACCCTGGGATGGTTTCAATATCCTCATTATTGTATTAGATGGACCCCACAGTGATTCGTGAGATGTGGGTGAAGTTGAAGGATTTGTAGAGAAAGGGATTCATAAGACCCAGTGTTTCACCTTGGGTGGTCCCAGTTCTATTTTCCAAGGAGGATGGGGGTTTGATGTTGTGTGTGGATTTTTGGTGCTTGAATCAGGTAACAGTGAAGAATAAGTATCCACTGTTGAGGATCGATGACCTCTTCGATAAAATAAAAGGGGCACAATGGTTCTTGAAGGTTGAACTTCGATCGGGTTACCACCAATTACAAGTACGAGATGAGGATATACCTAAGACATATTTCAAATGCTGTTACAGTCACTATGAGTACTTTGTGATTCCTTTCAATGTGAAAAATGCCCCCTCACTGTTCATGGGAATTATGAACTAGATCTTTTAGCTGTACTTAGACCAGTTCATAGTTGTCTTCATCGACAAAATCCTTATGTACTCGGTGTTAGAGGAGGAGCACGTGAGACACCTGCATATGGTTCTAGACATACTCCGAGAGCACCATATTTATGGTAAGCTCACTAAGTGCCGATTTTGGATACAGGAGGCCCACTTTCTAGGACATGTTATCTCAGCAGATGGTGTAGTGGTGGACCCAGCCAAGGTCGAGCCAGTGTTAGAATGGGAGCCACCTCGGTGTGTGACTGATGTTATTAATATTTTCATTACTTATTATATACTCCCTTTACTGATTTTATATGAAATGTGCATAATTTGTGTGAAATATTAATGTTTTAATATTAAGTATAATTTTTGAGCATTTTTAGAAGTAGTCCAATTGAGTCAGTTTACTGTTTTAATAATAAAAATCACTATAATGATCCAAATTGTGTGGATATTTCTTTGTAGGATTCTAATTTAAATATAAAACATTTCATTAGAAGGTACCATGAGCCAATTCTCCCATTTGAAGGGTCATATGGTCCTCAAAAACAAGACCAAAGAATCTGTGAAGAAACTGGACTATTCATGAAGATTGATTTAATGGGCTAAATACAGAAGTCCAAATTCAATTATTATCCACCATAGTTCGGGGGACAATTTAAGGAGTCCAGGATAAAAATTTCAAGGCCCAAATCTAAGAACAAGTGGCCCAAATAAAGCTTTGAAATCCAACCCACCATTCTGGCCGAGAAATAAAATCAGTATAGTATTCATGACATATCTCATTATGTAAGCATCCAATAAAGTTGATATTTTTTACTGTGAAATAGGAGATATATATGGACAACTTTGTTGAATAAATCATTCAGTTTTGAAGGAATATTCTTATTGAAAAACTCTTTCACATTTTGGACATCAAAAAGACTGGATTGAAATGGACAGATTAAAATTGTTTAATCATCCGACCATAACTTTGGCTACATATGTCCAAATGACTCCAAATTTTGATAGAGTTAGGAAAACTTTATTATATAGAACTTTGAATAAAAATATTTCTTTATATTCTTCTTTCTGAATAGACAAATTGGAGATGAAATTGGAGGGAAATACTGGTAATGCAAACAGTCCACTCCTTGGGCTATAAATACTCTCCCCTTCTCTGCTTGAGAGGGGTTGGTATTTCAGAAGAGAGGAGAACATATTGGAATGAAAAAAGCCTTGAAAAATTCTTGGGAGGACCTGCCATACTCAAGTTTTCACTTGAGAGACCTTTCCTCCTCTCTTTGTTTTCACTTACTTTCGTGTTCTTCGTTTTTGTAATTTTTGTAAGTCTCTTTCTTTGTAATTCTGTTTTAATGAAAGTTACTTCTTCAATATATCTTATTCTTATCCACCTTATGTAGTTTAATATTTATGTTCTTAAAATAGTTTAAATTCAGTTGAATCCAATTCCCTTCTTTTGCTTCCTCATTCAATCTAAAATATATTTTTAATTATCATCATTGTTCGTGTGTGTGTGTTCGACGTACCACTCTTTTCTAATCCCTTTATTTTTCTTCTATTCTTAATTTATCATCATAATTATTATAACCAGAACATTATACACCCAAATGGATGAGTAAATATCTCATTGGTGTGATTCAAAATTTAGGGATGTTAAGTGATTGAGGGTATTTTCTCGATGAGTATTCGTTAATTTAAAATTGTGTATGTTGGACTTAATATGTCATGGATTAATGACATATTTTGTTTAGCATGTGGTTTCCATTGATTATTGGAACCATAAATACACTAACATAAACAAGTAATGATTGATATTAGAATCCTAGTTAAGTTAAGTCTTGGATTAAAGCTTTAACACTTAGGAATTCTAATCGACGTCAACTTGTAAAGTGAGTGTTAATTTAAATGTAATATAAAGCAAAGCTCAAGGATATCACAAGATTAACTCCCTAATAATGAACTCACCATAATAATTATCAATTTATTAAATAAATCATAATCAATTAGTCATTTCAATTAAGCTATGCAAAGAAACCCCCCCAATCAGAATACAATCAACTAAAAACAAACGACTATTTCAAAGTATCATCGCTGAGGATTCGACCCGAGTGCTGCTATACACATTAGCAGAGCACCGGAACTTTGACCGGTCGATAGGCGACAATTGGCTGTGCATTTCAAATGGATCCATTTCCAGGGATGGTGCTTTAAGTAGTTATTAGTTTCTGGTTATTGTAATAAAAACAAAAAAAAAACAAAATTTAAATTTTTTTTGAAAAAAACACAAAGAAAAACCCATCTTCTCATAAAAATCATAAACGAAAAAACAAAAAAAGAAAAACCCATCTTCCTCTTTCTTCCAAAATCTCTCTAAATGCCCCGTAGTCTCCCAAAAAATCACTCGGATTTGTTTGACCCTGAAATTGATAGAACACTTCACTAACTTAGGAGGAACATAAGAGATAATCAACTCATTCAAGAACCAGTCCTCATCCAACTAGTTGAATTAGAAATGGCCAATCCTAGGGAATAAAACCTTAAAGAACTTGCTGCCCCAGATATGAATTAACAACCTCTTGGTATTCAATATCCAAACATAGATGCTGACTTTGAACTCAAATTGGGTTTTATCCATCTTCTCCCTCATTTCCACGGGTTAGCCGGTGAGGATCCACATCTCCACCTTAAAGACTTCCAAGTGGTGTGCTCTACCATGAATCCTTAAGGGGTTTCTGAGGAACAAATCAAACTTCGAGCATTCCCTTTCTCCCTAGATGACACTGCTAAGTCATTACTTTACTACCTACCTCCAGGTTCCATAACCACATGGAATGACATTAAGCGACTTTTCTTAGAAAAATTCTTTCCTACTTCTCGTACTGCTTCTATCTGAAAGGAAATTAGTGGTATACATGAATTACCAAGTGAATCACTCCATGAGTACTGGGAGAGGTTCAAAAATATTGTTGCAACCTTCCCACATCACCAAATTCCTAACCAACTCTTGATCCAATATTTCTATGAGGGGTTATTGGCTATGGAGAGAACTCTCATTGATGCTGCAAGTGGTGGTGCTCTTGTTGATAAAACTCCCATAGCTACAAGAGATCTCATAAGTAACATGGCTAAAAACACACAACAATTCCATACTCGAGCACATGCTCAAGTCAAACAAGCCCAAGATAATCAATCAATTGAGCCGAACAAGATGACCAAGTGGATGAGTGAAATTACAGGTCTTGTGCGACAACTAGCTGTGGATACAAAATCTCCAACCTCATGTTCTCCAAAATCAATGTTTCCTAGACCTGTCAAAAAACTGTGCAATCTGCAACTCTCCATCTCATCCAACTGACACATTTCCACAACTTCAAGAGGATCAATCCGATTCATCTGGACCAATGGAGATCAATGAAGCATATGCTCAGCGGAACACCAACCCTCAAATATCAGGTCAGTTTGTTAGAAACTTCAACCAACCTCACTCTGAGCCCTTCTCTTTTTCCTATAACCAAGGTCTGAGGTATGGTAATCCCATCTCTCATCCCCCTCAATTCCCTACTCAAAACCCAAACCAGTT
The DNA here is from genome assembly GCA_963277665.1 of Viscum album. NCBI lineage: Eukaryota > Viridiplantae > Streptophyta > Magnoliopsida > Santalales > Viscaceae > Viscum > Viscum album. The sequence continues at coordinate 744,181,004 of OY728148.1, forward strand.
TCAATATGGTCAAGGTGTTGGTAACTTCCAACAACCTTATCCTTTTCTTCCTCCACCTCAAAGGAAAAATCTTCCTCCTGGATTCCATTATCCTAGTGAGCCTTCCCAATTCCAAAACCAATACAATCGCTTTCCCAGGAACCAAAATCATGGTAATCCCAATTCGGGACAAGCCTCTTCTTCTAAGCAACCATGGGAAAGTGCAGTGTAAGATCTTGCCTCTTTCACCCGTTCTAGCCTCAAGAACATTGAAACCCAAATTGGTCAACTTGCATCCCGCCTTAGTCAGCAGCATCCATCTAATTCTTCCCAAATTCTAGCTCAACCATTACCCAACCCCAAGGGTCACTACTACAAAACGGGAATTAAAAGAGCTAAAAATGGGCTTTAACAGCACTAAAAAAGTGCTGTAAAGCTCGGCGCTGATAAAGGGTTACTTTATCAGTGCTAAAAAAGCGCTGATAAAACAACCCTTTATCAGCTCTAAACAAGAGCTTATTTAGCACTGATAAATGATTGTTTTATCAGTGATCCTTTAGCGCTGATAAACTTATCTTTTATCAGTACTTCTTTAGCGCTGATAAATGTGTAGTTTATCAGCGCTTTTTTAGTGCTGATAAAAGCATGATTTATCAGCGCTAAAAGAGCGCTGATAAACTTATCTTTTATCATGGCTTCTTTAGCGCTGATAAAGGTGTAGTTTATCAGCGTTGTTTTATCGCTGATAAAAGAACGATTTATCAGCGCTAAAAGAGCGCTGATAAATTCCCTCTCCGCTGCTATGATAAATCTGCAGTAGCACACCCGAACACCTGAAAAAAACAGCATCTCAATAAACCAATTAAAGCAAGTATACCCATACAAAATTAACTCATAAATCATAAGAAAATTATACCAAGTATACCCATACAAAAATTATACCCATACACCATTAACACATAATTTATAAGTTAATCAAGTACTTAAAGAAATCAATTTAGAATTCAGGGGGTTTGGGGGCTGTTCAAGGGTTTGGGGTGGCTGTTCAAGGGTTTGGGGTGGCTGTTCAAGGGTTTGGGGTGGCTGTCCAAGGGGGAGTAGGGGGTGTCCGGGGGGATTTACAGTTCAATAATAAGGCTCCACATGGGTGTGTTTTATCAATACATAAATCTTTGGACTTTTCTCTATCAACTATGCATCATGTTCTCAACCTCAAAGAAGTTATAAGGTTTGTACACACACTGAGGTGCACATACTTGGGGGGGGGATGAATCTCATTAATAAAACCCCAATATTAAACCTGCAATAGGATATTGTAAGTGCATGATCATGCAATATGCACAACCTAGTTGAGAAAGAACTGGAATAAAACTAATAAAAAAATCATCATTGATCCTCAAATCCAGGACCATGATTAAACCCAAATTAATTTTCCAATTGCTGAACTTTTACCAAGCATTTCACAAGGATCGTGTCAACATTATAAAAATATAGTTTGACCAAGTCCTACCCCATCTACATCAAGACACATTGATTCTAAAGTATTAAAGCTTGATCAACCATACCTACTTCATCCAATGTTAGGGTTTCTCTGAGTACATCATAGGAACCACACAAAACATATAATATACCATGGTCTCCCCACTATATACATAATTATAATTGACCTCCAATATGTGAGTTTTATTTATACTCCATCATGGAAATCCACTTATGGGAGTTTTCTCATCCAGGAAATACCCTCAACAGTATCTCAAACCACCCAAATGTGTTCTTCCAATTTCGAGGCATAAGACTTACAAGGATCTCATCCCTATACTATGGGAGTAACCTTATTTAGGGAATAATACTAAGAAGCATATATTCTTTACCATATGGTAGTATTATCATCCAAATAATAATCCCTAGAAGCATATCAACCCTCCAATATGGGTGTATTCTCATTTGAGGCATAATCTATATAATCATCTCAGCCCTCCCCTATGGGATTATTTTCATTTAGTGAATATTCCCGATAAGAATCTCATCCCACTTCTATGGTTGTATTATCATTTGGGGAATAATACCTATATAAATCTCATCCCTCCTCTATGAGAGTATTCTCATTTAAGGAATAAGACCCATAAGAATATCCACCCTCCTAAATGGGAGTATTTTCATCCAGATATAATCCCATAAGTATCATAGACCCAAACACATGATCACCCTAGTATACCAGGCCAACCATGACTTGATATATATGAGGCCCATGATAGATCACATTACATGACCCCCCATTTAAAATATCAATGCAATCCAAATGCATTTGGTCGGATTTCCGTAGGTCAGTTGTTGTTTTCACTTAAAATCTTGTCCATTTTAAACAAAATAGAGACCCTTTGAGTGCTAGCGGCCACACCGTGCCTCAGATTGTGGCGGGGTTGACTCATACACATCACCAAAGACCCTTGGATCGTTCTTATAAAAGATCAATGCAATCCTAATGCGTTTGGTTGGATTTATGTAGGTCAGTTGTTGTTTTCACTTAAAATCTTGTCCATTTTAAACAAAATAGAGACCCCTTGAGTGCTAGCGGCCACACCGTGCCTAGGATTGAGGCGGGGTTGACTCATACAAGTCACCAAGGACCCTTGGATTGTTCTTATAAAAGATCAATGTAATCCTAATGCGTTTGGTCGGATTTTGGTAGGTCAGTTGTTGTTTTCACTTAAAATCTTGTCCATTTTAAACAAAATAGAGACCCTTTGAGTGCTAGCGGCCACACCGTGCCTCAGATTGAGGCGGGGTTTACTCTTACACGTCAACAAGGATCCTTGGATCGTTATTATAAAAGATCAATGCAATCCGAATGCGTTTGGTCGGATTTTCGTAGGTCAGTTGTTTTCACTTAAAATCTTGTCCATTTTAAACAAAATAGATACCCTTTGAGTGCTAGCAGCCACACCGTGCCTCAGATTGAGGACGGGTTGACTTGTACACATCACCAAGGACCCTTGGATCGTTATTATAAAAGATCAATGAAATCTTAATGTGTTTGGTCAGATTTCCATAGGTCAGTTGTTGTTTTCACTTAAAATCTTGTCCATTTTAAACAAAATTGATACCCTTTGAGTGCTAGAGGCCACATCGTGCCTCAGATTGAGGCGAGGTTGACTCATACACGTCACCAAGGACCCTTGGATCGTTCTTATAAAATATGAATGCAATCCGAATGTGATCTACTAATTATTCATTATGAAAAACATAAAGGTACCATTAAATACTTACATTGCCCCAAACACCCATAACACAACCCAACCACAACCTTCATCTCAATGTACTCAATCGATCTAAACACCAAGATGGATTTTACACAAGACTATCTAATTCAAAAATCCGATCATGTCATCAACCGACCACTTAATTTCTATGGTGCTCCCCACTATACGCTTTACCTCACAAACACCACCATCTGATGTTTAACACCTCCATCATCGGGAAATAACCACTAGAACCCCAACTAAAACTCCACAACATACCCAACATGTTTTCTAACTTACCGTGATTAGACATCCATGAGAACACCAACCAATGTTATCATCCATCCTTTCCATCAAAACCACTTGGAATGGATGTGAATCCATCATCTATACATGAATCAAGGACAATTCAACTTTTCCTCAAAGATTGAACCCATTTTCAAAACATAATTAACATTTTAAAACATCAAATAGATGTGGCTTAAAACTCACCACATTTTTTCCTTTTTCCTGGAGGAATTTGAAACATGCACCACATAGATTGTAAAAGCAGTAGAGGATAAATCTCTTTGATCATACAAATCCATGAACCCAAGTTTATCCTTGAGGAAACTGATGAGTGATGTTTGTGAATGCTTTTTGGAACTAGGAACTGACTCACTTGATGAAACACAGGAAATATCTTTAAATGTAGCCTCACTTGTCGAATCATTGGAAAAATTTCCTGTATTGGATGCTCTTAATGTCAGATTTAGCATCCCATCTTGTTCATCAAATGGATTGGTCAACTTCCAATCTATCATGGAGGCTGCCGCACCACCTTTACACGCAAGTAATGATCAGAGGTAGCTTGATTAGAAAAACAATCCTGAGGGCACTGGACATGAAATATCATGCGGTGCCATAATTTCTCAGCAACCTCAATTTACCCCACATGATATAAGGCTATTTCATGATGTCCAAGACATAGAGAGAGGAGAAGAGAAGGTGAAAGTCTCATAGACGAACAACATCAACAATGAACATCCACCACCCTTTCACTATATACATCAAAATCATATCTTTAAGAACATCCGTGTGAATTTTTATCTTACTTCCATCGAGGATGATTCATGTTGGTCAACTTGTTTTAGAAATTGTTTATCTTCATCCGTGCCTTGTACTTGCACCCATTAATTTGAAGGTGAGTATGCGTACACGATAGTTGACCTTCTTAGAGAAGAGTTTTTGGAAGAGTATAAGAGACATGAAGCAATGAAGATTATTAGAGTGTTGGAGAAAATGTGGTTGCTACAAATAATGTGGCAATCGGCTTGTGCAACGCGACCTAAGTTAAAACTTGCAGGTATTGTACTTTATTTTTTTCTGGAGGGTTTCAGTGTAAATGCATTTTGGAATGATCATTTCTATTCATTGTCTTTTAGGTTTTTTTGACAGTCAAGGGGAAAGGGTGGGGTCTGAAGACATTGGAGGATAGTATCTAAAATCTAACCAAATGGCCTCTTTTCCCTTCAATCTCCCCAAACCCCGATCACCATCGGGGTTTAGGGAGCTTGAAGGGAAAATAGGCCATTTCTCCAACATATTCACACACAAAATCACCCTTCGACATATCCTCCAATGTATGCAGACCCCACCCTTTCCCTTCGACTGTTAAAAAAACATTAAAGACAATTAATATAAATGATCATTCCAAAATGCATTTAAACTGAAACCCTCAAAAAAAAAAAAATAAAGTACAATACCTGCAAGTTGTAACTTAGGCCACGTTGCATAAGCCGATTTCCACATTATTTGTAGCAACCACATTTGCTCCAACACTCTAACGATCTTCATTGCTTCATGTCTCTTATACTCTTCCATAAACTCTTCTCTAATAAGGTCAACTATCATACAAGTCACCAAGTACCCTTGGATCGTTCTTATAAAAGATCAATGTAATCCGAATGCGTTTGGTCAGATTTCCGTAGGTCAGTTGTTGTTTTCACTTAAAATCTTGTCCATTTTAAACAAAATAGAGACCCTTTGAGTGCTAGAGGCCACACCGTGCCTTGGATTGAGGCAGGGTTGACTCGTACATGTCACCAAGGACCCTTGGATCATTTTTATAAAATATCAATGCAATCCGAATTCATTTGGTAGGATTTCCATAGGTCAGTTGTTGTTTTCACTTAAAATCTTGTCCATTTTAAACAAAATAGAGACCCTTTGAGTGGTAGCGGCCACACTGTGCCTCAGATTGAGGCGGGGTTGACTCGTACACGTCACCAAGGACCCTTGGATTGTTCTTATAAAAGATCAATGCAATCCGAATGCATTTGGTTGTATTTCCGTAGGTTAGTTGTTGTTTTCACTTAAAATCTTGTCCATTTTAAACAAAATAGAGACCCTTTGAGTGCTAGCGGCCACACCGTGCCTTGAATTGAGGTGGGGTTGACTCGTACATGTCACCAAAGACCCTTGGATCGTTCTTATCAAATATCAATGCAATACAAATGCGTTTGTTCAGATTTCTGTAGGTCAGTTGTTGTTTTCACTTAAAATCTTGTCCATTTTAAACAAAATAGAGACCCTTTGAGTGGTTCAACATTCTTGCATGTTGCTGGTTCATATCATCTGTTAAAATGGGAAAATGACTCATTAGAGAAAGGCTATTTTATTTAACAACAATAAAAATTTTCCTATGAACATTTACATACAACGATGTTTCATCTTTTGATCCCCTTAACCCCTCTCAAAAATGACCACAAATTGTACATATCCCCAAGTCAGATCTTCATTGTATTTGTGTATAATCTTCCATCAGGTATGCGAACCCCTCGTTTCTGAACACATCTATATCATCTTGTGAATATGAGGCTTTTCGGCAGTCATAGTAGTACTACAAAATAAAAAAATAAAGAATTAATAAATAACTTAAATGAACTAGTAGTTGTTTTTAAAAATACCTCTTTAGGGATGATAGTTTGATGATGAAAAATGATATCTTTCATAAATTTACAAACATAATAACCGCAATAATTATTGTTTGTTTGTTTTGGACACTGAAAAAAATTGATCATTAGGAGAATAAGTAACTTGTGTTGAGATGTGTTTGGATAGTGAAATTTTATTATATATACCCTGATATTTGTCCAGACTTAGTACTTTCTCGCCTCCTTATACTTAGCCCCTAGCCTCATTAATTTTTTTAGATGATAATGATACATCTCCCTATCATTAAAAGATAATATAAATTATATTACTTGATGTTTATACCTAAAACGTATGATATAGTGTCTTACAGATTCACAAACTCCATCATGTGTGGTTGGTTTGATGGATATCCTTACTTTGAATCTAGAAAATAAATCTTCTGAGTATCCAAGTTCACCGCAATTAGCAACCAAAGTTTCCTAAAAACACAAGAAGGAATAAGTAATAAAATAAGTGAAAATATAATTGATATGATTTAATCGTAGATTATTACCCCTGCATGGTTGGTATTATGAAAAGTCTGACATCTGTAATCTTGCATTCAAATGTTTTCAGCAAGCTGTTCACTATTTCATCCCTTTTTGATGGATCTATTTTTGTTAGGTGTGTTGATGTGATATGAGGACTAACCAGTCCAAATCTTGGCTCATGGGAAAATTCCTTCAATTGTTTTTCATAAATGCGTTTGTCAATAATATAAAATTCATTTAGTCATAATTTTCATGCTAGATCAGCTTTTGGAAAATCAATTCATGGAAACATACCTCATATATACATTTACAACTGTGACGCCTAGCCAACCGTTTGCAAGGATTTCATTTACATTTTCAGCAGCAACGAAATCTTGACTTTCCTCTCCGTATATATTCTCTTCAAAACCACTATATGACTATTACCATATTTTAGCTTCGTATCCACATGAGTCTTCAATGGTAGTAAATGTGGAAAGAGAACAGGTGGTGTTATTGTGATTTTAGTAGCTCCTTGGGATTGGTTGCTCGATCCTTTAGATGGTTTTGAGCCGACGTTTTTGACCCCCTTCCCTTTCTCCGTCTATAACAACAATGATTGGTTCATACCCTTTTTTCATTAATTGTTAAGGGTTTATCTTGAAAAGAAAAGGAAATAAATACCTCTTTGTCCGCATGTACTCTTAAAAGTTGTGACGGCCATGCAATGAATGTCCCAATAGCCTTTCCGACCGTATGAATATCATCGTCATGAAGGGGAATAGGTAGCTCTGCCTTTGGCTCATGAGCTACAATAATCATCACTTTCAGATGATGTTTCAGAAGTGGTCTATTATGCAGTGTGTCATCTGGGATATTGAACACTTTAGCCCCCGCTATAAGGTGATAGGTGGGTGTTGACAGATATAAATCACAATCATTATCACCCTGTAGAATATGAGTACAGAAAAATTATTAGTGTTTGTCTGATTCATATTTCAAGGGAACAATTATTAGAATATTGATTACCACGGCTAAGATTGTTCTTTGAGGAAAATGGCTCGCCTCAAAGCTGGTGGGGGGTGGGGTGGGATGTTCATGCGGTGGTTGTTCTTGAGTTGTGGCTTCCCTTTGCTTCCCACCCATAAAAGTTTCTAGAAACTCTCCCTTCCATTACAACTGTTCTTCAAGGGTTGCTATTTTTTCGCTCATTTGTTCCAATTTTTCATCTGTATCATCCATTTTTTTCTTCTTCTCAAAATATACTCGGGGTGTCACCCCAAACCCTGCACCTCTGACATGACCGTATTTTTCTGGCTGCTTCAAAGCCGTCGATAATAGGTCTATATCAGCTACAGGAGTAGCTGATTCCTGTGAGTGTCGGATATAGGAAAATAACTAATTATTTTTATGTAATGGAAATTTTAAACAAATTATTTTATCGTCATTTCATACTTACACATATTTCCCACACTTTTTGTGTGTTCTTATAACGACCCATACTTTACATACATTGTTAATACTTCAAAATTGAAGCACACTTATTACAACATATGACAAAACCACAAAGGACCGTATAGGTATAGTGTCTTTAGAAACTGGGAAACATAAACAACTGGTTCATAAATCTTCTACAGTGTCTCCCATTTATTTCATCATATCTAGGGTCCCTTTTAGCATATTCTACTTAATATCCATCTTCCTGACCTGGGGAAAAGAAAACATAAAAGGGTGAGCTCAAATGCTTAGCAAGGGCAAATAAAGGAAATAAAAATCATATCATATCTTTTTGAAAATCATAACCTGCAAAAGAGATCATAATATCTTAACATGGAATAAATCATAGAAGTGAAAATGAGATCACCATAATCATAACATGAAACTTGAAACTTTGTGGCATGCCCACATAATCATGGAAAATCATTTCTTGTTAGTCATGACTCATTGCCAAGACTATCTTAGTGGACAAAGTCCCTTTCTGAATCAAGTAACCCTCGTTTCAGTCCTGTTTCACTGAACCAGTACAAACTACCGTTCCAGCCCTGTCTATCTCATGAGATATAAAATCTTTACCCAATGCATTGGAGGGAGATATAGGTCCCACCCATCTTATAATGAATCCTTTCTTATGTGTGACACATAATCATAAAACATACATCATCGCATAACACATGTAACAAAAATGGGACTCTTGAAACATCATGACATCATAAATCAATTCATATAAGATAATGGAATTCATAAAAATAATTCCATCACAACATGATCAAATCAATGTAATAATAGGGATAAAAACAGAACCCTTTATTATCTTAGATGGAAAATAATTTTGATAAAACACTTGAACTTCATTCTTGAGGAAAATATCCTTTCTTCTTAAAAAACATTTTTCCTTTCATAACATGTCATACAACTTTAAAATAAAAGAAGTTGATTAAAAATAAACTTGAAAACTTGTAAAGGAAGCTTCTTGGAAATAATGTTTTAAAAATCCATTCTTGCCGTATAAGTTAAAAAAACATTCTTCGTACTTTTGTCGGAAAAGTCAAAAAGTACCTCGTACGAAAAACGACAAAAGATTCCTTTCATTTCTTTTACTAAAAACTCACCGAAGGGTAAAAATGGGTTTAAAAAATTGTAGGTGGATGGAAATAATATTACATATTTATGAAACATGGATGTGGATGATAAAATACACCCCAGTAAATACTTACGAATAAACAATCTCGGATAAAAATGAGATTGTGATATTTCCCTTACCTTAGGTCCGATTTGCTTTGTACGTGTCCGAAGCTCCTGTATAATGGTTTAAATAATGTTATTGACTTATTCCAGAATCATACATATTGATATCTTGTTAGTAATATTTCATTGTTACTTGTTACTCGGGTCTTTATTGCCTTTTGTTCTTATGCGTGTTTTTCCGAATAAATTCTTATTCTTCTTTTAAGGTTATAGATACCTTATATAAAGAATGGTATTAGTGTAACATATATCATATTTATTCATTCAATTCATTTATATAATTATTATGTAATGATGATCATGTAGAACGAGTCGCTTCACTTCGTGGAGACGGTATTCCGTACGTACGCACGAGTGATGATATCGTTCCTATGATCGTGGAATTGTATTGGAGTATATGTATATTATTTCAGTATCAATATTAATTTATAATAATCATAAATATTTACTCATTACACCATTATACCCATCCTTGTAAAGTGATGGTGGAAAATAGATTAGACCACGGCGTGGAGACGGTATTCCGTACGTACGCACGCGCGGTGATTTCATTTTTCCGTAGGATGGATAGAAGGTGAATTAGGGTTGTTTCATTTTTATAATAACATATCAGTATGTAAGTAATACTGATGTTATTACTTTATCATGAAACAACTAAAGAAGAAGAAGTTGAAGAAGAAAGAAATTGAAAAGATCGGTAATGGATATTACCTCTTCTTTGGAACGCCTCTTTGAATCCTCCACTTAGGGAACTAATATTGGTCTTTGAAGAAGACCAGGACCTCTAGGATTATTTTAGGGAAGTGGAGAGGAGAAAATGGCAGGGGTTGGCCGAGCTTGAGTGCTCAATTTGGTGTGAGGAGGAGGGGGAGGAGGTGCCCTTTTATAAGGGAGGAGAGGGGCACCTTAGGAATATCTCAAAATATTATTTTATTTTAAAGTCAAAATCGGTTTATAATGGTTCCAAAGGGTCTTATTTCGAAGATAAAGTGGGGAAGGGTCGAAATCCTATAAAACAATAGGATTTAGACAAGTTTAGGATATTATTTTAACCTTATCAATTAGATTTAACTCTAAGTTAATTAATTTATCTTTTACCGTGTCTTTTTGTTTTCTTTCACTATATGGTTAATACACTTACTATAACATGCCAAAAGAACCCCAAATTGTTTATTATTAATATATATATCCTTATCTAAGTCATTTGGCCGAACCTTAGATTTTTAGGAATAAAATAACAATTAATAATATAATATTTGATTTAAAAACTATTTTGTGTCAATTTTGACACTATTTGATATATGATTTTTGTGAAAGTCATAAAAGAATTATATGTTCGAACCAAGTTGATTAAATCAACACTAATATATCATAGTAACCTAGAAAATTAGTGGAATTCATAAAAAGTCTCAAATTACATTTATTTTGGTGTTTATAACATCAATTATGTCAATATTTCATTAATAAGATAATTACTGCATCATCATTGTGTCATAAATAAATTAAATTATTTAATGTCTAAAAATTACAAATAAAATACAATTATGTAGGAAATATTTTTAGCTTTCTAATGAATATTTACAATCGAATTTATCTTATGTATAACCCCATATTAAAAATTATTTACTTATTAAACTTTTATTTTAACTATTTTAACCCTTCTTTAAATAAATTAATAATAAATGTCCTAATCTAATCCAAGTGGGCCTAAATGGTCATATTTTATTCATAAGGTTGTTTTTGGTCGAATTACACTTATCCAATAGAATTAGTACATGTGTTAGGGTAATAGTAATATCATATTTACCCTTAGTTACCCTATTTACTATTAACCGCAGTAAAAAAAGTAAAAAGTTACTATTCACCAAAAAATTATTTTCATCTCATTGAACCACATTTTAGTCCTTGATATTAACCATGTCTCTCGTATTTTCGAAATTCCATTCACAGAAGCGGTAAAATTAAGTTTTATGCAAAATTCAGTTTTTAACCTACCACTTAGTGGTTTCACTATTCATCAAAAATTGAAAGTTTTCAGAAAAATACCAAAATTTCACCCTAGGCTAATTTCGATATTCCAAATCCAAAAATGAAGTCCATTTTGAAAAATAAAATTTATAAAATTTTAAAAAGTGGTTATTACTATTCATAACAGCTAGTTTTAATAATATTTTAATAGCATATCGTTGTTTAGTGAAACTCGGTATTGCGTACGACGCAAGCTATCGAGGAAGGTCGCGATTGCGTGTAAAGTAAGCCAAGCTAGTATGTAGTGAATGATTCCTTTGATGATATATAAAAAACAAAATATTACTCATAAAAATCTCGGGTGTTACATTCTACCCCCCTTAAAAAGAATTTCGCCCTCGAAATTCGTCACTTTGTAACAAACAGATGAGGATACTTCTCCCTCATCATATCCTCAAGCTCCCATGTAGCTTCTTCAAGTTGGTGGTTCCTCCATAAAACTTTCATCAATCGAGTGGTCTTGTTTCGTAGGACTTTTTCGCTACGATCCAGAATCTCTATCGGTTGTTCTTCATAAGAAAGATCTTGCTCCAGCGGTACAACTTCTGAGCTGAGTACATGTGAAGGATCTGGTATGTACTTTCTCAGGAGAGATACATGGAACACATCGTGAACTTGAGAGAGATTCGGTGGAAGCGCCAATCGGTAAGCTACCTTTCCAACATGATCCAGTATTTCGAAAGGACCGATATATCTAGGGCTCAACTTCCCCTTCTTTCCAAATCTCATAACCCTCTTCCAGGGAGATATTCGTAAGAACACTTTATCACCCACTTCAAACACTAGGTCTTTTCTTCGGTTGTCGGCATAACTTTTCTGTCGACTCTGAGCTGCTCTTATGTGTTGTTGAATAGATCTGACCTTTTCTGCCATTTCATCAACGAGATCAGGTCCTAATAGCTTTCTTTCCCCAACTTCATCCCAGCAAGTTGGAGTCCTGCATTTCTTTACATAGAGAGCTTCATAAGGAGCCATCTGAATACTGGAGTGAAAGCTATTATTATAAGAAAATTCCACCAAAGGTAGGTGTTGATCCCAACCTCCTTTGAAATCCATAGAGCAAGCTCTCAACATATCTTCTAGGGTTTGAATTGTTCTCTCAGACTGACCGTCTGTCTGGGGATGATAAGCAGTGCTGAAACTCAACTCTGTATCCAGAGTATGCTGAAGACTTCGCTAGAACTTTGAGGTAAATCTAGGATCCTGATCAGATATAATAGAAAGTGGTACTCCATGCAATCTTACCAATTCCTTTACATATATCCTGGCAAGCTGATCTAGAGAGAAATCCTCTCTAATAGCAATGAAGTGTGCAGTCTTTGTAAGACGATCAACTATGACCCAAATAGCATTATTGCCTTTGGATGTTTTAGGAAGTCCTGTGACAAAGTCCATAGTGATGTTTTCCCATTTCCATTCGGGTATGGGTAATGGTTGTAACATCCCCTTAGACTTTTGTCTCTCAGCTTTAACTTGTTGACAAACCAAGCATCGAGAGACATATTCAGCAACATCTCTTTTCATGCCATCCCACCAGAAGTACTCTTTCAGGTCCCTATACATCTTCGTGCTTCCAGGATGAATAGAGAATGATGAACTATGAGCCTCATCCAGCAGCTCCTTCTTTAATTCGGGGATGGGAGGAACACAAACCCGATTCCTGAACTTTATTATCCCATCACAATCAAGGTTGAATTCAGGAACATTTCTCACCTTCTTTTGTAACTCGACATCTTCTTTCTGTGCCTCTTTAATCTTCACATGTATAGATGGTTGAACATTCATTTGAGAAAGATAAGATTTTTCCCCTTCCATTATAATTCCAAGATCCATCCTTTGTAAATCCATAAATATTGGATCTTTTGTGATCCTCATCATGGATAAACTAGCATGGTCTTGTCGACTTAATGCATCTGCCACCTTGTTTGCTTTCCCAGGGTGGTAATGGATTGAACAGTCGTAATCCTTAATCAGCTCCAACCATCTTCTTTTATGCATATTCAACTCCTTTTGTGTGAAAATATACTTTAAACTTTTATGATCAGTATAAATATCACACCTTTCACCATAAAGGTAATGCCTCCAAATCTTTAATGCAAAGATTACCGCAGCCAACTCCAAATCATGTGTTGGGTAATTTTGCTCATGGATTTTCAACTGTCGTGAGGCATAAGCTATCACCATATCATTTTGCATAAGAACACACCCCAATCCCTTCTTGGATGCATCACTGTAGATCACAAACCTTTCTCCACTACAAGGCAGTGTGAGCACAGGTGCACTGGATAACCTTCTTTTCAACTCCTTGAAATTCTCTTCACATTCCTCTATCCAGACAAACTTAACTCCTTTCCGATTCAACTTGGTGAGTGGATTAGATAATCGTGAAAAATCTTTTACAAAACGTTGATAATATCCAGCCAAACCAAGAAAACTTCGGATCTCAGTTACTGTTGTTGGTCTTGACCATCTTTTGATAACCTCTGTTTTTGCTGGATCCACAGACATCCCCTCTTTTGAGATTATGTGACCCAAAAATGCAACTTTTTGAAGCCAAAATTCACACTTGGTAAATTTGGCATAAAGCTTCTCCTTTCTCAGGGTCTTCAATATAATTCTCAAGTGATATTCATGCTCTTCCTTGCTCTTTGAATAGACAAGAATATCGTCTATAAAGACTACCACAAATTGATCAAGATAGTCTCTAAAGACTCCATTCATTAGATCCATGAAGATAACAGGGGCATTAGTAAGACCAAATGGCATCACTATAAATTCATAGTGTCCATACCTTGTACGGAAAGCCGTATTTGGTATATCCTCCCTTTTGACCCTTAATTGATGATACCCTAAACAAAGATCAATCTTGGAAAAGTATTGAGCTCCGCGTAGTTGGTCAAATAAGTCATCAATGCGTGGGAGAGGATATTTGTTCTTGATAGTGATCTTGTTAAGTTCTCGATAATCAATGCAGAGTCTCATTGATCCATCTTTCTTCTTAACAAATAGAACAGGTGCTCCCCAAGGTGACGCACTAGGGCGTATGAATCCCTTATCAAGATTCTCTTGGAGTTGCTTCTTCAATTCCTGCAACTCAATTGGGGCCATTCTATAAGGTGTCTTTGAAATTGGAAAAGCGCCCGGTACGAGTTCTATTGAAAACTCAACTTCACGATTTGGTGGAAGACCCGGTAATTCCTCCGGAAAGACATCATCAAACTCCCGTACAATGGGCATATTCTTAATCGTGAGTTTCTCACCAACCATTTGAGATAAATAACCTTCATTTAGTGGAATCAATACCCATAAGATGGAAGAAATTTCCACTGGAAGGTTATGTTCATCCTTGCATTGATATACGATCGTAGATTGATCTGGAATATGAAATGTGACTTCCCTTCTTTGGAAATTGATATGAGCTCCATGTAGAGAAAGCCAATCCATGCCAAGAATCACATCAAATTCCACTAAAGGAAGTATCACAAGATTTGCAGGAAGCACTTTCCCACAAACTTCGATCGGAGAAGAATTATAAACTTTTGATGCGACTGTTGTGCCATTAGGTGTTGTCACAGCTAACTCAACATCTAATTTTTGAGGTAATACGGTGATACCCTTAGAAAATTCTTTAGAAATAAAAGAGTGGGTGGATCCAGAATCAAATAAAACATTTGCTACTTTAGAGTGGATGGTAAGTGTACCTTTCACCACTTCGTTATCGTACTCCACATTGCTGATAGAAATTGCATGTGACTTTACTTTGTCTTTAGTCTTAAGATTTTGTTGACGTCGACCATCATCATCAACCCTTGGATTTGGGCATTGATTGGCATAATGCCCCCATCTACTTGCACTTGAAACATTGAAGTGTAGTAGGTTCATTCTGTGTATCCCTTCCTTTGTTTGCATCATTAGACATCTTCTTCCCATTATCGCGGCATTCAAATGCCCAATGACCTTCCTTTCCACATTTAAAACATTTACTTGTCCCTTTAAGACAGCTCCCTCCATGTTTCTTTCCACACTTTGAGCATAAGGAAAAGATCATCTTCTTTTCCGTGTGCTCTTTAGATTTTTCTTTGAATTCCATCTTCCTCTTCTTATCAAACCCATGTGACTGATGGGTTACTCCAATATCCATCTCAACTTTGAGAGAAAATCGAACGATTTCCTCGTAGCTATTGAAGTCCCTTATGGCTAACGCCCTTAGAAGACTTGGTTTTAAGCCACTAAAGAATCGATCGATCTTACTCTCAGGTTGGATAATAATACCAGAAGCGTACCTTGCAAGTCTTGTAAAATTTGCTTCATAGGTACCAACAGATTCATCATCCCTTTGCTTCAGTTCAAGAAACTCTTTCCCCATCTTTGTTCGGAGAATACGAGGGAAGTACTTATTGAAAAATAAGTTCTTGAACTCGTCCCATTCCATAGACTCAATTTCATCCCTTTGACTCGTATTCTTAATAAGATTCCACCATTGATCAGCATCTCCTTCCAAACGATACACTGCTAGGATGACTTTATCATGTTCAGAACATTGAAGAACTGAAAATATATTTTCAGTAGTACTAATCCATTGTTCAGCAACTAATGGATCAGTAGACCCGCTGAAAGAAGGCGGACGCTGCCTCATGAAGGATTCAACAGAATGTTGATTCTTCCTTTGCTCGTTTGGAAGTCCTGCATGATTCATAGCTTGAGAAAGTTGTGTGAGCATGGCTACAAGATTTTTCATTCCAGCTCCCATATCGTTTGGTTTCTCAGGGGGACAATCATTGCATTGCCCATCGCATTTTGCATTAACACGGTTCCTTCGGGTTCCAGCCATTGACTAAAAACAAGAAGAATAGTGTGAGCAACACTAATTATAATAGGAAAACCACATAATTCAAGAATAAAATTTTCATGCTTAAGGTCTTATCCTAGGTTATTCATGGCCATTTCTAAAACACTAAGATTGTGTTCTATTCTTAGACTTATCCTTAGGGTTCTTACTAAGGCTTTCACATCCTAGTTTCCAAAGGTTGACTATACCTTTCCTCTGATAACAACTATAACGACCCATACTTTACATACATTGTTAATACTTCAAAATTGAAGCACACTTATTACAACATATGACAAAACCACAAAGGACCGTATAGGTATAGTGTCTTTAGAAACTGGGAAACATAAACAACTGGTTCATAAATCTTCTACAGTGTCTCCCATTTATTTCATCATATCTAGGGTCCCTTTTAGCATATTCTACTTAATATCCATCTTCCTGACCTGGGGAAAAGAAAACATAAAAGGGTGAGCTCAAATGCTCAGCAAGGGCAAATAAAGGAAATAAAAATCATATCATATCTTTTTGAAAATCATAACCTCCAAAAGAGATCATAATATCTTAACATGGAATAAATCATAGAAGTGAAAATGAGATCACCATAATCATAACATGAAACTTGAAACTTTGTGGCATGCACACATAATCATGGAAAATCATTTCTTGTTAGTCATGACTCATTGCCAAGACTATCTTAGTGGACAAAGTCCCTTTCTGAATCAAGTAACCCTCGTTTCAGTCCTGTTTCACTGAACTGGTACAACCTACCGTTCTAGCCCTGTCTATCTCATGAGATATAAAATCTTTAACCAATGCATTGGAGGGAGATATAGGTCCCACCCATCTTATAATGAATCCTTTCTTATGTGTGCCACATAATCATAAAACATACATCATCGCATAACACATGTAACAAAAATGGGACTCTTGAAACATCATGACATCATAAATCAATTCATATAAGATAATGGAATTCATAAAAATAATTCCATCACAACATGATCAAATCAATGTAATAATAGGGATAAAAACAGAACCCTTTATTATCTTAGATGGAAAATAATTTTGATAAAACACTTGAACTTCATTCTTGAGGAAAATATCCTTTCTTCTTCAAAAACATTTTTCCTTTCATAACATGTCATACAACTTTAAAATAAAAGAAGTTGATTAAAAATAAACTTGAAAACTTGTAAAGGAATCTTCTTGGAAATAATGTTTTAAAAATCCATTCTTGCCGTATAAGTTAAAAAAAACATTCTTCGTACTTTTGTCGGAAAAGTCAAAAAGTACCTCGTACGAAAAACGACAAAAGATTCCTTTCATTTATTTTACTAAAAACTCACCGAAGGGTAAAAATGGGTTTAAACAATTGTAGGTGGATGGAAATAATATTACATATTTATGAAACATGGATGTGGATGATAAAATACACCCCAGTAAATACTTACGAATAAACAATCTTGGATAAAAATGAGATTGTGATATTTCCCTTACCTTAGGTCCGATTTGCTTTGTACGTGTCCGAAGATCCTGTATAATGGTTTAAATAATGTTATTGACTTATTCCAGAATCATACATATTGATATGATATCATATATGGTCATATTCTTAGCTTCTTGTTAGTAATATTTCATTGTTACTTGTTACTCGGGTCTTTATTGCCTTTTGTTCTTATGCGTGTTTTGCCGAATAAATTCTTATTCTTCTTTTAAGGTTATAGATACCTTATATCCAGAATGGTATTAGTGTAACATATATCATATTTATTCATTCAATTAATTTATATAATTATTATGTAATGATGATCATGTAGAACGAGTCGCTTCACATCGTGGAGACGGTATTCCGTACGTACGCACGAGTGATGATATCGTTCCTATGATCATGTAATTGTATTGGAGTATATGTATATTATTTCAGTATCAATATTAATTTATAATAATCATAAATATTTACTCATTACACCATTATACCCATCCTTGTAAAGTGATGGTGGAAAATAGATTACACCACGGCGTGGAGACGGTATTCCGTACGTACGCACGCGCGATGATTTCATTTTTCCGTAGGATGGATAGAAGGTGAATTAGGGTTGTTTCATTTTTATAATAACATATCAGTATGTAAGTAATACTGATGTTATTACTTTATCATGAAACAACTAAAGAAGAAGAAGTTGAAGAAGAAAGAAATTGAAAAGATCGGTAATGGATATTACCTCTTCTTTGGAACGCCTCTTTGAATCCTCCACTTAGGGAACTAATATTGGTCTTTGAAGAAGACCAGGACCTCTAGGATTATTCTAGGGAAGTGGAGAGGAGAAAATGTCAGGGGTTGGCCGAGCTTGAGTGCTCAATTTGGTGTGAGGAGGAGGGGCAGGAGGTGCCCTTTTATAAGGGAGGAGAGGGGCACCTTAGGAATATCTCAAAATATTATTTTATTTTAAAGTCAAAATCGGTTTATAATGGTTCCAAAGGGTCTTATTTCGAAGATAAAGTGGGGAAGGGTCTAAATCCTATAAACCAATAGGATTTAGACAAGTTTAGGATATTATTTTAACCTTATCAATTAGATTTAACTCTAAGTTAATTAATTTATCTTTTACCGTGTCTTTTTGTTTTCTTTCACTATATGGTTAATACACTTACTATAACATACCAAACGAACCCCAAATTGTTTATTATTAATATATATATCCTTATCTAAGTCATTTGGCCGAACCTTATATTTTTAGGAATAAAATAACAATTAATAATATAATATTTGATTTAAAAACTATTTTGTGTCAATTTTGACACTATTTGATATATGATTTTTGTGAAAGTCATAACAGAATTATATGTTCGAACCAAGTTGATTAAATCAACACTAATATATCATAGTAACCTATAAAATTAGTGGAATTCATAAAAAGTCTCAAATTACATTTATTTTGGTGTTTATAACATCAATTATGTCAATATTTCATTAATAAGATAATTACTGCATCATCATTGTGTCATAAATAAATTAAATTATTTAATGTCTAAAAATTACAAATAAAATACAATTATGTAGGAAATATTTTTAGCTTTCTAATGAATATTTACAATAGAATTTATCTTATGTATAACCCCATATTAAAAATTATTTACTTATTAAACTTTTATTTTAACTATTTTAACCCTTCTTTAAATAAATTAATAATAAATGTCCTAATCTAATCCAAGTGGGCATAAATGGTCATATTTTATTCATAAGGTTGTTTTTGGTCGAATTACACTTATCCAATAGAATTAGGACATGTGTTAGGGTAATAGTAATATCATATTTACCCTTATTTACCCTATTTACTATTAACCGCGGTAAAAAAAGTAAAAAGTTACTATTCACCAAAAAATTATTTTCATCTCATTGAACCACATTTTAGTCCTTGATATTAACCGTGTCTCTCGGATTTTTGAAATTTCATTCACAGAAGCGGTAAAATTAAGTTTTATGTAAAATTCAGTTTTTAACCTACCACTTAGTGGTTTCACTATTCATCAAAAATTGAAAGTTTTCAGAAAAATACCAAAATTTCACCCTAGGCTAATTTCGATATTCCGAATCCAAAAATGAAGTCCATTTTTAAAAATAAAATTTATAAAATTTTAAAAAGTTGTTATTACTATTCATAACGGCTAGTTTTAATAATATTTTAATAGCATATCATTGTTTAGTGAAACTCGGTATTGCGTACGACGCAAGCTATCGAGGAAGGTCGCGATTGCGTGAAAAGTAAGCCAAGCTAGTATGTAGTGAAAGATTCCTTTGATTATATATAAAAAACAAAATATTACTCATAAAAATCTCGGGTGTTACAGTTCTCATCGACTAACTTCCCATCTTTGTTCACACGTGCCTCCTCCCATAGCACATGACGTGGGATGGAAGTTCATTTGGTTTTAGACTCATCAATCTACATATAAACATAGAAAAATAATTATGATGTTGCTTATTGGAAACTAACAATATTATTGTAAATTTAAAATACATACCATTTTCTTTTCTAATGAAGCGTACCCCATCCTTGCTTTACGATAGAGATATGTTGGTTTTGAAGCACGTTCCTTATTTTCAGTACAGAGTTTCTGTTTCATAAATGAAATATTGATAATCAAAGTGATGAATACAGGTATCCTCAAACAACGTATTATCACTCACAATGTACCTGAAACTTCTCATCCCCATGACGGCCAATAAATGCATCCCATTCTTCTTGGGATATCAGGTGAGTGTAGACAATGGGTGGGTGCGGGTTTATTTTACCTTTAGAATCTTTGAGGTGACATATTGTTAAAATAGTTCGAAAACCTCGACGAATCTTTCCTACAAGCCTTAGTACATAATCCTTGTGTGAATCGTCTACTATAAATATACTCTACAAGAGATTGAGAAGAGTAAGACATTGTTTCATTATTTTATTTTCTAGTAAATTAAAGAAATAAATTCATAATGTTATCGTAATTTCTTCCCAGATCACAGCCTTCAGCCCAGACACAACATGGTGCCATGAATCTATGTCAATCGGCACGCATTGCCTAGTGACAACTCCAATTTATCTGCTAAACATAGCCTTGTTGGGATTCACATGTTGGCCTTGTGCATTCTATCCGACTTCAAATTTGATGCCTTTGCTTTTCACCTAAAGAATTTTGGCTAACACCATCAAACTACAACACACCTATGATTTATGCGACGCTGGTCCTTCATTCCCGACCATTTCATCGATATCAAAACCATCTATATGTTCATATAGAATGGTATCAACAACATGTGTTGATGGTTGTTGGACCTCAACACTAAGAGAAACAGGAGCCACAACAGCAGGAGGAGAAGCAGCAGCAGGAGGAGTAGCAGGAGCAACTGGAGCCGCAACAGGAGAAACAGCAGTAGCAGCATGAGCTGCAGGAGCAACAGGAGCAGTAGGAGCAACAACAACAGTAGCAGGAGCTGCAGGAGCAGTAGCAGCCGCAACAGCAGCTGCTTGAGAGACATGGTCTGCCTCAAGGTTAGGAGCATCAGAATGTGCAGAGGTCATTATCTGTAAAAGTGGTTGAACAGTTAATTTGGATTACATAAATTCAGTAATGATAAGATAATAACATGAGATAACAAGATCTATATTACAAACAAAATATAACCTATTTACTGAACTCTCTTTTTTTTTTCAAAGGTTGAAGGGATTTGACACCTCTATCGACTATCCAAATCCCTTCATTGTGGTCTCCTCTAACATACAAAACATCATCTGCATTGGGACCGCTCCAAAATGATTACGACGTACCACTAAAAGGATTGTCCTCAACTAAATTTTCATCGGAACCTTCAGTAGTTTTGGATGATAACAGAACAATCGACCACTTTCAGTTTGCGGGATCTAGAAAATAAAAAACTTGTACCGCTTGTGATGACATTATAAACTGTTCTTCTTTGTACCCTTCTTTACTAAAATCAACTTTCACAAGTCCCCATTCATCTATTTTAACACCACTGTTATTATCAATCCATTTGCATTGAAAAATCGACAATTGGAATGTCGTATAATCCAACTCCCATATTAGTTTGATAATTCCAAAGTATGATATATTTGAATAAATTGGATTTCTGTCCTTACTACCAGAAACATGCATCGCTTCAGCCACTAGTGTAACTCCACTATTTTGAATGGTACTATCTTCATCATGTTCATCTGTATAGAATGTATAACCATTAATTACATAACCACTGTAAGATAATACATACACACTTGGTCCAGCGGCTAGCCATCAAAGATGTTCGGAAATTGAATTCGGATTTTCATCCAACTGATTAAAAATATGGTCCTGAAACCATTCTATAAACTGCTGATTATGTGTATCTGATAACCATTTTTCATCCCTCGATGGATTCAACTGCCTAAGAATTTCCTTGTAAGTTTTAATATATGGAGAAACCTCCCAACTGTTATGCAAAACATAAAGATGAGCCTGCTCCCAATCTGTAATACTGATTGTCACAACTTCTCTTCCAGAAATTCCCTCACCCTCAATGCGTCCAGTGTGACGAGATTTCGGGAGACCAATGCTTTCCACATTAGATAGGTATTCAGTACAAAATTCAATGGCTTCCTCAACAATATATCTCTCCACTATACAACCCTCTGGCCGACTTCAATTTTTGACATACCCTTTCAAAATCTTCATATACCGTTCAACAGGATACATCCATCTATAGTGAACAAGGACACAAAGTCGAATCTCTCTCACCAAGTGAATCATCAAATGAACCATCATATCAAAGAATATTAGCATGAAAAACATTTCTAATTCACATAATATGATGACAATTTATTTTTCCATAGCTGGAAATTTCCCCAGGTTTAAAACTTTTCTACATATAGCTTTGAAAAAGAAACAAAGTTTGGTTAACGTATGACGAACATTCTTGGAAAAAATGCAACGTAAAGCTATAGGAATTAGATCTTGCATCAAAACATGGCAATCATGTGATTTCAAACCTTTTAACTTCAAATCATTCATTGACACAATATTCTTCATATTTGATGAGTACCCCTCTGGAACCTTTACATCATTGAAGAAGTTGCAAAACTGATATCTCTCCGCCCTAGAAAGAGCAGCTGGAGGAAGAAACATTCGATTTTCACCCTTCATGGGAGCCAACTCTTCTCGTATTCCCATGTCAACCATGTCCAACCTTACCTTAATTCCATATTTTGTTTTACCAGGGGAATTTAACAATGTTCCAATAACACTATCACATACATTTTTTTCCACATGCATCACATCAAGAAAATCTCTGACGTACAAACAATTCCAGTATGGTAATTCAAAAAAAAACTGATCTCTTTTTCCAACTGATTTTCGTAAGGTTTTTCAAAAATGGTTTACCAAAAATAGTGTTCAGATATTTTACTTTCTCAAACAGCTGATCACCTGTTAGTGGAGACGATGTTGCACATTTTTCTGAACTTCCATTGAATGATGTCATCCAATATCAGTACTTATGACAATGAGGTAGAAATCTACGATGTCCTAGAAACATAGATTTCGATGAATGTTTCAACCTAATTGATTCTGTATCTTCTTCGCACACGAGACACCCTTGAGTTCCTTTAATTCTATAGCCTGAAAATTTTCCATAAGTAGAGAAATCATTTATTGTCCCATACAACATCGCTCTCAATGTGAATTATTCACTTTTATAAGCATCATACAACATTACACCTGAGTCCCACAATAACTTCAAATCCTCGATCAAAGCTGCCAGATAAACATCAATATCGTTACTTGGTTGTTTTGGTCCTGATATAAGCATAGATAACATGATGAATTTCCGCTTCATGCATAACCAGGGTGGCAAGTTATAATTTACCAACATAACATGCCATGTACTATGAGTTCTGGTTTGAAAACCAAAAGGATTCACTCCATTTGTAGATAACACAAGACGAAGGTTTCTCAGATCTTTTCCAAATTCAGGATAATAATGATCAATTTTCTTCCATTGAGGAGAGTCAGCCGAATGACTTAATAACCCATCTTTATTTCTTTTATCTGCATGACACGACAATTGTCTTGTAGTTTCTTTACTTCCATATAGACACCTAAACCTTGGAATGATTAGAAAGTACCATACAACTTTCGTAGGATTGGATTTATCTTTCTTGTATCGAGAATCACCACACTTTGGGCATTCTATAAGTGATTTGTTCTCTTTTCGAAACAATATACAGTCTTTCGGGCAGGAATGTATTCTTTCAGAAATCATTCCCATCGAGCGTAGCATTCATCTAGCTTCATATGTACGGCTTGGGAGCTCATTATCTTCTGAGAGCATTTCATTCAAGAGAGCAAGTAGTTCCGTAAAACTGACATCACTCCATCCATTTCCTGCTTTCAATTTATACAACTTCAGTACAACTGACAATGTTGTATACCTAGTGCAAGCAACATACAATGGCATCTTTGCACAACTCTTTAACTTCTCAAACAATTTTGGGCAATCATGGAGTTCATATTGAATTGTCTTTTTCATTTCATAAATATGATCTTCATCATCATTGACATCTGTAATCACATCCTCCATAAGGTCTTCTTCATTATCCATATTTGTATTCATATCTGACGATCCATAAAACATAGTTTTATCCCATCCAGTAGCTACATTCGCTTTTTCTCCATGTTTATTCCAACATTTATAACTCCGATCTATTCCGTGACATATCGAATGTTCTTCCAACTCCTCTGGAGTAAGTAGTCTAGAATAACAACAATGTAAACACGAACAAAGGATTTGAGAAGGATCCTTTGCGTGATCCTTTGCAAACTTGATGAACTCTTTCACTCCATTCTCATACTCTATTGTTAAACGATTAGCATCCATCCAATCTTTATTCATATCCATCCTATTTGAATATAAAATATTAGTATTTATGGTTCAAGTACACAAAACGAGAATTCCAAATACAGTAGAAGAGAACCACTTCCTTATAAAAACGGAGATTAATAGAGCCTAACCATGAGTATTTATTCATCATGCCTAAATACTCACTGCTGGTGGAAGTGAAACCATTCCTGATGATCATGCCAAGAAGAAATGGAAACCAAAAGGTGGGAGTGAATAAAAATTCCCCAAACAAGATGAAAAAATATGGTATTTGAGAATAGGTTAGTGGATTTCATGTTGGCTAGAAGGAAACCTAATTTATTTCAATGAAAAAGGTTAATTCACAACAAGATACCATCCATTCCATATATTATTTTCATTAATAGGGTTATTTTGTGCTTCAAAATGATCAAAACATGTCTAACCAACTTCAAATGGATAAAATATGAATTCATGAAACACATGAATCCCAAAAAGAAGATATAGTATAGAAACACCCACTTGGAATTTGAATGAGTCTGCTCAAATGAAGAACATCATACATCTCCAACTACATCGATGATTTCTCATATACAATGACACCACTATCTAGATAGTGTCCCTCACCAAGAACATATTTGGGAGATAAAGAATATCTCATATTCCCATAACATAGGGACTTCATATTCTCGTCACCTAAGGCAACCTAGGATTATCACCTAGAGTTGGATGTTTCCTGAATTAAGAGTGGTCATAGGTTTATATCTCGGTAAAGGAACTCACATATTTGAATTTTAGAAGAGGGAACCACCCGATACACTCATCGCGTAGGGGGTGAGCATAGTTTTATAGCCACCATTTCATTTTTATCCATGAAGTTATTCAATTCCCACCAAAACCTTTTCAATTTCATCATTAACAACTATATTCTATGTCACTGGGAAAATAAAAGGAAAACCCATATCAATTAACGATGTCATCTCCCACAATAACCCACTCATTACATCTTTTTAACAATGGAAAGGTTGATGCTTCCCCACTGCACGATTTACCACCTCAACCATCTCACATTTCCCCCAATGGAATCTATCACAACCAAAATAATAAAAAACTTCTCAAACAACCCCACCAAAAAACAATGATGATTTTCAACAATAAAAGTAAACAAGAACCATGTTCTTGAGAAATATAATGAAAATTAGTAAACACATGTGAATCATCCCCTTTACATCATTTTCCATCAAGTATGGTCCATTTTCTTTAATCGGTCAATCCATAATACTCACCTATAGAATAAAATAGAATGTTAAAAAAATGATATAAAAATGGGAGAGGAGAAAAATATTGAAAAAAGATTTGGGAAACATGCCTTAAAGGAGGTCCTGAAAACCGAAGCTTGAAACCGTTGAGGGTGGAAGAGGTCTGGAAAACTGAAGCTCGAGGGTGGCAGAGGTCTGGAAATGCGAACTCAGCGGGCGGAGGAGGTTCGACAATGAGTAGCGAGGGCGGAGGAGGTCAGGCAATGTGATCTCAGCGGGCGGAAGAGGGGAGTCGCAGGGTTCCAGTACCGTGAGAGATTTAGGTCGCAATAAAACGTGGGCACTGTGCGACCGACTTTATAAAAAAATGCACTAAGGTTTTATCAGCGCTAAAAAAGCGCTGATAAAGACTACCTTTATCAGCGCTACAAAAGCGATGATAAATCCTTACTGTATCAGTGCTAAAATTTTAGTGCTGATACAGGGAGTCTTTATCAGGGCTTTTCTAGCGCTGATAAATGGTCTTTTTATCAGCGCTATTTTAGCGCTGATAAAGGTTACCCTGTATCAGCACTAAAATTTTAGCGTTGATAAAGGAGTTCTTTATCAGCGCTTTTCTAGCGCTGATATATGAACACTTTATCAGCACTAGAAAAGCGCTGATAAAGACTCCCTATATCAGCACTAAAATTGTAGCGCTAATATAGAGTTTCTTTATCAGCACTTTTCTAGCGCTGATAAAGAGGCTATATATCAGCGGTAGAAAAGCGCTGATAAAGAAACCCTGTATCAGCGCTACGATTTTAGCACTGATACAGGGTAACCTTTATCAGTGGTTTTTCTTAGCGCTGTTATAAGGGGGCTCTTCCCTTGCCCGTTTTTGTAGTAGCGTTTCAAGAGATGCATGCCTTACACTACACCTCACGTCTCATCCTCAAGCGGCCTTTTCACCTTACTTCACCGTGCACCTTTGAAAATTATGAAGTCATCTATGCGCAAAATAGTAACCAAAATATGATAATGTCAAATAAAATCTCCCCAATAGGCATATTTATTAATGGTTCACACTATGATGTGGCATTGCACCAAGGACCATTGCACCATGGAATTCTTGCGTAATTACCAAGTTGATATGGTGCATCGTGGCGTATGCTATGTTGCACCGTGGTAGTGTGTGTCATTGTGCACGCCATTATAGCATCATAATTTTTTTTCCACCTTTTTTAACTGACTAAACCACCTCTATTAAAATAATTTATTAAAACACCCTTTTTTAAGTCAAGTGATGCCCCTCCTCCCCCCTTACTATTTTCAATGCATTTATTAGGCGCCATGACCAAGGACAACCAACAAGCCTGTCACCTTCTCATTATCCTTGCTATGATATAATTGTAATGATTTATTATTTGACTGACTCATATTCAATTATTAAAAATATATTATTTTTCAAAATATTTTTTACTTAAATTTTAAAAGATTTTTTATATTTTTATTATTAAAAATAATTTTACTATATAACTTGTTGTTTGTAATTATTTAAATGTTCCTATATTCCCTTAGTGTTATAAAAGTTAATATTTCTATGCACCGTGTCCCGCATAATGTGATTTCATGTAGGAGGCCCTTATCACCATTTTCACCATGCACCATAAATAACTATTCCAATAGTGACCCCACAATATAAGAACCATAATTTTTTCATTAATGAAAAATAGAAATTATGTAATTCATATGAAAAACAGATTGAACTAAATAACATATGATATCTCATAGGAGTGTGTACATATATTATTTATATTCCATTTAAGATATTTTTAATGATTTTATATTAACATGTTATTGATTATTGTTTTTTATCTTACAAAAAAATTCATATCACATAAATTCAATTTCTAGATTATTTATTTAATGTTTGTGTATTTTCATTAGGATGGAAAAAAGATGGATGTACAATGTTGTTTGGATTACTAATGTGTTTTATAGGTATTTGTAATATATTTTTTGACATTTTATTCAATAACTATTCGGATGGAAGATTGATTTTATGCCCATGTTTTTATTATTATGAAAGGATTGTTATGAAATTTTTTATTTTTTATCAGTTTCCATTTGTTTCTGAAGCCATCTCTTTATATGGACCTATGCAAGAGCAAATAAATAAAAGAACACAATTTTATTCTATTGATCATAATGATGACGTTGAGAGTGTTAAAAATACGATGGAAGATGAAAGTACCCTAGTATATCAAGAATGTGTTAAAATGAGAAAATATGAGTTTTAATGAGATTATATCATGGGAAATAAATTTATTGATTTAGTAATACTGTGATTGACTATGTAATTATATTTATTAAGTATTTAATAACTAATGATGCACGTATTATAGAAAATGGTTAAATGGAATGAAATATGGTTGAGAAATTTGGATTTTCATCTATTAAGATTCATTATTTTTCCAAATATTGTTGTTTATTCAGGATGGAAAATGAATATTTGAGTAAGTGAAAATAGTGTGGTACATAAAAGTGGAAGAATATTTAATACAAAACTGAATCCCACATACCATAGAATGTGATGTAAAACATCCATTTAATTCCTAGGCTTCAAAAAATTTTTATGTCAGAAATAATGGAAAGGAATATGATATTGAATAAAAATGAAATAAATAAGTATAATGATGAAATAGTACATCCTACAGACTGGTTACCTTGAATGAAATTTGATAAGTTACATCCTAATTTTACTTATGACTAATTAAATGTAAGATTGATATTTTTCAATGATGGTTTCAACCCATTTCACCAAATTCACACTGCACATAATACTTGTACTATTTTCATTCACATTTGAAACTTTTCTACATGGATGTATCTGAAGAAAAATTTTATTATTATGAGTATATTTATATCTGGACCTAGTGATCCTCCAAATGATATTGAAATATACTTAAAACCATTAATATATGTGTTAAAGGATATTTATGTTGTTGGTGTGAGAGCATATGATGCATTCAGGAAGGAGTAATTTATGTTTCAGGTAAATTTATTATAGACGATAAATGATTTCCCAACTTATGAAATGATTTTAGGTTGGTGTACAAATGGTAAATTATCCTGACCTGTATTTATGAAAAATAAACTTTCCCATAGATTAAGGTTTCAAAACACATTTAGCTTCATAGGGAATCAATTCTTTATAATGATGTATTATCCATACATAAAAAATCAAATATAGTTTGATAATGATTTTAAAATAAGTGAAACACCTCAATTTTTTTTGGGAATTATGTTGTTAGAGAACATGTTTTATTGAATTATATTCTTGAAAACATTCAATCAAATATTGGAAAGTGATAGAATGTTAATTTAAATTCTAATTTAAATTAGAGAAATAAAAGTATATTAATTATTTTTATATATTGGTCATCGAATTTATTTCATCACTGTTTGGTTGTAATTAATATTGAGAAATTGTTTTGTTAGATGTTACATACTAATCTTTAAAATATCAAAGCCAAAAAAATACGATTTGCGGTCACATCATGATCTGATGGATTGGGGTATAAGAGAAAGACTTAATCCTAAGATAATTTTTCAAAATAACTAGAAAGTCCCCTTTTCCTGTTATTTGAGGAAAAATGTAGAGAAAAAAAATTTCTTTAGGTATTTGAAATATGAAGGTTCCAGATGGTTATTTAAGTAACATTTCAAAAAGGGTGAATACACAATATATAAAACTAAAATCTATTAAAACCTATGATTACCATGTCTTATTACATGAGTTTATTCCCATTTCTATTCAACATTTACATTTACATAATTTTATAGTTTCTTTGATTAAGTTATGTCATTTTTATCGAGGCCTTTTTTCCAAAAGAACGAGAAGAAGTGTTGTTCAGAAATTATAGATAGATTCAATGATTATTCTTTATACTTGGAGAAAATTTTACCACCATAACATTTAATATGTTTCTTATTTCTTACTGTTCATCTTCAGACATAAGTTATTTTTGGTAGACCTATTTTGAGTAGGTGGAGGTATTTGATATAAATAATTATTTTAACATTGAAATATGATGCGAGAAATAAATATCTTCCCAAAAGCTCTATTGTAATAGGATATTTAGCACAAGGAAGCATGGATTTATGTTTTTAGTAATTGGATGATGTCACTATGAGGTATAGTTGACTAATGAGAACTTATGATGAGAAATATTATCCCATTGACACTATATTTCATTCACTTCCCCAAATAGAAGGGACATTTGGATCATACAAATTGTGTACATTAAGCAGGGAATAATGGGAAATGGTTCGTCATATAGTTTTATTCAACTGAGTTGTGCTTGATGATGATATCAAGTATATAAAATAATAAGTATTCATTTTTTCATTGTGTTGTTTATTTACATCTTCTTACTATTTAAAGCTTTCATATTTATAGAAAAAATTTAAAAATTATAAAAAGGATACATCATCCTCTATCTATTTAGAGGATGCAATAATTTCACATCGAAGAATTTACTTCTTGGTTAAATTAAGAGGTAATAGATTTTTTTTCTCATAACATAATTTCAATTATCTTTTTAATATTCAGTATTAGCATCTTTCAGGTTCTATATTTTACAGTTGATGATATATTAGATGAAATAATAGCATTGTAATTTGGTCCACACAATGTGGTATGTGATTATAAAGAAATTATTTTCAATTACATTAAAATCATTAAAAATAGCTAGGTAATGAAAATATCAATGCAAAATGAAAATGGGACTATAAGCACCACAACTGATTTTTATGTGAGTAAATTTGACCAGACACATTTGTTAGAAAATATATCATTTTATGGTGTTGTTTGAATAATCATTTTATTATATTACTATGCACATGGTCATGTCGAAATGATTAAATACAAGTGGTATGATACAATGAAGTGGCGAGACATGCATATAGAAAAATGTGGATTTAGAGTGATTGATATGAACCATCACCTTCATACTGATGGAAATTATATTATTGAATCACAAGATAGATATGTGTTTTATGTAATTAACCCATTAAAACAACAATTTGGTGACATGTTTTTGATGAAGGCATGGATGATAATGTTGTTGTAGATAAACCTGATGGTATTTATTTGAATGTTTCATTTAATAAAATAGATGAATCAATTTTTAGAATAGATTGTGAACTATAAATTGTCACAGAACCCACATAGTGTTGGAATATTTGTATGTATTTAATAGATATTATTATAATAATGTCTATTTTTCTAAAAAAACACTCATACATGATTTCAAATTAACCATTATTTCTACTCATGTAATTTCATGAGATATGATGTGTTTTTTTAAAATAATGTGTTGATTATGAATTAAAAACATCAAACATTAGACTAAGCACAATACTTTTTCATATGAAATACTAATTTTTTAAAGTTCCCAGAATAAACTTTTTGATGGAAAGTAGTTTTCATATATCTTACTACAAATTTACAGGTCAAGTGAAAAATATTACATCTAAATTCTTTATATATGGGTGGTCATATAAGAATCTAGACCACTGAAGCTAGTGATTTCTGTAGATTAAATAATTAATTAGTTTCTAACATCTAATATACTAACATTCACTTGTTCCCCTTCCATGAATGAACCAAACATCAAAATAAAAAACTCAAAAATATAGTATTCAGATATAGAATACTCAATGAAATATCAAGGATATTACAACCCAATTTATTTCCTTTAGAGAGAACTGCTACAACTATTTAAATCTTTTTTTAAAACTCTTTGGTATAAATTACTGATCCTTATATTGAAGTATCAGATCACCATCATTGTAACAAAATACATCTCAAAAGTTATCCAATGGATTTTTCTTATAGTCTAGGAAAGTGATAGCTCATCCATTTGGTATAGAGCCAATGTGGGTAGAGTATATTTATGTTGTATCATGGTCTGCACATCATAAACTAGTGGGGATGTATCCTTATTTTTTTTTTATTTTCCCCCTATGAATGAAAATTCATATATTTTATAGACTAATAATAAAGATTTTTTGGTGGTGTATAATTGGGTTTTTTACTCACATCTTTTATGGTCATAGAGAATTTTGTGTAGTATTTGTTATTAGGTATCCATCCAAGGGAAAGGGCCCTAGGTTTGGATTCTGAGTAGGTAGAACTAGTCAGAATTAAAGGATATTCCAAGATTATCTCTGAGATATTTTAATAATTTTAATATTTATTAGTTCTTCTTGTATTTCACATGTTTGTATCCACCTCTTATTTGGACCCTTTTGACTAATTATATAGGGATGACATACCTATTCTGTTATAGAAAATGATATATTTATTGAATTTATTTATCCTTATGTTCCTCACTATCATTATTTATATACTTATTCAACTAATATACATATTATTTATTATCATTAATAGATATGGAATATATTACCCACATTATGTTTCATTACCCCACTATTAGTTGGAAACATTTTGCAAACATAGATCCATGCATAAGGACTTTTAGTGTACTTACTATGTTATGATGAATAGGGTTAGAATGTTACACTTTTTTATTGTGAAACCATTGATTCCGTTACCAAAAATCACAAATGTAAATTATTTAATAATGTAAAGACCTTGAATTCTCGAGGATTTTTTTTAAATACATGAGAATTTTACGAGTCCGTGAAAACTAACAACGCTTGATTCTGAGGCCCAGTGTGCCCGGAATCAATTTATGAATTTTTTTTGGGTACGTTCAGTAAACGTACGAGTGAGATTTTAAAAAATCTGAACCGATGCTTGGAATTGAAATCCGAGGGCACCGTTGAACTCACAACGCCGGTATTCGCTTAAGAAGACTTTCACCTCGACCGCAGTTGGTCGAGAATGAAAGTTAGTTTTCGGGTTTTTATGAATAAATTTAATAAAAATAAAGTTGTGGCTTTATTTTTATTCTTGATGGTTAAAACCTACAAGAGGTGGTTGGAGGTGGGTACCACCACACTTTAACCTCCCTTGAGAGGATATAGAGGTGGGGCCCACCTGATGTCTAAACTCCTCTTCTTGTTAAATGTGGTGGGGACCACCCGTGCTTGTAACCCTTGGAACTCCCCATTTAAGGTAAAGAAACTCTTCAACTCCCCTTTAATTAATTTATTCCAACACTTCTTCATTTAATGGTGCAATTCAAATTAAAAGGTTAAAACATAATTTAATTTAAATTGACCATTCCTTAGTTGGGAGAGGGGTTGGAAGAGCTTGGTGAAACTTATTCTCCCAACGAATAACACTACATCCGCCAACGACGAACATCCACATCTTTTGATCTTCAACTGGAACAAGGGTGGAAGTGTCGTCCTTGAAGAATGCCACCGATGACATCCTCAACTTCTTCATTTCCTATGTCAACAAATCGGCGTTCACCTTTCCGCGACATCATCAACAAACAATTAACCCGAGGTAGGGGATTTGAGTTTGAATTTGTTCCCGTTCAACATCGTTCAATCTTGGGTAATGTTTAGCCGATTTTTATCACCATAATGCGGAGGCTGCGGGCCGCACAAACACGACCCGACCCCCCTCCGTTTTTCCTCGCTTGTTGATGATGGAAATAGTGCAACGACGGAGATGCAACGGCACTGCCAGAGGAGTGGGTTGTGGCGGAGCAACGGCGGCCAGCGTCAGGCCGGCTGCGAAAAAAACCGGCGGCGCAGGGTCGTCGGAAGGGCGCGAAGCCATCGCGCTGTGTGGAAGAACAGGCCGTGGAAGTGCCCACGGGCGGCCGCCAGACTGTCGGAGGGGCGCGGCGTCGTTGCGCCGCATAGAGGAAGAAGCCGTGGCCAGGGGGTCCGTGGTGGTGGAGCAGAGGTGGCCAGCCGCCGATGGAGTGGAAGCGGCTGGCCGCTCGGCTAGCCGGGAGTAGCGGGACCTAGTGGGTCCCACGTGACGCTGACCGACACCACGTGGTGCTAGTTATTTATCCACCCAAATGAATAAACCGTTCGAGAATCCAGGGGGCGCATGCCTCCCCCCTGGACTTGGCTAGGGCGGACCCCCATGGGCTGCCGGGCCGGACCCTGTGTGGGCCGGACCCAGTACAGGCCGGACCCAATGTGGGTTGGGCCGCCAGCGTAGGCCGGGCTGCCCGTGTGGGCCGGGCCGCCCCAGGGGGCCGGGCCGCCCCCGGGGGCCAGGCCGCCCCTGTGAGCCGGGCTGCTCTTAGGGGCCGGGCCGCCGCTGCTGGCCGGGCTGCCCTCGGGGGCCGGGCCGCCCTCGTGGGTCGGGCCACCATCGTGGGTTGGGCCGCCCTCACAGGCCAGGCCGCCTGCACGGGCCGGGTCGGATCCGCGGACCAGGTCAGACCCACGGACCGGGTCGGATCCGCAGTCCGAACCCGGATCAGGCCGGGTCGGTCTGACTGGGCCGGACCGGACCCGGACCTGTTTTGGCCTGTTTTCACCTTTTCGCCCATTTTTTCCTGCTTTCTAAGGAACCAAAATCAAGGTAATCCCAATTCGGGAAAAGCCTCTTCTTCTAAGAAACCATGGGAAAGTGCAGTGTAAGATCTTGCCTCCTTCACCCATTCTAGCCTCAAGAACATTGAAACCTAAATTGGTCAACTTGCATCCCGCCTTAGTCAGCAACAACTATCTAATTCTTCCCAACATCCAGCTCAACCATTACCCAACCCCAAGGGTAATGTAAGTGCAATTTCACTTAGATCGGGAAAGAAAATTTCTATGCCTCAAGATAAGTCCTCCAACCCTCCTTTAAATGTTGACCTATAAAATGAAAAGAGAAATAAACTTGGAAAGGCACCTGAATCCATTCCCTCACCTCCTTCTATTCCATATAGGAATCCAATTTCTTTTCCTCAAGCCGTTTCTAAGACAAAGAAGTTATTTGAACATGATCTTGAAATGCTTGACATGTTTAGACGTGTTGAAGTCAACATTCCTCTCTTAGATGCCATAAAACAAATTCCTAAGTATGCCAAGTTTCTCAAGGAGTTGTGTACCCACAAGAGGAAACTTAGGACCTTTGAAAATGTTTCCACCCAGGAGTCTATTCCCATAAAGTGCAAACATCCTGGGACCTTTACGGTTCCATGCCAAATTGGAAGTTCCAACTTTGATGATGCACTCATAGACTTAGGAGCCTCAATTAATGTCATGCCCAAATCCATATTCTCCAACTTTGGTATATGTCCCTTACATCCAATGTGTGTTGTCATCCAGTTATCCAATCGAAGCATAGCCAGTCCTGAGAGAATAATTGAGGATGTCCTTGTTTGTGTGAATGATCTTATCTTCCCTGCTGATTTCTATGTCCTTGACATGGAAGGTGAGACGAACTCTTCTCAATCTCCCCTAATTCTAGGAAGACCATTCCTCATGACTGCGAGAACCAAGATTGATGTCCATTCAGTCATTTTATCCATGGAATTTGGTGACCAACTGGTCAAGTTAAATATTTTTCAATCCATGCGATACCCATCAGATAATGAATCTGCATTCTCTATCCATTCTTCTGAAACTCCCTCTGAGAGTGTGTTGAATCATAATCCATCATGTCCTTCTTGTTCCACTGATAGAGGAGTTTCTAAATATTGTATCCTCATTAACCAAGTCATAAATGGAGAAGTTGATGTTGAAATTACAAATGCAAACTCCATTGATCTAAAGGATCTTGAAAAATCTTTGGAATTTCATCTCACCTGTGACCTCCAATGCTCCAACATGGATGGTAATAAAGAAAATGAACTAGAATTCTCATTTTTTGATTCAAATATGATTATCCAACATTCATCATTTCCTATCCATGATTCTAAAATTTTTGTTATATGTGAGGTGAACCCTGAACCAATGTGTTTATATTTTCCCGATGGTAGTGATGTTTTTGATATTTGTTCCATAATTAATAAAGTGATCACTAGTGAGGTTGAAATTGACCATTCTTTGGCGAACAACATTGAAATAGAGGATATTGAAAATTTTATTCAGTCTTATGACTCCACTGATCCTCATTACTCTACATCGGTAAGTGATGAAATAAATGAGTAAAAAACAATTGGGATCTCATACTGTGGTTTTGTGTTATCTGATCCTTACATAAATGAACCATCATAATTGATCCATCTTCCTGAGTTTCTAAGAATAGAAAACCATCACTTTGTGGATAAAATTATTCCTCATGTTGAAGACCAAAGGGAGGATAGTCATATCCTCTTTCCACATCAATTTAATTATAAGCACCACATCAAGGAAGGGGAGAAATTATCCAATGACCAATCAGGAAACCCAGAGGGGAATTTTTCCTAGAAGAAAACTAAAGTTGAGAAAATACGATGGCCACCGTCAGACTATGGGTAGTACACTGCAACTGTCTAGTTGTAGGCAAATAAATGCAGCGCTTCTTGGGAGACAACCCATGTTTTCTTTTACTTTTGTGAAATTTTAATTTCTTTTTAGTTTTTCATTAGATTAATAATGATTTTTATTTTTCAGGTACCATCCCACAATCCTGGAACCACATCACTTCCACTGGATCCCCAACTTCTACAGTTGACCTACCACTAGATGGAGATGGCGACCCACCAAATCCAAACTAGGGGGAACCTCTTTCTCTTCCTCTCTCTACATCTTTCTTGTTCTTCCTCTCTCTCATTTTTTTACAACTTTCTTTATCAAAACCTTTCTTTTCACTTTCTCTTTTGTGTGGGTGTATCTTTATAAAAAACAAAAAAAAAACACCTAAAAAACTAAAAAAAAAATCACTTAAAAAAAATAATAAAAAAATTATGAGTCAGGCTTACTCACCATCGAGTTTTAAAATTTTTTACAACCATTTTGGGGAGTTAACAGACATGTATTCATATAAAAAATTATGTATTTTCATCATGAATTTGGATAAAGAATTTTGTGTCAAAATTAACAAATTTTGAATGCTCAATTTTTTATTTGGAAAATGCTTTTCCAAAACCGTGAGGAACAACATTTTCTTTCATGGAAAGGCCACCTATGACCATCTTTTCAAAATGTGTGTTTTCACCCCCATTTGTGAGTCTTGAGTTTGTGGACCTTCAAGCTGAATTTCCTACTTTAGTGCACATTAATATGATAGAGGCATTTTTTTGAACCACATGAGAATCACAATATCCAAATAGCCTCCCATTTCCATTACATTAATTCTCCTTTTGAAAGCCCCTTCGAGCCTATGAAAACCTTTTCTTTGATAGCCACATTATAAGCCAAATACCTTTTCCCACCCAATATCAATAAGGATTTTCATTGCATAATTTTTTAAAATTTAAGTGTGGGGGGAGTGGATTTCATTGTTTGGGTACCCTATTATTGATTTTCAACGAGTTATCATCTGCTTGAGGGAAAGAATCCATTTCAGTGTGGGGGAGAGGTTGTCATTCAGTGTGTTTTGGGGAATGTAATGTACTTCCATTTATGTAATTTTGTAAATTTTATTGACAAGTGTTCAAAAAAAAATCATAGATGATGAAAAAAAAATCAAATTTTTTTTTTGAAAAAAATGGGTTTTGTCTTGGGTAGGTCAAAAATCACTCTTCCTCAACCTTTGATCTTGTTATAACTTTTATAATTAGTGTCGTGAGGAGATAAAAAATGGGTTGGGATATGAGTGTGAGATATGTTTCAAGGTCAACTTTCAGAAAAAAAAATTAAAAAAAAGGAAAAGAAAAAAAAATAACACTTGCATTATATTCTTATTGGGAGAAGTTTTGTCTTTTGTAAATATTACATCTTCTCATTACCTTCATATTTACTTCCTCTATTGTTTCTTTCTTCACACAATCATTCCCTTGTAAATATGTGTTTTCATTTCCTTCCATGTTTCATTTCAAAAAAATGTGCATTTCTTTTTCTATGTTGGTGTTTTAACCCTCTTCTTCTCTCTCTTGGACATTATATTCCTATCGTCCCATAGCCACATAAAAAGCCCTTAAAAATACCTCTTGATTCTTGTGCACTTTGGATAGGTATTGTAAGCTCAGATCTCTTTCAAACTCTAAGATTTTCACTTTTGGTTTGTGAAAGAGTGAACCTCCACAAATGAATTTTATCATCTTGTGAGGTGTGAGTTTTGAGTGTCCACATTTTCCATTTCTAAATTTGAGCATGAAAAAATGAATTATTTTTGGAACATTGTTTCTATAACAACTTGTGGTGGAATTCAAAATTGATGAGTGAAATAGTCTAAACCTCCCCTGATTGGAGAAAACAAAATTTTAATATTTGTTGGTGAGTGAAAATGATTTTTTCATGTTTTTATATTTGTTGCAAATGAGGACATGAACAAATTTAATTGTGGGAGAGTTGATTTTATTAATATTTTCATGACTTATTATATACCCCCTTTACTGATTTTATATGAAATGTGCATAATTTGTGTGAAATATTAATGTTTTAATATTAAGTATAATTTTTGAGCATTTTTAGAAGTAGTCCAATTGAGTCAGTTTAATTTTTTAATAATAACTATCACTATACTAATAAAAATTGTGTGATTATTGTTTTTTAGGATTCTTCTTTAAATATAAAACTTTTCATTAGAAGATACCATGAGCCAATTATTCCATTTGAAGGGTCATATGGTCCTCACAAACAAGACCAAAGAATCTATGAAGAAACTAGACTATTCATGAAGATTGATTTACTGGGCTAAATAAAGAAGTCCAAATTCCATTATTCTCCACCATAGTTCGGGTGACAATTTAAGAAGTCCAGGATAAAAATTTCAAGGCCCAACTCTAATAACAAGGGGCCCAAATAAAGATTTGAAATCCAACCCACCATTATGGCTGAGAAATAAAATCAGTATAGTATTAAGGACATATCTCATGATCTAAGAATCCAATAAAGATGAGAGTTTTTAGTGTGAAAGAGGAGATATATCTGGCAGACTTTGTTGAATAAATCATTCAGTTTTGAAGGCAGATTCCTATTGAAAAACTCTTTCACATTTTAGACATCAACAAGACCAGATTGAAATGGACAAATTAAAATTGTTTAATCATCCGACCATAACTTTGGATACATATGTCCAAATGACTCCAAATTTTGAGATAGGTCGGCCAACTATATTATATATAACTTTGAAGAAAAATATTTCTTGAGATTTGGCTGTCTGAATAGACAACTTGGTGATGTAATTGTAGAGACAGATTTGGAATGCAAATAGTCCACTCCTTGGGCTATAAATACTCTCCCCTTCTCTCCTTGAGAGGGGTTGGCATTTAAGAAGATAGGAGAACATATTGTCACAAAAAAAGACTTTAAAAAGGCTTGGGAGGACCTAAAATACTCAAGTTTTCACGTGATAGACCTTTTCTTATCTCTTTGTTTTCACTTAATTTCGTGTTCTTCATTTTTGTAATTTTGTAAGTCTCTTTCTTTTTAATTCTGTTTTAATGAAAGTTACTTTTTCAATATCTCTTATTCTCATTAACCTTATATAGTTTAATATTTATGTTCTTAAAATAGTTTAAATTCAGTTGAATCCCCTTCCCTTCTTTTTCTTCCTCATTTAATCGAAAATTCATTTTTAATTATCATCATTGTTTGTGTGTGTGTGTTCGACGTACCACTCTTTTCTAATCCATTTCTTTTTCTTCTATTCTTAATTTATCATCATAATTATTATAACCCGACCATTAAACACCCAAATGGATGAGTAAATATCTCATTAGGGTGAGTCAAAATTTAGGGATGTTAAGTGATTGAGAGTATTTTCTCGATGAGTATTCATTAATTTAACATTGTGTATGTTGGACTTAATATGTCATGGATTAATGACATATTTTGTTTAGTATGTGGTTTCCATGGATTATTGGAACCATAAATACACTACCATAAACAATTACTTATTGAGGTTAGAATCCTAGTTAAGTTAAGGCTTGGATTAAAGCTTTAACACTTAGGAATTCTAATCGACGTCAACTTGTAAAGTGGGTGTTAATTTAAATGCAATATAAAGCAAAGCTCAAGGATATCACAAGATTAACTCCCTAATAATGAACTCACCCCAATCATTATCAATTTGTTAAATCAATCATAATAAATTAGTAATTTCAATTAATCTTTGCAAACCCCCCCCAATCAGAATACAATCAACTAAAAACAAACGACTATTTTAAAGTATCATCACCGAGGATTCTACCCGAGTGTTGCTATACACATTAGCAGAGCACCGGAACTTTGACCGGTCGATAGGTGACAATTGGAAACGTGTTTCAAATGGAGCTATTGTTGGGGATGGTGCTTTAAGTAGTCATTAGTTTCTGGTTATTGTAATAAAAACAAAAAAAAAACAAAATTTTAAAAAAAATTGAAAAAAACACAAAGAAAAACCCGTCTTCTCATAAAAATCATAAATGAAAAACAAAAAAAGAAAAACTCATATTCCTCTTTCTTCCAACGTCTCTCTAAATGCCCCGTAGCCTCCTAAACAATCCCTTGGATTTGTTTGACCCTGAAATTGAGTGAACATTTTTCCAACTTAGGAGGAACATAAAAGATAATCAACTCATTTAAGAACCAGTCCTCATCCAACTAGTTGAATTAGAAATGGCCAATCCTAGGGAATAAACCCTTAAAGAACTTGCTGCCCCAGATATGAATTAACAACCTCTTGGTATTCAATATCCAAACATAGAGGCTGACTTTGAACTCAAATCAGGTTTGATTCATCTTCTCCCTCATTTCCACAGGCTAGCCGGTGAGGATCCACATCTCCACCTTAAAGAGTTCCAAGTGGTGTGCTCTATAATGAAGCCTCAAGGGGTTTCTGAGAAAAAAAATCAAACTTCAAGCATTCTCTTTCTCCCTAGATGAAACTGCTAAGTCATGGATTTACTACCTACCTCCTGGTTCCATAACCACATGGAATGACATGAAGCGACTTTTCTTAGAAAAATTCTTTCCTGCTTCTCGTACTGCTTATATCCAAAAGGAAATTTGTGGTATACGTCAATTCCCAAATAAATCACTCCATGAGTAATGGGAGAGGTTAAAAAAGATTGTTGCAACCTTCCCACATCACAAAATTCCTGACCAACTCTTGATCCAATATTTCTATGAGGGGTTATTGGTTATGGAGAGAAATCTCATTGATGCAGCAAGTGGAAATGCTCTTGTTGATAAAACTCCCATAGCTGCAAGAGATCTCATAAGTAACATGGCTAAAAACACACAACAATTCCATACTCGAGCACATGATCAATTCAAACAAGCCCAAGATAATCAATCAATTGAGCCGAACAAGATGACATAGTGGATGAGTGAACTTACAGGTCTTGTGTGACAACTAGCTGTGGCTAAAAAATCTCCAACCTAATCTTCTCCACAATCAATGTTTCCTGGACCTTTCAAAAACTATGGAATATGAAACTCTCCATCTCATCCAACTGACACATTTCCAAAACTTCAAGAGGATCAATCCAATTCATCTGGACTAATGGAGCTCAATGCAGCATATGCTCAGCAGAACACCAACCCTCAACTATCAGGTTAGTTTGTTAGAAACTTCAACCATCCTCACTATGAGCCCTTCTCTTCTTCCTATAACCAAGGCCTGAGGTATGTTAATCCCATCTCTCATCCCCATCAATTCCCTCCTAAAAACCCAAACCAGTTTCAATATGGTCAAGGTGTTGGTAACTTCCAACAACCTTATCCTTTTCTTCCTCCACCTCAAAGGAACAATCCTTCTCCCGGATTACATTATTCTAGTGAGCCTTCCCAATTCCAAAACCAATACAATCACTTTCATAGGAACCAAAATAAAAGTAATCCCAATTCAGGACAAGCCTATTCTTCTAAGAAAGCATGGGAAAGTGCAGTGGAAGATCTTTCCTCTTTCACCCGTTTTAGCCTCAAGAACATTGAAACCCAAATTGGTCAACTTGCATCCCTCCTTAGTCAACAACAACCATCTAATTCTTCCCAAATTCCAGCTCAACCATTACCCAACCCCAAGGGTAATGTAAGTGAAATTGCACTTAGATTGGGAAAGAAAATTGCTATGCCTAAAGATAAGTCCTCCAAACCTCCTTTAAATGTTGACCTAGAAAATGAAAAGAAAAATAAACTTGGAAAGAAACCTGAATCCATTCCCTCACCTCCTTCTGTTCCACATAGGAATCCAATTCCTTTTACTCAAGCCGTTTCTAAGCTAAAGAAGTCATTTGAACTTGGTCTTGAAATGCTTGACATGTTTAGACGTGTTGAAGTCAACATTACTCTCTTAGATTCCATAAAACAAATTCCTAAGTATGCCAAGTTTCTCAAGGAGTTGTGTACCCACAAGAGGCAACTTAGGACCTTTGAAAATGTTTCCACCCAGTAGTCTATTCCTATAAAGTGCAAAGATCTAGGGACCTTTATGGTTCCATGCCAAATTGGAAGTTCCAACTTTGATGATGCACTCATAGAATTAGGAGCCTCAATTAATGTCATGCCCAAATCTATATTCTCCAACCTTGGTCTAGGTCCCTTACATCCAACGAGTGTTTTCATTCAGTTATCCAATCGAAGCACAACCAGTCCTGAGGGAATAATTGAGGATGTCATTGTTCGTGTGAATGATCTTATCTTCACTGCTGATTTCTATGTCCTTGACATGGAAGGTGAGATGAACTCTTCTTGATCTCCCCTAATTCTAGGAAGGCCATTCCTCATGACTGCGAGAACCAAGATTGATGTCCATTCAGGCATCTTATCCATGGAATTTGGTGACCAACTGGTCAAGTTAAATATTTTTCAATCCATGCGATACCCATCAGATAATGAATCTGCATTCTCTATCCATTCTTCTGAAACTCTCTCTGAGAGTGGGTTGAATCCTAATCCATCATGTCCTTCTTGTTCTACTGATAGATGAGTTTCTGAATATTGTATCCTCATTAACCAAGTCATAAATGGATAAGTTGATGTTGAAATTACAAATGAAAACTCCATTGATCTAAAGGATCTTGAAAAATCTTTGGAATTTCATCTCACCTTTGACCTCCAATGCTCCAACA
This sequence comes from Viscum album, assembly GCA_963277665.1. Taxonomy (NCBI): domain Eukaryota; kingdom Viridiplantae; phylum Streptophyta; class Magnoliopsida; order Santalales; family Viscaceae; genus Viscum; species Viscum album. The sequence goes on from OY728148.1 coordinate 744,223,962, forward strand.
TGGATGGTAATAAAGAAAATGAACTAGAATTCTAATTTTTTGATTCAAATCTGATTATAAAAAATTCATCATTTACTATCCATGCTTCTGAAAATTCAGTTATATGTGAGGTGAACCCTGAACCAATGTGTTTATATTTTCCCGATGGTAGTGATGTTTGTGATATTTGTTCCATAATTAATAAAGTGATCACTGGTGAGGTTGAAATTGACCATTATTTGGAAAACAACATTGAAATAGACGATATTGAAAATTTTATTTAGTCTTATGACTCCCCTGATCCTCATTACTCTACATCGGTAAGTGATGAAATAAATGAGTCAAAAAAAATTGGGATATCATACCATGGTTTTGTGTTATCTGATCCTTACATAAATGAACCATCAGAATTTAGCCATCTTCCTGAATTTCCAAGCATAGAAAACCATCACTTTGTGGATAAAATTATTCCTCATGTTGAAGACCAAAGGGAGGATTGTCGTATTCTCTTTCCACCTCCATTTAATTGTAAGCACCACATCAAGGAAGGGGAGAAATTATCCAATGACCAATTAGGCAACCCAGAGGAGAATATTTTCTTGAAGAAAACTAAAGTTGAGAAAATACGATGGACACCATCAGACTATGGGTAGTCCACTGCAATTGTCTAGCTGTAGACAAATAAATGCAGCACTTCTTGTGAGGTAACCCATGTTTTCTTTTACTTTTGTGAAATTTTAATTTCTTTTTAGTTTTTTATTAGATTAATAATGATTTTTATTTTTTAGGTAACATCCCACAATCCCGGAACCACATCACTTCCACGGGATCCCCAACTTTTATAGTCGACCTACCACTAGATGGAGATGGAGACCCACCAAATCCAAACCAGGGGGCACCTCTTTCTCTTCCTCTCTCTACCTCTTTCTTCTTCTTCCTCTCTCTTTCATTTTTTACTACTTTCATTATCAAAACCTTTATTTTCACTTTCTCTTTTTTTGTGGGTGTATCTTTATAAAAAAAAAAAAAAAATCCTAAAAAAAACAATCACTTAAAAAAATACAAAAAAACTATGAGTCATGCTTACTCACCATCGAGTTTTAAAATTTTGTCAACCATTTTGGTGAGTTAACAAACATGTTTTCATCTAATTTTTTTTCGTATTTTCATCATGAATTTGGATAAATAATTTTGTGTCAAAATTAACAAATTTTGAATGTTCAATTTTTGATTTGGAAAATGCTTTCCCCAAACCGTGAGGAACAACATTTGCTTTTATGCCAAGGACACCTATGGAAATCTGTTCAAAATGTGTGTTTTCACCCCCATTTCTGAGTCTTGAGTTTGTGGACCTTCAAGATGAATTTATTACTTTAGTGTGCATTAATATGATAGAGGCATTTTTTTGAACCACGTGAGAATCACAATATCCAAATAGCCTCCCATTTCCATTACATTAATCCTCCTTTTGAAAGCCCCTTCGAGCCTATGCAAACCTTTTATTTAATAGCCACATTACAAGCCCAATACCTTTTCCCACCCAATATCAACATGGATTTTCATTGCATAATTTTTTTAAATTTACATGTGGGGGTAATGGATTTCATTTTTTGGGTACCCTATTATTGATTTTCAACGAGTTATAATCTGCTTGAGGGAAAGAATCCATTTCAGTGTAGGGGAGAGGTTGTCATTAACTGTGTTTTGGGGAATGTAATGTACTTCCATTTATGTAATTTTGTAAATTTTATTGACAAGTGTTCAAAAAAAAATCATAGATGATGAAAAAAAATCAAAAAAAAAATGAAAAAAATTGGTTGTGTCTTGGGTAGGTCAAAAATCACCCTTCCTCAACCTTTGATCTTGTTATAACTATTATAATTAGTGTCGTGAGGAGAAAAAACATGGGTTGGGATATGAGTGTGAGATCTCTTTCAAGGTCAACTTTCAAAAAAACAAAGAAAAAAAGGAAAAGACAAAAAACACTTGCATTATATTCTTATTGGTAGAAGTTTGTGTTTTGTAAATATTCCATCTTCTAATTACCTTAATATTTTATTCCTCTATTGTGTCTTTCTTCACACAATCATTCCCTTGTAAATATGTGTTTTCATTTCCTTCCATGTTTCATTTCAAAAAAATGTGCATTGGTTTTTCTATGTTTGTGTTTTAACCCTCTTATTCTCTCTCTTGGACATTATATTCCTACCATCCCATAGCCACAGAAAAACCCCTTAAAAATACCTCTTGATTCTTGTGCACTTTGGATAGGTATTGGAAGCTGAGAGCTCTTTCAAACTCTAATATTTTCACTTTTGGTTTGTGAAAGAGTGAACCTCCACAAATGAATTTTATCATCTTGAGAGGTGTGAGTTTTGAGTTTCCACATTTTCCATTTCTAAATTTGAGCATGAAAAAATGAATTAGTTTTGGAACATTGTTTCTATAACAAATTGTGGTGGAATTAAAAATTTATGAGTGAAATAGTCTAAACCTCCCCTGATTGGAGAAAATAAAATTTTAATATTTGTTGGTGAGTGAAAATGATTTTGTCATGCTTTTATATTTGTTGCACATGAGGACATGCACAAAACTAATTGTGGGGGAGTTCATGTTATTAATATTTTCATGAATTATTATATACTCCCTTTACTGATTTTATATGAAATGTGCATAATTTGTGTGAAATATTAATGTTTTAATATTAAGTATAAATTTTGAGCATTTTTAGAAGTAGTCCAATTGAGTCAGTTTAATGTTTTAATAATAACTATAACTATACTGATCCAAATTGTGTGGTTCTTATTTTTTAGGATTCTAATTTAAATATATAACATTTCATTTGAATTTACCATGAGCCAATTCTTCCATTTGAAGGGTCATATGGTCCTCACAAACAAGACCAAAGAATCTGTGAAGAAACTGGAATATTAATGAATATTGATTTACTGGGCTAAATACAGAAGTAAAAATTCCATTATTCTCCACCATAGTTTTGGGGACAATTTAAGGATTACAGGATAAAAATTTCAAGGCCCAACTCTAAGATAAAGGGGCCCAAATAAATCTTTGAAATCCAGCCCACCATTCTGGACGAGAAATAAAATAAGTATAGTATTCATGACATATATCATTATGTAAGAATCCAATAAAGCTGAGATTTTTCAGTGTAAAATAAGAGATATAGACAGCCGACTTTGTTCATGAAATTATTCAGGTTTGAAGGAATCTTCCTTTTGAAAAACTCTTTCACATTTTGGACATCAAAAAGAATGGAGTGAAATGGACAGATTAAAATTGTTTAATCATCTGGCCATAACTTTGGCTACATATGTCCAAATGAATCCAAATTTTTAAAGAGGTCAGACAACTTTATTATCTACAATTTTGAAGAAAAATATTTCTTGAGATTCGGCTATCTGTATAGCCAACTCGGCGATGGAATTGGAGGGACAGATTGGGAATGCAAACAGTCCACTCCTTGGGCTATAAATATTTCCCCTTCTCTCCTTGAGAGGGGTTGACATTTCTGAAGAGAGGAGAATATATTTTCAAGAAGAAAGCCTTGAAAAAGTCTTGGTAGGACCTTCCATTCTCAAGTTTTAACGTGAGAGACCTTTCCTCCTCTCTTTGTTTTCACTTACTTTCGTGTTCTTCGTTTTTGTAATTTTGTAAGTCTCTTTCTTTACAATTTTGTTTTAATGAAAGTTACTTCTTAAATATCTCTTATTATCATCCACCTTATGTAGTTTAATATTTATGTTCTTAAAATAGTTTAAATTTAGTTGAATCCCCTTCCCTTCTTTTGCTTCCTCATTCAATCGAAAATCTGTTTTTAATTATCATCATTGTTTGTGTGTGTGTGTTTGACTTACCACTCTTTTCTAATCCCTTTATTTTTCTTCTATTCTTAATTTATCATCATACTTATTATAACTAGACCATTAAAAAACCAAATGGCTGAGTAAATATCTCATTGGGGTGATTCAAAATTTAGGGATGTTAAGTGATTGAGAGTATTTGCTCGATGAGTATTCCTTAATTTAACATTGTGTATGTTGGACTTAATATGTCGTGGATTAATGACATATTTTGTTTAGAATGTGGTTTCCATGGATTATTGGAACCATAAATACACTACCATAAACAAGTAATGATTGAGATTAGAATCCTAGTTAAGTTAAGGCTTATATTAAATCTTTAACACTTAGGAATTCTAATCGACGTCAACTTGTAAAGTGGGTGTTAATTTAAATGAAATATAAAGCAAAGCTCAAGGATTTCACAAGCTTAGCTCCCTAATAATGAACTCACCACAATCATTATAAATTTTTTAAATCAATCATAATCAATTAGTCATTTCAATTAAGCTCTGGAAACAAACCCCCCCAATCAGAATATAATCAACTAAAAACAAACGACTATTTCAAAGTATCATCACCGAGGATTTGACCTGAGTGCTGCTATACACATTAAAAGAGCACCAGAACTTTGACCGGTCGATAAGCGATAATCGTCCGCGCGTTTCAGTGACTAAGGTGCATAGATTCCTTGGGATGGCAGGATACTACAGAATATTTATCCCTAATTTATCCCAAATATCATCACCGATGATAGCCTTGACCTAGAAACGTAGGCCTTTTATATAGATGGAGAATTCCAGTGGGTTTTCCAGCTGCTGAGGTAGAGTTTGACAAGTGCACTAATCTTAATATTTCCAGAAGAGGGGTTTGAGTACGTAGTTTTCTATGACGCATTAGGGACTGAGCTTGGATATGTCCTAATGCAGAGGTGGGTAGTGATTTATTATGGTTCTTGATAGCTAACTCCACATGATTAGAACTATGTGAATCATGATCTTGAATTGGCAGTGGTAGTCTTCATATTGAAGATGTAGTGAAACTACTTGATGGGCTAACAATTTATTATCTACTCTGACCACAAGACCCTCAAGTACATCTTCTCATAAAAGGATATGAGTATGAGGTAGAGGTGATGGCTATAATTCCTCCAGGATTATGACTTCAAGATCATCTATACTCCTGGGAAGGGGAACGTTGTGGAAGATTCTCTCCGCAGAAGATCGAGTTTGAAACTATTGAGTGAGGTTTCAAAGTAGCTGGCCTCACTACAGTTATCCTTCATGGATGGGGAAGATATAGCTTATCTCTAGTCGATGGTTTTCACCCCTCCACTCTTACGGTGAGTCAGGGAGGTATAGCTAGGGGATGTCAACTGTGAGACATTATGTGCTCAGTTATCCACAGGACATGCTTTTGATGGATATTAGAAAGGTGGGGAGCATGTAGTCCTTTTTAGAGGGTGCACAGTTGTGCCAGTGGTGTTGCGAGAAGAGGTTCTGAGGGAGTTTCATACATCACCCTTGGAGGTACATCTTGGAGTATAAAAAATGTACCGAGACCTCTGACATCAATTCTGGTGGACAGGTATGAAGAAGACACTAGCAGAGTTCATTTCGCAATGCCTTACATGCCAGCAAGTGAAGGCCGGGCACCATGTTCCAACAGGGTTAGTTCACCCCCTGGAAGTACTGGAGTGGAAGTGGGATGAAATATATATGGACTTCGTGACATGATCACCACAAACATCCAAGGGACATGATTCCATCTGAGTGATCATTGATTGACTCACGAAGTCTTCCCACTTCCTAGCTATCAGGGGACAGAGTTTCGTAGAGAGATTGGGACACCTCTACGTGAAATAGATAGTTTGGATTCATGGTTTCTCTTCAATAATAGTCTCATATCACAATTCTCACTTCACATCCCGATTGTGGAAGGGATTGCAGGTGGCGTTTGGGAATCAACTATGATTGATCACGAAGTTCCATCCCTAGAGAGATGGTCAAAAAGAGAGAACCATTCATGTCTTGGAGGATATGTTAAGGGCCTATATCTTGGATTTTGGTCATAGTTGGGAGGACCAATTACCATGGGTGGATTTTGTGTATAATAACAGCTACAACTCCACCATCATTATGGCACCGTTTGAGGCTTTATATGGGTGACCTTTCTGGTCACCACTTTGCTGGATTGGCCCTGGAGAGTTAGAAATCATGGGTCTAGAGTTGGTATGAGATACCACTGAGAAGGTGCAGATCATCTAGGAGGAGATGAAGACTACACAAATCCAGTAGAAGTCCTATACTGACAGACTATTGAGACCTCTGGAGTTCGAGGAGGGGGACCATGTCTTCCTTTGGGTCACACCTCGACAAGGGTTGCAGAGATTTGGCTAGGGAAGAAAGTTGTATTTGAGGTTCATCGGCCCTTTTCAGATACCGTGTAGAGTTGGAGAGGTGGCGTACCTCCAAGATCTACCATTGTAATTGAAATAGGTATATGATATATTCTATGTGTTTTAGTTGAGGTGGCACGTGCATGACCCATTGAACGTCACCGACTGGGGTGAGCTGGGCACTGAGGATGGAGTGACCTTCACAGAGTACCCATTGAAGATTAAGGATCAAATGGAGAGGATCCTTAATGGGAGAGAGATTCCCCTAGTGCATGTCTAGTGGCAGCACAAGAATCTTCAGGAGAGCACGTGGGAGTGGGAGGATCATATTTGTGCATAATACCCACATCTGTTTGAGAAGCCTTCTTGTCTGGCTTTTCAGGGGCATAAAATTCCTAAGGTGGGGGTAATTTAATGTAATGTATTTTCTATATAATATTTTTAAATTTTATATGGAATTATTATTAAACTAGTATTTGCGATGGCATGTGATTCCAAGGACTGTGGTGCCCAGAATAAATGTTTGAAATAATTTAAACCTTTAAATAGTGCGCATGAGCAGTTTTCCTAAAAATGTGGAATAAATTTTAAACGGTTGCCCATATCAGAAATCTGAGGGCACCGTTGCATCCAAAATAGAGACTTTACCTTAGGTGGGGCCTAACATCGACCGATGCAGGTCAACTGTAAAAGTTAGTTTTTGTACATTTTAAAAGAAATGAAATAAATTAATAATTTATTTTATTCTAAACATTTCCTTAATGCAATGACATAATCCTACCCTATTAATACCTACTTATGTAGAATTTTTAGGGTTAGCCACATAACTTTGTGAATTGATGATTTCCATTGGAGCTTTGGAGGATAACCCATTGGTGGAGGACGACAGAGCGATCGATCGACGCATCTCAGATTCGACGAACCTCACCAACGAATGTGAAGCGGTGATCATTCTTCAACTGAATTAAGGTAGGAGTTTTGTTATTTCAATTTTTCTTCATTATTCAATTAAACTATGAACGCGGATCAACCAACAAATAGGTTGATCCGTGGATCGTGCGTTCTTACAGGAGGGTTATTATTTCTATTTCTTTCAGGGATTTTAATTCTGGGAATTAATTCACGATGTTTAGAATTTTTTATTTTTGATTCTCCATATTGAACCTAATAATAGGATCGGATTGATGCCATGAAAAACTATGAAAGAGGTTGTAACACCTTGAGATTTTATGAGATAGATTCTTTTAATTTCTTTGATGTCTTGTGTTGTATGCTACTACAAGATTGTCTTGCGCTATATGCAAGACTGCATATAGATTTTTTTCAATGTATAAATGAACTATGTTTGGATTATGTTATACACAACACCAAAGTAAGCTTGAACTACACAGAACACTTACTTGTCTTTCATAACACGTAAGAGCAACCTTCCTCAATAGCTTGCGTTATACGCGATACTGAGTTTCAATAAACAATGATATATTATTAAAATATTTAATGGGATATAAACTAGCTGTTATTAATATTATTAACTACATTTTTAATTTTCTATAATATTAGAATTTATCTTACACATTTTCTAGAACATGATATGAGAACAAACTCAATTTTTCGGATAAAAGAAGTATTTTTCACAAAATGCAGTTTTACCACCTTTTGATGGAACACCCATTTTAAATCATGTTTTAACACTTTCATAAGTTAAATTTGACAAAATAAAATTAGTTTTTGGAAGCGGGACATAAAAATTTACTTTTGTTGAATTTTTGGTATTTTTTTTGATAAAATCCAATTTTTAATGAATAGTGAAAAATACTACATTTTAATTCAAAAATACCTTTTCATCTAATTTATTTATATAGTTAGATTATATTTTTAATTGGTTTTAAAGTTTAATCGGATTATATTTTTATCATTTAATCCAATTTTAGTAATTGGAAGTAATTTCACTTTTAAATTGGACATAAACACATGTCAATCTTTTGATAGTTATTATTTCTTAAAAACCCGCTTTTAGGTTTTGTCAACGGGAATTAATATTAAATTAATTACTAAAAATTATGTGTTTTTAATTTGGAAAAATGGATTCTATATTTGGTATCAGAAGGTCTAAATTGTGTGAATATGTACCTTTTATTTTTGGATATTATGAATAGTAACTTCAGTAATTATTTTTATTTACCATGGTTAAAGGGTAAATCTGGTAAATAAGGGTAAACTAATAGTAATTTAATAGTATAAAATTACCCTAAAACATTTCCTAATACTATTGTATGAGATATTTCTAACCATGGGAATCATTGAGTTGATTTTGGGACACCATGGATTCACTTGGATGTTAAAATGACATTTTATAAGAATTAATTTAAAGTAAAGATAATTATAACATAAACATATATCTTTTTGTAGAGACCCAAATCTTGACGTACATAGAAATTACATTAATTTTGTTTAATACTTAATAAATAACAAAAATAGACACCCAAGGATCATAATAGTTTAGTGTGTTTGGAAATTTGGAACATAATCTTCTAATCATGGTGAAAGATCTTCAACATCTCCCATAAAGATATTCCCCTTTTGTTTTCTTACCTAAAACCTTTCTTTATATCCTAGGGAAAAGAAAACATATAAAGGTTGAGATCAAATTCTCATTAAGGGTAAGCATGGAGAAAATAAAACAACCATATACATTTGAACTTAAAAACATGAACATAAATTTTAAACATCAAAATCTTGAGTTGGAAAATAAATCTTGGCAGTACGTACGACATAGATCATAAAGGAACATCAATCATGATAAAATATCATGGGAATAAAACATGTAGTTTTGGAAAACCCTTAAGCACATGATACGATTTCCATAGTATCCAAGGCATTTCTGCCAAGACCATCATAGTGGACAAAGTCCATTACTGAACCGAGTTTACTTGCCATTCCAACCCTGTATTACTGAATCAGATTTACTTGCCGTTCCATCCATGTATATCTCATGAGAAATAAATATTTACCCAATGAATTTTAGGGAGATATAGGTCCCACCCATCTCATAATGAAATCATTCTTATGTGTGCCACAGAATATACATAAAACATTCATCATAACCCAAAGAATAAAATGGGTTTCATAAACATCATCCCATCATAACATAATCCATATAAAACGAATGGATATCATTTAATCATAAGAAAATAAAACCATGAAAAAATATATACATTATACTTGAAACATAAACATACTAAATAATGTCATCTTAGATGGAAAATAGTTTTGATAAAACACTTTAAATGAATTCTTGAGGAAAATATCCTTTCTTCTTGAAAATCATTTTCTTTTCTCAAAATGCCATGAGATTTTAAAAGAAATTTTTTTTGTTGAAAATAAACATGAAATATTTTACAGGAAGCTTCATGAAAATAAGGCTTTATGAAACCGTAAAAATCTGTTCATGCCATATAAGTCAAAAAAACATTCTCCTCGAACTTTTGCTGAAAAAGTCAAAAAGTACCTCGTATGGTAAATAAAAGAATGATTCATTCCATACCTTTTGGTAAAATTCAAAAAAGGGTAAAAATGAATTTAATTATACATGGAAGAATAAAAAACATTTAATGAAGACATTTTGAGAAAACATGGACATGGATGACAAATATAACCCCAGTAAATACTCACGTATAAGCAATCTCAGATAAAAATGAGATTTGAAAAATTATCCCTTACCTTATGTCCAATTTATTTCATATGTGTTCAAGACTCCTGTATAGTGGGTTTAAACATATTATTAACTTGTAATAGAACCATAACAATATTTATGATATCATACATGATTCACTTACGACTTTATATTACCCGTTCTTTTGTCAATTCCATGTTAAAGAAGCATTTTGGGTAAAATTGTTTAATTTATCGTACATGTGGTGACTTGTAATTCTTAATATGATTACTTAGATCATGATTACATATTTCCAAAATGTAAAACATGATTTATATATAATATATATTCATCATATAATAGATCTATAAATGGAATGAAATACACCGTTCATGGAGATGGTAGGCCGTACGTACGCATGAATGCTGTTTTCGTTTCCTTATTAAATTGAATGGAAGTAATTAAATAATATATACATAAATACAGTATCATTAATATGTCATATATTTCATGATTATTTAATAGATATACTTTATAATCATTCTTGAATGGTTAACTTGGAGAATGAATCTCATCGCGCCGTGAAGACGGTATTCCGTACGTACGCACGAGCGATGATATCGTTCCCATAATTATTGAATGGAATTAGAGTGGATGATAGAATATCTAAGAATTAGTATCATGTTATAATAACCATATATAGTTATTCTTTACACCATTATACCAATCCAAGTAAGGTGGTGGTGGAAAAACAGATTACACAACGACGTGGAGACGGTATTCCGTACGTACGCACACGCGGTGATTTCATTTTCTGTAGGATGGATAGAAGGTGCAATATGGTTGGTTCATATTTATAATAAAATATCAGTATATTAGCGATACTGATGTTATTAATTTATTATGAAACAACAAAATAAGATTAAGTAGAAGAAGAAATGAACTTGAAAGAATCGGTAAAGGATATTACTTATTCTTCGACGCGCCTCTTCTAAACCTCCTCTTAGGGTACTAAAGTTGGTCTTTGAAGAAGACCAGGACCTCTATTATGTTTATAGAGAAATGGATAAGATAAATTGGCAGGGTTTGGTCGATATTGAAGGCTCAAAATGGTGTGAGGAGGAGAGAGGAGGTTCCCTTTTATAAGAGAGGAGAGGGGCACTTTTGGAAACCTCTAAAATATTAATTTATAATAAACCCAAAACCCACTTAAAAACTTCCAAAGTGGATCCAATTTGGATATTAGATAATATAGGGTTTTAATATCATCAACCAATTAAATTTAGACATGTTTTGATTTTATTTTAAACCTTATCATTTTGATTTATCCTTATTTAATCTATTTAATTTTATTTGTGGTAATAATGTTATAAATTTTATATGGTTATAAATAATTACTTATGTGTTGTTAATTATACATAATTTTATACTTTATGACATTTTAGATAATATAAATTTTAATTTGTAAATTTTTAAATATTTTTTGTGATTTTTAAAGAATTTAATAATATAAAATATCAATAGTGTCAATTTTGAAACAATTCATTTATTTGAATTTAAATAAAATCCACAGAGAATATATTTTCGAAAAAAACTATTTAATATATTAATAAAAAGTAATATTAATATAGAAAATTCATGTATCATATTAAGTAGTTCATATAATATTTATTTTAATACTTTTAAAATCATTTATTTGATATTTCTCTTAATAAAATAATTAATAGAATTTTTTTTATAATTATTTAATATACTTATTTGTTGTATAAAAATTAAAAATAAACTACTATGATGTATATAAATATAATATATTTCATAATAATACTTTTAGTAGAATTTATCTTCTAAAAAAACCAACTTTTAAAATTTTATCTTTATTAAAGTATGAAGGTGACAATTTTGACATCATTTAAAATAAAATAATATAAATGTCATAATCTGTTTTATAAGGCTCCAAATGGTCCATAATTAGACCCTTGGATGATTAGGGTATATATATACTCGACCAATAATGTTTGGTCTAGTTTCTGGTCTTTTTGATGGGTATTATTATTGTAATGAAAATAATATTATTGATTTTTTTTCTAACTAAATAATTTCTCCGTCATTAATGTATAAGCTATTAAGGTAATTAAATATCTCTTAAAAATTACAAATAAATTACCATAAAAAATAAAAACATTTTATCTTTAAAATTATTATTTAAAATCGAATTTATATTCTGTATAACCTTATATTAAAAATACTTTAATTATTAAAGTTTGAGTGAGACATATTGCAATTTCTTTAAAATAAAATAAATTAAAGGTCTTAATCACATCCAAGTGGGTTCCAATGTATTCCATTTCAACCCAAATATGCATTATAAAGAAATATAATCATCCAATTATATTAATACAAGTGTTAGGGTAATTTTATAATATTATATTTACCCTTAATTACCCAATTTACCTTTAACTATGGTAAATAAAATTTACTGTAGTTACTATTCATAGTGCCCAAAAATAAAAAGTAGCCTATTAACATAATTTGAACATAATTATTCCAAATATGGAATCCATTTTTTCAAATTCAAATCACAGAAGTTGCAGAAATTAATTTAAAATTAATCCTGTTGTTAAGAAAATGAGTTTTAAAAGATAAAACATTGCAAAAGATTGAAATGATTTTACCTATGAATTCAATGTAAAATCAATGCTAATGAAATAAATTATATTAAATGGTGAAAATATATTCTATTTATACTTTAAAACCATTCAATATTATAATTTAACCATATAAATTATTACGATGAAAAAAGTTGTTTTTTAATTAAAATATAGCATGTTTTTACTATTCATTAAAATATGAAAGTTATCAGAATAATATGAAAAATTTATCCAAAGTAATTTTTTATATCCGGATTCCAAAGAAGAATTTTATTTTTTAAAATTTAACTTATAAACATGTCAAAAACTAGGTTTAAAGTGGGTGCACCATCAAAATGCGACAAAACTGCATTTTTCGAAAAATATTTATTTTACCTGAAAAATTTATTTTGTTCTCATACCATGTTCTAGAAAATGTGTAAGATGAATAATAATTTTATAAAATTAAAAATTTAGTTAATACTATTCCTAACAGCTAGTTCATAATAATATTATAATAATATATCGTTGTTTAGTGAAACCCGGTATTTCGTACTACACACGCTATTGAGGAAGGTCACGATTGCATGTAATGCAAGCCAAGTCAGGGCTGCGTGTAGTGAAATCTCCCTTTGGTGTTGCGTATAACATAATAAAAAATTATTTCATTTATACATTGAAAAAAATCTTTACTCAATGTTGCGTAGAATAATTTCTACCAAACAAACTTGAAATTGTGTGTGCACGAGCCAGGAATAGTGTTGTGTATACTTCAAGATAATACGATGTTACGTATAGTGCAAGATAATCTTGGTGTAGCGTAAAACTGAAGATATCAAAGAAATTAAAAAGAATATAACTCATAAAATCTTTGGGTGTTACACTTTTACTAAATAAATTTTAATATAGCATCATATAACTGATCTATATGTATATAAATAGTCATTAGAAATATAAAAATATTTCCTACATCATGGTAGTTTATTTATAATTTTTAGATAGTAGATAAATATATTTATTTATGACACAATTATGATGTAGTGATTACCTCATCAATGAATGATTCAAATAAATGAATTTATAAATATTAAAATAATTATAATTTGAACATTTTGATGCCATACACGAATTTTATGGATGACATTGAAATATTAGGTATGATTTAATTCCTTTTTTTGAAGTTATCAAGTTTTTATGACTTTAACAAAAATCAATTACAAAATAGTGTCAAAATTGACATAAATTTGTTTTTAAAACAAATACTATTTTATTAAATGATATAAAAATCCAAAAAAAATATAAAGTTCAGAAAAATAAATTGGATAGTGATAAAAATTTCATAAATTATCCACTTTAGGTTCACTTGTTATTTTTTAGTTAAGATACCAACGATGTAGTATAAAAATACAAGAGGATATGGTCAGAGTTAACTTATTTTACAAAGGGTTAAATCTAAAAGACAAGGTTAATTTTATGACCTAAACATGTCTAAAACCTATTGTTTGAGAGGATTTTGACCCATAATCATATTATCCTAGAAATAAATCAATTTGGAGCTATTAAAAACCGAAAATATTTTTATAATAAATTAATATTTCAAGCTTTTTCTAAAGTGCCCCTCACCTCTCTTATAAAAGGGCACCTCCCTTTCTCTTTAACTCAAACCTCTAAAACCATTGGTTCAGAAAACCCTACCTATTTCATCTTCAAACATCCCTCATATCTTCCTAGAGGAATAAATTTGGGTAGAGAGACATCCTAAGGAGCCATTTTGTTCAAATCTAAAGTAAAAACCTGAAGAAGAGGGGTTTTGGACTCGTACGGTGAGTATCAGACCTAAGGTAAGGGATAATTTTGAAATATCATTTTTATTTGAGATTGTTTATACATAAGTTTTTAATGGGGGTATATTTATCATTCATGTTCATGTTTTCTAAAAATGTTTTCATAAAATGTTTAATATTCTTCTATGTACATTTAAAGTCATTTTTACCCATTTTTGACTTTTACTACATGGTATGGAAGGAATATTTGTTTTTTTACCATATGCTGTACTTTTTGACTTTGTTGGAAAAAGTACTAGGATAATGTTTTTTTAACGTATACGGAATGAATGTATTTTTACGTTTTTGTGATATTTTATTTCCATAAAGATTCCTCTACACTATTTCAAGTTTACTTCCAACTAAATTCTTTTCTTTTAAAATTGCACGACATTTTTAGAAAAGAAATTTTTTTTAAAGAAGAAATGATATTTTCCTCAGGAATTAAGTTCAAGTGTTTTATAAAAATTATTTTCCATCTAACATTACATAGGGTTATGTTTCTATCCCTATTATTAATTTTATTTGACTAGGTTTATGATGGAATTATTTTTATGAAATCCATTTATCTTATATTTATTATGTTGGTAAGGATTTATATCTCATGAGATAGACATGACTGGAACAATAAGTAAATACAATTCAGTAATACATGGCTGGAATGACAAGTAAAACTGGTTCAATAATGGAATTTTTCCACCATGATGGTCTTAGAAGTAATGACATGGCTACTATAGAAATCATATTATGTGATTATTAGTTTTCCACAATTACATGTTTTATGCATATGCTATTCTATCACGGTTAATGTTCCTTTATGATTTATGCCTTACGTACTACCAATATTTATTTCATGACTCAAGATTTTTATGTTTAAACTTTATGTTCATGTTTTTACGTTCAAATGTTTATAGTTTATTTTATTTGGTCCATTTTTACCCTTACCGAGCATTTAAGATCACCTTTTTTATGTTTTCTTTTCCACAGGATATAAAGAAAGTTTTTAGGTAGGAAAAAAGGGGAAGATATTTATGGGAGATGTTGAAGATATTTCACTATGTTAGAAAATGATGTTCAGATTTTATAAAAAAACTAAACTAATATGGTCTTTGGGTGTCTGTTTGTGTCATGTATTAAGTATTCCTCAAAATAAATATAATGTCCATGTACATCATGATGGGTCTCTATAGTTGGTATTAGAGTGAAGGTTTAATTAACCTTTGGAAACTAGGATGTGAAAAATTTAGTGAGATACCTAGAGATATATCTAAGGTATGTCTAGGGATTCTCTAAGGGTAAGTATAACTATAGGTTATAGTCCTCGAATTATGGTAATGATCATGAATAACTTAGTTTTAAATCTAAGATTTCAGATATTGAATGTACTCCCCCTTGATTATGTTGTTTTCCTAGCATGATTTTTTCCTCTCACACTATTATTTTTGGGTTTTAGAAAATGGATGAAACCCAAAGTAACCAAGCTAATTCTAGGTATGACATGAAATGCAATGAATTTCCTCCAAAACAACCAAATGTTATGTGATCTCGAATAAATAATCTTGTTTATATGACCACAAATCCTACTAGGATTCCAAATGACCAAAGGTGGGAACAAAGTTCTCTTGAATCTTTCTTAGGGAAACATCCATCTTATTATAGTGGAAAAAATTATCTACTAGTTACAGTGAAATGAATTTTTACATTTGAAAAGATATATTTCATTATCTATTATTCATAACGTGAAAAGTTTAAGTTGGGCACTTATTTCTTAGAAGGTAAAGAGAATATATGGTGGAGCTTTATCAGGAATACGAGGCAACAAGATAAAATTGACTCCATGGATTGGGATGAGTTTAAAAAATTATTTTTTAGTATGTAACTTCCTCGTATTCTTCTTACAAAAAGGGAGATTGCAATTTCTCATCTATCTCATGGTTATGATAAGAAAAGAAGGATAGAATTCAAAGGAAACTATAAAAATTATAGAGATAATAATATTAGATTTTCTTTATGCACAAAGCGTAGAAGGAAACATGGAGGAAACTGTCTTAAGGGGAATGATAAATGTTCTAAGTGTGGTAAATAAGTTCATCGAGCATTTTACTTTCAAATTAATGGGAATAAACATAAATCTCAAAAGAGTGCACCTCTCACAAATCAGGGTTACAAGTGCAAGGAAATGAGGAATTATTCTAACCATTTCCCAAATTCAAGGATAATGGATGATTATCGATGTCAACAACCTATTAAGGTCAAAGACAAAGAAAAATCACATGCGATCACTATTGGTGATGTTGAGTATGACAAAAAGTGGTGTAATGATTAAGTGTTTATGTAATGGGATTCCAAAATAGTATTATCGCATATATTTTATAGTATTATGTAATATTATAATATCCATGTATTGGTCCATTGTCGTTTTCCATAAGTATATGATACTGATAACCATGAAAAGTGATTAATTTTTTTTGTAAAGCACATGATATGCACATAATGAAGGGATAAGAAGATAATGATATGTTTGATAGTATTGATGAGATCATTACTGATAAAAGGAAAAAGTGATATCATGGTTTGAGTATATAGAATTTTTGGTATATTTGGTGTGTGGAAAGAGTTAATTTTGATAGAATGCATGTTTTCACTAAGGTTCTATGGTAATTCATGTTATTATCATGTTTCAAGAGACTACATGATTAAGGTATTTACATGTTTGGAATGTGACAACCATGAACTTACAAATGAGATATGGGAGACAAATGTTAAGTCAATTTAGTTCAACTCTTTCTAAAATTTTATATTTTATGTTTTTGGAAGGATTGTAATGTTATCCATTTATGGATAGTATAAGTTATATTCCTGTTGAAGTTTGTATTATCTCACTATAGGTGGCCTTATGCATATTTGATTACCTGTGATAACCATTTTGTTGAGACATATAGAATGACCTATCATTATATCTCATGATCTGCTAACACTTCAATAATGAAAAATTGAAATTCATTTCTTTAAATAAGAGATGAAGTGGAAATTGTTCAAGGCATGAACAACGGTGAGATTGTACCAAAATCAAGTAAGTATTTATTCTCATGAAAATTTCTTCAATTTTAGGAAAAGGATCTTGAAAACCAAAAATGTTATCTTAGTATCTTCTTATCCGATGAATCATATGGTCCCTTAAATCATCGTAGATTTATGGATTTCTGGTAGTTAACTTTCTCTAAACCTTATTCTCTATCACTATCCATCAAAACTTGATGGTTATATTTCTTTTCTATATCCATGTTTTCACTTCCCACATATATTATCCTATGTAGAAACCCAGTGATGAGTTATGTTGTGTAACGATTATGTATCTAACTTTTCTTTTTAAAATGAATTTTTAGTATCCCTTTTTACGATGTGGGTTTCCATGAATGAAACTTTCAAGTAGTAAACCTTTTATAACCCTGATGAATTTCGAGGGAGAAATTCATTTTATGGGGGGTAGAATATAACAACCCAAGATTTTATGAGATATATTATTTTAATTTATTTGATGTCTTGTTCTGTATGATACACCAAGATTATCTTGTGCTATACACAACACTGTATTAGCTTTTAGTATACGTAACACTATTCTTGGCTTGTGTTGCACCCAATTTGAAGTTCTTTTCACGCAACACTGAGTAGAGATATTTTTCATTGAATAAATGAACTATGTCTGGATTATTTTATATAAAACACCAAAGGAATATTACGCTACATGCAACACTGACTTGGCTTGCATTACATGCAAGAGCGACCTTCCTCGATAGCTTGCGTTGTACGCGATACCGAGTTTTACTAAACAACAATATATTATTAAAATAATTATTGGGATATAAACTAGACGTTATTAATAATATTAACAACATTTTTAATTTTATATAACATTAGAATTTATCTGACACATTTTCTAGAACATGATATGAGAACAAAATCAATTTTTCAGATAAAAGAAGTATGTTTTCACAAAATGCAGTTTTATCACCTTCTGATGGCGCACCCATTTTAAATCTAGTTTTTAACACTTTTATAAGTTAAATTTGAAAAAAGAAACTTCTTTGTTGGAATCAGGACATAAAAATTTACTTTTTTTTGATTTTTTTGTATTTTTATGATAAAATTCAATTTTTAATGAATAGTGAAAAATACTGCATTTTAATTCGAAACTGCCTTTTCATCTAATTTATTTATATAGTTAGATTATATTTTTAATTGGTTTTAAAGTGAAATTGGATTATATTTTTATCATTTAATACAATTTTGGTAATTGGAAGTAATTTTAATTTTAAATTTGATGTAAACACATGTCAATATTTTGATAGTTATTTCTTCTTAAAAACCCACTTTTCAGTTTTGACAAGGAGAATTAATATTAAATTAATTACTTCAACTTCTGTGTTTTGAATTTGGAAAAATGGATTCAATAATTAGAATCATAATTTTTAAATTTTTTGAATAAGTACCTTTTATTTTTGGATATTATGAATAGTAACTTGAGTAATTATTTTTATTTACCATGGTTAAAGGGTAAATCTGGTAAACAAGGGTAAAAAATAATAATTTAATAGTATAAAAGTACCCTAAAACATGTCCTAATACTATTGGATGAGATATTTCCAACCATGGGTATCCTTGGGTCTATTTTGGGACCCCATGGATTCACTTGGATGTGAAAATGACATTTTATAAGAATTAATTTAAAGTAAAGATAATTATAACATAAACGTATATCTTTTACTAAATAGATTTTAATATAGGGTTATATAACTAATATATATGTATATAAATATTCAATAGAAATATAAAAATATTTCCTACATCATGTTATTTTATTTATAATTTTTATACCTTAGATAAATATATTTATTTATGACAAAATTATGATATAGTGATTACCTCATTAATGAAATATTCAAATAAATGAATTTATAAATATTACAATAAATATAATTTGAAAATTTTGACGTCATAAACAAATTTTATGGATTAAATTGACATATGAGGTATGAGTTAATGATTTTTTTGGAAGGAATCAAGTTTTTATTACTTTAACAAAAATCAATTACTAAATAGTGTCAAAATTGACATAAATGTGTTTAAAAAAAATACTATTTTATTAAATGATATAAAAATCCTAAAAATATAAAGTTTATCCAAATAACTTGGATAGTGATTAAAATATCATAAATTATCCACTTTTGGTTCTCTTTTCATTTTTTAGTAAAAATATTAACCATTTATTATAAAAATACAAGAGGACATGGTAAGAGTTAACTTATTTTACAAAGGGTTAAATCTAAAAGATAATGTTAATTTTATGACCTAAACATGTCTAAAACCTATTGGTTGAGATTATTTTTAATCATCCTCATATTATCCTAGAAATAAATAAATTTTTATATAATAGAAACTGAAAATATTTTTATAATAAATTAATATTTCAAGCTTTTTCTTAAAGTGCCCTCACCTATATTATAGATGGAAACCTCCCTTTCTCTTCAGCTCACACCTCTAAAGCCCTTTGGTTTAGAAAAACCCCACACATTTCATCCCCCAACATCCCTCATATCATCCTAGAAGAATAAATTTTGGCAGATATCCATCCTAATGATCCCTTTTGTTCAAATCAAAAGGAAACACCTGAAGAAGTGGAGTTTTGGACTTGTACGGAGAGTATTAGACCTAAGGTAAGGGTTAATTTTGCAATCTCATTTTTATCTGAGATTTTTTATATGTAATTATTTACTAGGGGTATATTTATCATCCATGTTCATTCTTTCTAATTTTTTTTCATAAAATGTTTACTATTCTTATATGTACGTTTAAAGTCATTTTTACCCATTTTTGACTTTTACTACATGGTATGGAAGAAATCTTTATTTTGTTTACCATATGATGTACTTTTTGAATTTTAAAACAAAAGTATGAGGATAATGTTTTTATAACTTATATGGCATGAATTTATTTTCACATTTTCATGATACCTTATTTCCATGAAGCTTCCTCTACACTATTTCAAGTTTACTTTCAACTAAATTATTTTCTTTTAAAATTGCACGACATTTTTAGAAAAGAAAATGTTTTTAAAGAAGAAATAATATTTTCCTCAAGAATTAAATTTAAGTGTTTTATCAAAATTATTTTCCATCTAGGATGACATAGGGTTATGTTTCTATCGCTATTATTACTTGGATTTTATTGGGTTTATGATGGAATTATTTTTATGAAATCCATTTATCTTATATGTATTATGTTATGATGAAATGATGTTTAAGAAACCCATTTTATTTCATGGGTTATTCTATGGTGAGTGTTTTTATGTTTTGTGGAACATGTAAGAATGATTTAATTATGAGATGAGTGAGACCTATATCTACCTCTAATTCATTTGGTAAAGATTTATATCTCATGAGATAGACATGACTAGAACAGAAAGTAAATCTAGTTCAATAATACATGGCTAGAATGAAAGGTAATCCTGGTTCAGTAATAGACTTTGTCCACTATGATGGTATTAAAATCAATGCCTTAGCTACTATATAAATCATATTATGTGCTTATTATTTTTCCACAATTACATGTTTTATGCCAATGTAATTTTATCATGGTTAATATTACTTTATGATATATGCGTTACATACTGCCAAGATTTATTTCATGACTCAATATTTTGATGTTTAAAATTTATGTTTATGTTTTTATGTTCAAATGTTTATGCTTTGTTTTATGTTATTCATGTTTACCCTTACTAATCATTTAAGCTCACCCTTTTTATGTTTTCTTTTCCCCAGGATATAAAGAAAGGTTTTAGGTAGTAAAACAAAAGGGGAATATCTTTATGGGATATGTTGAAGATCTTTCACCATGTTATAAGATGATGTTCTAAGTTTCCAAAGACACTAAACTAATACGGTCTTTGGGTGTCTATTTGTGTCATGTATTAAGTATTCCCCAAAATAAATGTAATGTCCATGTACTTCATGCTGGGTCTCTATAGAGGTCTGTTCCTCCTTTTAATTATTGAATTTCTTCCCTCCTTGCCCCATGTTCTTTGCACTCTTTGAGGGGCTATGAACAACAGTTTTTTGTGAGTCCATTTTGTAACTCAACGATCCTAAACTGGAGATCGAACATCATAACGACCCAACATAGGTGTGGTAGCAATGGCAGATGATGAATCAGCTTGAATCAAGGAGGATTGTTCTTCAAGCGTTCTTCATGTAGGTGGATCAAAACTTGTTTTTAGAGATGATCAGAGGCCCAAAAACAACATAAACAACTTTGCGGCATTAGGGTGACCTGGAATCTAGAGTTTTGTGGTGATCAGACAACCATATAGAAGATCGAAGGAGTACCTGGGCATGACGAAGGAAGAACGGTGCGTTCTGGAGTTTTCTAAAGAACATGATGTGTTCTCTGGTGAACACGGTGTGTGGGATCAGTGTGGAAGAAACTAGGGTTTCTGCGTTGAACACAGTGAAAAACAAGGTGTGCTACCAGGAGGACATGGCATGTGCACCCCACCCAGCAATGATTAGAGTTATGGGGGACAAGAATCACGAACATGGAATGTGACCATTTTCACACAGTGTGTGGGTCCTTATGCAAACTCTACATGTATCTTAGGAGACAAGCAGACATGGGGTGGAGTACACAACATGTACTCCACCACACAACCATACCTAGATAGATATGTAGACTACCCCATGTACTGGCACATGGTCTGGGACACATGGGTTGAAGCCCTGTATGGGCACCAGGCTAGCGCACACAGAGTCTTCCCTAGATAATGGAACAAGACGTGTCACACTCTTACATGTCGTGTATGCCTCCTTCTACACAACATGCCTTTGACACGACCCGTTGTACACAAGAAGTACCCGGAGTCAGGGGACACAGCGTGCGACCCCTTATACACACCATGTAACTTTCTGTACATGGATTGATTTAATTTTCCACCATTAATTTGACAAGTTCCTTTTAGGTTAGTGCCCCCTTTTCTCATTCCCCTAAAGTTTAGGTATCATTTCCATCCACAAGAGTATGATCCCTTTAGCATGAATTTCTGGATAGAGTTGGAATCCCTTCGAGAGGCCCGGAGCAAGATCCTATACCAATTATTGAACCTAGGTAGAGTCAGGTATCAACATGACCAATCCTATAGGATGCTGATACTCTACTTAGTAGGTGAATCCGGATGATTCCTAGTATCCACCAAGGCCATGGAAGTGATCCTCATCCATGTATCATGATCTTTTCCCACTTAGGAGTGTATCCTCCTAGAATGAGTATATCTATTCTCTCTTTATATCTGTCAGGGAATCTATATCTCTCATGGATTTTTCCTAACAAACAGTACTTCTCAGACATACATCATTAGAGATATTAGACCTATGGAGTGAGTTCTCCCAGATGAGTGCTTTATGGAATCTTTGAATTGAATCCCTAGCGTGGGTATGTGGTCATTGTAATTTAACTCTAAACTACGGGTCTGGGTTTCAAGTATATCTATATGTGTTTCTCTTATTATATGTTCAATAGAAATATACTGTGTAGAGATGACTATACCTTTACTGTTTTTTGGTTTGTGGTTTTCAGGGTCCCCTACTGAGTATTTTTATACTCACCCCTACATAGGCTTTGCCCTCACGTATCATGTCCTATGCATATGAGCATCCTTTTGACGGAGTCCAGGGCAGACTAGGACAAGACCGAGCTTTCTAAGTTCCTTACAGGATGAGGTGTTCCTATAGATACGAGTAGCAATCCCAATACTAACTTTCTTGCTTATGGGTTGGAATTTGTATTTTTTAGAGTCTTTATTTTAGTGGGCTTGTATTCTAGCCCAATTTACTTTCTACAATTTACTTTCCATTGTACTCTATTGGTTGGGTTTAGTTATATCCATGAATTTTTTTTCTTTTTTGGGTTTTTACATTTTCTAATTCGTGGGTTTGGAGATTTGTGCATGTGTACATGTACCTAAAAAATGACTCCCATGTTAGTGATATGCCTACTCGGTGCTAGTCACCAGCCCCTGGTCTATTGGAGGTGGGCTTGGGGAGTCACTTCACAGGCCCCACTAGGACGGGTCATGAAAATATAACAGAAAGAAAATCCTTTTCCATGGTTTTGTATTTTGATTGGTCTGAATCTAATGTCCTCTAAGCATAGGCGATCACATATGAACGTCCCTCCACCCTCTGTGATAAGACTGCTCCAACTACAAAGTTTGAAGCATCACACATCAGCTCAAATGGAATGTCCCACCATGGGGGTTGTATGATTGGTGGAGTGGTAAAAAATTGTTTTAGCTCATAAAAGGAAGTATTTCAATAATCATCAAATACAAAATCAGAATCCTTTTGAAGTAATCATAACATAGGAAGAGCAATCTTACTAAAATATTTGACTATTTGCTGATAAAATCCTACATGCTGTAGGAAATTTCTTATATAATGCACACATAAAGGATAGGGTAGGGATGAAATAATATCTACCTTATATCTATCAACCTGTATCTCTTTTTTTGACACTACATTGACTAAGACAATCCCATTCTCTACTAGGAATTGACAATTTTCAAATTTTAAGACCATATTGTTCTCAATACAATGATTCAAAACCTTTCCTAAACTAGAGATAGAATCATTAAATTAAGACCCATACATTGTAAAATTATCTTTAAATACCTCCATGCAGGTCTTAAGAAAATTAGAAAAAAATACTCAACATACATTTATAGAAGGTACATGGGGTGTTGTTGAGTCCAAATGGAATTCTTTGGTAGGAAAATTTACCAAGTGGACAAGTTAATGCTATTTTCTCCTGATCCTCTAGAGATATAGGAACCTAAAAATTTCTAGAAAATCCATTCAAGAAATAATAATGTGTCTTCCCATCTAGTCTCTCAATAATTTGATCAATAAATGGGTGGGGGAAATGGTCATTGAGAGTGTACTGATTTAGTTACCTACAATCAATACACACATGCCAACTATTTTGAACCATCATTGGTACTAACACATATTTATCATTTTTAACAACCTGAATCGGAGTCACCCACTGAGGATCTGAAATGGGACAAATTATACCTACCTCAATAAAAATTTCAACTTATTTTTTAACAACTTATAAAAGAGTTGGTTTCAGTCTCCATTGTGGCTACCTCACTGGTTTATCCCTATCCTTCAAAAGAATCCTATGCATGAAAATGGAGGGGCTAATACCAAATATTTTAGCCAAGGTCCACCCGATTTCCTTAATGTTCTCCCTCAAAAGATTCAAATGTTTTTCTTTATGTTCAAAAGGGAGATTGTTAGCAAGTATAATAGGTAATCTCCCACCACTCAATAATTATGAGTATTTTAGATTTAGTGGAAATGGATTTAGTTCTAGTGTAGGGGGTGATGTATGGATGGAAACATTGAAGGAGCTAAAATATATGAACAATAAACATCAGTATCAGAATATACATCATCAAAATTAGAGAATAAAGCATCGAATCCATCAGTATACTCAACTTCCATGTCATAATCAGAGTGAGAATTATCAAAATCAGAATATGAATCCATTTCAAAAAAAATCTAGGAGATTTTTTTGCATTATAAATAGGTGTGAAAGTTATATTAGGCATCAAAATAGAACCAATACTCATAATCTCTCTAAGAATAGGACAATAAAATTCCAAGGGGTATTTATTTGTTGGTTTAAAATGGGAGATAACAAAAGAACAATGGTCCTATGAAGGGTACTTCATGGAGCCCATAATATTAAATATGACAACTCCATCTACAAACTCCATGGAAAGTGTACCCTCATGGACATTTATGATAATTTTTTCAATTTTTAGGAAGGGAATACCTAAGATAAGTGGATCATGATAATTTACCTGACCATCCTCCATGTTAAGTATGTAGAAATTTGCTAGAAATATCATGTCTCTTACCCAAACAAGTAGACCCTCAAGTACTCCCACTAGATATGCTGTAGCTCTATTTTCCAGTTGCACCACTACTCTCATCAGCTTCAACTCACCAACCTATAAATAAGAGAATACAAATTGAGACATCCCATTTATGGAAGCACCTAAATCACATAAATCATTAGAAAAGTATAACTCCCCTATGGTTCATGGCATGGTGAATGTACCTAGATCCTTTCACTTTTTTGGCATTGCTAGATTTAGTGTAATGAGTGCTAACAAAATCTTTCCAAGATTGATCCTCTCATTTCCCTTAATACCTATTCAATTGGTACAAAGTCATTTTAAGAATTTGTAATACCTTTGGATTTTATTAATGGATTCAAGTAGAGGGATGTTGATCTCAACATGATTGAATGTATCCAAAACCTATTTTTGCATTGCCTCTTAAGCCATATTCTTAGTTTATACAAATCTGATTGGAAATGGAAGGGGTTTCAGAGTAACATCGTCAATATTTTTCTTACCTTTGTCTTTCTCCTTGGGTTAATCATCAGTGGTTTTGTAATGGGGCTTCTCTGGAGTTGATGTGAATCCTGGTGGAATGGTAGGTGAAGATGTATCAGTTGTTTGATTCCCACTTCTCAATGTGATGACACTAACATTACCCTTAGGATTTGGATTAGGTTGGGAAGGAATATTTCTAGAGTTCTTACTTACCAGTTCATGGAGGGTGGTGGCAATCTGGCTCATTTCCATCTTCAACTCTCTCAACTCTGAACCTTGAATCTTCAACTCATTATGTTGATTAAGAACAATTTGTTTCAAAATATCATCAGTATTAGAATCTAACTTTGGTTGAGAATTCCCTTATTATTGACTTGTATATTCTTAGGCTTCAAATATCCTTTTGGGGTTGTTGGAAACCCTATTGGTAAGGTGGAGGCTATTTGAAATTTTGTTGAAAAGGAGGTATTTTTTGTTGTACTGAGCCATAACTCATGTATGATTAATCCTTCCGCCCTTAGCTGTATGTTGGTGTAAATGAATCGTATTTCTTCTGGGGATGTGGTTGTTTCTGCTACTGATATGGTCTCCTAGGGAATACAATGTCGCAATCCTCTGTCTCTTGTAATTGGGGTAAATAGTTGGTTGGGTGGTCCGTTTGAGTGAAAATGACACAAGGCCTTGTAGGAGTGGGGTGGGATGTATTTTGAACCAAATAAATATTCCTCACTATAGTGGTCAATTATTCCAACTTGGTATCAATTAAATTACTTTTGAGAGAACTTGGACTTACCTGATGTACTCCCTTGACATGTGGTGTACCTTGATCGCCAAATTGTTGGGAGTTTTGTGCCATATTGTCGATCAATGCATGCAAATATTTTGATGTTTTTTCCACCAATGATCCTTCAACTATGACATCCACCATTCTCCTCTCCATATATGTGAGACCTTCATAGAAGTACTAGATGAGGAGTTGCTCACTGATTTGGTGATGTGGGAAGCTTGCACATAACTTTTTGAATCACTTTGAGTACTCATACATTGACTCACCTTGAACTTTCTTGATCCCAAATATCTAATTATGAATGGAAGTGGTCATTGATGCTGGAAAAAATTTCTGTAATAAAAGATGTTTCAAATCATTCCAACATGTTACATCTTTAGGTTGTAAATAATACATCCAATCCTTTTTAGTTCCATCAAGTGAGAATGGGAATGACCTTAGTTTTATTTGATCTTCAGATACATTTCTTGGTTTAATGGTTGATCAAACCATATTAAATTATTTTAAATGTTTGTTTGGATCCTCACCAGATAATCCATTAAGCTTTGGAAGAAGGTTAATTAGCCCAAATTTCAATTCAAAGTCTGATTCGAGGTTTGGGTATTCAATACAATTTGGATGATAGTTAATGTCGGGTGACACCAATTCTAAAATGGTTCTATTAAGTTAATTTTTATTATTTTAAGCCATTTGTTCTTCTTTTATGTTTGAATAATAATTACTTCCAATTTTAATGTTACCAGAATGGAAGAATTCTATAATTAGATGAATGTTGAAACTTCCCGTAGACTGTGAATATCCAATTCATTCCTTAAGGATTCTCTCAATCTCAATGATAATATCTAAGAGATATTTGGGATTACTTCAGGTCATAAATAAAAAAAAGGAAATGATAAAAAGTTTACCATAATAAAATAAAAATGAGAAGTTTGATTTGATGGTCCAAAAAAAGAAGAAGAAAAAAAAGAAGAAGAAAAGAAAAAAAATCAGATTGGGTAAAGAAGGAAGAAAGAATATAAGAAGAGAATAAAATGAAAAATAAAATAAATACCTTTAATTTGTTGAAATAATTACTTTCCTCCCTGTAAATGGAACCAATTTGAAAGGCTTTATCGTGGGTTCTCTAAAATGATATCTGATTTTGGTTTATTTAGGTGTAGCAGAGTGGCTGACCAAGGTTGTATCTCAAAGGAGGAATTAATTTAAAACAACATATTAAAGTTATTTTAAGAATAAAATAAAATAAAATAAAAAACTTAGAAGGATGGGGGGGTGGTTGTTCAATGTTTATAAAATAAGAAAAAGAAGTATGATAGAAGAAGATTGTATTTTTTAGTTTTTGTTTTTGAAATGAAATTTGATTAATAAAACCCAATGATAAGATATATTTTTAGAAAATTTTTTAAAAGGTGTAATAGATCTAACTCTACCTATTTAGTTACTTACTAATAATTATGATTTAAATCAATATCCACTTATTTATGATCCCCTAATTTTTTAATTCTGTAACCCTACAAGAAATAACTTTACCACAAAGATAAAGTGAATTAAACCCTAGGCTAGCTTCGAAACATGTAATCGTAGCACCCTGCTTTGATTGAAATTATAAGTCTAGCTTATGGTCAGTGGTAAATTAAGGAAAATATTCATTCTATAAAATGACTATTAATTGTTTTTAGGGATTATATTTTAACTCTACAAATTTTTCTCATGTGCTTTTGTTTCATCGATTAAGATTGCACTCTCACAATTCACACATCACTCGACCTCGTGTGTTTCTGTGTCAATTATTCAATTTATTTATTAGTTTCATATAATTTTAAAACTAAATTCATGGATCATATTTTTTAATTACAATATATTAATGAAAAATAAATAAATAAATAGGGTAATAGGTCGATTGATTACTAAGAAACTACTCTTCCATGGGCAGTGTAGTCATTGTAGAAACGTTTTGCATGTGCACAAGTTTAGAAAGGGTATAACCCAATATAATTTATACTCTTGATTCCAGAATAAATAGGTTGAGTGAAGAAGAATAAAATAGAGTAAAATATAGAAGAATAGAAAATATATAATAGGAACTAATTATTTTATTTTTCAAACACAAATATTATAACATGAAGAAGAAGAAGAATACCTCGATGAAGGGATCCTTGATTCAAGAGCCACCCTTCTTGAAATGCTTAGATAATTGTAGTTTAACCACTTTTCCTTTTACCTCAAATTCTTAATGCACGTCCCAAACCCTCCAAATTATAAAAAACCAATTTATATAGTAGAGGTGAGGGATAGGGTTTAATTGGTTTCAAGTGTGAATGGGAAAATTCGACCAAATAAATTAATCTAACTTGTAATTCCTGTTTGAACACCAAAACGCATGAACCATCTATCCTTATAGAAGGAATATTTGTGAGAAAATGGGTCATTTATTTTATCTCAAAATTTGGGACTAATTAAAGTATGGATGAAGTATTTATGGTCCCAATACAGAACTGATGTTCAATATGGAGAGTCCATCCCATCTTTGACTTCATGGCCCTTTTACACCAATCCAATGCATGATTTAGCTCCTATTCCATGAATTAAAGTTATATCCCATTAATTTAGAAACATATTTAAAAAATTTTAAGTTCAAATAATTCATATAAAAATATTTATGTCTAAATTACTACATTTCACTTTAAAGGGTAAAATTGGAATTTTCATCAAATTTTCAAATAAATGATCTAATCCCAAATATTTTACAAATGAACACACTTACAAAATTTTTAGGAAATTATATCATTTATTATCAATAAATTATTCAATAATAATGTGTTTTATCAACTATATAAGTTTTTAGTGACATTTTACTAAGCTAGAAAAGGTATGTTCATAGTATCTGGCATCGCCTGGTGATGGTTATATAGATCTTATGTACATATAGGTTTTGAAAATGGAGTTTGGATTATTTTATATTGGGATGTTGGAGAACTATAGTGGATAGAGATGTTGTATTCCTTCAGTGGATTAGGATGGGAAGAGTAAAAATCACCTTGATATGAGTCAGGTAGTGTGGTGAGGTAGCTTAAGGGTGTATGATTGCTTGGGTGTATTTAGGGATGATGATATTTGAGGTTAATTTAGAGTGATCATTATTTTGGGATAATTATTTCTCAATTTATAGAGGTTAGGTTTCAAGAGTTATTGATATGTCTCAGGTTAGAGCATGTGAGTTGTGTGGTAGTTAATGATGTTTGTGACTATTAGTGTTCAGTTGATAATGAGATATAGGTAGTTGATGTAACTGGTCCAATATAAGGGAATGCCTATGTTGAGGAGTACGCCATGGGCGGTTTCATATGTGGTGTATATTCTGAAGGGGTATTTTGGTGTCACTGGGGGTGAAGGGTATGGTATACCTAACCCAAAGAGGGTTGTGGTTCAGTGTTGTTGGTAGGTTGTAAGCGACCTCAAGGAGTTAATTCAGTGGGATATACCCATAAAAGAGGTGGGTGGTGATACTATGGAACAATAAATATGCTTAGTGTCTGATAACTGGGAGTATTGGGGTATAATTTCAAACATGGATTGGGTAAATGAAGGTTTTTGGGGTGGATTGTCTATGAGGCATGAGTAGTAGCCTATTCCTATGTTGTGGAACATCTGTAGATAATTTTGATCATTATGATTCAATATGGGTATAATTTTTGAGAATAATTAATTCTATTTGGATCCATTCGAGTAATTTATAGTTGTATTAGAGTGGGGGATTGAGGTACAAACATTATACCATAGGCGTTTCATTAGGTGTTATGTCGATGTTATGTCTAGAGACAAATTGGGGACGAGCTGTAAAATGTTAGTGAGTTTGTAATGGAATAAGGTGTTTGAGTTTGTAATTTGGATTTAATCTCAATTTTAACACATGTATTTTGATGTTTTTTTGGTTTTTGGTGGTGTTGGTGGAGGTTTGGGGTCTACATTTTTGAAGTTGGCTTGGAGTTTGGTCTGAAATTATATTTAGGAAGAAGACCATACTACAACACTGGGAATCACAACATGGAGAGGGGATGTATGAGATTATGTTTTTATTTTGGTAGTTAATCACATCAGAATCCATGTGTTTCACTATGAAGGGTGGTCAGGGGGTGGGGTATCATACAACAATTATTAGAGGTTGCACCAGGAATCCTTAGTTATGGTGGGAGTTTCATTGTGATACATAGGGTCACATTGCAACATCACCTTGGGTTGGGGTGGTCAGGTTTTATGATTCTTCCTAGAAATGGGGCATTACCCTGTGACATGAAAGTCCATGATTAAATATGACCCTAGGTTGGGGTTGTTTTATTATGACCCATGTGGTCATGCAACAATGAACCCCTGGGGTAGTTTTTTATAATTTTAATTTTTTTAAAAATTAGGTTAAATAAGGGGTTTTCTCATTTGATAAGGATGTAACCACTTAGCTCTTCTTCCTCCCCATCTCATAATTCCCACATATAAAGGGAGATCACCTTTATTTATGGGTTGATCATTGTATCATCAGTCCTTGGGGATCTATGTAGGTATGACTTATGGTCTTCTTGAGTATATTACCTATTTCAATCATCACTTGTTCATTATTTACCGGTTCTTCCCTAAATTAGGTATTTTTTTAGGTTTTTTAGTTTCTTCAAATTGGATTCATATCAGATGGTGATACTTAATAGGTAGGATATTGTTAGATCTAGGTTTGTGGACCCTAAATTACATCCACCATTATATGTGTTTGTACATGGCATGTTATGGAATGGGTAGTTATCTAGGTGAGATAATGCTGGAATAGAACCAACATTGTTTCTATATATCTGTTGGGATTATAGGGTGTTTTTAGCACATTATTGGCCATAAGAATTTGGTTTTCAGTCTTAGGGGGTTTCTAATATCCATGTTCTAAATGGTAAGTGTGTGTGTGTGTAAGCTTGGTATTTGGGGTTTGGTGTTGTGTGATCATGGGATAAGTTTCAAAAATCCATGTATGACCTTCCTTGAGTATACTGTGAAACGATAGTGTGCATTGTATAGATTTACCCTCCATGGGATGTAGTAGTCTTGAGTTAGGGAGTTGGTAATGTGTGGTAATCAGGTATAAAATGGGTAAAACTGCTAGTTATGGGTACTTGAGGTGGTATAAGTACATTTCTAGGATATTTAGCCTATGAAATGAAAGTTGTTGTGAAAAATTAGGTAGGTTAGCATCGTAATAGAAGGTTTAAAATATTTGTTAGATATAGAAAACATTATGTTCTATGAGGATAGAATCCTATAGTTATTGGGCCATGGTTATGGAATTAAAAATAGATGTAAGTGGGGATGAATCAGATGTCACCAAGGCATGAGGATCATCATTTCATGAGTATGGGGTGATGCATTCACCGATTATGTGGGGATAATGATTCACTATAGATACCTGGGGTAATTATGTGATTATACGATGTGGTATGAAGGTGATATATTATTCACTGATGACGGGGATACTAAGGTTTGTTGGGTAAATGGTTGTAGGATATTAGTGATACCACTTACTATTGGGGTTAAGGCCGGGGGTTCACGTGCACATAGGATAGAATAGTGTTGTTGAACACCAAATTACTTATGGGATCCTTTGAATTTGTGGGATATAGGGTGATTATGTTGATTATCAAACTTATATAGGGATACACCATAGATATCATCCATGGATTGAGGTAGTGTTTTGACATTGGGTGAATTGAGGTAATTAGGCCAAATATGTGGAGGGAGTGTTACCTATGGTGGTGATGAGGGGTAACTATTGATGTTATGAGATATAGTGGAGGACTATGAGAGACTCTGAGTGTGCATAAACTATGGTAACATCATCCTACTCAAGCATTAACTGAATTAGGTGGATCAATGAATGAGGGTAATGGTATAATAACCTATGCATCGATAAATTGGTATGGGTGATTTTTTGGTTTTCATTTCATGTAATTACCACACCCACACACTATTATAGCTATCCATGATCACATTAGTGGTGGACTACTGAGTTTCATACCCACACCCTACACAAGCATGTCGGTGCACATACAATTCTCCTGTTTTGTATTTCAGGATAGGGCGTGACTGTAACACCTATTGTAGGGTGGTGCAAAATAGATATTAATTACTTAAGGTCAAATTATCATATAAAATAAACCAAATGTTGTATCTAATTAGGGGTTCAAATTTATTTTTTTCTCAATAGTTAAATGAAGGGGGTGTTTGATTTGAATTGATTTGAGAAAACTGAAAACAACAGAAGAGAAAACAAGGTTGACTGATCAAGTGATAGATTAGGTGATTGGTTTAGGGGTCAAATTACCAATTTATTTCTTATCTAGGTATTAAATTGATTAATTCTCTTACTATGATTTGATTAATGAGAGAATATACAACCACTTATCTCTCATTAAGGGGTAGTAGTGAGTGTGAGTTTTGAATCTATAGTAATCACTATAGAATGATCCTCCTTCCTATGAAATTGGGAAGATAATAGACAATCATAAGAATATTTAAACAATTGGATCTCTTCAAATCACTCATGTAACTCCCAATAAATTAAATTACTATTTATAAATATATAGAGATCCACTAATTTCCACACTTATAATATAAATCACTCAACACTTCACCTAAAAACCATACCCATTCCATCATATATAGGCAAGATCACATGGAGAGAGAAAATAATTTATCACCACAATAAGAGAAGAATGTGTGAAATATAAACTAAATATTATCAAATTTAATTAAACATCTCAACATTAGAAACCAAGATCAAATTACAATAAATGAAATTACTAATAAAATTAGCACTCAAGAATTATCCAAAGGTTCCCCTCCTCACTGTCCCAATTACTAAAATTATTTTATCCCTCCATGTGTAGGGTTACATCCATGAGAGAAAGAAGACACAACAAAAAAATTTAAAAATAAAATAAAAACTTTTATCCAATATGAAATCCAATGCTCCCCCATCTTCAAAACCATCCATATTCTTAAATAGATTTTCCATTCCTCAGTTAAATGATGATTCCACATGTATATAGCTTCATGAAATATCCACCACATGAATTTGAATGTTTCCCTCTAGGTTTTGGGTTCCCTTTAAATATTCACATGAATGTTCGTTCTCAGGATTGGTTGATAGTTGGCATGTGTTATTCATTATTCTCTTATTCAAAGATCCACTCCTAGGATCCATGTAGCATAAAGATTTTATCTATGGTAATAATTCATTATAAGTGTTTTAAAAATATTTATCCTTGCGTGACATGCAATTATTCTTATTTTTTAAAGGATATAACCTTTATGTATCACTTGTTTCATATCCATGATAAAGGTATTTAACCTTATGTATAATATGTTCATTGGGTAAACCTTACATGCTAATAATTCTTACATATCCAAAATTCCATTCACACAGAATTTTTTCCCTTATGTATTACTTAAACTATGTGGAAATCCTTATGAATTAGTCTTTTTCTTCTATGAAAAAGTTATTTACTCTTATATATTACTTGGGACACAAGGTACTCTTATATATGTATATTGCCAATTTTTTAATCTATAACTCTAAATGAATCTTATGTAACGTCCTCATCTCATATGTGGAAAAGGAATCATCTATAAACATAATTTTTTCACCAATACAAATGAGTTGTGTAACCTTACACAGAATCCTTCATCAATATTATCCACTTTAGTTTCTTCAGTTAAGTATCTTTGTAGAAAAATATTACTTATGCTAGATATTTTTCAATTATACCCACATTATCCACTTTATCCAACTTCCTTAAAAATAAAAAATAAAAGTATTATTAACAGGTTTTATTTATTTTCTTTCAGAAATTAAATAATTTAATTAAAGTCCTAATTTTATCCATTTTAATCAATAATCACAAAATCCAATGAAATGTTTATTTAATTCCAAAAAATTTTAAAAAATAATTAATTGATAAATTTGTGGGAATAAAATTATTTGAATATAAATAAAATATAATAAATTTATCACCTCTATCAACCCCCTACACTTAATCCCTGGAATATTAGACAAATGAACCTCAAACAAATTATCTAATAAAAATTATTAACTCTAGTCGATGTGAGTTCCCTTTTCAATATACTGGTCACTAAATATTATGATGGATCCTATATATTATCTATTCAATTTCCTCTATGAATTAAATTCAATTCATCTCCACTTTTTCCATCATACGATGATCATTTACACACAATTTATTGGAAGTATTTATCTCACCACCCAAAATATGAATTTCAAGCAATGTTTTTCTCATTTCAACCCCAAAAAAGGGTCACCATAGACTTTATATGATTCTAAATATCCAACTAATGATTCAAGTACTTCTATTTTTCCTGAGGAATTGTCATCTTATTTCTATGAAAAATTTCATTAGGTTTTGAAGTTAAAAATTTTAGAGGCAAAATGAAAAGGTTTTGGTTCTAAAATAAATCAAAATTCACAATTTACAATTTACACTCAATGATGGAATTATAAATAACCCCCCATTTCAAAAATTCACCTCTAAAACATTTTTATTCACATGGAATACTCCCACATGAATTAATTCAATAAATGTTTCTTCTTCTTTATACTTCCTTGAATAGATTTATTTCTCTATTTTTCCATTTTTGTTTTTTCAATTCTACAAAGATTTTAATTTTAAAGGAAGAGAGGAATATTTTATATTTAAATAGTTTTGTAGACTTCATTTACCAATTTTTAAAGGATTTTCTCTTCCATATTTCATATACTTGATGTTTCTCCTCAAAACTACTCACAAAATAGCTTTCCCCCACACTTGAGTTGAATTATGATCATGCATTTAGTTCAAAATATTGGAAGTTAGGGGTTTTGAAATCATAAAACAAATATCTAATAATGCTGTTAACAACCACTAGGGGCTAATATAAGGGCCAGATGTCAAGGTAGACTGAAATGAATTTTATTTTTAAAAAGTATTTTTAATCAAAATAATACCTTAATCATTCTCAACATAAGTTCCTACATCATTCAAGGTTTTGACTAGGATTCATAGAAAATTATAGTTATTCAATCATGGATCAGTACTTACTATAAGTGAGGTAATTGTGAAGAGGATTTCAAAAATGGTCTAAAAGTCTAAAAAATATGTTATTTTAATGTTGGAAAATATTTTATTGTTTGAGATTCAAAAATTAGTGCTATTTTCATGAATTTAATAAACTTTTAATTTGAAAAAAGTTTATTTAAATATTCAAATAAGTTTAGTTTCTTGGGTTAGACTAGTTTCTCAAAATTGTAATTGGTTCCAAATTTATAAAGGCGTTCGATTTGAGCTCAACATGTTTAAAAAACACCTAAAAAGAAAAAAAAATGAATAAGAAGAATAAAAAAAATTAAATTACAAAAAAATAAAAAGGTTTCCCTCCCCCACACTTGAATAGTTAAATGAAATCAACACATTATAATAGTTATAAAATTTTGAGCAGATTTAATATAAGGAAAATAATCAACAAGGTTAAGGAAAGGTACCAGCTGACTTATTTGGATAACTAGATCTTTTAATGATCTTCAATGTTCCCACTATTAATTACCTCCATGAAATAATATATAAAATTTCATGAATATATATGAAAATTATTAAAAATAGAAATATGAAAAAGAAAAATGATGGATAAATTGGATTGGGTCATGCCCCAATAAGTGTTGTGTTTTAACTGCCTACATCTAGGTAGTTGTAACTGGTCATCCCCAATACGGGGGGGGGGGGGGTTAAATATATTTAATAGGAACCACCACATCATTTTTCCTTTCACAACCCTTAACTTAATTATTCTTATAGATGAGTTTTACTAGTGCCTTGTAAGGTGAATACACCCCATTATTAGTGAAAATATGGTTGTATATTGGGGTTGGAAAGAGTATATAGGGAGCCTATTACTTTTTAGGGATTGGTAAGTCCAATAGTTATTTCATTTTTAATCCTAGATGGGGTTTCTATTCAGGTTTCAGTTTATCCATAGAATCCTCAATTATGTTCAATTCAATACCATCATCCTCATATGAATCAATGCATAACTAGTGGGTTTTCTAAACTTTCATAAAAATAAAACATATCCAACATGATTTTCCACCATCCTATACTTATTTATCCAAGGTATATAAAAATAACCTTGTATTTCAATTGCCAGCACGTGAATATTGAGTGATAATTTCAGTGTGAGAATGATTTTAAAAAATACGGATCAAGAATGGTGTGATATCACTTAAATAAATTGGTTGGAATCCCTTGTTTGTCTTCCAAAGCCTTGGGTAAATTCATCATCATGGGAAATAGTTCATTTTATTAAAATATCATTTCCACTTCCTTAATATAAATTACCACATGATCAAGTTACTCCTATATATTTTCCTCTGATTTTTTACTATTAATATATTGGTAAAGGGAAATAGCTAGAGCCAACCACTCCTTTAACTCCCTCATTTCATTATTTAGGCGATCATTTTCTTTCTCCCATGAAATTGGTAGTAACAAATTATTAGTTCTGAGATTCTCTTGTTGTATGAATGGTGATTATTGGTATTTAGGTAGATATTAATCCCAGTTGTAACTTTAGTATCTATCCCATTCTAGACTTCACATTGGTTTTTTTTCTCCCACTAGTATGAGTTAAAATTTTTTATTTTCCTAAACTTGTAGACACATTGGTTGATCATAAGATTGATTAATTATAATTCCTCTAACCATGTAAGTTATTTAATATATATTAGTTTGAAGTGATAAAGTAATCATTAATTATATAGAACAATTCAATTTAAAAATCCTAAAATGAATAAATAAACAATAATGAAAAAAGAAACTAAACCAATGGATAATGTTAGAATGTTTCATGAAAATTATGGATAGAAATTTTACACCACTTACCCAGTAATGTATCCAAGTTTTTTAAACACCTGACAAGAGGTGGTACAACAATCTATAAATTATCTAAGGTTAAACTACAATATATTAGATATGTAAGTTTGTTACCAAGGAGGGATGACAATTCATTTTTTCACAATTAATGGAATGAAGGGAGTTTGATTTGAATTGATTTGAAAAAACTAAGAATAAATGAAAATAAAAAAATAACAATTGATTAAATAATGGATTAATTGATTATTTTAGGGGTTATATTGAAAATTTATATGTTATCTTAGTCTTAAATTGATTAATACTTTTACTATTATTCGATCAATGAGAGAATCCATAATCAATTATCTCTCATCATGGGGTGGTAGTGAGTGTGAGTTTTGAATCCACAGTAATCACTGTAGATTTATCCACCTTTCTATGAGTGCAGGAAGATTATAGAAAATCATCTAAATATTTCAATAATGGGATCTCCCTTAATCACTTAAGAAACTCTCAATCAGGTGAAGGTACTCTTGAGAAATAAAAAGAGATACACTTCCTTCTATACTCATATCAGAAATCACTTGATACCTCAACAAAAAACCATACCCATTCCATCCTATATGGGTAAGATAAAATAGAGAGAGAAAATAATTTATCACCTCAAAAATAGAACAATGTGTGAAATATAAACCAAATACAATCACATTTAATAAAATATCTCAACAGTGGCAACCAAGATCAAATAATAGCATAAGAAATTACTATTAATATTCATACTCAAGAGTTAAATTTTATCCTCCTCAATACCCCAATCACCAAAATAGATTTAGACCTCTACGTATAGGGTTACATACATGGGAGAATAAATAAATAGAAAATAATTTGAAAATAAAACCATACTTTTCCCTACTCTGAAAGATCATACTCCCCATCCTTGAGGCCTTGTATCTTCTTAAATATCTTCTCCCTTACTTCCTTAATTCAGTAATGATTCCACATATATCAATATTCATGAGGTCTCCACCACATTAATTTTAAATCTTGCCTCTTTATTTTAGGTTTGTCATAAATTCACATGCAAATGTTCCTTCCCCAAGATCAGTTGACAGTTGGTCAGTGTGATTTAATATCATTGGATTAAAAGATCCTCTATTGAGATCCATATATCATCAAGATATTCTCTATAAAATTATTCCATTTTGAGTGTTTTAAAAATATTTATCCCCTTGTGACATGTAGTTCTTTTGATTTTGTAAAGTACAAGATACTTACTTATCACTTGTTTCATCTAGAAATGAAGGAATTTTACCTCACACATCACTTGGTCACAAAGTAACATTTAAATACCAATAAATATTAAATATCCATCATTAAATTCTTGTGGAAAAGTAATTTTACCCTTATTTATTACTTTAGGCGTGATATAACCCTTACGTAGCATCCCTTTTCTTTCATGATGAAGTTATTTACTCTTATGTACTACATAGGCTGCAAGGTACTCTTACATACATAATTTGATAAATTTTCAATATATAACTCCAAATAACTCATAAATGTCATCCTCAACACTAATTTAGAAAATTAATTATCCATATTCCTATGTTATACACCCATAATTATGAGTTTTTTACCCTTGCACAAAGTCTATTGTCAATTCCTCCCACTTCAGCTGCTTCATCCAAGCATCCCTATTGATAATTATTACATATCCTAACACTTTATCAATTTTCCAACTTTATCAACTTCAACCAACTTATTTAAAAATAAAAAATCAATGTATTATCAATATATAGCTATTCATTTTATTATAGAAAGTAAATAAATCAATTAAAGTCCCAATTTTGGTAATTTTAAGAAATATTTACAAAATCCAATGACATATTACTTTAATTAAAAAACATCCTAAAAATAAATTAATTGATAAATGTATGATAATAAAATTAATTTAATATAAAAATATAATGAATTTATTTCTTATATTAGTGACCATGAGGTAGGAGTTGGAGTAGGTCAATGATAGGTTATGGTATGGGTTAGTTCCATGGTTAATGTTGGATACAAAACTGGGAATATCCTTGGTGTCTAGTGATGTGATATGCAGTGTTATTTGTTTTATGGACTGATGTATGATATTAACCCACAATAGATAATCTTTTATAAAATATATATTTTATTTCTTGTGCTATATTTCACTTAGTATGACATGATCTGTTCAATTAAACTTATTTAGTTGTGTGTGTTATGTTACTTATTTGTTTTATTTTTAAAAGAGGGTATAATATCCCCACAATCACTCCTAGACCATGACTATAAATCATAATAATTTGGTATATGAGGATGTGTTCTTGAGGTCACATGGAACCTCTATCTCATAGACGTTGGGAAGAATTACAAAGTGGTATCAAAGTAGGGTTTTACTTTTCTTATTGGGGTATGATAGATGAAGATATAAAGATGTGTGTAACAAACTAGGTTTTTTATCAGGTTTAAATTGCTTAACCTTTTTTAATTTTTGAGTTTGGTGGTCATACCAACTCTTATATTGATCTTAAGAACCTAATTCTGAGAGTTTTATTGACCCAAGACCTTGTTTTTATATGGGGTTTAAGGTCCGGAAAGTGCCTCAGGAATTTAGGTGTGTTGGGGCTTGAAAACTCCATTTTAAGAAATCATAGATAGTGGAACATGGTTATATTTAATCATGAGACATCCTAAGAGTAACCGTGTGGACCACCTATAACACTGGAAATGGTTTTTCAAACCGTTCAGGTGGGTGCCACGACTATGCAAGACCACTACAATTTTTAATAGAGGTAATACCCATGGTTTGCACAAGGTTTGGAAAATGGTGAGCCTAACTGTGCATAATGTGGTTATTAGACAGTGGGCAAGCATGGTTGGTGCATGGTTATCCAAAACCAGTAGCCAAACCATGTGGGTCCTTAAAAAGTGGGAAATTACAATTTTACCCTCCCTTATATTTC
The DNA here is from genome assembly GCA_963277665.1 of Viscum album. NCBI lineage: Eukaryota > Viridiplantae > Streptophyta > Magnoliopsida > Santalales > Viscaceae > Viscum > Viscum album. Next base: position 744,264,461 of record OY728148.1, read on the forward strand.
CTCTCACCATCTTTCTTTCTCCACCATTTCTCATGTATCATAGGGGGAGTACTCATTTTCTTCTCCACCTAGGATTTGGTATACCATCATCATTCGAGCTCTGATCCTTGCTTCGTTGGTCTCATTGGAAGTATATCGATAATACATTTAATCTACTAGCTTCTTTTATTCATTTATCTCTCTATATAGAATGCTAAATCCATACATTCCATTTTCACTATTTTCAATGAGTTCATATAAATATATAATTTCCATAATTTAGGATAGAGTTAGAGGTCGATATTAGACAAGAAAGCACCTACAATTATAAGGTAGGTGGTTCCTAGATCCCTCCTTAAATTTTATGGGTGTTTTGGGGTGAGTTCTATATATGACCATGTGGGAAGTCCAAGAGTGACCCCTAATAAATTAATGTATATATTTAAATTTATTCATTGATGTTGTGGGATGTATTTAATAATATAATAACCCATGATATGTGAAAATATAGGTAAGGGTCTTGCAACCACTTCGATAGGATAGGCTGGGCGTGTGATTTAACTTAATTGAATTGTTTATCTTAATTGTAATGGTTCCATAAGAATGTGATAGGCATGACTCAAAGATCGAGGTGATTTTTACCACTTGGACTAACATGACATGGTCATCATCTTTAGGTAATGGTTCGATATACATGGGGTAATGATGATCACCAGGTTGAGGTGACATGGTCATTGGGATTGAGGCGATGAGGTCTTCAGGATAATGTCATGGCCCATGTGATTTGAGATGGCGTTGACCATCAAGATTTAGTGACATGGTCGCATGGGTACATGAATCTAAATGACATGGATAAGGGTTTTTGGTGATTTTATCTCACTGTTGTTGGCTGACGCGTCGTTGGATTCATGTGCACATAGATAGGACTCAGTTGAGGTGATGTTTACTACTCATTGTGGGTGGATTCCCCCATAGATTATGAGACTTAGGGGATGGTGCTGACCAACTGATATGTTGGGGGTGATAACCATAGAAATCCATATGGATGGTGATGGACCGTCAGTTTATAATGTTGAGACCATCAGTTAGGGGATGAGGCTCACTGTTATACTTGAGGATTATGTGTTGGGATTATGGGCAGACATATATCACTATACCTCAGGACATTGACCATTGAGCCAAAAATGATTTATATTAGAGTATAGACATCATCATCCTCATGATGTTAGACTGTGATCTGATAGAGACTTTTTTGAGTGGAGTTTTGGGGGACCGAGACTTATTGATTGGAAGTTCCTTTTAGATGTTGGTTACAAAATTGATGACATGAGAGGTATTGGATGTCACAAGGTGCTGGGTGATATTTCTATAGGTGGAATATGAGGGTGCACCTAACATTTCTATTATTTAGGGGATGCCTTGGGAACTGATCCACATGTCATCTTCATTGCAAACATATATATATATATATATAGACATGTATTTTATGCCATATATATATTTGGGGGAATGTGTTCATAGATATACCAGTGACGGTCGAAGAAGAAAAATGCTTCCTTGTGGATATTGATTATAAGGGAAGCATGTTAATCACTAAATGTACACATGGTCTATTTTATTTATATTTAGCATACACCTGCATAATTATATATGTATGATAGGAACACATTTGTGGTGACCTACTGAGTTTATACTCTCACCTTACACGATCCCCTCATGACGCATGTAGACTTTATGTCTTTGAGATTAGGTAAGGGATCAGGCTTGGGAGATGGACCTTAGTGATCAAGTTATATACCTTAGAATGGGTTGGATAACAAAGGAACATGGTGGTTCTTACATCGAGCTGAAGTTTCCTTTTTTTTATTTTACATGATTTATATATGTATGTACTGATGGTTTTGCACAAAAGACACTTCTTTTTTACTGTTTAGTGTCACATGGAATGTGTAATTTCTGCAATTGGTATAAGGCTTTAGGATTGTTTATTTCTATTGCTTCTATTCATTATGCTTATGTTGAGTTCTCTTATTTCTTTCGTTGTTGTTATTGTCCTTATTCCACTATTTTATATACATATGGACCATTATTATTATCATCAATTGAGGGTATAGTCTTCCCAATATAACCTAATCAAACCCTCACTTCTAGTCAGAAGCCTTTAGCATACGGGGAGGCGCACCTACAGTTTAGAGTCCCACTAGCCTAGAGCACTGTTCAGGTGGAAAACCATGCTAGGATGATAAAAATGGTATCAAAGGAGTTTTTTACCTTTTGGTCATAATATTTGGGATATGGTAGACCGGAGACTAGGATTTAGTCAAAACCGGGTAAAGAGATCATGTTTGGGTGCTGTGGCCCTATTCATAGGGGACAAACCAAGTTTAATTAGGTGGGAAATTAATGTTATGATTTGTAATTTTATAGTTGTTTTGATTCCCAAATCAAGTGGTGCACTCGGGTGTGATGTTTATATGTTATATGGTTTTGACCCTTGGTCCTATATGGAAAGAGAGGTTTGTTTATACATCATGGTAGGCACATAGGGTGATGTGATATATGTACATTAATGTAAATATTTCTTGGAACCTAGAATGATATTAAAGGGGTTTGGCTATTTAAATAATCATCAAAGAAGCTAAACAGTGTTTTCTTGCTTAGCCTTTTTGTTGGAATTCTACTCTACCAGCCCAGGCATGTGGTCCCCAGTGAAATTGATATGTTTATATAGGCATGAATTTGGTATGATTAGGAAGGTATGATAAAAAGGGGGTGAGTTGTTTAAAGTTTCAATAAAGAAGCTAAACAAAATTTTCATATATAGCCTTTTTGGTAAAAATCTACTCAACTACCCTAGATTGATGATATATGATATGTGATACCTAACCTTGATATGGGTAGTTAGGGGGACATGAGGCTAGATTATATGTGATGCATGGATCTATTATAGGTTGGAAAGGGGCTGTGAGGATAGATTATATATGATACCTGACTTAGATATGGGAAGGCTAGGGGCCATGAGGCCGGATGTCATGTGACATGGGTGTGATAGGGGAGTGTAAGGGTGGTGAGACACACTTCCTATTAAAAGTTTCCCTATATATGATATATATATGACTGTTATTTTTGTTTAAATATGGTATTGGTATTCAACATGATTCCACTCATACGACTTCTGGTGGAGTGTCAGGAGGGCAGTGTTATGGTGCCACCAGAGTGAGTACGGGATGAGCCCCCTGAGGATCAGGATGAGGCCTCAGAGGGTCAGGATGATCATGAGACATAGGAAAAGACTTTGGTATAGGTAGAAAAACCATAATAGATGGAAGATTTTTGGATATGGATTGATTCAAAACTTAGGACGAGCTTGGTTAGGGTTATACATGGTATCAGTAGGGGAGCTTAGGGAGCTAAGCCATTTAGAGCGTATTTGACTCAGGAATTCTAGTATTAGCACCTGCCTTTGTTTCAAGGTTTGGGTGGACCATAGGAAAAAGAGAACTGGATCGATTCAGTCCAAAGTATCTTCAATAAACTTGAGACAACCCTTGGTCATATGGTGAATCTAGAAACATACTTGCTCCGAGGATTAGAAAACCATTGGTGGGATATGAAATTTCAGGCAGGCAGATATAAGGGATTGTATTGGAAGGATTTCAAGTCCTAGTTCTTCGATAAATTCTTCATAGAGATGCTGAGGGTAGAACGAGCCCATGAGTTCATGAATATATAGTAGGGAGATACATCTATCATGGATCATGTGGAAAATTTCATAGACCTGTCTCGATGAAATCTATTTTCATTGGTGGACATCTTCTAGATTTAATTTATTTTCATAGGTGGTAAATCTGAAACTAATAGATAAGGGAAACTTGATAGACTGATCTTCTTCAAGATGAGTGATGAAATCATGTGATTTTGGTAGTGATTCTTCAGGTAGTAGGAAGATATACTGTGATAAATATCAGTAGGGAAGTCAGGATAGAGATTCAGGTAGACCACTAAGAAGTGGGACTTTAGCGGTGTGCTTATAGTGTAGATAGATTAGACATGTTTAGACCTTGTGTGATCAGGTTATGAAGGAGTTCCAAGTATGTTGTCAGATAGGCCATTTGGAGAGGTTATGTAGGAATCCTTTTTAGAAAGTTAGGATCTAGAGATTGCATCAGACTCAAAGATCTAAGGTAGGACTGGGAGTGGTACCAGGAGATGGTATTAAGGATTCTACTACACACAGAGGTCATGGTAGATATAGAGAGACCCAACAGTGTGGTCCATGGCTGGTAGCTAGTGTAGCTCTACAGGGAGGTCTAGACTCGAGTAGTCGGGCTTCAGTCCAGGTGCATGAAATTAAGCTTCTAGGTGTAGAGAAGGTCAGGGATTCGATGAAAGTTAGAGGTATGCTGAGTGCATGACTGAGTTTCCTTTTGTTTTAGAATGGATAGTTTTGGTGAACAAGGTGCACGAGTATTGTTTTTGAACTAACTAGACATTTGCTAGTAAGTGGGAATCAATTATGATGTAGGATACATATATATGAGGTGCATAGGCACTGTGATTTATTGTGGGAATTAATGTAATGCAGGTTCTATATGAGGTGCACATGCATCAATATTTTTATGGGAATGCACACACACACACAAATATATATTATGTGGAATTATTTTGTATCATCTGCTGAGGTGTAGGATATTGGGAATCTGATGATATGTGGGTTATTACTGATGTCATGTATGACATGAGTACTTATGGGAATCTGATGAGATGTGGGATTTTATGGATGTCAAGTATGAAATAGGAATGATTTGAGAACTTGATGAGATGTAGTAATAATGATGTGTCATGGGAGGACTTTTATTTCTAGGGGTGGCTAGTGGAACCATTGGAATGTTTTAATTTTGGGTCAGGAAGTGAAAAGGTAGGTAACTACTAAGGTGGGGTGCTCCTTGAGGGGAGTTTAGTTGTGACTAATGATTGGGGTAGACTGGGGTGATGTAAAATATATGGGTATGTTTAGAATCATATCTAGGCAAATATTGATAGCTTAGGGATGAGGTACGTTAAGGTGGGGGATATTGTAACATCCTATGTTTTTTTGTGGGTAAAAATTCCTTAGTCTTTTTGAATTTATGAGTTTGGTGGTCGAATAAACTCTTCTATTGATCTTTTAAACCTAATTCTAGGAGTTTTATGGAGCCAAAGACTTTTTTTTATATAGGGTTTAAACTCTAAAAATTTCTTTAGCGTTTCAAGTGAGCTTTGAGTACATCACGACCTATAAATTACTTTTTGGGAAAGCATATAGAGGTACACTCAAATATATTTAACCATTTAACCTCTCAAGAGTAACTGTGTGGCCCACATATAGAACTAGACATGGTTTTTTAAACTATGTATATGGGTACACATGAACATGCAAGACCTATTTAGTTTTTAATAGTGGGAATCCACATGGTTTGTGCATGGTTTGTCCAACTGTGTGCCTAACTGTGTGCAGTGTGGTGCTTAGATAGCAGGAACCATATAGTTGGATCACAGTTATCCAAACCATGTAGCCAAACTATGTGGGTCTTAAAAAAAATTAAATTTTCACATACCTTATATTTCCTCTCCTCTTCATTTATCCACCATTTATTGCACAACACAGCGGGGTTACTCCTTTTCTTCTCTACCTAGGATTTGGACTACCTTCGTCGTTTGATCTCTGATCCTTGCTTTATCACACTAGTTGGAAGAATATCAATAAGGACTTTAATATGATAGCTTATTTTATTCATTTATCTTGCAATATGAAATTCTAAATCTGTACGATGCCCTTTTCCCTATTTTTAGGGTGTTTTTATAAATCAATGATTTCCCTTATTTCGGTTCAAGTTAGAGGACAATATTAGATGAGAGAATTCCTATGAGTATAAGGTAGGCAGTGAATAGATTTATCCTTAATTTTATGGATTTTTTGGGGTAAATTATATACACCCATGTGGGTAGTCTGAGAGAGACCCCTACTAAATTATTGCCTGTATTTAAATTGATTCATTGATGTTCTGGGATTCCTTTAAGCATTCCATAACCTATGTTTATATGTTCCAAGCTAGGTAAGGGTATTTTTACTAATTGGGAAGTATAGGGTAGATGTGTGATTTAACTTAATTAAATTATTTATCTTGATTTAAATGGTTCTATAGGAATGTGACAGGCATGAAATGAGGATTAAGGTGATGTTGATCATTTGGGATGAGGTGACATGGTCATCAGGATGAGGTCATGGTCCGAGATAGATGGAGTGATGATGATAACTGGGTTGAGTCAACATGGTCATTAGGATTGAGGCGATGAGGTTGTTATGATGAGGATATGGCTCGTGTGATTTGAGATGGTGTTGACCATCAAGATTTAGTGACATGGTCATAGGGTAATGAGGTGTTGGATGATGTAGATTATGTTATTTGGTGATTTTCACTCATCATTTCTAGCCAACGTTCCATTGAAGTCATGTTCACATAGATGGGTCTTAGTTTAGGTGGTGTTGACTACTTGTTGTGGGTGGAGGTCCCTGTAGATTATGTGTCTTAGGGGATAGTGTTGACCATTGGATATGTTGGGGGTGGTCACTATAGAAACCCACATGGATGGTGATGGACTGTCAATTGATGGTGTTGAGAACATCTATTAGGGGATGAGGATCACCGTTATACTTGAGGTAGATGTTCCTAGATTATGGGAGGTCAGATATCACCATGCCTCAGGATGTCAACTATTTAGCTGATGATGATTTATATTGGAGGAAGGACATCACTATGCATCTGAACGTTAGGCTGTGAACTGATTGGTACTTTATGATTTGACATTTTAGGGAGTATAACTTATTGATTGGTCATGTCGTTTGGATGTCAGTTACTTGATTGATGTGTCATATGACACGAGGTTACAGATGATGTTACTATAGGTGGAACCTAAGGGTTCACCTGGAATGGCTATTCTTTATGGGATGCCTTGGGCATTGAGAAAAATGTCATTGTCACTAAAAATATAAATATTCAGATATGTATTGAATTCCAAATATATATATTTTGGGTTAAATGTTCAAAGATATACTGACGATGGCCAAAGCAGGTGAATGCTTCCTTGTAGCTATTGAGCATAAGGGAAGTGGGTTAATTATTAAATGTATGTGTGATTACTTTTATTTATATTTAGTATAAACCTGTATAATTATGGATATAATATAGAAACATGTTGGTGGTGTCCTACTATGTTCCTACTCACACCCTTTATGGGCCCGTCCGGATGCGTATAAACTTTATGTCTCTAATATCAGGTAAGGGATCAGGCTAAGAAGATAGACCTTAGTAATTGAGTTATGTAATTTATAATGGGATGGATGGAAAAAGGGACCAAAATGGTTCTTGCATCAATTTAGAGTTTTTTTAGGTTTTCATAATTTATATATGTATATACTAATGGTCGACCATGGGTGACCCTACTTTTTTACTATTTTTTTATGACCTGGAATGCGTACTCTCTGTAGATGGTCTAAGCCTTTAGGCTTGTTTATTTCTATTTCTACTGGTTATTATGCTTCCACTGAGTTATCTTATTACTTTCACTATTGTTATATTCCTTCTTTATTTGTTTTATATACATATGAACCATTATTATTATTATTATTATTATTATCACATGAGGGTATATTCTTCCCACTATCACCTAATCAAACCCTCACTACTAGTTGGCAGCCTTTGATGTATGGGGAGGCATGCCTAAGGCCTAGTGGCCAACCAGACCTGAGAATTGTTATGGTGTAAAACTGGGTTAAGATGCTATAATGTGTTAGCACATGGAATGGATGCTGTATTGTGTTCCCGAATATCAAAAATATGAGCTAAATTCCAAGTTTCCAAGGAATATGAGATTTTTGTTCTTGGTTTTCATGGTTATAGTTAATTATCTAACCTAGATAAAATTGATGTTTTGATGTTATTAATTTATGATTTTTATATTATTAGTAAAGGCTATAAGAGTGTGTATATGCATCAAGATAGGCAAATATAATTAACATGAAATGCATGCTCCAATTTGTGATAGGTATTTTGGATATAGGATGAGGTCCATCTATTTAAAGTGTAAACAATAAATTTACTATATAAGTTGTTGGTGGAATTATAATCAGCTAAAAATAGTTCATTATTAGTATCTAGAATATCCTAATGATGGTTCTGTGGATCTTACGTACATGTTGTCTATGAACCTAGAGTTTGGATTATGTGATAGTTGAATTCTTGGTGATAATAAATCATTAGAGCGAGTGAATACTTGGGAATACTTGAGTGTCTTAGCATGGTAAGAGCACAAATTTCCATGATATGAGACTGGTATTATGGTTAGGTGGCTTAAAGGTGCATTCTTTCTTAGGTGTATGTCATGTGATCCAAGGTTCGTTTGGGGATGATAAGATTTGTGGTTGAGTTTGAGTGATCAATCTTGTGGACTGGAGGTGTATCTCCTATTAGAGGTTGGGTTCTAAGAGATATTGAGTTATTTAAGGCTAGAGTATGTGAGTTATACGATAGTGGGTGAGGCATTCAATTATCAGTGTTCAATTGATAATATTATATGAGAAGATGATATCATTGACTGGGTATGAGGGAATACCTATAGTGGGGAGTAATGCATGAGTGGTTTCTCATGCGCTGTGAATTCTAAAGTAGGATTTTGGTGTCATCATGAGTGGAAGATATGGTAAACCCCACCCTGAGAATATTGAGGTTTTGTATTAGCGGTAGGTTATAAAAATCCTCAAGGAGTTGATTCAATGGGATATTCCCATATAGGAGTTAAGTTGTGATAGTTCAACAGAGTTAGTATGTTTAGTATCTGATAGCTATGAGTTTGGGGAAATTGTTTTGGAATTGGATATTGTAGCTAATGGTTTTGTGGGTAGATCATTTGTGAGGTCGAAATAATAAGAAATTACCATGGGTTAGAGCACCCATAGTTAGAATTTTCCATTATTAGTCGATAAGGTATGGTTTTTTAGAATCAATTATTGTGTTTGGAACCATTAAAATAATTTTTAGTGGATTCTAGTAGGGTATTGGGGCATGAGACTTATTCCATGGGAATGTTGTCAAGTGCTGGGTTGACATTGTTCCTGGAGATAATTTATGGATGATTTGTGTTATAGTGGGTAATTTGTAATATTATAGGGTGTTTGGGTTGGTAATTCATGTTTAATATTTGTTAGACCACTTGTATTTTAATGGTTTTGGGACATTGGAGGTGTTAAAAAAGGTTAGGTGTTATAATTTTTGGAGTTAGACTAGGGGTTAAGAAGAAATTACATTGCAGGAAGAATAAAACACTGCAATGAAAGGGATTAAGTCATGGAAAGGGGATTTATGAGATTAAGTTTTTAGGCTAGTAGTTAATCACACCACCACCCATCTGTTGTGTCATGAAGGGTGGTTGAGGGGGGACCTTTCACGCCAAAATGGTTGGAGGTTGGACCATGAATACCTCATCATGGAGGAAATTTAAGCATGATGGATAGGGGAATAAAAAACATGGCCTTGGGCTGGGGTGCTCACATTTATTAGTTTTTCTTGGGAATTGGGCATTATGTTGTAACTTGAAGGGATATGCTACAATGTGACCCTAAGATATGGGCGTTGTGTTGTGCCCATGTGGTCGTGCCACAATGGACCCACTAGGCATTTTTTTTACAATTTTAATTAATCAATTTAATTTTTTTTAAAATTAGGTTTAATGGGGAGGGGTTTCTCATTCATATGGAAGGAATTCACTTGAATCTTCCTCATATCCCTCTCATTCTCACCTTCTCTATGGTGAGATATCCTTTGTTTATGGGCCAATCATTACTCCATCAGTCTATACGGATATTTGTGGGAAAGTATTATGCTTCTCTTAAGTATATTCTTCATTTTATCACTATTTATTCATTTTTATTCAATTATTCCCTAAATTGGGGGTTTTATATGGTTTCATAGTTTCATTTGATTAGATTCAGATCAGTTGGTTGATACGTGATATGCAGTCTATTGTGAGTGATAATTAAGTGGACCCTGAATTTTATCCATTAGTATATGTGTGTGTGCATGACATGTTATAGAGGGGGTAGTCATCTAGGTATAATGATTGTGTGACAGTCATGGGATTGTGGTCAAATATTTTTTTAGCCAAGAATATAGTCTAGTGGGATTGAAAAGGTTTGTTCTAAAGGAGTTTTGGGGTTAGTTCTCCGATATTATAAATCATTTGTTTATATTTTTAATATTTTTTTCAATATTAAAAATTAAGGTATGAGGATATGTTTTTGTGGTGTTTTCATGTAAATAAAAGACAATGGAAAAACCTAAACAAGTGTTAGTGGGTAAAGGGGTCAGTATTAGGATTTTCAAACATGGGTCCTTTTTTTTCCAAATTGATTGTTAAATATCCATTAATAATCCATTAAATATCATTTCATGGATTACCAAACTCAAATTAGTTTATAATGCCGGGTGCACATTTTGTAATATCCTAGGTACAATAAGTCTCACCTCCTCTATTATGTCAAGTGATAGACATGCCACAACCATAGAAAATATGCCACACTTCACCAATTCCCAATCATACAATGTTTATCCCTCAATCTACATGACTCTAATCATATGAAATATGGATTTAGAGAAGGGAGGGAAAACAATATGGTTTATATTTGAGTGAGGCTATAGATATTACCCATAGAAAGTTATAAATCTCTTCATAATCTTAGAAAATTCCACTGATCCATCACAATAAAATAAAAAACATAAAGAGATAATATGAGAAGGGAATTGGGAGAACTCTGAGACCTCCCACAAGAATTTTCCTTGGGTAAATACTCCATTACCATGAGATTGGGAGTTCATTATTAAAATACAAAGAAAGAATCACAAAAAAAATAAAAATAAATAAAGAGAATTTAATTTCACTTCACGTAACATAAAAATATTTAAGATATAAATAAAAAAAGTGTTAAGAATTTTCCCACCTTTCGGGGATCATGTATTCCTATACATACCCCTATTCCCTTTAAAAATAGTAGTTCACCCCCTCCTCACAAGATAATTTGGAAAAGTATCATACCTAATTAAGAGACTTGTACCACAATCAGGATACATACTCATTCAATATTAATCATAGGAGATGTTCTTTACCACATCACTACTATAGTGAAGATTAGGTTTTGTGTGAGGGAGTCACTATTGCAAGACTTGCATGAGGAGTTGGAGTGGTGCACATGATGAAGATGGTTCAAGTTTTAGTGAGGATAGGCTTGGTCCTGATAATTTAGGATTCTATGGACTACAACATGTATGGAATTGGGTCACTAAATCAAGTATCCATTGGCCTACTTTAGACTGGTGAGTGGATTTTCAAGGGAACAATTTGATGTAGGAAATTCATCGAATTATTTTTGTGAAACTTCTCTTGGATGGAAAAATAATTTTCTTAGGATATTCAAGATACTTAAATACCTGCATAAAAAATAGAATAATAAACATCAATATATGTAGTGAGGATATTGAATATTCTTTAATCTCAATGTGAGGTCTAGATCAGGTGTTTTCAATTGATTTAGTCATATTTTGTATGAGTTAGGAGACTTGATGATTCTCAGGTCAACTTGTTTGAGTAAGGGGTTTGGTTATATCTATAAGAAGGATCTCATACTTGTGTAGGTTAAATCTTTGGGAAAATTTGTGTGGTGCTTATGAATCGAGTATGGGTTCTTGGTGCATATACACTGCCTAGAGTGGAAGAATGTGACCTTTGGTGGTGTTGGATGATAATATCAACATGGGGGTGGGGGTTAGCTACATGGAGTGTTATGCTGTTGATTGGTTTGGTGGATTTTTAATGGATTCTAGGAATGGGATTCTAGGGAACAACAATGGTGGTGTTTGGAATTGTGTCTTGAGAAGCTTTCCAGAGCTTCAGTTTTCCCTAGGGGTGAAAGTTCTAGTCTACATGTGAGCAAGGAGATAATTGGGAGGAAGTTTTATAGGGACTGGATGAAAGTCATATGAAATTAATTTATCTCCAAAGTCATATGTTTTAGTCATTCTAGAGAAATTCATACACTCAACCCTTTTTCATTTTCACCCTAGACCCACAACCATGAAAAAATAAAAACTCAGGCATGTTGAAAATTCATACATGGATTAAATTAAAAGATAAATAATTTTAATAAAATACAAGTAATTATATATTATACTATAAATCCATATTTATAAAAAAACTCCAAAATTAAACCATTTTTAATTTATTCATATAAAATCTAAGTAAATATGAAAATATGGTAATACTTGAGATTTTTAATGGAGTTTGAAAGAATATATTCAATGAATACCTTGATAAAAATTTATTTCCATGGATCCTGAGGGGTTATGGGGCACTGCTTAGCATGATAGTGGTCTTAAGAATTTGGTGTGGGTTTTTTTGGGGGGGTGTCGATGATGAAGATATAAATGGTAAGTGTGTGCATGAGAAGGATATTTAGGTTTTGGTATTGTGTGGTTGAGGGATATGTTTCAAAAATCCATGTACGACCTTCCTTTAGTGTATCATGAGTTTATAAAAACCATTGCATGGAAGCATTGTCTATGGGATACAATGGTCTTGAGGGAGGGAGTTAGTAATGGGTGGTAATGAGATATAAAATTGGAAAATGAGCTGGCTAGGGGTACCCAAGGTAGTATGAGTGCATCACTTGGAAGTGTAGACTATGGGGTGTGAATTTTTGTTAGAATGTGGGTTGGGTAGTAGCATAATATAAGGGTTAGTGTAGAAACCCATATTTTTTCATAAGTGAGACTTAGCTAATTTTTGAGTTTTAAAGTCCTGAGTCTCTAAAAGGGGTATAATGGGAATTTTACCATCTTAAATGACCTCATAAAAATTTTCTTATTATTATATTGGTATCTTAACATGTTGTTTAACCTTGGAAAAAATTTGGTAATTTATAAGCTGTTTCTTTTTTTGGAATATTTAATATTTATTTAATAAATAAATATTTTTCCTTCACATGCGAGTAGTGATAACTCATATATAAAACCTAAAATGAAAATTATGAAACTTTAGTTGTATCATAAATGAGTTTTTTTTGCCAAATGAGGTATAAATTATACTCTGAGGTGTCGATCCATGGACCAAACATCTTTTAGGTCTTTATTTAATCATAAATAATCCACCTCTTACCTCATGATAATAAACTATTTTATTTAAGGTTGGTAACACGAAAATACTAGAGAAAGTGGATCCGAATATCTTTATGTGGGTAGAATGAAAAGTTATAGGAATTGACAAGGGGATTGAATGGTAAATTTTAACGGAAATTCAATAGATAGTTTTTTATGGGTGGTTGCACATGGAATTGATGGGAAAAATTTTAATGGGTCAGAGTAATTGATAAAGGTATTTCATTTACCAATAGAGTAATTTCCTTCAATTATCTATAATTTTTTGAGAACCCTTGGTGGTAGTTTCATAAATGATTATAAGAATGTGAATGAGTAACATGATCATGAATGAGCAGTTGGTGGTGATCATCCAAGGATCGAAGGATAACATTCACTATGAAAATAAGGTATGATCTTTTAATAATTTTTTTACCTTATTCTTCACATGCATGAATTAATTTCCTCAAGAACTAATTTCACAAATAGTGAATCATGATAATTATTCTATCATGATAAAAATAATTTGTATATTTAGGTAAAATATTCTGTTATGTTTAATCATGGATTATTTTCATGTTGCATTCAAGAAATGGATTTTTTGTACTTCAATCATCCTTGATCACATACTCTTGATTATTTGATAATAACACGTTATTTTAATGGGATTTACATGAAATATTTATTTTAAATTATTTCTTGAATTATAAAGTTAATTTTATCAAAGATTATTCTTTGAGTAAAATTATGAAGTTCTATATAGGAATTTTATTAATTATTTTTCAATTATTATTGAATTATTATCAAGGAAATTATGTTAATAAATTATTTTCATTGATATTTTATTCATGAATTTCACAAGTTTTTTTAATGATTTTTGTTGTTTATTTCTCATGTTATAAATCAAATAATGATATTATTATTATTATTAAAAAATTTATTCTTTGGTAAATTGTTATATATTCATGATTAATGATAATGAAAAATAATGGATGATGAAAAATAGTTAAGAACAATGAAATTTATCATTCCTAAAATTATTCTTTTTCTTTCCATATCATGTGTTTCTTAGAAAATATGATAGTGAACTCATTTTTGGTGATCAAACTTTACATTGATCTCCATTACTTTATTTCACCCATTACTCATTCATTGCACTATATTATGTTCATTTATAAACAATTATATGACAAAAGAGGGATGAAAAATTAGGGTCTCTCAAATCATTGGGAACATGATGGGTTCCCAACAAGGGTTTGGGTGTGCCTTTGACAGAGGAGATGGTGGATATAACCAGAATGACTACAAAATGCTGATGAAGTGCTGGTAATGTGTGAATGAGTGTTCGAGGGTGTTGGGATCAGACAAAATTTCTATAATGATCATATTCATAAGATATGATGATAGTTTTGGTGTGAAATAAAAAGGACTATTCCTTTTGGATCTAGAAATCCTACATACATGGTGTGTAGTCCGCTTGGTCATGTGTCATGTATTTTGGATTATGCGATGATATGGTTATGAGTTTTCTTAAATATCACATGAAGTGTGACCAATGGTCACACAACATGAAAATTAGGAATTTATACCTCAACGTTTACTTTATTATACTTCAGTTCAATGCTTTGGTCCCACACACAATTTTGTTTAAATGAAATACCATGTGTTATAGTATATACCATGTATTCATGAAGCCTTTATCAATGTGTATTGGAAATACATTATGATTAGAGAAACAATATCCACATTCCATTAGACCCACCTAGACATGCCTTTTAGTTATATCCCACATGTTCTAGGTAGTAGTGATACATTCTTAGCTACAATCTGAGGCCCACTGGTTGTGTATTTAAAAGTACATGTCTTGTACTGTGCCTTTTTAGTGTTTTCCTTAACTTATCACTAGAGTTTCATAAAGGAACACATGAATAGTATATTATAAGTGTATTTTTATATAAAACATGATTATTTTAGTCTCATTATTAGTAGGTGTTTTTATAAGGTATTTTGGTTAGTTTAATATTCTTAGTTTTGTGGAAATGATGATGGGATTTGGTGAGATATCTGGAGTGGACATGGGGTTGGTAGCCCTCCCTGATAACACATTACCATCAGGGCATGGGTACTTTTTATATTTAGTTGAGTAAGTATCCCATTATTATTATGGGGCATGGTTCCTTTAGTTATGGAGTAGGTATCCCCTGACTAATGTACATCCCACACAATGAGGTGCGGGTCTTCCATATGGGTCAATAACCCCCTTGACTGGAAATAACTCATTAGTAAGGTGTGATTACCCCACTATAATAGATAGATATGGCATAGACAGTTGGTGGAAAGATCATATGGAGTTTAGGTACTCTGCTATGATATATAAATCATTCCTCTATCCACAGAGTTAATTATTTCTCATATGTTATGGTATATTAACCCATAAGGGACATTATGCCATATGATGATATTCACCCTGATGATATGGTGTAGTTACACTCTTAAATTTTATAGTGGTGATGTGGGAGTTATGTGGTGATAGATTATTTAAATGTAATGAGTTTTATAATATTCCTAGGTTCCTTTAGTTTGTGAGCTTTTTGGGGTTGGACTTCAATAATAAAAGGTTACCACCTATACCCAAAAACACCATTGAGGTGTGACTTATAGTTGGTCTATAGAATTTAGGATATTTAGGACACACACTACTAAGAGTGAACCTATTTATTAGTGATATTAATCTTTATGAAGCTAAGATATAATGACAAGATAGTTTGTTATGCACTTGTATTTCCCCCTATAAATCATATCTAGGTCCTTCTCACCATATCTCTAACACCTTTTTATTCCAAAATTCGAGCAGACTTGATATTATAAATTTCCTTTAAATTTCCAGGGTTTCCTACTGGGTATGTTTATATTCACTGCAATAGGGGTCATGTTCCCACACATATTGTGTCTTTGAAAATGATGCATAGTTCAGAGGTAGTCTTGGTGGTCATAAAGATGAATTTTCTTATCAAAAGTTGATGCTTGTTAGAGTATGTTGGTACTCTGTGGTGAAATTTAGTATAGTATGACCTTCATAAGAGTCCTTATAGTGATGAAATGATATTCCATTTTATATGTTTACTCTATAGTGTAGTGTTATCGTGTGTGTTGACTACCTGTTGGGGTTACCCAAGGGGTGTTGTGTTGTATAGTTATTTTCCATGTATCCATTATTGTACAATTTGGTTGTTAGTTATATTATATGTATTTTATTACATATATTTCATAGTTTTTTATAGGATAAGGCTTACCAAGTTTTTGTATTTATTGTTGGTGATAATATCTATCCCTTGTCCTATTGAAGGTGGTCTTGGAGTGATACAATTAGCTTAATACTGACCCAAGAGGGGTATCAGGGGCTGGGGTGTGGGAGTGATACAATTTTAGTCCTATGTATGCAATTTGGTGTTATTGGTAATGTTTGGTTTGGTTGGGGTATCTAGGGAAACCATGTAAGGGGTTTTAAATTTGGTTGTGTAACCATGGAACCTGGTTTTAGGGTGGAAGTCATCATATCCATTCACCAATATTGATAATCTATTGTTCAACTCAAAACCCAGACTCATCAATTGTGGGGTATAGTTAAGATGATTTATGAATCATATAGGGATAATTTTTTATCTTTCATTCCATCCCAGTGTCAAATCAGTTAGATATGCTTCAATCATTGTGGGTTCATCCTATCAAATGAGAGATTCCACCTAGAGATAGTCAACTCATACTTATAAGAAATATCATGATTATCTTGTGAAATTATATGATATTATCTCCACTAATTATTTTTACAATGGGGAATTGATTTTAAGACTCGTTTGAGAGATATCCTTCCCCCATGAGAATATGAATATTATCCACTATTTTTTCTATGAAAACACTCTTATAGAGAAGATATTAGTTTCTATTGAGTCAAGAATGAATACTTATAAGAATTATATTCTATAAGAGTTCAAGTAGTAGATTCAATATAGAATCCAAGATGAAAATAATCCTCTTATATAAAAGAGGTGGTTAGAGACAGTGACTCAAATATTTTTTCTTGTTCAGATACCCATTGATCATATGATGATTCTTGCTTGAGTACCCTACTTGATGTAACAATATGTTAGTGGAATATATTTCTATAAAACTTATAATGAGGATGATCTACCATTATTAGAGTTTTATTCCTTGTTCAAGATAGAGTTATATATAGAGGTGTTGTGGATAGTTCATGTTCCAGAGATACTTAACCCTCTATAGGGCAACACAAATGTGTCTGAGTACATGTTGGGGATCATAGACCCCACTAGATTCTCCATGGGCACAATTTATAGTGTATTTTTTCAAATTTTATAGTTATAGTATAGATTTTAAAGAGAGTACTTTGGTTGGGTTTTTTCTCTTATACATCCTCACTTACATTGGAGTCCTTTAAAGAATGTTGGAAGTTGAAAGTTCCTTGGTAGAGATGCACCATAGTTTTAGGAACATTCCAAAGTTTTCCCTAAAGATAGCTAGAGTTGTTCCATGAATAGACCCAAAATTTTAAATTAGAATTGAGAATAGGAACCTATTATATTTAGGAACAGTATCTTACCAAGATATGGTTTTTAATTAAGAAGTTAATGGTATATGAGAAGTTAGTGGTGGACAATGCTTCAATTCATTTCTACCATCATCACCTTTAGATAGATATTTTTAGGCACAAATCACTGGTTAAAAAATTTATGAAAATATAAATATAATGGATGGATATGATTATATAATACCTAGAATGGTTTTAGGTATGATTGATGTCTTCTTTTCATGGAACCCCATACTCATTGATGCTACTATTCACCTTAATAAAATATTTAATTTTGAGTTTAGTAGAGATTTCTAGGGATCTCTTAACTAGACCCTTATCATCTATATAACTTCCACTATTTATGATAAAATTTTTACTCACCCATTATAGTGAAGTGATATCATCCTTAGGGGAGAAAATTATCTTTAATGAGGTTACTTTGTAACAAAAATGATACTTAGAGGTATCATCCATGGTAGGTAATGATTGCCTTTTTAGTTTTTCTATCTATTATGTAATTGAATAAATGAGGAGAGGTATATATTTTATGGTAATTAGGACCCCAATGTATGGTGACCGATTCCAACTCTTAATAAGTTGAATCCAAATACCCATTATATGGTAAGAATGGATTTATACACTATAGGTGTAGTTGAGGTTTTTTATTCCTATGATTGTGAAAGAATTCATGGAAACTTCCCATAGGGTGGCCCATGGTTATTCCCCATTGGTAACTAATACATATTTACCTAATTTTATCAAAGGATAAAAATTTTCCTTCATAATGGTTGATTATATGTTTGTTAGTGCATTTAGAGTGGTGCAATAGTGGCATGGTGGCTGATTCCCTTAAAATGGAATTTTATATCCAATTTACTGAGGAGGTGATTGAATAGATAACCTTGAAGTATTCAATTACTGATGGGATAGTGAGATTTTACTCACCTTTAATCAATGGTGGTGGCCCCACACCCTTACTTTGTTTGAGATAAGCCTATTTTGATGATGTTAATCGAGTAGTCTTACATGACTAGATACTATCAGGTGATGAACCTGGAGGTTTTTCCTAAAAGTGGGGAGTTTGTCATCTACTTCCCTAGGTGGATAGTTCTTTCCCTAAGATTTTCATACTAAATATCATGATATAAGTTCTAATAAAGGATTTATCCAGTGGAGTATGATACTCAATGGGACATGTCTATCAGAGCTTTTATTCATTTCCAACATGTAACAATTCTAGCTATACAGTGGATAATGTTTAACTATGGTTTGTGGTTTTAGTCACTTAGGTTTTTGAAGGTGTTATCTGGGGGTCTAGAGCTGATAAAATAGGGTTATCTGAGTAGTCAGGACCACCCTCTTTAGATTTTAGTAGAATGTGACATCAACAAGTAGTGTTATGTTTCTAAGAAATTTGAGGATGTTGGTTCTTATTATTGAATTTATCATTCGTATCTTTCGCAAAAGAGTGATAACAATGAAACTGAGTTGTTTTTAGCAGTTAATGTGATCATTTTTGGAGATTAAGGAGTGGATGCAAGGTTCCCGCCAATGTGTAAGGAAATAATTGAGAATGATATGATGTGTTGTCCTTATTCCATGCGTTAGAGACATTGGCACATATTCCTTATTGGTGGGATATGACAAAAAACTAAAGCTTACCTTGAAGAGCATGCTACCCTAAATCTCTTTGAGATTTTGGTGATAAATATTCACTATTTAACTCAGTATATATGTTTGATATATATTGATTTTCCCCATATGATAGTCATCTAGATTACACCTTAAAGGAAGGGATCAAAATGCTGTAGGAGGATGTATTCTTATAAGTAATCCATTCTAAAGTGGATTTCATTAGATTATGGTTTCACTTCATCCCATGTATTTGGATGACTATTGGCATTTAAAATTCATTTGAATCCCAAAATATCTAGTTTTGGATGAACCGAGCATGCAGGCCACCCCAAAGGACCATTCTAAGGTCAATGAACATGATGCACACAAGTTTCCTATCTTTCATGCAAGAACCTCATTTTGCGCACAAATAAATTGTGCGCCAAAGGCAGTGAGATTTTTTGTGACTTCCATGAAGGCAGGATATATTTACAAAGGTAGCATGCATAAGAAAGAAGGGTTTCACATAAGAAAGGATCACTATGCGCAAGAGTCCCCTTTGCATTCCAAAGGTGATGTCAAGATGGCTGTGTTGTGCGGTCGAGCTCCCGCAACAATAGAAGATGCCGTGCGCAAAGCATTTTTCACACCCAAGGAATTTCATGCCCATAACTGATCATTTCTAATACAAATATTAGCTCATCCCTCTCCTTAGGGGAGGCTCTTCATAATATTAAATGTTGTTCCCATTCACACAAGTACTCCTATTCCATGATAGCGAAAAACATGGACCATCCAAGGTAGATAATATTGTGCAATGGACCTCCTATGGGCCCAAAATCGACTTGGATCACAATTGAGTAACCCTCACACAACTCCTATTAACGTAGTTTGGGTGTGCATAAGAGAAGTTATCTGTGCACAACCATGATCTTCATGAAACTCAAATCTTGCACACACCTACCCCTTGAGACTCTATGCCCTGCCCTTGTGCTAAAGAACCCTGCTTGGGAATCTCTTATGCACAACACTCCAAAACTATGTGAAAAAATTTCCTGGTCCCCCACTTGATATCCCCTATGCATCTAGTTCACCTTTTACCCTACCTAATACTTCTGAGCACAGGTACTCTAACCCCTTTTTCTTTTGATCATGGGGAATCTAACATGGAATTTGTGACCAACAAATCCTCTATGATAATTACAATGCCATGAACCTCCAAAAGGTGCATGAGTGGTGGTCTATAATACCTAGGGGTAATAAGTGATTCCCCCCATATCTGAGCTATGTGACGCAAAACTGTCTAGTTCCACATCCTATTCATATAATGTTAAACTACACAACAACATCCTCAACACATGATGTAAAACCGTAGTCTTAACCTATGCAATAAACATAGGATTCCCCATGTATGAGTGTCATTGTATGCCCCCTACACCCCTATAACTCATACCCTATACAATAAACACATGATTCTCCATTTACAACTCACATAGAATGAGATCCTCTAGGAATCTACCAGGATTAATCCCCATCCACATCATCGTTTCTCCTAGAAGCACTAGGGAAACTCAATGTGTAATCCCCACACCATTACAACCAATATAAATCCTATTGATAAGGGCATCTTAATGCGTAAGTCCCACACCATCCCTTTTTGACACTCCTTTTTCAACATGATCATCCTTACTGCATGACGTTAAAATTCATGGAGCAGTCCTATCACATGAACTTAAAACTATGGTATCAAACTATGTGTATTATGATTCCTATATTCTAAATGGGGTACGTAGAACACCTCCCCAATGTTCAATCCCACTCAATAGTAAACATATGTGCTCCCTCCTAGGGACACACCTTCTATATCTACCTCCATGGGACATTCTAATCCATCAATATCGAATCTCTACCTTAAGGGGAATTCTGATCCATTGGTAAACCTACCATGTTCAGCATCTTACCTCCTAGGGATGCACCTATTGGATCAACCTCCATGGGGAATTTGGATCCACAAATTTAGATCTGTCTCAACTGGCATTATGATCCATTAGTAAAACTTCTAGGTGTGACATCTTCCCTCTTGGGGAGACACCTCCCAGATCCACCTCAACAGGGAATTATGATCCATCAATCTCAGATGCACCTCAAGGGTCATTTTTGATCCATTGGTAAACCTTCCAGGTGTGACATCTTCCCTCCCAAGGATTCACCTCCTAGATCCTCCTCCATGAGGAATTCTAATCCATCAATATCACATCCACCTAAAGGGGAATTCTGATCCATTGGTAAAACTTCCAGGTGTGACATCTTCCCTCTCAAGGATGAAACTCCCAGATCTGCCTCCATAAGAAGTTCTGATCCAAAACTCTGGATCCACCACAAGGGGTGTTCTGATCCATTGGTAAACCTTCCAGGTGTGACATCTTCCCTCCTATAGATGCACCTCTTGGATCCGCTTCCATGGGGAATTATGATCTATAACTGCAGATCCAACATATGGGTAATTATAATCCATTGATAAACCTTTATCATGTAACATATTCTCTCCTAGATACACACCTCCTAGATCCACCTCTATAAATAATTTTGATCCAAAACTCTGGGTCTGCCTCTATGGGGCATTCCCAATCCTTGGTAAACTTAGGTATGACATCTTCCTTCCTAGGGACACACCTCCTAGATCCACCTCCATGGGGTGTTTTGATTCATCCAATCTTGTATGAACAATATGTTTACCCTATCCCCATCTCTAAAAGATGTTAAAATTGTTCCCTAATCCATCTCAACTAGACATCTTGATCTTTCTCCACAGGATGTAGAACTTTTGACCTAACCCAAAACACCTACCCCATGCCTGAGGTAAAAATCCTCAGAAGACTTACTCCCCTAGTGTTAATTATATCCTGATTGACATGGGATTCCATGGATTCTTCACATAATATGCCTCACATGAGATTATATCCTAATAGGAAGAATATAGGTGACCAATGCACCCAATTCCCAGACATTCCCTAAGATTCCCTACATGACTACTCTCATGAATGAAGGTTGTTTCCCTATCAAGATGAAATAAAAATGGAAAGATAGAAGCAATTTAATTAACCGGTTTCCAAAAAGAGATGGAATTGGGAATTTGTTCCACAAAAGGACTTTAATCTATGAGGGTATCCCAGACTAGGAAATAAGCTGTTAAGAGGAATACCTATAAGGATTAACCAACATCCCCTCATCCCGTTTTGATCAAGGAGAATAAATCACCATTTAAAGTGATGAAATCCACCCACCTTTGAAAAGTAGGAATGTGGGGAAACAAGAATGTTAGTTCATTCATCATATGCCGATGCACAGGCAGTCCTCAATAAAAGATTTAGAAATAAAAATGGTGAACCCACCATGAAACTATTATTCTCAACATGGGGAATATTAGTGTTGGGAAATTAGTAGATTTTCATGTCATTAGATTCAAATATCAAGCATCAGGTACCACCTAGAAAATCAGTGGGCCCAGTATGGAACTCACTAGAGAATCTGGGTAGTTAACAATTGGGAATCCTCAGTCTATGAAATTTATAGTGTGGATTTCTCTCAATCTTCAGAAGATTGGATGACATTGGTGCATTGAGAATCAATTTCCTTATACCTATACTAACAGATGAATCCACATTCCTTATAGGATTTATATAGTATGGAATCAGTATCCAAGAACCTGTAGATGCTGGGGTGGTGGAAACATTGATGTGACAACCCTATATAATTCCAACCATACCACAACTTCTACCACAACTTCATTTAATAAGAACCCATTCTCTGTCTCACCCTCATAGATTGTCCATAGGAGGGTGATTAACGCCATCATACACTGGTATAATAAAGAGGGTGTCATTCCCAAAAGGAACATAGCCCGCAAGGACCTAGAGGCATTAGTATCTCACTAACACCACCTCCCATGAAGTCCATGCCAGGGAAACCACCCCCATTCCAATAGAAAACTAATTAGGGAGACTCCCTAGAGTAATCCTATTATTCTCTCCCCTACATTAAGGAGGTTGGTGGTGTTTGAGTCACATCGACTATGACTACTACCCAGGAGCTGCCAAGGAGGGCTTTAACCAGGACACATCATAGCCAGTAATGACCAGTCCCTTAGGCTGAAGAGTAGGTGGAATTTACCCCTACTCCATAGGACTTGGTCTGAACCACCAGACTCCAACATTGGGTGTAGGATCAGGAGAATGCCCAAAAGGGGCATCTTCCATGTGTCTAGTGGTCCCTTCCACCACTGATGCATTCCACCAGATCCCTGCAACAAATGAATATAGATCCATCTTTTCCTGATTAGTATCGAGACCTCAACCAACCTATAGGTAGATGGGGTTAACTCTATCAATCACTGGAACCACCAACATCCATTACATTCCAATTATTAATGATGAGATGCAGTGCAGAGATCTCCCCTACACTATCACTAACCAAAGTAGAGGTCCTCCTATCTCTTTCAACAGTTATCACAGTGGTCCTTATCATGTTCCCACCGATCATAGTGGAGGTCATCCTCACCCCATTAATAATTAGTACATAGGTACTTCCCATAATTCTACTTCTCAATATGGAATTCCTCCCTATGTCCATTTTAATCAGTATGAAGTTATTCATCATGATCCAACCAACCAGCACAAAGGTTATCCCCAT
Organism: Viscum album; assembly: GCA_963277665.1. Taxonomy (NCBI): domain Eukaryota; kingdom Viridiplantae; phylum Streptophyta; class Magnoliopsida; order Santalales; family Viscaceae; genus Viscum; species Viscum album. The sequence goes on from OY728148.1 coordinate 744,288,551, forward strand.
GATAAAGAGGTTCCCTACCCTGAAGAACCATCCTAGGGAAGAATATCAAACACTCACCATTAATGTAAATTTTTTAGGAAACTCCATTTATTTGTTGAACTCTTCTACCTATTAGATTTTAAGGGAAAAAATTATTCAATGATGGAGCTTTCACTCTACTCATCAAAGTCTAGGAAAGAGCCTCACAACTAAATTTCTCAATTGCAAAATCTAAGATTCATAGGATCCTTAGATCCATCTATAGATACTTGTAGGTGGAGGAAGTTACATCTCCCTTTCAGGGGATCAGGGTGAATCCATCCCCATCACCACAATTTTCCCTCCTATCTACCTCTACACAAGACATATGAGAGTTGTTATGGTCTAGAATGACTCCTATAAATGGTGAGAACTCAGTTGATCCACCTATGAGTGTCATATCCCTTTCACATGAGGAAGTGGTGAACACTCATTCCTACAAGTATGTGATGATATGGTTGGTGTTGCACCCAAGAGATGCTCTAGCATGCAACGAACAATTGACTCATGTAACTCCTCCTATACTGGAAAACCTTCCACAACCTCGATTCACATTGATGTCACCACCTATCTCTCAGACAACACCAATCATAGCTTGGGTCAACCAAGGATAGGGACCTTCCTATGAGAAAGAGAAATAGTGGGAGTTTCTAGCCAATGAAAAGTTTTATGTGGTGTTCTGGATAGCTGCAAATCCAAACTTTGACATCCCAATGTCCCTCACCAAGGGCCAGAAAATGCATTTCCACCATACCAACTGGGAAATGCTTCATTGACTCTATAATTGTTGGTTAGCTTACCCAAGAAGGCAAGGGAACCTCGAGGACATCAACCAGTTATGCCGAAGGGTTGAGTTGGCTATAATCCCAATAGATCAATGCCCCGAGTCACTTGAATACTAACAAAATATCAAGAAGGGATGCATCAAGTGCCTTATAGTTATCCACCATATTATGAAATATGTGTCTCTTAATGTGCATATCAGGTTCTTGGGATAATATGATGCTATCCACTTCAACCCAATCCCATGACAGCCTGACCTAGTCGCAGACAATGATAGTTCCCCTATGGGTACCATTGTGGTGAACATGGTTATTTATGAGATTATCAAGAACAAGAGCTCCGATACAGGGGTTTAAAGGTAAAACCTGCCCTTAGAGATAGGGAGTACTAGATATACCCTTATAAAGGTGTCATTACCTACTAGTAAAGGAAGTAAATCAGTCTCATGGATCCCTCTGAGACATTTCCTACCTATCGAAATACTGAAAAGGGTAAAGAGAAGGTTATGCCCTTAGATACATCCAAGTTTTCAACAAAGATAGAGGAAGATCCCAAAATATCCTCCTTGCTTCAATGGATCTAAAAGAATAAAAGGATCAATAATGATCTCATTACTGATCGGTGTTTGGACTATGACACAACTCGATGAGATCCCATTTCTCCTATAGTAGGGAAGTAAGTCCTCCTTAGCCAGTAGCTCACAATTGATCTTGGTAACCTCATGAATTTAGAAAGATTAGAAGTAGGATTTTATGGTAAGATACTGAGGTATGTGTTTCCAAACCCTCTCGATTATCACGATTACCCTCCTTAGGATCTAGGTCATTCCACTCCATAATCCGCTAATCCTTCTTACCAAGTTGATGATCCAGTCAATGCATTGATGGTTAGGAATCCTCATAAAGATATAGAAACACATTATGATGATTTGATAGATGCTCTCACTGATCACCTTGAGGCTATGGAGATGTAATAGGTGGAAATCCCACCTGACGAAAAGCTGCACTCGGCATTGGTGGATGATATGCAAGAACTCCCAGATTTTGGGAACCCTTGATTTTCCTCATTTAATGGGATAAGTGAATTTCTAAACCACTTATACCACTTCATCTCAAGGTGAATACCCATGTTGGGAACCATAGAGCTGTAAGAGGCTACCAACTCTGATGTTTCATCCAAACATTGGATGAACCTATGTTTGTTGAGTATTACTAGATTCTCATAGGGTTTATGAATTATTGAGAAGACCATCACATGCATATCCTATACTAGTTTAGATCTAACATGCACGAGACATGTATTGATGACCACTTCAAGTGAAAAAAATCCTGATGAGCACATCATAGATTTTTTTACCTTGTGGAAAGGCCTCATGTACTCACTCAACATGCTACTGACTCAAGAAAATATTCTAAAGATGTGTATGGAGAATGTCATGAATGAGATGATCCCTACCCTCATCACTTATAATTTACTAGGTGGGTTTCAAAAAATTTCTGATATTGACCAACATCTAGAGGAAGCCTTGCAATAGGCTAAGAAAGCACACTCGTTGCCTCTTCCATCTCCCATGATAAGACCTTACAAAGTAGAGACTACCAGGTAGAGGACCTTGATGCACTATATTTGTTATCCCCTATACATAAAGAGACTCTCTGAGTGCAGTAGACCTACCAGGCATAGCCTCACCCAATACAGAACTACCAAGAACCACCTTACCAAGCACAATCACCTAGATAAGAGAATATAGCTCCAACCCATCATCAGGCTCTAACCCCTCTTCAGGGGTAGGCTCCTAGAGTGACCTTCCTAGACATAAGAAACCATAGTTATTATTATAAGGATTCACAGGTCCTCAGATATTTCATCTATGCCCTAGAAAAAGGGAATTCTGAAGCTTCTAGAGTGAAGGAGGCCCTAGGAAGCCAGATGCACTGACTGCCCCAACCATTGGTCTTACCAAAGGATTCTCAGAAATACCATAAAGGAATGATATGTGTTCAAGGATTGGATGCAGAACTAAGTGGATAATGATCTGGTCAAGTTATAAGACATCCTGACATATGTAACACATATCTCCATTGAGACGGGTAGCGACATTGAGTGTTTAGGTGAATGGAAGTAGGATTCCAGCCATGGAACCTGGAAGTATGAATAATGGTTGGCTTATAGAGTATTTTACCATGCCTATGGTGTCATTTATTCCCACTTAGTTAGTTTATAACCTCCCATGGTAACCTCACCTTCCCCGACCACCGCTTCTGCTTCCACATCACAACCTCTCGAATCTAGGAAAAGTAGGAACCGATAGATAAAGGGAAATCAGAGTCCCCCACCGGTGCTGAATCCATCCCTCACTCTCAGTAATTTCATGTATCATGAGTTTGGAATCTCCTCCAGGGTTTTCCTATCATGAGAAAACACCTCTAATGATGAGAAAGAGTATGTATCTACGAAATCCATCAAGTTGTTAGAACACTTCACACTTCTCAACAATGAAGAATTTCAGGAAAATCCCCATAGTGCCTCCATCCAATGCCATCAAAGAAGAAGTCAAGGAAATTTGAACCGCCAAAATTTTCATCTCAGTGCCTTGAAAAAAGATATGCATGCTACCAAGACTATGCAGAATGTGCTGTGTAGATCTTAGAAGGAAAATTCCTCCCAATCCACTCCATAAGATACACTTTCACAACTAATTATGGTAATTGATTGGGCATATCATCTGCAACCACACCATGGTCAACTATATCTAACTAGAGATAAGACTCAGTCATCCGATGGTTCTTCAGGTTGAGTAATCCATTTAGTAGCAAGATATTTTTTGTACTAGCCAGAACCCCATGGTATAGTCATCAAGATCGATCATGAATCCTACCAAAGTGTATTCCCTTATAGGAAAAACATCCATTTGGCGTGGAAGTATGATGTGTCAAATCACCTCTCCAACATACCTACAAGGCTCTTTCACCTCAAGTACCACCACATGTCGAGATAAATTCAAGAGGTCTTGGAAGAATCCTTGAAAATCCCCCTCTAGTTCGAAGTAGAGGTAGCTACCACAGAGTCCTACTTGTAGAGGAAGTTGAGAAAAAGAATTTCTAATCCATCATCTAATTATCTAGAGAAGATGAGGGTACCCTCATGCAGTGGAATATCCAACTTCTATATATCATAGGATGGTTCAAAGGAATGTAACTCCATCACTTCTTGTCCGACAAAGGTTTTGGGATTAACCTCATCCTGACCCAAATACTTCACAAGTTAGGGCTGACCAAAGTAGACCTAACTCTATCTGACCTGTGGATTTAGGGTTATGAAATAACAAAGTAGAAACCATGTAGTAGTATTTGTTTGAAGAACTAATTTATAGAATTGATATAAAGTGATAAATTTGTAGAATCCTCACAAGATACTACCTAAAACAAAATTCTAGGTAGGCCCTGTCTTTATTATCATGCAGAAGTCCCTTACTCATATCACTAGTGCCTCAAATTCTCCCTCAACAGTTGAGTAGGGGTACTCCAAGGGGATGAATCTCCCTTTGACTCTTGTGAAGACCTCAATTTGGATGGTGAATGTTACATGAGAGTGGGAAATTAGATTCAGGCTAATGAGGTTGAGCGCACAACCATCACAGCTAATCCATAGACATAATTGGATAACACTTTCATTATCCCGATCCATCGGTTGGAGGCAACAACACCAGACCTGGGGAGATATTTTGTTGTCTCTAGGAAAATGGTTCATGACATACTTAAAAGGAAGGAATTCTCAAATATTACCTTACTATTACACATGAAATTCCCAGGTGATTCGAGAATCCCCCAATCCTATAAGGTATAGAGAGGTTTTTTCTATTCCCACAATTTCATGGCATTCCCATATGTTTTGCAGAGTAGGGTTGAATCAATGAAATATGACTGGAAACCATTTCTTTGACATAAATCATGGGCCTTGGGGTCAAAGGATAGATAGAATTAGATTTAAATCCTATGTGGATATAGTTTCTGTAGAGTAGGAACCCCTTTATTAGAGATTCTGTGTCTACCCAAATAGGTACCAGTTCTCCCCCTATGTTTGGCAGTCTAGAAGAACTGCCCCTCGTACCGATTATCCTACCTCAGACGATGAGGAGGATTTGGAATACACTCCTACTACATTTTAAGAGGGTGTATTCACAACTATTTATGTGTTAATTTAGGTAAACTTTGGTACTAAGGTAGATCTTAAGAAAAAAGTGATCAATGCATCCATGCCTCAAGAGGAGCATCAACAATATGTTACCTCCCCGAAGTAGCATTGCAATGTATTTTCCTAGATATATGATGAGATGATAGAACTATACACCTAGGTTTATATCCACCATATTGGTCTCCTAGGGATTCATCATGGTTTTAAGTAGCCTCCCAGAAAATGCACCCTTTCCATGGTTCCATGGTTGAGGCCTAAGTTGATAAGCCTATCAAATCCAACTTTATTAGGGAAGTTCAGTACCCCAAGTGGCTAGCCAAAATCATCCCAGTCAAGAAGAAGAATCATTAGATCAGAGTCTATATTGAATTCTTAGACATCAACTAACATTTTTTGAAGGATGATTTTCCCCTTCCAGTAACAGATTTGTTGATCGATGCTACAATAGGGTTCAAGTCTCTCTCTTTCATGGATGGGTACTCCAGTTACAAAAAGATAAAGATGGCCCCCAAGGATGAAGAGTCCATTGAATTTAGGGTTCCCCAAGGGACCTTCTGATATCAAGTGATTCCCTTCTACCTAAATAATTCTAGATCCACTTATCATTGGGATATACACCACATCTTTAAACTAATTATGAAGACATTAGTGGAATGTTACATGGATGAATTTTTGGTCAAATCCCACCAATATCAAAGCCATCTATTATAACTTGAGAAAATGTTCAGATTCCTCTTCTAATGGTATTTGTGGATAAACCCCTTGAATTTTGAAATCAGGATTACCTACGGAAAGTTTCTTGGCTTCATCATATGATACATAGGCATTAAGATCGACCCAGAAAAGATCAAGGCCATCAGCCAGATGCCTCCCCCAAGAAACCTTCGGGAGTTGAGAGTCCTCCAAGGCAACTTATCCTATATAATCATATTCATAATTAATTTGATAGGAAAGTGTAATGCCTTTTTTAGGATCACAAAGAAACACACCTCTTACTAGTGGGATGAGGATTTCCAGACCACCTTTGAGGAAATCAAGTAGTATCTTCTAAAAACTCTAGTTCTGATGTCTCCCATCTTAGGGAAACCACTAGTCCTCTATGTGACCACCTTGGAATTGTCCCTCAATTACCTCATTTACTATAATAACAATGATGGAATATAAATTTTTTTATACTATCTTAGTTTCATGCTCCTCAACACATAGACCAGATACCCCCTATCGAGAAGAGTGGCACATCACCAGTTTTCACAGTGTATAATTCATGGCATTATTTATAGAATCATGAGATATAACTGGTGTCCTAGCTAAACTCATTGAAGTATATCTTGAATCACCCCATGTTGATAGGATAGAAATAACACTAGGTAGCGATGCTCCAATAGTTCAACATCAGGTTCATTTCGAAAACACTATCAAAGTACATGAATTGGAGGACTTCCTGGCCGCCCATTTAGCCCCTAAATAATTACCAATGGATGTTTATTTCCCAAATGAGGCCATATTATTAGTTGACCAGGATATTATCTTCTAGTATATTAATTTTGATGGTGCCTCCAAAAGAATTACTGGAAGGAAGCTCAACGATCCCAAATTCAATAGAGTAGGCATGGGGATCATCTTCATAACTCATGTATAGTTCATTCTACCATATTCATTCCTATTATTGGAAGGATACACCAACAATGATTCATAGTATTAGGCACTCATCACTGGTCTCGATTTGTCCCTTGAGATTGATTTCTCCCACCTACATGTTAAGGGAGACTCCAAATTAGACATTAAATAGATTAATGGTGACTACATTTTTAGAAAGATAGATCTTGTGAACCTACTAGAGCACACTTTCTAGATAATGGATCAGTTCCCTTCTCATTTAGAAGTGACTTAAGTCCCTTGGTAATTGAATGGATGAGCCGATGCCCTGGACAATCTTGTTGTGTCTCTCACAGATCCTGACTAGGATGACATGTTCATTCATGTGGCACATCAGAGGGTCATCAATCCTATCATGTCGGATGAGAATGATATCCAATAGGTAAACTACTTGGTTGCTGGTGCTTATACATTGGGACCATCAGGTTCACCCATGGTAGAAGAAGCTACCAATTAGACAACTCCTTTTATTGATTATCTCCAGCATGACATTCTCCCACAAGATTGTGCCAAGCGTGAGTGAATCCATTGGCGTACAACACAAATTTACCCTTCAGAGTGGGTATAAACTTGAGAAGACTCTATATAGATATGGGTTTTATGGAATTCCCCTACATTGCGTCCATGAAGATGAGATTCCCCAGGTTATGTAGGAAGTCCATGCTGGGTCCTATGGTGCTTATTAGGTAGAGTTGAAGCTCTCCCACCAGATTCGGATGTTGGGCCACTTCTGTCCCACCATGTTCCATGATTTTATCAAGTTTTTTGAGAGGTGTCATGTGTGTAAAATCCAATCCAACTTTGTGCATCAATCATCAGAGCTCCTCCACACCACCAAGTATTCTTTTACCTTTGTAGTATGGGAAATCGATGTTGTGGGACCGTACCGACCAGCTATTGCTTACAAATACAGGTTCATTATGAACATGATGAATTTATTCTCCAAGTGGGAAAAAGTGATTCCCCTCAAGGATGTTAAGTCCCAATATATGATCGAGTTTGTGAGCTCCCACCTAATCCATCGATTTGGAGTTCCTCGAGCTATTCTCACTGACAATGACACCAAATTTTTGGCTGCTGAGATGAAGAGATTGTACATAAAGTACAACATTAAATCAAACCATACTTACCACTATCATGCATAGGTAAATGGATAAATCAAGGTGACCCTCTCCAATATTCTGCAGAAGATAGTGGTCCAGAACAAGAAGAGTTGGTCATACAATATCCATGATTCCCTCTAGGCTTATTGGATGATAACTAATAATTCCACCTAGGCGACTCCATATTACCTAGTGTATGGAACAAAATTAGTCTTGACCATGAAGATTTAGTTTACATTACTCCGAATAGCTGTTTATAATAATTAGATGATAGAAAAAATGGCATAAGTCTGTCTAGTTTACCTGGAAGCCCTCCAATGTGGGAAGGACCCTACATCATCTATAAGGTCTATTCCAATGATGTATAATCTTTTATCACCATGGATAGAGAGCATATAAATACTCCCAAAAATGCTAACATGATCAAGAATTAATTTTCATGATAAGCTTATCACATCCCAAGCACATGACGTTTAACCATAGACTGGGTCTAAACTCTATGACCTTAAACTAGGATCTTCGAGTCCATTAATCATAACATAAAATGTATGTGAGTATTCTTAGGAATATGTGGCATGGATCTGGGCCTATTCGGACCTCAATCAGGTTTTATTTTCACTCCTCCATGATATATATATCTTCTTGAGAATCCTCTCTCTATCAGTTTGAACTCTACGACCTTAAACTAGGAGTTTATGTCCAAGTTTCATGACTTTAAATTGTGTACAAGTCTCCTCAGGAATGTGTTGTGTGGTGATGGGACTCCTGGTCTTCATTCATGCCATATTTTTTATTTTAACTCACTACAAATATCCATTCAAGGAGCACACTCATGGTCCAAAAACTATCACCATAAACTATAACCCATCATATCGTCCATGAAACATGACCTTAAACTACTTAAAATAGGTCCAATCATTATGAACTTGAACTATTTACACCCCCTACATTCTGATCTGTATGAATTTAAACTACATATCCAAAAGTCTCTAATTTATGATGTTAAACTATGATCTTACACCATACTAAATTGGGATTCATCTTAATAAAAGACGATCTTTACCTCATTTGAAACCAGGATGCCTCATATGATAAGTATGAGATGGTCAGCAAAGCTTACCCCATGCCCCAAACATGGGATGCCACATGATAACCATGGGATGCCTTATATTATCTTACTAGAGAGGATTGAATCTATTGACATTAGTCTTCTACCAATCCTTGTTTAAGAACTATTAGTGGCTTGATTACCTTCCTCATGGGATATGTAGCGATGCTCAGATTTCTCTTCTTCAGGCCCAACCACAAATTTATCAACCCTTTGGCCCCTTGGAATCAATCATGATTCAAGCATTATGACCTTAAACTATGTGAAGTTCATCTAAAGGTGTGCATGTGGCACACAAGACCATTTGGATCCATTCATGTTGGGTCTTACATCTTCCATGCCGCATAGGCACCCTTGATACCAACGTTACCCTAGTCTAGGAAACATGACTTTAAATTGTTTTCCATGGTCCAATCATTACAAACTTAAACTATGTGATGTTTATTTCCCAGTGTTTTTGTGGTACATGATCATCTTTTGGATCCATTCACATTGGGTTTTTACCTTTTTCATTACACACATATAACCTTATAGAAAAAATCCCCTCCATAGTCCAAGCATCATGTCTTTAAACTGATTGCCCATAGTCTAAGCATTATGACCACAAACTAATTGTCTTTAGCACAAACATTATAAACTTAAACTATGTGCATTCACCCATCATTTATAAGGTTTTCTTCATCTCTGGTGAAACATATTCCTTTAAATCTTTCTATAACTACGTGTGTCTTGATTCTCATCAACATTGTAACACCCCAAGCTTCCATGGTACCCTCCTCTTTGAATAATCGAGTAGCGTGTGTTGTACGCAACCTTGAGCTATAACACACCGCGACCAATAAAAGTAGCAGTTATGAATAGTAATACCCACCATTTGAAATTATATAAATATTATATTTCAAAATGGACTTCATTTTTGGATTCGGAATATAAAAATTAGCCTATGTTGAATTTTTGGTATTTTTCTGAGAACTTCCAATTTTTGATGAATAGTGAAAAATACTTAAAAAAACTTTTTTAATTAAAATAATTTATAGTGATAAATTATAAAATTTAGTGGTTCTAAAGTGTAATTAGAATATAATTTTACCATTTTATCCGATGGTGGTCATTAGAATTAATTTCACTTTGAAATTGGACATAAACAATTGTCAATCTTTTGATATATATTGTTTCTTAAAAATATGCTATTTGTTGTGACAAGGGGAATTAATTATTAAATTAATTAATGAAACTTATTTGTTTGGAATTTTGTAAAATAGTCATCATTTTTGAATTCAGAATATCAATTATAGCTTAGGGTGAATTTTTGGTATTTTTCTGAAAAACTTCAATTTTTGATGAATAGTGAAACCACTAAGTGGTAGTTTAAAAAATAATTTTTCATGTAAATGAAACATTACCACTTCTGTGATTTGATTTTCAAAAATCCGACATACATGGTTGTCATTAGGAAGTAAAATGTGGTACAATGAGATTAAAATAATTTTTTGGTGAATAGTAACTTTTAAGTTTAATTAATCGCGATTAAAGGTAATTAGTGAAATTTAAGGTAAAAATGATATTATAAAAATATGAAAATATATTGACACTTGTCCTACAGTTATTGGATGAGTCATGGCCGACCAAGATAATACATGGGTCAACTTGGGGACCCCATGGAGTCACTTGGGTAAGAAAATGACATTAATAACTTTTTATTTAAAGTAAAAATAAAATTGTCACAAACATGTGTTGTTTTACTAAAACAATTATTACATGGGGTTATATAAGTAACTTTTCGACTATAAATATTCATTGGAAATCTAAAAAGATTTCATACATCATGATAGTTTTTTTATAATTTTTAGACATTAAATAAATTAATTTTTTTATGACACCATGATGATGTAGCGATTACCTCATTAATTAACGATTTAAATAAAATGAAAATATAATGTAAAATCTATGACTTACACTTGTAAAAAACCTATTGGATGAGTATATCTGGAACCCTTATCACCTTATACTTGAAATATATAAGTTTGGGACCTTTAAAATCCGAAACTCATTATATAATAAAGTAACATTTCATGACTTTCCAAGAGTGCCCTCCTCTCCTCTTATAAAAGGCCCCCACCACTACCCTCTTATTCACACCTTCCAAGCCATTTGGATCGTCCAACCTCTGCCCAAATACAATCTCAACTTCCCTATCTTACTCCTATAAGCCTCACTTTTGGCAGAAGTCTTCCCAAGGAATCCTTTGGCTCAAATCAAAAAGAGTTACCCGATTTTTAGGTAATGTCTTCTTTTATGTTATTTTGTTTTATTTTGCTTCTCCAACCCCCTGAACTCTTTTTATTCATTTATTTTGTAACAAAACCAATATATTCAATATAATAGGATGCTTTTATGATAATTATTCGAGCTACACTTACACACACATCCTTCTAATGGTTAAAGAACATACTGTTTCCGTGGATGGTGAATTACTGCCTCACGAAACGATGATTGTTCAATATTCTTTTAACACCTCTCATGGTGGCCATTAAGATGTCACTATATTTATATATGATATATATTATGTTTATGTTTTCCTTATGCTTCTGTATTTCGCATTTATGGCATACCTTTATGATTTCCATTATAGGTAAACGCGATAATTTCATTTTAGGAAGTGCGGACTACCGCCCCCTCAAAATGATTTGAATCATTAATGCCATATGTGGGATGTATTAAAGATGGATTAAATGATTTTATATATGATATTATACTTGAATTATAATATGACTTTATATCATTATGATTTAATTCCATTAAATACGAAATAGAAATGAAAGTAGCGTTCATGCGTACGTACGACTTACCATCTCCATGAACGATGCATTTCATTTCTTACCTCTAAATGTTACGTAATATTATAAATGAATGTATATAATGAATATATATGATATATATGATATCTAAATCATGAATAAAATTCTGGAGATAATTTATATTCTACCACATAAACAACTTGTAATTATAAGAAGTTTATTTTTGACTCAAGTACCAAAGATCGAAAAAACGACCGTTATTAACTTAAATAATTACATAATGTTCATAACAAGGTAATAAGTGATATAAAAGGAATAATTAACTTTAAAAAGGTTCTTAATCAATTATAAATTAACTCTAGTTTATTATTCAGGAGGTTAAAGAACGATCGAGTCAAGTCAGACACGAGGTAAGGGAACTTCTTAACCCAATTTCTATTCTTTGGGTTAATCTCCTAATTTCAAATTATGTCATGATATTATTATGTGATATCTTGTATTTGTACCTTATTTATGTGTAATTATAGTGAATACAGATAATAGATTTATTTTATAAAAAAAAATGATCTTTGTAAGGGACTTCGTCTCAATCTCCTTTCATTGAGGAATATTTTGTTTTATACACAAATTTCTTTTATACAGTGTATAAACCCCTTTGACTTTTACGTTTATTCAAAATGAATCTTTTTTATATGAAGCATTTTACTAAACAACAAAAGGGAATGTTTTTTTTGTCGTACGTATGCGGCGACAACGACTTCTCCAACGCCGTGACCATTATTTGAGTTTCAAATTCCTCTACAAGCCATGACTTTTTTTAAATGAAAAATTATTACAAATTTTTAATTTTCTTTTATTTTGGTATTGAAAATGGTTTTGAAGGTGTTTTTTATATCAAGGTATTGTATTGATATCTTGTGATTGAAATGTAGAAATGTTATGTTTCCTTTATGCACGTTTTATGTGATACGATTATGTTATGGATTATGATATGTTTAGAACTGTTCATATGAGGAATGCATTGGACTTAATAAGTGATGGGTGGAGCCCGCTATAGCTCCTCAATGCATCGGTAGGTCTCACGAGACAAACTATTGTCTTGGCACGAGGCCTTGACAAAATATTATTTGTAGTCTTGACACGAGGCCTTGGCTACGCGGTTATGATAGTCTGGCATTATGAATTCCATCATTATGAAAGTGGTTATTGATATTTCATGTGATTATTCAACCAGTAGAATATCCATGTGAATAAGTAAATGGAATTATCTCATTTTACATTTTCCATATTATGTTGAAGTTCAAGTTTAAAATGATTTTGTTTTAGTTATACATTGTCTTAAATGTTTATGTTTATTTATGAAAGCTTCCGCTATATTGTTATCCTTACTGAGCATCTGAGCTCACCCCTTTCAATGTTTTAATTTTTCTAGGATGTGAAGAAGTATTTTATGAATGACCTGCAGGGATAGTTGGAAGGGGATATGAGTGTGGAATATGGAGACCATGTTATTTTAGTTTTTCACTTTATGATATAATGTAACATTTATAAATGTATCTAGTGTTTCCAAGGCTACTAAAATAATTGGTCTTTTGAGACTTGATCTTTTGTGATCATGCCAATGTTACGCAATAATGCACCGACTCTGGGTAACTAGGGTTGGGGCATTACAGTTGGTATCAGGGGAAGTTTAGTACTAACCTTGGAAGCTAGATTTAGATAAACTCTGATTATATAACATAGACCTAAGATAAAATTTGAGGATTATTATAGAATAACTTCCTAGAATTTTGGTATTATAGAGATTTTGTGAGTTTTCCGAGCAATACCCCCCTGTCTGGATACGAGCAAGTAGAGGCGGCTCTGGCACAGATGTACCTAGGGGTAAAACCCGAAAAAACCACTTTGAGCTAGACTCAAACGGGAACTGGTGCACGACAACGGGCCTTACTGCACTCTTGGTTACGACACTCCTGGGGGATATGCTTAGGATAATTCTAATTTTCTTTAAAAACCATTATGAAGGGTTTATGAGTATATAATACCTCAATGAAATTTTTTTTATGATTATGGATTATATCCATAAATAGTTCAATTTATGTTAAGTGTTTTACAAGGATGAAATTATGTATTTTGATTCATAAACTAAACTAGTTTATGCCATTGTTTAGAAATGGCACATAGTGGGAGGAATGGAAACCGTATCAATGCACGGACTCCATATAGGGATTTCCCTCCTGCTCAAGATAATTATAGTCGAGCTGGAGATACAATTGGTGCGAATCAACTTATCACCATACTGAGACAACTCACTCAGGTTATGAATAATAACCTTACTCGTATGGAGCACCCTGATCTGCGATGTGGAGGATCAATGTTAGACCGCTTCATGAGGAAACAACTGCCAACATTTAATGGGGGTACAAATCCATTAGTAGCTAAGAAATGGATACACTCCTTAGAGAAAATATTCCACGCCTTGGGGAGTAGCGAAAGAGAGAAAGTTGTCATGACAGTTTACCGCCTCACTGGAGATGCCGATCAATGGTGGTCACTGATTCAAAACACAAAGGAAGATGAAGAAGTATCATGTATGGAATGAAGGGAGTTTAAGGAAATTTTATTAGAAAAATTCTTTCCACATGACCATCGAGCAGATATGGAAATACAATTTCTGAGTCTGAGGCAGAATGAGGATGACAATGTCACAAAGTATGAGGCCAACTTTACAAGGTTAACAAGACATGATGTAGATTATATACGTAACCCAAGAAGTAAGATTGATCGTTTCTTTGATGGGTTAAAACCATTTCTCCATCGAGCTTTAGTATCACAATCTTTCTCAACATATGAAGATATATTCTCATGGGCTATCAAGGCAGAAAAGGGATTATCTAAGTCTTATTACAACAAAGTAAAGCAAGAGAAGAAGAGAACGGTGTAACAAGAGATAGATAAAGGGAAAAATGGAAAGAAGGATTTTCCATTATGCGATAATTGTGGGAAGAATCACCCTGGTACTTGCCTAAAAGGAATGGGAGTTTGTTATAAATGTGGAGAAAAAGGTCACCAGGCTTGTGATTGCAAGGGAAAGAAAGAGGCTATCAATGTTGAATGCTACAATTTTAGGGAAATGGGGAATTATGAAAATGAATGTCCTAATCGTCAGGGAAAATTACCTCAGAAAAGGCCAAGGGATCAAGGACAATATTATGCTGTTACTACAGTTGAAGTGGAATAATTAATGTATTGGTGCTTTTGGACTCAAGGATTATATTCTGGTTATAAGAATAATGTGATATATATAAGGATTGTACTGCAGTACTTGTTGTTTTCATTAAGGTTTTAATATGATGAAGGTAATCATATTTTTATATGTGACAATAAGAGAAACTTTACTTTGTTTGAGGAATATGATGATACAATTGATTTTGGAATTTAGAGACCTTTTAGAGAAAGTTTGGACGGAGGTATTTTGGATAAATATAAAGGTTGGAATGGATTAAGTTGAACTTTGGATAGTATTGTTTAAGGTTAAAACATTTATGAAGATTATTTTTGGAATATTATAATACTATAGTTTTTGGAAAAGGACAACCTGCAGGTTGGGGGATAACCCGTCATGTCGGACAAAGCTGCAGGAATCGAACCCACAACCATAGTGAAACATGCCTTTATTACCTACCACTAGCCTACAGAAAGTCCCTAGTTGTTACAAAAAAGTTTTCCTAATCTAGATGGTATGTGATACAATTATGATAAATAGAATATTTTTGAGTTCTATTACCTTTTGGAGTGAAAGATGGGTTTGTGGTAAAAATTTATTAAAGAGTGAAAGTATACATGACAAGTAAGTATATTTCCTTACGTTCTTAGTAAATCTCCTAAATAAATTCCTCAACTTTATTAAAGGCAACTTAAAACAAAAATGTTGTCGGTTAACTTTTCCAATTGGGGAATCAATGAATGTTTAACCAATCAAAAGTTTGTGATTTTATTGTAGTTAACTTTCTCATAATCCTGTTTTATACAACTCTCCATCAGACCTTGATGGTTTGTTTTTCCTCCATATCCATATTTTCATAGAATCCTAGTATGGACGATCTCAGGTGACCTTTTTTACTTCTCTTTATTTCTTTTAAAGTTATATTTTTATTAACCTTATTTCCGATGTGGGTTTTCCACAAAGGTATTTTCCATTTTCAAAATTTTATTTTCAAAGAAAAATTTTAAATTGAGAGGACTCAATTTATTGAAGGAGGGGAGAATGTAACACCCCAAGATTCCATGGTACGCTCCTCTTTGAATAATAGAGCAGCGTGTGTTGTACGCAACCTCGAGTTCTAACACACCGCGACCAATAAAAGTAGCAATTATGAATAGTAATACCAACTTTTTGAGATTATATAAATTTTATATTTCAAAATGGACTTCATTTTTGGATTCAGAATATCGAAATTAGCCTATGTTGAATTTTTGGTATTTTTCTGAGAACTTCCAATTTTTGATGAATAGTGAAAAATACTTAAAAAAAACTTTTTTAATCAAAATAATTTATAGTGATAAATTATAAAATTGAGTGGTTATAAAATGTAATTATAATATAATTTTACCATTTTATCTGATGGTGGTCATTATAATTAATTTCACTTTGAAATTGGACATAAACAATTGTCAATCTTTCGATATATATTATTTCTTAAAAACATGCTATTTGTTGTGACAGTGGGAATTAATTATTAAATTAATTAATGAAACTTATTTGTTTGGAATTTTTTAAAATAGACATAATTTTTTAATTCAGAATATCAATTATAGATTAGGGTGAATTTTTGGTATTTTTCTGAAAAACTTCAATTTTTGATGAATAGTGAAACCACTAAGTGGTAGTTTAAAAAATAATTTTTCGTGTAAATGAAACATTACCACTTCTGTGATTTGATTTTCAAAAATCCTACATACATGGTTGTCATTAGGAAGTAAAATGTGGTACAATGGGATTAAAATAATTTTTTGGTGAATAGAAACTTTTAAGTTCAATTAATCGCAATTAAAGGTAATTAGTGAAATTTAAGGTAAAAATGATATTATAAAATTATGAAAATATCTTGAAACTTGTTCTAAACTTTTTGGATGAGTAATGGAAAACCAATACAATCCATGGGTCAACTTGGGGACCCCATGGTGCCACTTGGGTAAGAAAATGACATTAATAACTTTTTATTTAACGTAAAAATAAAATTGTCACAAACATGTGTTGTTTTACTAAAACAATTATTACATGGGGTCATATAAGTAACTTGTAGACTATAAATATTAATTGGAAAGATAAAAATATTTCATACATCATGATATTTTTTTTATAATTTTTAGATATTAAATAAATTAAATTTTTTATGACACCATGATGATGCAACGATTACCTCATTAATTAACGATTTAAATAAAATGAAAAGATAATGTAAAATCTAAAACTTAAACTTGTCAAAAACCTATTGGATGAGTACATCTCGAACCCTTATCACCTTATCCTCTAAATATATGAGCGTGAGACCTTTAAAATCCGAAACTCATTATATAATCAAGTAACATTTCATAACTTTCCAAGAGAGCCCTCCTCTCCTCTTATAAAAGGCCCCCACCACTACCCCCTTATTCACACCTTTCAAGCCATTTGGCTCGGCCAAACTCTGCCCAACTACTCTCTCAACTTCCCTATCTTACTCCTAGAAGCCTCACTTTTGGCAGAAGTCTTCCCAAGAAATCCTTTGGCTCAAATCAAAAAGAGTTACCAGATTTTTAGGTAATGTCTTATTTTATGTTCTTTTGTTTTATTTTGCTTCTCCAACACCCTAAAATATTTTTATTCTTTTCTTTTGTAACAACACCAGTATCTTAAATATACTAGGATGTTGTTATGATAATTATTCGAGCTACACTTACACACACCTCCGTCTAATGGTTAAAGAACATACTGTTTCCGTGGATGACGAATTACTGCCTCACGAAACGATGATTGTTCAATCTTCTTTTAACACCTATCATGGTGGCCATTAAGATGTCACTATATTTATATATGATATATATTATGTTTACGTTTTCCTTATGCTTCTGTATTTCTCATTTATGTCATACCTTTATGATTTCCATTATGGGTAAACGCGATAATTTCATTTTAAGAAGTGCGGACTACCGCCCCCTAAGAGTGATTTGAATCATTAATGCCATATGTGGGATGCATAAAGGATGGAGTAAATGATTTTATATATGATATTATACTGTAATTATAATATACCTTTATATCATTATTATTTCATTCCATTAAATATTAAATAGAAATGAAAGTAGCGTTCATGCGTACATACGACTTACCGTCTCCATGAACAGTGCATTTCATTTCTTACCTATAAATGTTACGTAATATTATGAATGAATGTATATACTAGATATATATTATACATATGATATCTACATCATGAATATAATTCTGGATATAATGTATATTCTACCACATAAACAACTTTCAATTATAAGAAGTTTATTTTTGACTGAAGTACCAAAGATCGACAAAACGACCGTTATTAACTTAAATAATTACATAATGTTAATAACATGGTAATAAGTGATATAAAAGGAATAATGAACTTGAAAAAGGTTCTTAATAAATTATAAATTAACTCTACTTTATTATTCATGAGGTTAAAGAACGATCGATTCAAGTCCGACACGAGGTAAGGGAACTTCTTAACCCAATTTCTATTCTTTGGGTTAATATCCTACTTTCAAATTATGTCATGATATTATTATGTTATATCTTGTATTTGTACATTATTTATGTGTACTTATAGTGAATACAAATAATAGATTTATTTTATTTAAAAAAAATGATCTTTGTAAGGGACTTCGTCTCAATCTCCTTTCATTGAGGCATATTTTGTTTTATATAGAACTTTCTTTTATACAGTGTATAAACCCCTTTGACTTTTATGTTTATTTTAAAGGAATATTTTTTATATGAATCATTTTACTAAACGACAAAAGGGAATGTTTTTTTTTGTCGTACATATGCAGCGACAATGACTTCTCTGCCCCCGTGACCATTATTTGAGTTTCGGCTTCCTCTACAAGCCATAATTTTTTTAAATGAAAAATAATTACAAAGTTTTAATTTTCTTTTATTTTGGTATTGAAAATGGTTTTGAAAGTATTTTTTTATATCAATGTGTTTTATTTATATATTGTGATTGAAATGTGGAAATGTTATGTTTCCTTTATGCATGTTTTATGTGATACGATTATGTTATGGATTATG
The DNA here is from genome assembly GCA_963277665.1 of Viscum album. Lineage (NCBI taxonomy): Eukaryota > Viridiplantae > Streptophyta > Magnoliopsida > Santalales > Viscaceae > Viscum > Viscum album. The sequence goes on from OY728148.1 coordinate 744,307,523, forward strand.
ATATGTTTAAACCTGTTCATATGAGGAATGCATTGGACTTAATAAGTGATGGGTGGAGCCCGCTATAGCTCCTCGATGCATCGGTAGGTCTCATGATACAAACTAGTGTCTTGGAATGAGGCCTTGACAAAATATTATTTGTAGTCTTGGCACGAGGCCTTGGATACGTGGTTATGATAGTCTGGAATTATGCATTCCATCATTATGAAAGTGGTTATTGATATTTCATGTGATTATTCGACTAGTAGAATATCCATGTGAGTAAGTAAATGGAATTATCTCATTTTACATTTTCCATATTATGTTGAAGTTCAAGTTTAAAAGGCTTTTGTTTTAGTTATACATTGTCTTAAATGTTTATGTTTATTTATGAAAGCTTCTGCTATATTATTATCCTTACTGAGCATCTGAGATCACCCCTTTAAATGTTTTAATTTTTCTAGGATGTGAAGAAGTATTTTATGAATGAACTGCATGGATATTTGGAAGGGGATATGAGTGTGGACTATGGAGACCATGTTATTGTAGTTTTTCACTTTATGATATAATGTAACATTTATGAATGTATCTAGTGTTTCCAAGGCTACTAAACTAATCGGTCTTTCGAGACTTGATCTTCTGTGATTATGCCAATTTTACGCAATAATGCACCGACTCTGGGTAACTGGGGTTGGGGTGTTACAAACATGGGATATATAGTGATGCCTATACTTTCTGTCTCTACACCCAACTATAGATTCACCATGAAATCATCCATTATATATGGTAAAATCACCCAAAATTTCCCATGATCCACCTTCTAGGTGTAATTGCCATTAAATTACCTTGACCCATTAGTGGGATGGGATTCCCTCATAGCCTGATATGAGGAATGAGAGAATGAGCAGCCTGATGTGCAAGCTCTCTAACATCCTCAGTTCATGACGTTAAATTGTAGTCTTACCATAGAAAAGTCTGAGATTCCACTAAATAATATATGATGTTACCTAGTATCCAACCATTATGCCCTTTATGAAAAATACATGATGAAAAAAATAAGAAAATCCTTAGCACACGACATTACACTATAGCCTTAGCCTATATAAATCTGGGATGCCCCATATCCAAATATGAGAAGATTCAATACTCTCATCCAATAGGGTATCCACCTACCAAAGTTGGTGTTCTACCATGAAATGTTTCAAAACCACATGTTTCTTGATTCCCATCCCCATGGGATACATAGCGATGCTTGAATATTTTATCTTAGGTCTAACCCCTCTGTTGACTCATCATAGGGCCTTTTCCTTCTCTAGTTTCATGAATCAAACTTTATGGCCTTAAAATAAAATCCATTGTCCAACTAGTATGACCTTAAACTATTTTTAAAATCCCCCTTATGTTTCCCATGGAATTAAAGTCTTCTTCCTCTTTCATTCCATGCCAAACACTTTAGGGAACCCCATGGTCTAAACTCTGTGAGATTAAACTAGGAGTAGAACCCAAGTATAATATTATGACTCTAAACAGTGTACATGCCTCTTTTGGAATGTGGTGTGTGATGTTGGGTCTATTTGAATCTCCATTAAAATTGGGATTTTCAACTCACCATACTACACATGTCCATACAGGGTGTTTCTTGGTCCAGGATTCGTGACCTTAAACTGAAATCCATAGTCCAAGATTTATGAATTTAAACTGAAATCCATGGTCCAAAATTTATGACCTTAAACTATGTGTGGTTTTTCTTGGGGGTGTTTTATATAACATCATATGGCCTCCTAGGCCCCTTCATTTACATCAATAAAATTTCCTTCGATGTCTCATGCATTGCTTTGAGATACCCTCCCCATGGTCCATGTAACACAACATTAAACTATTTCAAAACAAGTCCAATATTTAAGACCTTAAACTGAAATATATAGTCTAAGAATCAAAAACTTAAACTATATGTGACCTGCCCCAAATTCTATTTCTCTATGCAGGGTCTCCCATCATGTTACCCTCCTTCTCCATCAACTCTCACGGTTGGATGGGTATCACTCACATAGGTTCACCACCTCCCTTTTTACATGTTTCTAAACTGTGACTCTACCCTATGAAATGAACACATGATATGCACATAATATGACATGAGGAAGAAGTTTTGGGTGGCTCAATGTGTAACACACTGACCCCAGTTACTCAGAATTGGTACAATATTACATAACATTGTCCTGATACAAGGAATCATGTCCTGAAAGACCGATCAATTTATTAACCTTGGAATTACTAGATACATACATAAGTTTTAGATTACATCATGAAATAAAAACAACAACATTGTGTCCCCTTTGAACACTCATATATCCCTTAGCCTATTCTTGTAGGTTAATTGTAATATACTTCTTTGCATCCTAGGGAAATGAAACATAAGAAAGGGGTGAGCTCAAATGCTCAGTAAGGGTAAGCAATACAGCGGAAGATAACATAAACATTAGTCATGGTGAATAATTTAAATCACATGCCTTTACAAATAATAAACATGAACACTTTATGGCAGGAATATGAGATGAGTAAATAATTCCATAATAAAACATAGACATGGGTATTCTACTAGACAAATAACCACATGAACCATCATTATTATTTTCATAATGAGGGAATGTATAATGCCAGAAATTTTGAAACAACTTGTCAAGGCCTCATCCAAGACGTCTAAAATTGATTTAGTCCTCGGCCAAAAACATATATCAAATTGGGAAAGGCCCCGATCAATTCCCTGTCTAATTGTCTCATGAGACCTAAAAATGCATAAAGGAGATATAAAAAACTCCACCCATCACTTAATAAGTCCAATACATTCCTTATATTAAAGGGTGAAACATAATCAAAACATTCATATTAAAACTAGCATATGAAATGTCAATATTTTAACCACAAACCATGAATGGCATAAAAATAACACATCCACAGTAAAACATAACTCATTTAATACAAATGGATGATTGTATTATGATAAATAAACATCAATAAAAAATAAAATAAACTGAAGGATATTGACATAGATGGAAATATCCATTACAACTATTTGTGAGAAATATCCCCTTTTTCTTGAAAACATTTAAATGTCTCACTATTTATCAAAGAAGTCATTTAAAAGATATTTTTGAATCAAAGTGTCCCATACCACTTTGAAACTTTTAAAAAGGAATTTTAATTTCAAAATATTAATGTACATATAAATAAATACTTAAAACCATTTTTAAAACATGGACATTATTGAGAAAGATTTAGAAGAATAAATATTTAAAACATTTAAAGCAATAATTTAGTTAAGGAGTTCCTAACCAAATCAGAGACGCTTGAATAAAAGTAATTGAGGAATAAAATTAATCAAAATAGTATAATATCATGAGAATAAAGGGATTCATGATATAATATGTCAAAAGACAGTATATACACCATATAAAAGTGAATTGGTGCATAACGACAAAGAGGTCTCAAAGGAATGTAAATTGAGACGAAATAGCTTATAAAGACTGTATCCTTAGATTAAGGATAAATCAATGAAATAATTTTGTGTGAAAAATATAAATACACTCAATATAATTAGATATTCAGTGTAAATCAATTAGATTACATTCACACATATTATTGTAAAAACAAAACCAATGACCTGTATGTTTAACTCAATGAATGGAAATTGAGTTAAGATTATCCTTAAAAAGTTCATATCAATGGAATGTGAATTTATCAATGGAGTGATTATGTGTATCAAAGGTATATCCAAATAAAGGGTAGTGTAAATTACTACATAAATAATAAATAGTTATTCCACACATAATCTTGGAGTAAAATAATCAATGAAGTATGCGTAAAGCCCAATGAGTGGAAATTGAAATTTGAAATTCCCTTACCGATTTGGTAACTTACGAAACATACACCCCATGAAGGAAGTATCATAAAATGAAGATGTAAATACCCATAAATTAAAGAATATTACACAAAGAATACAATCATGGGCAGTACATACACCACACAAAAGGAAATAGTGGCAATATAGCATGAATCTCATGGGAATAAGAAGTGAGATGAAAACCCCTTACCTTGTACTTTTCCTTGGTCGAGGGTAAGTTAACCTCCTGTATAATAGTTAAATAATTGTTATTAAATTATAAAATAACCACATACATAAATATGATATCATATATTATCTTTTAATATTGATTTAGTAATAATATTTTAGTATTATCTTCGTTTCGGGTGTTAACTGATTCGTTTTCCTTTATATGATTTGTTACATAAGCCATGTTTGTTATGGATAGGATGTATTTGAATAATATCCAGAATTATATTAAGTTCTTAAACATTATTTTTAATCATAAAAAAAATTATTCTTGAATGGTTACGATGGGGAAATGAATCTCATCGCGTTCGTGGAGATGGTAATCCGTACGTACGCACGAGAGACAATATCGTTATATTGAAGGAGAAATAATATATAATTGGATGATATATCATATATAAAGAATAATTAAAATGTTATATTTATTATTTACATTAGTTATACTCATTATTATACCCATCCAAATAATGAAGTGTTTGAATAACAAACTACACCATGACGTGGAGACTGTAAGCCGTACGCACGCACGTATGACGACATTGTCATTTATAGGATGGATAGAATAACAAATATGGTTGTAACATATTTATAATAACATAATAGTATGTATAAGGTACTGTATTTATTATTTTTTTATGGAAACAACAAAGAAAGAGGAAGTGGAAGAAGAAAAGAACTTGAAAGAGGGTGGTGAAATTATTACCTCTACTTCGGGTGTTTCCTTTTGAGTTGATCAAAAGGGCTCCTTAGGTTGGATTTCTGATCAAAGTAAGAACTCTAGGTTAATTTTAGAGAAGTTGGGGGGATATTTTGGTAGGGTTGGTTTGGAGGTGTGAAATTAATAGAAGGGGAAGTGCCCTTTTACAAGAGAGGTGAGGGTCACTTTAGGAAAAGCTTGAAATATTATTTTATAATAAAATCATTTTTGGTTTCTAATGGCTCCAAGATGATTTATTTAGAGGCTAAGGTAGGGATGGGTCGAAAAAATCTCAACCAATAGGCTTTAGATAGGTTTAGGTCACCATATTAACCTTATCTTTTAGATTTAACTCTTAGTTAAATAGTTTGACATTTTTCTATGTCTCTTTGTATTTTTATATTATATGGTTAATAAACTTACTATAACAAGATAAGTGAACCCCAAGTGGTTAATTATTAAAATATATAACCTTATATAAGTCCTTTGGACAAAACTTAGATTTTGATGAATATTATATCATTTAATAATATAATATTTGTTTTAAAAACACATTTATGTCAATTTTGACACTATTTAGTATTTTGTTTTTGTTAAAGTCATAACAACATGATTAATTAGAAAACAATTCATTTAATCAACCCTAAAATGTCATAGTAACCTATAAAATTAGTGTAATTAATCAAAATTCTCAAATTAGATTTATTTGGATATTTATAATACCAATTAATTTAATCATTCATTAATAAGGTAATTACTGCATCATCATTGTTTCATAAATAAATTTAATTATTTAATGTCTAAAAATTATAAATAAATGTAGGAAATATTTTTATATTTATAATGAGTAGCTATATTTGAATTTATCTTATGTATAACCCTATATTAAAAATGTTTTAGTTATGAAAACTTGGGTTTAACACTTTTAACTCTTCTTTAAATAAAATAATAATAAATATCCTAATCTAATCAAAGTGGGCCTAAAGGATCATATTTTATTACTAAGTTTTTTTGGTCTAATTAAAATTATCCAATAGAATTAGGATATGTGTTAGGGTAATTATAATATCATTTTTACCTTTAATTACCCTATTTACTTTTAACCGGGGTAAATAATTCAAAATTTATTATTCATCAAAAATTATTTTCATCTTATTGAACCAAATTTTACTTACTTATATTAACCATGTCTCTATGATTTTTGAAATTCAATTCACAGAAGTCGAAAAATCAAGTTTTATGCAAATTTTCAAATGCTCCTAAAAGATGGGTAAAAGACTATTAAAAGTTCAATAAAATTTTATACATCTAATTTTATTATAAAATGAATCCAATGAATTAAATTGAAATTATATAGGTAATATATATATATTTTGACTTAAAATAAATTTAAATAAAATAAATAATTATTTAAATAAAAAGTTGGTTTTAAAAAATAACGCAATGTCTTTCACTATTCATCAAAAAATTGAATGTTTTCAGAAAAATACCAAAACTTTACCCTAAAATAATTTTTATATTCAAGATTAAAAAATTAATTCTATTTTAACAATTTAAAAACATATAAGTTTCATTAATTAATTTAAAATTAATTCCCATTGTCAAAACCAAAAAGAGGTTTTTTAAAAAGTAAAAACTATCAAAATATTGACATGTGTTCATGTCAAGTTTAAATGTGAAATTTCTTATAATGACCTAAATCGTATTAAATGATAAAAATATAATCTAATTATACTTAAAAACCATTCAAATTCATAATTTAACACTATAAATTATTTTGATTAAAAAAGTTGTTTTCAATTAAAACATAGTATTTTTCACTATTCATCAAAATATGAAAGTTACAGAAAAGTACCAAAAACTTATCCAAACTAAATTTTTATGACCCAATTCTAATGAAGAATTTAATTTCATTAAATTGAATATATAAAAGTGTCAAATATTGGTTTTAAAAAGGGTTCTCCATTAAAAGGTGGTAAAATTGTGTTTTTTTGGAAAAATACTTCTTTTATCTGAAAAATTGAATTTGTCCTTACATTATGTCTAAGAAAAAAAATTGAATTTTAAAATTATACAGGATATATATAAAATTCAAAATTCAGTTAATACTATTCATAACCACTTTTTGAATGACTAGTTTGGTAATTCGTGGTGCGCTCGAACTCGGCGTTGCATGTAGCACAAGCTATTGAATTGTTTTAAAGAAAATAACTTACTATGAAATATTGGGGTGTTAAATTCTTCCCACCTTTTGGAAATTGCATCCTAACAATTTTAAAATTGGGCCTGGGAACTTCATTGAAAGTCCCACACCAGAAAAAGAGTCAATAAAACTATCACTTTAAAAGAAAGAAAGAGAAGTACGAAGGACACCCGAGATAACCCATACTAGGATTCCATGTAGGAAAAAATGGATATGGAAGATAAAATAAGTGTCAAGTTCTGATGGAGAGTGATAGAAAACATGATCAGGAGAAAGTTAACAATAAGAAAATCACAAACTTTTGATGGGATCAACAATCATTAGTTTTCTAGTAGGAAAAGTAAACGAACAACATTTTTTTGTTTTAAGTTCTATTTCATAAAGTTAAGGAATTTATTTATGATATTGACTATGAACATAAAGAGGTATACTTAATTTTTAAGTATAGTTTCATCCTTTAATAAATTTTTACCACTAACTCATCTTTTTTTTTCAAATGATGAGTATTCAAGATGACTTGGTCATACCTGAAGCACTAGAATAAACTTCTAGAGAAGCACATGATCCACAGAGGATAAATATATATTTACCTTATCTTTTGAGATTAACCAAAACCAAAATGGTTAGTACAAGATCAGATAATCCCCAAAAAGGATAATCCTTTAGAGAAATAAATACTAATCTTAATTTCTAAAATTAAAACAACAATACCCAAAGTTCAATAAATACCATACAATAAACAATTGTCCTTAAAATCCTTCAATATAATCCAAAATAATATTGAAACCCAAAAATTAGAAGAATTTGATTACGTAGTCTTCCAGGTTAAATTTTATCTCTAAATAACATCGACTACTCTTAAAGTCGCATACTTAAAAGTAATTAACCTAATCATATATTCTCTATGATAGGTTAATCAATTCAATAAATAACCCAAATTTTATTAAATCCACAATAAAAACATAGATAAAAATCTATTGTTACTCCTTAAATGAAATCCAATAGTATTCTATTTTTCTTAGGCATATAGTGTTCCCAACAGAGCAAATGTCTTCCAAAATAACATTTATCTCTTAATCACCAAATCATTTTCCTATACTAAGGATATACATTTGATAAGACATAAGATCCCAAATCAACTTATTATTGATCAATAAAATCATTTAACTTAAAAAAAATTAGTCACACTAACCAGGGACTTAACGTAGTTCAGTGGTAGGAGATAAATCCCAATCACACTCTGGTTGTGGGTTCGATTCCCGCATCTTTGTCCGATGCGACGAGTTATTGCACAGTCTGCGTGTTGTCCTTTTTCAAAAACTATATTTTATAACATTACCAAAATGAGATAAATTACTCAAAATAACCATAACATAATTTCACCACAAAAGTTATCTCATACCTCGCATTTTCATCCCAAAATTTAATAACTTGTAATTTCCTCAAATTCAAGAATAATATAAACCCAAATGGTTATTTATAACTATATCAACAATAGAAAATATAATTCTTCCTAAAATAGCATTTTCACATAACAAAATTTAGGGTTAAAAATAAAAGATAAAATTCTTCCAAAGTAATACCATCAACAAAGAGAACTAATACTTTTAAACATTTTTCCATCCATTTTTTTCCACATAGGTTCTCCCTTGACCAAGAGGTTATCCTATAGAATAGGGCATTCACTTGGGTAATCCCTAGGTCCCCTACATTTATGGAAAATGACTCTAAATGGATTATTGGGATCATTTTTATTTTCTTCCATAATACTCATCATTTTTTCTCAGAAATTATTTACTTCTTGTCTTTCTTTCCCACACATAATGAATTTCTTTGTTCCATTGAGACACTTTCCTAGGTGTCTCTTTCCACATTTCCTGGATGATGGAAATCTAGATTTCTTTTCTCTATGGTATCCACTGCTGGAGCTCTTATCATTTACCACCTTTCTCTTCTTTGTAGAGTCCAGGAGTTGGTTAATATATATGTTGTTGATCATATTTTTGGAAAACTGATTCGGCACGAACACAATATCTTTTACACCTATCAATATTCCATTTTGTTGTTCATTTCCACCATCGTGCCTACCTTGTACATCATGTTCAATGTTACTATGACTTCCTTGTAATCCAACCATTGACTAACACAAGAAAGCATAATGTGAGTCATAAAATCATTTAGAGAATATCATAACACCTTATTTTAAATCTAAAACACCTTAGTATTAACCAAGGTTACTTATTCTCATCTTATATTAAAATACTTCAAATTGGTTTGTAAAGAAAATGTGAATTATCCTAAGTATATCTCCTGGGAGTGTCATAACCAAGAGTGCAGAAAGACCTATTGTTGTGTACCAGGATACCCCGGGTCAAGCCCGAAACTCCTTGTCTGAGTTTTCACTCCTAGGTACATCTGTTCCAGAGACGCCTCTACCTCCTCGTATCCATACATGGATGTATTTCTTGGAAAACCCACATAATATTTACATTACCAAATTTTTTGGATGTTCTTCTATACCAATCTTCAATGTCTATCTTAGGGTAGTGTTTCCAAATCGGAGTTTTTTCTTCTTCTAAATCTAGCTTCCAAGGGTTGTACTAAACTTCCTCTAATAGAAACTGTAATGCCCTGACCCCTGTTACTCAGAATCAGTGCATTATTACATAACATTGGCATGATACAAGAAATCATGTCCCGAAAGACCGATCAATTTAGTATCCTTGTAAGTAATAGATACATACATAAGTTTTACATTACATCATGAAATAAAAAAACATTGTTTCCCCTTTGAAAAATCTTATATCTCTTAGCCTATTACTGCAGGTTAATCGTAATATACTTCTTTGCATCCTGGGAAAATGAAACATAAGAAAGGGGTGAGCTCAAACGCTCAGTAAGGGTAAGAAATACAATGGAAGATAACATAAACATTAGGCATGGTGAATAATTTAAAACACATGCCTTTAAAAATAATAAACATGAACACTTTATGGAAGGAATATGAGATGAGTAAATAATGACATAATAAAACATAGTCATGGGTATTCTACTAGTCCAATAACCACACGAACCATCATTATTATTTTCATAATGAGGGAATTTATAATGTCGGACATTGTGAAACATCTTTTCAAGGCATCAGCCAAGAATTCTAAAAATGATTTAGGCCTCGGCCAAAACCATATATCAAATTGGGAAAGGCCTCAGCCAATTCCACGTCTAATTGTATCATGAGACCAACTGATGCATCGAGGAGCTATAGTGGGCTCCACACATCACTTAATAAGTCCAATACATTCCTCATATGAAAGAGTGAAACATAATCAAAACATTAATATTAAAACTAACATATGAAATGTCAACATTTTAACCACAAACTATGAATGACATAAAAATAGCACATCCACAGTCAAGCATAACTCATTTAATACAATATGGATGATTATATTATGATAAATCAACCTCAATAAAGAAGAAAATATACTTAATGCTATTGAAATACATTAAAATAGTCATTAAAACTATTTTAGAGAAATATCCCCTTTTTCTTTAAAACATTTCAATGTCGCACTATATATCAAAGAAGTCGTTTAAAAGATATTTTTGAATCAAAGTTTCTCAAACCACTTTGAAAATTTTAAAAAGAATTTTAATTTCAAAATATTCATGTCCATATAAATAAATAATTAAAACCATTTTTAAAACATGGACATTAATGAGAAATATTTAGAAGAATAAATATTTAAAATATTTAAAACATTTAAAACAACAATTTAGTTAAAGAGTTCCTAACCAAATAAGAGACGCTTAAATACAAGTAATTGAGGAATAAAATTAATCAAAACATTATAATATATTGAGAATAAATGGATTCATGATTTAATATGTCAAAGGACAGTATATACACCGTCTAAAAGTGAATTGGTGCATAACAACAAAGAGGTCTCAAAGGAATGTAACTTGAGACGAAATACCTTATAAAGACCGTATCCTTAGATTAAGGATAAATCAATAAAATAATTACGCATGAAACATATAAATACACTCAATAAAATTGGATATTCAGTGTAAATCAATCAGACTACATTCACATATATTCTTGTAAAAAAAAACCAATGACTTGGATGTTTAACTCAATGAATGGAAATTGAGTTAAGAGTACCCTTAAAAAGTTCATATCAATGGAATATGAATTTATAAATGGAGTTATTATGTGTATCAAAGGTATATACATAGAAATTGGAGTGGAAATTACTATACAAATAATAAATAGTGATTCCACACATAATCTTGGAGTAAAATAATCAATGAAGTATGCGTAAAGACCAATAAGTGGAAATTGAAATTTGAAATTCCCTTACCGATTTAGTAAATTATGAAACATACACCCCATGAAGGAAGTATCACACAATAAAGATGTAAATACCCATAAATTAAAGTATATTACACATATAATAAAATCATGGGTAGTACATACACCATACAAATGCAAATAGTGGCAATATAGCATGAATCTCACAAGAATAAGAAATGAGATGAAAACCCCTTACCTTGTACTTTTCCTTGGTAGATGGTACGTTAAACTCCTGTATGATAGTTAAATAATTGTTATTAAATTATAAAAGAACCATATACATAGACATGATATCATATATGATCTTTTAATATTGCTTTGTGAAGTGCCCAGATCAGTGTGATCACTGAGAGGGGGAGGGGGTGAATCAGTGATCCTTTAAAACTTTTTACTAATTGATTCTTTATCAATTAAACCTCTATGGTTTGTTAAGGCCTAGATCCACTCTTCTTGTATCTCTTAACCTTTCCTAGAGTGATGCAGTAAATGTAAAGGCACAAGACACAAGGATTTACAAGGTTCGGCACCAAAGGCCTACGTCCTTGCCATGTTGGTTAAACACCCCAACATGATTTCTTCCATTATAATCTGTTAGTATTACAATGGTCGATACAGCATCCCACTGTATCTCTCCTGAGTCCCACAGGAGGGTCTTTATACTGCGTCCCACAGTGTTACCAGAGTCCCACTGGCCTGCTCCAGAATCCCACTGAAGACTTCTTCCGCCCTGAGTCTCACAGGGGGCTTCTCCTGGCTCCTCGAGTCACATGAGTAGCTCTTCTTCTCTTTAGCTCTTCAAGTATCCTCAACAGCCTGGGATAAAGGCTGATGGCCTTGCTCTTCACTTCTGATCACTTGAGTTGATCAGGTATTATCATCTTGCTCAGGCTTTATCACATTCTTCTAAGGATGACCTGGCTTCTCTCTTCAACTACTGAATACTCAGACAACTGATATCTTTAACTTCAGTCTGGTCCAGTCTCACATTAATTCAACATCATGCACTGAATGCCTGGAAACTCTGATTCTTCAAGATCTTCTGGTCTTGGACTTCTCAATTGCACACAACCTGATTTAGCTTTGTTCACGTGTGCACGTGCATGCATGTAAGCATGCACTCCCTTTCTTCTTCTCTTGGTGCAATAAACCCACAAAGGGTGTAAACACTTTCAACACACACCTTCTTACTTCCTTCACACACTTTGTTCTTTTTTTTCACACACTTAAAAGTGTGTTATATTTTAGTGTGGATGTCCTCTTCCTTCTTCTTCTAAGTGTATACACTTTTAGTGCACACACTATGTTCGGCCTCTTTGTTATTTTGCACACACACCACTAAGGTAAGTCTTTGGCCTTCCTCCTTCACTTTCAACACACTCAAAATGTGCTCTTCCACTTTGCACACACACCACTTCTTCCTTGTTCTTTTAATCTTCTTCAAAGTGTGCACTTCACTTATGCACACACTTGTTTCTCCATTTTGCACACACAAGGGCTACGACCTCATCTTTAATTTGCACACAAAAGTTGTGGTGGCCTTCTTGTTTTGCACACACAACACCTTCTGCCTCAAACAGGGTGCGCAAGGCCTCAGGTACAATGCACCTCAGGTTCGCGCAGGGTGCAAGGGCACCCTTACTACCGCACAGGTGTGGCAGCACCTTCCAACCGCGCAGGGGGCGCGGTGACTTCCTCCTGCCGTGTAAGTTCGCGGGCAGAGAGGGTAATGGCCTTGATCGCGCAAGTGTGTGGCTCGGCTCCTTCCTGTCGTGCAAGGGAGGCGCGTAGGGACCTCCTCTTCTCTTCTTTCGCGCAAGGGGTGCACAAAAGGAACTTCTCGGAGCCAAGGGAGGCTCCGGGCTGCTTCGTCGCGCAGGTGGTGTGCGGGACAATACTTCGCTAGGCAAGAGCTTCGCGGTACTTCTAGTTTTTTTTCTCCAAAAGATCAGCAAGAAAATTCAGAGGATCAGCAAGCATAAACAGAGCCTCGACCTCTCCTTTTATAGGCAGAGAGATGCCTCACATGATCCGCGTGATTGCAACTTAAATTCCCGAAGATTTTGGATCTTTGAAATCTTTAAACGAGCCTCAAATCCCATTTTTTATTTTCTGTTTCACGTAGGATCACTTCTCTTTGTTTTCCTCTTCTCGTGCATGTGACTTAGAACGCATGCATGGCCTTCCTTCGGTCCAAACCATGCAGAATATAAACCTCATGGCCTCGGCACTTCGTTTGCCTCCGCCAACCTCTAAATTCTCCAAACATTTCATGCAAGTATATTTTAAAGCATGGAAGAGTTCCCTAGGGCCAGGCGAACATGATAGTCACCTCATCTTCGACAATGGTGGCTAGAATCTCAAAAACATGTCGTGGGGAGGCTCTGGTACATGGCCAGATCGCGGGTGGCAGCACGTCGTGTCTCATCTTGACTAGAGGTAGACGACAAAGCATCAGCCGTTGGATCCAGTGAATAAATGATCCCCAACGGTCTGGATTAGATCGCGAGCGGCGCGATGAGATGAGCAGCTTCGATCGTCCGCGAGATCAGATGGGCGGCCACGATTCTCTCCTACTGAAAATTCCGCATCCCACATCGAAACACAGCCCGGTATTGCCACGGTTTATCAAAGATCAGCTGCCGGGATACGCTCAGTTGAACTTCTCCCCTCTCAGTGCCTCCCTGCGCCGAGTTCTCCCTGCGAGCGCGCTCTGCGCCCACCTCTTCTCCCTGTGGGCGTGCTCCTAGCGCCCACCATGCACTCCGGGCGCGCTCCTGCGCCCCTGCCACGCGGGCGTGACACCCCTGCGTGGCTTCTGCCGCCTTGGGTTTGCCCCACGGGTTCCCCCTTGGGCGTGGCGCCTTAGGCTCACATGTACCTTGGGGTTGAACCCTCAAGGTGCTCTTGGCTGGCCAATTTTTTTGGCAAAGGATAGAATAATACTTTGTTTTTAAACAAAGTACTCCATATGAAAAATGACAAATTCCATTCTCCTCTAAGCCATTTCTTCTCTATTATTCTTAGGAATTCATCAATCCTCCTCATAATCATGTATTCAATACTTAGGAGGGACTTCTTCAACGGATTCTCCTGAATCACATAAATTCTTCAATTTTCTTTGTTGATCCAATCAGAGATAAAGTTGGATCTTCTTCATGTTCACATGCACTATGAAATAGTACATGGTCTCTTTCAATCCACTTCATCCACATAGAGGTTGTGGATGGATCTCCTCATCTCCTCATGCATTTTTAAGACAATCCATGGACTTCTAACAATGTTGTGACATTGTATCCTCTTGATACAAGTTCTTTGAACTTTAAGATCAGCTCAACAATCGTCAGATGTAATGATGCTCCATCATCATCAATTCTTCAAGTGGTGTAACTTAGTATCATCTTGATACAAGTATTGAAGTATTAAGAGCAGTTCTACAATCATCTGATATATGAGAGAATGTTTCAAACCATCATCTCATATGCCACTTAGTGAATCTCCTAAGTGACATGCATCTTAGTACCACGACCATTCTCCATTCATTACCAACACCATCACGTCCTTTGTCATTCACATATTGAAACTCCTTGACATCCATCCATTCATTCCTTGACAAAAACATACCTCATTGAAAACAAATGCAACACAGTGCACTTCAATCTCCCCCTTTGTATTTGTTGTCAATACACTTCTTCAGCACATATGAATGGGTCAATATGTGTGCCAATCTTTTCTCCCCCTTATTGGCAATCAAATGCAAAGATGTGGTGTGGTTCACTTTAAAAATATCACTTACTCCCTTTGAAAAGTATTTTCTTGAAAAACACTAAGAGAGGGATGATGTCACATGTTCTCTTTAGCAAAGAACCTTTAGTAGATCAACTCTAAGTCTACGTGGGCTAACCCGGTGTAGAAAACAAGAGTGATGTAACCAAGATTATCAATGCTGTCCAACATTCACTATACATGTGAGATCATGCTTCAAGGGGTTTGAAAATTTTCAGATATAATAATGAATTTCTAAATCCTGCACATACTTCACAAAACTCACTAGAAAGTTCAGTGCAAAGATAAAGCTCCCCCTTTCATCCATTTGCCTTCAATCAATACTCCCCCTTAATTGTCATGATGAATACAATTAAGAAACAAGGAATGAAAGTATGATTGGAATACCTTCATCTTTTCTCAAGATGGTATTAAATCTTAGAATACCATCTTCTCCAGATTGGCTCCCCCTTAAGGGGTGCTCTCCATTCTACCCAAACCACTCTCCAGTTGAGAATGATCATCATCTTCAATTCCCTGCAATGTTAGCATATGTAAATACCAGAAGTATAAGGGAATAAGATGGAACCTCCTTGGTTCATCAACGTGGACAACAAGGTTGGGAAGATTCTCTCAACCGAGATGTCCCATTTTCACCATTCTTCACACATGCACATTTGATCTTCAATGATGTTTGTGCTGGTGTGGATCTCAACACATCTTCATGTGAAATATTCTTCTTCCCTTTTGCCTTAGCAATTACCAGAACTTCATCTTCAGATCTTTGCAGTTCTCTGGCAAGTTGCAACTGATTAGGCCATATGACTAGTAAGTCATTTGGAAGAGTGGCCTCAGTTCTAGAAATTCCACATGGTTCCTTCGATGCTTTCAAGCTACCTTTCTTAGGAAACTTGTTTTCAACCAATCCCTTCTGCTTCTTCTGGATTGATTGTCTGTTTGAGTCTAGTATTCCTCTATTGAATTCCATGGATTCTTTACAAAGATCCATGGTATGGTCTTTCTTTCCATAGTAGAAGCATTTATTCATGGTGGTCCTTCTGGATGCATCACCCTTCTTGGATTTAGACTCCAAGGAATTCTTTTCCTTTTTCAAAACCTTCTTGGGAGCATCTTCAACTTTCTTCTGCTTGCTTCCCAAGGATTCTTTCTGAGCCAAGTTCAGTGATCTTCTCTTCTTTTTAGCTATGGATACAGTTGGAGATAGACATGTATCTTTTGACCACTTTTTCAATCATCCCAGATGTTTTCAAGTAATCCAAATCTATTTGCAGTAAACAAATGTCTCTGGACCTGTGGATGCTGCTTCTTTTCCTCTGGCTTGCTCCCCCTTGGCATGGGCTTCCTTTGTGCTTTTACATTCAGTGGATTGTACCAGAAATATTTTGCACAGTGCCCATACTTATTACAAAACCAACACTGACCCACAAATCTTGACCTCTTCAGTCCTTCTGATTGTTGGGTACTTTTCTTGACTTGCTGTGTTGTTTCAGGAGAGCTCTCTTTCTTCATTGTCTTCATCCATACTTGTTTGGAATTATTCTTCCATCCTGCACTTTTTGTGGAAACACAATTAGAAGCATCAATACAAGATGGTATGGATGGTACCTTATTCTTAGAAGTTGTTTCCCTTTCATTAGAGGATGTCCTTCTTTTGGAATCATCCTGCTCAATGCATACTTGAGTAGCAACATTTCTTCTTTCAGCTGACTGGGAGGTTGCAGCTCTGGGTGATTGCTGATTTTTCAATATCACCTCTAGTTCTAAGCATTTTATGTTGAGGGAGTTCTTCTCATCCTCAACCAATCTTAGCTTACCTTCCCAATTTTCTTTCAGCTGTCTTATCTGGTCTTCATGCACCTTCTTCATTTCAAACAATGAATTGTCAAGCTCCTTCACCCTTTTGACTTTTTCTTCAAGTTGAGCATTTCTGACAATCATTGATACTCTGTGCAGCTTTTCCAATGCATGGAACCCTTATTTGACCATTGTCTTAAAGAATTCTTTCTCAGAAAGGATTATTTGCAATTCTTCACAAGTATCTTCATATCTTTAATTGCAAAGAGAAACTATTTCATCCTTAGCCTTCACCAGCTTTCTGAGAGTGTTGGTTATGCCAGCCCTTTTTGACAATTGATCTTCCATTGTATTGGCTTCTTCTTCTAGCTGTAATTTTTCTTCTTGAAGATCATGGATTCCTGTAGCTATACACTTTGCCACTTCCATGGGGACTGTCTTCTGAAGATATTTGAGTGCATTTTGAAGATCATTCATTGTTCCAAATTCATCACAGCTAGGACATGCTTTCTTCATCTTCTTGGCCTGTTTCTTCTTCCTGTTTTTCAGAGTCTTGGCAGATATCTCCATTTGAGGGTATTCACTCACTTCCTCAAATCTGAAATTCATAAAGACTCCTTTGGATCTTTTAGAGTTAACCTGCCTCTGATACCAATTGAAGTGCCCAGATCAGTGTGATCACTGAGAGGGGGAGGGGGTGAATCAGTGATACTTTAAAACTTTTTACTAATTGATTCTTTATCAATTAAACCTCTATGGATTGTTAAGGCCTCGATCCACTCTTCTTGTATCTCTCAGCCTTTCCTTGAGTGATGCAGTAAATGTAAAGGCACAAGACACAAGGATTTACAAGGTTCGGCACCAAAGGCCTACGTCCTTGCCATGTTGGTTAAACACCCCAACATGATTTCTTCCATTATAATCTGTTAGTATTACAATGGTCGATACAGCATCCCACTGTATCTCTCCTGAGTCCCACAGGAGGGTCATTATACTGCGTCCCACAATGTTACCCGAGTCCCACAGGCCTACTCCATAATCCCACTGAAGACTTCTTCCGCCCTGAGTCTCACAGGGGGCTTCTCCTGGCTCCGCGAGTCACACGAGTAGCTCTTCTTCTCTTTAGCTCTTCAAGTATCCTCAACAGCCTGGGATAAAGGCTGCTGGCCTTGCTCTTCACTTCTGATCACTTGAGTTGATCAGGTCTTCTTGTCTTGCTCAGGCTTTATCACCTTCTTCTAAGGATGACCTGGCTTCTCTCTTCAACTACTGAATACTCAGACAACTGATATCTTTAACTTCAGTCTGGTCCAATCTCACATTAATTCAACTTCATGCACTGAATGCAGGGAAACTCTGATTCTTCAAGATCTTCTGGTCTTGGACTTCTCAATTGCACACAGCCTGATTTAGCTTTGTTCACGTGTGAACATGCATGCATGTAAGCATGCACTCCCTTTCTTCTTCTCTTGGTGCAATAAACCCACAAAGGGTGTAAACACTTTCAGTACACACCTTATTACTTCCTTCACACACTTTGTTCTTTTTGTTCACACACTTAAAAGTGTGTTATATTTTAGTGTGGATGTCCTCTTCCTTCTTCTTCTAAGTGTATACACTTTTAGTGCACACACTATGTTCGAACTATTTGTTATTTTGCACACACACCACTAAGGTAAGTCTTTGGCCTTCCTCCTTCACTTTCAACACACTCAAAATGTGCTCTTCCACTTTGCACACACACCAATTCTTCCTTGTTATTTTAATCTTATTCAAAGTGTGCACTTCACTTATGCACACACATGGTTCTCCATTTTACACACACAAGGGCTACGACCTCATCTTTAATTTGCACACAAAAGTTGTGGTGGCCTTCTTGTTTTGCACACACACAACACCTTCTGCCTCAAACAGGGTGCACAAGGCCTCAGGTGCAAGGCACCTCGGGTTCGCGCAGGGTGTAAGGGAACCCTTACTGCCGCGCAGGTGTGGCAGCACCTTCCAATCGCGCAGGGGGCGTGGTGGATTCCTCCTGCCATGTAAGTTCGCGGGCAGAGAGGGTAATGGCCTTGAGCACGCAAGTGTGCGGCTCGGCTCCTTCCTGTCGCGCAAGGGAGGCACGCAGGGACCTCCTCTTCTCTTCTTTCGCGCAAGGGGTGCGCAAAAGGAACCCCTCGGAGCCAAGGGAGGCTCCGGGCTGCTTCGTCGCGCAGGTGGTGCGTGGGACAATACTTCGCTAGGCAGGAGCTTCGTGGGACTTCTCGTTTTTTTTCTCCAAAAGATCAGCAAGCAAATTCAGAGGATCAGCAAGCATAAACAGAGCCTCAGCCTCTCCTTTTATAGGCAAAGAGATGCCTCACATGATCCGCGTGATTTCAACTTAAATTCACGAAGATTTCGGATCTTTGAAATCTTTAAACGAGCCGCAAATCCCATTTTTTATTTTCTGTTTCACGCGGGATCACTTCTCTTTGTTTTCCTCTTCTCGTGCATGCGACTTAGAACGCATGCACGGCCTTCCTACGGTCCAAACCATGTAGAATATAAACTCATGGCCTCGACACTTAGTTTGCCTCGGCCAACCTCTAAATTATGCAAACATTGCATGCAAGTATATTTTAAAGCATGGAAGAGTTCCCTAGGGACAGACGAACATGATAGACACCTCATCTTCGGCCATGGCGGACAGAATCTCAAAAACATGTCGTGGGGAGGCTTTAGTACACGGCCAGATCGCGGGTGGTAGCACGGCGTGTCTCAGCTTGACTGGAGGTAGACGACGAAGCATCATCCGTTGGATCCGGCGAATAAATGACCCCCAACGGTCTGGATTAGATCACGAGCGGCGCGATGAGATGAGCGGATTCGATCGTCCGCGAGATCAGATGGGTGGCCACGATTCACTCCTGGTGAAAATTCCGCATCCCACATCGAAACGCAGCCCGGTATTGCCACGGTTTATCAAAGATCGGCTGCCGGGATACGCTCAGTTGAACTTCTCCCCTCTCGGTGCCGCCCTGCGCCGAGTTCTCCCTGCGGGCGCGTTCTGCGCTCACCTCTGCTCCCTGCGGGCGCACTCCTAGCGCCCACTATGCACTCCGGGCGCGCTCCTGGGCCCCTGCCACGTGGGCGTGACACCCCTGCGTGGCTTCTGCCGCCTTAGGTTTGCCCCACGGGTTCCCCCTTGGGCGTGGCGCCTTAGGCCCACATGTGCCTTGGGGTTGAACCCTCAAGGTGCTCTTGGATGGCCAATTTTTTTGGCAAAGTACAGAATAATACTTTGTTTTTAAACAAAGTACTCCATATGAAAAATGCCAAATGCCATTCTCCTCTAAGACATTTCTTTTCTCATCTTCTTAGGAATTCATCAATCCTCCTCATAATCATTTATTCAATACTTAGGAGGGACTTCTTCAACGGATTCTCCTGAATCACATAAATTCTTCATTTTTCTTTGTTGATCCAATCAGAGATCAAGTTGGATCTTCTTCATGTTCACATGGACTACGAAATAGTACATGGTCTCTTTCAATCCACTTCATCCACATAGAGGTTGTGGATGGAACTCCTCATCTCCTCATGCATTGTTAAGACAATGCATGGACTTCTAACAATGTTGTGACATTGTATCCTCTTGATACAAGTTCTTTGAACTTTAAGATCAGCTCAACAATCGTCAGATGTAATAATGCTCCATCATCATCAATTCTTCAAGTGGTGTAACTTAGTATCATCTTGATATAAGTATTGAAACATTAAGATCAGTTCTACAATCGTCTGATATATGAGAGAATGTTTCAAACCATCATCTCATATGCCACTTAGTGAATCTCCTAAGTGACATGCATCTTAGTACCATGGCCATTCTCCATTCATTACCAACACCATCACGTCCTTTGTCATTCAAATATTGAAACTCCTTGACATCCATCCATTAATTCCTTGACAACAACATACCTCATTGACAATAAATACAACACAGTGCACTTCACTTTGTTAATAATATTTTAGTATTATCGTCGTTTCGGGTGTTAACTGATTCGTTTTCCTTCATATGTTTTGTTACATAAGTCGTGTTTGTTATGGATAGGATGTATTTGAATCATATCCAGAATTATATTAAGTTCTTAAACATTTTTTTAATCATCAAATAAAAATTATTCTCGAATGGTTACGATGGAGAAATGAATCTCATCACGTTCGTGGAGACGGTAATCCATACGTACGCACGAGCAAAAATATCATTATATTGATGGTGAAATTGTATGTAATTGGATGGTATATCATATATAAAGAATCATAAAAATGTAATATTTATTATTTACATTAGTTATACTCATTATTATACCCATACAAATAATGGAGTGTTTGAATAACAAACTACACCATGGTGTGGAGACGGTAATCCATACGTACGCACGTATGGTGACTTTGTCATTTATAGGATGAATAGAATAATGAATATGGTTGTACCATATTTATAATAATATCATATTATGTACAAGGTACTGTATTTATTATTTTGGTATGGAAACAACGAAGAAATAGGAAGTGGAAGAAGAAAAGAACTTGAAAGAGGGTGGTGAAATTATTACCTCTACTTCAGGTGTTTCCTTTTGAGTTGATCAAAAGGGATCCTTAGGTTGGCTTTTTGATCAAAGTAAGGCCTATAGGTTGAATTGATGGAAGTTGGGAGGATATTTGGGCAGGTTTTGGCCGATCCAAAAGGCTTTGGAGGTGTGAAATTAAGAGAAGGGGAAGTGCCCTTTTATAAGAGAGGTGAGGGTCACTTTAGGAAAATCTTGAAATATTATTTTATAATAAAATAATTTTTGGTTTGTAGTGACTCCAAAATAATTTATTTCTAGGATAAGGTGGTTATGGGTCGAAAAACTCTCAACCAATAGGATTTATATAGGTTTAGGTCACCATATTAACCTTATCTTTTAGATTTAACTCTTAGTTAAATAGTTTGACAATTACCACGTCTCTTTGTATTTTTATATTATATGGTTAATAAACTTACTATAACAAGCAAAGAGAACCCCAAGTGGTTAATTATTAATATATATAACCTTATCTAAGTCCTTTGGCCAAACCTTAGATTTTTATAAATATTATATGATTTAATAATATAATATTTTTTTTAAAAACACATTTATGTCAATTTTGACACTATTTAGTATTTTGTTTTTGTTAAAATTATAACAGCATGATTAATTCGAACAAAATTAACTTAATCAACCCTAAACTGTCATAGTAACCTAGAAAATTAGTGGAATTCATCAAAAGTCTCGAATTATATTTATTTGGATATTTATAATTCATATTAATTTAATCTTTCATTAATAAAGTAATTACTACATCATCATTGTGTCATAAATAAATTTAATTATTTAATGTCTAAAGATTATAAATAAAATATAATTATGTAGAAAATCTTTTTATATTTCTAATTAGTATTTATAGTCGAATTTTTCTTATGTATAACCCTATATTAAAAATGTTTTAGTTATAAAAACTTGGGTTTAACACTTTTAACTCTTCTTTAAATAAAATAATAATAAATGTCCTAATATAATATATGTGGATCTAAAGGATCATATTTTATTCCTAAGGTTGTTTTTGGTCGAATTAAACTTATCCAATAGAATTAGGACATGTGTTAGGGTAATTATAATATCATTTTTACCTTTAATCACCCTATTTACTTTTAACCGTGATAAATAAAAGTCAAAAGTTACTATTCACCAAAAATTATTTTCATCTTATTGAACTGAATTTTACTTAATGATATTAACATTGTATCTTGGTTTTTTTAAATTCAATTCAGAGAAGCGGTAAAATTGTGTTTTATGCAAATTTGTAAATGCTACTAGAAGGTGGATAAAAGACGATAAAAAGTTCAATAAAATTTTATACATATAATTTTATTATAAAATGACTATAATAAATTAAATTGAACTTATATAGGTATTATATATCTATTTTTACTTAAAATAAATTTAAATAAAATAAATAATTATTTAAATAAAAAGTCAGTTTTAAACAATAACTTAGTGTTTTTCACTCTTCATCAAAAATTGAATGTTTTGAGAAAAATACCAAAAATTTACCCTAAACTAATTTTGATATTCCTAATTCAAAAATGAATTCTATTTTACCAAATTCAAAACATAGAAGTTGCATTAATTAATTTAAAATTAATTCCCGTTGTCAAAACCAAAAAGCGGGTTTTTAAAAAGTAAAAACTATCAAAAGATTGACATGTGTTTATGTCAAATTTAAATGTAAAATTTCTTATAATGACCAAAATTGTATTAAATGATAAAAATATAATCTAATTATACTTAAAAACCATTAAAATTCATAATTTAACACCATAAATTATTTCGATTAAAAATGTTGTTTTCAATTAAAACATAGTATTTTTCACTATTCATCAAAATATGAAAGTTACCAGAAAAATACCAAAAATTTATCCAAACTAAATCTTTATGTCCTACTTATAAATAAGAATTTAATTTCATTAAATTGAATATATAAATGTGTCAAATATTGGTTTTAAAAAGGGTTCTCCATTAAAAGGTGGTAAAATTGTATTTTTGAAAAAATACTTCTTTTATCTGAAAAATTGAATTTGTCCTTATATTATGTCTAAAAAACAAAAAATATGAATATTAAAATTATATAGGATATATATAAAATTCAAAATGTAGTTGATACTATTCATAACCGCTTTTTGAATGGCTAGTTTGGTAAGTCGTGGTGTGCTCGAACTCGGTGTTGCGTGTAGCGCAAGCTGTTGAATTAATTTAAAGAAGATAACTTACTATGAAATCTTGGGGTGTTACACAACACATAATTATAACACACTCCACATCTTGGTCACATGATGTTAAACTATGAGATGTTTCCTGATCACACATTGTTAAACTGTACAATGCCTTAGCCTTACCATATGACGTTAAACTACATGTCCAACGTCCTCACCGTATGACATAAAAATGCATGTTTATCTTATTCATTACATGAAATAAAACTGCAAGGCATCTTAGGCCCTCACCTGGGAATCCCTTTCCTCCGGTGCTGATCACCTACCACATCGTTCATGTTCTCTAACTTTTACTCATAATTTGTGACAATTCTCCCCCTGGAGGATGATTTTGAATTTTTATTAGACCGATACGCCCCCACCAATGTTCTCTAATCCATGGTGGCGTAATTCTATGAGTGTTGGAATCCATTAAAAAATTCCATCACTTCATATCCACGCTTTTTGTGCCCCTTATTTGGATCATCCTCCTCCTCCACGTCTTAAGGGACCCTAAATGAAAATGGCATTTAGCCAACATAGCTCAACTTCCATCTTGGTGCAATGCCCTAGAAGACTTTGGAAGACATACTAATGAAAGTTTTATGTTTCGAACATGGTTAGCAGTCGACCCTCATTTGTTTGTCTCCATTATCATCTAAGCGATATTGATGTTGTGTTTCAAACATAGTTATAATTTTTCACATTTCATGATGTCATTACCCTTGTGTTCTAGATTTTTATCAACATGATTAAAAATCTTCATTCCCCTTTGTTCGAGTAGAATTAAATTCCCCTAGAGCTACCCCATTCGTTCAGTAGAGCAATTTGGAAAAGCAAGTTGGAAATTCTAAGAACCCCGTTATCCAGCCACAACCTCTCTCATCCTAAAAAATATTTATGGTTATTCAACAATATCACACCACTGAGTTTCCTATGATTCTCTAACACTCTCATATGAATTATCAATCACATTGTCATACATTTTTTTTGAAATCAAGCACGACTCACATGAACTTTGGGATTGGTTGCTGGTTGTCTCAAAAATATAATTGAAGTTCAATAATAGAGAGAAAAGACATGTACATGCATTTATAATGTTTAAAAAAAGAAATATTAGGAAATTGGTGAGGGTCATCCACACATTGGAGCCTCTCCCAAGTATTGAAAAAATTGTCCCTATGGATCTTCCCCCGTAATTGAGCGATTCAGCTCCGCCAGCCTCTAAAGTGTAGCCTCAAGAACCTGCTTCCACCTCCAGATATTCGCTTCATCTTCCCCAACCATAGGATGAAGCTCATAAGCCCCTAACATCACTTGGTACCACTCAAATTGGATCTCAACTATATGAGATATCACTTACCTCATTTGATTCTCATCCTCCTCTAACTGATCTCTCAGTTGGCTGATGACCTCTAATTGAGAATTTAGGATGGTAGAACACTCATTTTCCTACTACTTTGGATGTTAGATCTTCTATTTGTCCTCTTAGAGCCTCTGTGTTCTACTAGACCTTTTTCTGTTCTAGGAAACCTCTAAGTGATGGATTTATTCACACACCCGCTCTATAAGAAAGTTGCAGATCAGTGCATGGAGACCACAAGCGTCCACCCCTCTTGTGCCCAAATTGCATATCTAGTGATAGAGGGACCCCATATGGCTCACTAGGTAAGTTTTTTTGAGTATGAGTGATGAAGTTATATTTGATACTCCAGGACCTATGCCGAACTATGAGGTTCTCCTCAACAACATCAGAGCCTAAGCCTTCTAACTCTTTGTTTGGAAAAAGATTATATTCAGAAAAAGATTCAAGGATGACAAAAAATAGGTTCCTTTTATGATATCCTCATTGATAGGTTTATTTACATGTTAAGAGGCTATTTGTTTTCACCTGACCCTTATTTGGAAAAACTATCTCCACCAACCTCAAGATTTTCCCCACCAGTGGCATCACCCATGACCGCAATAGACTATTTGCATGGGACCAAGGTCATATCAACTTGAATGACTTACTATTCAAGAATCAGTACAACTGTTGGGGGGGGGGGGGCTCAAAATTATCCAACCGTAGACACTTTTTTGGGTAAGTAGTTTTTTGAGAACTGCTATAAATAAGATAATTTCAGTCAATTTGATCATAAAATACCAGTTTATATCTTTTCAGAGATAAATACTTACATAGGATGAGCTTCTGTAGATTTGTTCCCTGAGTCTTGGAAAGGAGTTCCACTATAGGATACCCCCTCTAATCGAGTTGGTACATTGTAAGATTGCACTTAACCTCACAATGTTGGCTGATCAAGAGCTACATGAAGAACTTCATGAGGAAAAAACAAATGTGTTGACATAAATTCTCTATAAAAATTTGATAAGGGCCAAGTGAATTGAGATGCGGTCTATCACACCCAGTTTTTCATGTCTTGGTTTTGATCTGGGGCATTGAAAATTCTGATCATTTTATTGGATTTTTGGTGAGATGAATATTGAGTTTTAAAATTCCATATATGTTTAATCATTATACCATGTGTTCCCCATATCTTGTTTTGGTGTTTATGGAGAAAATGTTGGTTACTTCAAGATTTGAGCCAACCATGAGCCCATTTCCAGATTTAAAAACAAAATTTGATTCTATTATAACTCCTTAGTTTTGAAACATTTTTCCCACATTCCAATTCCCACTTGGCCTCCCCTAACCTATTAAAACCAAGATATCCATTTGGACCCCTTAGAAATTCATAATCATGGTGGATTTGGGTTATTTATTCAGGTATTGGGCCACCCGTGAGCCCATTTCTCGTTTAAAAAAATATTTTTTTTCTTTTATATATTATTTATTTTTTAATATTTTTTCATTATTACACCTCCCAATCAAGACCAAAAATCCTTGGCCCACCCCCATGTTTCATTTTCCCTCTTTGGAGCTCATCTTAGTTGCATATTAGGGAGAAATTTCTCAAGGATTCTCAAATCATTCAGATTTGGTAAGGTAATTTGTTTCTTTCATAAATCATTATTTTTTATCTATTTTCCCCCAAATATTCTTTCCATAGTTAGTCCAGACCTATGGAGCCTATAAATTGAGTCTTGAGACATTACCTCTCCTATAAGGGTGTGGATCTAAGGGAAGATGAAGAGTTCTCTAGTTATTAAGGTGAGCTTCATTTTCCTCTCTTCCCCCTCTTCCTTCTCCTTCCAATTTTTACTGGGTTTATCTTATCCCATGATCATTATTGACCTAGAGTTATGTTATACATTGATTTTTTATGGTGATTTTGTTTTTTAGGTCTGGTCTTTGTAAGAACCCGGGTTTTTGGAACGAGTCAAAATCCTGAACTTGTTTGAAATTTTTACTCATTTCTAAGAAAACTGGAGAAATTGGACAATTATGGGAAATTTTTTTAAAGTTGTGGAGGTCGTGCAGGGGCGCACAATTGGGGAATGGTCTGAACAAACCTTGAGGCCAGCCCAAGAAACCATGCACCCTTGACAGTGGGCTCCGCACGGGTGGTGCACGGTTTGAAAAACCGTGCGGGAAAGCTATGGGAAGTCCCTCGGTGAGACAGTAGCAACCACACAGTTGGCACATGGTTTTCAAAACCTTGTAGAGTAACTGTGCAACCAATTAAAGTTAGGGTTTTTAAGTCCCGGGCCACTCGGGATTTCCCATTCCCCACTCATTCTTCCTCCCACTCGAATCTCTCTCGGGATTATCGGTTCTCAAGGGTTAGAGGGACTCTCCCACACATTTTGGAATCAAATCAAAGGGGTTTATTGTTGGATTGAAGTTGGTTCTTCTCAGGTAAGTCTCTCTTATTGGTTTCTTAATTTTTTCTCTAGGTATTCTTTTACCACTCTCTATATTTTCTAGATCTTCATCCTTTGCATGTAGATCTAGTGGTGGGGTTGCCTTGGGTGTTAATTTTAAGGCTTATGGATGATAGGGAAGGAGATATAGAGCAGTTTTCCTAAAGCGTTTTCCGGATTGGGGTGCGGTTGTTGTGGGTCGTTTCCGCAAAAACCCTAAAGGTAGGTGGTGCATACTTATTTTTGTGTTCTCGTAGACTTTGGGTGGCGTGACTTATGGCGTGTTTTTGGGTATTTTGAGCATGACCCTCTTTTACCTGTTATTGCCTGCTAAAATGATAATTGACCAATGGGATGGCTTTGGGTATGCACTGTTACCTGTTTTTCTTGAGCGGGGCTGGGCGAGGGGTCGTCGCTCATATGGGGAATTTTGGTCGGGGATTCCAAAATGGTATGATTTTTTTTGATTAAACTACATAATTTATTTCGTTAAGTTTTGATATGAATTGTTTGAGTCATTTAAGACCTCAGTACTGTTGTTTGATAACCATTGGGCAAGTGAAATTCAACGGTTTAGATTGTTTTTCCTGTTATGTGTTATATATGTAATTACTGAATTGCATATACTGGAACCTCTTGGTTGTGATGGGAATGGCCCGAATATTCTTGAGTGATGAGGATCACAGGTTGGGCTTGGCCCAGGATACTTTGGGTGGTTCAGACCATGAGATTGGGCATCATGGACGTCAGATTGAGGCAGGATGACTATCAGGTTGGGCACGGACCAGGTTACTGGGATGGCGATGCCATCAGACTTGAGCAACATGGTCGCAGGGACACGAGGTGTCCGAGACGTTGTGTCTTAGTACTATTTTGGTGATTACCGGCCAGCCGAAACTTTGAGTAGTGTGCACACAGAGAGACTCCGTGATGAGGTGGTTTTGACCACTTATGTGGGTAGAGGCCCTCGTTAGTTGCGTTCTAGGTACTATTGGTTGGGGGTGCTTGAAATAGGAAGCCACGTGGAAGGTGATGAGACTTCAGGGGATAAAATTGAGGCTATCAGGTTGGGGGTAGAGGATTTCCATTATTTGAGGGCAGGTATCACTGTTCCT
Source organism: Viscum album (assembly GCA_963277665.1). Taxonomy (NCBI): domain Eukaryota; kingdom Viridiplantae; phylum Streptophyta; class Magnoliopsida; order Santalales; family Viscaceae; genus Viscum; species Viscum album. The sequence goes on from OY728148.1 coordinate 744,336,177, forward strand.
CCGGTTACTTATTTGAGGGAAGAAATCGTTGTCCGTCCAGTTATGTTATTTGAGGGCAGATATCACTATTCCTTCAGTTACTTATTGAGGGAAGACATCGTTGTCCCTCTTATTATTTATTTGAGGACATATATCATTATTCCTTAGAACTACTATTTCTTGAACGTGCCTTCGGGACGTTGGTACTTGAGACACGCGGTGTCAGGGGGCACTTGGTGCCGAGTTACATGACAGAGATTCCAGTATTGGCCGAAGTAGGTGACACTCCATGGTGACTGCTGAGCACCAGTGGAGTTTGTGTTTGGTTGTGTGCATCATACTATTTACTATTTTCTTTATACATGCATGTATACTGAAACACTTATATTAGGTACGCACCGATGGGTGGTATCCTACTGAGATTTGTCTCACACCCTACATGGTCCCTTCAGGACATGTGATGACTTTATGGACTTACGTGCAGGAAAGAGGCCAACTTTAGGAGCTGGGCTACATTTGCTGTTGCATGGAGATGCTATGGACCTTAAGGTCTTGCTTAGCTAGAGTTTACTTTGGTATATTTTCCTTCCTGTATCAGTATGCTTATTTTGTAGCTATAGTTGGTTATCCATTGGCGCCCCTTATATATGGATGTGTATGACCTGCTTTGAATGCATGTTTTTTTATTGTTAGTAGTTACAAGTGGTGTTCAACATGCTGTCGTGTTTATATTCCGCTGCTATTGTTATATTTATTACTTCCGCTATTTATTGATATTGAACGTGCTTCCTCTATGTGGGTCTAGTTCGAGTCTACTGAGTCGTTATTCCATTTCCTTTTTACTATTATACTTGGACTAGTACCAAGATTATCCTATGAGAGGGTATATCCTCCCCACTATACATATCAGACCCTCGCTACTAGTCGACAGCCTTTGGCATTCGGGGAGGTGCGCCTAAGGTAGCAAAACACGACCCATTTAGCAATGTTTGGGTGGCTTCTCGAGTCCGAATCATTAAAAAGTGGTATCAGAGGAGTTCTTGAAAATGTTTTAGTAGAAGAGTTTTTCTAGATACTAATGAGATTGAGACTTATCTTTTATTTCAGCTGGTTTTACTATTTGGGATATGGTAGACTAGAGATAGGTTGTTACTGGAACTGTGTTTCTAGCTTGTGCTTGGGTGCCTGTAGCCCCAGGTATGATTGATGGACCAAGTTTCCATGGGTGGGAATTGATGTTTGTTTTTTCTCAGATTATATTTTATATGATTTCCACCTCAATGGCTCACTTGGTGTGTGATGCTATTGATTGTGATGTGTAACCCTTGACCTGGTACAGTGAGGGAGAATTGAACCTTGTCCTGGTATGAAAAGTCTTGGTTGTTTGGATTTTGATAGACACATTTTTAGGGTATTTCAATTTCATAACAGCATGTATGATTTGTGAAGTGATAATTCCATGTGAATAATACCAATTTCCATGATTTCATACTTTGGAATGTGACTAGGTGAAATTCCTGATAGAATGGCTTGTTTATTGCAATGTGTTATGCCATGCTTTGTGTATTTGTAGAATTGCATGTGGTAGGATATTTGGGTCTGGCTCTTATACGGGCTGAAAGGTACTTTAGTTGAGGTGATTTTGATCATTAGGATTGGGTGACTCGGTCATCAGTTTGAGGAAATGTTGGTTGTCGGGATGGGCATGGACTGAGGTACTTTTGATACTTGGCTCTGTTGAGGGGTGGGTAAGGAGGCCATGAGGCTGGGATGCCATGGGGCATGGGTTGCAGCGGGGAAGAGTAAGGGTAGTATTTACGTGCTGCCTTTTTACTGCTTTCCTTATATGCATTGAATATATATTGTTATATATATATATGGGTTGTCTGACCATTTATGGTATTCAACGGGTTCATTTTTGGGAGAATCAGATGGACCGTCAGATGGGAGATGGTACAGTGCCACAGGTGCATGATCAGGTTTAGGATCCAGTGCAGGAAGAGCAGGAGCCGCATGTACAGGCTCAGGAACAGAATCAGGTCCATGATCCAGTGCAGGCAGGATAGTAGCTAGGTTTCGTGGCATTTGGACCATGGATTAATGAGTAGCTCCAAGATACCCTAGTACGTGCCTTGCAGGGGATCGACAGAGGTGCGCAAGGTATAGAGGAATCCATGGAATACCTGACACAGGAGTTCCATTCGCAGCACCCGCCACTTTTTCAGGGTGAGGGTTGTCCATAGGCCGCTGAGAACTAGATAGAGAACATGAAGATGATCTTCGAGCAGCTTGAGACTCCTCCAGGGTAGAGGGTCAAGCTGGCGACATACATGCTGTGAGGACCGGCAGAGAGTTGGTGGGATGTGCAGTTTCAGGCTTGTAGGAATGAGGGATTATCATGGAAGGACTTTGAGGACAAGTTCATCGAGCAATTTTACCCAGATATTCTGAGGGAAGAGAGAGCTCATGAGTTCTTGAGTCTTCAGAAGGGATACATGTCTGTCATGGACTATGCAACTAATTTTACTAAGCTGTCTCGCTTTTCACCTAACATGATAAGCGATGACGCGACAAGGGTGAGGACTTTCGAGGATGGATTATGGAATTCCATTCGGATCCAGGAGAATATCTTCAGGATGAGTTCTTTCTTAGAGGAGGTGAATCAGGCACTCATAGCAGAGAGAAAATAGAGATATAGGCCCCAGGTTGGCCAGGGAACAGTTTCAGGTGATGGTTCAGACAACAGGAAGCGAGGACGGGATGAGTTAAAGTACGGAAGTCAAGCCAAGAACTCAGCTAGACCTCATCGTAGCAGTTCTTTAGTGGTTTTCTTTCAGTTTGGGAAGCCAGGACATGTTCAGACTTAGTGTGATAGGCCTCCAAAGAAGTGCCGGGCATGTGGATAGGTTGGGAATCTCAAGAGGTTCTACAAGCAGCCTTCTCAGAAAACCAGCAGGCAGGAACCGGGATAGACTGCTGCATCTGGAGTTGGTTCAGGTTCAATACAAGGAGAGGGTAGCTGAGTTTCAGTCGCACATGGAGGACGCGACAGAGACAGCGGGATCGAGCTGAGGGGTTAGTGGCCGGTGGCTGGAGCAGCATCGTAGGGAGGTTAGGTATCAGGAAACTATACTTCAGGCCAGGTGCATTCCATGGAGCTGCTAGAGGCTAACCAGGCTGGTGAATCAATGATGGTTAGAGGTACACCATGGGTGTGGCTATGATTCTCTTGTTCTCTTTTGGAATGACCTGTAGAGGCATGTCTATTTTGAGTGCATGTGATGCACATGACCTATGTGGACTGACTAGATGCTGGTCAATGGGTTTGGCACCATATCGGGTGCGTGATATACTTATATATATATATATATATATATATATATATATATATATATATATATATATATATGAGATGCGTGGCATCAGGGCATCGAGGATGTGGGTTACTTGAGGTGCCTTGGGTATCGGGGCATCAAAGATGCTAGTTACATGATGTTCCTTGGGCATCAGGGCATCGAGGATGCATGTTACCTGGGGTGCTAGGAACCGGGTTCGTTTTGAGCATCCATGGGATGCAGGACCTCGTGGAGGTGGACACCGATGCAATGCAGGATATGTTTGGGTGTTGGAAATGACACAGGATCACTAATTAAGGGCAGGGGTGACGATTCATCACTGGAGGACCATGCATCCGGAACACAGGTTAGTGTACCTTCACTTGTCCTATGTTTTTTCGGGTTGAGACATAGTTAGGGAATTTCTAAGGTGGGGATCCCCTTGAGGAATTTAGCCAAAACCTTGAGACCGGGGGAGTCCGGTTTACTTTGATCGAGGTGGCATGTTTGGTGCCATCTCTAGGTTTCGTTTGATAGATTGGGGATGAACTATATTAAGGTGGGGAGTTTTTAAGAACCTGGGTTTTTGGAATGGGTAAAAATCCAAACTTTGTTTGAATTTTTGACTCGTTTCTGAGAAAACTGGAGAAATTGGACAATTCTAGGAAAAACTTTTAATGTTGTGGAGGTTGTGTAGGGGTGCAAGGTCTGGACAAACCGTGCGGCCAACCCTGGAAACTGTGCACCCTTGATAGTGGGATTCGCACGGGCGGCGCATGGTTTGAAAAACCTTGTGGGAAATCCATGCAAAGTCCATGGGTGAGACAGTAGCAACCGCACGGTTGGAGCACGGTTTGCCAAACCGTGCGGGGTAACTATGCAACTACTTAAAGTTAGGGTTTTTAAGTCCTGGGATACTCATGATTTCCCATTCCTCCCTCATTCTACCTCCCACTCGAAGATATCTTGGTATTTTTAGTTCTCAAGGGTTGGAGGGACTTGCCCACACATTTTCAAAGCAAATTGAAGGGGTTTCTTGTTGTATTGAAGCCGGTTCTTCTCAGGTAAGTCTCTCCTCTTGGTTTCTTTGTGTTTTCCTCAAGGTATTCTTTTACCTCTCTCTCAGTTTTCTAGATATACATCCATTTCATGTAGATCTATTGTTGGGGTTACCTTGGGTGTTAATTTTAAGGCTTTTGGATGATAGGGAAGGAGATATAGAGAGGTTTTCCTAAAGAGTTTTCCATATTGGGGTGCGGTTGTTGTGGTTCATTTCCACCGGAACCCTAAAGGTAGGTGGTGCATACTTCTTTTTGTGTTCTCATAGACTTTTGGGTGGCGCGACTTATGGTTTTTTTTCGGGTATTTTGAGAATGATTCTGTTTTATCTGTTATTTCCTGATAAATTGATAATTGACCCATGGGATGCCTTTGGGTATGCCCTGTTACCTATTTTGATTGAGCAGGGCTGGGCGAGGGGTCGTCGCTCATATGGGGCATTTTGGTCAGGGATGCCAAAATGGTATGAATTTATTTTGTTTTATTAAATTGCTGAGTTCAATTCGTTATGTTTTGATATGAATTGTTTGTGGAATTTAAGACCTCAGTACTGTTGTTTGATAACCGTTGGGCTAGTGCAATTCAACTGTTTAGATTGTTTTTCCTGTTATGTGTTATATATGTAATTGCTGAATTGCATGTACTGGAACCTCTTTGTTGTGTTGGGCATGGACCGTGTATTCTTGAGTGATGAAGATCATAGGTTGGGCTTGAACCAGGATACTTTGGGTGGTTCAGACCACAGGATTGGGCATCATGGACGTCGGCTTGAGGAAGGATGACTATCATGTTGGGCACGACCCGAGATACTAGGATGGCGATGCCATCAGACTTGAGCAACATGGTCACAGGGACACGAGGTGTCTGAGACGTTGTTGCTTATGTACTATCTTGGTGATCACCACTCAGCTGGAACTTTGATTAGTGAACACATAGAGAGACTCCATGATGAGGTGGTTTTGACCATTCATGTTGGTAGAGACCCCCGTTAGTTACGGTCTAGGTACTATTAGTTGGGGGTACTTGCCGTAGGAAGCCACATGGAAGGTCAGGAGCCTTCAAGGGATAGCATTGAGGCTATCGAGTTGGGGGCAGAGGATCGCTATTATTTGAGGGAAGATATCACTGTTCCTCTGGTTACTTATTTGAGGGAAGACATCACTGTCCCTCTGGTTACATTATTTAAGGGCAGATATCGTTATTCCTCCAGTTACTTATTGAGGGCAGACATTGTTGTCCCTCAAATTACTTATTTGAGGACATACATCGCTATTCCTACGGACTACTATTTCTTGGGCCTACCTTTGGGACATCGGTACTCGAGACACGCGGTGTCAGGGGGCACTTGGTGCTGGGTTACATGACAGAGATTACATCATTGGCTGAAGCGGGTGACACTCCATGGTGGATGTTGAACACCAGTGGAGTTTGTGTTTGGTTGTGTGCATTGTACTATTTACTTTTTTTCCTTATAAATGCATGTCTACTGAAACAATTATATTAGGTACACACCATTGGGTCGTATCCTACTGAGATTTTTCTCACACCCTGCACGGGACCTTCGGGACGCCTGCACACTTTATGGACTTACGTGCAGGAAAGAGGCCAGTTTCAGGAGTTGGGCTGAATTAGCTGTTGCATGGAGATGCTATGGAACTTGAGGTATTGCTTAGTTGGAGTTTAATTTGTTCTGTTTTACTTCCTATATCAGCATTCTTGTTTTGTAGCTACAGTTGGTCCTCCATTGGCGCCCCTTACATATGGATGTGTATGACCTGCTTTGGATGCATGTTTTGTTATTGTTAGTAGTTAAAAGTGGTGTTCATCATGATGTCATGTTTATATTTTGCTACTATTGTTATATTTATTGCTTCTGCTATTTATTGATATTGAATGTGCTTCTGCTATGCGGGTCTGGTTCGAGTCTGTTGAGTTGTTATTTTTCTGCGTTTTTATTATTATACTAAGACCAGTACCAATATTATCCATTGAGAGGGTATAACCCCCCCACTATACATATCTGACCCTCATTGGTAGTCGACAACCTTTGGCGTTCAGGGAGGTGTGCCTAAGGTAGTAACACCCGACCCATTTAGAACTGTTTAGGTGGATTCTCAGGTCCGGGTCGTTACAGTCTTCATAGATTTAGGGTTTTTGAACCCACGATGGGTGTTTTCAGGTGTGCGTTTCCATTCCGCCTTGGTTTTGAGGTAGGTTCTCCCAAGAAAATTCCTTCATTATTTAAGTTTCATATTTTTCCTTGTTTTTATCACCTTATATATATTTTTATTATTTCTATTCAACCTTTTGATTATTAATTTGGTGTGCAAAATAGTTATTTATGCTTTTTTTTGTGTAAAATGGAGTTGTTTCATTATAAATGTGCACACCGCTTGTTCAAATAAATGTTCTGCTGGTTTTTGCATATGAATTGTGTTGTTTATGACCTGGTTTAACAATTCTAATAAATTTTTGGCATTATTTTTTTTTGTTTTTACCCCTTTCGGTGTTAAATAGATTTTTTTGCTAAATGTTGCATGCCTAGTTCTCAGAAAAGTGCTCGGCTGGCCTTTGTGTGCTAAATGTGATATGAAATGTCTTGTTTGAATTTATTAAAGTATGGACATCATGAAAAGTGATGTTTTTGTGTCCTTTTATGGCTGTAAAAATTTATTTTGGTTTTATAAAGAGACGAGTGTTGGTTTTTGACATGTTTTGGAATGAGTTTCCGGTAAGTGGCCCATTCAGTATTTTTATGAAAATTGTTGAGATTTGAATGTGTAACCTAAATTTTTTAAAGGGGTTGTGTAAATTTTTTACTACTTATAATGTTGTGTGTATACCTCTTTATTAAAACTTAGATTTTTATATTTTTTATACGTTGGTTGGGTAAAATGATTAAAGGCCCGCTTGACTTTTTCTTAAGAAAAGGGTTTTCATGTGTGTTCCATGTGGCACCATGCGGGGTCATTTTATGATTCATGAAATTGTTTTATTAAATAGTGTTGGGGATTCCAAACCTGTTTTTATATGGTATTGGTGGGTTTTGGGCTTTAAAATAGCATATTTGAATGGATTTTATGTGCAAAACCTCATTATACTTCTTGAAATTGTTTTATGAAAGTTTTACATGGTTTATTGATCTATGGAAGAGATGTGGAACATGTTTGTAGGCTATTTTGTGTGTGTATGATTTGGAAATGGAATTTTCATGTGAAAAGTGTGTTTGATAACATGTTTAACTTGATTGATCACAAAAATGGAAACCCAAGTATCTAGGTGGGAGGATGTGTACTAGTATACTAGTGATTCAGAGTGGTTCCGTTCCCGTTTCATGTAGATAATTTGACGATGAAAACACTAACTAAACTATGATTATGATATTGGGGACCACTAGGTTATAGGTATTTTTTCCCTACTAGTGGATCATACACGATAACTTATATTTTTGATGGTTACTTTTACACTGAGATACGAGGTACCTGGGACCCACAATGAACTAGTGCCTAGGGGTGTTCTTGTGACATGTTATCATTGGATATTTTGTACTCACCATTGGTATATGGTGTGTTTGGTTCATAAATTTAGAATCATGTGTGTTTTATTTAAAATTTTACATTATTTAAAGCATCCATCTTGATTTTTTTTTATTTTGAAGCCTCATCTCTTTGAAATTGGTTACTAGCATTTCTTTGTTGTGAAAACTTGAAACCTTTTAATTTTATAATGACTATAGCATGGAACCATGTTTGGAAAACATAATTTTATATATTTTATTTCAAACTTGGAATTGATGTTTCTTTTATTTTAAATTAAGTGCATTAGTAATAGAATATAGGGCTAACCTATTGAGTTTTAATACTCTCGCCTATAGTCTACTTCTGTTTTTAGACCTTGTACATGTTTTAGATTGAGTTAGATAACCTTGATTGACAGGTGATTTATGTTTTGGAGAGTGACTAGTGGGGTCACAGGGAGTTAGTTGGTGGTTAGGTTTAGTGGGTTGAGTTGCCTGGTTCAGTTGTACGGTCACCTTCATGTACAAATAATGTTTAGTTCAACCTTTATATAAATTTGTTTTGGGCTGTCCATTTCTTTACGCTGTTTGTTTAATTGATTATTTTTGGGTGAAATTGTTCCCTTGTCACTCTACAGATTCCCTTAGTGCTTATCTCCATCCCGTGAGGATCAGGAATGAATATTGGGACTTGTCGCAGAGTGGCATGGGTGACTGGTTTAGGGTCGACCTGAACTAGTTCATGACAAATGGTATTAGAGTAGGCCAGCTCTTAGCAGACCTTGATTTTTAGATCACCCTTGTTATTTGGGAGATGTCAAGGTAGATAGAGTAGGATTTTAGGGGCTTTAGGGGTAGGCTCAGGAAGATCATCGCAAACTCTTACTCATTCCGATCCTTAGGTTTCCATGGGAAGTTCAGTTTTATTAGTTTTTTTGGTTCTTAAAAACTGTTTGGTGATTGGGATACAACAAGAAGAGTTGGTCTAATGTCCTTAGTGAGCTTTTAGGGCATGGAAATCCATGTGGAGTTGGGGAAAAGTCCTAAGAAGGCTCTTCGTGTTGATGGTGTGTTTGACATATGACTTCCAACCATATAGTCAAGTCACCCACCAACACTCGTCCCCTTTTGTGGGTCTCTTAGAACTTTCTTGAATTCTGAATTTTTCTTTGAAAATCCTTGTGTGAGAATTGTGGATGTGGGTTTTCAATGCTTAGTATAGGTTTTTTGAGAAGGTTGTGTTTTTTTGAAACAAATTTTTGGGAGAAAGTGTAATGATTTAACAGGATCAAATTTCTTTAATCTAAACCTTATGGTTTATTGAAATAAAATGTTTGGAAGGAATGAATTATTTTAAGATGATTCTGAAAATTTATTTAAAATAGGTTGTTTTGGGGTTTTGAAGAGTGTTTAAATATGATGAATTGGTTTTGAACAGTTTGTGTTTTCCTAAAATGGGTTTTGTCCATTGTGACTATCAAATTAAGAAAATAGACCTTGATGAATTTTTGAAAATGGGAAAGGGATGTTTGAATGGCATACTTGTTTTGGTAGTTGTTTTAAAATAAATGAAATGGGTTCTAAATCAAATGGTTCTTGAAAAAGTGTTGTTTTTTGAGATTCTAAAAAATGTTTTGAATAAAGGGAGAATATTTTGATAGAGACCTATGGGGTTTCTTTTCCAAGCATGGTAAAATGGTTTATTGTGTGGAAATATGAAAATGGTTTTTGACTTGGTGGTTAGTGCGTCTATGTAAGGTACATGATTTTTGAAATGGGTTGATTTTTTTGGCTTGTAAAATGAGGATATTTGTTCTAGACTTTGGTGTTTTCATGGGTTCTCACATGCATGGTTTTGTATAGATATGTTGATGGATGCACAATATGGAATAGTAGTTGGGTTACTGGGGTGTCATGGGAATGTGCATGTGAGTGAGACTTAATGAAACACCATTGGTGAATGTAAAAATCTACCAAGTTAATTTGTCTTTCAAAAGTGTTTTAGGTAGAAAATGTGTTTTGTTTTTGTAAACTGGTGTTTATGTGGGTTTATTTTTTATGCTTTATAAGTGTGTTTTGTTTGGTATGCTTCCTCATGATCTGGAAGTGATATGCTTGGTGTGTCTTGAGATGAGATCTTGTTAGTAACTCAGTTTTGGAGAAATGTTCAGTGGGTTTCTAAAGATATATTGGATGTTGTGATGTGGCAATGGATGGTTCCCCATTGGAAAGACTTCCAGTTGATCAACCTAAAGAATTCACTTCAAACATTAAATCCACCTCTTCGGATGATGACTCAACTCATTTGATGGAATATAGAGCTATTTTCGATTTATTTAACATGTTTCCCTATTATGATAATTCTTTTGGATATAGCAGTTGTGTTCTGTGATGTTGATGTGTTTCACCGTATTACTTGTCTATTCTTCTCCTTGTTTGGAGTGAGAGAGAATAGTGATATGTTTCTATGAGTTCCAATTTAAATGAAGGTGTGTTGTTGAGAAAGTGAGATTCATGGAGTGTTGTGATCCTTATCTCCTGATTGTGGTACATCATATGCTTCAAACATCAGGGCTTCAGCCATAGGTCTCAGAGTGAAGCTTTTCATGTAGTCAAGAAATCGCCAAAGGTGTGGGGAGCTTGACTAAACTCATGCCTTCACCATTGTGGTAAGGTATTTTCTATATTTTTGTTTTGGTTTCTAATCACTGTTATTTTTTTTCGCAAATAGTGTGGTGGACTTACCTCTCACGTAGTGTCTATGGTTATGCCTTCTCAGATGTGGGTTTTCGATCAATGTAATTGTGTAGACCGCCAATGTGAATTAGGTGTGGTCTTGGTTTTACCTATTTGTAGGTGGATAGTGTTTTGTGGTTACTCTATTTCTTTTATGGTTTTAGTGGCCCAACTATTGGGTCCCCTTCCCTTGTCTCCCTGAGTGGTAGGGGTTTTGATCTGTTCTAAAAGTTTTGGTTGAGTTCTTGTCCCCTCTGTTCGGGAGTGGGTGGTTTAAAAGTTCATGTTTTAACCTTATTAACTTGGGTTTGTAGGTTGTTTTTTGAGAGTTTTGATGGGCTTGTTTGGGTGATACCCGATTCTAGTTCATTTTGAATTCTTGTTTGTTCATTTCTAGTTAGTCTCTAATGGTGGGGTGACCCACTACGGGTCTCAAAGATCTTTCCTTAAAGGATTTTTTGGATGGTAGTTGTGATTTAATGGTAGGGATCCCATTCCATCCTCCCCTAATGTAGTTTGATTTCATGAGTTCACTTTGGTTTGGGTGATTGTTGGGTTCATTGAGAGAAGGCCCAACAATCTAGTTCTTGGCTTGGTTGTGGAGGTGGTGGCTTGATATTTCTATTGATTCTCAGGAAGTGATTATGAGTTGGTGTTTTGTTTGGGAAAGAGGATTAAGTTCCATTGATGATGGATTATATGTCCTTGTATTGAGAGTCTAGAATATGTTGATAAGTAATCATTAGGTGTTGATATTTCATTTGGAAAGTGTTATGGCTTTCTGGGGGCATAAATCTTTAATGGTGGGGAGAATTCTCACACCCGGTTTTTCATGTCTTGGTTTTGATTCAGCAATTTTAAAATTAAGATCCTTTTATTGGGTTTTGGGTGAGATGAATATTGATTTTTTAACTTCCATTTGTGTCTAATCATCCTACCATGGGTTCCCCAAATATTTTTTGAGAATTTTTGGTGAAAAGGGTGGTTACTTCATGATTTGGGCCAATCGTGAGCCCATTTCTAGATTTAACAACAAACATTGATTCGTTTATATATCCTTTGTTTTTCAAAATTTTTCCATCATTCCACTTACCAATTGGACTAAACTAACCTATTAAAACCACCATATCCATTTGTACCCCTTAGGAATTCATAATCATGGTGGATTTTGGTTATTCATTCAGGTACTAGGTCAGCCCATGAGCCCATTTCCAGTTTTATAAAAAAATATTTTTTTTCTATTATATATATATATATTAATATTTATCGGTGATTATTCCTCCCACTCTATTCCAAAAAACCTTGGTGCACCCCCACGTTCAATTTCCCTCTTTGGAAGTTATCTTAGTTGCATATTACAATGAAATTTCTCAAGGATTCTCAAATCATCCAGATTTGGTAAGGTAATTTGTTTCTATCATGAATCATTATTTTTTTCTCTTTCCCCCAAAATATTGTTTTACTGGTTCTTCCAGACATAAGGAGACTCTCCATTGAGTTCAAAGATATTTCATCTCCTCTAAGGGTGTGGATTTAAGGGAAGATGAAGAGTTATCTAGTTATCAAGGTGAGATCCCTTCTCCTCTCTTCTCGCTCTCCCTTATTCAAAATTTTCTTGGGTTTAAATTTTACCATAGTATTTATAGACCTAGGGTTATTTTATCCCATTATTTTTATGCAGGTTTTGTTTGTTTTGGGCTAGTATTTGTAGATTTAGGGTTTTGGAACACGCGATGGGTGTTTTCGGGTGTACGTTTCCATTCCGCCTTGGTTATGAGGTATGATTTCCCAATCACTTGCCTTATTTATTTAAGTTTCATCTTTTTCTTGATTTTATAAACTCATATATATGTTTATTATTGCTTTGCAACCTTTGGATGATTAATTTGGCATGCAAAATAGTTATTTATTTCTTATTTTCTATAAAATTGAGTTGTTTCGTTATAAAATTGCACACTACTTGTTCAGATAAATGTTTGACTAGTTTTTGCATATGGATTTTGATTTTTTTGAACTAGTTTGACTACTGTAATAAATATTTGGCATGAAAATTTTGGTTTTTACCCCTTTGGGTGTTAAATAGAAATTGTTTTGTTGAATGCTGCGTGCCTAGTTCTCGAAAAACCGCCCAGTTGGCCTTTGTGTGATAAATGTGATATGAAATGACTTGTTTGAATTTATTAATGTATGTGAAGCATGAAAATTGATGTTTTGGTGTATTTTATGGCTTTAAAAATTGGTTTTGGTTTTATAAAGACATGGGTTTTAGTTTTTGAAACGTTTTGGCATGAGTTGCCGGTAAGTGGCCCGTTCGACATTTTTTTTGAAAATGGTTGAGCTTTGAATTTTTAAACTAAATGTTTTAAATGTTTAATGTAAATTTGTTTCTGTTTATAATGGTGTGTGTACAACTCTTTATAAAATATGAAATTTTTATCTTTTTTATATGTTGGTTGGGTAAAATTCTTAAAGGCCCATTTGGCATTTTTCTTAAGAAAAGGGTTTTCATGTGTGTTACATGTGGCACCATGTGGGGTCATTTTATGATTCATAATTTTTTTATTATATAGTTTTGGGGCTGCCAAATCTGGGTTGATATGGTATTGGTGGGTGTTGGGATTTAAAATAGCATCTTTGAATGGATTTTATTTACAAAGCCTCATTATACTTCTTGAAATTGTTTTATGAAAGTTTTACGTGGTTTATTGATTTGTGGAAGAGATGTGGAACATGATTGTGGGGTTTTTTGTGTGTGTATGATTTGGAAATAGAATTTTCATTTTCAAAGTGTGTTTGATAACATGTGGAACTTTATTGAGCACAAAAAGGGAAACTCGAGTATTTAGGTGGGAATACATGTACTAGTATGCTAGTGATATGGAGTGGTTTTGTCCTTATTTCACGTAGAAAATTTGATGATGAAAACACTAAATAAACTATGATGATGATGTTGGGGACCACTAGATTATGGGTATTTTCCCTACTAGTGGCTCATGCAAGAGAAAAGATAGTTTTTATTGTTAATTTTACACTAATATATGAGGTACCTGAGGCCCACAACGAACTAGTTCCTAGGGGTGTTCCCATGACCTGTGATCATTGTCTATTTTGTACACACCATCTACATATGATGTGTTTGGTTCATAAATTCAACATTATGTGTGTTTTATTTAAAAGTGGACATTCTTTGAAATATCCCTATTGAAAACTATTTTTATTTTGAAGACGCATCTCTTTGAAATTGGTTACTAGTATTTCATGGTTTTGAAAAATTGAAACCATTTTATTTTATAATGATTATAGCATGGAACCATGTTTGTAAAAAATAATATATTATATTTAAAACTTGGAATGGATTTTTCTTTTATTTTAAAGGAAGTGCATTGGGAATAGAATATTGGGCTAACCTACTGAGTTTTAATACTCATGATTATAGCCTTCTTCTGTTTTTAGACCTTATGCAGGTTTCAACTTGAGTTAGATCTCCCAGGGAAACGTGTGATCGATGTTTTGGTGAGTAGCCAATGGGGTCACAGGGAGCTACTTGGTGGTCAGGTTCGGTCAGTTGAGTTGTCTGGTTTAGTTATACTTTCACCTTTATGTACAAATAATGTTCAGTTCAACATTTATATAAATGTGTATTGGGCTGTCAGTTTCTTTACACTATTTGTTTAATTTTTTATTTTTGGGATAAACCATGAAATTTTAACTCTACTGATGCCCTTGGTGATTTTTACCATCCCAGGAGGATCAGGAACACCTCTCGGTACTTGTCATGGAGCAGCTTGGGTGACTGGTTCAGTGTCGACCTGGGATGGTTTGTGACATGGTCTTACCTTGAGGTAGGGGTATTTCTATAATAATCATCTTAGGAATGACGCTTATACAATAATGGGTGCCTCCATTGGAATACTAGGGTGCAGTCCCCCATAAATGGCAGGGAGGATTCATGGATCTCAGGTCATCACCTAAACCTCCTCGGTTGGCCCACTAACTACTTTATCCTTAGGTACAATCCCTGGAGAGTGTTCTCCAGCACTCGGTTGTGCATATTCATCCCCTCCAGTAGGGGCCCCTTTCCCCTTTCTAATTTTATCCTATACATAAAAAATATTATTTTGTTAGAGATTTTGGATAAAAAATGGGAATGATTGAGGGAGGAAGGTAAGTTAATAAGAATACCTTGATAAGTAAGACCAAGTATTTAGTGGAGGATGAAATTTCAATTCTCTCCAAAGGAATCCCTTGATTGGAAGCTGATCCTCAGGATTCTTCATTACTAGAGTCCTATGCCTCTTTATTCACTGATTCCTCCTTAGATGAGTCATTGAAAGGTGGTGTATCCTATCTACTTGGATCATTGTTGAACATCACCCGAACTAGGGTGGATGGAGGATCATACTCCCCCCTTTGGCAAGAAAACGTGTCCATGTCCATCTAGTACATGTGAATCTATTGGAATCCCACCTTGGCCATGATCTGGATAGGAGCAGCCTCCGGAAGCTCTTCACCATCTTAGACCAGCTTCCCCCACAGGTCTTCTATCAACATAGACATTCATAGAATCCTCCAAGTAGTCCAGAGCGATGGAAAGACAACTTCGACTGCTAGTTATAGAAAATACTTCAACTTCTTCTCAAGAGCCTCCTTGTATTTTCTCATCTTAGCCTAGGATCCCCCTTCTTTACCCCAAGATCACTTTTGGGACCCTCACCCCCAGGAGGCGGGGGTGAAACAACACCTTAAAACTTCTGCACTACAACTACAGCTTGAGATACCCCCATTATCTAGATCTCTCCTAAGAGAGAAACTCGTCGACCTCCATACTACTTTGGCTCCACACTCATTGGCTCAATAACCCATATTTTCTGACACAGGATCACATTCATGTACACTTCCACCCAATTATTGGTATAATCCATCGATGGGCTAGCATTGACATTGGTCAGCAGAAACATAACAGACTACCCTAGGCCCACATGGTGTATACAGTTCATATTATACATGGTTTTCAATCTTGGACAATAACACTCTGCCCTGAAAGATCTATAGGTACTACTTCTATTACCATGAACCTTTTCGGTTGTCAACTATTGTGCCACTCGGGGTTGAAAATGGGTGAAAGTTGAAGTTTTCGTGATTTAAATTTCCAATCATGATCTCGGTCTTATCGAGCACCACTGGCCTGACCCTGATGATGTTGAGCAGAGATGGTTGTAGGCTGACATTCGAAGGGATGATGGAATTAAAAAAATCACAACCCTTGAAGTGCATCAAGATCCAGCCATGAAAGAACTAGAATGAATCACATATCCTCCTCAACATGTCTACCCTCACCACATGACCTAGAAGAATGCAGATCCGTTCTAGCACGGGTACCCCCAGGTTCACCCTATTACTGGCCTCCAAGATTTCCACCATCACTAGAATCACTAGGCACAATACCACCCTCATTTACTTGAATGGGTGCATCCTAACACCGAGGAATGTAGCAAGAAACACGGTTTAGTAGACTAGTGCCTCCCAGCCTTCCACCATGCTATTGCCCCACTACTTATGCTTACCCTCTTTTAGGATCAACTAAAATGACACTGGCCTCCTCTTTTGTGGCACTTTCGGGCACAAATTTCCTCATCTCGGCATCCTCATGGCCAGATCCTATTCAAAAAATTATCAAACTAAACCTTTAAAGGGATGTCCTTGTGAAATATGGGATCATGACCCGACTTTTCCTTCAATGCCTGTAGAAGGTGTTGTTCTGGGAGAGGAGTCTGCTGCCTATCATCCCAGGTGTTCTGTGATGGAATCAACTCATCGTAGTGGAACTCTTACAGTGGGATTTTACCAATGCAGTGAACATCTCACAAGATAATGGTCAACTCCCAATGGTGGAGATGAAAAGTATTGATATCTGGAGACTACCGATTGAGGAGATATGACACCAGCTCCTGTTGATGGTATATGTGGAACTATGATTTCCACACTTTCTCATACAGTCCGATCTTACATAGCTCCACCCCATAATCCAAGAAGGTATAGAGAACCCAGTATAACCAAGACTATTCTATAGTGAAATTTTCTCCAGACTACAAATCACAGTCTTTGTGCCAGCCCTTACTGTTGTCCCGCATGATTCTCTGAAAGATATTGGCATAGTGGGTAGGGAATTATTCAGCCTCTGGATCCTCCACTATGACCATCATGGTCCTTCCATTCAACATGTATATGGATATGGCTCCATGATCCCTGGTATAATGACATTGGGGATAAATTTACCATTGGTTGAGCATGTCCTCGAGCATGAACCAAGATTGAGTGTGTTGAACTCGAATCTTGGGATGCTCACATCATCTAACATCCTAAAATTATATAATGGAAGATGGTTTCTCAATGGATAGTTCCTCCATTACCTATGCAATAAATATAGGATTATCCATGTGTGGCTCATATGGAATGAGACCCATTGGGAAGCTCCCACATGTAATCCCCATCCACATCATCATTTCTCCTAGTAACACCAGAGAAGATCAATGTTTAAGACCCACACCATTCCAACCAAGATAAATCCTCGTTTGAATGAAATATCAATGAATAATCCCCACAACATCCCTTTTAGATGTTCCTTTCATGACACAAGTTTCCTTACCACGCGGCATTAAACTACATGGAGCGGTCCTGTCACATGACCTTAAACTACGACATTAAACTACATGGGTTTTGATCTATATCTTCTAAATAGGGTATGTAGGAAACCTACCACAGGTTCAATTACAACCAATTGTAAACTTAAGTGTTCCCTCCAAGTGAATCAACCCCTAGATCCTCCTCCAAGGGGTTCTATGATCCATCAATCTTGGATCTACTTCTAGGGGCGTTCTAATCCATTGGTAAACCTTCCAGGTGAAACATATTTTCTCCTATGGGTGAACCTCCCAGATTTACCTCCATGGGGAATTCTAATACACAACTCTGGGTAAGACTAAAGGGGTATTATGATTCATTGGTAAACCTTCTAGGTGTGATATCTTCCCTCCTAGGGATACACCCCCAGATCCTCCTTTAAGGGGGTTCTAATCCACCAATCTTAGATTTTACTCAAGGGGAATTCAGATCCATTAGTAAACCTCCCAGGTGTGAAATATTCATTCCTAGGGATGAAACTCTTAGATTCACCTCCACTGGGTGTTATGATCAATCAATCTCATATACACCTCAAGGGGTGTTCTGATCCATTGGTAAACCTTACAACTATGACATCTTCCTTCTTAGAGAACCACCTCCAAGATCTGCCTCCATGGAAAATTCTAATCCACAACTACATATCTTCATCAATGGGTGTTATAATATATTGGTAAACCTTCCAGGTGTGACATATTCCCTCCTAGGGATGTACCTCTCGGATCTGCCTCCATGGGGTATTCAGATCCAAAACTCAAAATCCGCCTCAAGGGGCATTCTGATCCATTGATAAACCTTTATGGTGTGACATCTTCCCTCATAGTGACACACCCCCCCGGATCCACCTCAACTGCGTGTTATAATCTACAATTTTGGGTCCACCTCCATGGGCTATTCCCAATCATTGGTAAACTTAGGTGTGACCTCTTCTCTCCTAGGGGAACACCTCCCAAATCTGCCTCAATGAGGCATTCTGATCTATCAAAACCCTTACCCACAAGAAATTAACCCTATTACCATCTCCATAACACCTTAAAATAATTCCCCAATCCATCTAAACTAGATTTCTTGATCTCCACTGGATATAGAACTTGTTATCTAACCCAAAATACCTACTCCATGCATAAGTTTTGGATGCCTGAGGTAAAAAACCTTGGAAGACTTACTCCCTTGGAATCAATTACTTCTTGATTGGAATGGGATTACATGGGTTCCATTCCTGATATTCCTCAAATTATATTCCCTCCTAAGAGGAAGAATATAGGTGACCAATGCACCCAATGTACAAAAATTACTAGTGATGCCCAACATGACTACTCTCTTGATCGAAGGTTGCTTCCCTATCAAGATGAAAGCATAATGTCAAGATAGAAGTTGTGTAATTAACTGGAAGACACAAATATATAGCATCAGTAATGAGTTCTATAAACATGAATTTAATCTATGGGGGAGACCCAAACTCGACAATGATCTCCAAGGAGGAATTCATGTAAGGATGAACTGACATCCCATCATCCCATTTTGACCAAGGAGAAGACATATACATTAAAAGTGATGAAATATTCATAACTTTAGAAAGAAGGAATGTGGGGAAATAAGAAAACCAAGGAGTGAATCATATTCCATCATGCCGATGGGCCTGAAAAAAGCGTAAAAAACAATGACCTTTGGGTGAGAAAAATGTATTGGGTGTAGGGGATTTATGAGACTTGTATAATGAGAATCTATGCTTCTACTAGGAAGTTACTGCATAAAAATATTGAGGTTAATAACTTTTTTGATAGGTGGAAGATCAGGGAATAAATTTTAGGTGTGTGCAATGCAATAGAATGTTCCTTTCATATATGGTCGTGTCTTGAGTTCAATTAGAGTCCAAACCACCAAAGGTAGAAAAAGTGCATGCGAGGATGAGTTATTTTATACACAAGGTTGTTTTGTTAGCTTCTTGTCTTTATATCTTGGATTTTTTACTTTTCAAGGATGATTTTTTTAAAGTTTGAGAGGATGTAGTGACCCAGATTTTTCCTCAATCAAGACTTGTCTCATTTTTGAATTTTGAAGTCTCGAGCCCATAAAAAGGGTAGACCATAAATTTAACCATAGTAAATGACCTCAAAAAAAAATTCATGATTATTATATTAGACTTGGAACAAGGTGTTCATACCTGGGATGAAGTCTGGTAAATTTATGATTTGTTGGTTTTAAAGGATATTTATTATTTATTTAATAAATATTTTTTCCTACCCAAGTGAGTAATGATAACTCATAGACGGAGCCTCAAATTAAATATCTGAAACTACAGTTGTGTCCATAGTGAGGTGTTTTGACTAGGTGAGGTATAAATTATGTGATCGAGTGTCGATCCATTGACCAATAATTTTTTCAAGTATTTACTTAATCATAAATAATACATTTCTTACCATGTGAGAATAAACTATTTTATTTAAGGTTGGTGACATATAAATACCAAAGGAAGTGGATCAGAATATTTTTATTTGGGTGCATGAAAAGTTATATGAATTAATAAGTGGAATTGATTGAGTGGTTTTAATGGAAATTCAAAAAATTGTTTTAATTAGAAGTTGCACATCTAATTTATGAGAGAAATTTTAATGAGTTGGAGTAATTGAATAAAGGGATTTCATTTTCCAATGGAAGAATTTCTCTCAATTCTCTATAATTTCCCTAAAAAATGAGAACCCTTGATGGTAGCGTCATGATAGAGTAGAAGAGGGAGAATGAGGAAAGAGAACATTAACAAGTGGTTGATGAATATCATCAAGGATCAAAGGATATAATTCAACAAAAAAATAAGGTAGGATTTTTTCATAGTTTTGTCTGCCTCATTCTTCATACTTCTGTCATCCTTAATCACATGCACTTGATTATTTGTTAATAAATCTTTTTTTTCTTGGTATTAACATTAAATATTCATTTTAAATTATTTATTGAATTATAAAGGTAATTTTATCAAATATTATTCATCGAATAAAATTATACAATGCACAATGAGAATTATATTATTACTTTTTTAGTGATTATTTTCTTAAAGATTTTAGTTGAGGAAATTATTTAGATAAATTATTTTCATTGATTTTTTTTTATGAATTATCACTAACATATTCTTGATAATTGATATTCATTAATCATTGTTTTATAAATTTAATAATGATACAATTTTTATCATTAAAAAATTTATTCTTTTGGTAAATTTTTATTGATACATGATGTATGACTACTAGTGATGATGGATGATGATTAACAGTGAAGAAAAATGAAAATTTTCATTCCTAAAAATATTATTTTGCTTCTCATATCTTGTGTTTTTTTGGTAAACACAATTGATAACCCGTTTTGAGTGATCATAATTTCCTCCAATAATATTTATTTGATTCACCCCTTTCCCCATTCATCACTCAATGTTAATATCATAGATAAATGGTTCTATAATAAGGGATGAATGATTTCTAAAGTTTTCTCAAAGTAGTGGGTACATGATGGGTTCATAAAAAGGGTTTGAGAATACCTTTATTAGCGTATATTGTGGATATGATTGGAATGAATATGACTAGTTAGTGAATCTATGGTGAGGTGCAACAAAGTGTTCAGGGGTGGGGGCATCGGGTTTGACCAACTTTGAAGGAATGACCAAAGGTGGAGGTGGTGATGAAAGTTATAGTAGAAAACATGGAGGAATGTGCATTCTAGATATGTAAATTCTATTTACAAATTGTGCAGTATTCTAGGTTAAATTTCATGTATTTCATATTTTATAGTTCTAGTGTTACATATATTTATAAATTTCATACACCATGGGACCACAAGTTATACACAATATAACTTGAGACTCTGTGCCTTAATATATACTCGAGTACACCCTGAGTCAATTATTTGGTCCCACACACCATTTGATATAGAGGAAATACTGTACATAGTTAAAAAAATTCCTTAACATGTACCTAATATATATGTTGACCAGCCCATGTGGTTCCATACATTAGGTGTTATAGTACATGTTGTTTATTCGGCAGTAAGACTCTTTATGCACTAATAGTACATGATGGTTCTAATAGTGGGTCCTATATTCCACAATAACTACCTAGAAACACTATTGTGGTCAAATCCACATGGACCAAGTAGTGGTGATACACACCTAGTTGATGGTTGAGTCTTACAACCATGTACTTCAAAGAACATGTCGTATGTTATGCCTTCTTTAATGTTTTCCATAACTTCTTACTCGGGTGTCAGAAACGGACACATGAATAGTCTATTCTAAATAATTTTCTATATATAACATTATCGTTCTAGGAAAATTTCTATGAGGTTTTGATTTAGTGTTTTTTAGGTAGTTCAATATTCTTAGCTTAGTGGAGGTGATGATAAGGTTGGGTGAGATATTTGGAACAAACACAAGGTAGGTAACCCCCTATTTACACATTACTATCAAGGCACGAGTCCTCTATATATTTAGTGGTGTAGGTAACCCCATATTACGATGGGTACTATGTACTCCACTTGTGGGGTAAAAAACCCCTTTGGTCTATGAACATCCCACACGACAAGGCATGAGTCCTCTATAGGGGTTGGTAACCCCCTTTACTAACAAACAATCCTCAGTGAGGTATATGTCCCCCACTATAGTAGATAGATATGTAATATCAGATTGGTTTCAAGAATATGTACAGTTAAGGTACTCCCCTATGCAATGGGGTATGATCCTCTATCCATAGAGTTTGTTCTTTTCTATATTTTGGGGGACAATCACCCATAGGGGATGATGTGACCTCTAATAATATTTACTCCTCTAACATAGAGTATTTCTATTATTCAGTTCCAAAGTGGTGATGTGGGAGATATGATGTGTTGTATTGTTTTAACATCAAGGGTTATACAATATTCTCAGGTTTCTTTAGTATACATGTAATGACCCAAGATTTTTAATCATTTAAATTAAAACTATATTTGATAGCTTGTGTCACATGAAATATCAAATTAACACAACAACCTAATAAAATATAACTTTATATATTAAAATTACATGAATAATATAATCATTAGTAAATAAAAATATAATAGTCATTTAAAATAATTACGAATTATTTTTTTTATTTTGGATGCCTTTTGAAGAACATTTTTTTTAAAAAGGACTTATCTTTTACCTTAATAAATACAATTGATCACAATTAAAAGATAATTATGATAATAAATATTTATATTTATAAACTAATATGTAAATATTAAATTATTTTAAAATTTATATGAAATAGGATTAATGACATATGGAGTTTAAAAGAGACATTTTCAACAAAATCATATTTTATTTATATTTTGTATTTTCCTTCAAAAACTAAACTTTTTAATTTTAGAATTTTAATTAATTTAAATAAAATTAATTTATATATTAATCATGTAAATATTATATTAATATTAATTTTCAATTTTTTTTGAAATAAATTTTTTTAGTGAATATTTAAAAATATAGTTTTTACTAAAACCATAATGTTTATGACTTTATCAAGAAGTAGGTATAACTTAACAACTTATAAAATAATTTTATTGATCAAAGGTGTATCTAAGGAGTAAAAGTATTCATTTTTAAATACCATTATGAATTTATAAAACCCACATTTAACATTTTATGAACTTAAGTAATTTTTTCCAATAAAAAAACTTTGTTTGGTTTTTTTTTATTAAAAATTATTTAGGTAAAAATTAGTTTCTTATATATTTGAAAACCACATAGATTTTATTCATTTTATAATAAAATAATCTAAGTCATTAAAATAAATAACATGTATTATTTTTTCCTAAATATTAATTTTATGTTTAAAAATACACTTTAATAAACATGTTTTTACCCATTACAAGTGCTAATAATAAAATTAATATTTTAATAAAGATAAATTTTATATTATAAAATGGATTTAACACTTTGAATCATTAGTTTAAAATTATTAATTTCCATTATATTTTTAAGAAATAAAGTTAATTATTTAGGTAAAAACTAGCTACCATGGTAAAATCCAAAGTGGTAAAATGGGTTTTCCAAAGGGGTAAAAGGATTAACATATTCGAAAAATGTTTATAATTGAATTTTTAAGGTTCTGATCAACCAAAATCTATCTCCACTCTATTATTTTATATTTTAAGTCTTATTGACATGCAAAACATGTTCTCTCTTTATATTTAGATGAAATATTTACAAGAATGTCAATCTCACCACTTTTGAAAGGGGACTCTCACCACCTCTTAAAAACCACTCCCAAATTTTACTTTCCACTTCAATATGAACTCTTTTAATTTCCTCTATAATCCTATTTCACTTATATAATATTCTAGAAAAAATATTTTTTTTCTTATGTCCTCCCTTTCCAAGGAATCCTCCAAGGGAAGCTCAAAATTCTCAATGTAATACTAAATTTTCTATTACATTTTTTATTTTCTATATTTATATTTAAAATAAATTTTCCTAATTTTATATGATTAAATTATTATTTATAGTATAAATATTTTTTTATATTTTTATAATAATCATTAACCACATTTTCCCATTTCCATTAATAAAAAAAACGTATTTCATGTGTTTGTGCAGACTACTGCCTCCACAATGAGACATCTTCCATTTTTCATCACCACGTATATTATTTTTATATAAGTATGGAATTTATGAATAA
The DNA here is from genome assembly GCA_963277665.1 of Viscum album. Taxonomy (NCBI): domain Eukaryota; kingdom Viridiplantae; phylum Streptophyta; class Magnoliopsida; order Santalales; family Viscaceae; genus Viscum; species Viscum album. Next base: position 744,360,158 of record OY728148.1, read on the forward strand.
ATGTGAAATATATAATATAATAATTATTATTAATATAAAAATTACGTTTCAACTTTATTCCCTCTCATTCATTGAGAAATGAAAACGTTAACCATGCGTACGTGCAGACTACAAGCTCCAAAAAGTAATGTATCTCATTTTTCATATATTTTATTTGTTATTTATTAAAATATATTAAAATATTATTAAACAGATTAAATTATCTAAATAATATCATTATAATTCTATAAAAATGTAATTATACTAAAATAAACCACTTTCATAACCATACTCACCAATTAATTATAGCATGTTCATGTTTGGGTCAGTTTGACCACTTACTTGAATAATGATATAAAAAAATATTATGGATGACTATGAGAGATTAATTACTGATAATATATGATATAAATTAGTAAATAATTATTTTATTTTTTCTATTAAATGGTAACATTAACATTAAACTCATTAATTAATATACCAATGGCTGTTCGTTAAAAAACATAGAAACAAGCTCATCATCGATTAATCTTTAAGGATTGTAACAAAAAAATACCATAGAATGAAATTATATCATTATAAATAATTATATGGAATCAATTTTAACACATTTTATGATCTATTAATGATGAACAATGGGATAAGAATGTAGAACATCGCTGCTATGATGAAACTAGTTCAAAGCGATCAAGATTACTCACACCTAATATTAAAAATAAATAATAACTAAAAAAATATAAAAGTGAAGAATAATTATAAATTAAGTTTAAAAAATATTATCTTTATTAATAATTTTAAAAAATATGTTATTAATAGAGTTATTTTTATTATGAATAATATTCAATCACTTTAGTAGAAGTCATGAATTAAGGTAACAATTAATTTATCACAAATTTAATTTCTAGAGATATATTTCATATTGTGAACCATGAAATATTTGATATAGTGTGATTAATAACTAATTAATCACTTTTTACATATTTAAGTAAATAATTTTTTTAATATCCATATCATGTTCCTTTATTAAATATTTTTCGATTCAAAAGATACCAAGGCTATAAAGGTTTTTGTATCTCAATTTTTCATTACTAAGATATGATGTGTATTTACCAATTATTTATTTTTTTGGTTTATATATTGGACATGGATTTATTTTATTATAAATTTTCATGTAATATAATGGATTTAAAAAATCCATACTAAGATCTATTTTCAAGTGTTTTCAATTCAAGTGTTACTAAAGTTGTAAGGGATTTTGAAAACTCAAATCTTCTTTCTTGAGTTATAATGACTCTTCATGACCTTATTTTTTATATTCTTGGTTTTTTACACCCTATGATTTTATTCCATGCTACGTTATCTTTATCTCATAGGGAAATTACCTTTTAAGTTAAATCATTTATCTTTATGAATTTATTTCACAAAGAATATATCATTGTTGGGAATTATTCACATTCTCTTTGACGATGATTTCCCCTCAATGTCCATATTTCCCTTCCCACCAATGTTATCCTTTACATTTTGTAACATAATTATGTGTTTTATCATGTGAACATTATATTTTCATTATAATATTATCAAAGGGAATTTTTAAAACTCATTTTACAATTGGGGTCTCCAACAATTGTATTTTAAAATATTAAAAAGTTTTCCATCCGTTCATAATGAAATGTTTTATCTTCCACTCCATATTATTTTTTTATAATTTTTATGTTTATTTTCAGGGATATATTATTGAGGATTATTTTTAAAATATTTTTTTAAAAAAAATTCCCACTTAAACTTTTTGAAAATTATCTTTTAATGTGACCATAACTTTATCTTTTACGCCAAAGATAGAAGAATTTTATAAAAAAACTATTTTACAGTTTCACTATTATTTTCATCTTTATATCCAAAGGATTTATTTACATGGAAATTATTTTTAATTAATCACCTTATAAATTTTCTTAGGTAATACTCTTTTAGGGTGATTTAATTTTAAGAATCAACTATTTACATTCTATAGGTCAATTTTGGTGATACCATCTAGAAATGTTATAAAACCCATTTTTCTTTCCATGGGTTATTTAAGATTTGATGTCTGATTTTTTTAATTGGCACAAATATGTATGGATTATTAATGGTTGGGGTCATATATCTCCCTCCAATTCATTGGTTAAGATTTTATATATCATGAGATAATGATGCGTGAACATACTTAGATTTGTTCACAATATAAAAGGGTGGACATACTTGGATTTTTTCACAATGTTTTTGTTGGTCAGAGTAGAATACTCAAGAGGGGGGTTAATTGAGTATCTATAAAAAAATTTATTTAAATATTGGTTCTTTTAAAATATCCCCTAATTAAATACAATCTAAGTTAGTTTGCAGTGAATTTATAAGGGTCCTAAATGTTCAATTAATTTCTCAAAATATTGATTAGTTCTCAGCTATACTAATCTAAAGATTAATATAACTTTTAAAACTAACTTACTGGTTCAAAACATCAATAAAAACTTATTAAACTTACTATCAGAGTTCAATTTTATTTTATAAAATATGTGATAAAAACAGAGTAAAAACTAAAAGGTAAAAACATAGAGGATAGAAACAAGAGGTTCAGTCTCAAGATGAAACTTAGTCATCTCCACTTGGTGATCACCTGCCACCAAGCAGTTTAAATTAATAAATAAGTTTTGATCCACACCCTGGATCGAGGTTCACAACAACACACTAGGATTTCCAGGTCACACTTTACCACTACCACAGTTCTTCCTGGGAAAACAGAAAACATGTCACACATGACCTCTTCCATAGTTCTATGTGGGATATAAAGGATAAATAGAGTGAGAGTTTAACTATATAAATTATCCTCCAGTTATGCACATGTGCCAGTGTGTGTAATAGATAGATAAAAAAACTACTAAAAAATGTAAATAAAAGAACACAAAAGAGATAAGGATGTGGAGAAAAGGTTTAGAAGTCTCTATGTGTTATACAGTGCAACTCTGAACTCCTTTGATGTAGTGGAGTTGAAGTTTGAGTCCTCTGGAGGTTGACTCAAAAAGAGTGTCGTAGCCTCTGTGTTTTGGATTCCCGGAGTATGAAATATTCAGCTTCTTGTTCGAAAGGTGTTTAGGATAGCTCAATAGGTTTTTATTTACTTCTTGATCTCCCTGCATTTCTTCTTTTTGAGTTCTTGGGTTTTTAAGTATGATTGAGAATTTTTGGTGTTCTTCTACACTTTTTCTCTTGTTTTCCACTACTGAGTATATTATACTCTTGAATTATCCATCTTGTAATTGTTTTATACTTCAATGTCCGGTAGATAGAATGATCTCCCCACATGCATCTACCTCATACTATCCTATTAATATCCTATAGAAAATATTATATAATTTCAGAAACATTAATTTTTCTAAATATGACCGTTATCTATAAATTTTAATTAATAAATTAAAAACAGTCTTTTATGACTATCGGTGAGTCATTAGTATCGATGATTCATTGGCATTGGCCTATCATCATCAGTTTATCAGCATCGGTCTGTCAGCTTAAATGACTCTCTGTATCGGTGTTTCATTACCATCGGTATCGGTGACTCTGGGCATCAGTGAGTTATTTGTGCTATCAGTCTATCTGGGCATCGGTGAGTCATCATCAGTGACTCATTTTAAACTATCAGTGTGTCACCGATCGATGACTTTTCCATTTGTAAGTCCTTTGAACTAATAGTGCATCTACCATTGGTGAGTCATCCATCGGTGAGTTTCTTGAGCTATCAGTGTGACCGATCATCGGTGACTTGTCCATCGGTGTGACATTTTTTATATTGGTTAGTCCTGCATTGGTGTATTCTTTGATCGGTGAGTCCTCATCGGTGAGTCAACCAACAGTGACTCCTTTGAACTATTGGTGTTAGGGAATTTGAAAATCTAAGAAAGTGTCTGTCTTATACAGAACAACACCATATTAAGTTAAATTCATAAATACATGTAAATATACATTTGTAAATATATTCAAACATAAATATCCATAATTTATTAACTTATTGAAATTTATTATACCACATGACATAATTTATTCATTTATAAACATTTATTCACACGATTAACATTACTTAAAACATAATGTTATTAATTACCAGGATTTATAAATTGGCATGATTTGTGATTACTAAAACCACTATCTCACATAGGGTCCAACAACCTCCCCTTTTTGATAATAAAAAATCATGGAATTAATGAGTTATATATGATGTTAAGGAATAATAATTACGTGAATTAGCATACATACAGTGAATGTGAATTCTCAATATAACTATATGGTCTTTCCTTTTAAGCTCCCCTCAATTATTGTATCAGAGAATATATATAGAAGGTTACTTTTAAGAGAGGTATATTATAGCATTTTCATGATCCCCCCTAGTAAGTTGTATTAATGCAGTCTAATTGATTTGTATCAAAGGTGGGATAAATATATATATCCTGGTGATTACATGCCATCTTTCCTATGCAAGAGTTTTCCCCCTGAGATTAATAATTTATGCCATCCATGGATTTCTCACCCTTTTGGGATTATCAAAAAGGTGAAAGGAAACATAAAGGAGAAATAAAAATAACACAATGAAAATTGGAAATAGATGGAAGTAAAAATGATATTCATTAAATCCCAAAGAGTACAATTATCAAAAGAAAGGTACAAAGACCTTTAAAAAAATGATCCACAATTAAAGATTAGGATTTTGAGGAGATTTCCCTTTTTTTGAAGGGTCAATAGAAGGTGCAAGAGGTGGTGTTGTAGATGTAGGAAGGGCTGATAAAATGAAAACAATAGGTAAGGAAACACCTGTAGGAACATTATCTGCAAGGCTTGGTCTCCACTTTAATAGAACATGACTTTGAGGCTGCTCCTTGATAACTGGATGGATCTGAGATAAGGCTTGAGAGACTGTCATTTGAGTAGGAGGTAGGGAACTTGGTGTAAAGGAAGCAGCTTCTGGGACCACTATAGCTTCATCTTGCACATGCAGGTAGAGTTTGAAAATCTTGATAAAATCATTTATGATTTCACCCCCATACTGCATAGACTTTTCGAATTATTCCTTTTTATCCATTAACTTTTCCAAAGTAGGTGTAAAATATTTCAACTAGCCCACTTTACTTTTGATGGTCTTGGTCACTGGAGGGATTTTGGGATTCTCAGCCAAGTACTTAAAGTTATTATTCAGATCATTCTTGGTATTGATTTTGAAAAATACTTGTCCACTTTTTCTTTGATCTCTTTTTGAGAAACATATGCCTCATTTATACACTATATCACCATGTTATAGACAAGGTCAGTGTTCTTGTATATCTTGGAAAGGGTTTATTTATCAGAATCACTTTGAATAGACCACATCTCTTATCTCATCACAGTCCTGAGAGACTCCATATCAACAGTAGCAAACCTGTTACCTTTATAACTAGAGGCACCGGAAATCATCTTTCCAAGATCCTCCTTTAACTTCTTCAAATATGCACTCAAGAGATGTGTAACCAGGTTCCTAATAATCTCCATAACACCACCAAGTGAGGTTCTGAAATCCTTGTATAGATATTCCAACTCACTACCCATTCTATTCACTTCTTATCTTAGCATTGTATTGTTTCTAATAATAGTCATGAATGTAGTGATTAGGTTGGGATGAATCTCTTGAATCACCATTCTTTCAATCTTAGTAGCATCGGCCTTTGAAATACTCATGTAAGTGGGAGATTCATTTCTATCTCAAATAGAGGCTCTTACAGATTCATACATATCTACTTTGAATTGCTCAAGATCAGCCTTGGTGACATATTCACTAGGCATTGCAGGCATAACAGGCTCATCAACAGGTAAGACAGGTGAATCTGGAGAAAACATTTCCACTCTAGCTAGTGGATCAGGAGGAGGAGGAGCTACCATATTCTCATCTGACTCATAATCTAGTCCAAACTAGATATATCCTGGATTTATACTCCACTAATGAGAACATGTCCAGTCTTTAGTCTCCAAAGTATCAATCCTTACTCTTCTTCCTTGAGTATTAGGTACAATTTCAGCTTTATCTTCTTCTTCTAATTGACCTCCAAACAAAACAACATTATTAGGCACTGATACTAACTAAACTTATGGTTCTAATTGAACTCCAGCCATTCCAGCCACTCCAGCCACTTGAGGCTCTCCTTCAATCTGAGGCATATGAAAAATTTGATCCTTAGACTCTTACTATTATCCTCTTGGAATGATATAATTAAGATCCTAAATTATGCCTTGATAATCATCATCAGGGTGGCCATGCCTATCCTCATTTCCAATATCTCCATCATCATCATGACGGACAACAACCTGTCCAACAGGATCAACATCATCTTGTCTACCAGCCTCACCATCATTTCTATGAAAAAACTCCTAACCAAAATTAACATCTTCTTGAAATACTTTCAATGATTCACTCACATGATCACCTTTATCATCATCATCATCATCACCATAAGTTTTTCTTACATATCCTTCAACTCTTGAGACCTCAATCTCTTCCTCATCTTCATCACCCAACAAAGGTTCTCGAGATGGTAATTCCAAAGGTGGGATGGCGGGTCCATATGACATATCTTTAGGTATTTTAGCTATATATTGGTCACTCATATCATCTATAGGATACCCCTATTCTTTTGGCAGCTTAGTCTCTACTCCCTCTTCATCTGAATAAACCACATGCTCACCAGGTTTAAGACTTGGTTCAACTTGATCCCTTGGTCTGGTAGGATGATCTATGGGATTATAATCCTCATATATTTTCTCCTAATATGACACCCAACATCTCTTTCATAGGTTCCAAAAATATCTTCATCCTCTTGCAGATATCTTTGTGCAGACAGAATCCACTACAAGTAGTAATCACCTCATCTCCATCTTTCACACATTCTATCCTCTTCAACATTGTTGAGATCATCCTTGGATAGTATAAACGGGTTTCCTTCTTGGAAGGTTTAATCATATTACAAATGAGTGCCATTAGGTACCTACATAAATTCAATTTAACCCCATTCCTCAAAAAATAAATCAAGTAAACATTCTGATACTTCATAGCAGTAAAATCTCCCTTCCTTGGGCAGATTTAGTGTTGAATGAACTTGAAAAGTAGTCTAGCCTCTCCATCTAATTTTGTAGCAATTTATCTCCTTGATTCCACATTTCTAGTCAATTCTTTCAATTAATTTTCGTAAGAGAAAAAATACGAGGTTGGAGGAATATTACCCTGGTAATCAGCAAACGTGCCCTCATGTGGCATCTTTAAACACTCAACCCATTCTTTAGAAGAAAAATATATCTCTTTCTCCTTTAACACTGACTTCATCTGAGCCTCCTCGAATCCTTACAAAGATAATTTCAAGTTAAGATATAACTAATGTACCATCTAGGGATAAAATGGTATCTCATTGTTTGCAAACTAGATGATCCACCCTTGATATTCCAACACTTTCAGTAAGAGTGACTTGCTCGACCATATCCACTCAGAAAACACCTCCTTTTTAGTAGTTACCACATGGCTTCCCAAATCTATCTTCAGAGAACCTGAAATACTACTAGATTCACCTTTCTGATGCCTAGGTAATGATGATTCACTTAGTCCTTCTATTGCATGATTTTTTCTCTCCATTCTTAAGGTTTGAGTTCGAAGGAAGTTGAAAGGTATAAGGTTAGAAATGTAGAGTAAGGGTACTGAAAGGTCGAAGTGTGGATCAAATTAATTTTATCATTTAGGGATTTTACTTAGTAAAATAGAAAATAGAATAAAGGTAAAATAAAATAATAAAATTGTGTCATTTTACTTAAAAATAAACAGATAAATAGATTTTAAAAAAATAGGTATCGATTTCATACTAACGGTATCAGTCTCACCTGATTGGATTTATCTAATCAGTTTCACATGAATGGTGTCACTTGAACAGTTTCATTTGATCAGTTTCACTAATCGGTTTCACTAATCAGTGTCACCTGATCGGTGTGACAGACAAACAAATCTTTCTAAAGGGATAATTTTAGATAGTCTTTGTAGATTTATCTTTCTTAGTTCAGGTATGATGCAGCTCATTCTATCAAAGTTTAAGGGTTTGGTGAAAATTTTAGCAAGTTTATGCTCAATCCCAATAAACTCAAGAGTTATATCTCCTTTTTGATAGTGATATCTCAAAAAGTTGTGTCTTACATCAATATGTTTTGTTCTAGAATGAGAAATTGGATTCTTATAAATATTAATAGCACTTGTATTGTCACAATTTATGGGGGTATGTCTGAATTGAAATCTATAATCTAATAAACTGTATTTCATCCATAAAATTTGTGCACAACAAATACCAATCGCAATGTACTCTAATTCAGCAGTTGATAATGCAACCAAATTTTGCTTTTTTACTTCACCAAGAAATTAGATAATTTCCAAAAAAATGACATGTTCCAGAGGGGATATTTCTATCTAACTTAAATCCACCAAATTAAGCATTAGAATAACTAACCAAATCAAAATGTTGTCATCTTGTTTCGAGAAATACTAAATTAATTGTATACTTAAGGTATTTGAATTTTTTTTAACAACATTTAAATGAGTCTATTTTGGGTTTTCTTGAAATATTGCACACATAAATACACTAAACATGATGTTTTTCCTACTAGGAGTTAAGTATAGTAAACTCCAAATCATACCTCTGTAAGCAGTTTGATAAAAAAATTCCCATTTTCATCAAGATCTATCTTATATTTAGAACTAATAGGTGTTTATCTACTATTAATTCAATAAAATATATATCTTTTCAAAATATATTTAGTGTATTTACTTTTATTTATAATAATAACTTCTTTGTTTTGAAATATTTTCAATCCAAGAAAATATTTAAGTTCACCCATAAAACTCATTTCAAACTGACTTTGCATCATTTTTGAAAAATCATTACATAAAGGATTTTTAGAAGATCCAAAAATAATATCATCTATATATATTTGAGATATTAAAACATATTTAGAAATTATTTTTATAAAAAAAGTAGGATCTACAACTCCTTTTATAAAACCTTTAGAAATATGAAATTTACTCAACCTATCATACCAAGATTTTAGAGCTTGTTTTAAACCATATAAAGCTTTAGATAATTTGAAACATTGATTTTTAAAATTTGGATTTATAAAATATACGGGTTTTTCAACAAAAAAATCCTAAATTATATAAAAATTTAATAATGCAATTTTAACATCCATTTGATAAATTTTGAAATCTAAGTGTTCTGCATAGGCAAGTAATATTCTAATGGCTACAAGTCTAGATACTGGTGAAAGGGTATCTTCATTATAAATTCCCTCTTCTTGATTAAAGACTTGTGCAACCAATGTAACTTTATTTCTAATTATATTTCTAGCTTCATTCACTTTATTTCTAAACACCCATTTAGTTCCTACAACCAAGGTATCTTTTGGTCTATCAACAAGCTTCTAGACTTTATTTCTCTCAAAATGGTTAATCTCTTCTTGCATAGACATCACCCAAAATTCATCATTGATTGCATCATTGATATTTTTCATTTCAAGTTGCGACAATAATTCTTGATGTTCAACCTGATTTCTCAAAGAAGCTCTAGTTTGTGTTCCTCTATCTAAATGTACAACTACAACATCTAAGGTATGGTTTTTAAGGGTCATAGTTGGTCTAGTAAAATTAGGGCTAGTTATTTTTGATTCATTACTTGGTTTTGGTTCATTATGGCTAGATTCTGAAGAATTTCTAGAACTGGAAGTTTTAACAGATTCCTTTATAGGATGATCTAATGGTTTAGAATTAATATCCAGATTTGACGTATCCTCTTCAAGATTCCCTATTTAGGACTTAGGTTCATGTGGATCTGTTTCATCAAACTTGACATATACTAATTCCTCTACACATTTGGTTCTTTTATTAAAGACTATATAAGTATTGCATGATGTTGAATATACAAGGAATATTCCTTCAACATTTCTAGAGGCAAATTTATCTATATTATCTTTAGTGTTTAGAATATAAGCTTTACATCCAAACAATTTAAAACAATTTACCTTGGGTTTCCTATTATTTCACAACTCATAAAGAGTTTTCTTAAGGATATGTTTGATTAAGACTCTATTTATTATATAACAAGTTGTATTAACATGTTTATCCCAAAAATAAATTAGTAGGTCATATTCATTTAACATAGTTCGGGAAATTTCCTATAGGGTTCTATTTCTTCTTTATAATACACCATTCTGTTGAGGTGTCCTAGTGGTAGAGAAGTTATGACTATATCTATTTTTTGAGAAAAAAGAATCAAAGTCATGATTTTCAAACTCATGTCCATGGTTAATTTTTAAGGATTTAATTTTAAGTCCACTAATATTTTCTACAGTCCTAGAATACTTGGTAAAATGAGAGCAAGATTCACTTTTGTAAACTAAGAAAAAGGTCCAAGTATACCTAGAAAAGTCATATAAAAGAACATAAACATAGTGCTTCCCATTGATACTTTAAACTATAGATGGACCAATAAAGTCTATGTGAACCAACTCGAGAGGTTGAAAAGTTGTAACTTATTTCTTTGGTTTGAAAGAGTTTTTATGTTGCTTTTCTTTTTGGCAAGGATTGCACACTCTATTTTCTAGAAACTATAGTTTGGTTAGGTCTTTAACTAGGCCTTCTCTAGTCAATTTCTTAAGGGAGTGTACATTACAATGTCCTAGTCTTCTATTCCAAATCCAAGACTCCTTGTGAAAGGCACTTAGACAAGAAACATTCTGTGATGCTAGTGTGTCCAAGTTTACAACATATACATTATCACTTATAAGAGTAGTGAATACTAAGTTATTATTTGAATAAAAAACACAGAACACATCATTTTTGAATTTTACATTGAATCCATCATCACACATTTGAGATATTCTAAGCAAGTTATACTTTAATTCGTCAACATAAAGTACATTATAAATTGATATATATTTAGGGTTACCAATCTGGCCTAAGACAATGATTTTTCCTTTACCATTGTCACCAAATGTGACATTTAATCCGTCAACCTTGATGATATTCTTGAATCTTGAGTAGTCTCCCTTCATATTTCTTGAACATCCACTGTCTAAGTACCAATGTTTTCTATAGGAACTCTTTAGGAAATTTACCTACAAAACAATTCATCCAAAAACAATTTTGGTACCCATATTTGTATGGGTCTATAAACCTTAGTAAAAAAATATTTAGGAATCCACAATTGTATTATAGGTTTCTTTTATATAGAATAAAAATTATTTGAAAAATAAACATGGTTTAGTACAACAAAAATCAATGCAGTAAAATATTTTTTAGAACTGGAACTTGTAGTAAAATCATGATTTTTGAAAAAAGAAGCATATTTTCCAGATTTAGTCATGAAATGTATTTTATATAGGTTTCTCTGTCTAATCTGATATCCAATACAAGAAGTGTACTTAGGAGCTATCTTTTTACCAAGCATTTGTGTAAGAGTGTAATTCCCATTGGTAAATTTTTCTAGACATTTCTTCAATTGCTCATCAGATATTTTTAATTCATTGTTTTCCTTGGGTAGTTGAACATTAGTTTCCTTTTCAGTAGCAAGTTCAAACTAAATAGTTATAGAAAGAGCATTTTTTTTCTTTAAAGACTTACATTTATCTTTTAGTTCATTAGATGTCTTTTCCAGCATATTACAATCTTCAAATAGTTCATCATTTTTCATATTCTCAGACTCAATTTCATTTTTAGAATAATAAGATTTCTGTACAGATGAATCTAAGGTTACCTTAGATGTGTTTTTCATAAAACACATATTTTTCATGTCATCTTTCTCATCATGAGATTATACTGATTCACTAGAGCTATCCTCAGAAGCACTCCAGGTGGCCTTCATAGATTTCTTATACTTATTGTCTTTGTTTTCATACTTCTTTTTGTATTTTAATGTTTCACAGTCATATTTGACATGTCATCTCCTCTTGATTTCATAGTAGACAATCTCCTCTAATTTTCCATTTATTTTTCAGTCCTTTTTCCAGCTTCCCTTGTTATCTTATATTCCTTTATAATTGATATTTCTAAAAAACTTCTTCTTTATATAGAATTTCTAGAATCTTCTAGCCAGCTGAGACATCTCTTCATCATTATCCAATGTCGAGTCATCATTACTGGAGGTTTCAATAGAGGCTAGCACCTTCTCTTTTTCCTTATTCTTAGAGGTAGTAGTTTTGAAAGCTACAGATTTTCTCTTAGGTTCATCCTCCTCTTCTTTGTTGACTTTTAGCTATTCTTTATACATCATTAGTTTTCCAATGAGTTCTTTGACAGGTAATTTTCTTATTTCACATGATTCTCTAATATAGATAGAAGTTACTCTATATCTATCAAGTAATCATATGAGAATACTCATGATTTGTTCTTTGGTAGTAACATCTATTCCTAGTGAGATCATAGTGTTCACTATTTTATTAAACTTGAGATACATTTTAGAAATAGTCTCTTTAGGTTTCATGTTAAAGTTATCATATTTAATAGTATACGTGTTAAGTATCATTTCCTTAACACTATAAGTTCCTTGATGTGAAATAGGCAAAGTATCCCAAATTTCATGGGCAATTTTACATGCAGAAATTATGTTAAATTCTTCATCTCCTAAAGAGAAGTATAAGGAATTCATGTGTTTGCAATTATTGTTATAAGCAGTATTAGTTGGGTCATCCCAAGTAGTTCTAGCATTATAAGGAATCTTATACTCATCTATAATTGAAGACCAAATTTAAAAACCCATATCCTCTATATGAATTTTAATTTTAATTTTTCATTTGTCATAATTAGTTCTATTAAAGAATGGAGGTCTGTTGGTAGCATCACCTTTCAATCTATTATCCATAATAAAATTTTAAAACAAGATTTTAAAGAGATAAAAATTTGGTATTGACAAAAATATTAAGATCTTTGTAATAAAACTAAAATCACAATTGAAAATATTTGACAAATATTTGAAAATTGAAAATTCCTAACTCCTCTCATATGAAATATTGGTCAGAGTAGAATACTCAAGAGGTCGGGGGGCGAATTGAGTATCTATAAAAATTTGTATTTAAAGATTGGTTCTTTGAAAATTTCCCCCAATTAAAAATATAATATAATTTAGTTTGTAGTGAATTTATAAGAGTCTTGAATGTTCAATTAATTTCTCAAAATATTGATTTGTTCTCTGCTATTTTAATCTAAAGATTAATATAACTTTTGAAGCTAACCTACTGGTTCAAAACATCTATAAACACTTTCTAAACTAACTATCAGAGTTTAATTTTGTTTTATGAAATATGTGATAAAAACAGAGCAAAACCTAAAAGGTAAAAATGCAGCTGATATTAAAAATTGGTTTAGTCTCAAGTTGAGACTTATTCCTCTCCACTTTGTGATCAACTACCACCAAGAAGTTTAAATTAATAAAAAAAATTTGATCCACACCCTGGATCAGGGTTCACAATATCACACGAGGCTACCCAGGTCACACTTGACCTCTACCACTGTTCTTCATGGGAAAATAGAAAACCGGTCACACTTGACCTCTTCCATAGTTCTATTTGGGATAAAAAGGATAAATAGAGTGAGAGTTTTAGGATATCAAGTATCCTCAAGTTATGCATAGGTGTCAGTGTGTGTGTAACATAAATATACACACACAACTCAGAAATGTAAATAAAAGAACACAAAAGAGCTAAGGGTATAGAGAAAAGGTTTATAAGTCTCTGTGTGTTATGAAATACAACTATGGACTCGTTTGATGTAGTGGAGTTGAAATTTGAGTCCTTATCTGGAAGTTGACTCAAAAATATAGTGTTGTAGCCTATGTGTTTTGGCTTCTAGGAGTATGAAATGTTCATATTCTTGTTCAAAAAGTGTTATGGATAGCTCAATAGGGTTTTCTTCACTTCTTGATCTCCCAGTATGTTCTTCCTTTTGAGTTCATAGGTTTTTAAGTATGCTCAAGAATTATTGGTGTTATTCTGTACTTTTTCACTTGCTTTCCACTATTGTGTATATTCTACTCTTGAATAATCAATCTTGCAATTATTTTATTCTTTGAGGTCTAGAGGACAGAATGATCTCCCTATATGCAGGTGCCTCGTACTATCCTAAAAATATCCTACATACAACATTAAATAATTTCAGAAATATTAATTTTTCTAAATATGACTGTTAGATTTAAATTTGAATTAATAAATTAAAAACAATATTTTATGACTATCAGTTAGTCATAAGTATTGGTGAGTCATTGGCATTGGTCTGTCATCATCAGTTTGTCAGCATCAGTCTGTCAGCATCGGTGAATCTTGGTATCGGTGAGTCCTTTCCATCGGTATTAGTGACTCTGGGAATCAATGAGTCATTTTTCCTATCAGTCTGTCCAAGTATCTATGAGTCATTATTAGTGACTCATTTTGAACTATCAGTGTGTTTCTTATCAGTGAATCTTCCATCAGTAAGTACTTTTAACTAAAGGCACATCACCCATCGGTGAGTCGTCCATCAATGAGTTGCTTGAGCTAACGGTGTGACCGATCATCGATGACTTGTCCATTAATGTGACGTTTGTTCTATCAGTGAGTCATGTATCAATGTCTTATTCGATTGGTGAGTCCTCATCAGTGAGTCGGCCATTGATGACTCCTTTGAACTATCGGTATTAGAGACTTTGAAAATCATAAAAAGTGTCTATCTTATATAGAACAACACCAGATTAAGTTAAATTCATAAATACATGTAAATATACACTTGTAAATATATTGAAACATAAATATCCACAATTTATTGACTTATTTAAATGTATTATACCATGTGACATAAGTTATTCATTTTAAATATTTATTGACATGATTAACATTACTTAAAACATAATGTTATGAATTATCATGATTTTTAAATAGGCATGATTTTTGATTATTAAAACCACTATCTCACAAAGGGTCCAACAGTTTTTCTATACTTATGTTTGTACCACAATATTATGCTTATTTTTATAATGATTTTATGATCTCATGGATCATGTTCATTGAATCATGCTTCTATACTCTCCTAATTCATTTCTTATGTTATAAAATTCTATATTCCATGAGTAATGCTTTATGATCTATATTTTATTATGTATAATTTTGTTATATAATTTTATTATATCCATTTACTCATATATACATACTTATAATATTTTACCATTATCACTTATGTTTACCCTTACTGGGAATTTGAGATCATCCATTTCTTATATCTATATTTCCCCAGGTTATGAAGAAAATTAATACATATGATGTGTATAGAAGAGTATCTTATGTGGATAAATTGTAATAAATGTTGAATACTTTCTTGGATTAAATAGTTACTTATATAGTGTAAAAAATACTCATTATTTGAAAAATATTGGGGGTTTTTAGTTAATGTTTTGAATGAAATCTCTAAAACTCTAACCTAAATGATCGTGATAATGTATTTAAATGAAATATTTTCTTTAATTCATGTAATTATGCGACCATCACATTTAGGACATTATAGTTGGTTTCAAGGAAGGATTTTCTTAACTTTAGAGATTAGGATGTTATCTATCAAGGATATAAATTTCATAATGGATTTATAATTTAAGGTCGATCATAATTTCAAAGGTATAGATAACTATTTAGGACAAGTGAGATAATATTGAATATTTTATAGATTGAGAGATGAGAAATTTAGTAAAAACACTATGGATAAGTCTATGTGTAAGATAATATCTTGAAATTTTGGTCAAGTAGAGATTGTGTGGTTATTCTAGAAATTACATCCTTGTATGGATACTGGCTAGTGGATTTGATTATGAAGAAGATACACCTAAGTTTAATCAACATGAAAAAGGATGGTTGAGTATCAAATCAATCTTCACTATGGTGCATGATGAGTGGGCCAAAGACTACACACCTAGGTTTACACTCATGGGGGATATGCTATAGTTAATTCAATTTTTTAGTAAAAAACTATGAAGGATTTGAGTATAATTTTAACTAATTAGTTTAGAGAACCCAATAAAAATATGACTATGGATAACCAAGTATTGAACAAAGAGATTCATTTGTTGAACTGAAAGTTTCATATGTTAAAAATGATGGTGTTATTGGAGAATAATTGTTCAGATTGATATTTTAATATTCACATTTTGGATATTTTCATAATAATTTTTGTTTTAATATTTGGTTGAAATAGGATTATGAAAATTAATATGAAAACAATATGTATCTAGAAACAACTATGACTTATATATGAATAAAAAATCATAATTAAATGATTGATAATATTAATATATGTTTTTTATGATGGAAAAGGTGTGTTTCTTAGTCTTACCTATGGTACTGAGGATGATATCTTAATAGAAAATAAATCTTGATGATTAGTTATTTTTATTATTGAGTGATATTTATCAATGATATTCTCATATTTTCTAAAATTTATGAGGATTATGTGAAAAATAAAATGATTTTTTCAATTTTTTTACTTTAACAATTTCGAAACATATATTAAATGGTATCAACAACCTTGAAAGGTGATTTTATGATAAGGTTATTTTTTTGGAGGTAACTAGTGAGGAAAAAATGATCAATGGATGGATAAATATTAGGTTTAAAATATGATTCATGTTGAGATAATAAAGAGTTAATTTATTTTAAATTTAGAAAGTATTTGTAACCTTGGGATTAATAAATGATTTATGATATTTTTAGTGAATTTATTTACATTTTTGGGATTGTGGTATATATTGGTTAGTGTGTGATTTTATGACCAAGTGATTAATACCATTTAAGGGTTAAATATGGTATTAATTTCTAGAAGAATATATGGTTTCACTATGGTTTAATGTCTTATAGATTCATATTGTTTTGGGAAAGGTTTACTTTGGAGAATGTATTATTAGGGTATATAAATACTTGACTATATGATTGTATGAAAGATTAATGTTGTTTGAGGAAAGAAAAATAACTTAATATATCCTAATAGAGTAAGGTATATTTCATAATATAAGTTATATCCATAATTATAATTTTTTTAAGAATACAATTTCCTACTTTCATTAGGGAGTAATAATTAAAATTTTTAGGATTTAATTTATTTAAGGGGGTAAAATTTATTGACTCGATATTTTGGATGATTTAAATTAATACTAGTTTCGATAACTTATGTCATAAACAACACAAAACTAACAAAAAAACTAAATAAAATAAACCATGACATATTAAAATTACATTAATAATATAATCATTAGTAAATATTAAGATAATAATCAATTAAAATAATTACATATTATTATGCTTCCTCAGATGACTTTTGAATAATTTTTTTAGAAGGTCTTGTATTTTAACTTAATAAATACAATTAATCATATTTAAAAGTTTAGTATAATACATATAATTTATATTTATAAAATAATATTAAAACATTAAATTATTTATAAATTTATATGAAATAAAATTAAGGACACATGAAGTTTAAAAAACCCAATTCTTTTAAAAGGTAGTTTTTATTTATATTTTGCATTTTCATTTAAAATATAAATTTATTAATTTTAGAATTTTAATTAGTTAAAATAAAATTAATTTATGGATTAATCATGTCAATATTATATTAAGTTTTTTTAATTTTTTTCTGAAATAATTTATTTTTAGTGAATAGTAAAAAAATAGTTTTACTAAAACCGTAGCGTTTGTTACTCTATCAACAAGTAGGTATAACTTAAAAAATTATAAAATATTTTTAATTATAAAATATTTTTATAAGTAGTAAAACTATAAATTTTTAAGTACCATTATAAATGTATAAAACTTATGTTTCATATTTTATAAACCTAAGTAATGTTTTCCAATAAAAGGAACCGTTTTTGGTTTTTTCTTTTAATTAAATACTATATTGGTAAAAAAAAAATTCATTAATTTTAAAACCACATAAAATTAATTTATTTTATAATAAACTAATTTATATCATGAAAATAAAAAACATGGATCATTTTATCCAATACATAAATTTTAAGCTTAAAAATACACTTTTTTAAAGTGGGTTTTTATGCGTTACATGTGTTAATGCTAAAATTAATTTTTTTATACATAAAAAATTTATCTAATAAAATTTATTTAATTTTTGGAATCGTAATGTAAAAAATATATAATAATTTATTTTTAATATTTAGGCATAAAAAATTATTCACTTAGGTAAAAAATGGGTTTCCATGGTAAAATCCAAAAGGATAAAATGGGTTAACCAAAGGGATAAATGACCTAACTTGTTAAAAATTATTTATAGTTTAGTTTTTGAGGTTTTTATTGACCCAAAATTATCCCCAATCTTTTATTTTTCATTTTGGAGTCTTTTTTACATGTGAAACATGTGCTCTCTTTATATTAAGATGAAATATTTACAAGAATTTCATTCTCACAACTTATAAAAGGGGAATATCACTAGACTATAAATATCACTCCCATATTTTGTTTTACTTTTTAAAATACACTAATTTTTATTCCCCTATAATTATCTTTCACTTAAGTAATATTTTTGACACAATAGTATGTTCTAAGTCCTCCCTTTCTAAGAAATTATCTAAGGGAAGCTCAAATTTCTCAATGTAAGTACTAACTTTTCCATAACTTTGTTTCGTTTATATATTTAAATTTAAAATATATTATATAAATATTATATGAATAACTAATTATTTAAATTATATTTAATTGTTTTTTTATATTTTAGGAATAATCATTATACACCTTTCCAATTTTCATCAAGAAAAACAAAAATGTCTTTCGTGCGTTTGCGCGGACTACCACCTCTACAAAGTGACATCTTCATTTTTTTACCCTTACCCTATTTCATGATTATAAGGATGTAATTTATGAATAAATTTTACATATATAATATATTTATGATTATAAATAAATAAATTACACCTTTATTCCCTTTCATTTGTTGTGAAATGAAAACGTCAACCGTGTGTACGTGTGGACTACCACCTCTACAAAGTAATGTATCTTATTTTCATCCATTTTCATTACTATTTATTAAAATATCTTAAAATATTATCCAAAAAAATAAAATTATCTAAATAATATCATTATTATTCTATAATAATTATATTATTCCCAAAGAAACCACTTTTTTAACCATACTCATCCATTAATAATAGTATCTTCATGTTTGGGTCAGTATAACCACCTACTTGAACAATGCTATAAAATAATATCATGGATGAATATTATAACTTAATTAATTATAATATATAATATAAATAAGTAAATAATTATTTCATTCTTATTTTTAATAGTAACATTAATATTAAACTCATTATTTAAGATACTAATGTTCGTTTGGTAAAAAACCACTAAAACATGCCCATCATTGATTTCATATTTAATGATCCTAAGAAAAAATTCCATAGTATGAAATAATAAATTTAAAAATAATTAAAATTAATACATTCCATTACCTTTAATTATTTTATAATGATGAAATTTGGTATAAGAATGAATAGTAACACCGCTATTACGGAACTAGTCCAAAATGATCAAAATTACTAACACATGATATAAAAAATAGATACTATATCACTAATATAAATGTATAGAATAATTATAAATGAATTTTACAATGTTTATAGATTTGAATAATGTTATAAAATATATTATTAAGATAATTATTTTTTTATAAAGGAGATTTAAATGCTCTAGTGGAAGTCAATAATTGAGGTAAGGGGTTTTTGTCTAAAATTTAATTTTTAAGACATATTTGATACTGTGCATCATGATATATTTTATATGGAGTGACTACTTTATAATGGATATATTTTACCTTATTCATGTAATTAATGGTGTTTTAATATCCATATTTTGTTCTATATTTAAATATCTTTCAATTCAAAGGATACCAAGGTTGTAAGGGTTTTTGCATCTCAATTTTGTTTCATTGAGATATGATGCATATTCACCACTTATTTTGTTTTTTAGTGTATATATTTTCCATGAATTTATTTTAACATAATTTATTATTCAATCTAATGGATTTAAAAATCCATATTGTGATCTATTTTCAAGGGTTTTTGATTCAAGTGTAACTAAATACACAAGTGACTTTGAAAACTCATATATCATTTTTGAGTTATAATGCCTCTTCATGAAATTATTTCATCTATACTTGTTTTATTCCACCATAATATTTTATTTCATGGTAAATTTTACTCATCTCTAGGTAAAATTACCCTTTATGTAAAATATTTCACCTTTAAAAATTTATTTCTCAAAAAGAATATCATTTTTGGTTATAATTCTCATCCTCTTTGATGATAATTTCTCATTTTTTAAATTATTTTACTTTAAAAAAATGTTCTCATTTATATTTAGAACCTAATTATTTGTTATCTCATGTGAAATTCATATTTTCCTTCTCATATTCTCAAAAGGAAGTTTTATTACTCTATTTATTATGTGGGTTTTCAACAAAGGTATTTCAAAATATTAAAAAGGTTTTATATCCTTATATAATCAAATGTTTTATCTTCCACTATATATTCCATTTTGATATACTTTCTATTCATTTTAAAGGATATGTTATTGAATATTATTTTTAAAAATAAATTATTTCTAATGTTTTCACTTAATTTTTTCAAAAATGGATTTTTAATGTGATTCTAACTTCATATTTTATTACAAAGATAAAATCATTTTCTAAAAAAAACTATTTTACAGTTTCTCTACAATTTTCCTCTTTATCTATAAAGGATTTATTTACGTTTGAAATTATTTTTTATGAATCATTTTTTAAAATTTCTTATGAAATACTCTTTTATAGTGATTGAATATTGGGTATCAACCATTTACATTCTTGAGGTCAATTTTGGTGATACCATCTACATTTTTTTGAAACCAATTTTTCTTTCCATGGGTTCTTTATGATGTGATGAATGATAATTTTCAATTAGCATACAAATGTATGGATGATTGATGTTTGGGGTCCTATATTTCCATAAAATGTATTGGTTGAGGATTTATATCTCTTGAGATAATGATGTGTATACATACTTGGATTTGTTCACAACATAAAATGGTGTAAAAACTTGGATTTGTTCACAATTTTTCCTTATGATTATGTTTGTGTCACAGTATTATGCTTATTCTTATGACTATGTTATGCTATAATGACTCATTTTCATTGTCTCATGTTTCCACAGTCTCCCAATTCATTTCTTATATTACACCATGAAATATTCCATGAATAATTTTGTATGATCTATACTTTATTTGGTATGAATTTATTATATACTTTGATTATAATCATTTTCATATCTTATTCTAACTTATGATCATTAACCATTATCACTCATGTTTACTCTTACTGAGTGTTTGAGTTCACCCCTTTATTATATTTCCTATTTTCCATATTTATAAACAAAATTATTATATATGGTGTTTTTAGAAGAGTATATTATGTGGAGAAATTGTGGGTGATGTTAAAGACTTATTATAGATTAAAGAGATTCTTATATAATGGAAAAAATTTCCATTTGTTAAAAAACACAAGGGTTTTGTTAGTTAATGTTTTTACATAAATGTCTAAAAATCTAAATATAAAATATTATTGGAATGAATTGTAATGAAATATTTTCTTTAAGTTATGTAATTATGATATGGTCATTTTCAGGGTATCATAATCCAAGTTTTATGAAGTTTGAATTTAGTAATAGGAGGTTTCCACTTATACCTTAGAATAATACCAAGGTGTGAATTACTGTAGGGATATAAATTTTGGGCTCTTTCAGACTCACACTACCATGAGTGACCTTAATTCATAGAGATATAAATATTTATAGAGTTGAGATACAATGAAAATATAATTTTTTATGTACCAATGTTTCCTTATTATAATGAATACCTGGGTTCTTTTAGCTTCCTCTCTTGTCCCTTCCTATTTTAGAGATTCAATTGAATTGATGTTATATATATTTTTATGTTGTTTTGTTTTCTTGTTGGGTATTTTTATGCTCATACCTATATGTTTCTTATGCTATATCATGTGTATACAAATGATGTACAGTTCGAAGATAGTCTTTCTGGTCCTAAAGATGGAGATGTTTATGCAGTGCTAATGCTTGGTGGCACATGGTGGTACTTGGTGGTGATAGTTATTAATGGTGGGATTTTCCCAGAACTCCTTATAGTATGATGATTATATTCTATTTTATATATCTATTGTACAATGAAACATTATAGTGTGTGTTGATTACCTATTTAGGTTACTCACATAGAATTGTATTGCATAGTTTTTGTCCATGTATCAATTATTTTATAGATAAGTTTCTTACTTATATTGACGGTGATCAGTAGTCATATTATACATATTGTATTTCAAATATATTTTAGTTTTCTATAGGATAGGGACTACCATGTATGTTTATGATTTATTGGTTATAGTCAGAAACCCCTAGCCCATTTTAGGTGGGATTGGGGTGGCTCACATGGATTACCACTGACTAAATAGGGGTCCTGTGGGGTTAGATCATGTTATTTATTGTGTGTATGTTTGATGTGGGTAAATTTTTTTCTATGAGGATAGTTAACTAAAGTTATTGGGATATGGTTTTGTCATTGTGACTAGATGCAAGTGGGGGTGACCTAAAGGTCACTAGGGCATGAGGCTTGCGATGTCATGAGTACAGGGTAATGAATTCCTTAGTTAAGGGGTAATAATGATTCGTCATGGATACTTGGGGTAATGATGTGATTTTACAGTGTCTTATGAGGTTGATATATCATTCACTGATGATGGGGTGACTAAGGGTCATTGTCTATTTGGATAGAGGATATTAGTGATATCACTCACTATTAGGGATTTGGATGATAGTCTGTGTGCACATGGGATAGTGTAGTGGTGTTGAACACTGGATTTATAGAGAGATCCACTATAGTTGTGTGGTATAGGGTGATAGTGTCGATTATAATACTTAATAAGGGACACATAATAGATATTGGCCATGGATTTTGGTGGTATTTTGACATTGGGAAACTTGGGGTTGTTGGGATGGATATGGGGAAGAGGTGTTCCCCATGGAAGTGATGTGGGGTCACTGATTATGTGATGGTATGTGGTAGATGAATATGAGAGCCTCTAGGTGTATTAAAAATATGGGTACATCATCCCATTATAGTAATAGTTTATGTAGGTAGGTCAATGGATAAGGGTGACGGTATAATAACCCATGTATCAAGAAATTGGTATGGGTGATCATTTGGTTTTTATTCTATGTTATGCATGCACCCATATACCACTGGATCATTAGTGATGGCCTACCAAGTTTCATAATCACACCCTACACATGTATATTAGTGTGAATGCAATTCTCATGTTTTGTATTTTAGTATAGGGTCCAACCCTAAGATAGGAGTCAGAGCAGGTTAGTGATGGGTTATGGTATGTGATCATTGCATGGTTAATGTTGGAGATCAAACCATGAATATCCTCAAGGACTATTGATATAATATTTGGTGTTATTTTTTATTTTCTGAAGTATAACATTGAACCATTATGGGTAATCTTTTATGGTATGACTTATTTCTAGTACTATATTTCACTTAGTATAACATGATTTGTTCGGTTTTTTTATTCATTTGTACATGTTATGTTTGTTGGTTGTTTTTTATGATACTTGTTTTATTTTTAAATTAGGTTATAGTCTCTATAAATTCACTCTTAGACCCTCACTACTAGTAGGAAACCTCTAGTGTATGGTAAGTCATTCTTTGGGTCATGTGGAACCTTCGATTTAGAGTCTTCTGGGAAAAGTGGGCTAAAGAGAATTTTATTTTGATAAAATTCAAGGGAAATATGTTTGATAAATGATTTTTCCATTTAACCTCATTAAGTATATGTATATAACACCCCAAAATAAACCACTGGGTCTGAGTTGGGGTGCCACATGACCTCGTGAATGCCTCCCCATATGCAATTGATTTCTGGCTTGTGGAGAGGGATTACGGAACAACATGAGGAGACTATGACCATGATACTGAGTAATAATCATAATACAAAAAGGAACTAATAACCAATAATAAAAAAATAATGAATAGATAAACAAAAATCAGTGTAGAAACATATGAAAATAAACTAGTCCATGTAGTATCAAAATGGAATTTCAAATATATAAACTAAAACTAAACAAAAGGATCCAATGTATGAGGGAAAACCAAAAAATAAAAGTAGTAGCAGACATCCATCTTGTACTCCATCAAATAATGACTGTGTTCTCCTACCAACCTAATAAACCATATTCCACGAGTCCCTTACCCTTCACTGATCCCCTGACCATGTAATCTATAAGTGGACTATAATGGTTGAGTAAGGTGTGAGTACAAGACTTTTTAAGACACCACCAATGGCCCTTAACATAAGTGCATATGGAATTCTGGTGCATGACATAGAAGTAAACTTAACAAATATACATAGAAATTATATCACACAATAAAAATACATGTGTTGGGTCCTTATAGACTAACTCTATTTGATTTGACATCATCTTGGAAGGAATGTTAACTAGGTTCTTGACACATCCCCCTCGACGAGATAGTCCAAAAAATGGCTGATACATCCCCCTTGATGGGTTAGTCTAATGTATATTGACCAATCATCTGACACATACCTCTGAGGGGATAGTAACCTAGACTCAAATTTTAATATCAACTATAGAAGATAGAAGAAAAACACATACATATGATATAGGATAAAAAAGGTAGATCAAGCATCACATCAAATTAAGAAAGTATCATAATCATCACAGTCCCACATGCAAGCAAAACAAGCACATGTCAACAATAATTTGATCCAGAATAAATAAAGGTCTCATGGGTATAAAAATTTCTTCCAATAATCATTCCAAGAACCTTATAAAACATGCACTAAAGTCAGGGTATTTCTACCATAGGTGAAATGAAAATAAATGGAAATATTCACCATCTGAGTCTAAAAGCACCACCAAATCCTAGATAAATTCCTAAATATAAGTGATTTAGATTTATAGTATAAAGGATGAGAGGAACCTACACCCTAAAGGTATTTTAGGTTTAAACATACTTGAGAAATCCACTGCTAATAACGATCTTGGTCTGTAGGTTTCAAAGATGCCAATTCCCTCAATCCAGAGTCGATTCTATTGATGATTAACAAACCAATCATTAGATAATATAGAATAAATTAGATCCGATCAAGACATCATGGATCTAATAATTTTTTATCAAGGAGAAGTGAATGGAATTGATCCAAAATGAAGAATAACTTACCAGATGAATAACGGATGATTGATCCATTTCTTAGGAATTGTATGGAGGAGTTGTAAGTGAGGAGAGAACTCAAAAATCACTAGAGAGGGTTCCTAGGGTGTCAGGAGTCAAATTTGGAATGAGAGAATAATTAAAGGTGAGCGGTGAACATGTTTTTTTAAAATACCTATAAAATTAGTGCGACCAATGGCCTCCATCTGAAGCCATCACCTAGCTGATGGTTTCCATTGGTTACCCAATAACATCTAGGTAGATATAGTTGTAATCAGAAGCATCATCGTCTAGCCAGTGGATCCTGGTTATAATCACTTCTACCTAGTAGGACCACTGGATTGCCTGTGGGACTGTTGCAGTTTAAAAAAACTATAAAATGTCTGCTAACCAAGACCTCCTTCCCTTTCCTAACTCCTAAGAACCTCTAACCTACACAAACTTACTCTAAACACAATCAAAATCTACTTAAAAGTTTAAAATAGGCATACCTGAAAAAGAGGCATCACAATTATACCCCTCTATGAATTATAATCCTCAAGTAGTATCCCTAGAGTTTTACTCAAACAACTCATGCCATTATGCATAAATATCAGCTTCCTACTCCCACATATCTTCCCTAATATGTTCATGCTTCCATAGGACCTGAAAAAGATGAATAATCTTTCCTCGCAACACTTTCTCTCTTCAATCCACTATCTGAATAACACCTACATTGAATCAAGATCATACTTATGAATTTGAGACATGTGGAACACATTGTGTATATGTTGATACTGTGGAGGAAGGTTCAACAGATGGGATACTATTATGATGTGTTCGATGATGTCAAATGGTATAACATACCATAGAACCAACATACCTTGCCTCTTCAACCACTTATTCCCCAACCAAGGGGACACCCTCAAGAAGAACTTCTTGCCAATAATGAACTCTAAGGGTTGTCTCCTTCAGTAAAAAGAATATATCTTACTATTCTAAGTGTCCAGAGTAACCCTCTAGGTATTTGATGCTTAAACATGACTCTATGACATGTTAGACAATGAGAAAAAAAGTCTAAAATGTCTCTCTTCATGAAGGGACACCAGAACTACCACTTGACATCATGATACATAATGGTGGAAACTGGGTTCACTTCCCACTGTGAAGAATGAAAGGCTCTTATCAAACCCCCTCTCATGGATGATTGAACCATTAAATTTCCATGAACTAGAATAACTCCCCGTCTATCTAAACCCCAACTTGAAATAGAACAACTTTCTGCCAACCTCTCATGCATCAACCCACACTATGGATCGAGATCCCGATTATACTTAACTCATTATACCAATGAGTACATGATCACCAAGGGAACACAAATTTTTTCCCCTTGATCCTTTGCAATTCCCACCTTCCACTCTTCCAATAGACCCATGATCTTCCACTCTGCTTCTAAAATATATTCTCTCACTTCTTGTGTCTTCCTACTAAGTTTCTTTAAAAATACATTTCTTTTTCCAAGAGTATATTGTATCTCAAATTCAAACATCTACAAGTACTCTACCCAATACCTCTGATGATGGTTTAGTTCATGCTAACAGAATATGTACCATAGACTTTATGGTTAGTGTAGATGACTAATTTCTCACCAAATAGGCAATTCCAAAATATTTTAATGCATGAACCACTGCCTCCATCTTTATGGTTAGGGTATTTTCAGTCATGGGTTCATAACCATAGAGACCTATAAGAAACCACCTTATCACCCTAAATCAAAATCACTCCTAATATAATGAAATAAAGACCACAAAAAAATACATACCCAACTTCAAGATTGGAAAGAATCAATATTGGAGTTGATGTAAACATATTATTTAGATCTAAGAATACATATCCATATTGATATGTCCATTCAAATATGAATCCCTTATTTTTTAGAATGATCATGGGCACCGTTGGGTAGGAAAATTCTTTAATGAACCTTATATAGTACCCAACCAAACTGATAAAACTCCAAATATCAGACACATTCCTCATCCATTCCCAAAAAATGATCAAATAAACCTTCTCATGATAATATAATATTATCACCTCAGAAACCACATGCCCAAGTAAGTTCACCTCCTATATCCAAAAGTGACACTTTGAAGACTTGGCATAAATCTAATGTGCTCG
Organism: Viscum album; assembly: GCA_963277665.1. NCBI lineage: Eukaryota > Viridiplantae > Streptophyta > Magnoliopsida > Santalales > Viscaceae > Viscum > Viscum album. The sequence continues at coordinate 744,387,650 of OY728148.1, forward strand.
AAGCATACTCAACATTATATCCTAGTGTCTAGAGTGTAATTCTAACATATTGGAATATATTTGGATGTAATCAATGAACAAAAAGATGAAGGAGTCCATGTAGGGGTGGAATATATTAATCACAAGGGATATGAACACTTACAGATCATTTTTTAGTCCAAATGGAATAATGAGATACATATAACTCGTACTTGATCCTAAACACTATCTTCAATATTTCCACCTCTTTGACCCAGAGTTGATGGTTCCCAGAAAAAAGATTAATAGTTGAAAACCACTAGGATCCCATAAATTGATCAAATAAGTAATTATTTCTTAGCAGTGGATACATTTTGTTTACAACGATCTGATCTTAGTTCTGAAAGTCCACATAAAGTCGAATATTACCATTCAACTTCTTGAAAAAAAACACTGGAGCACCCCAAGGGGAATTTATTAGTTAAGTGAAGCCTTTAGCCTCAAGAGCATCAAGTAACACATTGAGTTTTTTAAACTTAGTTGGTGTCATGAGATACGGTGGAATCAATATGGGTCACATACTAGACACAATCTCAAACTCAAACTCAACTCCCATGTGTGGAGGTAAGCCTAAGAATTCCTTTGGAAAGACATCTCGATATAGGTCTACCACTAAAGTAAAAGAGAATGGATTAACTATATGATCCACTAAAAGTATCATACTATCCACATATTTTAAATAAACTTCTATTTAATGAGGGTATGGTCCCACTATTACTACCTCAACATCCCACACACCATTCAGTATAAAATTTCCCTCTTTAGGCAATGAAAATGTAACTTATCTCTGATAAAAATTAAAGCGTTCATGGTAACTGGTCAACTATTCCATTCCAAGGACAACATAGACACCTACCATATCTAGAATTATGAAGTTCCAAAAATTATCAATGATAGAAAACATTAATAGATAGTTTGGACAAATATGAAGATGATCCACTTTCTTCTCATGGATTTATCAATAGAAAGAAGATCATAATAGAATTTGAATAGTAAATCCAACCCATCCATCTCATAATCCAATATAAATGGATGGGATGATACTATGTCAAAAAAATAAATATATAGAGTAGAATAAATTTGGAACATACATCAAACTGTAAAAAGCCCCTCACCACTATCCACAGAAGTCTGATCAACTACATCATCCCTGCCAGTCACCACTCCATTTCACCCTAGAAGATCATAATTCAATTGATTTACCAAAAATTTAGGGTATTAACCTATTATTGAGGTATTGTGCCTACCCTTTTTGTGTGGATCCTCAAATCCTTATCACAGAACCACTTCATATGCCTTGTCTTACCACACCAGTGACAAGTCTAAAGAGAATAGGTACAATCCTTGAGAAAGTGTCCCTTCCTCCCATAATTAGAGTACTTAACAGATTCATCTGACATATAGAAAGTTGAGGAACCTCTACTCTTCTCCAACTGATAACCAATTCCCTAAAAACCATCCCATGACATCCTCTTCTTATTCATAGAATATGTAACTAGGATCACACTAGAAAAAGTACATGTAGATCCACTAATAGTCAGAAGAAGAATTGAAACTATTTCTTCCTATATTCCCTTATATATTGTCAATTCCTTATGAAGCTCTGTATCAGAATTCATCAAATAAAAGTTTCTGAATTGATTTTTTAGTTCTGGGCGAAGACCAATATGAAAATTTATAGCCTTATTCTCCTCATTTCCCAGTAGATTAAGAGAAAAGAAAATCATCTATGTGAAATGTACTGAGTAGGTGAACTTTCATGACCTATCCCTTAGGGCCCATGTCGTGACAAAATGAAGCCCGCCCCCAATAGGCCAGGGGGTGGTGACTAGCATCGAGTAGGCATATCCCACAAATGTGAGGCATTTTTCAAATTACCTATACACACGAACTCATCTCCCTGAAAAAGTGATGAACTGAAAACACCAAGTAAACAAGCATTCATACCTCTAAGATACCAAACAAAGAGTACAATAGTACAAAACTAAAAAGTAAACAAGGCCAGGTTACAAGACCAACCAAAATTAAGAGTACAATCTCATGAAATTATTCCGCAAAAAACCCTACCTAAAGGGTAGGTACAAAAAAAGTTGTCTAATGTCATTGAAGCACGCCTCGTCTATCGGTCCTCTCTCTAAGGTTCACTTAGACATGGTCCACCATGGATTCTGTCAAAGCATCTATCATATAGACAATACACAACATGTTCACGGGTGAGTAAAAAAATACTCAGTAGGGACCCCGAAACCATGAAGGAAGATACCACTAAGAAGTACACAAAGTATACCAAAAAAAACACACACAAAGTATGCCACAAAAGAAACAAAAAATGTACACCAAAAAGAAAACAAACAAATTATGCAACAAAAGAAACACATTAAGTACACCATAAAGGAAACACATGAAGTACAATCAATATGGTCAGCTCACACAGGTATAAGTCTAAAGCATCAAGAGAAGGATTTCCAGTTGCATCCCACAGATATCTAAGTATTTATGACACTAGAAGTGTCTGCAGCACACAGAGTGTCGATGGTGCATAGAGAAAAATGGAGCACAAAGCGTTGATGGCGTACAGAGCATTTATGGTTTATGGAGCGTTAGTGGCACATAGAGCGTCGGTGGTTCCTGGATCGGTGATGGACTCTAGGACATTGACGACACATGGAGCAGCGATGGTGCATGGATCATCAATGGTGCATGAAGCATCTATGACACAAGGGGAATCAATGGTGCACTGGGCATCGATGGAGCACAATGCATTGATGGGTCATGCAGCCCTCAAGCTACATAGTCACCAATATCATGTAGTCACAACCAGCCACATGATTCTACTCGTAGTCTACTTATTTCAGAAGAACCAAATCCAAAATCCATTAGGTTATAAACCAAATTCCACAAAACTCACTTAGATTATCTCAAAAGTACTACCTTGTCATAAGGGTCCCAATGCTGCAAACGAATCATCAAAAAGAAAAAAGGTTTGAAAGATATGACCAATTTAGTAAAAATGGTCCAGTCTGGTATGGGTCCGGCTTGACCCAGTTCAGCTGACCCGACCTGACCCGGTTATTTTAGTCTGGCCTAAACCAGTCTGACTTGATGGGTCTAGACCATTGGGCCATCAGAGTGTCCCGGTTCTCTAGCCATTTCTGCATAGTGTGGGCTGGTTCTGCTTCACTGGATGTGGCCTACCCTAGAGGCTTCTCCTTGGTTCATGGGTTGCTCGACCACATGACCAGTTGGATCCCCCAGCCAATGTAGCACCAGATCGTGTTGTGCGGCTAGTCTGTGTTCCCCACTTTGTCATGAGACCTCCCCTTCACTGCAGGATTCCACCAATGTGGCCTCCGATCCACTTCCTACCACCGCAACCTCCTACCATGACTCCTATCTACTGCCTGCAGCCTATGCCATCGTATGATCCTCCTATGGCATAGTCCCACTAGACCGCAGTTGTGCGATACATCAGAACCCAGCCTCCTACTAGGCTGCATTCTACCCTCACCATCGACAACCCCGCTGGTGGCCCACCATTCATCTCACCCTCCTCTGTGAGCCACTGCCTACCTACTGCGCTTCCTTCTCACCTCTGTAATGTTGTCGCAGATCACAACCTTTAGTATCGGATCATTTCACCATGGATATTGGGTGCAATGATCGATTGTTCATGTAGGGTTTCAAAAGGGTGAAGAATTCACAAAGAACACGATAGATTTAGGTGGAGGGATTAAGCAAATGAACACTAAAAGAACAGAACATGGACTTGTTCATTCGGCCTTGATTATTTCATGTTAGCAGGATCACGAAGAAACCAATAGTATAATAATCACCAAGATCTATTTCCTTTAATCCTGTAATAGTTACCACCCTGTAAGAACAATTGAACCGCGAATCAAACTATTTGTGGGTTATTCTTCATTCTTAATTTGATCCTAAGAAAGGGAAAATAAATCATGAAGAGATTGACATGCAACCTCGAGGTTGGATTAGTCGTTGATGATGAATGAAGTTCCGTGTCATCGTCGATCCTTGATCTGCCAACATTTGTTGTCAGGAGAGAGATTCCTTCTCCTTACCTTAGTGAAATTTCAGGGTTATGGAAATAACCTTGAATTTATCTAACAAGGATTATTAAAAAGGAAAAAATACAACTGAGTCAACACTTAACATTCAATAAAATATTTCTATTAATTATTTTAATGACACTCACATACAGAAACTAAATTTCACCCTCGACCCATGCTGGTCAAGGTTAGGCCTCACCTAAGGAAAAAACCCCCTTAAAAACTCAACGATGGTCTTAAATTTCAAATATGAGTTACCATTTATGAGTTATTAGGATTTCAAAATAAAATAATTTTTATTTAATTATTTTATTTATGGTTATGCCCCCTGTGACTTTTTCTACAGATGACCTGCACCAACCAATGTTAAGTTGCGCCTAGGGTAAATCCACTACTCTGAGTTCAATGGTACCCTCAGATATCAAATCTAGGAACCTGTTTATAAGTTGTTTCACTTTTTCAGAAAATTCAATTGCATTTGCTATTAAAAACTTATCATTTTTCAAAAACTCATTCTGGGTACCCTGAGCCTCGGAATCGCACGCCGTCTCAGTGTCTGGTCTCGTAATTTTACCAAATAACTTCTAAAAATAAAATTTAAAAAATATGAGTCATTACATTTCCCACACCTTAGGGATTTTCATCCTTGAAAGACAAAAAAGGTCTACTCAAAAAAAATATGAGGGTACTGAGCATGAATCTGAGCCTCCTGCTTCCAAGTGCTCTTCCAGATATTCCCGTGTTTCCAGAGGAATAGACTGCCCATATAAGATCCTATAATATGGATCCTCGATCTCCACTGGGTATTATAAAAAATTCACCCCATCATCAATGTCTAGATTTACCCAGTCCATGATGTGCATTGGATCATGCACCTACCTCCTCATATGCGACATGTGGAAGACATCATGAACCCGGTGCAACTCTGGGGGTAGAACTAGGAGGTATCCCACCTCACAAACTCTACCCATAATCTAAAAATGGATGATATACCTCAGAGATAACTTTACACCCCAACCAAATCTCTGTAATAACCATCAAGGTGAGACCCGAAGGAACACATGGTTTCCCTCCTCAAACTCTAGATGCCTCCACCTCTTTTGATCATAAAACATATTCCAGCTCTATGAATTCCTCATCTATTCCAAGATGATCCTCACCTTCTCAGTGTTATCCCATACCAACTTTATACCCTTGAGTGCTTACTCCCTTGGGTCCGTCCAGTAAAGTGACAACCTACATGGTCACCCGTACAAGGCCTCAAATGGTTCCATACTAATGGTGGAGTGGTATCTCTTGTTATACACAAACTCCACCAGAGTTAGGTGATCCTTCCAACTATGAACAAAGTCTTTGATGCAAGCCTGTAGCATGTCCTCCAGAACCTAGATGGTCCTCTTCATCTGGACATTCGTTTGGGGATTAAATTCCATGTTCAAATGAAACTGAGTCCCAAATTCCTCCTACAATCCCTTCCACAATCGGGATGTAAAATGAGCATCAAAATCTAAGACAATCATTAATGGAACTTTGCGAATCCAAACTATGTTCTACACGTATAGGTATCTCAAGCTCTCTACTGAACTCTGCTCACAGATCGATAGGAAGTGGGATGACTTGGTGAGTTAGTCAACAATCACCTAGATGGTATCATGTCCCATGGAAATGCGTGTTAAAACCATCATGAGGTCCATCGATATCCCATCCCACTTCCACTCTAACACCTCAAGTGTTTGGGTCAAACCTATTAGAACCTAGTACTTAACTTTCACTTTCTAAAAAGTGAGGTATTGGGAAATGAACTCTTCCACTACCTTCTTCATCCCCAACCACCAGAAATGATGTCAGAGGTCCTGATACATCTTTTACACTCTTTGATGTACCACCAAAGGGGAAATGTGGTACTCCCTAATGACCAACCCCACAATGTCACTGGAACTACTATGCACCCTCTGAGGAGAACAATGTGCTCCCCACCTTTTGAATATCCATCAGGGGCTTGACTTGTGGACTTCTAAGCACGTAAAGTATCACATTCAGTATCTTTGAGATGTTCCTCCCTAAATCATTGCAAGATTGGATGGGTAACCACCATCGACTGGAGAAAATTTTCTCCATCTCCATCCACAAAGGATATCTATAATTCATCCAATTAATCTGACACCTCACTCAGCAACTGAAAGCTAGATATCCCACTAAGGGTGTCTGCCACTATGTTCCCATTACTAGGAATATAGAAAATATCAACATTGTAGTCCTAGAGAAAATCTAGATATCATCTCTGTCTCAAGTTCAGATCCTTCTGAGAGAAGTTATAATTGAGAATCTTGTAGTTATAGTATACGGTAAACTGCTCGCCTATCAGGTAGTGTCTTCACATATTCAATGCGAAGACTATCGCTGCAAGATAAAGATCATGGGTTGCATAGTTCTACTCATGATTCCTCAACTGAAGTGAACCATAAGAAATCACTAATTTACCTTGCATCAAGAAACAACCAAGCCCAGTCCCTGATCCATCAGAGAATACCACATACTCAACACCCTCCTCCGGTAATCTGAAGATGGGAGCACTCTTCAATCTTTTCCTCAGCTCTTGAAATCATTGTTGTCACTTATCTATCTACATGAAAGGATTCCCCTTCCATGTTAAGTTTAACAAGGGTGATTCTACCCTAAAAAAGCTGGGTACAAACCTCCAATAGTACCCAACCAAACCTAGGTTACTCTTCACCTTGGTAACACTCATAGGTGGCTCTCAAGCAATAACTGCTTCAATATTCACTAAATTCACTACAAATCCAGCCTCTAAAATGATGTGTCCTATAAGGTAGACCTGCTGAATCCAGAACTGACACTTCAAGAGATTCCTGTAAAGTCGGTGCTCTCAAAGTGAATCTAGTACCATCCTCAAGTGTATCTCATGCTCCTCCTTGGACACCGAGTACACCAAGATGTAATCAATAATGACCACGATAAACAGGCCTGTGAAAGGCTAGAAGATACTTTTCATGAGTCCCATAAACACTAGTGGGGATTTTTTCATGCCAAAGGAAATATCAAGGTACTCTTAATGCACGTACCAAAATCTAAAGGCTGTCTTTGGTACATCCTCATCCTATACATGAAGCTGGTGATATCTAGATCTGAGGCCTATCTTCAAGAACCACCTCACTCCCTTCAGCTAATCGAAGTGATCATCAATACTCAGTATTGGATACTTTTTATTCATAGTCACCTAGTTCAAGCACCATAAGTCCACACATAATCTCATGATCATGTCTACCTTCATGGAAAACAAAACTAGGGCCACCTAGGGTGATACACTAGGTCTCAAGAATCCCTTCCTCCGCAAGTATTCCAGTTGTACTATTAACTCACGAAGCTCTATATGAAAAATATGATATGTAGGTGTAGATATTAGTGCCATGTCAAGGTATATATAAATTTATAGTTCCACCTCTCTATAATGAGATAATCTTGTAACATCTTTCGAAAAGATGTCCTCATACTCATCCACCACTGCAAGAAACTGAGGAATCGTCTCATCCACTGCACCAAGGGTCATGCTATCCAAATGGCATGTGATCAGCTGCACCTTCTTATGTGTGAGTCCATTCTGTGCTTCTTGGGTTTCCTTTTTAGTGAAAAAGAAAAACTGAGTCCCATCTTTGTGGATACACTTCACTCTGTGCCTAAAATAGTCAATCTGGGCATGAACTGTAGATAACCATTCTATACCAAGAATGACTTCGTAAGACATCGACACTGTCACCAAGAGATCCCAACCGAAACTCTCACCCCCAAGAGAAAGGGAACACTATCGGCATTAGTGTGTGATTATCAAATCTCATCATGTAAGAGTTTCTAATCATAGGGATCAATTCAATGGTTTTACTGGAATATCTGTGTCTCGAACAAGGGTTATGGTGAGAAAAGAGTGACTGTAACCTATGTCTATAAAAACTATAGATAGGGTGGAAAAGACACAAATTGTACCTATAATCACTTCTAGAGCATCGGGACCGTAAGCCTCTATCACCTGAAGCTAGCCTCATCCCTATCCACCAGCTCCCTGAGCATATGTTGGACCACCTGGGGGTGGTGGTGGTAGTACCTAGAACCTCCACCCACCTCCTGTTGCCCATCCAGATGGTCTGCCACATCCAATACTTGGAGGGCTGACTTGTTGCTACCTTTGCCTTTTCCTCATTGGTCCCTTGACCCTCTACTTATCATCGATATGGAAAGTTAATAAATCTCGATCTATGTGTCCCCAACCACCACACGAGTAGCACATCATATCCTTTGGTTGAATTGATCTACATTGGGAGCTTTGCACCACTGAACCCATGTCCTGGGGTCATCCTGTGAACTGTATGATCCACTAAGATCCCTACATCAGTTGTTAGCTACCTACTATTGATGATTCATCTACCTGATGCCCGGTGGTAGCTCTCACTGCCAGTGTCTGCTCTTCCATAAAGATATATACTAGAAGAGCTCACTCTAGTATCCTATTATATGTAGAGATGATAAGGGATATCATGGATTCCTTGATATCATGGTGTAGCCCCTTCTTGAATGCATAAGTCCTAAAGAATGGGTCTCGTACCATATTCGTGTAGTAGAAAGAGAGATTCATAAACATCCCCGACTACTCCGCTACTATCTGAATGCCCTATTGTAGATGTAGTAGCTCCTTTATACGCACAGAACGTAATGTATCAAGAATGAAATCCTCCCTAAAGAGATTCTCTAAGTCTTTATAAGTGAAGTTTGTATCCTCATGCATATGGATCACTAAGCTCCACCATCTCCCCACTAATCCATGTAGAAGACCCGAGACTAGGACTACCATCTGGTTGAAAGGCGTCCTCACTAGGTGGAAGACTCACATAATAACCTCTATCCAATAATCGACTACCCATGGGTCTTTCTCACCCTTTAACTATGAGGTAAATTCCTTTAGAACTCATAAAACACACTCACCCTTCTTGCATACTCTACTAGTAACGTTGGTAGTAACTGCTTCCCTCTAGGTTGTGTTATTACTGGTATACCAATCAGGGGGGATATCTCTGGTACTGGTCCCTGTACCAATTCCTCGTCGTAGGTAGATCATCTTCATAATAACACATTAGAATCCAAACTAGATATCTATGTGGATGCATCCTAAAAGATATCAAGATGTACCAAATTCAATAGAGTATACCTAGTGAGCTAACACTAAATCAAGAAGGACACACACTCAATCCTCTATGAATCATGTACAATTATGTTCCATGAAACTAGTTTTTTCATGCATAGATTTGGAAAGTAGGATTTAGAGTCCTGGTGTATGGATATGTCGGCCGCCACACCAACACTGGAGTCCCTAGTCTGAAATCCGAACTTGAAACACTTAACACTGTTGACCCAAACCAATCTCATAGAATCTTGGTTCTTTAGGTAGAACCAACATACCTCTGATACCACTCTATCACAACCAATCCCCTAGGGCCCAAGTCGTGAATACCCCAAGCTCGACTCCAATTGGCCAAGGGATAGTGACTAGTAGCGCGTAGGCATATCCCACAAATGGGTGACATTTTCCTAACTACCTATACACACACAAGACTCCAAGAAAAAGTACTGAATTGAAAACACTAAGTAAAAAAGAATGAATACATCTAAGATACCAACCATAAAGTATGAAATTACAAAACTGAAAAGTAAATAGGTCAAAAATATAACCCCAACCAAAAGGAAGAGTACAAGCTCCTGAAATTCATACAAAAAAAACCCTACCAAAAGGGTAGGTACAGAAATAGCTGTCTGAAGTTGCTGAAGCACACCTTGTCTGTCGGGCCTCTCTCTAAGAATGACCTATCCTCAGTCCACCAAGGATTATGTCAAAGTGTTGATCATCTGCACTAGACATGACATGTATGGGCATAGCCTGTGTAGGGGTGAGTAAAATAATATTAATTTAGGACCCAAAAACCACAAAGGAAAATACCACTAAGAAGTACACGAAGTATACCACAAAGGAAATTCATAAAGAATGAAACAAAAAAAACACACAAAGTAAAACACAAAGGAAACACATGAAGTATTCCATAAAGGAAACACATTAAGTACACTAAAAAGTAAACACATTAAGTACACCACAATGTAAACACACTAAGTACATCCAATACCATCAGATCACACAGGTATAAGTCTAAAGCATGAAGAGAAGGATTTATAGTTGTATTCCATAGATCTATGAGTCTCTATGACACTATAAGTTTTGGTGGTGTATGAAGAATTGATTATGAATAGATAATTGATGATGTATAGAGCATCAATGGTGCATAGAGCGTCGATGGTGCACAGAGCATCAATGGAGCACGAAGCGTCAGTGGTGCACAGAGCATTAGTGTCACCTAGAGCAGTGATGGTGATCGGGATGTTGATGGAACATGGAGAATAAATGGAGCAAAAAATATTGATGGCTCATGAAGTGTCGATGGAACACAGAGCATCAATGGGTCATGCAGCTCCCAATCCACATAGTCACCAAGATCCCATAGTCACAACCAACCACCGGATTCTGATCGTGGTGTGCTTGTTCTGGGAGAACCTACTACTCATTCCATTAGGTTGTAAACAAACTTCCACAAAAACTCACTTAGATTATCTCAATAGGAGATTATTTTCATAGGGGTCCCAATGCCTTAAACGGTTCATCAAACGGACACACAGTTTGAAAGATATGGCCAATTTAGCAAAAAGGGTCTGGTATGGGTCTGGCCCAACCTGGCCCAACCAACCCAACTCAGCCCAGTTCACCCAACTCAAACCAACACGGTCAGTATGGGCTAGCCCAAACTAATCCGGCCCATTGGGCTACTAGACTGTGGCTCAGTTCTCCAGCCTGTACCATGTCATGCGGGCCATTTATGATCTACCGGATGTGGCCCACCATGTCTGAATCTCCTTGGTCTGCATGGTTTTCCCAACCACTTGTCCAGCTAGCTCCCTTGGCCAAAACGATGACGAACCATGTTGCCTGGCTGGTTTATGTTCCCTGCCCTAGTCCCGTGGCCTCCCCGTTGTCGTGAGATTCTACCAACAGAACCTCCAAGTTGCATCCCATTGATGTTGCACCTGTCTGTCACAACTCATGTCCACTGTGACTCTTGTCTTGCACTCATGGACTATGATGCCATGGGATCCTCCTACTACATGGTTCCACTGGACCGTGAATATGCGCCCCACTGGAACCAGGCCACCCACCTGGCCACACATCGCCCTCGCCGCCGACCTCTCTGCTGGTTTCCCTCCATTCATTATAACCTCCTCTGTGAGCCACTGCCTACCTACTTCACTCCTATCGCACCTTCATATTGCCTTTATGGATCACAAACTTTGGTCTCAGATTGTTTATCCATGGATCATGGATGCAACGATCGATCGTTTTCCTTGGGTTTGAAAAGGGTGAAGAACACACAAAGAACATGATAGATTAGGGGGGAGGGATTAAGCACATGAACAACCAAAGAATGAAACTTTTCCTTGTTTTTTCGATGTTGATCCATTCATGTTAGTGGGATCACAAAGAAACTAAAAACAAAATAATCACCATGATCTATCCCCTTTAATACCACAATAATTATCCACCCTACAAGAACGATCGAACCACAGATCAACCTGTTCGTCGGTTGGTCCACATTTTTTGTTTGATCCTAAGAAGGGGAAAAGATATCCTGAATAGATTGACACCCTACCTCAAGGTTGGATCAGTCATTTACAAATAATGGAGGTACGTGTCATCGTGGATCCTTGATCCGCCGACGTTCGTCGTCGGGAGAGAGCATCCTTCTCCTTGCACTAGGAAAATAATAGGGTTATAGAAATAACTCTGAATTTCTCTGACAAGGCTTATTAAAAAGGAAAAAAATCACCGTGTAAACATGTAACATTCAAAAAAATATTTTTATTAAATATTTTAATGACATTCACATCCAAAAACTAACTATCACCCTTGACCCATGCCGACCGAGGTTAGGCCTTAACTAAGGAAACCCCCTTACAAACTCAACGATGGTCTCAGATTTCCAATTTGAGTTACCATTTATTATTTATTAGGATTTAAAAATAAAATAATTTTTATTTAATTATTTTATTTATGGTTATTCCCCTAGGGATTTTTTCTATCATTGACCCACGCCGACCAATGTTAGGTCATGCCTAGGGTCAATACACTGCTCTAATCTCAACAATGTCCTCAAATTTCTGATTCAGACACCCATTTAAAAGTTATTTCACTTTTTCAGAAAATTCACATTCATGTGCTATTAAAAACATAACATTTTCAAACAATATTTCTGAGCACCCCAGGCCTCGGAATCACACATCGTCTCAGCACATGGTCTCATAATTTTCCCAAATAATTTCTAAAAATAAAATAAGTAAAATCTAAGTCATTACACGAACACCATCATTATCCCTTGATAGAGTTCCATGAACTTCCGAGCATGGTCCAACTTCAGTATATATGGGATGAACTCATAAAAGAAGAGATCATTAAAGTTCACTAAAGTCATATCTTCATATCGACCAAATTGCAGCATGAAATCCCACCATTTTCCATCTTCACCTTAATCATAAAGGTCACAAGCATGACCTTTTGATCCTCTGGGGTCTCCACTGTTTTGAATATCCTCTCAATTACCCATATCAATTATTTTTCATCCCAAGGGCCTCCATTTCCATAGAAAGATATGGGGATATGGAGTTAGAAGTCATGAGAATAATGGTCCATCGTCATCTCCCCCATATAACCTCCTCCACTCTGAACATGAACTAGTCGATAGAATCCTGGATAGACGAGTTCTATAGATTCACCTACTGATTCAACTAAGTGAAATTGATTAGTTACATCATCCTGCAAAACAGGTAGTGCAAATGGATATATAAAACATTTATGAAGTATTATTACTTGAAATTACAAAAAACCATTGATAAATCCAACATCATAATCAATAAGAATGGTTATAGAACACATGCACACACAAGGGATCACAATAGGGTTCAAACAAATAAAACACCCATAAGAACAAGGCATAACCCCCTGAGAACCTCCCAAAAACCTAATCAAGAATCTTGTTACTATATTTTTGTCACAACCACATATATACATTCAATCATATATTTCACATGATCAAATAAAATAATGTATGAAATAATGCATAAAAATCATATATCACAATTCCAATAAGCATTTAACTATTTGTGATCTATCTAATACAAGAAACAAGTATATAAAATGTGATCCTAAATGCCTAACTTGATGCAAGAACACACACCAAATACCATAAATAAATAAACCAACTTCATTTTCCTCACCCAAGGTGAATTTAATTAATGGTAACCTCAAACAAAAAAAGAACATAAAATCCCATTTTATATAAACTCAGAGTTCCACTATACAGTGCTAGGAAAACACTAACATAGTTCCCTTACATGAGTCCCAACCATCATAAATCATATCCATGTTGTCCAAAACCAAGACAAAGATAAGAAACAAGTTAGTGAACATGGTGATCTAATTCCATTTTCAACGCCTCGACCAGAACCACTGGGTCTAAACTGGGGTACCACATGACCTCATGCATGGCTCCTCGTTTGTAAGAGATTACCGACTAATAGAAAGGTCTTGTAGAAAAAACTAGGGATAATGTACCCTATGTACTAGGTAATCATCTGTGTAAAAAAATTATGCAATAACTAATATTAAAAAAATGGTGAATAAATCAATAACCATCAGCATATAATCATATACAAATAAACCAACATGTGTGGATCAAAATAGCATGTTAGATGTATAAAATAAAACTAAAAAAAGGATCCAAATTATGAGGTAATGCCAGAAAATAAACACTACTACAAAAAATCCTTTAACCATGATATAAATGGATTTTATCAATGTTAGAAAAGAGATGACTACCTGAGTGATACTAAAAGCCCTGGTCTTTTATCAATGCTTAAAAAGAACTGATAAAGGGGTCCTTTGTCAACAATTTTATTTAGAGCCGCTAAAATCCCCATTTATCAGTTCTTATAAAAGCACTGATAAAGTTTACCTTTATAATTTATTTTAAAAGAATTGATTTATTCCTTTATTAGTGCTTTTAAATGTTCTGAAAAAGGGCCATACTGCAGTGTGCTGCAATAGCACACTGCCGAACCAGTACAATGTGTTGTAACGACACACCGAAGCACAAAACACACACCATATATCAACAAAAAAAGTCTCAATACAACATTTAAATGAAATTAAATTTACTACACAAATACAATAAAAAACACTATATTATAGACATTTCAAAAATTGGTTTGTACAATTACATAAATACAAATTATTAAATACATTCAAAAATATCAATGTTACATTTCCTTTTAATCCTGACCCAAAATCATGACATGTAAAAACAAAACATCCCTGATCTAGTAAAGTAAAACACCTATATAAGAAAAAAATTATTATGTTAGTAATAATATAAATAAATAAATTAACAGAAAGTGTTAATTTTACTAAAATTGATGTCAATTTTAAATAAAAAGACACACTTAGAGTCATACCAGTCACAACTTATATTAGATTGAGGTGAGGATAATTAAAAAACATCTCAAATGAAATTTGTATCATTCTCCTAAATTATCATAATAATATAAATGTGTTTTCTCAGTTTTGAGTACATCAGAAGTCTTTTTTTACAAAAATGTCATTTTAAACTGAAAACACGAACTTTTGACTCATTCTGATCACACCCTTTATCAGTTTGATGTGAAACCAATTCTTACACATTAAAAAATGAAATATTAATCATTTTCCTAAATTATAAAGAAAATTCTAGGGCGTTTGATCAGTATTCAGTGCATGACATTTTTTGAACTAAAATTTTGATTTTAAACTGATAACAGACGGTTTGAGTCATAACAGGAACATCATGTTTCAGATTGAGGTTTAGTCGATACTTACACAAAAAAAATTCTTATATATAATTTTTATAAAGTATCAAATCAATTTGAATTCATTTTATCAATTTTGAGTAGGTTAGTTGTCCATTTTACTAAAATTGATGTCAATTTTAAATAAAAATACGCACTTTGAGTCATATTGGTCACACTGTGAGTGGGGTTGAGGTGTGTCTGATTCATAATTTCTAAAAAGAATTATGCATTGTTTTTCTAAATTATCCAAACAATACAAATACATTTTCTTAGTTTTGACTACGTCAGTTGTGTTTTTTATTAAAACGTCATTTTAAATTGGAAAAACACACTTTGACTCATTCTGATCACATCGTGTATCAGTTTTACATTATACCAATTCCTAAAAACCACAAATAAATTATGAATCGCTTTAAAAAATTATCAAGAAACTCTAAGTGCGTTTGATCAGTTTTCATTGAGTGACACTTTTTGAACTAAAATATCTATTTTAAACTGATAACAGAGACTTTGAGTCATACTGGGAACATCGTGTATCATATTGAGGTGTGGATTATCCATACATGTCACAAATAACTTATGTATCACTTATTTGAAGCATAAAAACAATACTAATGTGTATTATTGGTTTTGATTAGGAAAAGTTTCTATTTTAATAAAATCGATGACATTTTTAAATAAAAAGACGCATTGGGAGTCATATAGGTCACACCGTATATCAGATTGAGGTGTGAATGATTCCTACACACCTCAAATGACTTATGGATAATTTTAACAAAGTATCAAAACACTATGAATGTTTTTTATTGGATTTGAGTACATCACTTGTCTTTTTTACCAAAATGTCATTTTAAAATTAAAACATGCACTTTGACGCATACTGATCACACTGTGTATCAGTTTGATATGATAATGATTCTTATACATCAAAAATGAATTATGAATAGATTTAATAAATTATTAATAAAATCAGAGTTCATTTTCTTGGTTTTCAGTGAGTAACACCTTTTGAACTAAAATGTTAATTTTAAACTAATAATGGACACATTGGGTCATATTGGGAACATCGTGTATCTGATTAAGGTGAATCTAATTACTACACATCAAAAAATGACTTATAGATTATTTTTATAAATAATTTAACCAATATAAATGTGTTTTCTCAGTTTTTGGTAGGCTAGTTTCCCTTTTTACTAAAATTGATATTAATTTTAAATAAAAGGATGCACTTGGAGTCATATCGGTCACCTTGTGCATCAGATTGAGGTGAAACTAATTCCTACATGTCTGAAATGACTTATGGATCATTTTTATAAAGTATAAAACAATATGAATGTTCTAGTTTGGTTTTGAGTAGTTTATTTTTCCTTTTTACTAAAATTGATGTCAATTTTATGTAAATACACACATAGTGACATACCATCCACACTGTGCATCAGATTGAGGTGCAACTAATTCCTACTTGTTAAAAATGATGTATGGATTTTTTTCTTAAAGTATCAAAACAATATAAATGTTTTTATTAGTTTTGAGTATGTCACTTTTTTGTTTTACTAAAATGTCATTTTAAACTTGAAACTCACTCTTTCACTCTTACAGATCACAAAGTGTATCATTTTTACATGATACTAATTCCTACACATAAAAAATGATTTATGAATTGATGCCTTAAATTATCAAGAAAATTCAATTATGTTTGCTAAGTTTTTAGTGAGTTACAATGTCGATTTTAAACTGATAATAGACAAATTGAGTCATACTATGCACATCATGTATTATATTGAGTTGTGAATGATTCCTACACATCAAAATTGACTCATGGATAATTTTCTTAAAGTATCAAAACAATATGAATATGTTTGCTCAGGTTTGAGTATGTCATTTGTCTATTTTACTAAAATTAATGTCAATTTTAAATAGATTGAGGTGATACTGATTCCTACACATCCCAAATCCTCATAAAATCCTAACTATCAATGTTACCATGATATCCATTGAAATTATTTTTCTACCATCCAACACCGCATGAGAATCTTCAAACAAACCACCTCATGCAAAAAAAGGAATCCATTTGTATAAGAAAACAATTTTTTATGAGTAATAATAAAAATAAATAAATTAAACATAAATATAAAATAATATATTAATTATATGAACACTAATTTTACTGTGGAAACATGAATATTATATTTATGATTGAGTAGTGGAGGGAATTTGAAGGAAATTAATAGATGTCGACACTGCAGGGTTAAAAGTTTTTAAGGGAGAAGAAGTCTATGGAAGTTTTGGTGTAGAAAGGCATTAAATATGGACAATCTCCACAAATTGAACAAAAGAATCCACATGTATAATAAAACAATTATTATGTGAATAATATTAAAAATAAATAAATTAAACACAAATATGAGACAATAAATTAATTCTATGGACAATGATTTTACTATGAAAACATCAAGATTACATCTATAATTGAGTAGAGGAAATGTAGTTTCTCTTCCTACAAAGGAATGAAAAATGGATAACAATCACCTAAAACAAATGAAATCTATAAGGAATAATGAAAATTATATCAAAATTTCATTATATATTTTTTGTTAGAATAAATAAATTATATCAAAACATTACCTTTACATCCTTCCAAATGGTTTCCTTCATTATAGTTTGTTCTTCAGAGGGATTGGTAACATCATTCGTTGTAGAATACATTGTTTTTATAAGTAGTCAAAAATTTAATTTAGATTATGTTAATGCAGTAGAGGAAATATAAAATTATGAGGAAAAACATGGTATATTAAAAACACTTTTATCTCCTCATTGATCTCTATGTTTTTAAAGGTTTTAGGGATTTGGTTCCTCTGTTGATAATCCAAATACCCTCTTTGTGGTCCCCTATAATGTACCCGACTTTTTCTACATTGGTACTGGAATGAAGTGATTGTGATCTCCTAATGAAAGAGTCATCCTAGATTGAATTTTCATCTGACATGAAATTTCTTTAGTCACCATTATGAAAAATAGACCAATTCTTATCTGTTGGATTAGATACATAAAATACTTGCACTCCTTGTGATTCCATTATGAATGACTTGTCCTTTTCCCCTTTTATATTAAAATTCACCTTCATGAAGCCCATTTCCTAAACTTTCACTACACTGATATTGTCAACCCATTTTCAATTGAAAATCATCACCTGAAATGATGTATAATCCAACTCGTATATCTGTATGATAATGAAAAAATATGACATATTTTCATAAATTGGATTTCTATCCTTGGAACCAGATATGTTCGTCACTTCATCCATAAGAATAACACCACTATTTTTCATCATACTGCAGTGATCATGTTATTTTTTATAGAATGTATAACCATTTATTACAAAACTAGTGTAAGATATAAAATTTTCATTTGGTCCCCTGGTTATCCATTGAAGTTGTTCAATAATTGAATTCAAAATTTTAGATAACTCCTTATAAATTTTATCTTGGAACCATCCTATAAACTATTGATTATGTTTATTTGATATCCATCCTTCATCCCTTGATGGATTCAAATATATAAGAATTTAGTTGTGGGATTAAATTTATGGATCAACATATTCACTATTATGTAAAATGTAAAGGTTCTCTTGCTCCCAATCTATCAAGGTAATTGTAACGACACCTCTTCTAGAAATCCTTTTGCCCATAAGGCATTCACCATGATGAGAATTTAGGAGACCAATGTTTTCCACATATGATAGGTAATCAGTACATAATTCAATAGCTTCCTCAACAATATATCATTCCACAATACAACATTTTATCCGACTTCTATTCTCGACATACCCTTTAAAAATATTTATATACCGTTCAATGGGGTTTATCCATCTATAATGGACAGGACCACATAGTTAAACCTCTCTAACTAAGTGAACCATCAGGTGGACCATTATATCAAAACATTTTGGTGGGAAGAACATATCTCATTCACATAATATGAGTGAAACCTCATTATTCATGATAGGAAACTTCACCAGGTCTATAAATTTACTATACATGGCTTTGAAAAATAATCAAAGTCTGGTTAATGTACGTCATACATTTTGAGGAAAAATTTCAAAGAAAGCAACATGTATTAAATATTTCATCAAAATATAATAATAGTTTGATTTTAGTCCATATAACTTCAAATTAGTCCTTGACATGACATTATTTATATTTTATGAATACCCATGTGGAACTTTTACACTATTAATGGAAAATAAAAATTGAAATTTTTCATGTCTGGATAGAGTGTAAGCTACTACAAGAAGAAAAGTCCATCTTTTACCCTTTACTGATTCCAACTCTTACCTTATCCCCATTTCAATCAAGTCCAAACTAGCTTTGATGCCATCTTTAGTTTTTCTAGGAACATTTATTAATGTGCTAATAACACTATCAAATAATTTTTTTCTATATACATGAAATCAAGAAAATGTATGAAATACAAATAATTCCAATATAATAATTCAAAGAAAACTTACCTCTTCTTCCATCCTTAATTTGTATGTTTTTTCAAAAATGGTTTCCTAAAAATAGTGTCAATATCTTTTACTTTATATTACAGTTGATCGCCCATTACTAGAGATGGTGTTATACCTTATTCGATATTCCAATAAAATTATGTCATTCAAGATCAGTATTTATTTCATCGAGGTAAAAATTTATGATGTACTAAAAAAAATCTTCAAGGAATGTTTTAATTGATCTGAGCATGTGCTTTTTTCACAAATGGGACACCCCAATACTCCTTTAATGCTATAGCCTGATAAATTTTTATAAGCGGGGAAGTCATTTATCGTTCCATACAACATAGACCTAAATGTGAATTCTTCACTTATATGGGCATCATACATTGTAACAAATGTATACCACATCAATTTCATATCTTTAATCGATGGAGACAAATATACATCGATATCATTACTGAGTTTCTTTGGTCCAGATATAAGAAGAAACAACATAATGTATTTTCACTTCATATATAACCATAGAGGAAAGTTATAATTTACCAACATGACTGACCATGTACTATGAGTAATACTCTATACACCAAAAGGATTTATTCCATCTATAGATAACGTAATATGAATGTTTCTTGGCTCATTTCCAAATTCATGTTACTTGTATTTAATTTTCTTCCATTTAGGAGAATCTACTAGATAATGTAAGTTCCCATCTTTAATTCTTGTATATGTATGCCATGTAAATTTTATCATGGTTTCCTAACATCCATATAGTATTCTAAACCATGAAATGATAGGAATGTACCATATATATTTTAAAGGACTCGATTAATTTTTCTTGTATCGATCTGCACCATGTTGCACCTCTCATACCCCTCGTGGTTTAATTTTCATGATCACAATCACTCTCTTTTTTATCTAATCTTGTTTTAAGTGTTTTTGTTGATAGGCAAAAGGTTGCCAAGGAATTGGGCCAATAAGGACTGAAAGTGGACTGATTTCAGTCCACCGGCCAACCGGTGGATGACCACCGGCCAACCGATGGAGCCTGGACAGAAGGCATCTCCTCTGTCCAGACCACCGGCCAACCGGTGTCCCACCACCGGCCAACCGGTGTCCCACCACCGGCCAGCCGGTGGAACCCAGACAGGCCGGACAACTACTGTCTCAGCACCGGCCAACCAGTGGCCTCCTCACCGGCCAGCCGGTGGTGCCTGAGCCCGAAGGCCTCTCCTTTTTCAAAGCACCGGCCAACCGGTGGCCAAGCACCGGTCAGCCGGTGGATCCAGTCAAACTAGCCATTGGGGTTTGACCAGACTTGTCCACTTGACTCCCAACGGCTCCGAAGGCCTCTCCAACGGCTCCGAAGACTCCCAAAGGCCATTTTAGGGTTCCCCCTCTATAAATAAAGGACTAGGAAGCCCCGGAAACACACGGAAGCCCACTGGAACATTTTTCATCATTTGGCAAACCTCTGGCGCATTCCTCCACGGAACCCCACTTGCTCCAACTCATTTCCACATCCAAGGAGCATCACCATAGAATCTTGGGAGCACTCTTCATCAACTCCAATCAATCCAATTGGCGCCCAAGACTTCTCCACATTACGGTTTTTCATTATTTATCATTTTGAGCATCAATTTGAGTTTGTGCCTACAAACCCCTCTCTTCTCTCATATTTCTTTTGTTTGGGTTTTCACACCACCTTCAAGGTGTGAAGAGGTTAGTCAAGCCTTCCCTTTAAAAGGATTGAGTCATAGGTGAGCTAGCCTTCACCTGTAAGAAGGCTAGTGGGTTCTTGCTCAACCATTAAAAGTAAGTGGGTTCTTGCTCAACCATTGAAAGCAAGCTGTAATAGGTTCTAGACTACCTTAAAGTCTAGTGGGTTTCTTGCTAAAACCATTAAAAAGCAAGCGGTAGTAAATCTCTCAACGGTTGAGTTGGGAGCGGAGACGTAGGCTTTGGTTTAAGCCGAACTCCGTTATCAAGCTTTGTGTCTTGCCTCTTTTATTTCCGCTACACTTTTTACTTTGATTTTAAATTGTTAATTATTTTTTTAAAAGGCAATTCACCTCCCTCTTGCCATCACTCTCCGCCCAACAATTGGTATCAAAGGGAAAATTTTAGTAATACCCTAACCGGTTTCAAATTAAAGATCCATTGTGATGGATTCATATTCTTTCACCCCCGAAGGCTATTCTTTGGGTCGTGCTCCATTCTTTGATGGAACCGACTATACCTATTGGAAAACCCGCATGACCACTTTTCTTAGAAGCATTGGTTATCCTATTTATAAAATTGTCATGCATGGTTATTCTCTTTCTTCTCCCGATGAATCCAAATGGACTCAAGCCGATATTAAAAATTTCGAGCTTGATGGCAAATCCATGAACACTCTTCATTGCGGCCTTGATCGTAATGAATTCAATCGAGTTTCCACATGCACTTCATCTCATGAAATCTGTAAACTATTGGAGGTTACCCATGAGGGGACCAACAAAGTCAAGGATACTCGATTGGATATGTACCGTCAAGATTTTGAGTCTTTTACCATGCATCCATCTGAAAATATAACTGAAATGTTTACACGCTTTACTGATGTTTGCAATGGGAGAAAGTCCCTTGGTGATGATGTGTCTGCAGAGATGATGGTCAAGAAGATCCTTTGGATCCTACCAAGCTCATGGGCACCAAAAGTCACGGCAATCCAAGAAGCAAAAGACATCAAGAACATTCCGGTCGAAGAGCTCATCGGATCCCTCATGACCTATGAGATTACCATGAGGAGGCAAGCTGAAAAGGAAGGCAAACTGATCAAAGTTCCAAAGAACATCGCCTTCAAAGTTGGAAAAGAAGAAAGCTCCTCATCCTCATCGTCTTCCTCTTCAAGCGGTGATTCAGAAATGGAGAATCTTGCCCGCAAAATGCAAAAATTCATGAAGAAGAACAAAAAGAAGAAATCCCACAAGGATCAACCCAACGAAAAATCCAAGCCCGAGGTAACATGTTACGGGTGTGGCAAGAAAGGCCATTACAAGCCCGATTGTCCACTCAACAAGAAAAAGGCCAAGCAAAAGGAAAAGAAGAAGGCATTCAAGGCCACATGGAGTGATAGCTCCACATCCTCCTCCTCCTCCTCCTCAAGTGACAACGGTAAAAAATGTCTAATGGAATTTCATGAGGTAACCTCTTCCGACTCCTCTTCCTCTAGTTCTTCAAATTATTTCAATCATTTGTCTTATGAGGATCTCCAACATGCTAGAGATCAATTGGAGGAAGGTTTTCACGAACTTTCTTCCAAATTTGTTGCTTTAAAAAAGAAATTCAAAATTCTTTCTTCTGAAAAGGAACAACTTCTCAAAGAAAAGGAGGAGTTGTCCCTCAAGATCCAAAACCTTCCCGATGTTGAGTCTATGGAATCAACAATCAAATATTTAAGGGAATCTCTTACCAAGTTCACCCAAGGTGAACAAAATTTGACCAAATTTCTAGGTTCCCAATGCATGGCTAGAACCACCCAAGGGCTTGGCTATTCCAAGAAAGCTTCCTCTTCCCATGCTCCAACTATTTTTGTAAGGGGTAGCTCCCAATATAAATTTTGCAACTATTGTAAAAAACCCGGGCACTTAATTTATGAGTGCGATTGCAAAAATGCCCGGTATGGAAGGCCCAAAACTATTTTCTTCAACGATGAATTTCATAGGAGAAGACCCGCCACTAGACAAGTATGGATTGAAAAATCCCTTTTAGCGAGTCTCACCGGACCAAAATTTGTCTCGGTTCTAAAATCCTCTCCCCGGTGATTTGTTGTTTTTATTTAGGGGGAATTAGGATTGTTTAAACCTTTTTGCTTTATTTTCAAAACTTTCAATTCAAAACCTTCAATTCAAAACTTTCAATTAAAAACTTTTCAATTCAAATTTCAAAAATTTCAATTGGTTTAAAATCTCTATCTTGTTTTTCAGCCTTTCCCTCAATCAAGTTTTATGCCCCGTGCTATTTTGATAATCACAAAGGGGGAGAAATTCTTGGTTTATAGGGGGAGAAATCTTTCTCTCATGCTTTGATTTACTTTTCAATTTATCTTTTAAAGCATGCCTCTCATTTCAATCTTTTACATTGCTTGTGTTGGTGATTGTGATCATCAAAATAGGGGGAGATTGTTGTACCTCTCGTACCCCTCGTGGTTTAATTTTCATGATCACAATCACTCTCTTTTTTATCTAATCTTTTTTTAAGTGTTTTTGTTGATAGGAAAAAGGTTGCCAAGGAATTGGGCCAAGAAGGACTGAAAGTGGACTGATTTCAGTCCACCGGCCAACCGGTGGATGACCACCGGCCATCCGATGGAGCCTGGATAGACGGAATCCCCTCTGTCCAGACCACCGGCCAACCGGTGTCCCACCACCGGCCAGCCGGTGGAACCCAGACAGGCCGGACAGCTACTGTCTCAGCACCGGCCAACCGGTGGCCTCCTCACCGGCCAGCCGGTGGTGCCTGAGCCCGAAGGCCTCTCCTTTTTCAAAGCACCGGCAAACCGGTGGCCAAGCACAGGTCAGCCGGTGGATCCAGTCAAACTAGTCGTTGGGCTTTGACCAGACTTGTCCACTTGACTCCCAACGGCTCCGAAGGCCTCTCCAACGGCTCCGAAGACCCCCAAAGGCCATTTGAGGGTTCCCCCTCTATAAATAAAGGACTAGGAAGCCCCGGAGACACACGGAAGCCCACGGGAACATTTTTCATCATTTGGAAAACCTCCGGCGCATTCCTCCAAGGAACCCCACTTGCTCCAACTCATTTCCACATCCAAGGAGCATCACCATAGAAGCTTGGGAGCGCTCTTCATCAACTCCAATCAATCCATTGGCGCCCAAGACTTCTGCACATTACAATTTTTCATTATTTATCATTTTGAGCATCAATTTGAGTTTGTGCCTACAAAACCCTCTCTTCTCTCATCTTTCTTTTGTTTGGGTTTTCACACCACCTTCAAGGTGTGAAGAGGTTAGTCAAGCCTTCCCTTTAAAAGACTTGAGTCATAGGTGAGCTAGCCTTCACCTGTAAGAAGGCTAGTGGGTTCTTGCTCAACCATTAAAAGCAAGTGGGTTCTTGCCCAACCATTGAAAGCAAGCTGTAATAGGTTCTAGACGACCTTAAAGTCTAGTGGGTTTCTTGCTAAAACCATTAAAAAGCAAGCGGTAGTAAATCTCTCAACGGTTGAGTTGGGAGTGGAGATGTTGTCTTTGGTTTAAGCCGAACTCCGTTATCAAGCTTTGTGTCTTGCCTCTTTTATTTCCGCTGCACTTTTTACTTTGATTTTAAATTGTTAATTATTTTTTTAAAAGGCAATTCACCCCCCCTCTTGCCATCACTCTCCGCCCAACACACCACACTTAAAGAATTTTATGAGTGATTCAAATTCCTTACAAAATAGTTTGCGATCATTTGGAAATTCATGTATTGTTTTAGATATCATTACCCCTAAATGTAACATTTTTTTAGCATCATATGTTCAGCATGGTTGTTCATTTTCTTCTAGTAGCTTATAATTCAGGAGACCAAGTAGTTCTGTAAAGCTGGTGTCACTCCATCCACTCCCAGATTTCAAATTATATAACTTCAATATAATTGAAAATGTTGTGTATTTAGTACAAACGATATACAATGGTTTCTTGTCATAGTTATTTATCTCCTCAAACAACTTTGTAAAATCATGAAGGTCATCTTCAAATGCTATTTTCATTTTTTACATGTGATCTCCATTATCATTTATACCAGTATTAATATAAAATGATCCATAAACTGTAGTATCATCCCAATTGGTGTCCACATTCAGTTTTCCCCATGTTTAGTCCAAAATTTAATGTTCTGATCTATTTCATTACAAATAAAATTTTCTTCCAACTCTTCTAAACTAATTTATCTTGAATAAAAAAACGTAAACATAGATAGAGGATTTGAGAAGGGTTATATGCATGCTGTCTTTCAAACTTGATCGGCTATTTAACTCCATGTTCATTCTCTTTTTTTAAATGATTATCATGAATCCATTTTCAATTAATATCCATCCTATTGGGTTTATAAAATATTTATTTGTATAATAAATAAATACTCATAAGATATTCATTTTCAAAGGTGAAAGTTATAAACAATTCTAATAATGGAAACTCAACATTTGATTATTTCAAAGAATTTTAGAATGTTGAAGAAAATGGGTAATGGAATTTCAGAAAAGAATTACTCCACTATGGATGGTTTTATCCTATTAATTCATTTAAAGGTGAAATTTGTAGACAACTCATCCTCATCAACTCATCTCCTGGACATTTATCATTGCATGTTATTGTTTGAGACATACTTTATCTCTTGTGGACAAGCACCTATGTAGCTTGAAATACTCTAATCAGTAGTTATCCATGGGATGAATAATGCTCAGAGTAGTAAAAGTAATATAAAAGAGATGGGAGATGAGTTCCAAGTAATAAATTTCAATAATGACTATTTGGGAGATGAAGTTGGGGAGGATTAAATTTTTCTACAAAATAGATGGGGAGTGGGTCTCAAGCAACAAATTGAAATAATAAATATTTTTTGACACACATAAATTCTTTCTTAAATCTCCAAATAAATGAAAATATAATATAGTAAATTAAGGAGTAATAAGAAACCCAAATATGATAAATAAGATGAATAAACCTTCATTAAATCAACTATAAGATCTAAGAATGTATTGATAAAACATTTTAATAAATAGAGTTATTTCATAAACATGAATAGTAATAACAGATTTTTAGGGGTGGAATCAGTACTTGTAGACCTTAAATGATGAACACCTAAAAATAATTTCTAATATATAGAATTTTATAACTTCCATTCTATTTTTTGGAACAAGTGATGTAGCAAGCTAAATAATTATTATATTTGAAATTAATTGTATATCAAATATTTTAAAACATCAAAAGACTCTTGGGATGTCATATCACCACACTGACCCATCCCAAGAATTCTAGGGAGGTATTCACATCAGATATACTCATATGAAGGATTTTAGGGAGGCCTCATAATACACATTGACTCATCCTTGAGATTCTAGGGAGGTCTATAAAGAAGTTAGTATGAAGCAATAATACCAATCAAGAAGATATATCACAAATAAGGGAGAAAAACACACAAACCCTTAAAACGTCTATCTCATACACATTTAAACACATATATATAACATGGAATTTATAATACACATAATTGTAAAACAAATTCACCTTAAAACATAATTTTTAATGAACATAAATATAGTCACTTCCTAATTTGGAAATCCATAACCATAATTTGTGAACAAATCAATATAAAATCACCCTTACATTATAAGTTCTGGAAATGCATGTAAATAGATTGAAAGATATATATCTATATCTATATATATATTTATAAAATAAACTTAAATTGATAAAAATATATGTAACCGTTACAACAGAATATCACAATATAGTAAAAAAAATACAACCCCATACTAATTTTGAAAATAGAAAGCCATTGAAAATAAAAAAATATGCTATCACACTTACTAATATTTCTCATAAAATAAAATAACACAATTCTAGAAAAATAAATTTTTAATGAAAAAACCTTACACCAGAATATTAAAGAAGAATTTAAATAAATAAATCCCCTTATATGAATTGCATAAAATCATCTTCTCTTACTGCTTCACACCATCTCCAGACTGATAATTGGTTTGATAAATCAATTTTCTCATTCTTTTAAGGTTTTTATATAAAAAAAATTCACTTTTTATAAAGTGGTATAAATATTTATTTAATTGGTTTATCTTAAGACTAGAGGTGATTCTCTATGATTTCAAAAAAAAAACAATAAAATTAAGCTTTCAGAGCAAGCTGGGGTACAAATATTGACAATGAAGAAAATTAATTCAAAGCAATAATTTAAAAAGATCAAAATAGGATATCCAAATTGATAGTCAAAGAAACAATAGATCATAAACAAATCATTTTGTCCATAATCTAAAAGAAAAATAGTTTAAAATGACCCGACCACAAATAATTTATGACATCATCGAAGAAAAAATAAAAAAAATGACAAATATAGACAGAAAATATGAACCTACGAAAGAAAACACATGACAACCACTCTAGTTTGAAAAAAATATGAGACCATTAGATCCAGATATCGATGTTTTCATTGGAAACCATAACTGAAAGGGAACACTAGATTCCAAATGATGTTCAAGAAACTAAAGGCAGTTGAGTGGGTTTGTGTGATTCGAGCTTCGATTCACTGAGGAGGAGCGCCGAGAGTGAGTGGCTTCCATGCAAATCTTTTGATATCGTGATGGGTTTGCAACTGGTTAGAGTTTTTAAATAGACCAGGATACTTTTATCAGCACTTTCAAAAAAGTGCTCATAAATAGTCCTTTTATTAGTGCTTAAGTAATAAGCACTGATAAAATGAATATTTAACAAAGCTTTTTTTTCACTAATAAATATGTCTTTTATCAGAGCTTATTACTTAAGCAGTGATAAAGGATTTATAATTATAATTATAAATAGAAATATTTGTAAATATATATACTTAATAAATATATATAAATATAAATATTGAAAATATATTTCTTATTTAAATATATTTATTATAATTTTATAATTATTTAAATATATAATTATTTATTTATAATTATATAAACATATTTATATCATTATATATATTTATATATATATATTTAGTAAATATATTTAAATATAAATATAGTAAATATATTCAATATTTATGTAAATTTATTATAAATTTAATAATTAATTTAATATATATAATTATTTATTTATAAATATATAAATACTTTTAAAAAATATTTACTTATTTATAATTATCAATATATAATTGTATAAACAAATTATTGTATAAATATAATAAATTTACATTTATAAATATATTTATTAATAAATATTTTTTTACAAATATTTTTTTAACATTATTAATGAATATCTAAATTTAAGTGGACACATGTTAAAAATGAGTGAAATTGAATAAATTAAAAATAAGTACACATCAACAATATTGAAATAATGGATAAGTTTTGTGTGTCTGCATTGCATATAAAAATGCATTAATTATTCATATGTGAAATCAATATAACACACATTTGATCTATGTTAAATTGAAAAATCAGACGATATTCAATTATATGTCCATCACTATATGCAATTAATCAGTATTTTTAATTCATTTTATTTTTTAATTATAAACCATTATTCAATAAATATATGACTATTTAATGTAAAGAACATAAATATTTTGTAATATATAAATCATATATATATACATTAATATACATTTATATATTTAATATAGTTTTGTTTATTAACATTATCAATAATTATCTAATCAATAAAATGTTTAATATTTTTCTAAATTTACTAATTTTTAATTACAATTTGTTTAATTTTTATTTTTCATATGTCTGTATATTTAATACATACTATTTATTAGTATGTACAATTTATATATAGTATAATTAATTTATTAATTTTTATTAATAATTATTTAATTAATAAAATTTGTAATATTTTTTAAACTTATTTATTTAATTATTTCATTTTATTTATTCAGATCATTATCAGCGCAAAAAAATATTTGATAAAGGATTCCCTTTTGAGTGCTAGAAATATAAAACAGATAAAGGAAACCCTTTATCAGTGTTAAAAATAAAGCTCTAATAAAGGGTTACCTTTATTAGCACTAAAAATAAAGCCCTGATAAAGGGTGCCCTTTACCAGTGCTAAAAATAAAGTACTCATAAAGGGTTAAATTTATCAGTGCTTTCTTTAGTACTGATAAAAATTATATTTATCAACACTTTTTTCTAGCGCTGATAAATACCAAAACTGTTTAAGGTATATTTTATAGTAATGAAAATAAACACTAGACATCCAACCCAAAATCCATCCAGAAACATCTATATCCTCCTACTAACATTCTTTACCATCCACCACAGGGCCCTTGACCTTCACCGAATTCCTGACCATGAAATCTTAAAGTGTTCTATAATACACAAGTAGAGTGTGAGTACAAGACTCTGTAAGACACCACCGATGACCCTTAACATATGTTCATAAGATATAATGGTGCATTCCATGATAGTAAAAATAATATATATAAACATAAATTATATCACACAAGCACAATACATATGTTGGGTCCTTAGAGTCCAGTTCTACTTACTTCAGTATCATTCCAAAAGGAACGTTAACTAGATGCCCGACACACCCCCGTTGATGGGACTGTCCAAAACATGGATGAAACTTCCCCCTTGATGGGATAGTCCAATGCATTCAACCAATCATCTAACACATCCCTATCAGGGGATATTTCACTAGACTCAACCTACACACTCAATTGTATAAGACAAAAGAACAATACATATATATGATATAGGATACAAATTACATAATAACACCATCTTAAATCAAACAAGTATCCTAATAATCACAATCCATAAGAAAGAAAACAAAAAAGTAAACAATCATTTGATCAAGCTACAATATAGGTCTCACAAGTCTATAAAATCATGCCAATAATCATACCATGAAACCATACAAAACATGCTCTAAAGTCAATGGATTCCTACCTTAGGTGCAATGAAAATTGATGGAAAGGGTCACCATCCAAGTCCAAAGGCACCCCTAAATCCTAGAATCATTACTGAATCAACACGATTTAGATTAATAGGATCCATGTTTATAAAAACAAACACCCTAACAGTATGTCAAGGTCAACCATACCTAAGAAGATCTGCTACTAATAATGATCTTGGTCCAAAGTTTTCACAAACAACAATTCCCTCAATCCAGGTATCGATTCTATCGACAATCAACAAACCCCTTATTAGATCACATCAAAACCCATATATATAACCAAGAAATCATGTATCTAATCAGTTTTGATCAAGGATAATAGAATTTAATTGATCCCTAAAAAAGATGAACTCACCGGATGAAGAACACATGACTGCTCCCTTGCTCGAGCATCAAACAGAGAAGTTTGAAGGAATGATAGAACTTAAAAATCATTGGAGAGGGTTCATAGGGAGTTGGGAGTCAAATAGATCTTGATAGAATAAGTAAAAGTGAATGGAGGTAACATTTTTTTAAAAATATTTATAAAATCGATGTGCTCACTGGGCTCTATTTGATGCCATCAGGTACGCAGTAGCCGCTGGGTAGATATGGTTCTACCTAGAAGCACCATCAGCTGGTTGACGTGACTATTGTAGTTTAAAAAAACTAAATCATGTTCCCCAGCCTAACCCTCATTTCATCTCTTTCCACCTGAACATATCTAACCCAACTCAAACTATTTTAAAAAATTCTCCAAATCTATATAAAAGTTGAAAAGAGGCATACCTAAAAAACAGGTTTCACAAATATCCCCTTCTTATGACTTCTCATCCTCAAGAAATATCCTCGTAGGTTTGATTAAAAAACTCATTCCACTATTCCTTCTTTTAAACATCCCACTCTAATGTTTCTTCTTGAATACACCCATGCTTCCATAATACCCAAACAAGAAAAACAATTTTTCCTCGCAACACTTTCTCACTTTGATCCACCATCCGAACATTCCATTCCACAAAAGATGCATCCTGCTCTAACTAAACATCCTCATAGTCAAGAAAATGCATAGGAATGAGTTCATACCTCTAAATTTGAGACATGTGGAGCATATTATACATAACTTGATACCATGTAGTAAGGTTTAAATTATAGTCCTCTATCTTAATGCGTTTTATAATCTCGAACAACCCAACATACCACACCACCGAATTTCCTTACCTCCTTATCCAACCATTACCCATCCAAGGGGACACCTAAAAGAAGACTTTATCATTCAAAATGAACTTTAAGGGTTATATCATTTGTTCAATATAATACATATTCTTGTTCTAATCCATAACCATCTATTTATAAATCAATTTCACCCACTCTAAGGTGTCATTAACCATACTAGATCCAACAACTAAAGATTCACCTACCACATTCCAACATATTGGTAAATGAAATGTATTCCCATATAGATCATAAAATAGATCCATATGAATATAGTATTATAAGTTATTATTGTTAGAGGACTAAACTAGATCTAATTTATCATCCCAAGTTCCTAAGAAATCTAGAATATATGCTCGAAGCATATCCTCTAAAGTCTGGATCATTATTTCTGAATGCCAATCAGTATGAGGATGAAAGACTATACCCTAATTCAATTGAGTACCCATAAATGTATACAATCCTTTCTAAAACCATGATGTAAACCTGATATCAATTTTGGATATTTCACTCAAATTCACTTCATAAATCCATGCGATATCTCAATTATAGACCTTGCCTAGCTCATCCATTGAGTTTGTTTCTCAGTTTGGTGTGAAGTGTTCCACCTTATTAAACCAATAAAATACCACAAAAACAATGTATTGAACTCTTAGGGTCATGGGAAACCCTATCAAACAATGCCATCCCACTTCTATATAGTCACTAGAATTTTTTGGAGTAACCATCTAGGTCTCTGATGCTCGATCGTGACTCTTTGACATGTCAGGTAATAAGAGACAAGGCCCACAATGTCTCTCTTTATGTCAGGCCACCAGAACTATATCTTTACATCATGATAAATCTTGGATGAGCTTAAGTTAACTTCCCACCATGAATAATTGGAGTCTCTCATCAGTTCCTCTCTCATGGAAGTTGGATCCATTATCCTACCTAGAACTATAAGCACTACCCATTTATCTACCCAAACTGAAATGAAACTACTTGATAACAACCTCTCACGCATCACCCCACAATCTATATCAGTATTTTTAATATCCTTAAATTACTATATTAATGAGAACATGATCACTAATGGTGTAAAAACTGCTACCCCTTGATCCCCAATGATTCCCACCTTCCAGTCTTCCAAAAGATCCATGAACATCCACCCTGATTTTGATGTTCGTTCACCCAATTCTTGAATCTTCCATCTATGTTTATCTAAAACTACATTTTCGTTCCTTGGATAATATAATTTATCAAGATATATCGTCTATAAGTACTCCATCAAACGCCTATAAAGAAGGTTTTGGTCACATTGGGAGAAGATGTACCGTAGAATCTTGTGGCCATTGTACATGAAAAATTTCTCTCCAAATAGATAGTGCCTAGAACATTTTAATGAATGAACCACCACCTCAAAATCTAAGTCATTTTAGGGTAGTTCCACTCATGAGGTCATATTTGGAGATACCCATAAGAAAAAACCTTATCAAGAAGCATTAAAATCACTCACAAGACAACACCAAACATGCCAAAAAAAATGTACACTTTACTCCAAGTTCAAGAAGAATCCGAATTAGAGCCAAATTTAACCTCTTATTCAGCTCTAAGAAGACTTATTTAAACTAATATATCCATTAAAAATTGACTCCCTTCTTGGTCATCATGGTCATGGGAACAACCAGGTGAGAAAAGTACTAAATGAACCTCCCATAGAACCCATCCAACCAGATAAAACTCTAAATATCGAACACTTACCTAGGTCATTCCTAAGACATGAGTGAATAAACCTTCTATGGATCAACTGATATTCCTAGTTGATAAACCACATTACCAAGTAAGAAAACTTACTATATCCAAAAGTGACAGTTAATATACTTATCATAAATTTTATGTGATCGAAGCATACTCAACATGATATCTAGGTGTCTTGAATGTGATTCCGTAGTCTTGGAATATATTTGGATGTCGTCAATAAAAAAATGATGAAGAAGTTAATGTATGGGTGATAGATATTGTTCATGAGGTAAATACAAGATAATTATTCAGTACAAATGGAATAATAAGATAATCATAAAAACTATACCAAATAATGGCAGATAAAATGTTGATAAATATTTTAAAACCACTAAGATCCCCTCAATTGATCAAACAAGTCATAAATTATTGAAAAAAGTATCTATTATTTATAGTGATTTGATTCATCTTTTATTATTCTACACAAATAAAAAGTCTACCTTCAGTCTTCTTGTCAAATAACAACAGAGAACTCTATAAGGAAGTTCTTGGTTTGATGAAGCCTTTAGGAACAAGATCTTTCAACTACACCTTCAGTTGTTATAAATCATATGGTCCCATGTGATAAAATTGAATCAATATGGGTCATGAATTAAACACTAGATCGATATAAAAATGATCTCCCCTATTTGGTGGTAATCCTAAGAAATAATTTGGAAATACATCTTTGTATAGATATACAACTGAAGTAAAAGTGGTGGGAGTCAGCATCTGATCCAACAAAAGGATCATACTAGACACTTGAACTAAAAATATTTCTATCTAACGAGGTTCAATTCTCACTATGCATGCCTCAATGTCCCGATAATTGGTCAAAACAAACTTTAACCCCTTTGGTGATTAAGTGGTCGCTTGTGTCTGATAAGAATCGATGTATGCATGGTAACTGGTTAACCAATCCATTCCAAGGATCATGTTGAAACTTGTCATCTCTATAATCGTGAAGCTCTTAACATACTCCAATATAGTAGCCACAAATGGTTAGTCTGGAAGATATGAAGATGATCCACTTTTTTTCTCAGGGGTGTATCAATATATAGAATATCAGAAGAGAATTAGATTGGTAAATCCAACTCAATTACCACTTGAGATAATATAAATCAATGGGATACTCATATGTCAAAAAATAAGTATATATAGTAGAAGAAATTAGTATTATGAGTCCGTACTATGGAAGGTACCTCTCCATCATCTACTAAAGCCTTATCAATTGCATAATCCATGCCATCCACCACTCCATGATTCCCTATAGGCTCAGAAGTCACATTATTTACCAAACCTTGTGGGGTATAAACCTACTACTAAGGTCCTCTACCTACCCTTACTATGTGTATCCTTGAAGACATATCATAGAGCTACCTTAGAGGACCATTCATTCCATATTAATGACAAATATTGAGAGAATAAGTACATTATTTGAGAAATTATTCCTTCCTCCCAGAATAATAACACTTAACAAAGTCACCCCCCATAGTGGGAGTCAAGGAACCTCTTATCTTATCTAAATGATGATCACTGCCCAGACATCCATCTTATGACTTCCTCTTTTTATTCATAGAATAGTAAACAAGGGATCCACTAGAGAAAGTATGTGTTAATCCACTAAATTAGGGAAGAATACCTACAACAGTGTATTCCTCAATGACCTTATTGATTTTTAGTGAATTATGAGGCACTATAGTATAGTTCATCAGATTGAAGTTATTTTCATGACATTTTGGCTCTGGGTAAAGACCAATCTCAAACTTTCTAGCATTCTATTCCCCGTTCCCCACCAAAATGTTGGAAAGACTTATGTTGTTCCAACATATCTCAGTTTTTATGTTTTTTTATGATTAAAAAAATCTATGTTTTTATTCTAATGAGTTTATCTTAAGTGTTTCATATTATATTTATCAAAATTATTTATCTTATTTTGATTCTATAAGTGATTATAATATAAAAATTGAAGTATTAATTCTATGACAAAGTATTTTATCATATGAGAATCGAATATTATATTCCATCTACTTAGAATCAAAGAACTACATGTTGAAATTTTATCACACTACGTATGATATTATCTTACGAAGAAAATGATTGAGTTATTATATGATTAAATTCCAAAACTTCAGATAGAATAAAGTTATGAAAAGTCATTATCTTATAGAAAGGATATTCATAAAAGATTATCTTACAAATATTAGAAGTCATGGAAGCTAAGTATCACATAATTATCTTATAATAAATAATTATACTCTATAATGAAGTTTATCTTATTCCATAAAGAAGAAGAATATCAGTTTTTTCTTAAAAATTTCCTCATAAGTTTATCTTATAAGAACAATACTACTAAATGGGAATCTTATGAATTATTAGCTATTATGAATAATGACATGATTACATTGGTAATATTTTGATAAGTAATTTCATTACTTTCAAACATATGAGAAAAGGGACTTTACATTTTAGGAAAGGATGATTTCTACAAAGTTTTGTATTTCCAATAATAGGAATATCTATGGAGAATATCTCTAAAAGTTCTGTAATAGGAGATTATTCTATATTTGGATAGAATGGTTACATACCATCTATGATCCGTCATATAAATTTTTTAACGGATTATCAACACAACCATTATGATTATCTCACTGTTTAAGTTCAAAATTAAAGAGTGTATATAAGAGGAAGAGTTATCCATTTCATGGTAATGTTGGATGAGAAGAAGAGATAAAATGCTCATATATATGAATACCCTGATAATAGTAACAATAAAAGCTTATAAATATAAAATATAAAACCTAATAACTTGTGATACGTTTACAAGGTTATCAGTTTCACTAAAGGTCATGCAGAGCTGTGCCATTAAGAGTATCATCTTCTCAGGATGTATCTTCCAATACTTTCATTTACAACATGCAACTATGTGCTTCAATTGTTGTTTTGAAATTTTATTCATATATTTTTGTTTACACTCATTGTAAGAGTGTGTATTAATACTTTGCATAGTTATTATAAAGGGATATCCTGGTTAAAATTTTTTGGGCCTTTATATTAAGTGAAATCTACTTGGAATTAGTTGGGAGCCCCCAGAAAAAGGGTTGTTGTCATTAAAATCACCAAAATCATGGAGTAGAGTGTTAGTGGAGTGGATTAAGAGATTTCTATTCCCAAAACAACTATATATATCTTGTGTTAAATATATTTCTATTAAAATTTTATATTTTTACTACCAATTCATATTAAGAAAAATATTTGAACTCACATACCTCGATTAGGGAGGTGTTTCAAATAAATATTTTAGGAAGTCAATTATCCCCCTCTTGAGTTTTCAGATAGCAATTTTCTAAGGCAACAATCAATATTAGAGCTCATGACTCTTGATTTCACAACTATCAAAGGTTTAATTCCAAATATATATTCTCTAAATCGATGAAATGGATGATAACCAAGGAGGTATGTCAATGGTTATTTATCCTTACTTTAATGGTGAAAAATATGGTTGCTGGAAGGCTCGTATGACCATCTATCTGAAGAATCTAGGTTTGAAAGTTTATCTTATAGTAGTAAAGACCTGTGAAATTCCAAAGAAAAAAACTCAAACATGGAATGCTACAAATGAAGTATAACATGATCTATATTCAAAATATATGAATTCTATAATTTGTGGATTAGGACCAGATGATTTCAACAGAGTTTCTCCGTATCAAATAACTTAGGTAATGTGGACCAATATAGTTGTTTCTTATAACTGTACTAACAATGCGAAGGAACATAGATATGATACCTTTAAAATCAAGTTCGACACATTAAAAATGGTTTAAGGAGAAATAATTAATCAGTTTGAGTGGAAGTCTCACTAAGATTTTTAATAAAATTACTGCTCTAGGCGAACCTATCACTGAGCCAGAACATACATTAAAAGTTTTCATAGTTTTACCACCCAAGTGGAGTGGAATCTCAACTACCATCCGAAAATATATAGAGGTAAAAAGTTTTAAAATAAAATATATATTTGAAAATCTTATGATGTATGAATATGAAATGGAAGATAAATATGGGGAATAAAAAATGACCCAGAAATACAATGTTACTTTAAAGGTTTATACTTCTAAGGGTGAAAAAAAGAAAAAAGGAAAACAAATCTATGAAATATTTGAAGAATAAGATTCTTTAATCTATTATAGACTGAATAACAAACTTTCGCAATTTTCTCAAAAGTTTAAATCATTATATAACAAGAGAAGAGTATTCAAAAGACCATTCAACAAGTACAAGAAGCATGGTGACAACTATAAAGAGTAAAGATGTTATGGATGCAATAATCTAGGAAACATCAAGATAGATTGTCTGGAATTTCAAGAAAATAAGAAGTTTGATAAAAAGTTATTAAAAAAGCATGGATATAAGAAATCCAATAATTCTATGAGATCAAAATGGAGTGTTTATAATGATTCTAGTGAGTTCACATCAATATAATCATAATCTCAAAAGGAAAATATATGCTTTTTGGAAAATTCATAAGAGGTAAATTATTACTATTCTTATAAGCTTGAGTATGAATAAAAAACTAAAATTTGATCATATGATGAATTAAATGAATAATGTACCATGTTTGAGACTAAGTATGAAATATTAAAGAATAAAAAAAATCTCTCAAGAACCCCTATAATAAAAGTTTCAATGAAGAGGAAGTATTAAGAAAGAAAATATATGATTTGAAAAATTAATTAGAAAAATCTACTTCTTCATATTCTAAATAATTTAAGGAAATATAAATCCTAAAAAAGGAGTTTCAAAACATCAAAGATGCTACAAGTGTTTTTACTAAATGTGAATATTTTCTAAACAAGATTATTAGATATAACCAACTCAAAAAAGAAAAATTATGAATAGGAATACAATTTGAAAATCCCAAGCTTTACAAGAACTATTTCATGCCTAGTTCTAAAAACTAAACTCTTTCGAAATTTACCTATTTTTATTATATAAAAAATGGACATTATGATAACATATGTGATATGAAAAATCCTCAATTATGTGGAGTCAAAAATCCTTTTCTTACAAAATATTTTTCAAGACCTGTTGCTACATTTTCTGGAAAACACAAACAAATTTGGATTCCCAAGTCTTTTTTAGCTAACATTGTAGGACCCGAGAATATTTGGGTACCAAAAAATATTTTTGTTTTATTTTTTATTACAAGGACTAAACCACATGAAAAAAATTGAAAAATAGTTTATATAATATGATTATTCAATAAATATGAGTGGATATTTCTAAAACTTTCACTGACTATCCAAGATTTATGGAGGTTATGTCACATTTTGTGACAATGAAATAGGATTTTTTTTTGGAATTGGATCTGTTGAAAATCTTCAATCAATCCTAAAAAAAATTATTTATGTTAAAGGATTGAAAAACAACCTGATAATTATTTATCAACTTTGTGATGATGGTTATTCAGTTGGTTTTTTAACAATGCATGTTCAATTTTCAAATATAAGCCTCGAAAGTTAAAATAACCTTGAATAGATAATTTCTGTACATTAGAACTCAATTATTTGTATATAAAAAATGTAAATTGTTTTAATGATGAAATTTATGAATCGTAGATTTGGCATAAAAGTCTTGGAAATTGTAATGTTCACACTTTGAAAATTTTATCTAAGAAACATTTAATTTATTACTTTCTTGACCTTAAATTGGATAAAAAAATCTATGTGATTCATGTCAAATGGGAAACCAACACAATTAATATTTTAGACCAATTGAAGATGTTGTTACATCTAGAACTATTGAGATTATCTATATGGATTGGTTCAAACCTACTAAAAATATATGTCTTGCTGGTAAATTATTTATTTATGTGTTAGTTGATTAATTTTCAAGATTTACATGGGTTTACTTTTTAATACTTAAAATTGAAGCTTTTCATGATTTTATTAAATTCATGTAAGTCAGTGAAAAATGAAAAATGTTAAAATTTTGACATTGAGAAGTGATCACAGAGGTTAATTTTAGAATATTGAATTTAATTCCTATTTATCAAAGAAATTAATTAAACACACATTCTCTACCCCTATAACACCTCAATAAAATGGTGCTGTTGAAAGGAGGAATAGTTTGTTGTAAGAAGTTGCTAGAACTATGTTATATGAATATAACATACCCACTTATTTCTAGGATGAAGCTGTAAAAACAACATGTTATTTCATTAACATATCTCTAATAAGGCCTATATTAAATAAAAAACACTATGATTTATGGAATAATATAAAACCAAAGGTAATATTCTTCAAAGTATTTGGATGAAATATTTACATCTTGAACACCAAGGATAATATGGTATGTTTTATCCCAAAGCTGATAAAGGTATCATCATAGGTTATACTACTACTTCCAAAGCCTATAGAGTTTTTAATAAAAGGTCAAGGATTGTTGGTGAATAAACTCATATGATGTTTGATGAAAGTGATCTTTTGGTCACAAAATGACTCAAATTTATATGCTGAATGATTCTATTAAGGACATGATACCTAAACCTCTCTTTCACAACCACAAGAATGATGATTTGGGAATTAATTATATTAAAACAAATCCAGTAAGGGTTGATAATATTGAACCAAAAATTGTGTTGCCTATATTACCTCTAAATATTAAGGACCATCCTCTAGAAACGATTATAAGAATATTAGATGGAGTTTGAATGAGAAGAAGTATAGGAAACCTAGTGGAATTCTCAGCATTTTTATCTAAGTTAGATCCAAAATCTACAAAAGAAGTTTTATCTAATGAAAGTTGGTTATAGCTATGTAATAAGAGTTAAATTAGTTCAAAAGTGATAAATTATGGGAATTAATTGATAGACCCTTTGATTATCATGTAATTGGAACAAAATGGGCATTTAGAAACAAACAAGATGATCATGGTGTAATCACTAGAAATAAATCTAGATTAGTTGAAAAAGGATAAAATTAGAAATAAGGAATATACTATGAAGAAATGTTTCCCCATGTAGCTAGATTAGAAGCAATCATGATCTTTATAGCATATTCATCTTATATTAATTTTAAATTATATTATATGGATATTAAACATGTCTTCTAAAATGGATTTTTAATAGAGGAATTTTATGTAGAATAACCTTCAAGTTTTGAAGGCCTACACTTTCAAAATTCTATTTTTAAACTTACCAAAGATTTATAAGGAATTAAACAAGCACCAAGAAAATTGTATGAAAGATTAAGTTATTTTTATTTACCAATTTTTTTTACAGTAGGAATGAAAGACCTTTTATTATTTAAGAAAACTCAATCCTCAGATATTTTATTTGTACAATGATATGTTGATGATGTTATTTTTTTATAGAAAAATAAAAAATTAGGTAATGTTTTTTAAAAAATTATTAAAAAAGAATTTGAAATGAGTATGATGGGTGAGATAAACTATTTTTTAGGATTTAAAATTTACCAAAAATATTTTGGAAATGTTTTAAATTAATGAAAATACATACTTGATTTACTTAAGAAATTTGGAATTGAAAATAATAAGACTTACTCAACTCACATGAGATCCAAAAATAAACATGATATGGATGAGATTGGAAAACCAATTGACAACAAGTTTTATAAAGGGATCATTGGATGTTTATTGTATCTTACTACAAGTAGACCAAACATTATGTTTTTAGTATGTCTTTGTGAAATATTTAAATTAAATAAAAAATAATCTCATCTAAATCATGCCAAAATAATTTTAAGATATTTAAAAGTGACTATATCTCTTTCTATTAATTTTCAAAAAAAATATGATTTTAATTTATATTTATATTTAGATACTTATTTTTCTGGATGTATATTATATAGAAAAAGCACTATAGGAACCTATAATTTTCTTGGAAAATCTCTAGTATCCTAGATAAGTAAGAAACAACACTTTGTATCATTATTAAATGACGAAGAAGAATATATTACAATAAGAGTTTTTTTGTGCACAATTGTTGTGGATGAAACACACCTTATTGGTTTTTGATTTAGCTTTAATTGTGTTCCAATATAATGTGATAACACTAGTGCTATCAACATTGAAATAAATACAATCAACCATTAAATAACAAAGAAAATTTATTTGAGAAATCATTTCTTAAGAGATCATGCACAAAAGGGTGATATCTCTATAGAATTCATTTTTAAAGAAAATAAATTAGAATACATTTTTAATATACCCTTTTTGATGATAGATTTGATTTTATTAAATTAGAATTAGAATTTTTTTAATTTTACCTAATGTTATATTAATATTTATTAATAACATAATTTTGTATTTGAGTAATTTTTTTATTTATATTTTTTTATTTCAGTTTTTATGTCTCTATTTAGAGTATTAGTCACATAGAATAGTTCACATCATCTAAATTTTATAACGATTACTCTGAACATCTTTGCATGAACCCTCAATTACCATAAAATGAAATTAAGTGTGTCAGATCTATGCTCAAAACATTTGAAAACCTTCAAATCCTAATTCTATATACTATCCAACCTCTATTTCCCTAACCCTTTAATAATCCAAATCCTATCAATTATAGAAAAAACTAAGAGAACTAATGGTATTTCATATATTAGAATTATATGTCAAAGGATGTTAAGGAAACTTCTAAGTGGATGAGAAATTTATTTTTCCTTGATCGATAGAATGGATATGTTTCTCAAGAATGATATCAGTTTCCAAGGATGGGAATATTTTTTTGATGAAAGTTGAACCAAGTTCATGTTTGAAAAGAACGTCCATGAGTTTTATAAAACTAGAGTTTTTAACTTTGGCTATAATGATGACTTAGACTCTGCAACCATGAAAAAAGGTTTTTTTCTCTTTAACCTCATTGGTAATGGATGGATATTTCAAGTTCCCTCACAAAAGATATGTATATTTTAGTACTTTTTTGTCTATTGTTGATGAACTTAGTCCACCTGAGATCATGAAGTCTTTGTTCGACTCTAAAAACCTTGAGAAAAAGTAAGTGAAGAACCCATGTAAGGTCCCATGGTTGGATGAGTTGAAATTTTTAGAAGGATTTTGAATTTTCATTACTAGATGGGTCAAATCGTAGTTTGAGACTTAGAATGGAATTTCAAGAGTTGGAATGCCTCAAAGTGTTGTTTTTAGGTAATGAATGAGGCTTGAAATGTATCTTGAGTGTTCAAATGAGTATTTTAGGCTTTGGGTTAAGTTTTAGGAGTTTTGGAGATTCATGATAAGGGTTCACAGTTTGGTGTGCATAGTTTAGGAGAAACAATGAAACACCTTGATTCCCATGACATTTTCTGTTCATTTTTAAATGCACACAATTGAGTTTCATGGTTTGAGATCAATTTTGGGTAAATTGTGTGAGAAAAAAATGAGAAACCGTGTGAGGTTGAGGAGGGTATGAGGCATGGCGCATGAGTTGCACACAATTTCAGAACAACCATGTGACTTGTTGTTGAAGGGATGTAGTGCTAGCAGCATGATTGGTGCATGGTTTTTCAAACCATGCAGCCTGATTATGCGGGGTATGGGTGTTATATTGTAGGGGCATTCATGGTTGGAACATGGTTTGACCAACCATTCAAC
The DNA here is from genome assembly GCA_963277665.1 of Viscum album. Taxonomy (NCBI): domain Eukaryota; kingdom Viridiplantae; phylum Streptophyta; class Magnoliopsida; order Santalales; family Viscaceae; genus Viscum; species Viscum album. Next base: position 744,430,420 of record OY728148.1, read on the forward strand.
CAAACCATGTGAGTGGGTTGGAATTGGATAGATCCAACTACACGGTTGGCCCACGGGTTGGCAAGCCATGTGGCCAAACTGTAAAACTACCTAGATTTCATTAAAAAGAGGGAAATAAACAAAATTTCCCCTCTTGTTTTTATCCACTCCACCCAGCTTTCACTCCCCTTATATTTTCACAGACCAGGGGGTTCCCAAATCCATTCATCATCTTCTCTCCCATGATTTGGGGTGTGTTCATGGCATTTTCTTGGTGTTTGAGGTGAGTTCTTCTCCTCCAGTGTCCTCTATTCTCATTATTCTTACTCCTCTATAAATTTTGAGTTATATGGTTTAGGTTGAATTAAACATTAAATATGATCATAGTGGAATTGTACATTTACCTAGGGGATTTTTGTTGGCTTGTGTAGAGGAGACCCTGAGATGGATTCCACACATCGTTACATGGAATTTCATCAAGGTATGCATTTGAGGGGAATTTTATTTGGGTTTTTGAGTTAAATATTTTATTTAATTATTGTAATGGTATTAAATCTTATGGATTCAACCCAAAATGTGGTTGGGGTTATGTCATGGGTCTTCAGTGAGGGGTTGAATTCGGTTTCGGTGCGACATGATGACCCAGTGAGTTTCCAGCATTATTCCATGTTGGGTTTTGGTAAATTAGTTAATTATAATTGATATAATTAATTAATAATTGTTTTTTTTGTGTGAGTCTAAGTATTGGGTGATTGGTATGAGCTCAGTTGGGTGCTGAGGAGTTTGAACAATGCTTGGATGGGGATTTTCAAGGCCACAAAGTTTTGGAATTTTTTTAGGAAGCTTCGTTAACAAGGTAGGTGGTATAAGAGATTTACCCATATTTTAGTTAATTAGTTTTAATGTGTATACAGTATGTTCCTTAAAGACTATGTGTTGTGTATTTTCTTCCTTGGCATACATAATCTGGTTTTCGGCCTTGGGTTAATACCTTATATTCCAATAATCCAGTACCTGAGTGGTAGAGGCTCCTACTTGGCATCCAAGAGACCTAGGATCAAATCTAGGTGGGGGTGAATTTCTGGGTTACTGTAGCAGTACTATAGGAGTTACAATAGCAGGTACTGTTCAATATTATAGTATCCATCACTATTTATCTGATTTGGGCTTTTGGGGAACCGGTTTGGGCCTACAGGTCTCAAGGCCTTCTGGCTACCAAAGGCCTTTAGTCCACCAAAAGCCTTTAGATCACAGGGTCTTCGAGATGTAAGGGCCTTTGGCACACCAATGGCCTTCAAAACACAAGTATTTCGGGCCACAGAAAAGACCAATAGTGCAACCCACACAGGAGTAGGACAAAAAGATGATTCAGAGCAAAGAATAGCAACCAACAGAGAAGAGTTAACCAGATTGGAAGAATGAGAGGGTTTGGAAACCACCATCAATACCAGGCACCGTGAATCTATACAATGGGAAATGCTAGCCGATCAACCATGTGAGGTGGGGAGCTAGGCACCTTCAAGATATAGGTGCTGGGGAGGGGCTGTCACAGGTGTGTCAAGTATTGGTCTGTTAAGGTCATGTATTGGTTTTTGTATGGGCCTTGTGACTTGAGACTACATGTCATGTAAGGGTTCTCCTTCAATCCTTAAAATAGTTATAATCCATAGATAAATAAAAAGAAGGAATTTTGGACATTTATGTTAATACCTTATACCTTCCACGGATCCCATTGGATCCACAGGTGTTTATAATTCCAAATCTACAGTTTCCTATGGTGTGAGATATTTCATGGAAAGGGTAAATTGGATTTGTATGGAGATAATTTAGAATGATTTTATGTGTTAATATTTATGAAAATTCATATGAGGTTTTTGAAATAGTTTTAAATATGTGCATAGGGTTTTGACCTTGTTTTGGTTTTCAAAGGGGGAAAGCTATGTATTGAAATGATACTTTCTTTGAAATGAGGTGTTGACCTACAATTGATTTTTAAAAAGGTGTTTTAAAAAGGTTTAGAAAGTTGATCTAAAACAGTTGTGTGGTGACCTCTTCAATGAAAATTCCTTGATAAAACATTAAATGGTTTTCATAGAAAATGAAGGTAATAGAGCTTGTTTGGATTTTCAGAGTGGAAGACCCATGTTTTAAAGAGGTGGATTCCCAATGTTGACAACGATGTTTGTTTTTTATTTTTTGACATGTGAAAAAGGGTTGGGTTTTACATAAACCATGTGTTGATTTAATGGTCCATTGTTACCATGATAAATTTTGTGATTAAGAAAGGATGGAATGGTTTAATTATGAATTTGGCTTTATATGATGAATGTAATGGACTATGTAAATGTTAAAAAAATGGTATTTATTGATAATTGAATGGTTAGGGATGTTTATAAATGATGTGTTGAATCCTGTTTGGATTCATGGAATGATGATACATGTTTTCTGACCTATGACTAATGGTTTTGGGATGTTAGAATGATGCTCCACTCCTCAGTTTTGGGTGGTCCAGACTGATACTCTAGGTTCCCTGATGCACCATAGTTTTTAGAGGATGGACATAGAATTCCTGACTCTAAGGGTATGGGAATATCATTCCATAAAAATTTTGGGATGGTTTTACATGAATTTTTGAGTCCTATTTGGATTCCTGGAATAATGATCTTTATTTGATGACTTCTAACCTAGTGGTTGGGATGGCCAGACATGGTGTATCGAATCCCAGTTGGATACTTAGATAGAGGCTCCTCATTTTAAAACTATTAACCCCAGTGATATATTTCTCAAACATCCATCTTTGGTTGAGGAATGCTAGATAGAAATGGGTAAATTTTAGAAAAAAATAAAAAAGTGATTAATTTAACAATGACAAATAATACAACTTGTTTTATCTTTATTCTTATCTATAATTATTAAATTTCCTACATGAAATTTTATAATGAATAATACTTTATTTAGAAACCATTGGTGGTGGCCTACTGAGTTTTACTCTGAAAGGTGCTGTCGTGGGCGCTTTCAAATGATATTGTTTCTTTACTAAGTGCAGCACAGTGGCTGAACTAGGTCGTTCTCTTGAGGAGGACTTAGTTTAACAACCCTTAGAAGGCTTTAATAAACCAAAAAAAAGAAACAAAATGATAAAAGATGGGGGTGGTTTGATTGAAAGACTTTTAGAACACGAAACAAAACAATCAAGGCAATCAAGGAGTAAAAGACAATCACGAACACTGTTTCTTGAAAAGCACTACTATGATAAGTCGTAGCCAATCTAATCTACCCCTTCACCATTATTTAATAATTATCCCATAATATTATAATTCATTAAAATGTGACCCCCTAACCTTGTCATCCCCCGAACCCTACGGAATTTAACACAACCACATATATTTGAAGAAATGAGCACTAGGTTGTCTTTGAGACTTCCAATCGCAGTACCCTACTTTGATTGTGGTCCAAATCCAACTTATGATCAATGGTAAATTAGGGCAGAACCTCCTCTCTAGAGTTGAGAAGTAATTAAGTTTAGGGATGAGAGTCGAACCCTACAATTCTATCCCAAGTTGATTAGATTTTACAATTGAAGTTTGTCTCTCTCGATTCACACATGACCGTCCTCGCGGTCAGATGCAAGTCGAGTGAGTTACTTACAACTTAAATCTCAATTAATTGATCACAAATTATGAATTACAGTATGTTAATGGATTAAAAATTAATAAATGAAGGGGGTAGGGATTAGATCGACTACGAACAAAACTACTCTTCCATGGTTGGAATTTTCATTGTGGAGACGTTTTGCATAAGCAACAGATTGAAAGGGAAATACCCAATATTGTCTCCACTCTAATATTCCATAACCAAGAAGCCAAAAAAATAAGATAGTAAAAGAATAAAAAAGAAGATTTATTGAAGAAAAGGACAAGTTACAAGCATGAAAACAATGAAACACAAGTGGAGGTGGGAGAGGAGAGCCTTCTTGGAAGAGATCCTTGCACAAAGCCTCACTTCTTCCAAGGGGTTAGAGGAGTTCCTAGGAAACCAACTCTCGGATACACCTTTACCAAGCTCCGAACCAGCCTCCCAAAGAGTGAAAATGTCCTTTAAATAGAGTTGGGGAGGGCTAGGGTTACAAATGTTTTCATGTGTGAATGTGGAAATTAGGGAAAATATTTTAATCCCAGTTTCACTGCCTGTTTGACCTCCAAAACGCGCGATCCAGCTGCTCTTATAGAAGATTGATTTGCGCTAATATTTGTCTTATAGATGTTCTCCAAATTTGGGCCACATCCAAGCACGGATAAGAAAGTTATGGCCCAAATACCGAAGGACTATCCAGCCCAGCGAGTCCAGTCCAGCTTTGTCTTCATGGCCCATTTTCTCCAAGTAAACCCACGATCGAGCTCCAATGGCCTGAATGAAAGTTGTAGAATATTTAGTGATTCATTCGGTAACAAAATATTAAGTTCCAATTCTGGAAATAAAAATATTTATTCATAATATACCACAGTGAACTTTAAAAGGGTAAAACTAGAATTTTCATCAAATTTTTAATTGAGTGATCTAATCCCAAATATTCCATAATTGATCATATATAACACAATGTGAGGAAAGTTTGTCATTTATGAGCAATAAAATATTCAAAAAAATAGTGTTTTATCAACTCCTCCACACTTACCCTTTTCCACTCCTGGGCAAAATCTCATGTCAAGTAAACATCAATATCAAATCAAAACCAATTTTAAAACACATATCCTTAAGATCAAGAAATTATACACCAAGAAACAAAAGATATCATGCCTTATAAAAGACCATTATTTCAAGTTATTCATTTATATTATTCAATATATTTCCACTTCATTTATCCTTCCATGCACAAAACACTTACCTCACTTGAATTTTCTCTCATCACACAAATATCAATTTTCTTTTGCAATGTCTTTCTCATCCAAACTCATACAAGGGTCACCATAGGCTTGATAGATTCCTACATCGCTACCCAATGTGAGTCAAGGATATATGTTTATCATGAGGACTTTTCAGGGTTGTTCTCTGGCTTTCGATTGGTAGGATTAAGATGTAAAAAACTCTGAGGCTGAATGAGGAGGGCTTGACTCTTTTGAAAAAAAATTGCATTAATCTAATTTTCACTTAAATATGGTCTTTTCTTCAATCCCCATAGTATCAATTCAGCTCCATCATCATGAAAAGTCATGAAAGGTTTACACCATTCATCATTTCAGCATAAAAAATGTCAATCTTCTCAAACATGATTTTCTTGAAAGCTCCAGATGGGCACAACTTTCCACCTCAATTAGAAGCTCCAGAAAAGGCACAACTTTCAATATAATGACTTTCTTTAGCAGCAAACACATCTCTTCAGAATTTAATTTTCCACCCAAAGTATCACAGAATGTGGTGGAAAAACACAAGACAACTTCCCCCACACTTATGCTCAACTAGATTATGCAATTTCACTTCAAGAGTTGGTTGGATAGGGAAAATTGGCTTGTAATGTGGCTAACCTAACAGGATTTGCATAGATTCTAAGGGTTACAAGGATTAAATATTCAAGGTAGGCCATTATAAAAAATGATTCTTTGAAATAGGGGCTTTTAATACAAAACAAATGCCTCAATCATTTAAACATAAGTACCTCAAACCCTCAAGTTTTGACAGGAATAGATCAAATTCTGGTTAAATCAAGTATGGTTTGGTTCTCTCAAGAAGTGAGGTGAATGTAAAGAATATGAAAATAATGGTTTAGAAGCCTCACAAGAAAGTGATTTCAAATATAAAGAAAGTGAGATTGGCATGGGATTCAAATTTTCGCGTACTTTTCATGAAATTACTAAATATTTGAACTTGAAACAAAGTCATTTCAGCATTCATTTAAGTTTAGTTTCAAGGGGTAAATTTTTTCGCTTATTGATATGGATTTAAAAATGGTGATGAGAATCATTTCAGCCCAAAAGTTTCAAAAACACACAGAAAATTGTAAAATAAAAACACAAAATTTGAATAACACACATTTTTTTTGTGAACAGGAAAGCAATTGAAATTACTAAACTAAAAGGTTCCCTCCCCCACACTTAAAATATTTCATTGTCCTCAATGTGAACCTATGAGATGATATATGCACATGAAATGCAGAATTTTTAAATAGGACAAATAATATAAAAGTGAAAGGGTTAGCAATATCCTGATGTGCTCAAGTGATGATGGGGTCATGCAGTGTGATAAAATCCACTACATCAGTAGGAAGTCCCTCAATGTATCTATTTAAACATTGCCCATTGACTGTAAAGCTCCTTCCAGTGTCCTCTTGTGTGATCTCCACTACACCATAAGGAAAAACATTAGTCACAATATAAGGACCTAACCATCTGGAATGCAACTTCCCAGGCATCAGCTTCAGTCGTGAACTGTAGAGGACTTTCTCTCCAACATGAAACTCCCTTTGTTGGATCATTTTTTCATGAGCTGCTTTTGATCTTTCCTTGTAGAGCCTTGAGTTCTCATATGATGATAATCTAATCTCCTCAAGCTCTTGAATTTGCAGTTTCCTTTGGATTCCAGCTTGGGCCAAATCCATGTTGCATTTCTTTATAGCCCAATAAGCCCGATGATCGACTTCCACTAGGAGATGACATGCTTTCCCAAAAACAATCTGAAATGGGGACATACCAATGGGGGTCTTGTATGATGTTCTATAAGCCCACAATGCATCATCCAAGCGCTTGCTCCAATCCTTCCTATTTGGCTGCACGGTTTTCTCCAAGATTTGTTTCAACACACGATTTGAAACCTCAGCCTGGACATTTGTTTGGGGGTGGTATGGTGTTGATGTTTTGTGTGTCACCCCATACTTTCGAAGGAGGGAAGAAAAATTGCTATTGCAAAAGTGTGTCCCTTGGTCACTGATGATGGCCTTTGGTACTCCAAACCTACAGAAAATTTGAGCCTTGACAAAATCCACTACAACATGAGAATCGTCAGTCCTGGTGGCCTTGGCCTCCACCCATTTACTCACATAATCAACATCAACCAAAATATACAAAAATCCAAATGAACTAGGAAAAAGACCCATAAAATCAATGCCCCATACATAAAAAATCTCACAGAATAGTATTGGTTGTTGGGGCGTCTCATGTCTCCTAGAAATGTTCCCAGTGTGTTGGCAACAAGAGCACGACTTACAAAACACATGGGCATCATGGAATAAACTAGGCCAATACAATCCAGAGTCTAAGACTTTCCTAGCTGTCCATTGGGGTCCAAAGTGTCCACCACAGGCAAGTGTATGATAGAAATGTAGGACAGACTCAAACTCATGATCAGGAACACACCTCCTAATTACCTGGTCACTGCACATGTGCCAGAGGTAAGGATCATCCCAAACATAAAACCTAGACTCACTTTTCAATTTTTGGACTTGATGTTTCTTTAAATTTGCAGGGATTTCAGAGGCAACAATGTAGTTCACTAAATTAGCATACCAAGGATGCGTACCTGAGATGGAATGAAGATGCTCATCGGGAAAAGTGTCCTGAAGTGGTACCTGGTCCAAGGTGTCATCCTCTAGTGTGTGAGTAAGCCTACTCATGTGGTCCACCACCATGTTTTCTGACCCCTTTTTGTCCTTTATCTCGATGTCAAACTCTTTAAGAAGGAGCATCCAACGGATAAGTCGTGGCTTTGCATCTGGCTTCTTCAGGAGGTACCTCAAAGCTGCATGGTCAGAAAAAATAACTACTTTAGAGCCCAATAAATATGAACAGAATTTATCTCAAGAAAATATGACAGCAAGAAACTCCTTTTCCGTGGTTGTGTAGTTTGATTGGGCTGAATCCAATGTTCTTGATGCATAGGCAATCACATGTGAACGTCCTTACACCCTCTGAGATAAGACAGCTCCAACCGCGAAGTTGGAGGCGTCACACATAAGATCAAATGGAAGGTCCCACCGTGGGGGCTGTATGATAGGTGGAGTGGTCAGACACTTGTTTATCTCATCAAAGGAAGTCCTACAATAATCATCAAACACAAAATCAGAATCTTTTTGAAGTAATCATGACATAGGAAGAGCGATCTTACTAAAATCTTTGATGAAGCACCGATAAAATCCTGCATGCCCCAGGAAAGATCTAACATCACGCACTCATGAAGGATAGGGTAAGGATGAAATAATGTCTACCTTAGATCTATCAACCTCTATCCCATGTTTTGACACCACATGCCCTAAGACAATGCCATGCTCTACCATAAAATGAAACTTTTCAAAGTTCAGGACCAGATTCTTCTCAATACAACGATTCAACACCTTTCCAAAACTACTTAGACATTCATCAAATGAAGACCCATACACTGTAAAATCATCCATAAATACCTCCATGCAGGTCTCAATAAAATCAAAAAAAATACTCACCATACATCTCTGGAAGGTACCTGGGGCGTTGCAAAGTCCAAATGGCATCCTCCGGTAGGCAAATGTGCCAAAGGGATAGGTGAATGTAGTCTTCTCCTGATCCTCTAGAGCTATAGGAACCTGAAAATATCCAAAAAATCCATCCAAGAAACAATAGTGTGTTTTCCTAGCTAGTCTCTCGAGCATTTGATCAATAAATGGGAGGGGGAAATGGTCCTTGCGAGTGGTCTGATTTGGTTTCCTATAATCAATACACACACGCCAACTATTTTGCACCCTCATTGGAACTAAATCATCTTTCTCATTTTTAACAACAGTAAAACCAGTTTTCTTAGGCACAACCTGAATTGGGCTTACCCACTGAGAATCTGAAATGGGGAAGATTATACCTGCCTCGAGCAATTTCTCAACTTCTTTTTTAACAACTTCCAGGAGGGTGGGATTGAGTCTCCTTTGTGGCTGTCTCACCGGTTTAGCCCCATCCTCCAAGAGAATCCTATGCATGAAAATGGAGGGGCTAATACCTGATATGTCAGCCAAGGTCCACCCAATCGATCTGATGTTCTCCCTCAAAATATTCGAAAGCTTTTCTTCATGTTCAAAAGGGAGATTGTTAACAATGATAACAAGTAATCTCTCACCATTCAACAAGTATGAGTATTTCAGATTTGGTGGCAATGGCTTGAGTTCTAATGAAGGAGGGTGTAGTATGGATGGAGAAATTGATGCAACAAAAATATCTGCACAATGAACATCAATATCAGAATAAAAATCATCACAATCATAGAATAAAGCACCAAATCCATCAGCATACTCAGTAGCCATGTCATAATCAGAGTTCACATGATCAAAATCAGAATATGATTCCATTTCAAAATAAAATCTTAGAGAGTCTTGTTCCTTAAAAATGGATGTAGAAGTACTCTTAGACATCAAACTAGAACCAATACTCATAATCTCCCTAAGCATAGGACAATCCAATTCCATGATGTTTTTACATGGTGGTTCAAAATGGGAGATAACAAAAGCAGAATGGTCCTCTGAGGGGTACTTCATGGAATCCATAACATTAAATATCACAACTTCATCTCCAAACTCCACGGAAAGTGTACCCTCATTGACATTTATGATAGTTTTTGCAGTTTTGAGGAAGGGTCTACCTAAGATAATGGGGGCATGCGAACTTACCTGATCATCCTCCATGTTAAGCACATAGAAGTCTGCTGGAAAGATCATTTCTCTTACCCGAACAAGTACATCCTCAAGGACTCCCACTGGATATGCCGTAGCTCTATTCGCCAATTGCACCACTACTCTTGTTGGCTTCAACTCACCAACCTGCAAGGAAGAGAATACAGAGTGAGGCATCACATTTATGGAAGCACCTAAATCACAAAGTGCATCAGAAAAGTGTAACTCCCCTATGGTGCATGGTATGGTGAATGTCCCAGGATCCTTGCACTTCGTTGGCATTGACATGGTTGGTGTGATGAGTGCAGATACGTTCCTTCCAAGGTTGATCCGCTAATTTCCCTTTATCCCTCTTCTATTTGTACACAGTTCTTTTAAGAATTTCGCATACCTCGGTATTTTCTTGATGGCTTCAAGTAGAGTGATGTTGATCTCGACAAGCTTGAATGTATCCAAAACCTCTTTTTGCATTTCCTCTTCAGCCATCTTCTTAGTTTGTACAACTCTATTTGGGAATGGAAGGGGTTTAGGAGGAAGATCATCAACCTTTTTCTTACCTTTATCTTTCTCCTTGGGTTTCTCATCATTTGGTATGGGATGGGGCTTCTCCGAAGTTGAGGTGAATCCCGGTGGTATTGTAGGTGCAGATGTATCAACTTTTTTCTTCCCACTTCTCAATGTGATGGCACTGACATTCCCCTTGGGATTGGGAGTAGGTTTGGAAGGAAGGGCTCCAGAGTTCTTACTTACCAGTTCGTGGAGGGTGGTGGCAATCTGGCGCATTTGTGTCTTCAACTCCCTCAACTCATAACCTTGACTCTTCAGCTCATTTTGTTGATTAAGAACAATTTGTTTCAAAAGATCATCAGTATTAGAATCTACCTTTGGTTGAGAACTCCCATGTTGCTGACTTGTTGATGCTTGGGCCTCAAATCTTCTTTGGGGTTGTTGGAAACCTTGTTGGTAAGGTGGAGGCTACTGGAAGTTTTGTTGAAAGGGGGGCCTTTGTTGATGTCCATAGCCAAACCTCATATCTGATTGATCTCTCCATCCTTGGTTAAATATTGGTGCAAAGGAATCATACTTCTTATGTGGTTGTTGTTGTTGCTGATATGGTCTCCTAGGAAATATGGCAGCACAATCCTCTGACTCTTCTAATTGGGGGCAACAATCAGTTGGGTGGCTTGTCTCGGTGCAAATGCCACATGGCCTTGAAGAAGTGGGTTGGGATGTCTTTTGAGCCAATGTAATCTGCCTCACCATGGTGGTCAATTCTTCCAACTTGGTATCAATCAAATGATTTTCAAGAGAAGAAGGACTTACCTGATGTACTCCCCTAACATGTGGTGTACCTCTATCTCGAAATTGTTGGGAGTTTTGGGCCATCTTGTCTATCAATGAACGTGCGTCAGCTGGTGTTTTGTCCACCAATGCTCCTCGAGCTGCGGCATCCACCATGCTCCTCTCCATAGGTGTGAGGCCTTCGTAGAAGTACTGGATAAGTAGTTTCTCACTGATTTGGTGATGTGGGTAGCTTGCACATAACTTCTTGAAGCGCTCCCAGTACTCATACATCGACTCCCCTTGTGTCTGCTTGATCCCTGATATCTCCTTTCGAATGGATGTAGTCCTTGATGCTGGAACGAACCTCTGCAAGAAAAGACGTTTCAAATCGTTCCAACATGTTACGTCTTTAGGTTGTAAATAGTACATCCAATCCTTTGCAGCTCCGTCAAGCGAGAATGGGAATGCTCTTAATTTAATTTGATCTTCAGAGACATTTCTTGGTTTAAGAGTCGAGCAGACTACATTAAATTCCTTTAAATGTTTGTTTGGGTCCTCACCAGATAATCCATGAAACTTTGGAAGAAGGTGAATTAGTCCAGATTTAAGTTCAAAGTCTGATTCAAGTGTTGGGTATGCAATGCAATTTGGTTGATAGTTAATATCTGGTGCGGCCAATTCTCGAATGGTTCTATTATGTTCATTTCCATTATTCTCAGCCATTGGTTCTTGTTTTAGTTTGGATTTAGATGTGTTTCCAATTTCAGTGTTTCCAAAATGGAGGAGTTCTCCTGTTGGGTAAATGTCGACACTTCCCGTGGATTGAGATTGCCTGATTCGAGCCCTAAGGCTGCGTTCAATCTCGGGGTCTAGATCAAAGAGATCCTCAGGTTGGGACCGTGTCATAAATCATATAAAAATAGAGAAATAAAGAAAAAGAATAGACCACAATATCATGAGAATGGAGTTCAATTGATGGTCTAAAAAAATTAAGAAGAAGAAGAAGAGAAAAATGAACGAATATTGAGAAAGGTGAAAGAATAAAGTGAGAAGAGGAAGAAGAGAATGAAATAAAAAACAAATACCTCTAATTGATTGAGAAAACTATTTCCTCCCTGGCAACGGCGCCAAATTTGAAAGGCGCTGTCGTGGGCGCTTTCAAATGATATTGTTTCTTTACTAAGTGCAGCACAGTGGCTGACCTAGGTTGTTCTCTTGAGGAGGACTTAGTTTAACAACCCTTAGAAGGCTTTAAGAAACCAAAAAAAAAAAGAAACAAAATGATAAAAGATGGGGGTGGTTTGATTGAAAGACTTTTAGAACACGAAACAAAACAATCAAGGAAATCAAGGAGTAAAAGACAATCACAAACACTGTTTCTTCAAAAGCACTACTATGAGAAGTCGTAGCCAATCTAATCTACCCCTTCACCATTCTTTAATCATTATCCCATATGATTATAATCCATTAAAATGTGACCCCCTAACCTTGTCATCCCCCGAACCCTATGGAATTTGACACAACCACATGTATTTGAAGAAAGGAGCACTAGGTTGTCTTTGAGACTTCCAATCGCAGTACCCTACTTTGATTGTGGTCCAAATCCAACTTATGATCAATGGTAAATTAGGGCAGAACCTCCTCTCTAGAGTTGAGAAGTAATTAAGTTTCGGGATGAGAGTTGAACCCTACAATTCTATCCCAAGTTGATTAGATTTTACAATTGAAGTTTGTCTCTCTCGATTCACACAGGACCGTCCTTGCGGTCAGATGCAAGTCAAGTGAGTTCCTTACAACTTAAATCTCAATTAATTGATCACAAATTATTAATTATAGTATGTTCATGGATTCAAAATGAATAAATGAAGGGGGTAGGGATTAGATCGACTACGAACAAAACTACTCTTCCATGGTTGAAATTTTCATTGTAGAGACGTTTTGCATAAGCAACGGATTGAAAGGGAAATACCCAATCTTGTCTCTACTCTAAGATTCCAGAACCAAGAAGCCAAAAAAATAAGATAGTAAAAGAATAACAAAGAAGATTTATTGAAGAAAAGGACAAGTTACAAGCATGAAAACAATGAAACACAAGTAGAGGTGGGAGAGGAGAGCCTTCTTGGAAGAGATCCTTGCACAAAGCCTCACTTCTTCCAAGGGGTTAGAGGAGTTCCTAGGAAACCAACTCTCGGATACACCTTTCCCAAGCTCCTAGCCAGCCTCCCAAAGAGTGAAAATGTCCTTTAAATAGAGTTGGGGAGGGCTAGGGTTACAAATGATTTCAAGTGTGAATGTGGAAATTCGGGAAAATATTTTAATCCAAGTTGAACCGCCTTTTTGACCTCCAAAACGCGCGATCCAGCTGCTCTTACAGAAGATTGATTTTCGCTAATATTTGTCTTTTAGATGTTCTCCAAATTTGGGCCACATCCAAGCACGGATAAGAAAGTTATGGCCTAAATACCGAAGCACTATCCAGCCCAGCGAGTCCAGTCCAGCTTTGTCTTCATGGCCCATTGTTCCAAGTAAACCCATGATCTAGCTCCAATGGCCTGAATGAAAGTTGTAGAATATTTAGTGATTCATTCGGTCACAAAATATTAAGTTCCAATTCTGGAAATAAAAATATTTATTCATAATATACCACAGTGAACTTTAAAAGGGTAAAACTAGAATTTTCATCAAATTTTTAATTGAGTGATCTAATCCCAAATATTCCATAATTGATCATATATAACACAATGTGAGGAAAGTTTGTCATTTATGAGCAATAAAATATTCAAAAAAATAGTGTTTTATCAACTCCCCCACACTTACCCTTTTTCACTCCTGGGCAAAACCTCATGTCAAGTAAACATCAATATCAAATCAAAACCAATTTTAAAACACATATCCTTAAGATCAAGAAATTATACACCAAGAAACAAAAGATATCATGCCTTATAAAAGACCATTATTTCAAGTTCTTCATTTATATTATTCAATATATTTCCACTTCATTTATCCTTCCATGCACAAAACACTTATCTCACTTGAATTTTCTCTCATCACACAAATATCAATTTTCTTTTGCAATGTCTTTCTCATCCAAACTCATACAAGGGTCACCATAGGCTTGATAGATTCCTACATCGCTACCCGATGTGAGTCAAGGATATATGTTTATCGTGAGGACTTTTCAGGGTTGTTCTGTGGCTTTCGGTTGGTAGGATTAAGATGTGAAAAACTCTGAGGCTAAATGAGGAGGGCTTGACTCTTTTGAAGAAAAATTGCATTAATCTAATTTTCACTTAAATATGGTCTTCTCTTCAATCCCCATAGTATCAATTCAGCTCCATCATCATGAAAAGTCATGAAAGGTTTACACCATTCATCATTTCAGCATAAAAAATGTCAATCTTCTCAAACATGATTTTCTTGAAAGCTCCAGATGGGCACAACTTTCCACCTCAATTAGAAGCTCCAGAAAAGGCACAAATTTCAATATAATGACTTTCTTTAGCAGCAAACACATCTCTTCAGAATTTAATTTTCCACCCAAAGTATCACAGAATGTGGTGGAAAAACACAAGACAACTTCCCCCACACTTAAGCTCAACTAGATTATGCAATTTCACTTCAAGAGTTGGTTGGATAGGGAAAATTGGCTTGTAATGTGGCTAACCTAAAAGGATTTGCATAGATTCTAAGGGTTACAAGGATTAAATATTCAAGGTAGGCCATTATAAAAAATGATTCTTTGAAATAGGGTCTTTTAATACCAAACAAATGCCTCAATCATTTAAACATAAGTACCTAAAACCCTCAAGTTTTGACAGGAATAGATCAAATTCTGGTTAAATCAAGTATGGTTTGGTTCTCTCAAGAAGTGAGGTGAATGTAAAGAATATGAAAATAATGGTTTAGAAGCCTCACAAGAAAGTGATTTCAAATATAAAGACAATGAGATTGGCATGGGATTCAAAATTCAGCGTACTTTTCATGAAATTACTAAATATTTGAACTTGAAACAAAGTCATTTCAGCATTCATTTAAGCTTAGTTTCAAGGGGTAAATTGTTTCACTTATTGATATGGATTTAAAAATGGTGATGAGAATCATTTCAGCCCAAAAGTTTCAAAAACACACAGAAAATTGTAAAATGAACACACAAAATTTGAATAACACACATTTTTTTTTGTGAACAGGAAAACAATTGAAATTACTAAACTAAAAGGTTCCCTCCCCCACACTTAAAATATTTCATTGTCCTCAATGTGAACCTATGAGATGATATATGCACATGAAATGCAGAATTTTTAAATAGGACAAATAATATAAAAGTGAAAGGGTTAGAAATATCCTGATGTGCTCAAGTGATGATGGGGTCATGCAGTGTGATAAAATCCACTACATTAGTAGGAAGTCCCTCAATGTATCTCTTTAAACGTTGCCCATTGACTGTAAAGCTCCTTCCAGTGTCCTCTTGTGTGATCTCCACTACACCATAAGGAAAAACATTAGTCACAACATAAGGACCTAACCATCTGGAATGCAACTTCCCAGGCATCAGCTTCAGTCGTGAACTGTAGAGAAGGACTTTCTCTCCAACATGAAACTCCCTTTGTTGGATCATTTTGTCATGAGATGCTTTTGATCTTTCCTTGTAGAGCCTTGATTTCTCATATGATGATAATCTAATCTCCTCAAGCTCTTGAATTTGCAGTTTCCTTTGGATTCCAGCTTGGGCCAAATCCATGTTGCATTTCTTTATAGCTCAATAAGCCCGATGATCGACTTCCACTAGGAGATGACATGATTTCCCAAAAACAATCCGAAATGGGGACATATCAATGGGGGTATTGTATGATGTTCTATAAGCCCACAATGCATCATCCAAGCGCTTGCTCCAATCCTTCCTATTTGGCTGCACGGTTTTCTCCAAGATTTGTTTCAACTCACGATTTGAAACCTCAGCCTGGCCATTTGTTTGGGGGTGGTATGGTGTTGATGTTTTATGTGTCACCCCATACTTTCGAAGGAGGGAAGAAAAATTTCTATTGCAAAAGTGTGTCCCTTGGTCACTGATGATGGCCTTTGGTACTCCAAACCTGCAGAAAATTTGAGCCTTTACAAAATCCACTACAACATGAGAATCGTCAGTCCTGGTGGCCTTGGCCTCCACCCATTTACTCACATAATCAACAGCAACCAAAATATACAAAAATCCAAATGAACTAGGAAAAAGACCCATAAAATCAATGCCCCATACATAAAAAATCTCACAGAATAGTATGGGTTTTTGGGGCATCTCATGTCTCCTAGAAATGTTCCCAGTGTGTTGGCAACGAGATCACGACTTACAAAACACATGGGCATCATGGAATAAACTAGGCCAATACAATCCAGAGTCTAAGACTTTCCTAGCTGTCCATTGGGGTCCAAAGTGTCCACCACAGGCAAGTGTACGATAGAAATGTAGGACAGACTCAAACTCATGATCAGGAACACACCTCCTAATTACTTGGTCACTGCACATGCGCCAGAGGTAAGGATCATCCCAAACATAAAACCTAGACTCACTTTTCAATTTTTGGACTTGATGTTTCTTTAAATTTGCAGGTATTTCAGAGGCAACAATGTAGTTCACTAAATCAGAATACCAAGGATACGTACCTGAGATGGAATGAAGATGCTCATCGGGAAAAGTGTCCCGAAGTGGTACCTGGTCCAAGGTGTCATCCTCTAGTGTGTGAGTAAGCCTACTCATGTGGTCCACCACCATGTTTTCTGACCCCTTTTTGTCCTTTATCTCGATGTCAAACTCTTTAAGAAGGAGCATCCAACGGATAAGTCGTGGCTTTGCATCTGGCTTCTTCAGGAGGTACCTCAAAGCTGCATGGTCAGAAAAAATAACTACTTTAGAGCCCAATAAATATGAACAGAATTTATCTAAAGCAAATATGACAGCAAGAAACTCCTTTTCCGTGGTTGTGTTGTTTGATTGGGCTGAATCCAATGTTCTTGATTCATAGGCCATCACATGTGAACGTCCTTCCACCCTCTGAGATAAGACAGCTCCAACCGCGAAGTTGGAGGCGTCACACATAAGCTCAAATGGAAGGTCCCACCGTGGGGGCTGTATGATAGGTGGAGTGGTCAGGCACTTCTTTATCTCATCAAAGGAAGTCCTACAATAATCATCAAACACAAAATCAGAATCTTTTTGAAGTAATCGTGACATAGGAAGAGCGATCTTACTAAAATCTTTGATGAAGCGCCGATAAAATCCTGCATGCCCTAGGAATGATCTAACATCACGCACACATGAAGGATAGGGTAAGGATAAAATAATGTCTACCTTAGATATATCAACCTCTATCCCATGTTTTGACACCACATACCCTAAGACAATGCCATGCTCTACCATAAAATGAAACTTTTCAAAGTTCAGGACCAGATTCTTCTCAATACAACGATTCAACACCTTTCCAAAACTACTTAGACATTCATCAAATGAAGACCCATACACTGTAAAATCATCCATAAATACCTCCATGTAGGTCTTAATAAAATCAGAAAAAATACTCACCATACATCTCTGGAAGGTACCTGGGGCGTTGCAAAGTCCAAAAGGCATCCTCCGGTAAGAAAATGTGCCAAAGGGATAGGTGAATGTAGTCTTATCCTGATCCTCTGGAGCTATAGGAACCTGAAAATATCCAAAAAATCCATCCAAGAAACAATAGTGTGTTTTCCCAGCTAGTCTCTCGAGCATTTGATCAATAAATGGGAGGGGGAAATGGTCCTTGCGAGTGGTCTGATTTGGTTTCCTATAATCAATACACACACGCCAACTATTTTGCACCCTCATTGGAACTAAATCATCTTTCTCATTTTTAACAACAGTAAAACCAGTTTTCTTAGGCACAACCTGAATTGGACTTACCCACTGAGAATCTGAAATGGGGAATATTATACCTGCCTCGAGCAATTTCTCAACTTCTTTTTTAACAACTTCCAGGAGGGTGGGATTGAGTCTCCTTTGTGGCTGTCTCACCGGTTTAGCCCCATCCTCCAAGAGAATCCTATGCATGAAAATGGAGGGGCTAATACCTGATATGTCAGCCAAGGTCCACCCAATCGCCCTGATGTTCTCCCTCAAAAAATTCAAAAGCTTTTCTTCATGTTCAAATGGGAGATTGTTAGCAATGATAACAAGTAATCTCTCACCATTCAACAAGTATGAGTATTTCAGATTTGGTGGCAATGGCTTGAGTTCTAATGAAGGAGGGTGTAGTATGGATGGAGAAATTGATGCAACAAAAATATCTGCACAATGAACATCAGTATCAGAATAAAAATCATCACAATCATAGAATAAAGCACCAAATCCATCAGCATACTCAGTAGCCATGTCATAATCAGAGTTCACATGATCAAAATCAGAATATGATTCCATTTCAAAATAAAATCTTAGAGAGTCTTGTTCCTTAAAAACGGATGTAGAACTACTCTTAGACATCAAACTAGAACCAATACTCATAATCTCCCTAAGCATAGGACAATCCAATTCCATGATGTTTTTACATGGTGGTTCAAAATGGGAGATAACAAAAGCAGAATGGTCCTCTGAGGGGTACTTCATGGAATCCATAACATTAAATATCACAAATTCATCTCCAAACTCCATGGAAAGTGTACCCTCATTGACATTTATGATAGTTTTTGCAGTTTTGAGGAAGGGTCTACCTAAGATAATGGGGGCATGAGAACTTACCTGATCATCCTCCATGTTAAGCACATAGAAGTCTGCTGGAAAGATCATTTATCTTACCCGAACAAGTACATCCTCAAGGACTCCCGCTGGATATGCCGTAGCTCTATTCGCCAATTGCACCACTACTCTTGTTGGCTTCAACTCAACAACCTGCAAGGAAGAGAATACAAAGTGAGGCATCACATTTATGGAAGCACCTAAATCACAAAGTGCATCAGAAAAGTGTAACTCCCCTATGGTGCATGGTATGGTGAATGTCCCAGGATCCTTGCACTTCGTTGGCATTGACATGGTTGGTGTGATGAGTGCAGATACGTTCCTTCCAAGGTTGATCCGCTCATTTCCCTTTATCCCTCTTTTATTTGTACACAGTTCTTTTAAGAATTTCGCATACCTCGGTATTTTCTTGATGGCTTCAAGTAGAGTGATGTTGATCTCGACACGCTTGAATGTATCCAAAACCTCTTTTTGCATTGCCTCTTCAGCCATCTTCTTAGTTTGTACAACTCTATTTGGGAATGGAAGGGGTTTAGGAGGAAGATCATCAACCTTTTTCTTACCTTTATCTTTCTCCTTGGGTTTCTCATCATTTGGTATGGGATGGGGCTTCTCCGAAGTTGAGGTGAATCCCAGTGGTATTGTAGGTGCAGATGTATCAACTGTTTTCTTCCCACTTCTCAATGTGATGGCACAGACATTCCCCTTGGGATTGGGATTAGGTTGGGAAGGAAGGGCTCCAGAGTTCTTACTTACCAGTTCGGGGAGGGTGGTGGAAATCTGGCGCATTTGTGTCTTCAACTCCCTCAACTCAGAACCTTGACTCTTCAGATCATTTTTTTATTAAGAACAATTTGTTTCAAAAGATCATCAGTATTAGAATCTAACTTTGGTTGAGAACTCCCATGTTGCTGACTTGTTGATTCTTGGGCC
Source organism: Viscum album (assembly GCA_963277665.1). Lineage (NCBI taxonomy): Eukaryota > Viridiplantae > Streptophyta > Magnoliopsida > Santalales > Viscaceae > Viscum > Viscum album. The sequence goes on from OY728148.1 coordinate 744,449,985, forward strand.
TCAAATATTCTTTGGGGTTGTTGGAAACCTTGTTGGTAAGGTGGAGGCTGCTGGAAGTTTTGTTGAAAGGGGGGCCTTTGTTGATGTACAGAGCCAAACCTCATATCTGATTGATCTCTCCATCCTTGGTTAAATGTTGGTGCAAAGGAATCATACTTCTTATGTGGTTGTTGTTGTAACTGATATGGTCTCCTAGGAAATATTGCAGCACAATCCTCTGACTCTTGTAATTGGGGGCAACAATCAGTTGGGTGGCTTGTCTCGGTGCAAATGCCACATGGCCTTAAAGAAGTGGGTTGGGATGTGTTTTGAGCCAATGCAATCTTCCTCACCATAGTGGTCAATTCTTCCAACTTGGTATCAATCAAATGATTTTCAAGAGAAGAAGGACTTACCTGATGTACTCCCCTAACATGTGGTGTACCTCTATCTCCAAATTGTTGGGAGTTTTGGGCCATATTGTCTATCAATGAACGTGCATCTGCTGGTGTTTTGTCCACCAATGCTCCTCCAGCTGCGGCATCCACCATGCTCCTCTCCATAGGTGTGAGGCCTTCGTAGAAGTACTGGATAAGTAGTTGCTCACTGATTTGGTGATGTGGGTAGCTTGCACATAACTTCTTGAAGCGCTCCCAGTACTCATACATCGACTCCCCTTGTGCCTGCTTGATCCCTGATATCTCCTTTAGAATGGATGTAGTCCTTGATGCTGGAAAGAACCTCTGCAAGAAAAGACGTTTCAAATCGTTCCAACATGTTACGTCTTCAGGTTGTAAATAGTACATCCAATCCTTTGCAGCTCCGTCAAGCGAGAATGGGAATGCTCTTAATTTAATTTGATCTTCAGAGACATTTCTTGGTTTAAGAGTCGAGCAGACAACATTAAATTCCTTTAAATGTTTGTTTGGGTCCTCACCAGATAATCCATGAAACTTTGGAAGAAGGTGAATTAGTCCAGATTTAAGTTCAAAGTCGGATTCAAGTGTTGGGTATGCAATGCAATTTGGTTGATAGTTAATATCTGGTGCGGCCAATTCTCGAATAGTTCTATTAAGTTCATTTCCATTATTCGCAGCCATTGGTTCTTGTTTTAGTTTGGATTTAGATGTGTTTCCAATTTCAGTGTTTCCAAAATGGAGGAGTTCTCCTATTGGGTAAATGTCGACACTTCCCGTGGATTGACATTGCCTGATTCGAGCCCTAAGGCTGCGTTCAATCTCGGGGTCTAGATCAAAGAGATCCTTAGGTTGGGACCGTGTCATAAATCATATAAAAATAGAGAAATAAAGAAAAATAATAGACCACAATATCATGAGAATGGAGTTCAATTGATGGTCTAAAAAAATTAAGAAGAAGAAGAAGAGAAAAATGAACGAATATTGAGAAAGGTGGAAGAAGAAAGTGAGAAGAGGAAGAAGAGAATGAAATAAAAAACAAATACCTCTAATTGATTGAGAAAACTATTTCCTCCCCGGCAACGGCGCCAAATTTGAAAGGCGCTGTCATGGGCGCTTTCAAATGATATTGTTTCTTTACTAAGTGCAGCACAGTGGCTGACCTAGGTCATTCTCTTGAGGAGGACTTAGTTTAACAACCCTTAGAAGGCTTTAAGAAACCAAAAAAAAGAAACAAAATGATAAAATATGGGGGTGGTTTGATTGAAGGACTTTTAGAACATGAAACAAAACAATCAAGGCAATCAAGGAGTAAAAGACAATCACGAACACTGTTTCTTCAAAAGAACTACTATGAGAAGTCGTAGCCAATCTAATCTACCCCTTCACCATTCTTTAATCATTATCCCATATGATTATAATTCATTAAAATGTGACCCCCTAACCTTGTCATCCCCCGAACCCTATGGAATTTGACATAACCACATGTATTTGAAGAAATGAGCACTAGGTTGTCTTTGAGACTTCCAATCGCAGTAACCTACTTTGATTGTGGTCCAAATCCAACTTATGATCAATGTTAAATTAGGGCAGAACCTCCTCTCTAGAGTTGAGAAGTAATTAAGTTTAGGGATGAGAGTTGACCCCTACAATTCTATCCCAAGTTGATTAGATTTTACAATTGAAGTTTGTCTCTCTCGATTCACACAGGACCGTCCTCGCGGTCAGATGCAAGTCGAGTGAGTTCCTTACAACTTAAATCTCAATTAATTGATCACAAATTATGAATTACAGTATGTTCATGGATTCAAAATGAATAAATGAAGGGGGTAGGGATTAGATCGACTACGAACAAAACTACTCTTCCATGTTTGAAATTTTCATTGTAGAGACGTTTTGCACAAGCAACAGATTGAAAGGGAAATACCCAATCTTGTCTCCACTCTAAGATTCCAGAACCAAGAAGCCAAAAAAATAAGATAGTAAAAGAATAACAAAGAAGATTTATTGAAGAAAAGGACAAGTTACAAGCATGAAAACAATGAAACACAAGTGGAGGTGGGAGAGGAGAGCCTTCTTGGAACAGATCCTTGCACAAAGCCTCACTTCTTCCAAGGTGTTAGAGGAGTTCCTAGGAAACCAAATCTTGGATACACCTTTCCCAAGTTCCTAACCAGCCTCTCAAAGAGTGAAAATGTCCTTTAAATAGAGTTGGGGAGGGCTAGGGTTACAAATGATTTCAAGTGTGAATGTGGAAATTCAGGAAAATATTTTAATCCACGTTGAACCGCATTTTTGACCTCCAAAACGCGCGATCCAGCTGCTCTTCCAGAAGATTTATTTGCGCTAATATTTGTCTTCTAGATGCTCTCCAAATTTGGGACACATCCAAGGAAGGATACGAAAGTTATGGCCAAAATACAGAAGCCCTATCCAGCCCAGTGAGTCCAGTCCAGCTTTGTCTTCATGGCCCATTTGCTCCAAGTAAACCCACGATCTAGCTCCAATGTCCTGAATGAAAGTTGTAGAATAGTTAGTTATTCATTCGTTCACAAAATATTAAGTTCCAATTCTGGAAATAAAAATATTTATTCATAATATACCACAGTGCACTTTAAAAGGGTAAAACTAGAATTTTCATCAAATTTTTAATTGAGTGATCTAATCCCAAATATTCCATAATTGATCATATATAACACAATGTGAGGAAAGTTTGTCATTTATTAGCAATAAAATATTCAAAAAAATTGTGTTTTATCATAATCATACCCTTCTTGAGGCTCTATTTCACTTGGGTACCCATGCATCTCTCACATGTTTATTAAATAAATAGGTTTGGGTTAAGCCTATGCTGAGTTTGGATTGGGAAAGCAAGATTGCCTGAGTGGTATCAGGTTACTGGATAAGTTTTGATTGGTGATACTTTGGAGCCTTTTATAGTTTATTTTATTTTATATGTATTGTAACCTGCCTAGTGGGTGGTTGGTTGTATGTATAACATGGCCTTTTGGGCCCTTATTGCAATTTGTAGTATTACAACATTTTTCAGTTTAAGTTTTTTTATTCTTTTTGCATACTCTGATGTGTATGATGTTTGGTTATTTACTTCTAGATATGCACTCTAATATGGGGGTATAATATCCTCATAGTTACACTTTATATCTCTACTGCTAGTTGGCAGCCTCCGGCATACGTGGCTGTACACCTGAGTTCATGTGGAAAACTAGCTCAGGGAACTAGTTTAGTGGATTTCAGGATGGGACATTACAAATTGGTATCATAGGATTTTCTTTCCTATTATTTTACTATTTTGGGTTTGTTATATGGAAGATATTGGAATGTGTCAGGGCTTGAGATGAATACTGAGATGGTTCTTCACAAACACCTATTCCAGTAGGAAGTCTAGGTTACCATGGGTTTTGATTGCTATTCTAGTTCATGATGTAATGGTTGTATATGATTTTTACTTTGATAAATGAACATGTTGTTTGAATTTTACAGTTTATGATGGATTTATGGACCTTGTCCAGTTGGTAAGAGGCACATGAATTGGTTTTAGATATTTTCCAATAGAAGAAAGAGGTGTCTCATGCATAATGCTAGGCATGTAGGATCCACATATTGTAGGCCTTCTAGTGTGTGATTTTATGATTTTTTTCCAGATGGAAGGTTATATGGATAAACAGTGAGGTGTTTGATATTGTGGATGTTAGGGAAATATTTTTTCACAGTTTGTGTAAAGACCCTGGTGGTTAATTATGGTATAAGTGCAAGGCTGTTGAACCCAATGTGGATGGTTTTTTTGGGATTGGTTGCATGTTTGAGTCCTCCAAGAAGAGGTATAATGTGTAGATGCTTGAATATGATTGAAGACCTAGTTTTAGGAAGTTGGTTGGTATATGAAACCTTTGTGGTGTGGGATCCTAGAGGAGGGTGTTTTGTTTTTATAATTGTTTTGTAATGATAAGATGGGTGCATGTTAATTATCATGAGTTGTGGCCTTCTATGATTTGGTATTTTCCTTGGGTGATTGGGCCTAGTGACATTTTTGATGTGGAACCAGTGTTGGAAGTTAGTGTCGTGTGGATTATGTGGATGAACCATGGGAGGGTTTGGTCAAGTTATGAGTGATTTTGGGTGCAAAATGCATAGATGGATTCTTAATATGATTGAAAATAGTTCACAAAGGGTGAAACCTAGTGTGGGATTTTGGCATGTTGGATGCCTTTGGTTTTGAGGAAGAGAACTCAAGTGCTAGTGGTTTAGAATTGTGGTTGGTTTTAATAGGGGTAGGATTTTTTGGGTACCTATCCAAGGAATTGAATATCACTACTAAAAAATAGGCCTTTAACAGCACTGAAAATGGACATTATCAGCGCCATAAAAGCACTGACTACTAGAGTGAGATTAAAAGCCCGAGTCTTTTATCAGTTCTTAAAAATGTGCTGATAAAATAAATCTTTATCAGTGCTTTAAAAATTATGGATAAAGGTCTATTTATCAGCACTTATAAAAGTGATGATAAAAGGGCATACTAAATTGTGATATTACATCACACTGTAACACCAGTGTAGTGTGTTGTAATAGAACACTACAGCCCCAAAAACACCACAAAATCCACAAAATAAAGTACGAATATAGAATTTAATTGGAGATAAAACAATATAGGATCATTTTCTTGGTTTTGGTGATGTGATGCATGTTTTAAAATAAAATGATACTTATATTTTGAAAAAACAAACTTGGGGTAATACCGGTCATACTGTGCATTAAATTAAGGTGTAAAAAATTCTTACACATCTCAAATGACTTATGTATAATTTTCCTAAAGTATCAAAATAATATGAATTTATTTTATTAGTTTTGAGTATGCCACTTATATTTTTTACTAAAATGTAATTTTAAACCGGAAACACACACTTTGACTCAAAATAGTCATATCATGTGTTAGTTTGATGTGATACCAATTCATACATGCCACACATGATTTATGAATTGTTTTTCTAAATTATAAATACAATCCAAGCATGTTTTCTTAGTTTTTAGTGGGTGGCACTTTTTGAACAAATATGTTGATTTTAAATTGATAATAGATACATTGAGTCATACTGGACACATCATGTATCAGATTAACATGTGTATGATTCCTACACATAACAAATGACTTATGGATCACTTTTATGGAGTATCAAAACAATACAAATGTGTTTACTCAGTTTTGAGTAGGTGAGTTGTCCTTTTTACCAAAACTGATGTCAATTTTAAATAAAAAGGCATACTTGGAATCATATCAGTCGCACCATGAATCATTTTGAGTTGAAACTAATTCTTACATGTCCCAAATGTCTTATGGATCATTTTCATAAAGTATAAAAACAAGCCTAATTTGTTTACTTAATTTTGAGTATGTCACTTGTCTTTTTTACTAAAATTTCATTTTAAACCAAAAACATGCACTTTGACTCATACTGATCACATCATGTATTAGTTTTATGTGAGACAGATTCATACATGTCAAAAAATAAATTATGAATAAATTTACTGAACTATCAAGAAAATCTGAGTGTATTTTCTTTGTTTTTAGTGAGTGACATTTTTTTGAACTAAAATGTCGATTTTAAACTAATAATGGGCATATTGAGTAATAACTGACACATTATGTATCATATTGAGTTTCATATAATTAAACACAAAAAAATTACTTATGGATCATTTTCATAATGTACAAAAACAATCTGAATGCATCTTATTGGTTTTGAGTTGGTCAGTTGTCCTTTTTATTAAAATTGATGTCATTTTTAAATAAAATGACGCACTTGGAGTCATACTAGTCACACCATGTATTAGATTGCGGTATAACTGATTCCTACACATCTAAAATGACTTATGAATCATTTTAGTAAAGTATAAAAATAATTATAATGTGTTTTATTGTTTTTGAGTACGTCACTTGTTTTTTTAGTAAAATGTCATTTTAAACTAGAAACACACACTTTGACCTATACTGATCACATAGTGTATCAGTTTGATGTGAGACCGATTCCTACATGTTAAAAATTACTTTTGAATTAATTTCAAAAATTATCAACAAAATCCAAGTGATTTTTATTTGTCTTCAATGAGTGATATTTTTTGAACAAAACTGTCAATTTTAAACTGATAACGGACACATTGAGTCATCACGGTCACACCATGCATCAAATTGAGTTGTGGATGATTCTTGAACATCTCAAATGAATTTTGGATCATTTCCATAAATTATAAAAACTATAAGAATATGTTTTCTTAGTTTTTAGTATGTCGGTTGTCCTTTTTACTAAATTTAATGTCATTTTTTTAAAAAAAAGAAGCACTTAGAGTCATATCGGTCACACCGTGTGTCAGATTGAGGTGTGGCTGATTCTTACACATCCCAAAGTCTCAAAAAATCCTAACAGCCAATGTTACCACACCTTTATTGTATTTCTATTTTGAACTTCCAAAAATTCATATTGACTTGACGTTCTTAGCAGAAAAACCTTTCTCATTGTTTAAAGGTAGAAGAACATTGGATTTCAACAACAAGAAAATTTTCTCAGCTAATAACATCGAATAAATATGTAGTTTTGGTTGTTAAAAAAATGGAAATGAAAATATAATGTGTGGTAACATTGGAAGAAAGAATCATTTTATCACTTTTGTGTCTTGTTGTAGATATTTGAAAGCAAAATATGACTCTCCAGAAGATATATGAAAAAACCTAATAAGTATTTAATAAAAATGATAAAGAAATTAACTTACAAATAGTAGATAAATTGATGAAAAAATAAATTAAATAAGTAATAAGAATCCACCTTTTCCTGATGGTTTTATTCATTCTTGATGCATTTCCTTATTTTCATTATCTCAGTTGTAGGCTTGAACAAATGAATCCACTTTTACAAGAAAACAATTATTATATGAATAATAATGAAAATAAATAAATTAAACATAAATATAAAACAATAAATTAATTCTATAGATAATTATTTTACTGTGAAAACATTTTTGACCATAAGGATATACTGATGGTAGAGTAAAAATCATGATAAAAAATGAATATAGATCTCTCTAAATAATCAATTAATGAGTGAGGAGGATGAGTAGAAACTAAGATACATTGGATTGAAGCTTTGAATCATCTGAGAGAAAGTAAATATATCCTATTAGGTTCATAAAATATTCATTTTGTTCAATAAATAAATAAATACACACAAGATATTCATTTTGAAAGTTGAATGTCTCCCATTTATGAGAATTACATGGATGATAATTAGAGATTCTTAAGGGTGGAACAAAAAGGCAATGTTAAAGAATGTTCTATTTTTAAATCGATTAAACTAAAACATACATAGTGATTATTAGATGTGTGATGAAATAAATTAAGTGACTTTTAAGAATTATTAATGAGTGGGTTATCATTTCAAAGATGACTATATTTTTATCAACTAAAATAAATATAAGAAAGGCTAAAATCAATGAATAAAATGTCCTTGGTGATTGAAATGTTTTGGTGAAAACTCAAATGAGTACGACTCTACAAAAAAAATTATTTTTCAAAATTTGATCCTAAATCATTTAGACAGGCTGATAAGGATGATAATTTGATCAGATATATGCATGAAAATATTGATCTGAATAAGAACAATGTGACATGAGAAGCTTAATCAGAATAAGAATAATAAAGTCTTATTATGGATCAAGTTATTGCATATATTTTTCCAAAAAATGTACATTAGTTTAAAAATACATGAGTTTCTTAGTTAATTTTTTTCCTAATTATGTAAAACTCTTAACCTAAAAGGTCATGGTAATGTATTGTAATGAAGTATTTTTTATGTCATTTAACTGAGATGGTCACATCTATGTGGCATCATATTACCACTAGGACATAAAAAATGGATTTAAGTTTATGTTAGTAAACCATGAAATTCAATAGAATTAAGAATCCACAGTGAACATAACATTTCATTAAATTAATAAATCCAAACTAATAAATTTGACTTGAAGTGGGATTCTAAAAGAGTAATGATTTTATCCATGAAAAATAATTTTTATTTCAATAAAATAGATTCTATTAAAACTTATTTATCAAATTTACATCAATAAATGTTAATATTTTATTTTATCAAAATTAGTTAAATCTAACGGTATAATATTTATTCTTGAATGATTTAAAATATTCTTTAAAATTTAAATAATAGAAAATTTTTCTCATAAAATAAGTTACTTTTCAAAGAAAACATCGAATTTAAAAACATTTTGATAAATTCTAAAGTATTGAGAATAATAAATTCTATAAAAAATGTACTATTCTTATACACTAGTTAATGAAATGATATTTTTTTCTTAAAATTCCATGATGCTAGGGTTTCTCCTTGAAAATGACTCATTCTAATTGTTTATTTTCTGACTATATTTCAACAACCAAAATCAAAATATCAATTACATTTTATATCAAAATCAGTTTTTACTATATAATATAGTCCAAGGATTATAGAACCATATACCTCTTTGATTTTTATTTTTATAGAATTTAAATCATATTATTTTTAATTAAAATTGAAATATTTCATAAATAAAAGATGGCAACATCATATTTTTTCAAGAAGTAGTTAAATAAATAAGACAAAAAACCAAACATATATAATTTTTTTATCATCTTATTTTACAGATTCATCAGAATCATTTGATTGTCACATTTCATAAGTGAACCCTAAATATATCCCTAGACTCATGAAATATGTCATAGTCATCCTAAACAAATCCATTAATTTTACACCATATTTTATTACTCATTATCCTAGGAAAAAAATTCATGAAAAAATAATTATATAGTTATTCCCATGTGTTAGATATTTCATCATCCAGTTTTTGGAAACAAATTCTAGAATTACATTTCAAATAGAAGGGGATAACCCTATATTTCAGTTCCTCCTCACTCAAACCTCTCAGACCCAATTGGTGCACGACATAATATAAGACCCCAATGATATCAGATATTTCATCATCAAACTGATTTTCAATGTAATATTCTAAACCAATGAAGAAACTGACCGCTATATGGATGTATTTTTCAAAATATGATGATTGAAAAGAGGTATATATCATGTAATATAGGTATTGGGGGCCTGTTATACCTCATAATACCATGATCAAACATTGGGTTTGATATATTTCAAGTCACACAGAACAAATGTTGTCCCAAGGAGACCCACGTGATACTAAAGAAGACATGTAACACCCCAAGCTTCCACTATACCCTTCTATTTGAATAATATAATATCTTGCATTGTACGCAACTTTATGTTCTAGAAAACTACTACCAATAAAACTAACCATTTAAAAAGTAGTTGTGAATAGTAATACCAAATTTTTTAAATTTTTTAAATTTTATTTTTCAAAGTAGACTTCATTTTTGGGTTTTTAATATCAAAATTATCTTAGGGTGATTTTTTTTTCTAAAAACTTTCAATTTTTGATGAATAGTGAAAAACACTGCTTTATTATTTAAAACCAACTTTTTATTTAAATAATTTTTTTCAATTTAAATTTATTTCAACGTCAAAATATATACATAATACCTATATTAGTCCAATTTAATTCATTAGAGTCATTTTATAATAATATTAGACATATAAAATTTTATTGAACTTTTTAACGTCTTTTACCCACATTCTTGGCACATTTGCAAATTTGCATAAAACAAAATTTTATTGCTTATGTGAATTGAATTTAAAAAATCTGATAGAAATGGTTTTCATTAGTAATTTAAATGTGGTTCAATAGGATGAAAATAATTTTTGGTGAATAGTAATTTTTGAATTTTATTTACCACGGTTAAAAGTAAATACGGTAATTTAAGGAAAAAAATAATATTATAAAAAATATAAAATTACCCCAACATGTGTCCTAATTCTATTGTATAAGTGTTTTTCGACCAAAATCAACCTTAGGATAAAAATATGATCTTTTTTTATCCACTTGAATTAGATTAGGACATTTATTATATTTTATTTAAAGATGAGTTAAAAGTGTTAAATTCAAATTTTAATAACTAAACCATTTCTAATATAGGTTTATACATAATATAAATTTGAATATAAATATTAATTATAAATGTAAAGATATTTCCTACATCATATTATTTTATTTATAATTTTTAGAAATTAAATAATTAAATTTACTTATGACATAATGATGCAGTAATTACCTTATTAATGAATGATTTAAATAATTGATATTATAAATATTACAATAAATGTAAACTGAAACTTTTGATGCCATAAATTTTTTTTTCTAGTTGAATATGACATGTTAGGGTTGATTAAATGTATTTGTTTTTTGAATTATTCAATTTGTGACAACTTTAACAAAAACCAAATACTAAATAGTGTCCGAATTGGCATAATTGAGTTTTTAAAACAAGTACTATTTTATTAAATTATAGAATTGTCATAAAAATATAAAATTCATCCAAATGAATTATATAATGTTACATATGTCATTAATGAACCACTTTAGGTTTTATTGGAATTTTATAGTAACTATATGAACCATGTAGTATAAAAATACAAGAAGACATGATAAAAGTTAAACTATTTAACTAAGGTTTAAATCTAAAAGATAAAGTTAATATGGTAACCTAAACATTTATAAAACCTATTGGTTGAGATTATTTTGACCCATTCCTATATTATCCTCGAATAAATCCATTTGTATCTATTAGAAACTGAAAATAATTTTATAACAAATTAATATTTCAAGCTTTTCCTAAAGTGACCCTCACCTCTCTTATAAATGGGCACTTACCCTTCTCTTAAATTCAAACCTCAAAATCTATTTGGATCAGAAAAAACATACTAAAATATCCTCTAAACTACCCTCACTTCAACCCAGGGGCCTTACTTTGATCATAAATTCAACCTAAAAAGCCCTTTTATTCAAATCAAAAGGAAGCACCTGAAGAAGAGGTAATTATTTTATCACCTCTTTCAAAGTTCTTTTCTTCTTCTACTTACTCTTTCATTGTTTTTTCCATACTAAAATAATAAATCCAGTACCTTAAACATACTGAAATTTTATTATAAATATGTTAAAACCATATTCATTATTCTATCCATTCTATGAATAACAAAGTCACCATATGTGCGTATGTATAACTTACCATCTCCACGTCATGGTGTAGTATGTTATTCAACACTTCATTATTTGGATGGGTACCATAATGAGTATAATTGATGTATATAATAAAAATATCATGTTAATGATTCTGTATATATAATATACCATCCAATTACAGACGATTTCACCATCAATAGAATGATATTGTTGCTCATGCATATGTATGGATTACCGTCTCCACGACGCAATGAGATTTCATTCCCCATCATAACCATTCAAGAATAATTTTCAATTTATTATTAAAAAAAATAATGTTTGAGAACTTAATATAATTACGAATAAAATACATCATATCCATAAAAAACATGAACAACATAACAAAACATATAAAGGAAAACGAATTAGTTAACACATGAAACAATGATAATACTAAAATATTATTAACCATGAAAAATTATAGGATCATATATGATATAATATTTATGTATGTGGTTCCTGTATAATTTAATAAAAAAAATTTAACCATTATATAGGAGGTTAACATACCCTATACTAAGGAAAAGTACAAGGTAAGTGTTAATTTTACAGTCTCTCTATTATCAGAGGTTGTTTATACGTAAGTATCTACTGGGACTTCTTTATAGTCCACATCCATGTTTCTTAAAAATTCATTTCGAATCATTTTTACTATTTCTTAGACTATGGGTTAAATTAATTTATACCCTTGATTGTATTTTTATAAATTTTTTTGAAAGGAATCTTTCTGTCGTTTTCCAAACAAGGTACTTTTTTACCTTTTCGACAAATTAAGGAAAGAATGTTTTTTAACTTTTACGGCGGGTGAGGCTATTTTCCACCATTATAACAAATTGTAATATTTCCTTACAAACTTATAATAAAATTTTCAATATGAATGTATTCTTTTATAATTAAGCAACTTTTAAATGATTTCAAAGTAGAAAGATATATTTCTCTCAAATAGTTTCTTGATTGATTTCATCTATGTCAACATATATTATTGGATTTTATGTTAAATTAAAGTTGGTTTATTATGATACAATATTACATATTCTATTGATAGTTTTATGATATGTTTGAATGTGGATGTGTTATTTTTATTTCATTCATTGTCTGTGGTTAAAGTATTAACAGTTTGTATTCTAGTTTAATACAAATTTTTATGTTATGTTTCACCCTTTTAATATGAGAAATGCATTGGATGTAGTAAGTGACGGGAAGGGCCCACTATATCCCCTTGATGCATCAATAGGTCTCATGAGATAAAATAGTGTATTGGAACAAGGCCTTGAAAATATTTTTATTTGTATTATTGGCATGAGGCCTTGACTCTGTGGTTATGATGTCCAAAATTATGCATTCCATCATTATTAGATTACCTATTGATATTACATGTGATTATTCAACTAGTAGAATATCCATGTGAATAAGTAAATGAAATTATTTGATTTATCTTTTCCATATTATTCTGAAGTTTAAGTTTAAAAGGATTGTGCTTTAGTCTTATACATTTACATAAATGTTTATGCTTATTTATGATAGATTCAACTATATTGTTATCCTTATTGAGAATATGATCTCACCCATTTCTTATGTTTTATTTTCCAAGGATGCGAAGAAGTATATTATGACTGACCTCTAGGGATAGGATAAGGGATATGAGTGTGTTTAAAAGAGACACAATGTTGTTTTTTTCATTTCATAATGTAATGTAAAACTTATGTATGTATCTAGTATTTCCAATGCTACTAAACTAACTGGTGTTTCCGGGATTAATCTCTTATGGTCATGCCAATGTTATGTAATAATGCACAAACTATAAGTAACTGGGGTCAAGGTATTACAGTTAGTATCAAAGGAATTTTAGTACAAACCATGGAAACTAGATTTAGAAAAACTATGAGTAGAGAACATTACCCTAAGATTGGATTTGTGGATTAGTATAGATGAACATCCAAAATTTTTAGTAATGTAGATATTATATGGGTTTTCCAAGAAATACATCCATGTCGAGATACTACAAGTGGACATGGTTCTGGTACAAATGTACCTTGGAGTGAAATCTCTGACAAGGAGTTTCGGTCTTGACCCGAGGTATCATGTACATGACAACGAGCCTTATTGCACACATGGTTTGAAACTTCTGGGGGATATGATTTGGATAATTCACATTTTCATTACAAACCATTATGAAGGATTTATGAGTAAATAATTCACTAAAGAGAACATTTTTATGATTATGGATTATATGTATAAATTTTTCAATTTATGTTAATTATTTTACAAGTTTGGAATTATGAATTGCGATTCATAAACTAATCCAGTGTATGCCATTTTTTAGAAATGGAGCATAGTGGAAGGAATGGAAACTGTATCAAAGCACGTAATCCATGTAGGGATTTTCCTATTATTCAAGATAATTATAGTTGAGATGGTGATACAACTGGCGCTAAAAAACTTATAACCATACTGGGACAACTCAAATAGGTTATGAATAATAACCTTACCCATATAGAGCACCCTGATCCACAATGTAGAGGATCAATATTATACCACTTCATGAGGAAAAAACCACCAACATTCAATGGGACTAAAAATCCATTTTTAGCTGAGAAATGGATAAGTTCCTTAGAGAAAATATTTCATACTTTGGGGAGTAGCGAAAGGGAAAAAGTTGTTATGGTAGTTTATCACCTCTCATGAGATTCAGATCAATGGTGGTAATTAATTCAAAACAAAAAAGAGGATGAAGAAGTATCAAACATGGAATGAAAAGAGTTTAAAGATATTTTCTTAGAAAAATACTTTCCTAGTGAACATCGAGTGAATTTGTAAAGGCAATTTTTGAGTTCGAGGAAAAAGAAGGATGATAATATAAGGATCCGACCTTCAAAATTACATAATCTTGAATTAAATGAATAATTAACATTGGGGATCTTCTCAGGTTTAGAGATTTAGAGAATTAATCCATAATTATTACATATCATCTTGAAAATTACATGTAGACACTACTACTCATTATCCATTTTTTTCATAAAATAAAAACTCTTAAAAAGAAACATTTCTAGTTCTAAGTTTTAGACATCATGACTTTTCCATGATCCCATCCTTAACCCTATCCATCTTTAAGTCCCATAGAAAAAATTCAAAAACTTAGGATGAGCATAAAGATCTCAGTAAGGGTTACAAAATAAGGAAAGGAAACATTAACCCATCAATAAATACAAATAAATGAAACCATACTTTTCGATCATAACATACCTCACGAAATCATAAAATTTATGAATAACATATATAAAACATAATTCATAAAGGTAACTTATGGAATTAATAACATACTTACAATGTAGCTATCACATCTACATAGGGATTCACATTTGGAATACCCATCACAGTATATTCCCTAAATCTATTAGGAGAAACATTAATGTTTACCTCAGTCACGTTACCCAATGCATTTGAGAGATATCTCGAGCTCACCCGCCCTAGGTTTATCATGGAACCACCCATATATGTAAATAATGCGCAAAAACCATAACCTAATCATAAAACACAACACAAGTATAAAGGAAAGATAACATTTCCACATTCCAATATATCAAATCAATATATTGAAATAAACAATGCTTTATCAAACCATTTTCAAAACCATTTAAAACATTTAATAAAGAGATTTTGGAATCAAAGTGTCCCATACCACTTTGAAATTTTTAAAGGAATGAACATTTTAAAACATTAATGTTCATATAAATAAATACTTAAAACAATTTTTAAAACATGTACATTAATGAGAAATATTTAGAAGAATAAATCTTTAAAACATTTAAAATGATATTTTAGTTAAAGAGCTCAAAACCAAATGAAAGACGGCTGAATACAAATAATCAAGGAATGAAATTAATAAAAAAATTATAATAACATGAAAATAATGGTATTCATGATATAATATTCCAATGGACATTATTAACACCATATAAAATTAAATTGGTTCATACCAATAATGAAGTCTCAATGGAATGTAAATTGAGACGAAATCCCTTATAAAGACAGTATCCTTAGATTAAGGATAAATCAATTACATAATTATGTGTGAAAAATAAGAATACACCCAATATGATTGGATATTAAGTGTAAAAAATTATAGATCATTCACACATAATCATAGCATAAAAAAATCAAGAAGTATAAGTTTAACCCAAAGAATTGAAATTGGGTTAAGAAGTTCTCTTACAGAGATTTGACAGCCTAACGATGCCACATTAAAATTCAGAAAATGAGTTGATGAGAGAGAAAAGGGTATATCATCAGTTGGGAAATTTTTTTATAGCAATAAGGATATATAAGAATATATCCCAACATAATAACACGTAAAATAAAATACATAACAAAAAGAAGTCTTTTAAAAAGAGGAGGGTGAAAGGTTCCCTTACTGATTTGGTAACATACGAAAGAGACACCACATGAAAGAATAATCATAAAATGAATATGTAAATACCCAAAAATTAAAGTATAGTTCACAATGAATACAATCATGGGTTTTACATACAACATACAAAAGGAAATGGTGGCAAATGTAACATAAATCTCATGGGAATAAAAAGTGAGATGAAAACCTCTTACCACATTGTATTCAATCATGTCATATGACCAAAAGTTACTAACAACCAAATGAATCACAGAATACCAATAATATTAATATAAAAATGATAATATATATAAAATGGAAGTGCACAATACACCACATGCAATAAATAAGTGGCAAATAATGAAAATCTCACAGAATTAAAAGTGAGAGAAGAAACCCCTTACCTAGTGTCCGAATTGACTCGTTTGTTCCTTGTTCATCATGAATAATAAACTTAAATTAATTTATACTTTCTTAAGAACATTTTTAAATTTTATTATTCCTTTTATATCAAATATTACTATTTTATAAACTTTATGTAATTATTTAAGTTAATAACGGTCATTTTGTCGATATTTGATACTTGAGTCAAAAATGTCCTTTTTATATTTACAAGTTGTCTATGTGGTCAAAATTGCATTGTATCCAGAATGATATTAAAGATTTATATATCATATATATATATATATTATATATCCTTTATATATATACATATATATGTATTTATAGCAATACATAACATTTGGAGGTAAGAAATGAAATGCACCGTTCACGGAGATGGTAAGTCGTACGTACGCATGAACGCTACTTTCATTTCTATTTCATATTTAACAGAATTAAAACATAATGATACATTTTTATATTATAATTCCAGTATAATATCATATATAATATCATTAACTCAATACTTTATACATCCCACATATGGCATTAACAAGTCATATCACTTTGAGGGGGCGGTAGTCCACACTTCCTAAAATGAAATTATCATGTTTACCCATAATGGAAACCATAATGGTATGATATAAATGAAAATACAGAATCATAAAGAAAACATAAACATAATATATATCATATATAAATATAGTACCATCATAATGGCCACCATGATAGGCGGTAAGAGATAATTGAACAATCACCATTTCGTGAGGCGTTAGTTTTCCATCCACAGAAACAGTATGTTATTTACCCATTAGATGGAGGTGTGTGAAAGTAAATTTATAATAGTTCTCATAAAATAATCCTATTATATTCAGGATACTTGTTCTGTTATAAAATAAAATAATTAAAAGAGTTTAGGGGTTGGTGAAGTAAAACAAAACAAAAGAACTTAAGAGAAGACATTACCTTTAAATATGGTAACTCCCTTTGGTTTGAACCACAAGGGTTTCTTGATGTGCCTTATGCATAAGTTAAGGATTATAGATGGAATAGAGGGATCTTGAGAGTTTATTTGGTCAGGTGTGGGACGAGATAAGGGGCTTGAGAGATGTTAGTAATGGGTTAGAGGTGAGGGATTTTTATCAGGGGGAGGAGGGGCTCTTTTAGAAAGTGTGAAACTATTATTTTATTATATAATTATTTTCGGTTTATAAAGGTCCAAAACTTATTAAAGTAGAAGATAAGATGACTAATGGAAAAATTAAAATCAAATAATAATAATTGGACATGTTTTGGATATTATTTTAATCATTATAATCTTATTTACTTAAATCTTTTATTAATGAGGTAAACACTGCATCATTATTGTGTCACAAATAATTTAATTTATTTGATGTCTAAAAATTATAAAAAATTACCATGATGTAGGAAATATTTTTATATTTACAAATAATTTTTATATTTTAAAAGTTAACTTATATAATCCTATATAAAAATTAATTTACTAAAAGATATTTGTTTATGTCATTTTTGTCTTTACTTTAAGTTAATTAAAATAAAGTGTCATTATGACTCCGATATGGCTCCATGGGGTCCCAAAATCGACTAAACGATTCCCATGGTTAGATATGTATACAAAAATAGTATTAGGACACATGTTAGGGTAATTTTATATTATTATAATAATATTTTCTTACCCTTAATTATCAGATTTACCCTTTAACCATGGTAAATAAAATTTTTACTGAAGTAAATATTCATAATGTATAAAAATAAAAGTTAACTATTTACTCAATTTGAACCTCATGATTCCAAATATGAAATCCATTTTTCCAAATTTAAAGCACCAAATTGGTAGAAGTTAATTTAAAATTAATTCCCGCTGTCAAAACGAAAAGCGTGTTTTTTAGAAATATTAACTATCAAAAGATTGGCACCTGTTTATGTCAAATTTCAAAGAAAATTATTTCCAATGAACAAAATTAGATTAAATGGTAAGAAAATAATATAATTAAACTTTAAAACCAATTAAAAAGATAATCTATCTATATAGATAAATTTTATTAAAAGGTAGTTTTGATTTAAAATACAGTATTTTTCACTATTCATCAAAAAATGAATTTCATCAGAAAAATACCAAAATTTTACCCAAAGGGAATTTTGATGTCTTGATTCTAAATAAGAATTATATTTTTTAAAATAGAACATATAAAAGTGACCATTACTAGATTTAAAGAGGGTTCACCATCAAAAGGTGATAAATCAACCTTTTAAAGTAAATTATGCTTAAAATTAGATTCATTCACATTTTAAGCCTCTAAATTTTATTGGATAAATGTAAAAAAAATTTAAAAAAAATGTATAATCATATTGTAGTTAGTTCTGTTCATTCCTGCCTATACAATGGCTAGGCATTAACTACCATTTAAAATAATAATATTATATTATTATTGTGCAACGTAAGATTTCAAAGAAACCCGTTATTGCGTATCAGGCACGCCATCAAATATAGCAACCCCTTTAAACTAAAATTAATATTTAATTCACAAAATATTAATTAAAATGAAAATTTATTATTTCTTTATTTACCTGGGATGTTACATCCTTCCCCCCTTTTGGGAATTGCATCCTCGCAATTTTAAAATTAGGCTTGTAAACTTCATTGAAAGTACTATATCAGAAAAAGATTCAATAAATCTATCACTTTAAAATAAATGAAGAGAAGTAAAAAGGTCACCCAATACAAGATATACTAGGATTACATGATTGCATGAATATAGATGATAAAACAAACCATCATGTTCTCATGGAGACTAATAGAAAACATGATTAGGAGAAAGTTAACTACTAGAAAATCACATACATGTGATGGGTTAAATAGTATTTAATTCCCCAGTAGGAAAAGTTACTATACAACATTTTTGTTTTATGTCACTTTTCATTGAGAAATTTATTTATGATATTAACTACAAACATAAGGAAACATACTTACTTGTCATGTAAACTTTCATACTTTATTAAATTTATACCACAAAATAATCTTTTCTCCAAACAGTGAGTATTAAAAATGACTTGGTCACATTAAAAGCTCTAGAATCAACTTTTAGAGTATCACATAATCCAAAAAAGATGAACTGAATATTTACCCTATATTTATACATCAACCAAAACCAAAATGGTTAGTATAAGATTAGATAATCCCCAAAAAGGATAATATTTTACAAAAAGAAAACTATTATTAATCCCCAATATTTTTCAAAGAATACCCAAAGTTTAACAAAGATCATTCAATACACAATTATCCTTAAAAACCTTAAATGTAATCCAAAATATGATTGTAACCCAAAATTCAAAAGGATTTGATCACATAGTCTTTCACAAACATCTTAAGATTTATCTCCAAAAACATTGACTACTGTTAAAGTCTCATACTGACATGTAATTAACCTAAACACATATTTTCTATGATAGGTTAATCATTTCCATAGATAACCCAAAATCAATTTATTCTTGATTCATAAAATCATCTAACTAAAAATAAATAATCATACTTACCAGGGACTTCATGTAGTCCAGTGGTAGGTGAGAAATCATAGTCGCACATTGGTTGTGTGTTCGATTCCCATAGCTTTGTCCGATGCGATGGGTTGTCACACAGTCTGCATGTTGTCCTTTTTCAGAAACTATACAATTTTATAACATTCCCAAAAAGAGATAAATTCATTAAAAATAACCATTAAATATTTTAACCACAAAGTTTATCTAATAACTTTCATTTTGCATCCCAAAATGTATTAATCTGTAATTGCCTCAAATTCAAGGATCATATAAACACAAATGGTTCTTTATAACTTGATGTTATTAATATTTTCATGACTTATTATATTCCCCATTTACTTATTTTATATGAAATGTGCATAATTTGTGTGAAATATTAATGTTTTAATATTAAGTATAATATTTGAGCATTTTTAGATGTAGTCAAATTGAGTCAGTTTAATGTTTTAATTATAACTATCACTATACTGATCCAAATTGTGTGGTTCTTGTTTTTTAGGATTCTGATTTTAATATACAACATTTCATTAGAAGGAACCATGATCCAATTCTGCCATTTGAAGGGTCATATGGTCCTCACAAACAAGACCAAAGAATCTGTGAAGAAACTGGACTATTCATGAAGATTGATTTACTGGGATCAATCCAGAAGTTCAAAAACCTTAACTCTCCTCCATAATTCGGGGGACACTACATTTAATCTTGGATAAAACTTTCATGGCCCAAATCCAAGTACAAGGGGCCCAAATGAATCTTTGAAGTCCAGCCCACCATTCTGACCGAGAATGAAAATCAGTATCGTATGCATGACATATCTACTGATGTAATCATCCAAGCGAGCTGAGATTTTGCAGTGTGAAATAGGAGATGTAGGCGGCCGACTTTGTTGAAGAAACCATTCGGATTTGAAGGCATCTTAATATTCAAAAACCCTTTCACATTATGGACTTCAAAAATACTGGATTGAAATGGACAGTTTATGTTTGTTTATTCAACCGGCCATAACGTTTTATCCTTACGTCCAAATGACTCCAAATTTTGAGAGTAGTCGACCAACATTATTTCCTACAACTTTGAGGAAGAAGATATTTGAAGATTATGCTGTCTGAATTGCCAAATTGGCGATGCAAGTGGAGGGACAGATTGGGAATGCAAACAGTCCACTCCTTGGGCTATAAATACTCTCCCCTTCTCTCCTTGAGAGGGGTTGGCATTTCAGAAGAGAGGAGATCACATTGGCACGACCAAAGCTTTGCCAAAGGCTTGGGAGGACCTGCCATACTCAAGTTTTCACTTGAGAGACCTTTCCTCCTCTCTTTCTTTTCACTTACTTTTGTGTTCTTCATTTTTGTAATCTTGTAATTCTCTTTCTTTGTAATTCTGTTTTAATGCAAGTTACTTCTTAAATATCTCTTATTCTCTTCCACCTTCTGTATTTTAATATTAATGTTCTTAAAATAGTTTAAATTCAGTTCAATCCCCTTCCCTTCTTAAGCTTCCTCATTCAATCGAAATTCCATTTTTGATTCTTAAATTATTTCGTGTGTGTGTTCGGCACACTACTCTTATCTTGTCCCTTTCTTTTTCTTCTCTTTATAATTCATCACCATAAAAATATATTACCAGATTATTAATCACCCAAATGGCTGAGTAAATCTCTCATTGGGGTGAGTTATAATTTAGGTATGTTAAGTGATTGAGAGCTTCTGCTCGATGAATATTCTTTGAATTAACATTGTGTATGTTGGACTTTACATGTCATGGATTAATGACTTGTTTTGTTTAACATGTGGTTTCCATGGATTATTGGAACCATAAATACACAACCATAAATAAGATCTGATTGAGATTATAACCTTAAGTTAAGTTAAGTCTTGGTTTAAAGCCTTAACACTTAAGAATTCTAATCAACATCATCTTGTGACATGGGTGTTAATTTAAATGCAATATAAAGCAAAGCTCGAGGATATCACAAGCTTAACTAACCTAATGATGAACTCACCCCAATCTTTATCAATTTGGTAAATCAAACATCATCCATAAATCATTTCAATTAAGCTCTACAAACAAACCCCCCTAATCAAAATACAATCAACTAAAAACAAACGACTACTACAAAGTATCATCGCCGAGGATTCGACCCGAGTGCTGCTATACACATTAGCAGAGCACCGGAACCTTGAACGGTCGATAGGCGACAATCGGCCGCACTTTCAAATGGCGCCGTTGCCGGGGAAGGTGCTTTAAGTAGTAATTAGTTTCTGGTTATTGTAAAAAAAACCAAAAAAATACAAAATTTTAAAAAAAATTTGAAAAAAAAACACAAAGAAAAACCCGTCTTCCTCTTTCTTCCAAAATCTCTCTGAATGCCCCGTAGCCTTCCAAACAATCCCTCGGATTTGTTTGACCCAAAAATTGATAGAACTCTTCGTCGACTTAGGAGGACCATTAGGGATAACCAAATCACCCAAGAACCAATCATTGCCCTACCAATTGAATTAGATATGGCCAATCCTAGGGAACAAACATTGAAAGAACTTACTGCCCCTGATATGAATTACCAACCTCTTGGTATTCAATATCCAAACATTGAAGCTGACTTCGAACTCAAATCGGGTTTGATTCATCTTCTCCCTCATTTTCACGGGCTAGCCGGTGAGGATCCACATCTTCACCTTAAAGAGTTCCAAGTAGTATGCTCTACCATGAAGCCTCAAGGGGTTTCTGAAGAACAAATCAAGCTTATAGCTTTCCCCTTTTCCCTAGCGGATTCTGCCAAGTCTTGGATCTACTACCTCCCACCTGGTTCCATAAACTCATGGGTTGACATGAAGAGACTTTTCCTTGAGAAGTTCTTTCCCGCTTCCTGAACAGCTTCTATCCGAAAGGAAATAAGCGGCATCCGTCAATTCCCTAATGAATCACTCCATGAGTATTGGGAGAGGTTCAAAAAGCTTGTGGCAACTTGTCCACACCATCAAATCCCTGACCAACTCCTGATCCAATACTTCTATGAGGGGTTATTGGCTATGGAGCGAACTCTCATTGATGCCGCAAGTGGCGGTGCTCTTGTTGACAAAACTCCTGCAGCTGCAAGAGATCTCATAAGTAACATGGCTGCAAACACGCAGCAATTCAATACTCGAGCACATGCTCAAGTGAAACAATCCCAAGAGAATCAATCCATAGAGCCCAACAAGATGACTGAGTGGATGAGTGAACTTACAGGTCTTGTGCGTCAACTAGCGGTGGCTACCAAAGCCCCAACCTCATATTCTCCACAGTCACTATTCCCTGGACCTATCAAGAATTGTGGAATCTGCAACTCTCCATCTCATCCGACTGACACATGTCCACAACTTCAAGATGATCCATCTGATTCATCTAGTCCAATGCAGCTCAATGCGGCATATGCTCAGCAAAACTTCAACCCTCAACAATCATGTCAGTTTGTTAGAAACTTCAACCAACCCCACTCTGAGCCCTTCTCTTCTACCTTTAACCCACCTCTGAGGTATGGTAATCCCATTTCTCATCCTCCTCAGTTCCCTCATCAAAATCCAAACCAGTTCCAATATGGTCAAAGTGGTGGTAACATCCATCAACCTTATCCTTTTGTTCCTCAACCCCAAAGGAACAATCCTCCTCCTGGATTCCACTATCCTAACGAGCCTTCTCAATTCCCCACCCAATACAATCGATTTCCTAAGAACCAAAATCAAGGCCAACCCAATTTGGGACAAGCCTCTTCTTCTAAACAACCATGGGAAAGTGCTGTAGAGGATCTTGCTTCCTTCACCCGTTCTAGCCTCAGGAACATTGAAACCCAAATAGGTCAACTTGCATCCCACCTGAGCCAGCAACAACCATCCAATTCATCCCAACTCCCAGCTCAACCATTACCCAACCCTAAGGGTAATGTAAGTGCGATTGCACTTAGATCGGGAAAGCAAATTTCTATGCCCCATGCTGATTGCTCTACCTCCCCTTTCGATGTTGATCTAGAAAATGAAAAGAACAAAAAGCTGGAAAAGGAACTTGAATCCACTCTTTCACCTCCTTCCATTCCTCTAAGGAACCCAATTCCTTTTCCTCAAGCCATCTCCAAGCCTAAGAAGTCCTTTGAACCTGATCCTGAAATGCTTGACATGTTTAGACGTGTTGAAGTGAACATCCCCCTCTTAGATGCCATCAAACAAATCCCTAAGTATGCCAAGTTTCTTAAGGAATTGTGCACCCATAAGAGGCAACTTAGGAACATTGAAAATGTTTCAACTCAACAGTCCATTCCCATGAAGTGCAAAGATCCAGGGACCTTCACAGTTCCATGTCAAATTGGAAGTTCCAACTTTGATGATGCACTCATAGACCTTGGAGCCTCAATAAATGTCATGCCCAAATCCATTTTCTGCAACCTTGGTCTAGGTCCCTTGCACCCAACGGGTATTGTCATTCAATTAGCCAATCGAAGCACTGCCAGTCCTGAGGGGATAATTGAGGATGTTCTTGTTCGGGTCAATGATCTTATCTTCCCAGCCGATTTCTATGTCCTTGACATGGAAGGTGAGACGACCTCTTCTCGATCTCCCCTAATTCTAGGAAGACCATTCCTAATGACTGCGAGAACCAAGATTGATGTCCATTCAGGCATCTTATCCATGGAATTCGGTGACCAACTGGTCAAGTTCAACATTTTCCAAGCCATGCGATACCCATCTGAGGATCACTCTGCATTCTCAATCCATGCTTTTGAGGACACTTTTGAGATTCAATCGAACCCCAATCCACCATGTTCTTCATGTTCTAATGATAAAGGATCTTGTGAAATCTGCACCATGATTAACAAAGTCATAAATGGTGAAGTTGATGTGGACCTCTCATTCATTGACTCCATAAATCTAGAGGAACTTGAAAACTCTCTTGAATCCCACATCAACTCTGATCTCTACTGCTCCACCTTGGACAGTGTTGAGGAAAATGATCCAAACCCATCTGGAATCCCTTATCCTGCTCCTAACTTGTCTAGCTCTCAAATCAAGGCTGAAACTGATCTAAAACCACTTCCTTCACACCTCAAGTATGCATTCCTTTTCCATGATCCCTCCTACCCTGTCATTATCTCTGCTTCACTTTCTGAAACTGAGGAGTCCCAACTTGTTCAAGTGTTAGAGGAAAACAAAAATGCCTTAGGTTGGACCCTAGAGGATATTCCAGGAATCAACCCTGCCCTTTGCATGCATCACATCCATCTAGAGGAATCATCCAAACCAATTAGGCAACCTCAAAGAAGACTCAATCCACTCATACTTGAGGTAGTTAGGGAAGAGATTACCAAGCTTCTTCAAGCTGGTATTATCTACCCAATTTCTGATAGTGAATGGGTTAGTCCAATTCAAGTCGTTCCTAAGAAGGGCGGGATAACAGTTGTCACAAATGAACATGGAGAAGTGGTCACAACTCGGGTGAAAAACAAATGGCGTGTGTGCATCGATTATCACAAACTAAATGCTGAAACACGAAAAGATCACTACCCACTTCCTTTCCTTGACCAAATGCTTGAGAGATTGGCCGAAAAGTCACACTATTGCTTCCTTGATGGTTACACCGGCTACTTCCAAATTCCAATCGCACCTCAAGACCAAGAAAAGACCACATTCACTTTCCCCTTTGGAACCTATGCCTATAGGCGAATGCCTTTTGGCCTTTGTAATGCTCCTGCAACATTCCAGCGGTGTATGATGAGTATCTTTTCTGAATTCATTGAGAATTGCATGGAGGTATTCATGGATGACTTTACCATTTATGGCGAGTCATTTGAATCTTGCTTACATTCACTCTCTTTGGTCCTTCAAAAGTGTGTCAAGTGCAACCTTGTGCTGAATTTTGAAAAATGTCACTTCATGGTTTCAAATGGGATTGTTCTAGGGCACATAATTTCTCAAGAGGGTATCCAAGTTGATCCAGCCAAAATTGAGGTGATCCAATCACTTCCTGAACCCAAATCAGTTCGAGACATTCAGTCCTTCCTTGGTCATGCCAGTTTCTATCGGCGATTCATTCAGAACTTCAGCAAGATTTCCCTCCCACTCACTCGTTTACTTCAAAATGATGTCACATTCAATTTTGATGAGGCTTGCAAGAGAGCCTTCATTGAACTCAAATCTGCTCTCACATCTGCTCCAATAATCCAACCCCCAGATTGGTCCTTACCATTTGAATTGATGTGTGATGCTTCTGATAGGGCCATTGGGGCTGTTCTTGGTCAAAGAAGAGAAAACATTCCTCATGTCATCTTTTATGCCTCAAAAACATTGGATGAAACTCAATCACACTACACTGTGACTGAAAAAGAACTTTTAGCTGTGGTTTTTGCCTTGGATAAATTTCGGCCCTATCTCTTAGGTGCCAAAATCATCATCTTCACGGACCACTCAGCATTAAAGTTCTTACTTAAGAAAAGTGATTCCAAACCAAGGCTAATAAGATGGATTTTAATGCTCCAAGAGTTTGACCTTGTGATAAAAGATAAACCTGAAAAAAAAACCCTGTGGCTGACCACCTGAGTAGAATTTCTAATTCTTCTCATTCTGAAATAATTGATCCTGAATTTCCAACTGAACACCTCTCATCTCTCACTCCAAAGTTACCATGGTATGCCCCAATTGTCAATTACTTGGTTTCTGGTGTTTTCCCTGAATATTTTTCAAAAGAACAAAAAGAAAAGATGAAAAATGATTCAAAGCATTATTTTTGGGAAGATAATAAACTTTGGAAAACTGGGGCTGACATGGTAATTAGGAGATGTGTTAATGAAACTGAACAATCCTCCATCTTGGAATTCTGCCACTCAATGCCTGGAGGTGGCCACTTTGGACCACAAAGAACTTCTAGAAAGGTCCTAGATTCTGGATTCTTTTGGCCTTCACTCTTCAAGGACTCACATGAGTTCTGTCAATCATGTCCCACTTGCCAAAAGTTTGGCACAATTTCCAAAAGAAACGAAATGCCTCAAAAGCCATTAATCTTCTGTGAGCTTTTCGATGTTTGGGGCATCGATTTCATGGGACCTTTTCCCCCTTCCAATGGATTATCCTACATTCTCCTTGCTGTTGACTATGTTTCTAGGTGGGTCGAGGCCAAACCCACTAGGAAAGATGATGCTCAAACTGTGAGTGAGTTCCTCAAAACCCATATCTTCCATCGATTCGGAACACCACGTGTTTTGATAAGTGACTTAGGAACTCATTTCTGTAATAGAACCATGGAGTCACTTTTGAAAAAGAATGGGGTTGTACATAAAACATCCACTGCATATCACCCTCAAACAAATGGAATGGCTGAACTTTCTAATAGAGAAGTGAAAAGAGTGCTTGAAAGAATTGTTAAGCCCACAAGAAAAGACTGGCCCGATAGACTTGGTGAAGCACTTTGGGCCTATCGAACAGCCGATAAGACACCCATTGGGATGTCTCCATTTAGGCTAGTCTTTGGTAAAGCCTGTCATTTACCAGTTGAAATCCAACATAAGTCATTTTGGGCTGTCAAAACATGTAATTTTGATTGTGAAAAATCTGGTGAAGAAAGATTGTTGCAGTTTACTGAATTGGAGGAGCTTCGACTCGATTCGTATGAGAACTCCATTCTCTACAAAGAAAAGGCAAAGTCACTCCATGAAAAGCACATTATTCGAAAGGTATTTCATGAAGGTGAAAAGGTAATGCTCTTCAATTCTCGATTTCGACTTCACCCAGGTAAGCTCAATTCTCGTTGGGATGAACCTTTTATTATTACTAATGTTTACCCATTTGGTGCAGTGCAAGTCGAAGACCCTTCTTCAAAAAGAACATTCACGGTAAATGGACACCGGTTAAAGCATCACCATGAGAGGCCATTCACTTCAGGTTCCTCATCGACTTCCATTGACCCACCACTAGATGGAAATGGCGACCCACCAAATCCAAACCAGGGGGCACCTCTTTCCCTTTAACTCTCTCTCTATCTCTTCCTCTCTCTACCTATTTCTTCTTCTTCCTCTCTCTTTAATTTTGTTACCACTTTATTCATCAAACCCTTTCTTTTTATCTTTCTTGTGTGGGTGTGTATTTTAAAAAAAAAAACCTTAAAAACTAAAAAAACCAAAAAACACAATTACTTAAAAAAATTACAAAAAAAGAGTCATGCTTACTCACCATCTAGTTTTGAAATTTTGTCCAACCATTTTGGGGAGTCAAAGGATTGTTTTAAACTCAAATATATTGAATTTTTATCTCAAACTTGGGTAAACAATTTTGTGTCAATAACAAACATTTTGAATGAACAATTTTTGGTGGAAAATGATTCTCCCCTACCGTGAGGAATAACATTAGCCTTCATGCAAAGGTCATCTATGGCAATATTTTGCATTGTGTGTCTTCACCACTGATTGTGAGTCTTGAGTTTGTGGACCTTCGAGCTGAATTTCCATCTTTTGTGTGCATTAATATGATAGAGGCATTTTCTAAGCCACATGAGAATCAGAATAGCCAAATAGCCTCCCGTTACCCTTACATTGATCCTACTTTTGAAAGCCCCTTTGAGCCTATGAAAACCTTTGTTTTGATAGCCACATTACAAGCCTAATACCTTGTCCCACCCAACATCTTCATGGATTTTCATTGTACAATTTATTGAAATTTAAGTGTGGGGGGAATGGACTTCATTTTTGGGCGTACTTTCATTGATTTCCAATGCGTCATCATATGCTTGAGGGCAAGCATCCATTCAAGTGTGGGGGAGATGTTGTAATTCTATGAGCTTTGGGGTGTATATGTGTAATTGTCATTTGTACAAAAGTCATTGAAAAGTGTTCAAAAAAAATGAAAAAAAATTATATTAAAAAAATGATGAAAAAAAAGGAATGGGTTGTGTCTTGGGTGGGTCAAAAATCATTCATCATCAACCTTTGATCGTGTTATAACTACTAAAATTAGTTCCATGAGAAGATCAAACATGGGTTGGGAGATGACTGTGAGACTTGTTTCAAGCACAACTTTCGAAAAAAAAGAGCAAAAAGAAAAAGAAAAAAAAAAGAACACTTGAATCTTTTTGTATTGTGTCATTATTGGAAGTCTTCCATGTTGTACATATTCCATCATCTC
This sequence comes from Viscum album, assembly GCA_963277665.1. Lineage (NCBI taxonomy): Eukaryota > Viridiplantae > Streptophyta > Magnoliopsida > Santalales > Viscaceae > Viscum > Viscum album. The sequence goes on from OY728148.1 coordinate 744,479,021, forward strand.
ACCCTATTCCATTTTCTATCTCCCTCACTTTTCATTCATCACACATTCATGCCCTTGTAAATATGTGTTTCTATTTCCTTTCAAATCAAATTTCAAAAAAAAATGTGCATTGATTTTTCCATGTTGGTGTTTTTAACCCCTCTTTTCCTTTGGACATTATATACCTACCGTCCCATAGCCACTGAAAAACCCCTTAAAGACCTCTTTATTCTTGTACACATTGGATTTGGGAATGGATGCTGAGAGCTCTTACAAACTCTTGATTTTCACTTTTTGTTGGTGAATGAGTGAACCTCCTAAAATACATTTTTATCATCTTGAGAGGAGTAAGTTTTGAGTGCCTGCATTTTCTAATTCAAACCTTGAACATGAAAAAATGAATTGTTTCTGATGCATTATTGTGAACCAAATTTGTGATGGAATTCAATATGGATGAGTGAAATAGTCTAAACCTCCCCTGATTGGAGAAAACAAAATTTTTATATTTGTTGGTGAGTGAAAATGATTTTGTCGTGTTTTTATATTTGTTGCTCATGAGGACACGCGCAAATCTAAGTGTGGGGGAGTTGATGTTATTAATATTTTCATGACTTATTATATTCCCCCTTTACTTATTTTATATGAAATGTGCATAATTTGTGTGAAATATTAATGTTTTAATATTAAGTATAATATTTGAGCATTTTTAGAAGTAGTCAAATTGAGTCAGTTTAATGTTTTAATTATAACTATCACTATACTGATCCAAATTGTGTGGTTCTTGTTTTTTAGGATTCTGATTTCAATATACAACATTTCATTAGAAGGAACCATGATCCAATTCTGCCATTTGAAGGGTCATATGGTCCTCACAAACAAGACCAAAGAATCTGTGAAGAAACCGGACTATTCATGAAGATTGATTTACTGGGCTCAATCCAGAAGTTCAAAAACCTTAACTCTCCTCCATAATTCGGGGGACACTACATGTCATCTTGGATAAAAATTTCATGGCCCAAATCCAAGTACAAGGGGCCCAAATGAATCTTTGAAGTCCAGCCCACCATTCTGACCGAGAATGAAAATCAGTATCGTATGCATGACATATCTACTGATGTAATCATCCAAGCGAGCTGAGATTTTGCAGTGTGAAATAGGAGATGTAGGCGGCCGACTTTGTTGAAGAAATCATTCGGATTTGAAGGCATCTTAATATTCAAAAACCCTTTCACATTATGGACTTCAAAACTACTGGATTGAAATGGACAGTTTAGGTTTGTTTATTCAACCGGCCATAACGTTTTATACTTACGTCCAAATGACTCCAAAGTTTGAGAGTAGTCGGCCAACATTATTTCCTACAACTTTGAAGAAGAAGATATTTGAAGATTATGCTGTCTGAATTGCCAAATTGGCGATGCAAGTGGAGGGACAGATTGGGAATGCAAACATTCCACTCCTTGGGCTATAAATACTCTCCCCTTCTCTCCTTGAGAGGGGTTGGCATTTCAGAAGAGAGGAGATCACATTGGCACGACCAAAGCTTTTCCAAAGGCTTGGGAGGACCTTCCATACTCAAGTTTTCACTTGAGAGACCTTTCCTCCTCTCTTTCTTTTCACTTACTTTTGTGTTCTTCATTTTTGTAATCTTGTAATTCTCTTTCTTTGTAATTCTGTTTTAATGCAAGTTACTTCTTCAATATCTCTTATTCTCTTCCACCTTATGTATTTTAATATTAATGTTCTTAAAATAGTTTAAATTCAGTTCAATCCCCTTCCCTTCTTAAGCTTCCTCATTCAATCGAAATTCCATTTTTGATTCTTAAATTATTTCGTGTGTGTGTTCGGCACACTACTCTTATCTTGTCCATTTCTTTTTCTTCTCTTTATAATTCATCACCATAAACATATATTACCAGATTATTAATCACCCAAATGGCTGAGTAAATCTCTCATTGGGGTGAGTTATAATTTAGGTATGTTAAGTGATTGAGAGCTTCTGCTCGATGAATATTCTTTGAATTAACATTGTGTATGTTGGACTTAACATGTCATGGATTAATGACTTGTTTTGTTTAACATGTGGTTTCCATGGATTATTGGAACCATAAATACACAACCATAAATAAGATCTGATTGAGATTATAACCTTAAGTTAAGTTAAGTCTTGGTTTAAAGCCTTAACACTTAAGAATTATAATCAACATCATCTTGTGACATGGGTGTTAATTTAAATGCAATATAAAGCAAAGCTCGAGGATATCACAAGCTTAACTAACCTAATGATGAACTCACCCCAATCTTTATCAATTTGGTAAATCAAACATCATCCATAAATCATTTCAATTAAGCTCGGCAAACAAACCCCCCTAATCAAAATACAATCAACTAAAAACAAACGACTACTACAAAGTATCATCGCCGAGGATTCGACCCGAGTGCTGCTATACACATTAGCAGAGCACCGGAACCTTGAACGGTCGATAGGCGACAATCGGCCGCACTTTCATAACTATATCCACAAAAGAAAAGATAATTATTCCTTGAATAAAATTTTCATATATCAAACATCAGGGTTACACATACTATAAAAAGTCTTCTAATGTAATACCATCATCAAAAGAGCCTTAATACATTTAAACATTTCACCATACTAAAATTGACTATAACCCTTGAATCCCTTATATGTTGACTTCTTACTCATTCAATGTTCTTCGTGATCTATTAACCATTCCTTTCCAACTTATTCTGAAATACTTCTTTCTTATAAACAAAATCATTAATCGTATAATAATATTCAACAATGTCTAAGTATCAGTTAAGAAATAATCCATACCTTTTATTGGTCATTTTCAGTTTCCTCATCCTCAATTAGAATGGAATTAGGTACTGGTAAACATATATATTTGTATGATCCTGGTGATCCCTTTCCCGAAACTTATTCATGGGAAATATGTTTGTATAATTACTATGCACACCACCTTTAAAACATTCAATTGATCCCTCAGAAAGAACTTCTTTCCCTTTCGTAGAGTCAACTTGATGCTTCCTTTTTCTGTGGTAGGTTCTTGCTTTACGACCTTCAGTTCCACATCTATAGCATCCTCCCATCCCTTTGAAACATTTTCCTAGGTGTTTATTTACACATCCTTGACACATATGTTTTTAAAAATACTTACCTTTATTATTATTACCTGAACTTTTGTAGGGATTTGTTTCTAGCATATATGATGCCTTATAAAAATCACCATGGTTCAGGAGGTCAATCATGACTCAGATAGTTGGTTGAGAATAACCACAAGAGTTCTCAATGGAGCTCCCATTTCATTCAGTTTCTCATTCAGAAAACTGTCACAATTTTCTTCACATCCACTATTACTTAGGTGTCTACTAGATCCAGCCATTTACTAAAACAAAAAAGTTCAGTGTGATTATATCAGTAAAATCATCATATAATATCTTATACGGAGGGTAAATACTAAGATATACTTATTCATGTTATCTTAAACTCATTATCTCTTCCTAAAATAACTATGAATATTTTCTAAAATCCTAAACATTATGGTAATGTCACTTATGCATAAAGAACACCCTAAGCTGTAAAGTCATCTAAACCGACCTCTGATACCAACTATAATGACCCCACTTTAAACATTACATAATCTTGAATTAAATGAACAATTCACATTGAGTATCTATTCAGGTTTAAAGTTTTAGAGAATTAGGCTATAACTATTACAGATCAACTTGAAAATTACATGTAGACACTACTACTCAGTATCAATTTTTTTTCATAAAATAAAAACTCTTAAAAAGAAACATGTCTAGTTTCAAGATTTAGACATCATGAATTTTCCTTGATCCCATCCTTGACCCTATTCATATTTAAGTCATGTAGAAAAAATTCCAAAAACTTTCAATGAGCATACAAAGCTCAGTAAGGGTTACAAAATAAGGTAAGGAAACATTAACCCACCAATAAATACAAATAAATGAAACCATACTTTTTGATCATAACATACCTCATGAAATCATAAGATTTATGAATAACAAATAGAAATCATAAATCATAAAGGTAACTTATGGCATTTATAACCTACTTACATTTTATCTATCACAGCTACATAGGGAGTCACATTTGGAATACCCATAACAGTGTATTCCCTAAATCTCTTAGGAGAAACATTAACTTTTACCTGTACCACGTTACCCAATGCATTGGAGAGCTATCACAGGCTAACCCACCCTAGGTTTATCACAGATGCACCCGTATATGTAAAAAATGCCCGATAACCATAACATAATCATAACACATAACACAAGTACAAAAAAAGACAAAATTTCCACATTCCAATATATCAAATCAAGATATTGAAATAAACAATGCTTTATCAAACCATTTTCAAAACGATATAAAACATTTAATAAAGAGATTTTTGAATCAAAGTGTCCCATACCACTTTGATATTTTTAAATGAATTAAAATTTTCAAAAATTAATGTCCATATAAATAAATCCTTAAAACCATTTTTAAAAAATGGACATTAATGAGAAAGATTTAGAAGAATAAATGTTTAAAACATTTAAAATTTTATTTTAGTTAAAGATTTCCTAACCAAATGAGAGACACTTGAATACAAATAATCAAGGAAAAACATTAATAAAAACATTATAATATCATGAAAATAAAGGGATTCATGATATAATATTCCATAGTACTGTATTAACACCATATAAAATCTAATTGATGCATAACAACAATGAAGTCTCAATGGAATGTAAATTGAGATGAGATCACTTATAAAGATGGTATCATTAGATTAAGGATAAATCAGTTACATAATTATGTGTGAAAAATAAGAATACACCCAATATAATTGGATATTAAGTGTAAAAAAACTTGTGGTCATTCACACATATTCATATCATTACACAATCAAGAAGTATAAGTTTAAACCAGAGAATTGAAATTGGGTTAAGAAGTTCTCTTACAAAAATTTGACAGCCTAACAATGTCACTTTAAAATTGATAAAATGAATTGATGAGAGAGAAAAGGGTATCTCATCACTTGGACAAAAAATTTATAGTAATAAGGATATATAATCACATATACTAACAAAATAATATGTAAATTAAAATACATAACAAAAATAATTCTTTTAAAAAGAGGGGGGGTGCAAGGTTCCCTTACCGATTTGGTAACATAAGAAAGATACACCACATGAAAGAAGGATCATAAAATTAAGATTTAAATAAATATAAATTAAATTATATTACAAAATGAATACAACCATGGGTAGTACATACAATACAAAAAAGGAAATGGTGGCAAATATAGCATAAATCTCACGGGAATAAAAAGTGAGACGGAAACCTCTTACCACATTGTAATCAATCGAGTTGTACAACCAAAAGTTACTAATAACCAAAATAATCACATAATAACATTAATATATGTATAATCATGATAATATATATCAAATTTATTTGAAAAATACACCACATGTAATAAATAAGTGTCGAATAATGGAAATATCACAAAATTAAAAGTGAGATAAAAAACTCCTTATCTCATGTCCGACTTGACTCGTTTGTTCCTTCTTCTTACTAAATAATAAAATTAATTTAATTTATACTTTCTTAATAACCTTTTTAAAGTTTATTATTCCTTTTATATCACATATTACCAATATATAAACATTATGTAATCATTTAAGTTAATAACAGTCGTTTTGTCGATATTTGGTACTTGAGTCAAAAAATGAACTTCTTATATTTAGAAGTTGTCTATGTAGTCAAAAGTCCATTGTATCCAGAATTATATTAATGATTTAAATATAATATATATCTTATATATCCATTATATATATGTATTTATAACAATACATAACATTTGGAGGTAAGAAATGAAATGTACCGTTCATGGAGACGGTAAGCCGTACGTACGCATGAACGATACTTTCATTTCTATTTCATATTTAATGGAATTAAAACATAATGATACATAGGTATATTATAATTACATTATAATTTCATATATAATATCATTAAATCCATCCTTTATACATCCCACATATGGCATTAACGAGTCATATCACTTTGAGGGGGTGGTAGTCTGCACTTCCACAAATGAAATTATCGCATTTACCCATAATTTAAACCATAAAGATATGATATAAATGAAAAATACAGAATCATAAAGAAACAATAAACATAATATATATCATATATAAATATAGTGCCATCATTATTTCCACTATGAGAGGAGGTACGGGATTATTGAACAATCATCGTTTCGTGAGGCGTTAGTATGCCATCCACAGAAACAGTATGTTCTTTACACATTAGATGGAGGTGTGTCAAATTTTAGTTAGAATACATCTCATAAAAACATCCTAGTATATTTAGGATACTGTTTGTGTTATAAAATAAAATAATAAAAAGAGTTTAGGGGTTGGATAAGTAAAATAAAATAAAATAACTTAAGGGAAGACGTTACCTTTAAATCAGGTAACTCCCTTTGGTTTGAAGAAAAAGGGTTTTTTGATGTTTCTTATTCCTAAGTTAAGGCTTCTCGGTGGAATATAGAGATCTTGAGAACTTATTTGGGTAGGGGTTGGACTATACAAGGGGATTGAGAGATGTTATTAATGGGTTATAGGTGATGACTTTTTATAAGGGGGAGGATGGGCTCTTTAGGAAAGTGTGAAACTATTATTTTATTATATAATGGTTTTAAGTTTATAAAGGTAGAAAACTTATTAACATATAATATAATATGACTCATGGTCGAAATAAAGTCATCCAATAATAATTGGACAGGTTTTGTACATTATTTTAATCTTTATAATCATATTTATTTAAATATTTTATTAATGATTTAAACACTGCATCATTATTGGGTCATAAATAATTTAATTTATTTGATATATAAAAATTATAAAATAATTACCATGATGTAGGAAATAGTTTTATATTTACAAATAATATTTATAGTCGAAAATATAACTTATTTAATCCTATTTAAAAATTTATTTACTAAAATATATTTGTTTTTGTCATTTTTATCTTTACTTTATGTTAAGTAAAATAAAGTGTCATTATCACTATCATGTGTCTCCATGGGGTCCCAAAATCGATCCAAATATGCTAATGGTCGGATATGTATCAACCAATGGGATAAGGACACATGTTAAGGTAATTTTATATTATTATAATAATATTTTTTCCCATTATTTATCATATTTACCCTTTAACCATGATAAATAAAATATTTAGTGAAGTAAATATTTCGAATGTCTAAAAATAAAAGTTTAATATTTAGACAATTTGGATCTCATGATTCCAAATATGAAATAAATATTTAAAAATTCAAAACAAATAAGTGGAATAAATTAATTTAAAATTAATTCCCACTGTCAAAATGAAAAGCGTGTTTTTAGAAATATTAACTATCAAAAGATTGACACTTGTTTATGCCCAATTTCGAAGTGAAATTAATTAAAATTACCAAAATTAAATTAAAGGATAAAAAGTAATCTAATTAAACTTTAAAACCAATTATAAATATAATCTATCCATATAAATAAATTTTATTAAAAGTAATTTTTTAATTAAAATACAGTATTTTTCACCATTCATCAAAAAATGAATTTTATCAGAAAAATACCAAAATTTTACCCGAAGTGAATTTTGATGTCCCGATTCAAAAGTAGAATTTTATTTTGTCAAATATAACATATAAAAGTGACCAAAACTATATTTAATGAGGGTTTTCCATCAAAAGGTGGGAAATCAACCTTTTAAAGTAAATTAAGCTTAAAATTAGATTCATTCACATTTTAAGCCTCTAACTTTTATTGGATAAATGTAAAAAACATTTAACAAACATATATAATAATAATGTAGGTAGTTATTTTCATTATCTCTAATATAATGTCTAGGAGTTAACTGCCATTTAAAATAATAATATTATATTATTATTGTGCAACGTAAGATTTCAAGGAGACCCGTTGTTGCGTATCAGGTACGCCATCGAACATAACAACCCTTTTAAAGTAAAATAAATATTTAATTCAAAAAATATTAATTAAAATGAAAATTTGTTATTTCTTTATTTACCAGGGATGTTACATCCTTCCCCCCTTTTGAGAATTGCATCCTCACAATTTTAAAATTAGGCTTATAAACTTCATTGAAAGTCTCATATCAGAAAAAAGAGTCAATAAATATATCACTTTAAAATAAAGGAAGATAAGTAAAAAGGCCACCCAAGTAAATAGATACAAGGATTCTATGAAAACATGGATATGGAGGAGAAAACAAACCATCAAGTTATGATGGAGAGTGATAGAAAACATGATTAGGAGAAACTTAACCACTAGAAAATCATATACTTGTGATGGGTTAAATAGTATTTGATTCCCCAGTAAGAAAAGTTAACAGACAACGTTTTTGTTACATGTTACTTTAAATTGAGAAATTTATTTATGAGCTTAACTAAAAACATAAGGAAACATACTTACCTATCATGTAGACTTTCATACTTTACTAAATTTTTATCACAAACTCATATTTTCTCCAAACAATGAGTATTCAAACTAACTTGGTCACATTAAAAGTGCTAGAATCAACTTCCAGAGTATCAAATAATCCAAAAAAGATGAACTGTATACTTTCCCTATCTTTAGACACCAACCAAAACCAAAATGGTTAGTATAAGATTAGATAATCTCTAAAAGGGATAATCTTTTACAAAAAGAAAAACTACTCTTAATCCACAAAATTTTACAAACAATACCCAAAGGTTAACAAAGATCATTCAATGAACAAGTGTCCTTAAAATACTTCAATGTAATCCAAACAAAGATTGAAACCCAAAATTCAAAAGGATTTTATCTCATAGTCTTTCAAAAAAATCTTAACATTTATCTCCAAAAACATCGACTACTCTTAAAGTCTCATATTGATTTGTAATTAACCTAAACAAATATTCTCTATGATAGGTTAATCATTGCCATAGATAAACCAAAATTAACTTATTCTTGTTTCATAAATTCTTCTGACTAAAAAGAAACAGTCATACTAACTAGGGACTTCATGTAGTCCCGTGGTAGGTGATAAATCACAGTCGCACTTTATTTGTGGGTTTGATTCCCATAGCTTTGTCTGACATGATGGGTTATCACGCGGTCTGCGCGTTGTCCCTTTTCAAAAACAATATAATTTTATAACATTTCCAAAAAGAGGTAAATTCATCAAAAATAACCATAACATATTTTAACCACAAATATTATCTAATAACTTTCATTTTGCATCCCAAAATATATTAACCTTTAATTGCCTCAAATTCAAGGATCATATAAACCCAAATGGTTCTTTATAACTATATCCACAAAATAAAAGATAATTATTCCTTGAATAAAATTTTCTTATATCAAACTTCAGGGTTACACATACTATAAAAAGTCTTCTAATGCAATCCCATTATCAAAAGAGCCGTAATAATTTTAAGAATATTACCATACTAAAATCTACCATAACACTTCAATCCCTTATATGTTGAATTGTTACTCATTCAACGTTCTTCATGATTCATTAACCATTCCTTCATAACGTATTCTAAAATAATTATTTCCTATAAACAAAATCATGAATCATATCCTAATTTTCAACAATGTCTAAACATCAGTTAAGAAATAATCCATACCTTTCACTGGTCATTGTTAGTTTCCTCATCCTCAGTTGGAATGGAATTAGGTATTGGTAAACATATATTTGTATGATCATGGTGATCCCATTCTTGAACCTTCTTCATTGGACATCTGTTTGTATAATGACCATACACACCACATTTAAAAAATTCAATTGATCCCTCAAAAATAATTCTTTCCCATTCCTAGAGTCAGCTGGATGATTCCTTTTTTTGTGGAAGGTTCTTGCTTTATGAACATCACTTCCACATATATATCATCTTCCCTCTCCTTTGAAACATTTTCCTATGTGTTTCTTTCCACATCATTGACACATCGGTTTTTGAACATACCTACCTTTATGATTATAACCTGAACTTCCATAGGGATTTGTTTCTCGCATATATGATACCTTATAGAAATCACCATGGTTCAGGTGGTCAATCATGACTCTAGTTAGTTGGTTGAGAATAACCACAAGAGTTCTCATTTTAGCTCCCATTTCATTCAGTTTCTCATTCAGAAAACCGTCATAGTTTTCTTCACATCCACTGTTACTTTGGTGCCTCCTAGATCCAACCATTTACTAAAACAAAAAAGGTCAGTGTGAGTATATCAGTGAAATCATCATATAATATCTTATGATGAGGGTAAATACAAAGATATACTTATTGATGTTGTCTTAAAATCATTCTATTTTTCTAAAATAACTACAAATCATTCTAAAATCTTAACCATTATGGTAATGTCACTTATGATTAGAGAACACCCTAACCTCTAAATTTATCTAAAATGACCTCTGATATCAACTATAAGGACCCGAACATAAACATTACATAATCTTTAATTAAATGAATAATTCAAATTGAGGACATTTTTATGTTTATAATTTTAGAGAATTAGGCCATAACTATTACATATCAACTTGAAAATTACATGCAGACACTATTGCTCAGTATCCATTTTTTTTCTTAAAATAAAAACTCTTAAAAAGAAACATTTCTAGTTCCAAGTTTTAGACTGCATGAATTTTCCTTGATCCCATCCTTGACCCTATTCATCTTTATGTCCTATGGAAAAAATTTCAAAAACTTGGGATGAGCATAAAAATCCCAGTAAGGGTTACAAAATAAGGAAAGGAAACATTAACTCATCAATAAATAAAAATAAATTAAACCATACTTTTTGATCATAACATACCCCTTGAAATCATAAGATTTTTGAATAACACAGAGAAATCATAAATCATAAAGGTAAATTATGGAATTCAATAGATACTTACATTGTAGTTATCACAGCTACATATGGATTCACATTTGGAATACCCATCACGGTATATTACCTATATCTCTTAGGAGAAACATTAACGTTTACCTCTGCCACATTACCCAATTCATTGGAGAGCTATCTCAGGCTCACCCACCCTAGGTTTATCAAGGAACCACGTGTATATGTAAACAATTCACAATAACCATAACATAATCATAAAACATAACACAAGTATAAAGGAAATATAAAATTTCCACATTCCAATATATCAAATCAAGATATTGAAATAAACAATGCTTTATCAAACCATTTTTAAAACGATTTAAAACATCTAATAAGTAGATTTTTGAATAAAAGTGTCCCATACCACTTTGAAATTTTTAAATGAACTAACATTTTAAAACATTAATGTATATATAAATAAATCCTTAAAACCATTTTTAAAACATGTACATTAATGAGAAATATTTAGAAGAATAAATCCTTAAAACATTTAAAACAATATTTTAGTTAATGAGTTCCTAACCAAATGAGAGACGCTTGAATACAAATAATCAAGGAATAACATTAATAAAAAAATTATAATGTCATGAAAATAAAGGGATTCATGATATAATATTCCAAAGGGAAGTATTAACACCATATAAAATTGAATTGGTGCGTAACAACAATGAAGTCTCAATGGAAGATAAATTGAGACGAAATCCCTTATAAAGACGGTATCCTTAGATTAAGGATAAATCAATTACATAATTATGTGTGACAAATAAGAATAAACCCAATATAATTGTATATTAATTTTAAAACAATCAGAGGTCATTCAAAAATATTCATAGCATGGCATAATCAAGAAGTATAAGTTTAACCCAAAGAATTGAAATTGAGTTAAGAAGTTCTCTTATATAAATTTGATAGCCTAACGACGTCACTTTAAAATTGATAAAATTAGTTGATGAAGGAAAAATGGGTATCTCATCACATGGACTTAAAATTTAAAACAATAAGGATATATAAGAACATATCCCTACATAAGAATATTTAAATTAAAATACATAACAAAAATAAGTCTTTTAAATAGAGAAGTGTGAAAGGTTCCCTTGCCGATTTGGTAACATACGAAAGATACACAACATGAAAGAAGGATCATAAAATGAAGATGTAAATACACATAAATTAAATTATATTACACAATGAATATAATCATGGGGAGTACATACAACACACAAATGGAAATGGTGGAAAAAATAGCATAAATCTCACGGGAATAAAAAGTGAGATGAAAACATCTTGTCATATTGTAATCAATTGAGTCGTATGACCAAAAGTTACTAATAACCTAATGAATCACAAAATAATATGAATATAAATATAATCATGATAAAATATATCAAATGTAAGTTCACAATACACCACATGCAATAAATAAATGGCGAACAATGGAAATCTTATAGAATTATAAGTGAGATAAGAAACCAGTTACCTCGTGTCTGACTTGACTCATTTGTTCCTTATTCTTACTGAATAATAAAAATAAGTTAATTTATAATTGATTAAGAATTTTTTTTAAGTTTATTATTCCTTTTATATCACATATTACCATGTTATAAACATTATGTAATCATTTAAGTTAATAACGGTCGTTTTGTCGATATTTGGTACTTAAGTCAAAAATGAACTTCTTATATATACAAGTTGCCTTTGTGGTCAAAAGTAAATTGTCTCCAGAATGATATTAATGATTTATATATCATATATATCTTATATATCCTGTATATATATGTATTTATAACAGTACATAACATTTGTAGGTAAGAAATGACATGCACCGTTCATGGAGACAGTAAGCCATACGTACGCATGAACGCTACTTTTATATCTATTTAATATTTAATTGAATTAAAACATAATGATACATAGTTATATTATAATTCCAGTATAATATCATATATAATATCATTAATTCCATCCTTTTTATGTCCCACATATGGAATTAACGAGTCATATCATTTTGAGGGGGCGGTAGTCTGCACTTCCTAAAATGAAATTATCACGTTTACCCATAATGGAAACCATAAAGGTGTGATATAAATGAAAAATACAGAATCATAAAGAAAACATAAACATAATATATTTCATATATAAATATATTTCCATCATAATGGCCACCATTAGAGGCGGTGGGAGATAATTGAACAATCCTAGTTTCGTGAGGCGTTAGTTTTCCATCCACAGAAATAATATGTTTTTACCCATTTTATGGAGGTGTGTGAATGTTTAGTTTGAATAATTCTCATAAAAACATCCTAGTATATTTAGGATACTGTTTTTGTTATAAAATAAAATAATAAAAAGGGTTTAGGGGTTGGAGAAGTAAAATAAAACAAAAGAACTTAAGAGAAGACATTACCTTTAAATCGGGTAACTCCCTCTGGTTTGAACCAAAAGGGTTTCCTGATGTGCCTTATTTCTAAGTTAAGTATTCTAGGTGGAATATAGGAATCTTGAGAGCTTATTTTTGTAGGGTTTGGATGAGCCAATGGGCTTTATAGGTGTGAGTAATGGGTTAGAGGTGAGGGATTTTTATAAGGGGGAGGAGGGGCTCTTTAGGAAAGTGTGAAACTATTATTTTATTATGTAATGATTTTCGGTTTATAAAGTTTAAAAATTTATTAAAGTCTAATATAAGACGACTAATTGTCTAAATAAAATCATCCAATAAGAATTGGACAATATTTGGATATTATTTTAATATTTATAATCTTATTTATTTAAATATTTTATTAATGAGGTAAACACTGTATCATTATTGTGTCATAAATAATTTAATTTATTTGATGTATAAAAATTATAAACAAATTTCCAAGATGTATGAAATATTATTATCTTTACAAAGAGTATTTATAGTCTAAAGGATAACTTATATAATATTATGTAAAAATTAATTTACTAAAAGATATTTGTTTATGCCATTTTTGTCTTTACTTTAAGTTAATTAAAATAAAGTGTCATTATCACCCCCATGTGGCTCCATGGGGTCCCAAAATCGACCCAATGATGCCCATGGTCGGATATGTATCATAAAATAGTATTATGACAAATTTTAGGGTAATTTTATATTATTATAATAATATTTTTTTACCCTTATTTACCCGATTTACCCTTTAACCATGGTAAGTAAAATTTTTTCTGAAGTAAATATTCATAATGTATAAAAATAAAAGTTACCTATTTACACAATTTAGACCTCCTAATTAAAAATATGAAATAAAATTTTCCAAATTCAAAACACATAAGTGGCAGAAATTAATTTAAAATTAATTCCTGCTGTCAAAACAAAAAGCGTGTTTTTTAGAAATATTAACTATCAAAAGATTGACACTTGTTTTTGTCCAATTTCAAAGTGAAATTAATTCCAATGACCAAAATTGGATTAAATTTTAAAAACATAATCTTATTAAACTTTAAAACCAATTAAAAATATAATCTATCCATATTAATAAATTATATTAAAAGGCAGCTTGGAATTAAAATACAGTATTTTTCACTATTCATCAAAAAATGAATTTTATCAGAAAAATACCAAAAAATTACCCAAAGTAAATTTTTATGTCTTGATTCAAAATAAGAATTTTATTTTTACAAATTAGAACATATAAGAGTGAACAAAAATATATTTAAAGAGGGTTCACCATCAAAAGGTGGTAAATCAACCTTTTAAAGTAAACTATGCTTAAAATTAGATTCATTCACATTTTAAGCCTATAAATTTTATTGGGTAAATGTAAAAGACATTTAAAATACATGTATAATCATATTGTAGTTAGTTCTACTCATTCCCACCAATACAACATCTAGGCATTAACTACTATTTAAAATAATAATATTATATTATTATTGTGCAACGTAAGATTTCCAAGAAACCCGTTGTTGTGTATCGGGTAAGCCATATAATATAGTAACCCCTATAAAGTAAAATTAATATTTAATTCACAAAATATTAATTAAAATTAAAATTCATTATTTCTTTATTTATCTAGGATGTTACAGAGAATGTCGCAAAGTATAAGGATAACTTTACATGGTTAGCAAGGTTAGATACAGATTATATATTTAACCCTAGAAGTAATATTGATTGATTCTTTTATGAGTTAAAACCATTTATTTGATGATAATTAGTCTTAAAATAATTCTCATTATATGAAGATATAGTCTCATGTTCTATCAATATAGAAAAGGAATTCTCTAAGTCTTATGACTTTAAAGCGAAGCAAGAGAAGAAGAGATCTACTAAACAATCTGGAAAAGGAAATAAGGGGAAGAAGGGAAAAGTTTAATTTCCACCCTGAAGTAAATCTAGGAAGAAACACCCCGGTACTTTCCTAAAGGGAATGAGAGTTTGTTACAAGTGTAGAGAAAAATTCCACCAAACTCATGAATGAAATGGGAGGAAAGAAGCTACCAATGTTCAATTCTGTAATTGTAAAGAGATGGGACATTATGCAAATGATTGTCCTACGAGTGAAGGAATTTTTTCCCAAAAAATAAAAATAGAGAAAGGATAGGCTTATGTGATCAGTACTGCTGAGGCTGAGGTTCATAATAACATGGTGGCAGGTACTTTAATCATTTCCTCAAAATTATCCAATGATTTATTTGATTCTAGATCATCACATTCTTTCATATATTCCCAATTTTCCATGAAAATTAGATATTTCCAATTTGAATTAACAAGGGTGTTGTCAATCAAAACTCCTAAGGGAATTATCATTGAAACAAAGTATTTTCAAGTAGTTACTATTATGAAATATAAATGTGCTTTATCTAATAATTTTATTGTCTTACCAATGATTAAATTTGATATAATCCTTAGTATATATTGGATTTCAGACCATGATGTAAAAAATTTATTGTAATAAGAAGGAGGTTACAATTTTTGATGATGATAAAGAATCCCTTATCTTTAGAGCTGAAACATCACCATCTAATTCTCATCTAGATCCACTCCATGTATCTCTACTAAATTAAATTATTGGGGATAAATGGAGTGAAATAAATATGGGTGAGGAAAGGAGTTTTCAAATAGAGGATTTACCTATTGTGCAAGAATATGTTGATGTGTTTACAAAAGATTTACCTGGACATCCTCCATAATGAGAAATTGAGTTTTCCATTATCTTAATTCCTAGTTCAAGGCCCATATTGAATACCCCTTATAGAATGACCATTGTGGAATTAGTGGAACTAAATAAACAACTAGAGTAATTGTGTTATAAAGGATTTATTCTCCCTAGTGTTTCTCCTTGGGGAGCCCATGTTATTTTTGTTAAGAAGAAATATGGATCTTTGAGGTTATACATTGACTTTAGGGAGATAAATGTTATAACAATAAAGAACAAGTATCCCCTACCCCACATTGATGATTTATTTGATCAACTTCATGGCGCTGAATATTTTTCAAAGATTGACCTTTGATCTTGATATCATCAGTTCTGCATGAGGAAGGAAGACATTCCAAAGACAACATTTCAAACTAGGTATGGGGATTATGAGTTTACAGTAATGCCTTTTTGACTGACTAATGCACCCTATATTTTCATGGATATAATTAATAGAGTTTTCAAGGATTATCTTGATGAATTTGTAGTGGTATTTATTGATTATATCTTGGTATACTCCAAAGGATACAAAGATCATGAAAATCACTTGTGTACTATTCTGAAAAATCTTAGAAGAAATGAATTATATGGGATGTTTAGCTAGTTTATAAGGCCCCAGCCTTAAACCTTACTTAATATTGAGTTATTACAAGATTTCACATTGAGGATCTTTTCGGGTTTAGAGTTTTAGAGAATTAGATCATAAAACTTGCATTACATTCCACATATAAACAAAGTGGTTACATAAAGATAGTATTCTTCATTCCCATAAATGGAAACACATTTAAAATAAAACATGGATTATTTCTTGACACATCCTTGACTCTATCATCTTATCATGTACCTTTCCCTTAACCTGTGAAAAACATTTCAAAAACTTGGGATGAGCATAAAAACTCAGTATGGGTTATAAAAAAAAACATGGAAAGGAAACATGAGTTCATATATACATAAGAATGAAATCATACTTTACCCATAAAACATAGCCACTTTAACATACCTCATAAAATCATGAATAAATCATAGAAACCATAAGACATAAAGGTAACTTGAGGCATTCATAACATTCTTACGTAGGGAGTAACCCTCTTGGTTACGTTTGGAATACCCATCACAGTATATTCCCTAAAATCTCTTCGGAGAAACCTTAATGTTTCACTCCTTCGCGTTACCCAATGCATTGGAGAGCTATAACGGGCTCACCCGCCCTTAGTTTATCACAGAACCACCCGTCTTCATAATAATGCCCAAGAACCATAACATAATCATATCACATAAAACATGCATAAATGAAATATAACATTTCCACATTTCAATCACAAGATATCAATAAAACACAAACACATTGTGAAAACCATTTTCAATACCAAAATAAAACATGGTATTTATTTTTCTTTAAAAAAAAAGAAGGTATGGCTTGTAGAGAAAGCTGAAACTCAAATAACGGTTACGACGGCGGAGAAGTCGTTGTCACCGCATACGTACGACAAAAACATTCCCTTTTGTCGTTTAGTAAACGATTCTTATAAAAAAAAGATTCCTTTTGAATAAACGTAAAAATCAAAGGGGTTTATACACCGTATAAAAGAAAGTTGTGTATAAAATAAAATATGCCTCAATGAAAGGAGATTGAGACGAAGTCCCATACCTCGTATCCGACTTGACCCGACCGTTCTTTAAACTCCTGAATAATAAACTTGAGTTAATCTCTACTTGCTTATGAATCTTTTTCAAGTTCATTATTCCTTTTATACCATGTTATGAACATCATGTAATCAATTAAGTTAATAATGTTCATTTTGTCGGTATTTGGTTCTTAAGTCAAAAATTGACTTCTTATACTTACATGTTGTTAATTTGGTCAAAGGTTCATTATATCCAGAATGGTATTCATGATTTAGATATCATATATGTCATATATATCCAGTACATACATTCATTTATAATATTACATCACATTTAGAGGTATGAAATGAAATGCACCGTTCATGGAGACGGTAAGCCGTACGTACGCATGAACGCTACTTCCATTTCTATTTCATATTTTCTGGAATGGAATCATAATGATATAAAAGTATATTATAATTCCAGCATAATAAAATATATAATATCATTAACTTTATCCTTTACACATCCCACATATGGTATTAAAGAATCAAATCACTTTTAGGGGGCGGTAGTCCGCACTTCCTAAAATGAAGATATCGTGTTTTACCCATAATGGAAGCCATAAAGGTATGCCCAAAATGAAAAAAACAGAAGCTTAAGGAAAACATAAACATATTATATATCATATATAAAAATAGTGATATCATAATGGCCACCTTTGAAGGTGTTAAATGAGTGTTGAACAATCATCGTTTCGGGAGGCAGAATTTCGCCATCCACGGAAACCGTATGTTCTTTAACCATTTGATGTAGTTGTGTGAGAGTGTAGATCAAATAAATCTTATAACAACATCCTAGTATATTGAAGATACTGGTGTTGTTACAAAATAAGTAAATAAAAAGAGTTTAGGGGGTTGGAGAAGCAAAATAAAACAATTGAACATGAGAGAAAGAATTACCTTTAAAAGTGTAACTCCTTTTGAGTTGAGCCTAAAGGCTTCCTTTGAAAGGATTATGCCCAAAGGGAATCCTCTAGGATGAGGAGAGGGATGTGGAGAGAGAAAATGGGCAGGGTTTGGCCGAGCCAAAGGCTTGAAGAGTGTGTTAAATGAGGTAGAGGTGGGGGCCTTTTATAAGAGGAGAGGAGGGGCACTTTTGGAAAGTAAAGAAACATTACTTTATTTGAAAATGTGTTTCGGTTTTAAAAGGTCCCACATTGATATAATTAGTGGATAAGGTGATAAGGTTTCGAAATCCACTCATCCAATTGGTTTTGGACATGTGTAGTGCATAGATATTACATTATCTTTCAATTTTATTTAAATCGTCAAATAATGATGTCATCGCTGCATCATTATTATGTCATAAATAATTAAATTTATTTAGTGTCTAAAAATTATAAAAAAAATACTATGATATAGGAAATATTTTTATCTTTCCAATGATTATTTATAATCAAAATTTGGACTTGTATAACCCCACTTAAAAATTGTTTTCGCAAAACATATTATGTTTGTGTCATTTTCACTTTAACATTAAATAAAAAGTAATTTATGTCATTTCCCAACAAAAGTGGATCCATGGGGTCCCCAAGTTGACCCATGGCTTGTCTTGGTCGGCCATGACACAACCAATAAGGTTGGGACATGTGTCTAGGTCATTTTATATTATTAAATCATTATTTATACCTTAAACTACCCTAATTACCACTAATCGCGATTAAAAACTTAATAAGTTACTATTCACCAAAAAAATTATTTTAATCTCATTGAACCACATTTTACTTCTTAATGACAACCATGTATGTCGGATTTTCAAAATTCAATACACATTAGTGGTAAACTTTCATTTAACTGAAAAATCAGTTTGCTTGATTACCACTTAGTGGTTTCACTATTCATCAAAAATTGAAGTTTTTCAGAAAATTACCAAAAATTCACCCTAAGCTATATTTGATATTCCGAATTCAAAAATGAAGTCTATTTTACAAAATTCAAATCATATAAGTCACATTAATTAATTTAATAATTAATTCCCTCTGCCAGAGCAAATAGCGTGTTTTTATGAAACAATAAGTATCAAAAGATTGACACCAGTTTAAGTCTAATTTCAAAGTGAAATTGATTCCAATGACCACCATTGGATTAAATGGTAAAAATATATTCTAATTTCATTTCAAAACCAATTCAAAACATAATCTAATCATATAAATAAATTAGATTAAAAAGCAGTTTGGATGTAAAATGCAGTATTTTTCACTATTCATTAAAAAATGAATATTGTCAGAAAAATACCAAAAATTCACACAAGGTAAATTTTGATGTCCCAATCATAAAGGATAAGTTTATTTTGACAAACATAGTTTATAAAATTGTCAAAATATAGATTCAAAAATGGTTTGCCATCAAAAGGCAGTAAAACAATCTTTTAAGAATATTAGTTTATTCCATGCATAAGATTGTATTTATTTTCATTTTAAGACTCTAAAACACTATCTTAATCATTAATAGACATAGATAAAAATATCTATTATTCATTACTTACTTGGGATGTTACATCCTTCCCCCCTTTAGAAAATTGCGTCCCCGCAATTTATTTACTTATCGAATAAATGGGGGTACTTATCCCTCATTGCATTTTCAGATTCCCATGTTGCCTCTTCAATCATGTGGTTTTTTCACAAAATCTTTACCTGCTTAATCACCTTATTCCGTAACACTTGCTCCCTGTGGTCAAGAATCTGGACCGGTTGTTCCTCATAAGATAGGTTCTCTTCCAGCTGAACTACCTCTGGACTCAAAACATGAGATGGATCTGGCATATACTTTCTCAACATCGAAACGTGAAAAACATTGTGTACCTGAGATAAACTCGGAGGTAAGGCCACTCGGTATGCAACTGATCCAACTCTTTCCAGAATTTCGTATGGTCCAATGAACCTTGGACTCAAATTTCCTTTCTTACCAAATCTCATCACACTTTTCCAAGGAGAAACCTTGAGAAAAACATGATCACCTACCTCGAAAGATAGATCCTTCCTCCGGTTATCCGCATAACTCTTCTGCCTGCTCTAAGCTGTTCTCATGTGTTTCTGAATCAGCTGAACTTTTTCTGCCATCTCTTCTACCAATTATGGTCCCATCAACTTTCTTTCACCCACTTCATCCCAGAAAGCTGGAGTTCGACACCGCTTCCCATATAATGCCTGAAATGGTGCCATCTGTATACTGGAATGGAAACTGTTATTATATGAAAATTCAACCAAAGAAAGATGTTGGTCCCAACTTCCCTGATAATCCATAGAACAAGCTCGTAGCATATCCTCCAATGTCTGAATTGTTCGTTCTGACTGCCCATCTGATTGAGGATGAAAAGCTGTACTAAAATTTAATTCAGTACCCGACGACTTCTGAAGGCCTTTCCAAAAGTTAGAAGTAAACCTTGGATCACGATCCGATACAATGGAGAGAGGAACTCCATGTAACCTGACTATCTCTTTAAGATACAAACGGGAAAGTTGATCAAGAGAGAAAGTATCTCGTATAGCAAGGAAATGAGCAGATTTGGTCAAGCGATCAACAATAACCCAGATTGCATTATTACCTCGAGATGTCTTTGGTAATCCAACAACAAAGTCCATGGATATATTCTCCCATTTCCACTCTGGCACTGGTAAAGGCTGAAGCATCCCTTTCGGTAACTGTCGCTCTGCTTTAACCTGCTGACAAGTCAAACACTTCACAGTAAAATCAGCAATATCTCTTTTCATTCCATCCCACCAGTAATACTCCCGCAGATCTCTATACATCTTAGTACTGCCCGGATGAACTGAAAACGGAGAACTATGAGCTTCACATAACAACTCTCTCTTCAACTGTGAATCACAAGGCACACACAATCTCTTCCCAAATCTCAAAACACAATCACTATCAATGTTGAATTCAGGAAACTTACCTTTCTGAACCAGCTCTACCTTTTTCTGCAACTCACTATCTTGCTTCTGTGCTTGCTTGATTCTATCTGATAGAGATGATCTCACTGATACCTGAAACAAAACAGAAGGACTTCCTGCACCAACAACTTCTATGCCAAAGTTCATCAAATCCTTAACCAAAGGATCACGTTCCAAACGCAACATTGTTAATGAAGCATTACTTTTTCGACTCAAAGCATCAGCCACTTTATTTGCTTTTCCCGGATGATAATGAATTGTACAATCATAATCCTTGATTAATTCCAGCCATCTTCTTTGTCTCATGTTTAACTCTTTCTGAGTGAATATATACTTTAAACTTTTGTGATCGGTATATATTTCACACTTTACTCCATACAAATGATGCCTCCAAATTTTTAAAGCAAAAACAACAGGAGCTAATTCCAAATCATGTGTAGGGTAATTTACCTCATGAGTTTTCAACTGTCGTGAAGCATAAGCAATTACCTGATCATTCTGTATTAGGACGCAACCAATTCCTTTCAATGAAGCATCACTGTATATAACAAAGTCACCATTCCTGGAAGGTAGTGCCAAAACTGGAGCATTCACCAATCTTCTTTTCAATTCCTGAAAGCAATCATCACATTCTTTTGTCCAGATAAACTTAACACCCTTCCGAGTTAGCTTAGTCATTGGACTAGATAACCGTGAAAAATTTCTAACAAACCTTCGGTAATAGCCCTCCAAACCATGGAAGCTACGAATCTCGGTTACATTTGTGGGTCTTGGCCATTCTTCCACAACTTTTGTTTTTGCAGGATCAACAGTTATTCCATCTTTAGAAACAATGTGACCAAGGAAAGAAATTTGTTGTAACCAAAACTCACACTTTCTGAATTTCCCATACAGTTTCTTTTCTTTTAAGGTTTGCAAGATAACCCTTAAATGTTTTTCATGCTCCTCTTTACTTTTAGAAAACACCAAAATATCATCAATAAAAACAACCAACATTTTTCACCTGAGTCAACTAAGCCATCACTTCAACAAACTGTTTAATTCTGATTCTGACCATCTCTGGATACTGATTTGAAAGGTCATTTCCCTCTGTATGCCTTCCCAGAAAATCTGTTCTGTTTTCTCTATGAAAAACCATTCTTAACAAACATGTCTTAGATGAAGAAACATGGTAATCTTTAAATGCTATATCATTTCGATTTTTTTTGGATAATCATTCAATAGAATTCTAACTCCTAAAGTTATCTAAACCGACCTTTGATACCAACTATAAGGCCCTAGCCTTAAACCTTACTTAATCTTGAGTTATTACAAGATTTCACATTGAGGATCTTTTCAGGTTTAGAGTTTTAGAGAATTAGATCATAAAACTTGCATTACATTCCACATATAAACAAAGTGGTTACATAAATCTAGTATTCTTCATTCCCATCAATGGAAACACATTTAAAATAAAACATGGATTATTTATTGACACATCCTTGACTCTATCATCTTATCATGTACCTTTCCCTTGACCTGTGAAAAACATTTCAAAAACTTGGGATGAGAATAAAAACTCAGTATGGGTTATAAAAACAAACATGGAAAGGAAACATGAGTTCATATATACATAAGAATGAAATCATACTTTACCCATAAAACATAGGCACTTTAACATACCTCATAAAATCATGAATAAATCATAGAAACCATAAGACATAAAGGTAACTTGAGGCATTCATAACATTCTTACGTAGGGAGTAACCCTCTTGGTTACGTTTGGAATACCCATCACAGTATATTCCCTAAAATCTCTTCGGAGAAACCTTAACGTTTCACTCCTTCGCGTTACCCAATGCATTGGAGAGCTATAACGGGCTCACCCGCCCTTAGTTTATCACGGAACCACCTGTCTTCATAATAATGCCCAAGAACCATAACATAATCATATCACATAAAACATGCATAAAGGAAATATAACATTTCCACATTTCAATCACAAGATATAAATACAACACAAACACATTGTGAAAACCATTTTCAATACCAAAATAAAATATGATATTTATTTTTCTTTTAAAAAAAAGAAGGTATGGCTTGTAGAGGAAGCTGAAACTCAAATAACGGTTACGACGGCGGAGAAGTCGTTGTCGCCGCATACGTACGACAAAAACATTCCCTTTTTTCGTTTAGTAAACGCTTCATATAAAAAAAAGATTCCTTTTGAATAAACGTAAAAATCAAAGGGGTTTATACACCTTATAAAAGAAAGTTGTGTATAAAATAAAATATGCCTCAATGAAAGGAGATTGAGACGAAGTCCCATACCTCATATCCGACTTGACCCGACCATTCTTTAAACTCCTGAATAATAAACTTGAGTTAATCTCTACTTGCTTATGAATCTTTTTCAAGTTCATTATTCCTTTTATACCATGTTATGAACATCATGTAATCAATTAAGTTAATAATGTTCATTTTGTCGGTATTTGGTTCTTAAGTCAAAAATTGACTTCTTATACTTACATGTTGTTAATTTGGTCAAAGGTTCATTATATCCAGAATGGTATTCATGATTTAGATATCATATATGTCATATATATCCAGTACATACATTCATTTATAATATTACATCACATTTAGAGGTAAGAAATGAAATGCACCGTTCATGGAGACGGTAAGCCGTACGTACGCATGAACGCTACTTCCATTTCTATTTCATATTTTCTGGAATGGAATCATAATGATATAAAAGTATATTATAATTCCAGTATAACAACATATATAATATCATTAACTTTATCCTTTACACATCCCACATATGGTATTAACGAATCAAATCACTTTTAGGGGGCGGTAGTCCGCACTTCCTAAAATGAAGATATCGTGTTTTACCCATAATGGAAACAATAAAGGTATGCCCAAAATGAAAAAAAAACAGAAG
This sequence comes from Viscum album, assembly GCA_963277665.1. Lineage (NCBI taxonomy): Eukaryota > Viridiplantae > Streptophyta > Magnoliopsida > Santalales > Viscaceae > Viscum > Viscum album. The sequence goes on from OY728148.1 coordinate 744,503,604, forward strand.
CTTAAGGAAAACATAATCATATTATATATCATATATAAAAATAGTGACATCATAATGGCCACCTTTGAAGGTGTTAAATGAGTGTTGAACAATCATCGTTTCGGGAGGCAGAATTTCGCCATCCACGGAAACCGTATGTTCTTTAACCATTTGATGTAGTTGTGTGAGAGTGTAGATCAAATAAATCTTATAACAAAATCCTAGTATATTGAAGATACTGGTGTTGTTACAAAAGAAGTAAATAAAAAGAGTTTAGGGGGTTGGAGAAGCAAAATAAAACAAATGAACATGAGAGAAAGAATTACCTTTAAAAGTGTAACTCCTTTTGAGTTGAGCCTAAAGGCTTCCTTTGAAAGTATTCTGCCCAAAGAGAATCCTCTAGGATGAGTAGAGGTATGTGGAGAGATAAAATGGTCAGGGGTTGGCCGAGCCAAAGGCTTGAAGAGTATGTGAAATGAGGTAGAGGTGGGGGCCTTTTATAAGAGGAGAGGAGGGGCACTTTTGGAAAGTAAAGAAACATTACTTTATTTGAAAATGTGTTTCGGTTTTAAAAGGTCCCACATTGATAGAATTCGTGGATAAGGTGATAAGGTTTCTAAATCCACTCATCCAATTGGTTTTGGACATGTGTAGTTCATAGATATTACATTATCTTTCCATTTTATTTAAATCGTCAAATAATGATGTCATCGCTGCATCATTATTATGTCATAAATAATTAAATTTATTTAGGGTCTAAAAATTATAAACAAAATACTATGATATAGGAAATCTTTTTATCTTTCCCATGACTATTTATAATCAAAATTTGGACTTGTATAACCCCACTTAAAAATTTTTTTCGCAAAACATATTATGTTTGTGTCATTTTCACTTTAACATTAAATAAAAAGTAATTTATGTCATTTCCCAACAAAAGTGGATCCATGGGGTCCCCAAGTTGACCCATGGCTTGTCGTGGTCGGCCATGACACAACCAATAAGGTTGGGACATGTTTCTAGGTCATTTTATATTATTAAAGCATTATTTATACCTTAAACTACCCTAATTACCACTAATCGCGATTAAAAACTTAATAAGTTACTATTCACCAAAAAAATTATTTTAATCTCATTGAACCACATTTTACTTCTTAATGACAACCATGTATGTCGGATTTTCAAAATTCAATACACATTAGTGGTAAACTTTCATTTAACTGAAAAATCAGTTTGCTTGATTACCACTTTGTGGTTTCACTATTCATCAAAAATTGAAGTTTTTCAGAAAATTACCAAAACTTCACCCTAAGCTATATTTGATATTCCGAATTCAAAAATGAAGTATATTTTACAAAATTCAAATCATTTAAGTCACATTAATTAATTTAATAATTAATTCCCGCTGCCAGAGCAAATAGCGTGTTTTTATGAAACAATAAGTATCAAAAGATTGACACCAGTTTAAGTCTAATTTCAAAGTGAAATTGATTCCAATGACCACCATTGGATTAAATGGTAAAAATATATTCTAATTTCATTTCAAAACCAATTCAAAACATAATCTAATCATATAAATAAATTAGATTAAAAAGCAGTTTGGATGTAAAATGCAGTATTTTTCACTATTCATTAAAAAATGAATATTGTCAGAAAAATACCAAAAATTCACACAAGGTAAATTTTGATGTCCCAATCATAAAGGATAAGTTTATTTTGACAAACATAGTTTATAAAATTGTCAAAATATAGATTCAAAAATGGTTTGCCATCAAAAGGCAGTAAAACAATCTTTTAAGAATATTAGTTTATTCCATGCATAAGATTGTATTTATTTTCATTTTAAGACTCTAAAACACTATCTTAATCATTAATAGACATAGATAAAAATATATATTATTCATTACTTACTTGGGATGTTACATAGTGTGAATTCTGAATTCAGAATTTTTTTTCTTGGCCATATTATCTCTAAGGATGGAATCTATGTTGATCCTTTAAAGACAAGGGCAATTTAAGAATGGCCAACACTGATGAGTATAACTGAGATATTTAGTTTTATTGGTTTAACAGGTTAATATCGATGTTTCGTCCTAAATTTTTCCCAATTGGATAACCCCTTAACCAAGATCACACGTAAAGGGGTTAAATTTTTTTGAAAAAAAGAGTGTGAATAATGTTTTGAATAATTGAAGATAATATTAGTCAATGCTCCTATGTTGACTCAACCATCATGGAATGACGGGTTTGTTATTTATAGTGATGCTTCAAAGAAAGGACTTAGTTGTGTCCTTATATAGAATGATAGAGTTATTGTCTATGCATCACTGTAGGTAAACATTCATGAAAATGACTATCCCACTCATGATCTTGAGTTAGAAGCTGTAATATTTTCACTGAGGATGTGGAGACACTATATCTATGGTAAAAAATGTGTGATATATACTGATCAAAAGCGTTTGAAGTATATTTTCTCATATAAAGAACTCAACATGAGACAAAGTTGATGTCTTGAACTACTCAAGGATTGTTATTTCACAATACACTACCACCTGAGGAAGGGAAATAAGGTGGCAAATTCTCTGAGAAGAAATGATCATAAAATTCTGAACAAGATGAGAGTTGAAAGGGATCCTATGTTCATGGATTTAGTAAAGATGGATATGGGAATAACTATGGAATGTGAAACATCAATAATTTTTCAAATGGTTTCCAAACCATCTTTACTAGAAAAAATAAAAATTTCTCAAACTGATGATGAGGAGTTTCAAAAGAAAATTAAAGCTGCGAATGATGGGAGACTGATTGACTTTATATATGAAGTTGGAATTTTGAAATTTGGGAAGAGGATTTGTGTTCCTGATATATCTGATCTAAAAAGGGAGTTGTTGGATGATGCTCATAACTCCAATTTCTCTATACACCCTGGTAGCACTAAGATGTATAGAGATTTGAAGGAACATTTTTGGTGGGATAACATAAAGAGGGAGATTTCTAATTATGTGTCAAGATGTATAGTTTTTCAATAGGTTAAGGATGGAAGACAACATACTAGAGGAGTCATGAAACCTCTTACCAAACCTAAGTGGAAATGGGATGATATTATGATGGAATTTGTCATGGGGATACCAAATACTCCTAGAAGGAATGATGCAATATGGGTCGTTGTTGATTGTATTACCAAGTCAGCACATTTTCTTGTTATAAGATAATATTTACCACTTGAACATTTAACAATACTATATATTAATGAAGTTTTCAGACTTTAGGGTGTACCAATATCAATTTTTTATGTTAGTGATCCCCATTTTACATTAAGATTCTGGAAAAGTCTTCAGAAATCCTAGATACTGAACCTCATTTGAGCACTACTTACAACCCTCAAACTGATAGACAATCAGAACAAACTATTCAAACCTTATAATATATGTTGAGATCTTTCTCAATTGAATTTAAATGTATGTGAGATCAGCATTTACCTCTGGTTGAATTTTACTATAACAACAGCTTCCATTCAAGTATTCATATGGTACCATATGAAGTTTTATATGGAAAGAGATGTCACACACCAACTTTTTGGGATGGTGTTGGTGAAAGAAAAATCATAGGCCCAAAATCTTGTTGAGGAAACAATGGAAAAGGTGAAGATTATACAAACCCACATCAAAGCAGCTCAAAGTAGGAAAAAGAGCTATGCCGATAATTGAAGGAATGATTTGGAGTTTGAAGTAGGAGATTATGTTTTCTTGAAGGTATCTCAATGGAAGGGTGTTATAATATTCAGTAAGAAGGGTAAATTATGTCCCATTTACATCGGACCATTCTAAATGCTAGAACAAATTGGAGTTATAGATTACTATCTAGTAATGCCTCCAAGTCTCTCCAAAGATCATGATGTGTCCCTCGTATCACTATTCAGAAAATACATGTTTGACCTAAAGCATGTGCTCACATATGAAGAAATAGAACATGAACCTGATCTGTCTTATTGTGAAGAGATTATTGAGATTATTTATACCAGAGAACAAGTTTTGAGAAACTGGAAGACTCATCTGATAAAAGTTCTTTGGAAAAACCATAAAATGGAAGAGGAAACATGGGAACCTGAGGAACTTATGATAAAGAACCACATTAATCATTTTATGCAGTAATATTCTATAATTTTCAAGGTGAAAATTATTTTAAGGGGGGAATAATATAACACCCCAATCTTCCATGATACACTTCTCCTTGAATAATACAATATCTTGCGTTGTATGCAGCTTCGAGTTCTAGCAAACCACGGCCAATCAAACTAGTTGTTTAAAATGTAGTTATGAATAGTAATACCCACTTTTTGAAATGTTATAAATTTTATTTTTCAAAATGGACAGTATTTTTGGGTTTGGAATATCAAAATTAGCTTAGGGAGAATTTTTTGGTATTTTTCTGAAAACTTTCAATTTTTGATGAATAGTGAAAAACACTGCGTTATTATTTAAAACCGACTTTTTATTTAAGTAATTATTTTTAATTTAAAATTATTTTAAAGTCAAAATAGATACATGATACCTATATTATTCTAATTTAATTCATTGGAGTCATTTTATAATAATATTAGACATATAATTATTTTTTGAACTTTTTAACGTCTTTTACCCACCTTCTAAGCACATTTTCGAATTTGCATAAAACATAATTTTACCACTTCTGTGAATTGAATTTTAAAAATCCAATAGACATGGTTGTAATCAGTAAGTAAAATGTTGTTCAATAGGATCAAAATATTTTTTGGTGAATAATAACTTTTGAATTTTATTTACCACGTTTAAAAGTAAATAGAGTTATTTAAGGTAAAAATAATATTATAATAATATAAAATTACCCAAAAAACATGCCTTAATTCTATTGGATATGTGTTTTTAGACCAAAATAATCATTATAACAAAAATATGATCCTTCGTGACCCACTTGGATTAGATTAGGACATTTATTATATTTTATTTAAAGAAGAGTTGAAAGTGTTAAATTCAAATTTTAATAACTAAACCATTTTTAATATAGGGAAATACATTAGATAAATTAGACTATAAATATGTAGTATAAATATAAAACTATTTCCTATATCATAGTATTTTATTTATAATTTTTATACATTAAATAATTAAATTTATTTATGACATAATGATGATGCAGTAATTACCTTATTAATTAATGATTAAAATAATTGATATTATAAATATTAAAATAAATGTAAATTGAAACTTTTGATTCCATATAATAATTTTATAGGTTAATATGACATGTTAGGGTTGGTTAAATGTTTTTTTGTAGTAATCAAGTTGTGATGACTTTAACAAAAAACCAAACACTAAATAGTGTCAAAATTTACATAAATGAGGTTTTAAAACAAATACTATTTTATTAAATTATATAATTGTACAAAAAATATGAGGTTAAGGCAAATGACTTAGATAATGTTACATATGTCATTAATGAACCACTTTAGGCTCTCTTGTAATTTTATAGTAACTATATTAACCATGTAGTATAAAAATACAAGAATACATGATAAAAGTTAGACTGTTTAACTGAGGGTTAAATCTAAAAGACAAAGTTAATATGATGACCTAATCATGTCTAAAACCTATTGTTTGAGAGGATTTAGATCCATAATAATCTTAGTCTCAAAATAAATTCATTTGAATTTATTAGAAACTGAAAACAATTTTATAATAAATTAATATTTTATGCTTTTCTAAAAGTGCCCCACACCTCTCTATAAAAGGGTACTTCCCCTTATCTTAAATTCACACCTCCAAATCCATTTTTCTTAGTCAAACCCTCTTAAAATATCCTCCCAACTATCCTCAATTCAACCTATAGGCCTTACTTTTATCATAAATCCATCCTAAGGATCCCTTTTTTTCAAATCAAAAGGAAGCACTTGAAGAAGAGGTAATTATTTTATCATCTCTTTCAAAGTTCTTTTCTACTTATACTTCCTATTTATTTTTTGTTTCCATAATAAAATAATAAATCCAGGACCTTATACATAATGATATGTTATTATAAATATGGTATAACCATATTCATTATTCAATCCATCATATTAATGAAAAAGTCACCATACATGTGTTCGTACGACTTACTGTCTCCATGTTAAGGTGTAGTTTGTTATTCAACACTTCATTATTTTGATATGTATAATAATGAGTATAATTGATTTAAATAATAAATATAACATGTTAATGATTATTTATATATAATATACCATCCAATTACATTTTATTTAACTATCAATAAATAGATAGTGTCGCTCTTGCGTACGTACGGCTAACCGTTTCCACAATGCGATAAGATTTCATTACCCATCATAACCATTAGAGAATAATTTTAATTTTATGATTAAAAAAATAATGTTTAAGAACTTAATATCATTCTGGATGTGAATCAAACACATCCTATCCATAATAATCATGACTTACATAACAAAACATATAAAGGAAAACAAATTTGTTAACACCAGAAATAATGATAATACTAAAATATTATCAACAAAGAAATATTAGAGGATCATATAGAATATCATATTTATGTATGTGGTTTTTTTATAATTTAATAAGAATTATTTAACCATTATACAGGAGGTTAACGTACCCTTGACTAAGTAAAAGTACAAGTTAAGGTTTAATTTTACAATCTCTTTATTATCTGAGGTTTTTTATACGTAAGTATCTACTAGGAATTATTTATCATTCACATTCGTGTTTCATAAAAATGTATTTCAAAAACTTATTACTATTTCCTAGACTATGGTTTAAATTCATTTATACACTTGTTTTACATTTTATAAAATGTTTTGAAAGGAATATTTCTGTCGTTTTCCAAACAACGTAATTTATGACCTTTTCGACAAATTAAGAAAATAATGTTTTTTTAATTTAAACAGTGGGTGTAGCTATTTTCCGCTATTATAACACCTTCAAAGCTTCCCTTACAAGATTATAAGAATACTTTAAAAATGTTTTTTTTCTTTTATAATTATGAGACTTTTAAATGATTTCAAAGTAGAAAGAGATATTTATCTCAAATAGATTTTGGATTGATTTCATCTGTGTCAACATCTATTGTTGGATTTTATGTTTAATTGAAGTTGGTTTATTATGATACAATATTACATATTGTATTGATAGTTTTATGATATGTTTGACTGTGGATGTGAAATTTTTATTTCATTCACGATTTATTGTTAAAGTATTAACATTTCGTATGTCATTTTAATATGAATGTTTATGTTATGTTTCAACCTTTTCATGTGAGAAATGAATTGGATGTAGTAAGTGACGGGCGGGGCCCACTATTGCCCCTTGATACATTGATAGATCTCATTAGACAAACTAGTGTTTTGACCCAAGGTCTTGACAATATTTTTATTGGTAGTCTTGGCACAAGGCCTTGACTATGTGGTGATGATGTCCAACATTGTGCATTCCATCATTATGAGATTAGATATTGATATTAAATGTGATTATTTGACTAGTATAATATCCATGTGAATAAGTAAATGGAATTATTTGATTTATCTTTTCCATATTATGTTGAAGTTTATGTTTAAAAGGCATGTGTTTTAGTCTTATACATTTCCATAAATGTTTATGCTTATTTATTATAGTTTTCGCTATATTGTTATCCTTACTGAGCATTTGAGATCACCCATTTCTTATGTTTTATTTTTCTTAGGATGAGAATAAGTATATTATGACTTCCTTGAAGGGATAGGATAAGGGATATGAGTGTGTTTAAAGGAGACATAATTTTTTTTCATTTTATAATGTAATGTAAAACTTATGTATGTATCTAGTACTTCCAAGTCTACTAAACTGATCGGTCTTTCAGGACATGATCTCTTGTGATAATGCCAATGTTATATAATAATGCACTGACTTTGGGTAACTGGGGTCAGTGTGTTACAAGATGATACTTCAATATATCTAAAAAACAATGAATTTTGTGTTGTTTTATTAAAGTATAGTGCAACTAGACTTATTGGAATACATGAATGTGGGATGAGATGGTTCATTGGATAACCAAGGGAAATTAGAGATATCAAAAAACCTATATTTCATTCGAGCTGTGGTTACATTCAACCCTTGAATCACTCGAGACTTGGATTCAAGCCATGGAATAGTTGGATCCTTTATTCTAGCCTAGATTCATTCTTGGAGTTGAAAACTAGGAGTGATGACGACAGGTTGCTTCCATGCAAGGATTTAGATATCGTGAAGTGATTCACTATGGTTAGGGTTCTTAAAATTTATCATGACTTTTTTATCAACACTACAAAAAAATCACTCATAAAGATAACTTTTATCAGCGCCAAGTTAATAAGTGTTACTAAAACGAATCTTTATTAGTGCTTTTTAGGACCGATAAATATCTATTTTTATCATTGTTAATAAATGATGATAAATACATATAATACTTTTTTTTAAATAATACTTTTTTTTTAAATAATACTTTTTTAAAAATGCATAATTTTTATATATAATTATAATACTTATAATAATACTTTTTATAAAATAACGATTTTACAATTCCTTGAATATATAATTATTTATTTATAATTATATAAATAATTTTAAAAAAAATAATATTTATATAATTATATATATTTATATCATTATATATATTTATATAATTATATATATATATAAACATAGTAAATATATTCATTATTTAAAAAAATTTATTTTAATTTTATAATTATTTATTTATACTTATATAAATAATTTTTAAAAAAATGTTATTTATCTATTTATAATTATGAATGTATAAAAATAGTAAATATACATTTGTTTATAAATATTTTTTTACAAATGAATTTTAAACATTATTAATGAATATTTAATCTTATGTTCATGCATGTTAAAAATTAGTAAAATTGATAAATTAAAAATGAGTACAATATTAAAAATTTGGATAAGTTTGAATAAAATAAATCATTAAAAAATTGATATATATTTAAATAAATATGAATACATATTGAAAATATTAAATCATAGTAAATAAATATATATAAAATCAATAATATAAATCGATTAAATTTCAAAAAAAATTATTTGTGTCTGTGCGTATGTATATAAAAATGCATTAATTATGTATATCTGAAATCAATATAATACGTTTTATATATGTTATAAATTGAAAAATCAAACGACATTAAATTATTCCCATTACTCGATGCAATTAGTCAATATTTTTAAATAATATTAATTTTTATTTTTAAAACACTATTCACTAAATATATTATTATTTAATGTAAAACCTAAATAATATTTTGTATTATATAAACCATATTTATATACATTTATATATATATATATATATTTAATATATACTATTTATTAACATTATCAATAATCATCTAATTAAAAAATGTTTAATAGTTTTCTCAATTTACTTATTTTTAATTTTAATTTGTTTAATTTTCAATTTTCATATATCTATATATTTAATACATACTATTTATTAGTATTTATAATTTATATATAGTATAATCAATTTATTCATTTTCATCAATAATTATTTAATTAATAAATTTTTTATTTTTTTTTAATTATTTATTTCATTTTATTTATTCAGACCTTTATCAACACTAAAAAGCTGCTAATAAAGGATTCCTTTACGAGTGATAAAAATATAGAACTGCTAATGGGTATCCCTTATCAGTGCTGATAAATGGTACCGTTTATCGACATTATAAATAAAGCACTGATAAAAGGGCCCTTTATCAATGCTAAAAAAGCATTGACAAAGGGTTACATATATCATCGCTTTCTTTAGCACTAATAAAGATGTCATTTATCTGTGTTTTTTTTCTGGCATTGATAAATACCATCACTGTTAAATGTCTATTTTGTAGTAGTGTGTGAAGATGAGTTATGCCTAGTAGTTATGAGTTGGAAAATTAGCACCAGTGGTGCTCAAGGAAATGTGGTTTTATGTGTACACCTCTTCTTTGGTGGTGACCACCGTGCGAGTTTTCTTTGGTAAGAAGAACATGGAGGTGTCTAGTTTCATTGAAATGGGAGAAGATTAGAGTGTTTATTTTTTGGTAGCGCATGTGGGGATGAACAGTTAGGTTCCTATCCTGGTTACCTCAAAATGCATTTATAGGAATGTGGTGAGGGTGTAGATGATCTTAGTAGAACTTCGAATGATGCTTGATTTTTGTGTGGATGTGCAAGTTGTTTTGGGTCATGATTTGATTTTGGTTTTCAAAATCACCAAGTATGCACTGTGATGGGTGAGATAAGAATGCAGGGTAGGAATGAACAGTGGATGAGACTTGTGTGCCAAGGTTTCATAAATATTTATTCATTGTAGTTTGAATCAGGTTATGTGGTGGGGTCACATAAGAGAATGTGTGGTTGTTATGTGTTACTAGGATCTTTGAGGCTTGAGTGTATGGTGACATAATGTGTCATTTGGTTTGTGGACTGGACTTTATAGATTGTATGTCTGTGGTGATAGAGTTAAGAGAGAAGCTGTGGGTTAGTTGAAGACCAATGAGGATGTGATGAAACACTTGCAGGAAGGGAGGCCCATGACCTTTGGATGGGTTTGTTATATCCTTATAGTTATAGGTGAAATTGAAAATGTATGAGTAGTGGTGTTATTTTTCGATCAAATCATAGTGGACTCATAGTTAGTGATGATCATGGTCAATATATTGAAATTGTTTAGGGTATGTTGATATAGAAATGGCTATATGACTAGCTACTTACACTTATTTTCTAGGTTGATGAGGGGTATCCTTGGAGATGTTCTCTTGGTGAAGTGTAAGTGGACTCGTATGGTGGGAAGGGAACCATTGACCATTGGTTAGTGAAGTCCTTGTGATGGGATGGATGTCAGCGAATACTGTGGGTAATGTTCTTAGAAGATGTGGAAGGGTGATAATTGATGTTTTTCTTTTTTGTTTTAGTGAGAGTGATATGGCCAAATCCAATTTCAGAGTTGGTAGAAAATGGAATGTGATCCATGGTGGTTGGAGTCTCTTTAGTAAGGTGATGAAAATCCCACTCATATGGTGGGGAGTGACGTTTCAGTCATTGAGATACGACCCTCATGCTGGAAGGGTCACATGTGTGATATTGGATTTGGATTGATCTTAGTGGGATTGTGATTCTATTGAAAACCCATTAAGGCGCGTTCTAAAATTACATAGGGAATTCTATGGGAAATCGGTTTTGGTGGATGATCAAGCCAAGCACTGGCTTTGGGCTTGAGATTCTTTTTTCATAGGTGCATTGGTGGTGCGGTATGGTATGACTATGAATTTGAGTCAATAAATGACCTAATAGTATAATATCACTGGGGGTTGGGTATGGACTCCAATGGGTATGTTATGGTGGTTATGGAATTCCTCTCAGTGTAAGAGCATTGTGATCAGGTGATATGGCCATAGAATGGTAGCTGGAGTTGGGTGTTTTTGGGATGAGTTGGCCGAGGATAGTTTTAATATGGTTAGCATGAAATGTGGGTGTTGTAGGATTCAAGATACATTTGGTTCACCATTTTGGTAATGATGGGTGAATGAAGATTTGAGTTGATATATTGAGGAAAATATGCTATGTTTTTAGTTCTCAAGTGGATGACAGGTATGTGACTGTCTCAGTTGGTTTTTAGTGATGAGGGGAGGTGTCGATAGTGATTGGAGTGGTTAGAGATATTAGGGTGCTGCATTTTGGAATCTATGATGGGTGAAATTCAGGGGAATGAGCCTAAGGTTTTGTTGGTGTTTTCCAATGGTGGAGGTTCCAAGACTTGGGAGTTAGTGGTTATAAGATAAAGCTTATAATGGGGATCACCATATATCGATGGATGCTCGGGAGTTTTTTTAATCAATGTTCCCATTTGATGGGACTAAGTTTGTTCCATCATGTTGTTTTGTTTTTGGCAATGGGTGTCAACTCAAGGTTTTGGCCGATTGAAGGTTTTGATATGGAGATTGTTCCTTGATTTTGTTTTAGGATTCTTGTAGTTGAATGAGGTTGTTGGTTAAAATTTGGTGACCAACAGAAGTTTTGTGGTGTATATGGATGGCCACCAAGGCTTATCGAAGATGAGAAGTGTTATAGTGGGGAGGTTGTAAGGTCCCTGGTCTGGATGAGTAGACATTTTCAAAAGTTTGGATTTTCATTATCGGATAGGTACAATATTGGGTTGATACTTAGAATGGAATTCCAAGAGTTTGAATTCCCCAATGTGTTGTTTTTAGGTGAGTAATTTGGATCAAGAGTTAGCTTGGGTGTTTTTATGAGCATTTGAGGCATCAGGTTAAGTTTTGGGACTTTTGGAGCTTTCTGACAAGGGCACATGGTTTATTGTGCACGTTTTAGGAGAAACTGTGTGACACCTTGATGCCCATGATGTTTTCAATTCAATTTTAACTATTCACAATTTATTTTCACAATTATATCATGGTTTTGGGTAAACCATGTGAGAAAAAGGTAGAAACTATGTGAGGTTGAGGAGGTAATGAGGCATGGAGCATGGGCTCCTCACGGTTTTTATAAAAACCATGTGCCTTGTTGTAGAAGGGAGGTAGTGATGACAACATGGATGAGGCATAGTTTTTAAAACTATGAGGCTTAACTATGTGGGGTATGGGTGTTGTAAAGTAAGGGTTTTCATGGTTGGCACACAGTTGGAATAACCATGCTACCAAACCATGCGATTGAGTTGGTCTTGGGCAGATCCAACTGCATGGTTAACACGCAGTTGGCAATTAGTTTAACCAAATTGTGCAACACCCTAATTTCATTCAAATGGGGAAATTTTAAAGGCCTAACCGGGTTCAATGTGTCATTATGATGGGGAGGTGATGAATCAGTGATATTATTTTCTTTTATGTTATCCTTATTTTATAAAAACTCTCTCCTCCAATTTAAGATATATCACTTTTTAGAAAACTAAACATTCACACATCTATAGAAAGACAAGTATTTACAAGGTTTACTACTCAATAAGAGTAACTACAACCTTTTCATGGTTTGGAAATAATCCAATAACCCGTAATCCACTAGAAAAAAAATCTTTTTTGTGTGGATATAACTAGTATAATATAACCTTACACTTGTGTAGAACTATGATCAATACAAAAATGCGTGTTCTTATTGTAGAATGAATGATGTAAAAAATGTTTTTGTAATAAGCTAATAAACGTTCACTTGTTGGTTCAAAACAAGTTACTATGTTGCCTTATCAACTTCCACTTTTTATATTCCTTAAAACACAAATCTTAACTTTCCTACCTAGAAGTAGGTAGGAAAACCCTTCCTAGAATTCATAAAAAAAAATCAGTCGGATGGCTCAGTCAGATTCCTCCTTCTGGAAAACATATATGAAAAGAATACCCTAGAAAAAATTATGAACCACTTCTTCTTTCCCTTTAAATATTCATCTGATGTCTTAGTTTGATCTAGAATCTTTGACTAATATCTTTCTTCTTCATCTTCTATATAGAAAAATTACATAGTAAAACAATGTCTGGAAACATATAAAAAAACTTTCAGTACTTTATCTCTCTATTCACACATGAATAGTATAATAATCATAAAGTACAATTTACTACCTACTATTTATAGGTTCACCAAAAGTGTTATGAGCAAGAATCTGATAATGTTTTCCCCTAAACTAAATTTCTGAAAAAATTAATTTCATTTCCATTTTTACTTCATATTTGACTCTTTCATCACATCTCAACTCTTCTTGATTCTTCTCAAACCTTCTCGAATCTTCTCAAAACTTCATCAAGATTTAGTATTTCTAACCATTATTCAATTTGATACCATTTTACTTTCTGATGTTGTTCTTCATTATGTTGAAACATATGGTCACTTTGATTTTCTCGACCCACTTACAAATACATAAGAACTAAGGATTTATTATTCTGATTTTCCATATCAACTAAAAGATATAAGAAAATTGAAATCATTATTCTATAAAAATCATTGAAAATTATAAATATTCAAAATCCCCTTGAAAAAATTTCAGCATTGACTTCAATGCCCTTATGACAACACTTTGAAACCAGCTTCATAACATTTCACCTTTTCTTCAATTGTTCAAAATTTCCTCAGATTTTGTCTGATGAAGTTAAACATCTAATGAATTGTCCCCATCACCATGCATCTGATGGATCGATATCTTCTTCATTCTAATGTATTGGTGTCATCTCCAGTCTGTTCAGTCTTGAACCACTTGAAAAAGAAAAAAACATTTTCTTCTTTACTCTTGACACACTTGAAATGAAATAAAATAGTTTTTCTTTCACCCTTGATCGAATTAAAAATAAATTAACCTAATGAATATGCTTGACTAAATTATTGAACATCATCTTGTTAATCGGTCTTTGAATCTCCTCATTCATCGGTCCTAACAATCACAACTTACTATCATAAAAAAACTTCTCTTCCTTCGATAGAGTCCTGTATTCGATTATATTTTTATATCTTCACTATGACTATTAGAACTATTGGATCAGTGTCATAATTCCTTTGATTGATTAGTGGCATACTATATCTGATGGACAGGAGTCCCAAAAACTTGGACTTCCAAAACTTCAAACTTCCCATTATTCAGACAAATTCTACGTCCGATGGTCCCCACACTGATGAAATGAGACCATAAGACTTCATAATCACTTATATTATTTTAAAAACTTCTACTAGTACCATGACTTATTCATGAATTTTATATCATTAATTTATACATAGAATCATCTAACTTACATTGTAAAGTTCTATGACTTCTCATCTTTCGAGCACCTTTGTCAATTCAATTGGAAACACTTCGAGTAGCCAAACACATTTAATCCCCATTTATTTTAAAAATATTTCATCACAAATATCTAACCAAATTATGATATTGAAGACATAAAAAATAAAAAAAGAATCATAAGATTTTTATGGAGACATTTAGACTCTGATACATTTTCTCATAATGATCGTAACTTTCTTTCCGGACACAAGGTAAGTCTGAAAAAATATTTTATCTAGAAAAATTATTTAGAATAGAAAAATGAAACTAATGAACTTTATTATCAATATTTATTCTGATCTTAGGATTTTTATGCCCCTTTAATATGATTATTCAGACTTACAAAGTGAATTGTTTTTTTCTTAATAATAAGTAAATACAAAACAATCAATACAAACTTCTTTCATCATCCAAAAAATACCTTCAACCAACGTGGTCCCAATAATCTCCCCCTTTGGATTTTTTTGTTAACCAAGGTTCATAAATCACTTAAATTTGTAACCTCAAGAAATGGATCACTAATAAACAATTCTAATCCTACATGAGCTAACTCATTATTAGGAATAAGAATCATTGACAGAAAAACCACACTGTCCAGAAGTAGTGACTTATAGAACTTATTCATATTTCAAATTTCCATTTATTTGATACTTATTTATTTATTTATTACTATAAAATTTTTTTTTTCCTATAACTAACTCAAAAAACTTCTAGAATAGTTCACACACAACTCCCCCTACATACATGATTCCTTAAAAGGTTTAACACATATCAATGTATATATTTATGAAATAACATTTTTATCCCCCTTTGAAAAAACTATCGAAAGACTTGATGAGGTAGGGGACAAAAAAATATCTAAAAATTGAAGATAAAGAGGTTGGATACCCATGTTCAACCTCATATGAAAAAATTATTCCTTCTGTAAAGGTTTGGTGAAAATTTTAGCAACTTGTTCCGATGTAGGAACATATCTCAACTTCAATTTATTATTTTCCACATACTCTTTGATGAAGTGATATTTGATATCAATATTTTTTAATGATAATGTTTTACTGGGTTTCTTGTATGTTTTATAAAACTATGATTATCACAACCCAGGATCAAAGGTAACTTGACTTCAACAGGTAAGTCTTCCAACTGAGTCTTTATACACATAAGTTGCATTGCGTCTTGAGTGGAAGAAACATACTCAGCTTCACCCATGATAAGAGTTACTTAATTTTTTTTCTTAGTACTCCAACTTACACAAATTGTCCCTAGAAATAAAACTCCACTAGATGTAGATCTTCTATCATCAACACTTCCTACCCAATCATAATTTGTGTAGCTAAACAAATCAATACTTTCTGAGCTATAATACCTAATTTTGAAATCTCTTATACCTTTAATATATCTGAGGAATATTTTTCTTTCCAATATATGTGATTATTTTAGATCACTTTGCAATCTTGAATATAAGGTAACAAAAAAACAATGTCTGGTCTTGTGGTAGTCAAATATAAAAAACTTCCAATAAGCTTCCAAAACTCTTTAGACTCAACTTTTTTACCTTCTCCATGTTTATTCAACTTGGTTAGCACTAAAATTTGTGTGAAAAAAAGTTTCAAATTTTCAATGCCAAAATTCTTAAAAATTTATTTAGCATACCTTTCTTGTGAAAGAAATATGTGTTTCTTATTTTGTGATATTTGTATCCTAATAAAGTATTTAATTTCACCAAAAATGGACATCTCAATCCACTTTTTCATTTCTTTAATAAATATTTCACAATTTCTTTCATCATTCCCTACAAATAAAATTTCATCAACATAAACAATTAAAATGAGGGAAATATCATGACTTTATTTGATTCACAAATT
This sequence comes from Viscum album, assembly GCA_963277665.1. Lineage (NCBI taxonomy): Eukaryota > Viridiplantae > Streptophyta > Magnoliopsida > Santalales > Viscaceae > Viscum > Viscum album. Next base: position 744,520,253 of record OY728148.1, read on the forward strand.
ACCATCAACCCTTCCTTTATTGAAGTTCAACTACCTTAAACAAGTATCCAATTTGGAATAACATTCCCTCAGAGCTTGATTTATCCCATAAAAGTCTTTCTTAAACTTTAACACATAAATTTCATCCTTCCCAACAATAAATCCACTTAGATGTTCAATATAAACTTATTCATCAAGTTCTACATTTAGAAAATATGACTTCACATCCATCTGAAATATTTTGTAACTTTATTGTGAAAAAATAGAAAGAAATATACTAATTGTTTCTGACCTTCCCACTAGCGAAAAAGTTTCATCAAAATAAATTCATTAAAAATATGAGTAACCTTTTCAAACCAACCTTTATTTTTTTATTATCACTTCACCATCTTCATTCAACTTGTTCTGGAACACCCACATTGTACTAATAACATTTTTTTCATTTGTCTTTGGCATGAGTTCCCAAGTATCATTCTTTTTAATTTGATCCAACTCTTAATTCCTAGACTGAATCCATTCTAGATTCTCAAAACATTCTCTAACATATTTCTTCTCTACTTTTGAATATAAATAAGTACATGTAATAAATTTTGAAGTTATTCTTGTTTTAACCTTTTTATGTTAATCACCAATTATTTTTTGATCTTCCAATTACTTCCTCAGCCTAGGATGAGATGTATGGTATTCTTCCTCATTATTGGCAATAGCTGAGTCTGTTTCTTCTGTATGTCTAATATCATAATTTTGGAATTTTTCTCATGTTTCTTAACAAATATTCTTACACTCTCTTCATATTTTTCTCCCACATGAGTTTTTATAGTATCTTCCTCATCATTTTGAAGAACCTTTACATCAACATAATCAAAAATCATCCCTATTTATTTATTGAAACATCTACATTCTCTTCCATCAAGATCATAACAAAAAAATATTACATCTTCACCTATCTAATCAAAATTTACCCGGTTTCCACCTTTATTCTCTATGATTTAGGGAAACTCAAAAACTCTTAAGTTCTTAAAAATCGGAGTTTTGTCATAAAACATTTCATATAAAGTCATATAAAAACTTGGAATCTAGAAACACTAGTTCTGAATATAAATATTTGTGCTCATAGATTTCCTCCAAAAGTAAATAGAAAGACCATGTTCAAGTAACATAATATGACCTTTTTCAGCAAAACTTCTATTCTTCCATTTGGAAACACCATTTTGTTGTAGTGTGTATGGGGCATTCAATTCATGGAGAATTACATGTTTCTATAGATAAATTATAAACTCTTTAATCTTATACTCTCTACCACTATCAGTTCTCAGCTTCTTCAAATAATAACCACATTCCTTCTTAGGTTTTCTTCTGAAAATTTTAAACATATTCAGAGAATATAACCTATATTTAAAATTTATAACACAATTAATGAGATTATAATCATCATTGAAATTAATGAAGTACTTATCTGTGAATATTGATTATTTTCTCATTGGCCCATAGATATCAGAAAGAATGAGTTACAAGAGTCGAGTTGAATGAATAAAAACCTTATTATGCATGAAGTTTGTAATATTTCCTTTATAACAAATTGGTTGACACTAATATATTCTTCTTGACATATTATAAATTCTAGACACTATCTCAATTTAATAACTTTCTCATATTTCACTTACACATATGTCCCAACATTTTAATGCACAACTGATTTTATTCCATGATTCTTCAGTAACATTAATTCTGAACTTCACCAACTTAGAACAATTTTCCATTTATACATTCTTCTTTTCTAAAATATTTTCCATCTTCCTCAATTTTTACAAAAAAAAACCATATTTTCTAATTTTTTTTTTCTTTCATCAAAAATTTGTGAAAAACTTAAAATATTGTGTTTCAACCTATCAAGAAATAGGTCTTTCTTGGAATTCAACTTTTATTCCCTAATAATAGTGAATCTAAAACCTTAATTATAATGGATTCATCATGTCCAAAAGTCACTATTACTTATTTTAAGTCTTTCACATTCTTCAAAATTTTCAAATCTCATTTTATATGAGAATAACACCCACTATCCAAAACCCTAGGTCATTCTCATTTTGTAATTTTGAGAGTAGTTTCTATAACAATATTTTTTTCTTAACCTTTATCTTTCTTCAATTTAGGCTCTTGATCATTTTTATAAAAATGTTTTTGTGCCGATAACAAAACAAGACACCCTTTTGAATGATGGTCGGGTTGTTCACATCTTTCACAAATAGTTTCCAAAGGTTGGAACTTATTTTCAACTTTCACACCAACCTTATCAAGTTCCTTACTTCGATAGGATGGAATATCCCTAAAACGTATCCTTCTATAACTCATTGAATAATTGTAATATTGTTGATTAAACCAACATATATTTTTTATATGCCCAAATCCAACACAATACCAGTAGTACCCATAAAAGGAATACGTTCCTCTATAACTTACATTCTATCTAGAATCATGAACCTGATTCTCAGCAATTTTTTTTTCACATCAAAACTTTGTTGATTCCCAAAATTTACATCATTTTTCAGAATCTTCTTATTAAATTCATATTTCTTCCCTAGTTTATCAGAATCATAAGAAGTAGGTACTTTAGTTTCAGACTCAAAATTTTTAAAAACTTATGAACTTCCAAATTTGTTGACTTCGACCATATACATAATTTTTTTAGTTTTATTCTTCTTTAGAACAACATAAACTCTCTTTTAAACCTTTGAAGGTAAATTTTAATCCTTCTCAAGGTTAAAATTTCTATAAATTTCACCAACTGCGAATATAGATTTATTGAAACTTTTAAATCCCTTATTAGCTTTAGAAAAATTTTATTGGAAAATTTCCAAATATTCATCCTTATATTTTAACTTTACTTTAATATGATCATTCAGATTATTTTATTTACCAAGAGAATTCTTCATATAATAAATCTCTTCCAACAAATTATCTTTCTCTTTAGGAATATATTCTTGATTTTTTCCTGTAGAAATTTCCTTCTTCATCTTTTTTATTTTTCTTTGATGTTTTAAAATATTCTTGAGAAATTATTTTAATTATATCTTCAGATGAAATTCAAGATCAGCCTATTCTTCTTTATAACTAACAATTCTGAATTCCTCTTCATTAACTATTATAATGAAAGTATTATCTCCAACCACTCCAATAAACTTTTTATCCTCAACTTCACCACATTTAGATAAAAATATTCATAATTTTTATTTGGATACATTTTTATCCTTTCTCTTTGAAGAGGATTTAGATTTATCACTATTTTTATTCTAATATCTTCTTAGCCTTCTGTCAACTTCATCACTATCTTATTCATTCTCTTTTTGAGAAAAATTACCAGAAAGGTTGCCAATGCCTACACATTAGAAACATTTTAATAGAAGTTTACCTCTATAATTTTTCTTAACTCTTTCCACATTTTTAGAAAATATGGATAGAAATTCATCAAGTTTATTACATACCAATTTTTTGGATTCAGAGTCAGCAACTTATTTTTCTTCGATAAAATTCTTTGACTTTCCTTGCTTGGTATCCTTGAAGGACATTTCTCGATTAATTTGTTTTTTAATTTCATAATTTTCTCCCTTCTCATTTCATAAGTAATGAGAGTACTATGAAGTTTTTCCAAATATAGATTTTTATGATCTCTATCTTCTAAATATGAAAATTTGGAAACAAAATTATCAGGAAGAATTCTTTAGATCTTTTCAGCAATAGTTGAGTCTTAAAACTTATCACCAAGACATATTATGGTTCTAAAATATCAATAAAACTTGTAAAGAGGTAAACAAAAGATTCATACTCACCCATTTTTAGATATTCATACTTCAGCCATCATATTTGAAACTTTACTTTCCTCAACTTTATATGGACTTAATAAATGTTCTTCAAATTTTCCCAGATATCTTTGGTTATTGAAACTCCCTTCAAGATTATTCTATTCTATCATTCTCAAGATTCTTCTTATCCAAATATGTGAGAGATATTGTTTCTTCAATATGAGGAAATCTATCTGTAGATACTTCTAGAACATCATACCCAAGAGGCATAAGATAAGAAAACGTTCTATCTTTATAGATATGATATTTCTTACCATCGATGAAATACCCTTAGTATTCACAAAATTCAGATTATCCATAACAAATTCTCTTAAAAATATTCAAAAAAGAGTAAATGGAGGGAAAATTTACTCTGATAACACTTATAAATTCCCAACCAGGATCAATGTAACATTGATAGGGGAAGGGGTGAATGAGTGATATCGTTTTGTTTTATGTTATCTTTATTTTATAGAAATGTTATTCTCCTGTTAAAGATCTATCAATTTTTGGAAAACAAAACATTCACACATACATAGGAGCATATTTATTTACAAGGTTCACTACTCAATAAGAGTATGTATTTCCTTGGAATGGATTGGAAATAATCCAATACCACACAATACACTAGAAAAAAAATCATTTTGTGTAGATAAAACAAGTAGGTTATACCCTTACACTTGTGTATCTCCATGATCAATATAAAAGTGCATGTGCTAATTCTAGAACGAATGATTTACAAAAAGTCTGTGTAATAATTTTAGAAACCTTCAATAGTTGGTTCAAAACATGTTATTATACTACCTTATCAACTTCAACTTTTGGGATTCTTCAAAACACAAATCTTCACTCTCGTACCCAATAGAAGTTAAAAAAATCATTCTTAGACTTTGTATAAACACTTAGTTCGATGGATCAGTCTGATTCCTCTATCTGATACCTCAGTCTCAAAAATAGATAATAAAATAATACCCTAGAAAAAATTCTGATGAATTTTTTCTTTCCCTAAAAACCTATGTCTGAAGTCTCAGTCCGATCCAATAACTCTAATTACTATCTCCCTCCTCCTCTTTCTTCTATCTGGAAAACTTTCCTAGGAAACTTTGTCCAAAAACTTATTCTAAAACAGTTAGTGCTTTCTCTCTCTCTTCAAATGTGAACAATATGAGTGTCAGAAAGTACAATGTACTTTTTACTATATATAGGTGCTCCAAAATTGGCATAAGCGGGAATCTAAATTTTTCCCACTCAATTTATTTTGAAAAACTTCAATTCCATTGCAATTTTGACTTTATATTTAACTCTTTCAGTGCTTATTAACTCTTCTTTATTCTTGTTGAACCTTCTCAAATCCTCTCACAAGTTTATCTAGCTTCACACATTATAACCATTCTTCAATATGATAATATTTGACATTTAGATGATGTTTCTAATTATGATGAAACATTTGGTCATTCTAATTCTCTAAACCCACTTACAAACACATAAGAACTGAGGATTTATTATTACAATGCTCCATATCAACTAAAATACATACAAATTTGAAATAATTATTCCATAAACATCATTGAAAATTATGAATATTTTAGCACCCCATGGAAACACTTCTGCATCAGCTTCAACACCCCTATGAAAGCACTTTGAAACCAGCTACACAATATTTAACCTTTTGTTAAATTGTTCAAATCTTTGTCAGACTATGTCTAATGAAGTTTAGAGTATAATGAATTATTTTAATCATCATGCATCTGATAGTTCTGTCTTTGAGTCATTTAAATGTATCGACGTTGGCTCCAGTTTGATAAATCTTGACCCACTTGAAAAACAAACATAAAATTTTATTTTTTTAATCTTTCCCAATTGAAATTAAACATAATTGTTTTTCTTTCACCCATAACCCACATTAAAATAATAAAACCAATAAAAATGGTTGAATTCATTTTTGAACATCATCGAGTTCATCGACCTCTAAATATCCTCATTCATCAATCCCAACAATCCAAAATTACTGATTTTTTATCAAAGAACATCTCTTCAAATAATAGAGTTTTGCATATGATTATATTTTTATACCATTATTGAGTTTGTTGGATCTGTATTAGAATTCATCTAATGTATTGGTGGAATGTCATGTCTAATGGACCAGTGTCAACAAAACGTCGACTTCAGTAACTTCACACTTTCCAACCCTCATAAAAATTTTGTGTCCAATGATCCTAACACCAATGAAATCATACTAGAATAATTCATAATCACTTATCATCTACTAAAAACTTCTATATGTATCATGAAATCTTCATGACTTTGGAAACTTTAGGATTGTCATAGAATCATTCAACTTACAGTAGAAAGTTCTATGACTTCCTAGTATTCTGTCACCTTCCTCAAAGTTGGTTGACACCACTTAGAGTAGCCAACCACATTTACTCCCCCTTTATATCCCAAATACTACATCACAAGTTTCATACCAACCTATAATATTGGAAACATAATAAATAGAAAATAATATTTAGATATTGTATGAAGACATTCATACTCTGATACATTTTCTCATACTGATTGAAAATTTATTTCTGGACACAAGGTGAGTCTGAAAAAAAACTTTGTCCAGAAAACATCTTCAGAACATAAAACCAGAACTAAGGAACATTACTGTTAATATTTCATATAATATTTTGATTCTTATGCCCCTTTTTTATGATCATACAAACTTATAAAGTGAATTTATTTTTTCATAACGACAACAAAATAAAAAACAATCAACACAAAATTCATTCAGAATTTGAAAATCACCTTCAGCCAACTTGGTTCCAATATAAATGACCAAAATTCCCCTCATGTTTTTTTCCACTCCACCCCCTTTCACATACCTTGGATGCATTCATACCATGGGGTTCGCAAATCCCTTCCTACTCTTCTCTCCTTTGATTTTAGGGTGCATTTCTAGAATTTTATTAGCAATTGAGGTGATTTATTCTCCTTTAGTGGCCTCCATTCTCCCTCTTCATACACTTATATAATTTTTGTGTTCATCAATTTAGGTTTCATTAATGATTCCACCAAATTATGGTTTAATAAATCATTTCTCATGGGTATTTTTGTTTTCATGCATATATGATATCCTGAAATGGATTTCTCATGTTGTTTCTTAGCGTTTCATGAAGGTATGTGTTCGCAGTGAATTTTATTAGGTTTTTCAGATTTAATATTTTATTTAATTTTTGTAATGGTATCACCTCTTGTGAATTTTGGCCTAGAATTTGGTTAGGATTATGTTGTAGGTCTCTGGTGAGTGGTTGGATTCAGTTTTGGTGCGACACAATGACCCAATGAGTTTTTCAACGACATTCCTAGTTTGGTTTTGGTTAATTAATTAATTATAATTGTTATAATTAATTAATTGTGTTGTTTTGGTGTGAGTTTAAGGCTTGGTTGATCATAAAGATATTGGTTGGTTGTCACGAGGTTTAGATGATTCTTGGATAGGCCTTGCCAAGGCCACCCTGTTTTGGAATTGTTTTGGGAAGCTTCACTAATAAGGTAGGTGGTCTAAGAATGGTATCCAAAATTTTATTAATTAATTTTAATATATATGTACTATTTTACTTAAATCCTATTTGTTGTTTTATCGCTTCCTTATCTTATATAATTTGGTTTTGGGCCTTGGTTTAATAACTTATAACTTTTTTAGATCCTATTAGAACCATGGGTGTTTATAATAATGAACCTACATTCACCCATAGGGTAAGCCATTTCATGGAAAGGGTAAAGTGAAGTTGTAAAGGGATGATTTAGAATGATTTTTTGTTTTAATATTTATTAAAATTTATACCAGCCTTTTGAAATGTTTTTAAATATATGCATTGGTTTTTGACCCTGTTTTGGATGTCAAAGGGGGAAGCTATTGTTTGAAATGTTTTTTATTTTTGAAATGAGGTGTTGAACTCCATGTATTTTATAAAAATGTATCTTAATGGGGTTTCTAATGTTTATATGAAATGGGTGTGTGGTGACCTTTTTAGTGAATATGTCTTGATGACTCTTTAAATAGTTTTCATTGAAAATGAAGGTCTTAGACCTTGTTTGGATTTTCATAGGCGAAGACCCATGTTTTAAAGGGTTGGATTACAAATGTTGAAAAGGGTGTTTGTTTTTATTTTCATGACATGTGAAAATTGGTTGGGTTTTATGTGGTCGATGTGTTTATTTATAGGTCCATTGGGACCATGATAAACTTTGTGATCAAGAATGGAAGGAATAGTTTAATTATTAATTTGGTTTTATATGATTAAAGTACTAGACTATGGAAATGTTGAATGAAATGGTATAGATTGATAATGGAATGGTTAGGGATGGTCAACCATGAAGTTCTGAATCCTAGTTGGATTCATGAACTAATGCACCATGTTTTCTGACCTGTGACTAATGGTTTTTGGATGTTGGACTGAATCTCCACTCCCAGGTTTTAGGCAGGTCAAGCTGATGCTCCAGGAACCCTGGTGCACCATTGCTTTTAGAGGACATACATGGAATTCTGACTCTAGGGGTATGGACTTGGAATTCCATATCTTGGTTGGGATGGTCTAACATGATGTTCCAAGTCCTCATTGGATACTTAGACTGATTATCTTTGTTTTCCAACTTGTGACCTAGTGTTTGGGATAACCAGAAATGGTGTATCGGATCCTGGTTAGATACTAGGACCGAGCCTCATCATTTTCCAACCAGTGACCCCTATGATATATTTCTTTGACGTCTAGATTTGGTTGAGGTAGGTTTGATGGAAATGGGTATCTTTTGGAATAAAGAATAAAAGTGATTAATTGAATAATGACCAGTACTATAACCTATTTTATTTACCTGCTTGTCTACAGTTATTACTTTTCTTGCATGAATTGTTGTATTGATTGGTATTTCATTTAGAAACATTGGTGGTGGCATAGTAAGTTTTACTCACACCCTGCTCGGTCCACCATTGTACTTGGTTACCTAAACAACTCTCACATGCTTATTGTAGTCAAAGGTTTGGGCTAAGGTCTGTGTTGAGTATGGCTTGGTTGGGTAGGATTTCTCAAGTGGTATCCGGTGACTGGATGGGTTTGGATCAGTGATTCCATGTATCCTTTTTGTAGTTTCTTTTATTTTGGTATGTGATGTAACCAGCCTATTGGGAGTTTGGTTGTATATCTGACATGGGCGTTCAGGACCTTATTTCATTTTAATCTATTACAACATGTTTTAGTTTCAGGTTTTTATTTTTTTCACATACTCTAATGTGTATTATTTTTGGTTATTTACTTATAGATGTGAACTATGATATATGAATATAGTATCCTCACAATTCCCCTTTAGACCTCCACTTCTAGTTAGTATCCTTTAACATATGAGGAGGTGCACCTGAGGTCATGTGGAAAATCAGATTAGGGAACTAGTGTAGTGGAATCCGAGCTAGGAAGTTACAACCTAGAACTAGAAAGAAATTTTCTCATAAAGTTTATCCAATATTATATCGAACAGTGAAATGGTGAGTTTGAAAAGGTTTTATTTCAATATGTTACTTTATTATATTTGTTTATGATTGAGAATATGGTTAATATAGAATTATATGTTATAAGGTACAAGTGGCATGTATAGAATAACTTTGTAAATTTCTATGCTTTTAGAAGAATGTTATCATTTTTTTGAAAGTTTGGTATTTGTTTGGATGATAATATTGTGACCCGTTATCATGGCCTGAAAACATTAAGTGCAATTATTTTGAGAATGATTGTATTTTTCTGGAAATTTTCTTTGAATATTTTGGTACTGGTGAGTTCTAAAGAAGTCATTATAATAGAACATTCTTTGAATTAGAGGGAATCATCTAGAATGGGGTTTTTTTAGTAGTGTTAAATTTCCTATAGTAGTTCCCATTTTAATAGAGAGGCCAGTTAAATATATTGATGTAAAATATGTTATAGATTATGAAACTCTGGTAGAAATAAGAAGATGAGTAAGATTATTTGTTCAATCAAAAAGAGAATATTCTACTAAAATTAGTTCAACATATACTTTTTCATCAGTATTTCCTGATGTTATCTTAGTTTTTGATAGATTAGAGTTGGTATCTAGAGTCACAAGGCTAGTATGTATTGATCAAGGAAGGATTTCGACCTTGTTGTGTGCAATTCCCTTGGTTTAAATATCTTGGTCAAGTGAGTCAAGTTAAATAATCAGACCTAAATCTATTGATCTTAATAGTCAAAATTTCGTTGGTAAAGAAGAATAATAATTAGAAGGAAATGAAACTCATTTAGTTACAAGTGTAAGAGTCAGATTAGTTTTTGAAGAACCATCTTGAGATAAGAGACCCAATTTTTATGGAAAGAAAGAAGATAATAACTCTAGAATTATCAAAGTTCATAAAGACATGTTTTATCCAATTTTTTATCATCATACACAATCAATGATTCATAAAAATAAGTTATAAAAATATGATTAGAGAGCTAAATAGAGATACTCGAAGTTGATGTTAGAAGGGGAATCCTTAAAATTTCTTTTCTAGAATCCATAAATGAAATTAAGATTCTTCACGATCATGAAATTTCAAGAGATGATGTTAAATAAGTGAAGTTGTTAGTTCAGTCTCTGGTTAAAAAGTTATTAGTGTAACCCTCTACCAAAGATTTAAATCAAGTAAATGTTTTCTCAAAGTTAGAAGAAGTGTGTTTAGTGATAGACACAATGAATTGTAAAATTTCATCAATTCAATGGGACCTTATATGCAGGAAAGTAAACCAGGATCTTCCAATAGATATAATAGAATAAATCATAAGGATTTCTATGTTTTCTCAGAATTATATTGTGTTAATTGATTAGTCTAAGAAGGAAATCAGATCCCCTTTTCAAGAAAAATTTCTAGAAGTTCAAAACCTTACTTCCTAAGTGACAATATATGTAAGTTTAATTATTACTAGATTACAAAATATGGTTGGATCCATGGCCCATAAATTTTAAGTGTTGGAGAATAATTTTTAATATTTATACCAAATAGATGTAAGAAAATTGAATCCAAAATCCACTGAAGATGAATTATAAGAAGAGGTTGATGCTTTTGTTGAGACTCAGGAAAGACAAGTGTCTATAGTAGGAAAATAAGTTGTTTCAGTTGGTCATTTAGTTGGTATGTCAAACAACCGGTATAAAGTGTTGAATAAGTTGGGATTCTGTTTCATGAAGAAAATATATGTTCAAAACCTCTTTATAAATTTCTCAAAACATATATAGAATAGATTTAAAATTATTTTATAGTACTTAAATAATGACATGGTAAAAATAATCGACACCTGTGCTGATGATTTTTTTTTTCAGATTAAGGGGAGACATCTTCCAAGACCTCCCATCATTGATCTCCGTGCTACTTCTTTTCCAAGACTAAATGAAATATTTGATCCTTCTGATATTTATCAAATGTAAAATATAAGGTTTACTAAAGAAGTGTGTTTTCCTTTTCCTAAATTATCTTCTAAACTAATCTTTATACCTATATATAATTTTGATATGGAGTGATCTCAATAATTTTCACTCAGAATCCAATCCAATTATGTAAGGATCACTCGATGTGACCGAGTAGGACTTGGAGCATATTCACTGATATTGGGAGATGTTTCTAGAGAAATAGTAGAAGCTCCTATTCCTACATCCTCTTTACCCTCAGGTCAACCTCAATATTTCAAGAAACCTCCTCTATAGAATCATTTCATGTTCTATAGTAAAAACACAGACACTTTCCCAGTTTTTATGATGGGTTGATCGATTTGATGGGAATTCTATAAATATTTGAATCATGATTTATTGAATGTTTTTTTAACATTTTAATGGTGTTTGGAAATCATTTTAATGATTATTTTTCATGATTTTTATGTATTTTTCATTCATATTAATGTGCTCATGATTTTTTTCAGTATTCTTCTATCTTATTTTTAGAATTTATTCCCTGTTCATATCTTATTATTGTTTTCTCTTTACTTTATACCATGTTGTTGAATCTATTTAGCTATATTGTCAATATGTTCCTATTTTATTCTTAGTATCTATTCTCTATTTGAGTTTCAATATTTCCTTAATGATCTTTATTACTCATTGTTATTAACATAACTTAATACCAAATTATGTTCACAATTAGTTTTATCAAATATTTAAAATTATTCTTGTGCAATATTGATTATATTCCTTTATTAAACTTCTTTTTAATATCCCAAAAAGGGTAAGAAGAAGAGGAGAGTACAAAAATTTAAAATTTTAGAAATTCATTTTAGGAAGAAGAAAAGATGAATATATAATTTAAAAGTTTTATATTTAGAGGAGAAGAATTTAAATTTAAAATATTTTTAGAGATCTTTTTATGAAATTTTTATTTTTTATTAAATGGGGTTTTATCTTAAAAAAGGATGATATTGTTGAAAAAACTTATGTTGTTCCAAAATATCTCAGTTTTTATGTGTTTTAATGATTAAAAAAGTCACAATTTTTATTCTAATGAGTTTTTAGTAATTATTTGAGTTTATATTTTTCGAAATTATTAACATTAAATTTATTCTATAAGTGATTATCCCATGATGGTTGAAGTATTCATTCTATGACAAAGTATTTTATCCGAAAATAATCAAATATTATCTTTCATATAATTAAAATTAGTGAACTAAATTTAGGTATTTTATCCTAATAAATTAAGATATTATCTTATGAATAATATGGTCAAGTTTCTATATGACCAAATTAAGATACTTTATATAGAATAAATTTATGATAAGTTATTATATTAAGGAAAGTATATTCATAAAATATTGTCTTACCAATGTTAGAAGAAGTCCTGGAAGATAAGTATCACTTATTTATCTTATGTTGAATAATTATCCTATATAATGAAGTTTATATTATTCCTCGAAGAAGATGAAGATTTTTTTTATCTTATAAAGTCTTTTAGAAGTTTATTTTACAAGAATAGCACTAACATATGGATATCTTATGAACAATTTGCTGTTATGTTGAATGTCATGATTAGTTTTCCAATATCATTATAAGTAATTTCATTCTTTTTTAATATATATGGAAATGAATTATCAATTTAAGGAAATATTGATTTATAGAATGTGTCATGTTTCTAAGAATATAAAGATCCAAAAAAGAAGATATCTAAGAGTGATGCAGTAGAAGATTATTGATACTTGAAAATAATGTACACATTCTATTAATGGACCATTATATCAACTTTTCGAATTATTATCAACTGAACTGTTATGAATATCTCACTGCTTAAGTTTAAAAATAAAATGAGATATATATGAAAGAGTAAGCATCTTCCTAGTAACAATGGATGAGAATAAGGGATAGAATTATTGTACATATGAATACTTTTATAATAGTAACAATAAAAGCCTATACATAGACAAGATCAAACATAATCACTCATTTCATGCATACAAGTTTATTAGTTTAACTGAAGATCTTCCAGAGGCACACCTTGAATACTACCATCTTCTTAGGATGCATCTTCAACTACTGTCAGTTTCTACTTTCAACTATGTGATATAATTGTTCTTATAAAAGTTTGTTTATCTCTTTTTGTTTAAACATGTAACAAGAGTGTGTGGTTAGACTGTGAATAGTTATTATAAATGGAGATACTAGTTGAAAGCTCTTGAACCTTTGTATTAAGTGGAAACTGCTTGTATAGATTGGAACCCCTAGAAAAAGGGTTGTTATGGTTCTACCCAAGGTCACAACCAGCTATCTAGTGTCCATTAGGAATAATTTGTTCTACCCAAGGTCACCACTGGCTGGCCAATGGATCTTGGGAAGAATCACATAAACCCAAAAGTCATACTCTCTAGACAATGAGACTATTTTACTTTAAAAAAACAAAAAACCATCCACCATCCTAGACTTGCGTTCATTTTGGCCTCCTAATAACCTCTAAACCACCACAAGTTACTCTAAAACAAGCTCAAAATCTATAGAAAATTTTAAAAGAGGCATACCTAAAAATAGGTTTCATAATGCCCTATTTTCCCATGCCTGTATATTGTGTAAGATTATTGATTTATGGTTTACTTATTATTTTATCCTATTTCATGATGATTAACGATATTATATTTACCATATATGAGACCTTTTCTAAGGCGATGGTTTAGTTAGTTGGTATTGAGATACTTATTAGGTATTCCTTTGGAGAAGGTCTATAAAATCTTTGAGAAACCTTTAAGAATGAGTTGAGTCTAGGAATTGTTTATTACACCGACTAGTTGGAGTGATTCATTGGGATAATGGTACCTTGTTTTAGATATCACACATTGGTTTTGATTAGGGTATGGGGTGCCCCTTGGGATTTTTGGTTGGTATTATTGATGAGTGGATGACCTCTGTAGTTCTTATAGGATTTCCATCTCGATGGACCTCCTTGGTCAAGTTGAAAGATAGTACCTTTGATATTAAATTAATGGATAAGGTTATATTATTAGGAATTAATCTTAGTGTTATGATAAATCCTTGTTGTGGACCCAAAATTGGGAGTAAGAGGTGAATAGTTTTTCTTCTTATTTCATGGCTAGGAGAAGAGTAGGCCTCATCCTTGATGTTTGAATCATAAAAAGAGAGTGAGGTCCTCCTTAGAGTTTACCTATAACTTTGTGAGATGGATCGACCAGGATTGTAGCCTATGAGGTAGTCGTACTTTCATGATGATTCTTTTGATCTGTATACAACCCGTTGGGCGGTCATATCTAGGATTATCATAGGGTTTGAATTTTGGATCAAGGAACATGACTATGTTACCTTTTATAATTATATATTATTTTGATAATGATTCCCCACCTAGTTGTTCTATTCCTTATTGGAAGTAGGATGTTGTGTATTGATGGATTAGATATTAAGAATGCATGGTAATTTAATGGTGGACATGATATCCTTTACCTTATATGAGTTTTGTATTCTATATTACTTTACCATGAAAATAAAATGGCCATGAAACACACTTATTGATTAAGATGATGATACTTATGTGAGATATTAGGGATTAGAGCATGGTTTAAGTGTTTTATTCTCATGTAGGGGAGCCAAACCCATGAATATTTAAAATATATGGGTTAGATCCATAGGTTCTCTATGGGTAGTTTGTCTTATAACATTGGTGATAAACAATGATATGAGATGATTTTGGGAAATACTATTCGGATAATTATTCTATATAGTTGGACTCCATTATTTTTTACCCATTTATTTTATTATTGGATTTGTTTTAAGATTATATTTGATGCTTTAGTCCCTCGAATGGATTTTTTTGTTTTCCTTTTTTTTACATTTTTTATTTTCAGTTGGGGCCTATTTGATTACCCATTGTTTTTATTCTTGACAGGATCATTATTTTCAATGATATTTCATGTTTCTGTTATTAATTATTAGTTATATTACTAATTCACGTATATTTTAGTTGAATGAGTCTATGTGGATGTTTATTAATGCCTCTAAGTGATAGTGTTTGAGGGTATTTGTTATGATTTGGGTAGCACCGATGTAAGTATTTGGGGTGCATGTGTATTCTAGTCATTATTCCATAAAAGGATGGATTTTATGAGCATGCATGGGCTATGTTTTGAGTTTTTTTAATTTCACTGACCACACTTTCACAACATTAAAATATAAATTGAAGAAACAACTATGATGTTGTGATTTAGACCATATTGTAGTCTATGTTGGGATAGACTATATCTTGTTGAATGTTATCACATTTATGTGTTTTTCATGGTAGTTTATATGTTTTTTAGAATAAAAATATCTTGCATCATAAAATTTAACATGATAACTACAATATGAGACACACTCAGATGACATGAGTCGATATAAATATGAATGAGTGTCACACTCTATGTTGAAGAAACCAATAGAATCTACATGTGTTTCATGAATTATGACATTTCAATGTTGGATACCCTTCAGAAACATCAAAATATTTGGTGATGTGGTGGAGAGAGCCTCTTACTAAGAGGATGTTGTGGGTTTCATCCATTTTTGAATAATAGGTTACTCTAGTCTTCTGATACATTCTCAAAACCATTATAAGTCTCTTTTAACCTTTTAAAGCATCCACTATGGGTAAGATTTATATTTAGTAGCATAATTCATTTCCTAGGATTTGATATTATAGATTAGATATCCAAAATAGACTTACATATAAAATTTTATGACTATTATAACTTGTAATTTTATCAATAAATTTTGTTAAATTCCCTGATCATAACCAACTCTGTGCATATTCTTTGCCTTGCGCTTAGTTATGCGTGCCGCTAGAAGTCCCATGTTCAGATGGTTCCCTACTTCTAGTTCCCTACTCCATGTTTTCTACTTCTCATTCCCATATGATGTTGTGCGCACCCCATGCACATACCCAGAAGCCACACCTAGGAACTTGAGGTGGTTACCACCCATGACTGGGCACTCATGTTAGGGTTTTTATTTAAAAGAAACATTATTCCCCCTATTTTGGACTCCAAGTATGAATCTATGGGGAGCTAGAACCACTAGAGTTCCATGAACCCTAGTTTGAGAAACCAAGTCCTAATGAATTTACATAGGTGATTCCTAAATGAAAACCTAACATAATTTTATGGAGTTACACCTAGCTTGGAGTTGCACTTAGTTTGGAGTTTCAGACAGCTTATAGTTGTGAACAACATAGATTTATGAATATCTATAAATAAATTATTTGATTAAAGTAACTTGGATCTTAACCTCCTTTAATTTAGAGTCACACCCAATACTTCTTAATATGAGTCATTCCTTGGGTGCCGACTACCTAAGCACCAAGACACCTAGGCGTCTATCTACCTGGGTACTTAAGTACTTGGTCTCTAGAGCACCTAGTTTCTAACCACCTATGTTCCACTTTTACAAGGTCACCTACCGTGGTACATATTTTTCCAGGTCCCTTAGCAAGGAATTGGACCACTTAGGAACCCACTTCACCCATGCTAATTACTCAGGAACCAACTACACCCATACCTCCTTATTGGGAGACAATACCTACCATTTCAGTCCATACCACATGGGATCCACCCACACACCTTTGGTTGGGATAAATTATGATTTAAAATCTCAAGTATTTAGCACAAACCCTCTCCTTTCATCACTGATCCCCATGAAAAACCAAGATCCCGACCATGAACTGTTCAATTCAGGTCAGACATAATTTGGTTGGAAATACCTATAAGCCCAACCCTAATCTCATATAACACCTTAATTTTAGATTTTAATTTTAGTTTTATCTTATTACTTGAGTATATAATCTCCTCCCAACTTCTAGATATTCGTAGAGTTAATAAAATCCAATTTGTTTCCTCGTATACCTTGAATCTTGCTTATCCTCTTGGTTCCCTCATATGCATTTACGTTAAAGTGGATCCTAACCACTTTATTTATTTATATTTGGAAAATTAAAATAATTTTTTATTTAATTATTATAATTTCTCATAGATTTTATTTCATTATTTTATTCCCTTTAACATAAGTTGAGAAAATAATTTAATGCTTATATTTTTTATAATTGATTAATATTCTGTTGTTTGTTTTTCTTATGTATTTTGTGAACTAATTTTGGAGAAAAATACATCACTACATGAGTTAATATCACATATACTATAAGTATATATATTAATATGTTTTTTAAAATATGGATATTTCTTGACTGGATGCTTGAAAAAAATCCATGTGACTTCATGCCTTGAGTGGCCAAAAATCTCGATCAACTGCATGATATCGACTGTAATACAGAAAGTCATAATTTTTACGACTGTTGAATTGACTAATAGAATAATATTGACTAACCGCATGACTATGGAGTGATCATAAGATAATGAATCAAAATATTTCTTACCTTTGAACTGACCACATGAAGAAAGGTTAAGTAATTTTTATTCTTGACTAATTTCATGACTATACATGGATCAACTACATGAAGAAAATTGATTGATCATTACTTTCAATGTGACCACATGAAAAAATTTCAATCAACCACATGATAATTTTTGACCTAATGTAAGGTAAAATTATCTAAGTGTTGACCTGACTACATGAAGATTTTGAACATACCATATTGATATAATCTACCACATGTTGTAAATATGATCTACTTAATGTTGTAAATCTGATCAACCACATTTTGTAAAACCTAATTATAGAAAGTTGAAGATGATAGATTTCATGAGGAAAATAATGAATTATATTAGATAGTGAATTAACATGTGCTTGGACGTACTAGAATTCTTAACCTACTATAATATCAATCAATCGTGACTTAAGGTATCATTTTCTAAGATGATCTATTTTTCATATATTTTATACATTCTAATTTTCAACAAGTTTGTTTTAAGGATTTTCATTGATCTAATGATTTATTAAATACTTATTGATTATTTAAATGATAATGAATTTTACTTAGAAGCATTATTTGTAGTATTAAATTCTAATTATGTCATATTAGTTTCTTGAAAAAACATGAGTTTCAAATTTGAATTGTGTGGGATTTGAAAAGATTACCTTGTATGATTTATGGGAATATTCTAAGGTACTTTATTGTTGTTTATTATGGATAATTTGTAATATATTAATTATTATAACATGTTATAATATAAAAACTATTTTAAATTTTATAGATTATTAATTGAACCATGTGGGAATATTTTGTGTTCACATTCAATAAAGAAATCACATGTTTCTTTGGGAGGGATGAAATGCAAGAGACTCAATGATTTGAATATGTTTTTAATGAGAGAAATATATATATTGGGTTTAAAAGAATGATTTAAGAACACGGGTAAGTATATTATTGAACTATACTATGTGATACACAATGTAAATAAATTATTGTGCTTGAATGAACTTTAATCATTTGATCCATTACTATTGGGGATAGTTTTTCTTCCTTAACACTCAAAGATTTTCTTGTTTATCTTATTTATGTGGTTCTCAATTATTTCTATTTTTAGTGTTTAATCATGTCTAGGTTATAATACCATTAAAAGGTATGAGTTGGGTTATTTTACCTCATATAAAAGGTAGGTTTTGGGTTGTGACTCCAAGTGATAAAAATTCAATAGTGGGTTGTGACTCCCTGTTAGAAAAAGTCAAATTTGGGTTTTGAATCCATTATTTTAAAATGAATTTGTAAAGGTTTGTGAATCCATTAATTTTTTTGATATTCCATATTCAGTGGGTTCTATATCTCTCTATGTTTAAAAGGAGTGAAGAGTATACTAGGATCATTTATATCCACAATGAAATCATCAGGTTCAAATTTTTTTATTTTTGATTCATTAATTATTAATATTAGTAAAAATTATTTAAATTAATTTTAAGAGGCCAATTCACCCATCTTGAAAGATCATTCAATCTCACATTGGTACCTAACAATTTTTATCAATGTAGGTTCTTTATCTTTGGAATATTTATATATTATTTATTTTAATAAAATACCGAATTAAATAGTCAATGGGAAAAGATATATTTTGAGATGGAATGAATGAATGTAAATGATGGATGGGCACCTCAAATACTTCTATTATTTTATGGAACTGATTATGTTTATTAGCAGTCTCACATTGAATATTTTATTAAACACACCGACATTGATAGTTGAATAATCCTGGTGAGACCATACAAAATGCATAAATTTGATCTTGAATCATGGATTAATAATTATACGATTACATTTTTATAAATTACATGGTAATAAATATTTTATATTATCTTATAGTAGGAATGTTTATATCCACTATCTTCATGTAGAAAAACACATGAAATATGGAATAACATTTAAGTTACTCATTTTGGTTATGATAATATTATAATAACAAAAAAGGGCATGTAAAGAGCGGAGTATCAAGAGTTTAAAATCGGAAAATAACTGATATAGTATCAAAATGTTAATATATTTACATGTTTTTTGAATGGTATGAGTGAATTAGGAGAAAATCTAAATAATTCAATTATGGTTAAAATAGTTTTGAGAGATTTACTTAATAAATGGAATGTCGAGAACGAGTATCTAGATTTTACCAATTAAAAGTGATAGAGGTAGTGATTTCTCAAATCTAGAATTTATAAATTCTATTAAGATAATTAGTATTATAATAATTTTTCAACTCTCAAGACCGAACAAAAAAATAGTGTGGTTGAAAATAAAAAATATGACTTTACAGAAATGGTTAGGAAAATGTTAAATGAGTATTCTTTGCCAATTTTTTTGATAGAATCTGTTAACATAGCATGCCATGTTTCTAGTTAAATTCTAATTAGGATATTTTTAAAGAATACACCTTATGAAATTTGGAAATAAAGGAATCCTTTAATTAGTTATTTCAGAGCAGTTGGTTGTATGGTTTATATTCTTAATACTAAAGATTCATTGAAAAAATTTGATTCAAAATCTAGTTAAGGTATTTTTCATGGATATTTGAATTTTATCAAGGAATATAGACATTACAACAAAATAAATTTAGTGGTTTAAGAATTTTTACTTGTTAAATTTGATAAAATTAATGTAAAGGAAAGAAAAAATGATTTATATTGGGAGGAATAATTTAGAGAATTTAACTTTTTTGAACCTAAAAATTCAGAATTGGATGCAACTACTGTGGATTATCTTATATTGAAGCTTTACAAGTTTATAAATATCATCTAGTTAAAAAAGTAATTTATGATATAACTACTATTGTTAAAACTTGAAATTCCTCAAGAAATATTTATTCTTATAAATATTTTATTTTTGATTTTATACCTCTTAATGTGGATGAATCCTTATCTAATTTAAACTAGATTATTACAATACATGAATAATTAAATTAGTTTGGTAGGAATAAAGTATATAATTTCGTTTTACAACGTATGGATCACAATATTATTGGCACCAAATGGATATTTATAAATAAATTAGATGAGTCTGGTCAAATAATAAGAAACAAAGAAAAATTAGTTTCTCAAGGTTACAATCAAGAAGAAGGAATTGATTTTGAATAATTATTTTCCTTGGTTTCTTGTTTAGAATCTATAAGAATTATTTTGGAATATTAATCTCATTATAGAATATTTTTTTTCAAATGTATTTCAAAATTAAAGGTTTGAGTAGATATATTTCCAAAAATGTTTTTAATAAATAACTATAGGTTTTGAGAATGAATCCAAAACTAAACTTATTTTGAAACTTCTAAAAGCTATTTATGGTTTTAAATAAGCCCCTTGATCTTGGTATGAGGGGTTTTAAATACTTATTTTGAATAATTGTATTTAAAAGGGAAACATTTCCCAAATTTATTTATTAAAATAGATTTAAAATATATTTTAATCATTCAAATATATGTTTATGATATTATATTTGGATATTCAAGTAAATTTATTTGTAATGAATTATCAAATTTAATATCTTAGAAGATTGACATGAGTCTTATGGGTGAGAATATTTTCTATTTGGGGTTGAAAATAATTCAAGAAAAGATGATATTTTTCTCAATCAATCAAAATATACTAAATAATTTGTTTAATGTTTTGGTCTTAACATTTTTAAAATCTCAAATGTTATAATGAGTAATTCTTGTAAGCTATTATGATGAAGTTAGATTTTTTTTGATAACAAGATTATTAGAGCTATGATTGGTAGATTACTTTATTTGATAGCATATAAAAAAGATTTAATGTTTTTAGTGATAATATATTCAATATTTCAATTCAATACGAAATAAATTCATTTAAATGAATTTAAAAGTGTAATTATGTATGTTAAAGGATCAATGAATATAAGATTATTTTATCCGGAATATACTTCATTTGAACTAAAAGGTTTTTCAGATTTTTATGTTGGTGGTTTCAAACTATATATAAAAACACAACAAGTATGTGTCACTTTCTTTGTAAATGTTTAATTTCATATCGTTATAAGAAACAAAATTCAGTGGATTTATCAATTACTGATAGAGTATGTTGTTTTGCATCTTTCTGTTCATAGTCTTTATGGATTAAACAAACTCTTTCTAATTTTGGATTTAATTTTTTTTTCAAAAATATATCTATTTATTTTAATAATACATCTGAAATTTTTTATCTCTTAAAAAATTTATATCAATATTGGACTAAAGACAATGATGTGAGGTATCACTTTCTTAGAGATCATGTTCAAAAATGAAATATTAGTTTATAATCTATTTCTGTAGAATATCTATGGTCCTCCACAATGTGACTATCTCAATTACATGACTTATTAAAAATATTTATTTATAATTCATTCATAATACATTTAATTTTTAGAGTTTTAGATAATTAGTAAAAAAAATTTACTAACACAATCCATGTTTTTTCAACCAACAGATAATTTTAACACTATATAATCTACTGATTAATCCATAAAAATATTTAACATCTCCCAAAAATACCTTACACAAGATACTATTTTATAAAAATAATATGTATTAATTTTATTTATAACTTGGGAAAATGGAAAATTAAGAAAGGGGTGAGAGAAGATGCTTAGTAAGGGATGAATAATGAAATCAGAACATTTCATGGGTAACACTTTGGAAATAACATAATAATATGAACATAATATCATGAAGATAAATACATGACACATATCATGGTCATAAGCACATGAATAAGAACATGGAAATGAGGATATAACATAAACATGATAAATTCATAATCATATAACCAATGTCTATCACAAAGGTTTCATAAAATTGTATTACCAAGGTTATTCACCAAGGCATCATAAAACATTACCAAAGCATACTGACATGGTATCATGAACATTTCATCTCTAGATATTAATTCTTTACCTAATGTATTGAACCGTTATTAGGGTGAACCCTTAATATAACTAACATTCTGTTTTCCATGTAACGAAATATTACATAATTCCATAAAATAATAATTAATCCAATAATGAAATGGGTTTCATGATAATACACAACAAAAAAATAGAACATATAGAGAAATAATGTGGATGGAATCATCATAGTAATGAATAGAGGGCATTGACATAGATGGAAAACAACAATTATTAGGAGAAATATAAAATATATTTGAAAAAAAATTAAATCTAACCATTTTAAAAAATATATATTTTTAAAACTTGGGGAATAAGAATTTATTAGAGAAACCAAGCAGATAAAGCAGAAGTTTCATATAAAAAATGGTATAAATATATGTTCATAATGAAGAAAAACATAAAAATAGATTTTAGAAAACATTTTTAATATTATCATAAAAAGATGAAGTTATATATCACTTTAAAAAGTCATTTTAAAAAAGTTAAAGTGATTTTTTTTTGAAAATATTTATTTTTTTTAAAAAATAACCATATATAACAAATCATTTAAAAGACCTAAATATTATCCCAATGAAATTTTAAGTCAAATATAAAACAAATAATATTGTAATGAAAAACATTTCATTATTTTAAAATATATTTTTTAAAATCCCACTTTATAAAAAGTGTAATAAAAATTTATTTTGAAAATTTGAGAAGGTAAATATGAAGGTCACATGAGAAAACACATAATTATATTTTCAAATATAAATGATAAAATTTTCATTAAAGGGTAAATATGGACATAGAAAAAATCATTTTTGAAGATAATTATTCTTAACAATGTCATAATATTATGGAAGAATTTATAGTGGATGAATATTTGAATCAAAAGTGTCATTTTACACCATATAGGAAGATAAAGTACAATTAAATAAAATATTATGGTGAATGAAACCAATCTTGGAATAAATAAGTTCAAGAAGAATCATTATAACTCAATGAAGGGAGATGAGTTAACAAAAACCCTTATAACTTTCATATCTTTTGAATCAGAATCCATTTAAAGAGACAAAAGGATATAGATACTAAAATAAAATTAATCAAATGAATATGTTAAAATATATTCATTATATATTAATCCCACCATATTAAAGATATCATGGTTCATAATAAGAAATATGTATCAATAAATTAAATTTGAGATAAAGAACCACTTAACTTAATTTCAGAATTTCCTCTAAAGTTTCATTGTTATAAAAAAACAACAAAATTCATAACCTGTTTTAGAAATTTTTTATATTTATACACTTTTATAAAATTCATTTATAATTATTCTCATTACTTATATTTGTTAGTTATTATCAATTTTCAATAGCACGTGTGAGTAATGTTGACAGTTTTGAACAAGTTTCATAATGGGAGTTTTTTCATCATTATTCTCCAAAATACCATCATTAAAATATCATAAAAGATACTATGATTTATTTTTTATAATTATTTATAGTTATATAATTTTATTTCATAATTATTTTAGTTATTATTCATGACGACGAAGTTGGGGATGAGTTGGCTTTGGTAATTTAGAACGAAAAAACGATGTTGTATTAATTAGAGAGTTAAGTTTTTATATTACATTAAAAAATTAAAAAAAATAATTATTTACTTATTAATATCCAATAATAAGTTACAAAATCCATCCTTGATAGAAATTTATATCATTGTTCATATATGTGGTTAAACCTACCCAACAAGAACATGCTATAATCTATGTGTGAGTGTGATTATGAAAGAGATTATTTTGTTATAATATCACTATCACACAAGTATAATGAAATTATTTATATTTTTTTAAGGTGATTAATTATATTTTTTAAGAGTATAATAATAAGTTATATGAAAAATAATTTTCACTTATAAATAAGTTTTTTTTCCTCTTGGTATGTTCATTTTAGGCGGTTAGCTTTGTAGTGATCACTTATTGATAATATTACTTATAGTAAGCCTAATTTATATTTATAGAATATAAATAATTACATAAATAATATATATATATATATTCACTAAACCAATTTATATAACTCTCCTTGAATGGTGGTGAAAAAAATTAAATGCGTCATTCATGGAGGCCGTCGTCCGCACACAAGCATGAGAAACATTTTCAATTTTTATTGAATGAGAGAGGAATATATTGTGGTTATACATTAAATTTAATAACATTTAATTATATTATTTATAATTATTTTATTATATAAATATGGTTATAATGGGTTCGAATGAGGGTGGATGAAAGCGATAAGAAGAGAAAGTTAAATGGTAAGTATTGCTTATGTTGGAAATTCAGAAATTCTCTTGAAGTATCCTTTAGAAATGAAGGACTTTAAGAACTTTGTTGAGGATAGAGGATAAAAAAAATTATAGGGTATATAGAAAAAGTAAATTGGGATTTGTTTCATGTTAATTTATAACTATGGATGTGGTTTGAAATTTGTGGAAGTGATTTCTTTTTATAGGTGAAAAAGAGGGACAAATCATTGGAAACAATGTTAGGTAAGGGATGAGAATAAAATAAAATGAAAGTTAAGTGATTTAGGTGGTTCAATGTTACTGAGATATGTAGTTATGAATTTAAAACCTAAAAAATTTATTCTATAGGGTTTATGTTTGAAATTGATTAAGTAAAATTTAAGCCACATTAGATTACCCATTTCGTCACTTATTAATCTTGATTAAAATTTAACCATGATAATAATTATTTTACTGAAAATACAAGATAATACTTCTTACAAAATTTAAATTTAATGAATAAAAATTTGTAATCCATTTAATATAATTCAATTTCTAAATATTATTAAATTAACTTTTAAATTAAAACATGTAATGTGTTGAAACACTATTTTTGTTTAAATTGACATTTTAATTGTTACATGTTATTATATTATTTAAAATTAATTTTCAATTCAAATGTGTGTTAATTTATTTTTATATATTTATAAACATAATATTATATTTATAGTTTAAAATATATCCACTTAATTAAAAATACACAATATTTAGGAAAGTATCATTCTTTGAAATATAACTATTTTACCATGGTAACTAATATTTACCTTGGTAGCTTAGTTTTATGCCTAAAAATGAAACTGAAATTATTATATAATATAAATATTCTTATCTAAAATATAAATTACATTTTTTCACATTTAACTTCTATAAGTGATGAAAAATATTGTTTAATATAAGTGAATAAAAATGATTTTTTAGAGTAAAATATTACCAAAGTTTCCAAAATGTTAAACATGGATTTTATAATTGCAACATAGTATTTTTAAATTATATATATATATATATATATATATATATATTACAAAAAAGGTTTCTTAATGATTTATGTCATTATTGTGTTAAAATAATTCCATAAAAGTGATAATTTTTTTTTGCAAAATAGATATTTTTACTATTTACCTAAAAAGAAGTTATTTTAGAAAAATATAAAAAGTTCATCCTAAGATAATTTTAGCATGATTAAATTTGAAATTATTTTTTTTCATAAAATTAAAATTCTAAAATTCTAAAATTCTAAAATATATCTTTTAGAAATACAATATAAAGAATAAATATTTTATAGAAAAGTATTTTTTTTCTTCAATGTAAAAAATGTGAAATGTGTAAAATACATGTGATAAATAAACTATTAAATTAATAATTGCCCAATTATATCATAATAATTTCTATTTATATAGTCCCTCATGATCTTTGTGTAGTACTTAAGCATAAGGTAATATTTGGTGGCTGTCGAGGGTGGTGACTTCACTTGCATAGATCTTGTGGTAATTTCTACATGATTTATTTTCTCTCACATATGATTTCCATAATACTATAATTTTTTGATTTTGGATTAGGATTGGTCTAAGGAAAACCCTATTGAAGTTACTTCCTTTCCAAGATCAGAAAAATGAGATTCATAAGGTAGAATTACACTACCCGATTCCATTTATTTTATTTTTCTTTATAGATTTTATAATATGGATTCTTCCTTTTATAACTGCTAATTTAACAGCTATGTTATAATAGTAAAATTTTAGTTTAACATATCACAATTTCATTTTATTTCAATATTCCTTGTGAATTATTCTACTAAACACATTCTGTTTTAAAGGGAAATAAAAAATTTAAAATATTAGGGTGTTACATGATCCGTATGTTGACATTTTTACTAAAACCCTAGATTTAGATAAGTTTGATAAAATAAAATCTTAAATTGGTATGATGAAAATATAATTTTTTAGGGAGTTAAATTATGTTTCTATTCTAATTTTTAAATTTTGTTTGTTTGTTGGGCAATGTGATAGTTCCTCTCTTATAGTATCTAGATCACTGGAATATAATTTAATCGTTGGACAATACTTTATTTATTGAGTATTATATCATTTATTTACTTTCTTGAAATTTTTTCAAGGATCCTTAAGAATTATAAGATATTTTACAAAAGTATTTTGGACTAATTTATATGATAAAAAATTCTTGAATTTTGGGGGATATTGATTTTTTTATATAACTTTTGGAATAGTTTTTTTCCTAATAATCATTATTTATTTTAGAAGGATCATTTGTTTACATAAAATTGTTTATACATTAAAAAGAGAATATATTTTTTAATTTAATATTTTTGATCAATTTTAAAAATGGATAGAAATTTGGATCTTGTTTTGTAATTTTCAAAAAATGAGGAGAACATTTATGTGGATATTAACCACTTTAATTATTTATGTTTTGAGAATTAAAATACTTATATATTTTATAATTATAATTCCTTATCGATTTTATTTCATTCCCCTATTCACTCTAACATGAGTTGAGAAAAGTATTTTATGCTTATATTTTTTATATTTGATTACCATTCTACTTTTTTTCCATGCATTTTGTGAACTGATATTAGTGAAAAATCCATTTTTTATGGGTTGATATAAAATATAGTATGATTTTTAAGGTTAGTATATTTTGAACAATATAAATACATATTAACTGGACACATGAACAAAATCTGAATGAATACAAGCCTTATGGTATCATAGTCTTGGCTGACCCCATAACATCATTCGAAAGGAAAATAATCATAATTTTTTCAACTATTGAGTCAACCACAAGAATAAACTTGACTAACCGCATGACTATGGTGGGACCTTAAGAGAGGAAGTCTGAATATTTATAACTATTGAAGCAAACACATGTGTTATCAATCGACTATATAAACAAAGTTCAAGTGACTTTTAGTGTTTCCTAACCACATTACTATAAATGGATCGACCAAACGATGAATATTGACTGATTGTGCTATTTTGAGTGACTGTATGAGGAAATTTCAATCCAACACAAGATCATTTTTATCCATTGTAAGGTAAGTTTATATATGTATCAAATAAACTGCAGGAAGATTTTGAGCCCACCATGATGATCCAATTGACCATACGTTGTAAATTCGATTGACCATATGTTGTAAATCTGATCGATTTCATGTTGTAAAATCGATTGACTATAAGTTAATGTTGATCGACTACATGAGGAAAGTAATGAATTTTTTCAATGAGTGAATTACCATGATCTTAGACCTACAACATGTCATGACCTACCATGATATCAACCTACTATTCCTTAATGGAGTTTTTTCTATGATGTTTTATTTTTTTAAACTTTTTATATTATATACATTCTGATTTACTGCAAGTTTATTTTAAGGGTTTTCATTGATCTAAGGATCTCTTAAAGACTTATGGATTATTTTGATTTTGATGAATTTTAATTTGAATAATTATATTATGTACTGAGTTAGGATCATATGGGTTAAAACATCATGATGGTTTCTTGGAAAATCATGAGCTTCAAAATCAAATTGTTTTTAATTTGAACATATCACCTCACATGCTTTATGGGAATGTTCCAAGGAGCCATAATCTTCTTTATTATGGATAGTTAGTTTCAAATTAATTATTATAACATTTTCCACTACAAAAATTGTTTTCATTTTTATATATTAATGAATTGAACTACATGGGAATAGTTTTCCTATGCATTCAGTAATGAAATCACATGATACTTTGGAAAGAATGAAATCAAACTACCTTCAATCATTGAATATACTATGCATGAAATATCTCTATACATTTAGTTTGATAGAATGAGTGAAGTAACGGGGTTGGGGATATTCTTGGACTGTATTGTGGGATACACCTTGGTGATCAATTACTGATATCTACCCAACATTAATCTTTTAATCCATTGCTACATGAGAGAGATTTTTTTCTTGGACAATCAATGATTTTTTTCATCAAGTTTCTATGATTATTATTTATCAATATTTTTTTTGTGCTTAATCTTGTATAGATTATACTACCTACAAAAGGTAAGAGTTGGGTTATACTACCCTATAAAAGGTAAGTTATTTGTTCTTCATCTAGTTGCGCATAAGGTAGGGTAACTGGGTTGTGATTCTAGGTGAGAAAAATTCAATAGTGGTTTGTGACTCATAGTGAGAAGAAATAATATTTATATTTTCCTCCCTAGTTAAAATTTTTATTTGTAAAGGCTTATAAATCCCTTCAAAACATAGAGATTCTATATTTAGTGAGAGATATTTATCTATATGTTTTATAGAGGTGAACAGTAGTGTATGATCATTTAGATATGAGATATTAAAAAAATAATTGTGTTTAATTATTTTCATTTATACTACATTAATTATTAATATTAGTAATAATTAATTAAATTAAATTTAAGAGGTAAATTTATCTCCACTTGACTATTCCACAAATATCACATCAGGACCTAACAATTGGTATCAAATTCGGTTCCCTATATTTAGAATCTTATATCATATTTGTGATAATAAAAACCTAAATTAGATAGTATATTTTTTTGAGATAATAGGAATAAATGTGAATGATGTCTGGACACCTCAAAGCCCTCCATTCATTGTTGGAGCTAGTTATTTTTATTTTTGTCTTGCATGGAATATTTTATTAAGAACCTCAACATTGAAAGTTAGATAATCATGTTTAAACCATATAAACCACCAGAAGTTGATCCTAAATCATTTACTTATA
The DNA here is from genome assembly GCA_963277665.1 of Viscum album. NCBI lineage: Eukaryota > Viridiplantae > Streptophyta > Magnoliopsida > Santalales > Viscaceae > Viscum > Viscum album. The sequence continues at coordinate 744,549,994 of OY728148.1, forward strand.
ATTATTATGTTATATATTTCATATATTACATGGAAATTAACCTTTTATATTGTATTTTAAGGGTAATGTCTATATCAATGTATCTACGTGTAAAAAAATACACAAAACGAAGAATATTATTCAAGTTACTCAGTTAGGTTTTGATAAGCTTATAAGAGCTAAACTAAGCATATTAAGGAATAAGTATCAAGAGTTTAAAATGAAAGAATAATATACAGGAAATCAAATGTTTCATATATTTACAATTATTGTAAATAGTATGATAGGATTAATAAGAACTCTACAAAATTTAATTTTTTTTAAAAGAGTTTTAAGAGCATTAATGAATAAATGACATGCAAAAAGGTAAATATTAATGAAATTAAAAAATTTAAGAAATATAATTTGGATGATCTTATTGGATATTTAATTCAATGTGAGTTAAAATGAAAAATATTGGTCAAGAAAATATTTTGAAAAAGAAAGGTATTGATTTGAACTCAAAAATTCATGTTACCACTTACTCTACTAATTCTGAATTGCAAAGTAGTGAAAGAGACCAAGTTTAATAGGATTCCTAACAGATAATAAATAAATAATACTTAAGGATAAATAAAAGGAATTACCTATGGAATAAATAAATCAATAAATTTAATGATGATAATGAAGTTATCTATTTTGAATATAGAGAAATAGGTCACATCAATCCAAACTTACAAATACTCAATAATGATAAGAATGAGAGATAAAATTATAGAAAGGAAAGGAAAAAATGGAAGTTGTTTGGAGTTATACTTAAAATTTAGATTCGAGTAATGAACCTCGTGTAGGAAAAGAATCATAAAACCAATGTATAATGGCTTAAAAAAAGCTAAGCGGGTCTGATTTCTCTTCATCTTTAGAATATAATTTTTATTCTTATAAATATGATTTATATGAATATATTAATATAATCAATCAGAAAGTTAAAAATATTAACAAATTATTAAAAAATATAAATAGAAAACATAATGATTTTCTTACTGAAAATAAAAAATTGATAAAATACTCCTTCAAGATAAAATGATAAATTATGTTCTAATCTAAAAAGAGTTTAACTTGAAAATCATAAACATAATGATTATCAATTTAAATGTGAATAATATCAAGTAATTAAATTCATTTTTTGAAGAAAATGATAAACTTATAAATTAAACTGAAAGGTTGAAGGTTGATCTATCCACTTTTGTTCAATAGACAAAAAGTTATTTAAAAAAGGTGAGTTTTCATAAGATGAGCCAAGACAAAATGGTCTTTTTTATGATAATATTTTACCTGAAATGTATAAAACAATATTTATTAAAGGTCCAAGTGGAAGTGAATTTAATTTAAAATGTTTAAAATGTTAAATAAAAGGATATTATGTGAATGAATGTTCTTTATGATTTCCACTATCTCTTATTCACACCAAGGATTTTAATTTTAAATCCCTATATTCTTGATTACCTATTATTTTTTTTGAAATCTATATGGATTCCTAATAATTCATATACTAATATTATAGGAACCAAGTTTTAAAGTGTACTAACTAATTATTAAATATATTTATATAGAAAATTTTCCTTGTAAGTATAAAAAAGGATGTGTGATATATGGATAGTGGATGTTCATGAAATATGACCAGTGATATCTCTAATTTTATATATTTTAATATGTTTTATTGTGGTGGTGTTAATTTTGGTGATAATTAAAAGGGAAAAGAATAAGGTTTTGGAGAATTTGGGTTTTCAAATTCAATTGTTATTTCAATGGTTTTATTTATTTAAGGGTTAAAACATAATTTAAAAATTATTTCACAATGTTGTGTTGATAATAAGAATTTGAAATTTTAAAATGAAAAATGTATTATTTTTAATGAATAATTTTTTTTGTTTTATGAAAAATGAAAGGAAAATATTCTTAGTTCTCCAAGTAGAATTTAAAATTATTCAATACTATAAAATATTAAAATTTTCAATGACATTATATATTTTGTTTATAAAAATTTATTGTTGTTACTGTAACACCCTAATATTTTATGAAATAGTTTTTCCAATAAATTTTTTCTTTGATAGCTTGCATTACAAGAAAAAACAAGCCTTAAAAATGAAGGTATACTATTAGAATATTATTATTATATGTTATCACTTATCCATAGGATTGGTGGGTATGAATATAAATGACTAAATTATTAAAAAAAATTCCTTAAAAATTTATAAAATTAATTCATTTTTTATCAATTAATTATAAATTAAAATAAGAATAATTTGAAAAGAAGGAGATGTGTTTCAAAAAACCATTTTTATTCACAAAATATATATTTATCCTAATAAATTAAATTTATAACTATTAGTGAATATTTTAATGAAATTTATATATAATATATTCAATAAAATGTTTTAAACATTCATCTAATAGGTATGAGATAAAAATAGATCTGGTGTTATTCTTAACAACTTTATTTTTATAAAAAGAGGGTTTTTCATGTTTGTTGACTTATATTAAAATTATTTTCTAAAACTTTTAGCTATTGAATTTGTTAAAATTAATTCCACACATAGAATTAGGAGTTTTGAAGTAGGTAAATATTTCCCTTTTATTTTTGGTCAATATGAATAGTAACTATGGTAAAAGTTATCACCTCGGTAAAGGGTAAATCAAATTAATCTTGGTTAAAAATAAGCGAAAAGGCTATAATTTTTCATATTACTTCTTATTTGATGAATTAAATTCTACCCTTATCACCTTAGTATTGAAAATTATTTTTTAATGGAAACCTGTCCTTGAAAATGACACTTATAATATTTAAAATAAAGATTGTCACAATGTGTCACTCAATTTTAAATATCTTTTATGTATTCACATAGGTAAAATTTGAGTTTTCAATAAAAAATGATAATAATTTTTATATTAATGAAATTATTTTTCTAATAGAAATTTATTTCTGATTTTTATTAATCATATAATGACCTTAAATTCTTATACAACATCGATGCTGTATTTATCAAATTAATAAAAAATATAAAAAATTATTTTAAAACTATTAAAATTTATATATTTTGAGTGATTTAATGTGTTCCATGAATTTTTTAGAATAATATGAAATACTTTGTGTTATTTTAATTAACTATATTCAAATTCCAATGTATTTTAGGTAAAATTAAATGAATAGTCTCAAAATTGACATTAATGATATTTTATGAAAATAATATTTTATTAAATTACCTAAAAATTACAAAAAATATTAAAATAGGATGAAGGTGATAATATATGATCAAATATGTTACCTCTTATCCGTTTATATTCCATTTGGAACAATTTTTATTTAGAATGACTTTATTATAATTTAATCTTCTAAGGAATTCCAAGTGTGTCCACTCCCTCCCATATAAAAGGACGCCCCTTCGTTCTATTATTCACACCACATTGATCTGTATAGGTAAAACATAACCTAAAAAATTATATTATAAACATACTTAGATTAGTTTTTTAGGTTCTCATCTCCCCAAAATACCAACACTTAGATCCTTAACAAAGGATCTAAAGGAGGTCCCACGAAAGAGAGGTAGTTGTCTTACCTGACCTATTTCTATTTATTTCTTATTTTACTTACTCTAAATCTATGTAATTTATCATAAAATAATAAATTAATTAACCTTATTATGATAAAATGTTATTATGATTACAAAACATCCATTATTGACCCTCTTTCCACCAAATGGGAAGTGAAAGTATCACGCATGAATACGTACGTCTTACCTTCTCAACATAGCATTACAATTCATTTTCCATCACCATATTTCATGGATGATTATTATTATGTTTTAAAGTTTATATATGAAATTTATGAAATAAATATATTCCTATAATTACAATATCATATCTACCTTCTTACCATCCAACCTGATAGGAAATGATGATGTCGCTCATGCATACGTTTGAACTACCTCCTCCTTGAAGTGATGTGATTCATTTTTCATTTCTATTTTACATGGTTGTTATGGATATAATGAATATATATTATTTATATGATATAATAATGATTTTTTAAAGCTGTATTATTTTTTAAAATTTATTTATTCCATATATTGAAAAATGAAAATAAGGTTCATGCGTACGTACGAACCACCGTCTCCACGAACGATGTGATTCATTTTCTATATCTACCATTATGGTTGACTCTAAATATATATATATATATAATGAATATATATGAAATAATTAGAATTTGTGGGATTATTTTATAGAATTATAATAAATTTAAATTTATTATACAATATTTTAGAATACTTTTGAAGCAAGTTAAACTCAAGGTAAATGATTTTTATCTCACTTTTACTTATATGGAACACTTGCCTTATACATTACTTGTTTATTTAGTGTAGTTTATATAATTCCCATTAATTTTTTTTATGATTATTATTATGAAAATTATGGTAAGTTTTATATCCATCTAATTCGATTTATTTCTTTGGAATTGTGATTCAAAAGTTACCGAAGTGGTAAGGGTTTTATGTTACAATCTTATTATTTATTAGGATTGTTTATGAATAAGTTTCCAATGATGAAATATTTTATCTCCATCTGAATAAACTTATTAATTTTCTTATCATATTTTTATTTGTTGAAAATAAATGCTATTCTTTAATTTCTCTCACCTTAAGTTCTCAAGATACCGAAAATATAGTTTTAAGGAAAATTGAATTTATAACTCTCTCTTCATTCAAAAAACCATATTCTTTCATATCCATGTTTAATAAAAATGTTTTAAGGAAGATTTTTAATATTATCCTATAATTTTTTATATTCATTTCTAACCATATTTTGTTTTTTACAAAATGGTTCAAAATTAGTCTTCTTGTTGTTTTCCAAATGAGTTATTTTACGATTTCTTACAAAAGTGTAAAGGAATGTTTTCTTTTAAATTCTATATAATGAATGGAATTTACTACCATCACAACCTCCAAATTATTTGAGAACTAATTTAAAAATTTCCATATATATCTTAATATAAAATGGTTTCTATAATATTTTGGAAATTTTTATATTTTTAAGAAGTGATTGAAAGATGGAAATGTTATTTTCCTCAAGAAATGTTCTAAGTTTTATTTTAAAATTAATTTCCATCTATAATGAAATCATTTTATATTACAATATAATAATACCATCCTTATCCATTCTATGGATGGTTTATTTTTATAATGAAAATATGTTTTTGAAATCTGTTCCTTTTCCATGGGTTATGCTATGATGAAATGATGAAATTTTTATGAAACTCATTCCTTTTCCATGGTTTATGCTATGACTAATTGTTTATGAAACCCATTTCTTTTCATGGATTTTGATATGAATAATATTTTCTGATATTGTGACACACAAATATATGATTTTCATTATGTGATGGATGGGACCTATATATCCCTCCAATTCATTGATTAATGATTAATGTTCTATGAGATCGATGGGTATATGGGAGGTTATCCCCAGCCTAAAAGAGGTTATATGGGAGTTTATCCCAAGCCAAAAGTAGGTATATAGGTGGTTATACCAATACTAACATTTTATGAATGTCTTGGTGGGTAGCTTTGATATAAGTCTTTTTATGCTTATGTGTATGCTAAAATTAAATGCCTTATTCCAATGTTATGCTCTCATTAATTATGTTATTTTATTTATTTATGATTCATGTCTTATGAACTACCAATTTTTATTCCATGAATCACGATTATGATCAATGATATTCAGGGAAAGGATTTAAAATGATAAAATCATGTTATTATACCATTATGGTCATGTTATGCTTATGTAATAATAGATATCTCCCTTGTTTTCCCTTACTGAGCATTATATCTAACCCTTTCTTCTATTTCCCTTTCCTAGGTTATGAAGAAATGTATTATGTATGATATGTCTAAGAAGGGTGTTAGTTATAAAGAGCTAAGTGGGATATGATGCAGTTCACTTATGAACTATTTTTTAATGTATCTATGTTTCCAAAGTCACTAGAACTATATGATTATATAATGAATCATCATGTTATGTAAATAACATTCATATAATATGATGTGATATTTATGTATGAAAATTATGGATTATTATAGTCAGTATTAGAGTAAGTTTTAGTTAACATTTGGAAACTAGAATGAGAAATCATTAGGGAGATCCCTATGTTTGAGTCTAAGTATATGATAAAATCCAAATGTTTTGGTAAAAATCATGAATGACCTAGGTTATACCTAAGGTTTCATATATTTAAAATAAGGTTCCAAAATATAGAAATCCTGTAAATTATTTTTCATGATTATGTGGTTTACCTCTATGATTATTATTTATCAAACAATGATTTTTTGTTTTAATCAATACATAAAATGAGAAGTAATCGTGTTAATGTTAAATGCATTATAAAATGAAATGATTTCCCTCCAAATAAGTCAAAAATTATGGGGGATGGAATGAAAAATATTTTTCATATGCTCATAAAACCTTTTAAAGATATGAATCACACTGAGCTTCCAAATGGGAAAAGAAGGGAATAATGTTCTATTAAGTAGTTCATGAATAAAAAATCCAAATTCTTTTAGTAGTTTTGTTGATCCACTAGTTGATGAGAAATGGATTGCAATCATTGAAAATATATTTTCTATTATCTAGTGTTTATAACATGATGAATGTATTCTAGATGTTTTTCATTTAGAAGGCGAAGCCGATCAAGGGAATACTTTATCAAAAACATGAGGGAACATGATGATATTGAATCTTTGGAGTGGGATAAATTAAGATCTTATTTCTCAATTAGTAATTTCCTCATATTATTTGAACAAAAATGGAGAAGTAATTCCTTTAATTAAGGAATAATGATGATGAATCCATTAGTACCTATGGGGAAAAGTTTATAAGACATGTGAGGTATGCTTCTAGAATTATCATCCAATCAAAAAGTAAGGTTGATCGATTCTTCAGTGGCTTAAAACCAAGTATTTTAAGGGTTTTAGGCATAAGGGACTTTAGTAGTTATTAATAAATCATTTGATGTGATATCAAGGTGTAAATGGAGATTGAATATACCCATCAATCCCATTATTTTGATAAGTAATGAATAATATAATTTAAAGGAATTTCTAAAAACCATGGAGAGAATAATATAATACTTCCATTATGATCAAAGTGTGGAAGGAAAATGGAGGAAATTAGCTTATGGGGACTAATAAATGTTTTAAGTGTATAAATGAAGGTCATTGAGTGATTAAATGTTGAAGTGATGGGAAGAAGTTGTCTAATGATGTGAATAAAAAAAATTCTCTTCAAAATTCACCCCCTAAAACACAGTGTTTCAAATTCCACGAGTGTGGGAATTATGATAACCAGTTCCCAAATCTTAATTTTAATAATGAATATTATCACCAAAAACCTCTTAATCCAATATTAAAATGTAAGTCTCATGTGATCACTATTTATGATAAAGGGTATGATGACAATGTGGTGAAAGGTACACTTATCATCCAATCTATAACTACTAATGTATTATTTGATTCTAGGTTTACCCATTATTTTATTTCTTAGGAATTTTCTAAGGGTATTAAAATACTATATCTAGGATTAGATATTTAATTATCAGTGAAAACCCCTAGTGGTACAATGATCACATCTCAATTATATTATTCTTATTCTGTTGAAGTTTATATTAATGTGTTTTGTTCAATTTTTTTATCCCCCTTATGGATGAGTTCAATGTTATTTTGGTCATGTATCGACATTATCTACATATCCCCACATCAATTTACATGGAAGGAAAGTCACATTTGACATTATGAACCAATCTATGATCATCTATCAGTTTGACGATAAATATAAACTTCTTATGGAAATAACATCCATTGTATGGGGATTTATTCTTATTCAAAAGGGATATTTATCCCATATGGTTGGGGAGAAACTAAATATCAAATATATGATTATTTTTTAAAGAGTTTTTAGAAGTATTTTTGGAAGAGTTTCTTATTATTTAACTAAATCATGAAGTTGAGTTTTCAATATAAATCATCCCTAATTCAACTCCTATTTCAAATACTCTATATATAATGGACATAATTGAGTTACACAAAATGAATAAGAAACTCCAAGATAATCTTATCAAGGGATTCATATAATAAATTCCATCACCATGGGGTGCACTATTTATTTTTATTAAAAATAAATATGGATTAATGAAACTCTACATTGATTTTCAGGAACATAACAATATCACTATCAAGAAAAAGTATCATATACCCCATATTGATGACTTGTTTAATCAACTGTGTGGAGTTAAATATTTTTTGTAATATTGAACTTCATTACAGATATCATCAATTTAGGGTCAATATGGAGGGTATGACCAATAAATAATTTTAAACAAGTTATGAATACTATGAATTTATAGTGATGAGTTTTGGTTATACTAATTACCTATCTATATTCATGGATTCAATGAATAGAGTCTGTAGAGATTACCTTGACCAGTTGTTGTTGTAATTATAGTCAATATTATTATATATTCAAAGATTAAGAAATATTATGAAGATCACTTGAGAATTTTATTGAAGACACTATGGAAGAAGAAGTTTTATGAAAAAATTACAATGTGTGATTTTTGGATATAGAAATTTTCATTTTTGGGTCATATGATCTCAAGAGAGGGTATATATATGGATCCATAAAAGATTAAAGAAATTGAATGTTGGCCCAAACTAACCCCAATTACTGAGATCTATAGTTTCCTTATATTTTTTGTCATTATAAACTATTTGTGGATAATTCTCCATGGATGTCTAATCCAGCCACCAAGTTAACTTAGAAGGGATCCAAATTCCATTGGATAAACGAATACGGGGAATGCTTCATGGAACTAAATAAAAGGCTTGTTAGTTCACCTCAATTTACATTACCCTACATAGATAAGGGTTTGTAATCTATAGTGATGCATCAAAGAAGAGATTGGGATGTGTCTTAATGCAAAATTATATGGTTATACCTTATGCCTCATGAAAATTAAATAAGTGAAAAAGGAATATGTAGTGCTATAGAATAAGGTGATAAATGTTCCTAAGTTCAACCTTGATTTTATGGATTGATAAGGTTCAGGAACCATGTTTTTGTCCCCTATATACTAGTTTTTAATAAGTATCTATTGGATGAACCTCATAGTTATTAATTACCTATTTATCTTGGGGGAAAAATATTATCAGATATTTGAAAGATTATTTTTGGTGGGATAGTATGAAGAGAGATATGTTAGAGTTTGTGTCTCAATGATTGCTATGTTATAAAGTTAAGGATAAGAGATGAAATTTTATCAGATGTGACAACCATTACCCATACCAGAGTAAAAATGAGAAAACATCATCCTGTATTTTTTCATTAGACTCCCCAAAATGACGAAAGGGAAATATTCTACATGGACTATAGTAAATGACCATACAAATTCAGCACACTTTATTTCCATTATATAATATTTCTCTCTAGATCATATTTCTAGGATATATATTAAAGAAGTGGTAAGGTTGCATGGAGTACCACATTTTGTTGTATATGATTGGGATTTGAGTTTTACTATGAAGTTTGGAAATGTCTTCAGTAGTCTCTAGACAATGAATTAAGTTTCAGTATGACATATAATCCTTGTAAATATAGTTAGTCTAAGAGAACAATTGAAACTCTTTAATAAAATTTGAGGTCTTTCTCTATGGAATTCAAAGGTATTTGGGATAAAAAATTTCCTTTGGTGAAATTATTATACAATAATAGCTTTCGCTCAAGAATTCAGATGGATCCTTATAAAGCCTTGTATGGTAAAAAAAGAATAACTCCAATGTGTTGGAATGGAGTTTGAGGAATAAATATATTGAGACCAAACTTAGTTAAGGAAATGGTAGATAAATTTTGATCCATTCAAAAGTATATAAGGATAGCTCAGAATCAGTAAAAGAGTTATACTGAAAATCATCAGAAAGATTTAGAGTTTGAAGTTGGTGAAAATGTGTTCCTATAAATATCTCTTAATAAGATGGTGATGCTATTTGAAAAGAAGGGACAGGTGATACCTAGGTATGTTGGTCCGTTTGAAATTATTGATCATGTAAGGAGAGTAGTGTGTCGATTGGTTCTTCCACTAGATCTCTCTCAAGTTAATGATGTATTCCATGTATCTCTCTCGAGGATGTAAATACATGATCCTTAACATACACTAAACTCAGAGGTCATACCTCTAAATAAAGATCTATATTATGAGGAATATCCAGGGGATATTTTATTTTTATGGAGAATGTTCTATGAAACAAGACCACTCACCTATTAAAAGTTTTCTAAAAAACCACCAATTTGAGGTAGCTACGTGGGAAACTGAGGATATAATGGAATAGAGATACCCTCATTTTTTGCATCGAAGTGATGAATTTTGAGGGAGAAATTCATTTTAAGTGGATAGAATTTAAAACCCGGATATTATATAAATTATTTTTTGAATAAATTTATTTCTTTAAAAGCTTTCCTTACACACTACAGTAAGTCTAAACAAACTATGACGTACTATTAGAATATTATCATTATTATATGATATCACCCAACAATTGGATTCGTGTGTATGAATAGACCTAACTAAATAATTAAAATGTATAGCTTACACATTTATAAAATTAATTAATGGGTAATCAATTAATTAGAAATTAAAATAAAAATCATTTGAAAATAAAGGATAAGTTTTTCAGAAAAAAATTGTTTTTACATGTGAAATTTATTTTTGTACTAATAAATTAAATTTATCACTATAAATAAGTGGTTTTAATGAATTTTATATATAATATATTCAATAAAGTAATTTAAAAAGTCATCTAATATGCATGAGATAAAAATAAATCAGGTTTTATGCTTAATAAAAGTATTTTTATAAAAATATATTTTTCCACATTTTTCACACTTACATTAAAATTAATTTTTGACACTTATAGTTATTGAATTTTATAAAATGAATTCCATACTTAGAGTTAATAGGTTCAAATTTATCAAATATGACCCATTTATTTATTTTCAATATAAATAGTAACTATGGTAAAATTTATCACCTAGTTAAAGGGTAAATCATGTTAATCTAGATTAAAAATAAGTGATAGGGCCATAATTTTTCATCTTAACTATGATTGGCTGAATTGAATTCAACCATAATCACCTTAGGATTAAAATTTATTTGTTTAGTCTAAAATTTTTCAGGAAAATAAAATTTATAATATTTAAAACAAATAAACTTACAAAGTGTCACTCTCTTAGTTATAAATAACTTTTATGTATTCACATAGGGAAAAAATAGTTATGAATTAATATTGATAGTAATTTTTAGATTAATGAATTTTTTTCACAAACCATCCTGGATTCCCTCATACCCTAATAACAGAGTTGACCGTGACATAGTCTGAAGGGAGTTCCCAATCCCCACGGGTTGGTGGCTAGCACCTGGAATCATACAATAAAAACGTGATAAAGAATTTTCCTCAAACATAGTGGAAGAAACATATATATATCGTTATTCTCACAAAATATAAATAGAGATAGTAACAAAACCAAACTATTATATAAAAAAACCCAAACAAAACACCATAAAAGTACCATAAGTCAATTAAGACGAACTCCATGTCTTTAAGGACATGTCAGTCCATGCCCCAAGGGATCAAGAACAACCACCTCCTCTAAGAGGCACCTTCCCTTTACTCGGACCTGGCTGGAGAAAATATAAAAATTACAAAAGAAAAAGGTATGGTGTGAGCTAAAAATCCAAGTTAGGTCTCGCCAAGTTTTTCATAATAATATTCCACAACATTAAACCAAATCATGCTTTCAATTTTAATCAAAACATGCATGGAAAATCATTTTTATATTTAAAAAAACATGCTTTTCATTTAAAATGATATAAAAATTTTCAAATATGACTAAAATAAACACTACATATAAAATAGTTTATATAAATCATTAGGAATGAGTAAAACAGTTTCACAATCAATGGAATATATATATAAAAAATTACAATAAGCAACATGGTCATCTGCATTATGGTATGATAGTTTCTAGTTATGGTATCCTCACACATATCATATCAGTGATCATGAAAATTATGTGTATACACATCCATTAGGCTCAAGCTAAATATGACTCATTAACATCCCACTAAGGAAAATATCCTCTAAACAAGGTTTTTATAGAGTTTTAAGGCATTAATCTTTTGAAATGAGATTACCATCATAGCTTGTTTTTTTCTAAATAACTTTCTAACTACCCAAGATCACATGTGCTCCATCAATGAATAAATAATAGGAAAATAATTTCAAAAAAGTTACTAATGAAATTTCCCCATTCCAGTTTCAAAATTACATTTCAATTTCAAAAAAAAACATATATTTTTTTATCAATTCACGACTTTTCAAATAAAACTAACCATAGGTTTTCTTCATTTTAATTTAATCCATTTTACAAAAATAAATTATAAAATAATTTCACAATTTCCATTAATTTTAATTCATGTTGTAACTTCCAATTCCTTTGTAATTGGGTGTTTTCCCCAAAAATCCATACCAAGTCAAATACATGTTCCAATTCGCAGAAAATTGGTTTTTCATAAATTAATAGAAAGAAAATTTAATGACATGTAAATAAAGGTTTGATCAATTTTAAAATCTTAAACGGAACCACATTATTTTCTTATGAAATCACAACATCCAGATGAGGACTCAAAAATGAAAGATAAAGGCATAGAATATTTAGGAACTAAACCTAGAAACAATATTCAAGAACATAGATTTTAGATCCTTCAATCCTAAGATGATTTATAAAAACCCCAAAGAGTAAAAGAGAGATATGAAAGTGATAGGGGGACCAATTTACTGGAGAGAATAATCAAAATGATGATCAATCATTAAACGAAATGATTCAAAAGGGTTTAAGGGCACCAAAATTGCTTGTGGGTAGATCTAGGTCATACGAGGTATGGTTGAAAAATGAGTGGAATGAAAATAAACTATGTAGTAGAGTTAAAACTATTTTCCCAGATAATTACACATCATATAACCTAGGTCTATGTCATGTATTTTTCAATGATAGAATATGATGATAAATACATTAAATTTATATTAAAATTTGATTTTTAATATTTAAAAGGAATGAAAACTATACACATTGTGTAACCTTTCACGTTGTGTACTATTTTCATGGTATATTCTAAGTGATGATTACACATCGTGTAATACCATTAAACAATGTGTGAATCCCCGTAAGACTACAAAACTATAGGTTTTATGCTAAAAATTCCAAAAAAATCCCTAACTTCACAATTATAGGTATCCTCCAAATCCTTTCTTGGCATTACCCATCCAACAAAAATGGAAAACAACATCAAAGGTTTATAACATACCTGCCAGAAAGATAAGGGTATGTTACAACCTCCCCACCATAACAAAATTTTTTCCCCAAAAATCTTTTCAAGAAGATTCCATATAAAAAAGGTGAGGTCAATTCTCCATCATTAGTGCCTCATGTTCCCATATCCCATGAGAATCAGAACTATGATACCGTATAACTCAAACTAAAGGTATCATTTTCTCATGAAGTACATTGGTTTTAGAATCAACTATCATGATTTTATTCTTAGTCACATGTAAATTAGGCTTAACATCAAGATTAGTCCATCTCAAAGCATGAGACTGATAAAAACGATATTTTCACTACTGCAAAACATGGAACACATTATGTATGAACATCAAATTTCGTAGATGTTCTAAATAGTAATATACTTTTCACACCTTCTCAACAACCAAAAAATGTCCCATAAAATGAAGAGAAAACATCCATTTTCTCCCAAGCCATCAATGAACCAAACATAGTGAAACTTTGAAAAACACTTGATCGCCAACATAAAATTTACAATGGTATATAATGATGATCAACATAAGACTTATACCAGCTCTGTGACATCACCTTTGTCTAATGAATCAAATGAATTGTTGACATCATCCCCTGAACCAAGATCAATCCAACCAAAGAACTTTTACTAATATCTGACCAATAAAATGGAGATTTACATGGCTGACCATACACAACCGCAAAGTATCCATTCTAATAATATACTGGTAACCATTGTTATAATAAAACTCAACCAGTCCCAAATGATCATCCCAATCTCCACCAAAGTCAAGAACGCATGTGAAAAGCATATCTTTAAGAATATGCATAGCCCCCTATTTCTGGACATCCATCTCTATATGGTATGTCATGATCAAACAAACCTAACATCCTAGTGCCTCTTGGAGGCCTCTCAAAAAGAGATAAGTAAAACATGGATCTCTATCAAAGACTATAGTAGATAGAACACCCTAAAAATAAATAATCTCTATCACATAGATATTTCCTAGCTCCTCAACTTTGGTTGTGTATTGAATGGGAATAAAGTGAGATGATTTGGTTATCCTAGCATTCAAAACCCATATTTAATTATTCTTTATATAGGTACAAAAAAAACCTAACCAGAAAGTTCAAAGAGATCTCATCCCACTTCCAAGTTGGAAGTGGAATTGGATGAAGAAAACCAAAAGGTATCTAGTACTTGGCCTTGAATTGTTGGAAAGTTTAATAATGAGAGACAAAACCAACAACGGATCATCTCATAAATAGCTAATAGAATCATTGACACATGTCTTATAACATCTTTGTGGTTCTTGGGTGAACAACTTACTGGGAATTATAGAAATATCCCATCAAATCGTTTTCACAGAAAACAACACAATAAACCAATCCTGAAAGCATAAAATACCTTATATGAAGAAAGTACACTTAACAATAGTCTCCCTACCATAAAGAGAGTCTCTAATGATATATAATTCATCATCAAGATATTTTTCCTGAATAAAAATCTCAAGAAGAGTAGTGGTCAATTAAACACTATCCAAGGAAACATCAAACCCTACTTCCTGAACTCATAAATGCAATTGTGAAAAAAATCCATTAATTCACACTCTTCCAATGATTCATTCATGATCTGGTTTGGAAGTTTCCCACTCAACATATCAGAAATGACATTCTATTTTCCCATGGTATAGGAAATATCAAAATCAAAGGATTAAAAGTACTCCACCAAACACCTCTGGAAGAGATTCAAATATTTTTGGGAGAATATATTACTCAATTTCTTGTATCCATAATACGTGGTAAACCTTTCTTTGAAAAGGTAATGTCTCTAACTCTTAATATCATGAATCATTAATGCAAGTTCAAGGTCATGGGTTAGATAATTCTTCTCATGTGGTCTAAACTATTGAGATCCATAGGCTACACATGATCATCCAACATAAGAATAAAACCCAAACCTGAACCTGATGCATCATAGAAGACCACATTTCATTGATTGGACTCTAGAATAGTCAACTATGAAACAGTAGTCAGAATATGTTTCAACTCAAAAAAATAACTCTAAAATTTCTTATCTCAAGAAATATTTACCCCCTTCTAAGTTATAGTGGTTATTAGAGAAGTGAACTTTGATAAATAAATTACAAACCAATGAAAACATCCTGATAAACCCAAGAATATTTGAATATAAAAAACATTAAATATTTCTCCCATGTCATAAAATCATTAAAATTATTAGTATTAACTAAAATACCATGTTACGAGACCTCATGTATCAATAACTTCTCTTCCTAGATTTGGAAATTACATTTCAATAGCTGGCATAAAGTTGGTGATTTTTCAATAATTCCATAACTGATCTCAGATGATGTGCATTTTCATCCTCGAACTTACGATAAACAAGGATGTCATCCACAAAGACTGTAATGAAAGTATCAATATACTCAAGCAATATACTATTCATTAAATACATAGAGACTTTAGGAGAATTAACTAGACCAAATTGAATGAAAAGGTACTCATAATGGACATACCTATTCCATAAGGTTACTTTCCAAATGACATATTCTCTTATTCTTGACTGGTGATAACCAGATCAAAGAACAATATTTTGGAACCAATTTCCCCTTTTAACTAGTCTAACAGATCATCAATTCATTGTAAAAGATACTTTTTCTTTACAGCAACTCGTTTGAGTTTTCAGTAATAAATGCATATGTGAAGTGATACATCATATTTCTTTGCAAAGAGAATAGGCACCACCTAATGTGACACCCTCGAGAATATAAATTATTTCTCTAACAAATCATCCAACCAATTCATTAACATTATCATTTCAGCTAGAGTGATTTGATAAGAAGTTATAAACACTATTTGATTACTAGGTACATAATCAATAGAAAATTCTACCTCCCTTACAGGTGGAAAACTAGAGAAGTCAGAAGAAAAAATGTTGGGAAACTCGATGAAAACTGGGGGATATCATCACTAAAGGATTATCACTCAGGTTAAAAGAAAACACTGATATTACTTTCCCCAACTCTAGATAAGAAGTCCCATCTTTGCTTGACCTTGGGTCCCATTCTCCCTGAAAGATATGACACACCCCATCGGGCATGGTAAAAGAGACCCATCGGAGATATCAGTCAATTTAGGCATTATTTTCAGTTATCCAATCCACCCCAAATATAAAATCAAGAGGTTTCATGTCAAGAAACAAAAAATCCCATGTAAGATCAATCTTTGATAAAGATAAGACACAAGAAATACTATGGAGACCCTACTCTTTCTTTGTTCTGATGGATGTAGTCATATCCATCACATAAGATAAAAGGTATATAATAATATTTAACATATTCAAAATACGAGTCAAAATGAAAGAATGGGTTACACCCATATCAAATAAAGTAGTTACTAAAGATGAACCAATAGTGATGGTACCTCTCACAGTCCCTAGACCTGTATCCTTTTTCTCTGGAAACTCTTCTTCTGCGTAAAGAATCTGCATTCTTGATATTTGTGGTTGGAAACCCATTAGATCTTGAATCTTCTTTTTTTATTGTAATACTTTTTGCTGATGATGATCATATGATACTAAATGTTGTAAATAAGATATAACTGAATTTTTCAAGTGTCCTGAATGACCATGAGAACCACATATCTTGGGTTCCTTAGTGAAAACCTGTTTTGAATACGCATGCTTACCACACTAGTAGAAAGTAAAAGGGCCTCTATTAGACACTATAGTAGGTATAGAAGAACCCTACTATCAATATCCACTAGGAGACTCATCATGATTTCTCTTATCTTTATGAGAACTCATAGATATTCCACTGGGATAAAAATGAACTCTCATCAAACACGACTTACCAGCCAAATCAAGTTCAACCATCAACACCCTATCTTGCACGTTAGCAAAATAAGAGAGCTTTAGTAAGAAAAACTAAAAACAAATATCAGATCTAGGTCTCATATCTTACCATCGAGTCTTTATATTCTCATTCGATACAATCTCAGGTGAAAACTATATAAGCTAGGTGAATCAGTTCCCATATTCTTCCATGGTCTTGTTATCTTACTCATGTTTGAAAAAAATCCATATCCTTAGCCACGAACATATATTTTTTATAGAACTGGTCAGTGAAGAGAAACTTAAAGTCATTACAGTATAAACCCTCATTCTTTTTCACCATTAATGTCAAGTCCCCCAACTTCCTACTAAGTCCCTCAAGCTTAATGGTATCACACTTTACCTTAATAGCTTCCAGAGATTCCATGAACTCGAATAGAATATCTATCTTTCTTAGCCAGTTATCATCCCCTTGATGATCATTGGAGCCTTGTTAAGTAGTGGTTTCTAATGAAGGAAATCCTAAGCATGACTTTTGGGATTCATCCCTATGAGGTTCCATAACTATATCCTGAATGAGAATGGGGGTAGGTTATTGTCCCATCGCTTAGAAATCATTCACAACCACCTCAACCAGATTTTGGTCCATGGGAGAATTTTCTCACTATGATTCCTTAGAAGCTTCCTTATGGATATTATTCACACGTCTTATTAGAGGTATGATGCTACAAAACATCAGAAACCAACATTGAAGACATTGTAATATTACACAGATTCACACTCGAACAATAGAAATAAAGGAAATTAATCCCTTTAGATAGATAAACAAGATTTGGATCTCAACCTATCCAAATTAAAAGTAGTTAAAATACAAGAAATAATCATCAAGATGTATTTATTAAACCACTCATGGTGACTTGAGGATCATTATGATGAGATATGACTATGTATTCACTTGAAACCTACTCCTAAGTCTCAACAAGACACCCCAATTATATACTGACATCAAGGAAAGATTATTAACTCGCACCTCTAATACCACTTTATCACAAACAAGACCAGATACCCTGGTACCTAATAAATGATCTGATCCCAATATATCCTAAATAAAATTATCGATCCCCATGGGTTGGCATATAGAACATGGAATCGTACAATAAAAAATGGTAACAAATTTCCTCAAACAGAGCAGAAGAAATAAATACATATCAGTATACTCAAAAACTCCAAAGGGAGATAATAACACAAACCAAATAAGTATATCATAAACCCAAAAAAAGAATCATAAATGTACCCAAAGTCAAACAAGATAAATTTCTTGTCCCAAAAAAATATCACTCCAAGTCCCATAAAATCAAGAACATCCAACCCCTCTAATTGGTTCCTTCCCTTTACTCGGACCCAATAGGATAAAATTTACCAAATATCAGAGTAAAAGGTAGGGTATGAGCTAAAAAACCCTGTATAGTCTCACCAAGTATTACATAATAAGATTCAACAAAATTAAAACAAATCATTATTTCAATTTTATTCAAAATAGGAATGGAATTATATTTACATATTTAAAACAAAACATGATTTTTATTTAAAATTATGGAAAAAATTTCAAACATGACTCAAATAAATACTTTATATAAAATATTTTATATAAATGATTAGGCATGAGTAAAATAGTTTAAAAAAATGAAATATATGTCAAAATAATCACAACAAGCAACATGGTCATCTACAATGTGGTATGATAGTTTATAGTTATCAGATCCTCACACATATCATATTAGTGATCACGATAAGTATGTTTACACACATACCTAATGATCGGAAAAAATATTAACCATCAATAACCCATTGGGGAAAATATATTCTAAACTAGGTTTTTTATATTTTAAAGTGCTAATTTGTTTCTAGGGAATTTCCATCTTAGTGTTTTTGTCCCAAATAACCTACTAAATACCCAGGATCATATGTGCTCCATAAATCAATCAATAATGGGAGATTCATTTCAAAACAATTCCAAATTAAATTTCTCCATTCTAGTTTCAAAATTCCATTTCACTTTCAAAACCAAAAAATAGGGTTTTCAACAATTCATTCCTTTTAAAATAAATCCAACCATAAGTTTTCATCATTTAATTTAATCCATTTCCAAAAAAATATTTCAAATCATTTCAAAATTTTCATTAATTTCAATTAATTAGACAACTTTCAATTCCATTGGAATTGGTGGGTTTTTCCCAAAATCTATACCAATCAAAATAAAAATTCTAATTCACATAAAATTGTTTTTTCAAAAATAAATTGAAAAAAAATTCAAGGTTTAATAAATAAGAAAATGTTAAACAGAACCACCTACCTTTCTTGTAGAATCATAATTCCTACAATGGGACTCACAAACAAAAGAAGAAGGTGAATAAGATCTAGGAACTAAACCTAGAAATAATATTCAACAACTTGACGTTTAGATCCTTCAATCCCAATATGATATATCAAAAATCCTAAGAGGAAAAGATAGATACATAAGATATAGGGAGACTGATTACCTAGAATGAAGAACCACAACCGAGAAGATGATCAATCACTGATTGAAATGATCTAAAAGGGTTTGAGGGATACAAAATCACCTAAGGATAGATCTAGGTCATGGAAGGTTGTGCAGAAAAATGAGTGGAATGAAAATCATCCGAGTAGCAGAATTAAACTACCTTCCCTAATAATTACAATGTTTGTAACCCATTTTCATGTTGTGCAATTCATGAATTCCTTGAAAAGCACATCACATTTTTATTAAAATTGAATTATTAATATTTAAATGGGGTGAAAAATGCACACAACATGTAACCTTTCATGTTGTGTACTCATTTCACAATATCTTCTAGTAGATGATTACATGTCATGTAATATCATTACACGACGTGTAAATACCAAAAAGACTATAGAAAATATAAGTTTTATGCTAAAAATAATAATAAATCCCTAACTTCACCATTACAGGTATCCTCCCAATTTTTTCTCAGCATTACCTAGCCAACAAAAAAGGAAAAACGCTTCAAATTTTTAGAACAAACCTTATAGAAAGATAACGAGATGTTACAATTTTCCTGATATCAATTTATATATATATATATTTAGTTATTATATAATGAATATAAATTCATATGAAACACTAATTTAGTATTTATAAAATTTAAAAAAATAAAATCAATGATTTTTAAATAAATAAATTAATATAATTTTAGTGATTTAATGTGTTCTGTGATTTTTTTAGATTAATATGACATATTATTGTTATGTTAAATAATTATATTCAAATTCAAACTTTTTCAATAGTGGAGGGATTGGGATTGTTGAAAACTCTAGTAAATTTGTCTCATCGCTTCTTTCCTAGGTCTATAATGGCATGACGATGATAATATCTTCCACCATTACTCCCTATACAGAGGGGGGGAAGGGGTACTTTGGTCCTCATTGCTTCATTCCCTTAACTACCCCATCCTCTCAACCAACTTTCCCCAGAATCAATCTCAGCCCAAAGGTCCCCTCCTTTAACCTTGGTTTTCCCTCACTCTCACTCTACCTCTAGAAGGTCATAGAGGATTTGGCCTATTTGAACTTTTCTTTGGTTTACCACTTTGGTTGAAATTTTCTATCAATTGACACCATCGATCGATTTATCTTAGATTCATGGGATTTGAAAGATCACATGATCGTTAGCCTCTTATATCCTTATCATTTACCCATCCTCCTCCAGTCATTGGAAGATCTAATCCTTTCTTAGTCATTTGGAAATCATTCCTTTAACGACTTTAGGTTCTCCCTCTTCTAGTGGTCCTATGAATTTCACCAGAACTGTGATCTTATAACTACTCCTCTTTGGGTAATTTTCCCTGGCCTTCCCATTCCATTTAAAAACTCTTCTATTCTCAATATGGTAGGCAATTTGGTAGGCATATTTATATGTTTTAAATATAGATCCCAATCCCTTTTCCATTCGATTGTTCCCCATATTTACATTGAAATATATTTTTGAAGCCTCATATAAGTTTTGTGTGGTTTGAGGTTGAACATGAGTTTCAGTTAAAGAAAGTGGTGGCCTTTAAATATTGGGTGGATTTTTTCTCCAGTTGTAATTGAATTTTCCATCTTCAAAAGTCTTATAGACATCGACCAGTGGGTCATTGATCTAGTACTTTATATCTAACATATAGATATAGTATTTTCAGTTTGGATCTGAGGGAAAAAGATATATCACTTGTAGGTTTATTGAACATTGAATAAGTGGAGGCCTATAATGAGGGATATTTTGATAGATCCATTACAGTATGGTTTATGGAATTGAATATTTTTCATCCTATTATACCTTTTTCTAGCCCCTATTTACAAGGTAAAGTATCTTTTGTAGATATTTTGGCTTCCACCTTAGGGATTCCTGATGATTGTATCATCAGTGAAGTTAAAAATCAGGGATTGTATTGAAAAAATACAGGAGTGATTTTGATCATACCAAATAATGAGGAGGATTCTAGTGAAGGGTCAGGTTCACCCAAGGTCTTGGTCTCCCACCAATTTCCAATAACCGATTTACTGAGAAATAGTGAACCCTCTATTCCTCAGTAGAGACTCTCCCCTACCCTAACTCTAGGATATCTAAGGGATATACCCTCTAGAAAAATTCTCATATTTAGGTGATGGGACATCAGATGATGATAACTTAAAGGGTTGAAAAATTCTTAGTAACATAAAGACTAAGAAGGCTGGGTATTCTAAAAAGGAAAAATCTTTATAGATTCAATCAGAAGCAATTAAACTTATAAAGAATTTTTAGACCCTATCAGAGTACTAAAAGGATGAGAAACCAACATTTTTCTTCCAAAATAGAAGGAAAAAAGAAAAAAAAATGTATGCTGATGTCGGTGATATCCTATTTACTAAAGAGAAAACAACTAAGGCCCTCAAAGACTACTCATATATTTCGAAACCTATGGTAACAAAATATGAAGGTAAGATTGTTTATGTTAAAACAACCTTTCTATATTTACACAATAGGACTTGAGTATGGTAGAGATTATGATCAGATTCCCACTTATCTGGAGATTCCCCCTCCTTTAGAGGTTTCCATGAAAATCTCACCAATGGAAGAAAAAAATGGTTTGAACGGATAAGAATCTTCAAAGGAGAAATATTTTTTTAACATTCTTGAGAGTGGAGGGTCACTTATCCATGTTGAATAATAAGTGGATTTCAATCTTCCTACTAGGATACTCCTCATTCACTGAAAAGAAAAAAAGGTGGAAGATGATTTCACTATCAATTATTACAAGGAAGGGAAAAAGTGGATGAAATAAAGAGTTAGGAAAGTTGTCACTAAGAAGAAAATGACATGAATTAATTTGCAGGACCACATTTTACATAGAGGATTTAATGAAAGGAAGATCTATATGGAGGAGTTCATTAAGTGTTGGAATATGATGGTTTCCTTACTTTAGGATATTTTATTTGTGGATACCAAGTGGAATAGATTCCCCACTATTTTAAGTCTTATCAAGTTACAAAATTATAACACCTTAATTCTACAATAGGATGGGAATGCATTTCTTATTTTAGGTTAATCTCATTCATGACTGGTTTTTTTCTTACCGTTAATTAGGTGTGGTTTATATCCCATAATGGAATCATGCATGTTTGTTGGATTTTTGGTGGATCGGTGTAGCTTCAGAGGTGATTTCAGTGGGTCTTTTGTCTTCTAGGTAGTGGTTCAAATTTTGATGGGGGTGTTAGCGAGAAACTACATTGTCAGTTGTCTTTGGTGAGGAGGATTCAACCCACTGTGATTTTTTGTGGTATTTTGTAGTCTTAATTAATTTTTTTATCAAGGAGTATTGATCTATAGTTGTGATACTATTCATGATCTCACTTATCCTTTAATTTTTTTTATGAAAATAAAAAAGATAATCAATTCCAAAATTTTCTTTATCTCTTCAAAGTCAAATTAAATGAATAGTTCAAAATTTGACATTAATGATGTTTTATCAAAATAGAATATTATTAAATTACATTAAAATCATTAAAATATTAAAATAGAACAAATAGGAAAATATATGGTAAAAAATTCCATCCTCTATCCAATTATAGTCCATTTGGAAACATTTGGATTTAGAATGACATTATTATAATTTAATCTATTAAGAACTTCCAAGTGTGTCCTATACCTACCTTATAAAATGAGACCCCTTATTTACATTATTTAGATCACTTTGAGTCATATATATTAACCATCACCTATCCAATTATCTTATAAAAACCATCATAAATTTTTTTATTTGATTATCTCCCTAAAATACCAACTATAAGTTCCTTAAGATATGATCTAAAGGAGGTCCCCCAAAAGAGAGGTAGTTGTCTTACAAGAACTATTTCAATTTATTTATTCTTTTACCTCCTCTAAATCTATGGTATTTATCATAAAATAATAAATTCAATATAATATATACAATTAATTTTTTTTATGATTATTAAACTCTCATTATCTACCTTTTTTCCATCAAATGGGAAGTAAAAGCATCACTCATGTACATGTACCTCTTAACATCTCTACATAGTGGTACAATTCATCTTCCACCAACATATTTAATGGATGGTTATTTTGATGGGTTTGAAGTTTATATATCATATTTATGAAATAATTATACTCCTAGAATGATAATATCATCTCTACCTTCTTACATTTCAAACTAATGGAAAATGATAACATCGCTCGTGCGTACATGTGGAATACCACCTCCACGATGTGATGTGATTCATTTTTCCTTTCTATTTTCCTTATATGGTATGTAATATGGACATTAAGAATATATATGATTTATATAATAATTAATATTGAAAGTTGAATTATTATTTACGTTTATTTTATTCTATTTATCAAGAAATGAAAATAGCGTTCATGTGTACGCATGAACTACAATGTCCATGAACGATGTAATTAATTTTATAACTCTACCATTATGAAAGAATATAAATATATATATATATAATTAATATATGTTATATGATAATAATTTATGTGATTATTTTATAGAATTACAATAAATTTCAATTTATTAAACATGGTGTTAGAACACTTTCAAAGTAAGTGGAACTCAAGGTAAGGGATATTTTCCTCACTAATAATTATGTGGGACACATACCATATACATCACTTGTTTCATTGGTGTGATGTATTTACATAACATGAATGTATTTTATGATTATTATTATAAAGAATATAATAATTTAATTATCCATATAAGGATTTTTATTTCCTGGTACTTATTATTCAAAAGTTACCAAAGTGGTAAGTGTTGTATGTAATAATCTCATTATTTATCAATATTATTTATGATTAAGTTTATGATGATAAAATTTTATAATTTAAATATTAATAAAATTATTAATTTTAGTATCCTCTAGTTATCTCTTTAAAATACAGGTTTTCCTAGAATTTTCCTCGCCTAAATTGATCAAGAGACTGAAAAAATGTTTTAAGGAAAATTGACTTTATTTCTCTCCTTGGTCAAAAAACCTTTTTCTTCCATATCCATGTTTTATAAAAAAAATTAAAAAGGTTTTTAATATTATAATATTTTTTTAAAGTCATTTTTACCTATGTTTTACTTTTTTAAAAATGGTTTAAAAGTAATCTTTATATCATTTTCTGAATGAGGTGCTTTATGAATTTATTTAAAATTGTAGTGGAATGGTTTATTTTTTAATTATACAGAATGAATGAAATTTTGCAGCATCATTATAATGACCCCATAAGATATAAGGATTCACATCCTAATAGACCAAATAGTTTAATAGTATTTGTAAACTAGATACATACATGATACACATTTTACATTCGGAAAAGGAAATAAAAAATAATACATAATAACAAAAAGAAAAATTAATCATTTAATAATATTTCAAATATCTCTTATTCATATCATAGGGAAAGGAAACAAAATAATGGTGTGCTAAAATGCGCAGTAAGGGTTAATTACAACATAAACTATCATTAATTAATAAGAATAATCACTATGAAAATGTAAATAATTCAACACACATGCCACTTAAATAAATAGATAAGGAATAATCAATATATAAAGTTAAATAACTGAACACATAAGACACTTAAATAACTAGAATAATTAAATAGATAAGTAATAATTAATATCGAAAGGTAAATAACAGAACACACATTGAATTTAATCAATAGTATGAGAATAAAATGCATCTAGAGATAATATCATTCTGAAAATTTCATGAATAAAAATAACTAAATTCTTAATGAATGAAATTATTAATTATTAGATTATATGATCATAAATAACATGATACCTCTACTATAAAGACCTTTAACAACACAATATAAATATTATAGGTAAAAATTCGTTTAATTTGGACAATATAATCTATCTCATGAGACCTACCAATGAATCAAGGGGATATATTATACGATGCCCCACCCAAAAATGCAGGTAAAAATAATTCATCCTATATATAATTATAAATTTAAATTAATAAATATTACTTATCATCAAATATCCGTATTTATAAAAGGATACATATTTCTCAATATTTCCCCAGTTAATCTATCAAAGTAAGAACCATATATAAAAATTGTATAAGGTTTAGAAAATAATCATATACATTATAAAATAATATGTATATTTAAGATAAATTTAATGAAAAATGAAAAATTATCACAAAAAATTGATTTCTTTAATATAAATTTAACAATCACAAAAGAAAATGAGATTGCACAATATCTTTTACCA
Organism: Viscum album; assembly: GCA_963277665.1. Lineage (NCBI taxonomy): Eukaryota > Viridiplantae > Streptophyta > Magnoliopsida > Santalales > Viscaceae > Viscum > Viscum album. The sequence goes on from OY728148.1 coordinate 744,576,055, forward strand.
CTTAGTAAGTTTCAAGTAAAATCCCCTTGAATGAGATGATTCAAATTTAAACTTAAAATAACATGAATTATTAATTAATCATGATATTACATGTAAAAAGGGAAGTATATACACCACATAAAAGTTAATTGGTTTATAATATAAAATAAGTCTCAATGGAATGTAAATTGAGTTGAAATCCCTTACCTTACATGTCCTTTTGGGTGAACGTGATTTAACCTCCTATATAGTGGTTTTAAACATGTTATTAACATATAAAATAAACATATTAATATTTATAATTTCATATTTGGTATTTTTATAATATATCATCACCTTTTAATTAACAATATTTGCCTATTTTCATTGTTTCAGGTGTTAATTTCCTTGTTTTCCTATGTGTGTTTCATTAGTAAGGATATGGTTCTTGAAAATATTACATAGTTTCATCATATATAGAATAATAATAATGAAAAAATCATCATATTTTTTCATCAATTTTACTTTTAAAACCAATAATTAATTACAATTATGAAAAATTAAGAATGTTATTATCATAGAGACAGTAGGTTGTACGTACACTAGAGCAACATTTCTATTTTTCAATGATCATTATTGAAATGAGGTAGGTAAAATTTTGTCTTTAAAAAATGATCATAATATCATATAAACCATATAATTTCTTTAAATATAATAATATACACACACACATATATATATATATCATTCATATGGTTTGGGGATGAAAAGAGAGTCACATCGCTTCGTGAAGGCAGTAGTCCACACATACATGAAAAATGTTATACTATTTTTAGTGTAAACAAAAAATGGTATATTATATTTTAATAATAATAAATATTTCATTAATATCATAGTTATTTCATTTATATTACATATAATCAATAAATTTATCCTTATCAGCATCCATGTTAAGTGTTAGTGAAAGTTGAATCATATTGTTTCGCGAGGTGGTAGTCCACTATACACACAATAAACATTATCGTATATCTGATGAAATGGAAGGTAAAAAGATATATATGATATAATCACTATATAGGTATAAATATAATATAAATATTGTATGTATACTTTATATCCATCATCATACCCAACTGGGAAATGTGGTAATGGTAGAATGAATGACATTGGTTTCTATGGGGGTAGTCCACCGTACACAAGAACGATGATTTCGTAACCAATTTGATGGAAGTGGATATGGTTTTATGTCATGAAATTATTATAAAAAAATATAATTATATTTAATATACTTATTTTATTATATCTCTGTGTTTTAATAATAATTTATGGAGGTGGAGGAAGAAATAAAATAAAGGCGCTCATTGAAGAACATTGCCTCTTCTTCAGGCATCTTCCTTGTGTTTTCACTAAAGCTTTTTTTGGGTTGGATTTTTTCAAAAATAAGAATTATAGTATTAGTTTAGGGAAGTTTTTAAGTTATTTATCTAGGTTTTAGTTATTTCAAAAGGCTTTAGAGGTGTGAAAAGTGAGGGGAGTGAGTTCCCTTTTATAGTTGGGGAGGAGTGTCTTTTTTTGTAAATACTAAGAAGTATTCACTATTGGGTGGTCAATATTACCTAAAGTGGATCTAAAATTGATAATTAAAGCGTATTATTGATTATATGGTCGATCCACACATGCACCACATAATTAAAATAATTTTTACACATTTTATTCCTTAACACCTGTGTTTCCCCACTTTTACCATTTTGGATTTTCACTTTAGTAACTAGTTTTCAAAATTAGGTAATTTATCCATTAAGAATAAAATAAAATTATCCTTATTAGATAATTTAGAATCATTTATTATAAATATTAAATCTAATTTATTAAATAAAAATACTAGGTGTGTTGAAAAATAATTTTAACACAAGCACATGTAACGCGTAAAAACATCATTTTAACCTTAATAATGCTAAACAATGTTTTTACAATTTTGGGGTCAATATAATCAATATTAAAGAAAAATTGGTATATTAATGGACAATAGTTGATATTTTTAAATTTTATAAATAACGTGAAATAATTTTTGGGTTTTAGTAAATAATAATCAATTAATAAAATATTATTTAATTTAAAATAACATTAATGTCAATTTTGACATTATTCATTTAATTTTAATTTGGAAATACCAATACAATGATAGAATTAGAATATATTATTTTTACACAAATTTAACATGATATATTCATTTTAAAAATTAATCTAACATAATAATTCAATCAATTTATTTCACTTTTAATAGTTTTAGTATCATTTATTTGATTTAATTATTTACAAAATAATTACAGTGTTTGAATTTCTTGTGCATTTTAAGAAATTCTTTCATCTCTAAAAATTAGAGATAAATTATTATTATAAAAAAAATAATTTACATTTAAAAATAATATCCAGAACTAAACCGATGTTGTTTTTCCCCATCAAAATGTTTTATAGATATTAAAAACATGTAAGGTTCTTTTGTATCTCTTTCTTTTCATAACTTATTATATAGGCTAGTTTCATAGAAAAGTGTCCCCAAAACTCATAAAAAATGTATCCTAAGGTCATAATAGTTTAAATATGTTTATCCAATGGATTTTGGACAAATATATATGTCATTTTAACCCTTATATTCTTAGTTTAACCCCCAGTAAACCCATTTTTACCTTAAACACGGTAATTAATTTTTACTGTTTTCACTATTCATTTTGGTAAAAAATTAAGTTGGCGTTATTAGACATTATAAATTTTGATGATTCCAAAAATTTAATTCATTTTTTCAAATTAAATTTACATAAGTTGTAAAATTTAATTTAAAATTAATACCACATGTGTTTTAAAGATCCAGTTTTTCCTTTTAGGACATTGAAATATTTCTATATATATTTCCAGAGCTAAGAGATTAGATGTCGTGAAATTATGTGGCTCAATGTGTCTGGAATTAATTTTATAAAAATATTAAATATTTTCTATATTTCACATTCATGGTTTCTTAAAAAAATGAGATAACTCTTAAATAGAATCTTAGGTAAAAAATCTGAGACAATGGTTGAGTTTAGAATGCAATGTTTACCCTAAGTGTGACCTAAAATAGGTCAGTATGGGGCATTCAGACATCTACCCCATTGGTGAAATGTTTAGTTGGTTAATTAATTAAATTTAAATAATTAATTAGTTATTTTAACTCAACTGACATTTCTATAAGAATACTTCCATATAGAATCCTATAGGGTTAGCCACAAAAACCATGGGAGGATTCTATATCTTCTTCCCATCCTTTCATTGGAAGATCACCTCTAATGATGACAAAACTATTGATTATAGTAGATAAAGACATAGTAAATGCAACAAATTCCTTCTATCATTGAATATCATGCTCTGTGACAATGAAAAATACAATCTCTAAGTAAGAGTTGTCATTTTTTTGTTTATTACCATTTTGATTAAATTGATTGAGAAAATTAATCTTTTCCTTTGATCTATGAAAATTATGGACTTTTCATGCACTCATATATTTATTAAATTATTTTTTTCAATTTTTTCTAACCCTAATATCCACATTACTGATGTTTTCCCAATAACTCTTGAAAAATTATGGTTAAACTTGTGTTCTTGTTTATTTCTCCATCAATTGCTTCATATCATTAACTAATAGGACCCTACGATCCTGGTTCGACGTTTTTGGGCAGTATCAAGATTGATTAGACCCCTAAAATCATAATGAAATGATGAAAAAGTCACGGATTGATAGAATAAGGATAAATCTAGAATGTTTACAGGTTTTGGATGATCATTGTGATGATCAGTAGCCGGATCATCAATAATGGAAGGAATCAGGATGTGCAATGCGTATGATGAAACTCCTCGGTCAATAGAATCAAATTTTTGGCCACCGAATGGTCAGAAACAATGAGAAGAATCTAGATCCACTTTTTTTAGTTGGAATGAAGTTTAAAATATAAGTGAAATGGCCATATTTGAAGTGTGGATCATAGATACAGAATTTGGAAAAAATACTGACTACATGTCGTGTAGTTATAAGAACACATGACATATCGTGCCTTAGAAACGATGACTAGGGTTTCGATTTTTCATAAGGATAGAATTATGGGTAGACTCTGTACATGTCATGTACCTCCTTCCCCATTTGGATAATCCATGTGATAGATCACATGGTTAGATACATTCCATTTTCTCAGGTACATAGATATAGATAGATACCCTGGGAAACACCCTGTGTGAAGAGGCATGATGTTTACTATAGTACATTGACATAGGGTAAAGTGCATAAACAAAACTTGGATAAAAATACATGGCAACTAGGTGGTCATTACCCCAAGTGGCATGAAAACACCATATATACCCCGTACACAATATGTACCCCTACACGGTAGGTGAGCCGTGCAATTATATGGACATGGCTATGTGAAGGGGTAGGACCACACACAATGTGTGTCCCCTCACACACCATTTACCTATGGTTCCTTTTTAGGAAACTTGAATCTTATATATCTCCTTCCTTTGGACTCAGATTTTGAACCATGAGTATCCTATCCTATGTTTTTTTCATATAAAACATGATGGTTCACTCAGTTGTAGATTTTAGGATACAATTTTGGAATTTTTTTGTCATAAATTGGTTGGGTGATGCTCGATGATGGTAGTGATCTCACAGGATCACTAGATTCATCCCATGTGGAACCCTCCAGCTGGGCTATGATTAGTTCCTTAAAGGCTTTTAGAGCGGAACCCTCCCATTGGAACAAGGAATGGTTCCTCTACAGACCCCTTAGAGGGGAACCCTCAAGCTATGCTGGGCATGGGTCCTCTATTGACTCCTGAGTGGAACCCTCCAGCTAGGCTAGGCATGGGTCCTCGACTACTTCTAATGTAGAAATCTCCATATGGGTTGGGAATGGGTCCTCTACCAACTCCCAAGTGGAACCCTCCAACTGGGCTAAGCATGGGTCCTCGATGACATCTATAGTGGAACCCTCCAGTTGGGAAGGGCATGGGTCCTCGAATAATTTTATAGTGTAACCCTCTTATTTTCATTGGTCATGGGTCCTCTACAGACCTTCTAGAGTTTAAATCTCAAGATAGGTTGAGAATGGGTCCTGTATATACTTCTAGAATGGAACCCTCCAACTAGGTTGTCCATGTGTCCTCCACCACTGAGTGGAACAATATTGTCATATCAGGGCATGGGTTCTCTACCTAGATATTGTGACCCATTGACTGTGTATCATAATGAGGCATGGCTTCACATGGATGGTTACATTTGGACAGACACGTGAAATGTTGGGCATGGGTTCCCGTTCTCTCTCATTCGGTATTCTTTTGATTGAGCACATATATATATATAAATATTTATTTATGTATCCACACCTTGGATTTGGTTACTATCCAACCATTGGTTGTGAAGACGCACAAATTATTGCACATGATTTCCATGTTTAGATTCTGATGTTTTGTTGAGTTCACTCTCATGATATAGGTGTTAAAGACTCAACATGTAGTTCATATACACATCATGTTAATCCCCATTTTCTTAGATAAAATTACTCTATCTATTTATTTGGGTTATTTTGTATCCTTTGTACTATTATACTATCTTTATTTTCCCTATTGTATCTCTTATTTCTACCCCTTTAATCTTTAGGGGAATCCTAATGGGTATGAAAATACTCTACTCTACATGGGATTTTCCCACATGTCTCATGTCTTATAACAACCCTTCTATTTATCACACATTTAAACATGATTTGTTACATAAATTTAACTTATAAAACTCAAAATATTGAGAGGAATATTGTCTTTGGGGATTAATAACATTACATAACAACTTGAAACATAAAATACATCATCTTTAGTGAATGCTTCTATACACGACCACACCATTCCTTTGTACGTAACACTCCATGGGATAACCTGAGGACATACATAAGAAAAAGGTGAGAAATAAATCCCAGTAAGGGAATAAAAATAGAGTAACACAAGGATAATAATACATGTTAGACAAGTCATATCAATTAGGCATTAAAGAAAATGAATATAAAGGCATGATATTGCATGATAATCATAACAAGGAAATGTGGAAAAAACATAAAACACTGCATCATAAAGAAAAAGGAATCAGGTAAACCCCTATCCCAACATGGTGGAAAAAATTCCCATAAATGAATAAGGTAAAACCCTATCTAAACATGTCTTATCATGATACTAAACATTACTCAATGCATTGGAGTGTTATCTGGGAGCATCCTTCATAATCATTTCAATCTCATGCTTTTGTGTGCCACATAGATCATATAACATAGATTCATTCAAAATCATCATTTATTCCATGACCATGGAATGTGGAATAAATAAATTTAATTCCTCAATTAAAAAGTATATGTGCATAATGTTGAACACCCTTGATATAGGAACGAGTATGGTATTCACTACGTGATGATTTTGGCATGGAAAATTGCAGTACAATTTCAGCAACATAACGTTATCATATGAAAATTCATAAAAAGGGTTTACGAGAGAGAAAGTGGTATCTCATGATTTATATATTAAATTAACAATTATTAGATCATGGAACATAATATCCCAACATATTAAATAGAATTTAATATGTATAAAATAAAATAAGTTCTTTAATGGGAATGAGGAGAGAGAAATATCTTACAAAATTTCGGCATGGTTTTGAGTGTATACAAAGAATAATGAATGGATTGATAAGAGTGCAAGGAATATATAATTATTTTTAAATGAATTGTATATTCATGGGAGTATGTATGAACATATCCCAACATAGGAAAATTGAAATTAAAAGACATATCACAAAAGGAGTGCTTGATAAAAGAGGAGAGTGGAAGATCTCTTAGTTGGATGTGTGACTCCAAAGGCTTCTCAGAGGCTTATTAAGAGATTTGGGGTGACTTGGGAGGAGTATAGGGAATAATATTAAGAGTTTAGAAATGATTTAAAGAGTTTGAGTGAAGATAAATGGGAGATTGGGTGGGTTTATATTAGAAAGAAGGTTGATTTCTTTATTATTTTGGTTTTGGACACTACACAATAAAATATTCAAAACCACAAATCATCCCATGGTTTTTTCCCATAACTTATGGAACATAAGAGTGGTATATATTATTTTATAAGTATATGGGATGAAGATATTAAAATATTTCCCTTTCTTATGTGGAGGTGAGTCATAATTTAATGGAAATGATTTTAAAATCTTAAAATATATTATATGTTTTGGAGGATTCACTAAGGCATTATAAAATAAATAAAATAAACCTAAAATTACATTATTTTAATTTATAAAATATATTTTAATTAATATCCCTCCTATAGTATCTATTACATCATTATTGGTCCTTTATGATGTCTTAAAACACGCTGTATATTTATACAATATTTAATTTTTACCTAAATATTCGACTATCTCATAAAATTATGAAAAAATCATCATTGGATAATTTCGATGTCCTGATCCAAAAAATAATATTAATTTTATCTAAATTATTTTTTAAATATGTTAATGTTCACTTTTAAAATAAAAAACTACAGTTATCAAAAATTGACAGGTTTTGAAAAAAACAAATTTTAAACATTATTAATAAAAACTACTTTTGACTTTATAATAAATATATGATCATTTATATTTAGTAATTTAATAATAATAATTTATTAGAAAATTATTTATTTCAAAAATCCATTAATTCATTAAAAATATATTTCTTAATTGAATTTGAATATTAACCAAAAATACTATTGGTTCTTTAAAAATCATGTACAAAGTAACAAGAATATAATGAACATATATTAATTATTCTATACAAAAATAATGTACATAATCATAATTCAATGGTCTTGTTACATATCCCTTTATTGCACTATCACACGCCCTAAGAGTAAGGTGTGCGATGGTGGGGCTTTCATGGGGCCGTTCAGGGAAAATGGTTTGGGTCATGATCTCGATGAGCTTGAAATTCTCCCATAAAAAGTTTAACTCATGATTAAGTTGTTGGATCATGGATTAGAATTTAACTTGGGAAAAGCCCAAAAATTTTATCTCTCTTAGGATCTCTAATAAATGAGCTTCATAAGGAATGATCCTAGTGGCTGTGGCCATCACTTCCTTTTTCTATGCCAAAGGGATTTGTTAAAACCCTATATTTATACTATTCATGTGATCAATATTCAACAACTATATTATAAATGGTAATGATACTTAATGACCATTTAAATCCAACTACATATAATAAAAAATAATAATTTCAAGTGTATTATATATCCATAATACATTTAATTAAATCAAAAATGGAAATTTTATTCATAACAGTTTTGGTCGTTACATGTCTTGTGAAGATAATGGACAGGTCGATGGTGACTTCATAAGAGATTAGGGATGCTGATTGTTGTAGACCGTGTATGGTGGTCATATATTGGAGATCTGGATATGAGCTCTCTCAGTAGTTTACTTTCCTATTTTTATCAAGTTGGGACACATTTCTGGTTGGGAGTGTAATTTTCCCCTTTACTTTTCAGTTTATACTACCATACTCGTGTATTGCCTAGAGGTTTTACATGCATGGTTTCTTCCCTAATGTTTTTGATTGTTTTCTTTTATTCCTATAAACTTTTTCATCGAGATGTCTATGTGTGTATATATACTTAGAAAAAATCCTCTCATTTTGGATGTTCCTTTATACGATTGTCTCCACCCTCGAGCCTATAGAGGCAGGCTTTGGGTAGTTGTGACTCGAGTCTTGATTAGGGTCGGTCGTGTCATGATAGATTATTATTATAGGAGTTCATTCCTTGGGAATTTTTTTTGGAGTCGTCCTCTTACAAGGATTTGGTAGGGATTAGGGAAATCATGTCATAGTGTTTTTATTGTGGCTATCAGGTTAAGGAATCCAGTGATGATATGGGCGGCTAATATATCTATTCACTGGGACCTTGACTACCTGCTTGTAAACTCCACATACAGAGACATTAGTTATAAGGATTAATGGTACATGCATCATATAGTATTGAGAATTGGACTATCCTAATTAATTCAAATCCCCATTATGGATATATATACATATATATATATATATATATTCTCATATCACTTTGGTACATATTAATTAAAAACTTTGGATGCCTCATTGAATACAACTATCCAGGATACCAGTTTAGGATCATGATGATGATCTGATGAGTGACAAGGACTCATTTCAGGGTCTATCCCATGAGCTTCTTCCTCCAGGTGATAATTTCAACACCTCCACCTATTGAGTAGTATATTTTACCAACTGAGTAGGATAAGGATGCATGTAGGCTCAACGCACTATGTGACTTCCATTTCAAGAGGCTGCTAAGGTTCCATAGTTAGCCAGATCCTCAAGCATCAAAGGATTAGCTAGAGTCATTGGTCTATGTTTTGAGACACATCTAGATACCAATGGATAAAGTGATCACACTGGAATCTATCCTTTTCTATAGAGAAACTGAGCGCTGGTGAAGCCTTGTTATATAGATGCAAGATGAGTCAACACTCATGTGGCCTAACTTCCAATAGTAGTTCCATTAGGAGTACCACCCCTCATGTTCATGCTCAATTTGGATTTTGGAGCTATATAAGGGAGGTATTATGGTTATTGGGTATGATTAGAGGTTCATAGAGCTTACCCAACACTCCCTTGACAGGATCCATGATTTCTAATTCTGAGAACGAAAGTTTGTGAAGGGACTTTGTAGAGATATCCATGATAATGTGGTTTTATTTTTTATCTCTACCTATTCCAGGGTGATGAAGCAGGCACTAGTGATAGAGATATTTCTGTCCAAGGGACACTAGGTAGTTGGATCTAGATATGGTCATCACATATATGAGTCATCTATAGTAGCTAGAAGGCGCCATTCAGTGTGATATTAGCATATGAGATCCTTTCAAGAATAGAATCAAGTGCGTGGTCATGCGGTACATGGGAAACACAAATAATCAGGTCTTCCTAGAAAGGGTAGGTGTTATGACTATGATGGGAAAGGTCACATAGCATGGGATATATTAACCAGACATTATGAGGAGCGTTGGTTGGTAGCTGATGGACCGCCCCAAAAAAGGAAACACTCTGATTAGGGATCTCCCTAGAGAGGGTAGGGGGCCCCTAAAGAGGTAATGTTGGCATAGGGGGAGGAGCAGCTATGGGTGGTGGATGAATCTATTAGATCCTTGTACCACCACCACCAGGCATCACATGTTAGGCTTAGGGAGATGGCCGTCGGGGCTGCCAACAATTGCAAGATTTGGAGGATTATGACCCCGCGGAACATGAGACAATTATATGTATGATATATGTGTTTTATAATACTTTTTCAATATTATCATGCATAGGTTTTAGTAATTAATTCATATCTATACTCTTGGTGCAAGAGATGGATCTCCCAGTTGAGGCACTAGCCCAAAAGCTTCATCTTGAGGTTCATATAGGGAACACTTGTTATGTATATTTTATCTATTGGTAGTGTGAGCTATCATTTTGTGGAAAGAGGTTCACAGGGTATTTTTTTTCATCACGATGGAACCCTATGATGTCATCTTGGATATGCATTGATTTTCCATGGTCCAATCCTAGAATGAGAATCAATATGGATGAGTCAGATTCCTTCTCACTTATGGGATGAGATTCACCTTTATGGGTGAGAGAGATCTCATGGAAAGACAAGTGGGTTTTGCAAGCATGAGGTTGAAACCCATAACCCATCAGTTAGAAATTATAGCCCTTGGTGAAGTAGGATATTTATTCATTTGGATTCTTTAATTTTTGGAGGATTATATTGATTTCTTCCCCAAAGATGTTCTAGTAATTCTTCAGAGGTAGGAGATGTAGTTTTCCATCAACATACATCCCATAACCACTCTGAAATATTCTAAGACATATCATATAGACCATATCGAGATCTAGGAGCTATGGTTGTTGTTGGAGGACCTTATAAATAAGGTTTTTATTAATCATACTGTTTCCCCCTAGGCAACTCCTGTGTTGTTCATGAAAAAGGTGAATGGGAGTTTGGAGCTTTGTGTGGATTATCATCACCTGAATAAGGACATGATAAAGAAAAGGTACCCATTTCCAAGTATTAAAGTCCTCTTTGACCAGTTACGAGGTGTGATATGGTTCTTAAAGACCGATCTCTAGAGTGGCTACCACAAGTTGAGGGTTTGTTAGGCTGATATTCCAAAGTTGTCATTCTGATGTCACTATGGACACTATGAGTTCCTAGTGACGCCCTTTGGTGTGACAAATTACCATGCTATGTTTATGGATTTTATGAACTAGGTTTTATAGTTGTACTTGGACCATTTTTTGGTCATGTTTATTGATAAAACACTCATCGACTCTTTATCAAAGGAGGAGCATACAAGCACTTGAGTATGATTCTATATTTTCTTCAAGAGCACCAACTTTATGGGAATATGTTGATTTTCCAGTTCTAGATTCACGAGGTTTACTTTCTATGGAGTGTCATCTATGATCATGGTTTAGATATGGACATATAAAAGATTGATGTAGTGCTTTCTTGGAAGCCACCCATGATAGAGTCTTAGGTGTGAGGATTTCTTGGATTGGAGGGGTACTGTTGGAGGATTGTGACAAACGTTTTTAGATTTGAAGCCCCTTTGACCAACCTAACGTGGAATGGGTGGGTGTTTACCTAGAATGAGAAGTGACATAGGTCCCTCTAGTAGTTTAGGATGAGGCTAATGAGTGCTCCTATGTTGAGAATATTGGAAGAAGGCATGGACTATATAGTGTATTTTGATACCTCGGGTGGTGAGATCAATTGCTTGTTCATACAGTGACAAGTAGTTGTCACATACGAGTTGAGAAAGTTGAGGCCCCATGAGAAAAACTATGAAATGCATGACCTAGAAATGGAATTATTAGTATTTTACATAATAATGTGGAGGAAATACCTTCTAGGGAAGTGATTTATGATTTACTTGGACTATCAGAGTCTCAGGTACATCTTCATGCAGGGAGACTTGAACTAGAGACAAAAAAACTGGTTGGAGTTCATACGAGACTATGACTCTGAGGTAGTATATACTATATGAAATGTAAATGTAGTTGAATATTCCCTTTTCAAGAATTCTTAGGCTTTATTGGTGCAAGAGGATTCATATCAATTGGATTTTTTGCAGCTAACCTTGGTGGATGAGTAGGGTGTAGTATTTATTCAGCCAATGGTGTTGAATCCTCCACATCTCAAGTGTGATAGAGAGTCCCAGTTGGGATAAATTGACTATAAGGTCTAGTGTGACTAGATATCTATATGTGATTCAGTATATGGATATTATGAAAGTGTGAATCACATTATCCTTTTCTAGGGATTTATGGTGTTCTCAGTCATATTACTGGATGAGGTGAGGCGAGAGTTCCACAATTCTCCCCTAGGTGTACATTCCGGTGTGTGGAATATTTATAGAAGCCTTTAGTGGAAATTTTTCTGGTCCAACATGAGTTGGAGCATAGTATAGATCATCTCTCAATGCCTCAAATATCAGTAGGTGAAGTTTTAGCACTATGTTTCAGCAGCTTTGTTTCATTCCCTTGAGATCCCGAAGTGGAAATGGGATGATATATCCATGGTCTTTGTGATAGGGCTTCCAAACATAATGAAGGTCCATGATGATATCCTGGTGATAATTGTCCAGATCACAAAGTTGGCATACTTCCTTGGTTTTAGAGAGAATATTTTGGATTATTTGTATGTACTAGATATTATTCACCTTTATAGGGTTACCTCAAGGATTGTATTTGATTATGATACACAATTTATGTCATCGTTGTGGAGAGGACAGAAGAAGGAATTTAGGACTCAAATGAGGATGATTATAGTCTCTCACTCCTAGATAGATGGGTAGAACAAGCGCACTATCCAGGTGTTGGAGGATATGTTTAGGTCTTGCATTTTAGACTCTGGAAGAGGCTAGGAGGATCACTTTCACTTGGTAAAGTTTTCATAAAAAACATCTACCATTCTACCATAGCCATGGAACCTTTTGAGGCCTTGTATAGAAGACTCTAAAGGTCACCCATGTGCTGGAAAAAGATTGTAAAGACATCTATTGCGGGCCTAAAGATGGTGTAAGTGATAATAAAGAAGGTCTAGGTCATCCATGACTGGATAAGGACAACCTAGATTAGGTATAAATACTAGGCAGATCATCATCATAGGCCCTTGTAGTTTGAAAAGAGAAAGCATATTTTTCTAAGATTCTCCCCATGATGAATATTTAAGAGCTTTGGTCCAGGAGGTAAGCTATCCCTCAGGTCTATCAGGCTATTCAAGATCATAATGAGGTTTGACGAGTTTGCATACTACCTCGCCCTACCCCTATTTCTGGAACATGTGTATGAAGTCTTCCATGTGTAACATCTGAAGACATACATGCATGACCCCACACACATCATCGATTAGGGTGATATGGACATTAATTTTGGATCTAACTTTGCAAGGAAAATGGTGTAAGTTGAGGATTGATGGGAAAGGAAATTCATGGAAGGACCATTCCCTTGGTTCGTATGTTGTTGTAGTACATGAATTTGTAGGAGAATTTGTTGGAGTGGGATGCTAGATGCGTACTCGGTATCCTGAGTTGTTTATTTAGTTTTTCTTTTCAATGAAGGAAATCTTGAATGAGAGAATGATGTAGAGGCCTTTATTTTTCCTTGTATGACTTTAAAATATTTCTTTACATATTTCTAAACCTAGGAACTGAGACAACATGTGATTATGAGGCTTGATGTTGTCGGAATAAATTTTATAAAAATATTAAATATATTTTATATTGTGTACACATAATTTCTTAATAAAATGGGGATAAATCTTAAACAGAGTCTTGATTAACAATTCTAAGACCACAATTGACTCTAAAATGCAATATTTACCCTAGGCATGACCTAAAATAGGTTGGTGTGTGGTGTTCATATATCTCTCCTATTGGTGGTACGTTTAGTAGGTTGACTACTAAATTTAATTTAATTAATTGGTTATTTTAACCTAACAAAAATATATATAAGAATACTTTCAGGGAAAATCCTACAGAGTTAGATGAATAAACCCTAGGAGTATCCCATAGATTCTTCCCCTATTTTCATAGGCGGATCACCTCTAAAGATAAGGAAATGTTGAATCAAAGAAGATCAAGACACATCAAAGGCAAAAAAATTACTTATATCATTGTCGAGCACATTATTTGATGAAAAACGATCCAATCTCTAGGAAGGACACTTCAATTTTTGTTTTATAAACTTTTTTATTAAATTTATTGATCAGATCAATCTCCTCCTTTTATCTATTCAAATTGTGGCCTTTTCATGTGCCCATGTACTAGTTAAATTATTATTTTCAATTATTTTCTAAATCAGATATACCTATTCTTTATTGTTGGATTAGAATACTTGTACAATGATGGTCAACAATATATTATTGTATATTTCTCCATCAATTGCTTCACGTCCCTCAACAATAGTACCGTGTGGTCCCGGTTTGATATTGTTGGGTGATACCAAGCCCGATGGACCCCATGAATCATGACAAAATGATGAATATGGAATAGATCGATGGAATAAGGAAAGATATAGGATGTTTGTGGGTCATGAATGATCATTTGGATGGTCAATAGATGGATCATCAATGATAGAAGAAATAGGGATTTTTGGTGAATACGATGAAACCCCGTGGTTGATAGAATCATATTTTTATCCACTAGTTGTCCGGAAATGATGATTGGCAGGTAGATCCCCCATTTTCAAGAGGAATCGGGTTGGAATCAAAGACAAATAGACTGATTTGAAGTGTGGATCATGGATATAAAATTTTGTAAAAATCATGACTACACCATATGCAATTCAAAGAACAAACAATGTGTCGAGCCCTAGATATGGAAGCTAGGGTTTCAAGTTTTCATAAGGATGGAATGCCATGTAGACTCTCTAAAAGTCATGCACCTCCTTCCCTATGTAGATGAGTCATGTGACAGAGCAAACATCTAGGAACACGCCATATGCCCGAGTACACGGACATGGATAAAGCACACGGGTAGAACCCCATGCAAAGAGGCATGTCATGTACTATAGTACACAGACACGGATTGGATACACAAACATGAGAAAGCACACGTGTGAGACCCTGAGTGGAATTGGCGTGCCATGTATACCCCGCAAATGTTATGTACTCCTACACAGTAGGCTAGTCGTGTACTTAATGGGACACAAATAGATGAAGGATTCAGACCACATGCCATGTGGGTCCCATCACATGTAGCGTGGTTCCCATCCCATTTTGTGTACCCCTTGGTTCATTTTTAGTAAAATTCAATCTTTGATATCTCCTTCATTTGGTCTCGGATTTTGGCCCATGAGTAGCCTATATTGAGTTTTTTTTTCAATATAGAACATAAGGGTTCCCTCAGTTATGGATTTTGTGATATGATGTGGAACATTATGGGCATAATTCTTGGTTGGGTGATGATCGACGACAATAGTGATCATTCCGGATCACCAGAGGCATCCTGATAGGAACCTTCCAGTTGGGATGGGCTTGAGTTATTGATTACTTTTAGAGAGAAACCCTCCTATTGGTACATGGAATGGTTCCTCTACATACCTCTTAGAGTGGAATCCTCTAGAAGGTTTGGGCATGGGTCCACTACTGAATCTTGATTCGAAACATCTTGCTGGGCTGGGCATAGGTCCTCGATGACTTCTAGTGTGAAACCCTCCAGCCGGGCTAGGCATGGGTCCACTACTGAATCCTAAGTGGAACCCTCTAGCTACGCTCGACATGGGTACTTGATGACTTCTAGAGTGGAACCCTCTTTCTAATCTATGCATGGGTCCTCTATTGACTCCCAAGTGGAACCCTCCAATTAGGCTGGACATGGGTCCTCGATGAATTTTAGAGTAGAACCCTCCTGTTAGAATAGGACATGGGTCCTCTATAGGCCTTCTAGAGTGGAACCCTCCAAATGAGATGGGCATGGGTCCTCTACCAAATTATAGATTGGAACCCTCCAGTTGTGTAGGGCGTGGGCCCTCTAATATTGAGTGGAACACTCTTATTTTATGAGTTAATGGTCCCTCTACCTAGATATTATGTCCCCTCGATTGCGCAATACAACAAAAAAGTGTTTCTTGACTTGTACAATTACTTTTGGACAGACACATGAAATGTAGATAATAATTGATGGACTTTTGGAATTGTTCATGATTCTTTTTCATGGGATGAGCTTTGATATGGAGATCCCATTTCTCTATATTTTGGTATTATTTTGACTAAGAATATATATATATATATATATATATCCATACTTTATATTTTCATACTTGCCTTCCATGGGTTGTGAAGATTCCATAGTGTACCACATGATTTTTGTGTTTAGATTCTCATGGTTGGATGAGTTCACTATCCTACTATGGGTGGACAATAATCAATGTTTAGTTCATATAGACACCGTGTTGAGAACCTTGTTCTTAGACAAGGTTACTCTTTCTCTTTATTTGTGTTGAGCCGCATCCATTGTACTATTCTACTGTCTTTATTTTGCCCGTCATATCTCTTACTAATACCTCTTTCTGATTTTTAGGTTTCGTAATGGGTATGTATATACTCACCCCTATATAAGATTTACCCACACATGTTATGTATTATGTAGATGATAGACATGTCGGTAGTGATTTCAGAGGATCTTAGGGATATAAGGTGTTTTGGACTACATACGGTGATCGTAGATTAGAGATTTGGAGCTGGGATCTATCAGTAATTTACTTTCCATCCTTTGTTAGGTTGGGACACATTTCTGGCTAGGCAGGTATTGTTCCCCATTACTTTTTATTCTAAACTATAATACTCTTTTACTTTCTAAAGGTTTTCCTTGCATGGTTTATTCCCTATTTTTTGCATCTTTTTTCTTTTCTTTCTATTCACTTTTTCATCGAGATGGATGTGTGTATGTTTATAGGTACTTCAAAAATGGAATCCCATTTAGGATATTCCTTTCAGGGATTTTCTCCACCACCTAGTCTATGGAGGCAGGCTTGAGGTAGTTTCAGCTCGTGCCCTAGTTAGGGTTAGGTAATGATAGAACCGACGAAAAAGAAGTGGTTTTAAAGAGAAAATGTTCAAATGTTTATAATGTTTTTATAAAAAAACTAAATATGAAAATGATTGAAATGATCTGAATTTGAATAAATGATATATAATTAAACTAATTTTAATTTTAAACCAATTGAAAATATAATTTAAAACTAAATTATTGAAGTGAAAAGTTTTTTTCTATTAAAATTCAGTATATTTCACTATTCATCAAAAAATAAAACTTCTTAGTAAAGTCCAAAGAATTCACCCTATGATAATTCTGATACGAGAAATTAAAAATGAAGTTTATTTTTTCAAATAAATTTTCTAAAGGTGTTAAAAAAAATTTCTAAATTAAGTGTGCAAAGCATGACAAAACCGTGTTTTGTTTAAACTCGGTGTTGTATATATTAAAAGATATCGATGAAATTAAATTTATTCTAAAATAATTATGTTGTAAATTCTTAGGGTGTGACATTATCCCCAATTTAATTAAACTATTTCATGAAAAATTAAACTTTATCTCCGTAATAAAGGTTTAAAATTTAGAAATACCATTGTTAGAAAACCCACATCATAAAAAGGGTTAATAAAATATCCTCTAAATTAGAGGAAAAGGAATGTATAATGGTCTAATAGAATAATCACATAAATAGGATTCCAAGTAGATGAACATAGGAGGGGAATGAAAACATGGACATGGAAGAGAAAAATAACACCTAGATACTTATGGTGAGTGATAGAGAATGTGGCCAGGAATAAGTTATTGACCACAAAGACATAAATAAGAGGTGTGAAAATGGTCAATAATATTATAAAAATTGATGATAGTAGGATTTTTTTTTCAAGACCCTTTTCCAAGAGTTGAGGAATTATTTTACTCTCAATGAATATATGGAAATATAATTACCTGATATATTTTTATTTTATAGGAACAATTCCCTCATTTGTTTTGATTCAATCAATTTACACTTTATCTATTACTCAAACAAATGAATATCCAAAAATTATTTTTTATGCATAAAGAACTAAAATTTACTTTTTACAGATCATTATATCTATAATATAATGATAAGTAATTCCTTATATCTATAGCTATTATTATGAATAAATATTCATCATAGGTCTTTAAATATGCATAACTCTTCATATGGAGAGTTAATAAATTAGTCTCTAAAATATCATCCAATGTTCAACTTAAACTATTTTATAAATGGTTAACCTTATGACCCTTACAAAAGATTATGATCCAGAAATTTATAAATAAGGTCACTAAATTTCCAAAATGAAATTACTATTAATCTCTCAAATAACATGAATCATCTCTTAATCATCTCATACCAAACATGTGAATACCTTCTTCATGTATTATATTAAACCATGTAAATAAATTTAATTACCACAAAAACTTATTGAAAACATGAATTATTCTTTATTACTTAATTAAAAAACATATTATTGGATATATTCCATAAATCCAAAAAAAATTAAACTCTTTTAATGATATCATAAACCAATTTTTTTTGAAAATCACTAATTAGTTCCATGGTAGTTAGTAATATCAAATTTACTTTATCTATATCAATTAATATCTATAAAAAAATCGTTATATCAATTTTAGGAACATATTAAGTGTTATGTTTCATTAAATTATGTGTTTTACAATAAGATCAAATTTCTATTAAATAATATTTCTTGGTCATCGACACCGTTCAATATATGCTTTCAAATCCTTAATGAAAAATTACTGCAGAAAAATCCTTATACATTTAATAATTCTTATAAAAAATATATCATTGATAAGATACTCAAATGAAATTATTATTGGATCCAAACATAAGAAATGTAATCATTCCTCTTCATATATGGTAATATCATAAGCTTGACCATTATAAATTATCATCTTTTGGGATATATTCCTTTGATACTTGTGGAATCTATTTGTGTAGTGCCACATTTCATTACTATTGAATATTTTAACATTAGAAACATTTTTATTTCCCCTGAAATCATGATCATGGCATCCTTTTTTCCACATTTGAAGAAAAATCATTTTTCCTTTTAATCATGTACCAAGGTGTTTCCTTCCACATGTATCACATGTTGGAAAATATTTCTTTCTCCTCTTCCCTTTATCCATATTTTTATCAGTCATCCTCTTTTTTGCATGATTTCTTTAAAATCCATAATACTTAGACAAATTATCTATCTTGTTATCGTATGATACTATATCATCTTATGATGAGAATGTTTGGGAGAATAGTTATGTTTCAAATATTGTCTTAATCCCATAAAATATATGATAATTATTACTCTTTAGATCACGTACATTGATGAGATTCCCATTACTTCTACTAGGAACTATTTATAAATGATGGAATACACTATATTAGATAATATCATTATGAAACATTATGTATAATATTGAAACTAATGAAATAATTAATAAAAATTTAAATATTTATGAATAACTAATCCCATAATCATAAAAAAGTTTTATTTGGGGATATCTTTATTTTTAAATCCTTCATAATGGTTTATATGTAAAATGTGAATTTTCCTAAGAATATTAATTTAGAGTGTCAAAAAAAAGTGCACAGTAAGTCCCCTTTTTGTACTAGGTAATGCTCAAGTTAAGCACGACAAACCTTTTTAAGAGTTATTAACCCTAGGTGCCTCATTTATAGAACCATGTCTATGTGAAGTATCCAGAAAAGGATGTATTTCTATGAAAACCCACACAATATCTTCCTTACCAAAACATTATTATGTTATTCTATGCATATCATCAAAGTCTATCATAGGGTTATGGTCCCTAATCTATGTTTTCTAAAATATAGTTCCCAGGTTTTCTACTAAAATTATTCTAATACCAATCATAGAAACTCCAAACCTAGTAGCCCAGCGTTGGACTCTACTTTATTATATTGACATAAGATACAAGGAATCACATACTGAAGGACCAAACAATATAGTATTCTTGGTAAAATAGATACATACATAATAAACATTTTACATTAGGAAAGGGAAATAAAACGGAATACATAAATACATAAAATAAAATTAATCCTTGAAAACTCATTCAAATATATCTTCTTCATATCCTAAGTAAAAGAAACAAAATAAGGGTGAGCTAAAATTCTCAGTAAGGGTTAAGTACAATAGAAGCTATCATGAATCAATAAGCACAATCATTATAGAAAAGTAAATAATTGAAAACACATGCCACTTAAATAACTAGATACAAACTAAACAATATGGAAAGGTAAATAATTTAACACACATTCCACTTAAATAACTTGAATGTGTAAATAGATAATGCATAATCAATATAGAAAGGTAAGTAATTGAACACACATGCCAGTTAATCAATAATCTGAGAATGAAATACATCACAGGATAATATCATTGTGAAGATATCATGGATAATAAAAATTGGATTCTTAATGAAGTAATTTATTAATTATTCGATTCCAAGATCTAAGACATCATGTAACCTCTACTGTTAAGACCCTTTACAAGACAGTTTAAATACTACAGGTAAAACCTCATTTAATTTGGCCAATTTAATTTGTCTCATTAAACCCACCAATGCATCAAGGGGATATATTATACTGGGACCCACCCATCACTGTAGGTCCAAATTATTCTTCATATATCAAATTTTCAATTTAATTAAATCAATGTGCCTTATCATCAAATATCCACATTGAGTCAAGGATATAGATTTATCAATATTTCCTTAGTTAATCTTTCAAAGTAAGCACCATATGTAAAAATTGTATACATTTTAGAAACTAATCATACCCATATTAAAAGAATATGGATATTTAATATAAATTTAATGAAAAATGAAAAATGATCCCAAAAACATGTGATTTCTTAAAGATAATGTCATCAATAATAAAAGAAAGTTAGATTGTAAAATAAATTTTACCACATTGTAATTTTCAAGTCAAAAAACCTCGGATGAAATGATTCAATGTAAAAATTAAAATACCATGATTTATTAATTAATAATGATATTACATGTCAAAATTGAATCATATACCCCAAATAAAAGTAAATTTGTGTAAAATAAAAAATTAGTCTCAATGGAATGTAAATTGAGAAGAAATACCTTACCTCACATTTCTTTTTGGGTGAACATGATTTAGGAACCTCTACGGTGGTTTTAAAAAAGTTACTAAATTAAAAAATACCTATATTAATATTTATAAATTCATATGTTACCCTTTTATAAAATCTTATTAGTTCATTAATAATCTTTCATTATTTTTATTGTTTTGGGTTTTAATTGTCTTGTTTTTTAAACATGTTTTTTCATTAAGGATCCAATTATTAAACATATTACATAGTTTAATAATCTTTGTAAAAATAATCATGAAATAATTATCATAGTTTTACATAAATTTTATTTTTAAAACTAATCATTAAAGATGTTTATAAAAAAGAAAGTACATTATGATCATGTAGACGATCAGTCGTACGTGTACATGAGTAACATTTCCATTTTTCAATGATTATAAAGGAAATAAGGTAGGTTATATTTTATCTTTAAATAATGATAATACTATCATATATAACATATAATTATTTTAAATATGTTTATATATACCATCAATGTGGTGTGGTGATGAAAATAGAGTCACATCGTTTCATGAAGGCGGTAGTCCACACAAACACGAACAATGTTATCATCTTTAGTGTATAATTAAAATGATATATTATCCTTTAATAATGATAAATATTTCATTAATATAATAATTATGTAATCTATATCACATTTAATAATTAAATGTTTACTTATCACCTTCCTATTAAGCGTTAGTAAAAGACGAATCACATCGATTCATGAGGTAGTAATTTTCCGTACACACAAGTGAAATTAGCACATATCCTATAGAATGGAAAGTAAAAAAATATATATTTTATAATGAATAAAAAGGTATAAATATGATATAAATATCATATACATACTTTATATCCATTATCAAACCCAACCATGAAATGTGGTAATGGAAGAACAAATGACATCAGTTCGCAAGGTGGTAGTGCGATGTACACACGAATGATGATTTCGTAACCCATTTGATAGAAGTGAAGATGGTTCTAGGTAATGAACTTATTTTAAAAACATCCAAGTATATGTAATCTAATTAGGTTATTATATCCTCATGGTTTAATAATAATTTAAGTTGGTGGAGAAAGAAATAAAATAAAGATGCTCGTTGAAGAAAATTATCTCTTCTTCAAGTATCTTCATTGAGTTTGCACTAAATCCATACTAGGTTGGATTTATGCCTAGAATAAGTCTTATAGGATATTTTTATGAAGGTATTTAATACATTTGTATAGGTTTTGGTAGAGCTAAAAGACTTTAGATTTATGAATTAGTGAGGGGAGTGAGCGACCTTTTATATTTAAAGAGGAGTGACATTTTTGTAAATACAAAAAAGTATTCACTACAAGGAGGTTAATATTACATAAAGTTGATAAAAACAGATAATTAAAGTATTTTATGGATTATATTATCTATAAAAACTTCTAACACACAATTAAACACATTTTCTGCACATTTTTTTCCTTAACTCCTAAGTTTCCCTATTTTTACCATTTTGGTTTTTCACTTTGGTAACTAGTTTTATAACCTTGGTAATTTGTCCATTAAGACTATTTTTTTAATTATTATATAATTTATAAACTATGATTTTAAATTTTAAATACAATTTATCTAATAAAAATTAAAAGTTTTTTGAAAATTAATTATAGCACAAGCGCATGTAACACACAAAAACATTGTTATAACCTCAAAAATGCTAACAATGTTTTCACTTATTAGGGGTCAATATAATAATTATAAAAGAATAAATGGTCTTTTAATAGACCATAGATGATATTGTAAACATTAAAAATAACTTTATAGAGTATTATATTTTTAGGAATTTTTAATCATTTAATAAAATATCATTTATTTCAAAATAACATTAATGTTAATTTTGAAATTATTCATTTAATTTGAATTAAAAAATATCAATAAAATGATTGAATTATAATGTATTATGTTAACACATGAATAAAATGACATATTAATCTATAAAATTTATGGAACATTATAATTAATTCAATTTACTACTCTTTTAATATTTTTATTATATTATATTTTATTTAATTATTAACTAAATAATTACTATATTGGAATTTCTTAAGCTGTTTAAGTAATTATTTCTTATATAAAAATTAAATATAAAATATTATGATAATAAAAATCATTTATATTTCAAAATAATTCCCATATCCAAACCTATGTGATTTTTTCCAGCCCAATGTTTTATAGATATTAAAAGTAGAAAAAGGGTTTTTTTTCAATTTCATTACTTAAATTATCATATAGGATGATTTCATAGAAAATCATCCTAAAAATTCATAAAAATATATCCTAAAGTAATAATGGTAGAAATATTTCCTGCAATGGATTTTAACAAATTTTTCAGTAATTTTAACCTTTATGTTCGTAGTTTAACCCCTCAGTAAACTCATTTTTACCTTGATCATAATACTTAATATTTACTATTTTCAATATTAATTTTAGTAAAAATTAAAGTTGAAATTATTATAAATTATAAATTATGATGATTCCAAATATTTAATCCATTTTTCCAAGTTCAATTCCCAAAATTGAAATAAATTAATTTAAACTTAATATCACAGAAACGATGATAAAGTGATATTTTAAAGAGAAAATGTTCAAATGTTTACAATATTTAAATATAGAAAATCAATATAAAAATGATTAAAATTACCTAAATTGGATTAATTGATATATAATTGAACTAATTTTTCTTTAAAACCAATTAAAAATATAATTTTACATTTAAATTTATTTAAACAAAAAGGTTGTTTTCAGTTAAAATTTAGTATTTTTCAATATTCCTCAAAAAAAGAAACTTTCCAAAAAAATCCTAAAAATTCACCCTAATTTAACTTTGATATTATTATTTAAGAAATTAAATTAAATTCTTCATATACATTCTCTAAAATTGTTAAAATTTAATTCTAAATTATGTGTGTAAAGCATGACTAAACTACATTTTGTTTAAACTCGGTGTTGCGTGCATTACTGGCTATCGAAGAAATTAAATTTATTCTAAAGTAATTATATTATAAAGTGTTAGGGTGTTACAATCATTAATTATAAATTATTTAAATCTTACTTTGAAATATATCATGGTTATTTTAAAATAAAAGGTTTTCCATAATATTTTGAAATTTTTTATATTCTAAAGAATTGATTTTAAAATGGAAAGGTTGTTTTCCTTGAGAAATAATCCAAGCTATATTTCAAAATAGTTTTCTTCAAAGATGATATACTTTGATGTTACTTAAACCTTTATGGAATAATGATACAATTATACCATCTTTATTCTTTCTCTGGATGGTTTATGTTTATGATGATAATATGTTTAATAAACTCATTCCATTTCCACGGGTTTTGCTATGATGAAAAGATGAAATGTTTATGAAACTCATTCCTTTTACATGGGTTATGATATGATGAAATGTTAATTAACGCCATTTATTTTCATAGATTATGATATGACAAATATTTTATTATCTTAGGGCACACATATGTATGTTTTTTATTATGTGATGGGTTGGACCTATATCTCCCTCCAATGAATTGGGTAATGATTAATGTTATATAATCTCAAAGGGTACATGAGATGTTACCGCAAAACAAAAAGTGGGAACACTAGAGGTTATTCTAAGCATGATGAAGGTACACGGGTGGTTATCTCAAGCCTAACATGTTATGAATGTCTTGGTGGGTAGTCTAGACATAAGGTTCTCTATACTTATGTCTATTCCACAATTCCATGTCTTATACCAATGTTATGATCCCATGAATCTTATTAATTGATTCCCTTATGAATCATGTCTTATGAATTTCCAAGTTATATTCCATGGCTCAAGATTACAATCTACGATATATAGGGAATTTATTTCAAAAAAAATTGAGGCTATCATGAGAGAAGTTCATGCTCTTGACCAGCATGTTGCATAATATCAAAACATGATTATTGAGGTACAAAAAAGAGTAGTAGGAGAAAGAGTTTTATCATGAGAGTTATTGTAGAATAAACCACCATACTTTAACAGTATGAATGAACCAAAAGAGGCATAGGACTATCTTGACAATATTGATAAGATATTTGAATTCCTGAATACACTTAAGAGTATCAAGGTGAAGCATATAGTGTTCAAACTTGGGGGTCCTAAAAAGTGTTGATAGGATTCCATGACGTAGAAGGATAGACACATGGGATTGTATTGGAAAGGGTTTCAAGACTATCTTCTTCCAAATATTTTTTTAGAGTCAATGATGATGGTGAATTCTATGGAGTTACCCTATTTACGGTAGGGATAACATTCATTGTTGGTGTACAAAAATTGGTATTTTGATCTAGTTCATTTTTCACCAGAGGTTGTAAGGAATTTCCAGATGAAAGATCAAAAGTACCAATAGGGTTTGTAATTGGATATTAGATCGTAGGTATTTATGCTAAAGCATTAAACTTATGTAGAGATAGTTCACATGCCTATGATGGAATAAATTAACATGACTAGAATGGTTTTATATTCTTCCCCTTCTCTTCCACCTATTGGAAGATTCAATGGATCTCAAGGGAATAATAGGAAGTGGAAAGAAAATCGTAGGAGTTGTGGAGGTTGTTTTTTGAAGTAGGCCTCTTTGAAACCTCATGTTTCAGCTAGTGGTGTGTCTCTAACTTTCTATCATTATAGAATGATCAGACACACACAAAGTTATTGTCCTTCATCTGTAAAGATGAATAAAAATTGTGGGTGTTTTGGTCATATGTATTGTTTCTATCAAGCTATGTCTACAACTCAATATGGTCATGGGATTTCAGTTCCAAATTTTACTAGGAAATAGTTAGATGCTTCAAAGACTATAGGGCTCTAGCCACATTCCTCAGCATTCAAGAACCCTTATTTAGTACATAAATTTCCAACATTTGTAGATGCAGGTCCAACGATCCTGAGAATTACCATCTTTATTTCATCCTCAATAGCATTTTATTTATTTTAGACTAGTTCTTACCACTTGTTTATATATTTTTTCTATGTTTATATGCTTAAACATGCAATACAAATCATGTACTTTGTTATGGAGTTAGCGACACCTCTTGGGAAGAGGAAAGAGTAAAGGTCTTTTTACTTCTTTTGCACTACCAATAGTGGATGTGAAGTTAGTCTAATATTTTTTGGTTCCCAATGTAGAACTATTTGATGTCATAATTGGGATGGATTGGATTGTTTCTCAACAAAAATAGGTCAATTGTTATCATTGACATGTTTAATTTATTTAGGGTGATGGGAGATCATAGATGTTTCGGGGAGAGTGGGATATGAGGTCAAGTCGTGCTGGACCTTCCCTCCTATAGCTCAATATTTTTTTAATTTGTTTTAATAGTTGTTCCCAATGAAATATCTTCTATTATTAATCTACCTACTATTTATTGGGTTTTCCTGAAATTTTCCTAGACGATTTCTTCAAGCTTCCTCCGGAGAGGGACGTAGTGTTTATGATTGAACTGGTTCCATGTTCACAACCAATCTCAGTAAATTATTATCTTATTTCACTAGTGGAGATGAAATAGATCAAAATTCAGTTGGAGGATCTAGTGGTGAAAGGTTTTGTTCACCCTAGTGTTTCTCCTTGGGCCTCCCCTATGCTATTTGCTAAGAAGGCAGATGGTTCACTCTAGCTGTGTATAGACTATCATATGTTGAATCAGTTAATGGTTAAGAAAAAGTATCATTTTCCTTGTATTGATGATTTGTTTGATTAGTTAAAGGGGAATATGGTTTTTGAAGATTGATCTTCAGTTGGGTTATCACCAGCTCAGAGTTCGAGAGTGTGATATATATAATATGGCTTTCAGGACTAGGTATAACCATCATGAATATCTTGTGATGTTGTTTGGTTTAGAAAGAACTCATGATGTTTTTATGTCTTTTATGAATCATATATTCCATATATATCTAAAACCTTTTGTGGTATTGTTCTTGGATTATATTTTGGTTTACTCAAGATCTAAGAGAGAGAACGAGCACCATCTGAGTTTGGTTTTGAAAATCATGATGAGTTAATTTTTGTATCAAATGATTTTGATATGAATTTTATGAATTCAATAATTGAAATTATTAGGGAATGTAATTTGTTATAAGGGATTATCAATTGATCTTAAGAAGGTAAAATATGGTTTTTCACAAGAAGAACCACAGAATTTCATTGAAATTTAGATCTTCCTTGGTCTTATTGGATATTGTTGATGGTTATTCAAGGATTTCTTGAAGTTAGCATCATCTTTGACTACTCTTACTAGGAAAGGGGTAAAAATAACATGGGATGATAATTTTTAGGATTCGTTAGATGAGCTGAAAATACTTCTAACATCGGATCCTATTATGATCTTACTGGAGCTCGGTAAGGGGTATGTGGTTTTTTGTGAGGCTACTGAAACTTCTTTGGGTTGTGTGCTCATGGAGGATGATCATGTATTGGCTTAAATTTATCATAATATTAAGACACATAAGAAGAATTACCCCACTAATGATTTAGATATTTCTATAGTTATTCATGTTCTTAAGTATGGTTAGAATTATCTTTTTGGGAAAAGGTTCATATCCTTTTCTAACAATAAAAGTTTGAGTTATATATTTTCTCAGAAAGACTTGAATATTTGACAGAGGTGGTTGGTGGAATAACTTTAGATGTTTGAAATTGATGTCAACTACACCCCCGGGAAGTGGAATGTCATTACATGTGATCTTAGTAGGAAAGTATCATTGTTATCGGTTTTGGAATCGAAGGAAGATTGGAACCTTATGGGGATTTTTTCTCAATTGAATCTTGCTGGTTAGGAGGATGTTTTAGGCATGGTTTTGACCAGTTTTCATTTATCATCATCTATCCATGATTCTATTTTGTAGAGTCCATTGTAGAATGTTGAGTTAAATTGAATTAGAGAAACCCTATATATTGGGGAGACCGTCTCTGGTTGGTCTCTATCTTCAAATGGTATTATCATTTTTGGGGATCTATTTTTAATCCCAACATCTATGATGATATTGATTTTATTTGATTGTCATGGTTATTAATGGACCATTAATTCAAGAAATATAAATATGTATTAAGATATGTGCTGGAAATTCTGGTGGCTAGGTATGAAGCATGGCATTGTGGATTATGAGTCCTGCTGTTATACTTTCCAAAAAATAAATGAAAATAATTTGAACCTTATAAATTTCTTTTAGGATATTTTGGTACCCGTTTGGAAATGGGATGAGGTATCCATATATTTCGTTTTTGGATTAGAAAAGATTCCTTGAGGGAGGAATGTTATCTAGGTTTTGACTGATCAGTTGACAAAATAATCTCATTTTATTCTGATTAAAGACACCACTAAAGATGAATTTCTGGTTAGGTTGTTTGTGTAAAAAATTGTTAGTATACATGGGGTTCATTCTTATATTGTTTGAGATAGGGATACTATGTTTACATTAAGGTTCCAGAGAAGTCTTCATGAGGCGATAAGGTCTTAGGTCAGGTTGAGTATAACTTATCATCCATAAGTAGACAGTTAGATGGTGTGTGCTATTCATATCCTGGATGATATGCTATATGCTTATGTATTGGATTTTGGTGGATCTTGGGATAACCATATGGGACTGATTGGGTTTTCATATAACAATATTTATCAGTTTTTAATTAGAATGGCTCCTTTTAGGTGTTATATGGTTGCCCTTGTAGATCACCTATTTCTTGGGTAGAGGTGGGTGAAGCTTCTTGGGTGGGACCAAGTTTGGTTTAGGAGATGTCTGTGAGGATTTAGGATATAAATTGACATTTGGTTATAGTGGATAATCAGCAGAAATATTATGCAGATCAATAACATCATCCTTTAGAGTTTTTTGTAGGTGATCAGGTTTTCTTGAACGTTTCTCCACGGTTGGGTCACTGTCATCTTGGAAAATAGGAAAATTTGTCTCCAAGATATGTTGGACCATTTGAGGTCATCAAGTATCTTGGTTAGGTTTCTTATCAGTTGGAATTGTCAGCTTAGTTGACAAGAATTCATGATGTCTTACACATATCAAAAATGTGGAAATATCATCCTAATCCCTTGCATGTTCTATGTTAGGATGAGATTGAGTTAGAGCCATATGTTTCTATTGTTGAGAAACCAGTTGCGATCATTGACTCTCAAGTGAATTTATATCATGGGATGTCTATTCTGTTGGTCAAAGTGTTATAAAAAAATAGATTATATTCTTATGAGACTTGGGGGCATGATCCATCAATGAGGGAGTAGTGACCTCACCTATTTACCAAACTTCATTCTTCCACATGACTTCCTAGGGATGTAAAGTCTTATGGTGGATATTTTGTAACATCTTGTTACCCAATTTTAGGTATTTTACTCCTCTTTTCTTGTTTTCCACTTGAATTGGGTGCATCTAGAGTCTCTTATGTAAAGAGAATTTTTTAAAAAAAAATGATATAATGTTTAGGGATGTATGTTTTTTTTAATTAATGGAGTCTGGGTATAAATGTGTAATGTCATTGGGGGGTTCTCATAAAGTTAAAATAAAGATCAAGGTGATTTGTGTTTTTTGTAAGAATCAGTAGTTTTCATAGTCTGTAGGAGAAGTACATGCCCTTTAATGGGAGTACACGATCTATATGTTATGTGGGTTAGCTTCTATGAACCTGATACATAGCATGAAAGGAATACATTCTGAGTAAAGGTTTCATGTTGTGTAATGATAAAATCATGATTTTTAACTAAAAAATGATGGATTGTTCAATAGATCAGTGTCCTATGATTTAGATGATGTTTAATCGTATTATTCACCATGTAAATGTCATGAATAGGGTTTAGGGTACTACATCAGTTGATTTTTTCATTCATTCTTCCTTAGATCTCTCCCCTCTCAACTTAGGGATATCTTTTAAAGATTTTGGTAGTCTTTTTTTGATATGGATTTATTCATCAAGTGTTGAGCCATCAAGGTTGTTTCTTTGCATCTCACAAAGTAAGATATCCTTTATTCTTCTTCATTTCCCTTGATCGTAGTAGCACCGTTGCATGACACTATTGGTTTTATTGATTTTTTAATGTTTCTTATTGATTATCTCAAAATTAATTATGTGATATCATTTTGGGGGTTGTTTCCTTTGTTGATTATGGTACGATGGTTGTATGTTCATGAGGTATATTTTTTTTCATCTCCTCCACCAATCCTTTTTTTAAATTGAATCACTTTTGAGATGTATATATTGATTTTAGGACCTCTGTTGTCATTTTTTCATTATTCATGTTGGTGGATCCTTTGTCGCTATGTGCAACCCCGAGTTTTGAGGTAGGTGGTTCCGTCTCTAGCCTGTATTGGTGAACAACATTTCTCCTATTTTTATAAATAGTTTTATTAAATGAAATGGAATGATATGACTTCTTTTTGTGTGTGTATGGAACTAGGTTATTATAAAATATAGTTTTCCCCTAGTTTTGGAAAATGGAAAATGGTTTTCACAGTATTTGAAATGGGATTCAAAGAATGGTTTGATGAAAATGGATTGATTATTTGGCTTGAAAATAGAGATTATGGGAATCCTTGGGTAATTAGTTGGAAGGTATAGTAATAGGTATCATCCACTATTGTGGGGTTTTATCATAGAGCTTTATTATTCCCCTTAGTCTTCTTGTTCTAGGGACTTTTTTATACTGCTGGGAGGTTCACTTGCTGGGGTGGTCCTTTGATCTCTAGAATCGAGGTATATGTCTAGTGTCTTGATGTGCATGTGATTGTCTATGTTAGGTATAAGTGTACTAGATATCCTAACTTATTGTGATCCTTGGCATGATGTTACCTATGCACCTACTTTTGGTTTATATTGTTTTGTTATACTTACATGGATGTGATAAAATATGTGATACATGATTATTTTGACATGATATTTCTGATTTTATATACGTATATGAACTGATTTGAAACTGATTTTTCATATTTATTTAAAAATGTGGAAAAATGTGAAATTAAACTATTTTTCTATGCTTTTGATATAAAATTTTTCAAACATTTATCATGCCTTATTTTCTTTAAAGTTGATCAAGCTTGGATTAATATTCAGAGACATGATATGGAACACCTTGGTTATTCCCTACTATGCATGTTATCTCATACTCGGTGTTCCCCTTCGGTAGGCCATAGACCTAGTTATGTCTTTCGATGAAGATAAATTCAAGGTGCCACATTGAGGCGATGATGTTTTATATCAGTTGATATGGGTAGTTTGTGGTGAGATGGTGGGAGTTTTCTCATTCTATCACATGGATTAGTTGGTTTTTCCAATTCTGGTAGTCCTTTGTTGTTGGAACTTTACTTGGATATTATTCTTACTTTTGAGTTGTTTGGTTTCTACTGTTTATTTTCATTTATGGAATATATTTTATCTTTTTCATTATTGTATCTATTTTATATATGTGATATGTTTTTCCTTCGGTTTGGGAGAAATCATTCCCTCTATTTGTTTTTTAATGTCAGGGTGATAATTTCCAGCATGTGGGGATTTGGAATTCCATTTAAGTATGTGTTAAATTGCATCAGGTACCAATTTGAGAGAGTATTTGGGCCGGTTAGTTACAATTACACATCAATAAGGTTTAAACATATTGATTTAGTAGAATTAATAGACATTCAAAACTAAATCAGAAGAATAATGAATATATATAAATAGAATACATCAGATAATATCATATGATATTAAATAACCTTTGAAATAATATGTGTTAGATTATTTTCAAAGGAACACTTGTCAAGACCAAAATGAAACAACCGATTAGGTTCTAAAAAAGAAAGGTTCCCATGGATTATATTATTTAAGGTAAGAAAGTTATGGGTGATCCTAAGAGTCTGGTGCCTATGTTTGGTTTGTGATTTGGGTTTTACTTGGCCCAAAAACCATAACAGTTAGGATAATAGAGTAAAAAAGTTAATATTATATGTATGATGGATTTGGAAATTAGTTTTTCACCCAATTATCAAAGAGGTACATTTGATATGATTAGTATAATGTCTTACCTAAATAGCTAATAGAACTTATTTCTAAGTGAAATACAAATCTTGGACCACTAATATATATGCTATAATTTAAAATGGTTCAAAATTTTAGTAAGATCACATTTACTAAAATTCATTGTTAAATGATTGTAAAACCTGATAATCAGCTAATAAAAGATTCTATTATAGATAAAATATTATCATAATCATAAAAAATTACTTTAAGATCAACTTTAAAAAAATGAAGCTATGCTAAAGAAACTTATTAGAATAATACAAAAACATAAGATTTTGTATTAAGAAAGAAGGAAAATTCTAGGTATTAGATAATCTCTATCCTAAATAGCTAAATGGTGGATCCATTCGATAAACAGAACTAGATTATTATGATAATAATTTGAGGTATTCTCTTAATGTCTGCACTCTTATGATTGTATCCATAGCTTTTAAGTTGAAAAATAAACATTATAAAATTAATATTTTTAAATGATAGATAAATTCAAAAGCTATATCAATAAAAATAATTACATGAGAGGTATGATATTTCAAAGTAATTGTTTAGAATCATGGTTATTGAAGGACCTTTATTTTTTACGCATGTACTCAATATGATTGGGATTGCAAATGACTTAGAGAGACTAGTGTATCATTTAAGTATTTATATATAAATGAACTTCATTATACAATAATTATTGCAATGCTTCTAATGATTTAATGCGAATTATATAATGAATGAGTGTAATAAAAGTTTACATAATTTTAATAATATATTAATGTATTCTGAGTAGGAGTTGGTAGGTCCAAAATCATGTTCCGTAATTTTAAGTTGAAAAAAGAATAATGGAGGGTCTAATACTCAACCCCATTCATTTAAACCCTAGGGAGGAGTCATCAAGGAAGATAAATGATTCTATTGTGTCAATCCTTGAAACTAGTGAAATTATTTACCATAATACTTGAAAGGTTAAGAGAAGAACCATAGAGAATCTATACCAAGATTTAATGTTATATAATTCAATTTCTATATTTTGAAGATTAGATCATACCAACTATATATTATTAAAATATTCAAAATACATATAATATGTCAAAATTTGATACGGATTAACAGTTTCATCTTAAAATATGCATTTAATTGATGAATCAAATATTGATACGTTTGGGAGTTATATAGAGTGGATTACTTTAAAGATATTTTGGATCAATATAATGATCATGTATTTTTAACTTGTTTTCATCTTTTTTAAACAAGGTTTATGATTGATCTATTTAAATAACATTGTTTAAAAATAAGATAAATATAAATAAAAAATTATCTAGAATAAATGAGTTTATCAGAGATGTTTTTTAAAATATAAGGGAAATTATTCTGACCACCCAAAAATGGAATATTTTAAAGAATAAAATATTCTGTTTTTAATAGTTATCATAAACCATAGAATACTATGTTAATAGTTTATTTTTTAAATATTAAAACTATATAAATATGTTTTGTTTCATAACATAAAGGATTTTCTATATTATTTCATGGTAATTTAGAGAAAATATAGTTTCTATGAGACTAGTGGGTGTATTTTTAGATTTATAGAAGTTTAAAGTATAAAACAAAAAAATTGTAGACCTATCAAATTCAAAGTGAAAGTTTCTTTATATATGGAAATATTTTTGGATGTATTGTTAAATAAAGATACTAATATAAATAGTTTCACTTTGTAACCAAAATAATTTCAAATAAATGTTTAAAGTGAAATTTTTTTTGAAGATAATGATGAATAACTTAGTTATATTTATAAGTACACAACAAAATTTATTAATGTTGAAACATTTTATTTTATGAAGTAAAGGATATTGAATACTACATTCAAAGAGTTGAATATTAGGATTACAAAAAAATATCATCATTATTCAAAAATTTATTCTTCATAGATGATACTCACTAAAGGTGTTTAATGGGAGGTTTTTGGAGATAGTCCCATAGATATGTGGTAGAAATTAAATAGACATATAATGAGTTTAATAAAATTATAAAATTTAAGCAAACATAAATCCTCTATGGTGGTCTATCATCTGAAATATGATATGACCAGAACTTATGTATGGTTTTATTAGTATTAATAAAATCGTTTAATAATGTAAAATTTATCATGATATAGAAAATTAAGTCACCACTTAATCATTCTTTCATATTAGTTGCATATATTTCATGAAGTGAAATGGTAACCTATCAAAGTATGACTTTGAGTAATACCTTACCAATTTTTCATATGGATCACTATAGGCTGTGATAAAATTTTAAAGTTAAAATGAGTAAGATTTATTATATAGATACAAAATATAATCATGAGATACAATACGTGATGGGTATATTTTGGATCATATTTTAAATTTAGGCTTAACCAATATTCATCTTATATGATGATTATAAAACTTGGTCCCTAGATTAAGATATATTAAGGAAGTGTGTTGCCATACCTTGATAGGGTACACATGACTTACTTATCTATTTGGATGAGGGGCATGTGACACACTCATATACTTCAGTGAATGACTTGATATGTGTTTATATATCTAGTTAGTCTATGATCTAAGAATTAAGAACATATGAGTAGGCTATATAGGATTGGCATAATTTGTTCCCCATAGTTATTCTATATCTTAGAAATAGGATTATGTGATTGTGTATATTGGTATATGATATACTAGTGGACATAGGTAATGAGATACATGTATTTTATAAATATCATATCATATCCATTTATATCATAGGTAGCATTAACACCAAACTAGACGTCTGTATTTATTTATAGTAATGAATTAGGGAATTCATAATTTATTTTAACACTAAAAAGGTGTATAGGGTCACACATTATGGTTGTGTGAATGAGTAATTTGTTTTTTTTTTTGAAATTTATTTGTAAAAAACTTTGAAAGCAACCCAAAAAATGTTTTGAAGGATATCCAAAAGGAGTTTTATGTGTATTTTCCCAAGTTCTTACATAAGATGTAACATGTGGTTAAAATGAATGAAAAATCTTCCAAAATGGTTCTTTAAAGATATCAAAACGTAAGTTCAGATATATTTTCACAATTTATTGTATATGATTTAACATTAGGTGAAAATAAACTAAGTTTATGATGATTTTGTGCAAGTGAGAGACTAATGGAAATATTCAGTAAAGGAATAACTATGATGTATTAGTTTATACCATGACATATTCTATATTGTGATAGACTATGGCATGGTGAATGTCACAACATCATGGTGATGTGCATGAATTTTTTCATGATTATGTGATAATGCATGTTTTGGAATCCATCACCAACTCTATGTTATCATTACCAGTTTGATTATCATATGATGATAATATAAGGAGTTTGAATATCCATATTAATTTTTTAAATGTTAAAAAATTAATCATAAATGAATAGTTGTGAGTTTCAAACATTTCAACGTATGAAACATTTATATTTAATATCCATACATTTGGTTTCCAAGGATATTCTTTGGATGGATATATAAATAGGCTCATTTTTTGTGATTTAGTGGTCGAAGGAACTGTAAAAATCCTCATACAAAATATCTTTAGGTATCATTATCTTTATCTTTATCTTTTAACATCAAGGTTCTAGTAGACTTTAAATAGTGAGGATCCTTCCCAAGCACTGGGAGATTCACACATATTGTGCATACCCTAGGAGGAAGTAGTCTATTGGTTAATTATCAGTATTTTCTATCAAACTTGTGTTATATATCTTGGATAAATTTGTATCAATAGATAAAAGGTACATTGTTCTTTATTATATTATTTATTCCATGATGAATGGATAAATCATGTGGATTTGTTGGTTTTAGTTGATTTTCTCTATTTTGTTTAGATAATTATTATACCCTCAAAAACATTTTATCATATTCATCCAATTAATCACTATAACTCAGTGTTTCTAGGTGAGCAGGCAAATCCTACTAGGTCATTAGAGTTACCACCTATCCATATAAAAAACATGGTTTTTGATGTATGTGGGTAGACCATCATGTTTTAATTTCAATAATAGGTCTCAACTTAGTGCTAAACACATGGTGCAAGATGAGAATTGAATTGGAGGATATGGATTCAGTAGGAGATATTCTAGTGAGTTGGGATGAAGTTCATCATACAATATTTACTATATAATGTTACTGCATATGTATCAGCTAATATTTGAGCTATTATATATTTATTTTGATGTTTGTTTTATATATTCATGCTTCTTATTTTTCTATTGTATATTTCTACATCATATAGACTATTTATTTTTATATTATCAACTATAATATCCCCTCTTGTATCCCTATTTTGTTTACATAAGTTTTAGGTTTGTCTATTATAAGGATGATTCATGCTAGATTCTTTATAGTTCCTGGAACGACCCTTATGGTTCATATTTTAGGGAATTGTCTCCCTATTATTCTTTTTGGAATATGGGGAGGCTCACCTATGGTCATATGGAATATTCATTAAGACTATAATTTGGTTGTATCAGGCTAGGGAATTACAAAGTGGTATTAGAATGTGTATTTAGTTGGGATAAAAGCCCTTATTGGAATATATGGGATGTTAGGAATTAGAAAGTAGATCATGAGAAATCTTGGTCAACATGATTGGTTGAAATATGATTCATCAAGGGATGTCCTTTCTTAAAAGTAGTAACTTTAGGTTGAGTTAGATTCTTGGCTAGGAATCGTAGTATGGGATGGATGATACTTGGGATGTGTCATAGGGAGACAATTTTTTAACATGCATGAATCATGATAGTACCATACTTAGGACATGATACACTTTCCTATGTATAGTATTGTTTGACATAATACCTCATCAGGGTCTATTATTAATTGAAAAAACTTAAAATATATTTAATGGTTTCTCAAATATGTTATGAAGGGTGATTATATTAATATAGATCATATGGGTTGTTGGTTATGATGTAATTATTCTGGAAACTATTCTGATTCCGTGGGATAATGGTTTTGTATGTATTGATTATGAAAAAAAACCATATTAAAAATAAAATTCATGTGATGGTGTGAGGAATGAATGAAGTAGTTTTATAAAAAATGACCAGAGAGGTTGGAGATTTTTTTAGATTTTATGTAATTTACGAAAAGTGTTGTGAATTAGATTTCAAAATGTGTTTTAAAAATAGAAATGGTTTTTAGGAAAATAATGACAAGGAAATAGATATTTGGATTCTTTTTGACAAAACCCCTTGGATTCCAAGGGTGTTTTGAGGAAAACTCTTGTGAGTGTTCATATGTATATTGTATTTGGGATGGTTTTCAAAAAAAATTACAACCAATGGTGTGAACCAATTTTTCTTGATTTTTTTATTTGACTAGGAGTGACTTGGTTATTTTGAGTTTTTTATTTAATCTTGTGTTTCCCAATAATTTTGTGAGAATCATGTGATTCGAGAATGATGGATAAGTGTTTGGAATTTTTCTAGTCTATATATATATAGAAATTGAGGTTTTATCAAATTATATTTATTAGAGTGGTATTTTGTAGGTGATTCCTTTGGTGGGGATAACCATTAAGTTGAACTAACACTTGATAGTTAGTATTTTTGGTGGGGAGTTATATAAACATAGGTACAGGTTAATTATCAATATTTTTGGATGAAAATATTGATTCATTACTCTCTCATATTGAGATAATAATTGAGTAATAAAATATTTTATAGATAAAATAGAGTAAAACTATGCCAGTGAAGTGTTGGAGATCATGGTAGTATCTGTGGGAGTCTTAGAGATCAAGTAATATGGATTTTTGTGAATAGTATACTCAAGTGTTGGAGTCATTCATAAAAATAATGATTTAAATTTATAGATAAAAAATAGAGTGTTATGGATAAATTGACAATAAATTAGGGTTTATATTTATGGTTAGGTGATCAATGAAGACTCTTGAAGAAGAGAAGCATTATTTTGGGGAGTTTATAATGACCCACAACTTCACAAATTGATGAAATATGAGAAGGGTTGAATTCCCAACAATTTAGTGGATGGGTTAATATGAATTTCTAAATTAGAATAGATGGAAGGATGTTTTGGACACATTTTAAATGTATTAGTTGATGTTTTATAATTGGAGGGATGGGTACAGAAGTACCAAAATTATTTTTCTTGTAGTTAATAGTTTAAAAATGAAATTTAGGTGGTTGTAGTTTCCACAAAGTACTTAGTCCAATTTTATTATGTTATAGAAGGACCAACCAGTGGAACATACCATTGGTTTTGTCCACTGGGTGGTTGGTGGAATTCCACAGGTTACCCAATGATCTTCTATATAACTGGTGCGAGGATAATGGGTACTTGGTAGGTCCCATATTCAATTGTTTTTAAAGAAGGTCATTTTTGGATTTTTTGGTGGTTTATTTTAACCACCACTCAAGTTCCTCTTCCTGAAAAACCAAATAAGGGTAGGTTTACCCTACCCTTACTCTCTTCATATCCATTTCTACTCACATGATCTAGATGGTTTGAGGCTAGTTCATTATGTTAATCAAATTTAGTTTTACCCATTCTACTTCTTTAAATACCCTTATTAATTATTTGTTTATTGCAATACAGATTCACCGAAATATAGATGATGATTCCATTAGATTGTTGTGGAATTATTCCACATGATGATGATTTCCTATAATATACATACAAAAAGTTTAAACTAATAGTGATACTATATAACCAATATGTCTGAGACTACTAAATAATAGTGAGACTATATAATAGGGTTACCATGTGACCTTAGACATGACCCCCACCCATATGTATGAGACTAATGACTAATAGTGAGACTATATAACCAATTTGGGAGACTATAATATAATATTGGCACCCTCACATACAATATCAGTCAACAATAGAATCATCATACAAAACATTAGAGTAAATAAAATAATTACAACTAAAGGCCTACCAGTAATAAAAATGAACATCATATGATACAATAATATATACACATATTGATCACATAGTCATATAATAAGGATATCCTACTAGGATAATCAAATAAAAAATAAACAAATAAGTAAATATAATGTATAAATAACCATAAAACTCAAGTCCCACCTTAAACCTATTGTGAAAGTGGGTTCCTTAGACCCAACTCATATCTACACATTGATCACTATTATATGTATAAAACTTGACATATACATATGTTTAACCTACTTTTAGTAATATTAATTCTACACATACCATATTTGTGGTAATTTCCTTAGATTACATGTTGTATAAAAAGGTTATAAAAATTCTTAGCTATAACAAGAAACTATAGATACTATGATGGCAATCTTTAACATATGTCCCATGACTTAGTGTCATCATTTTCAAGGTACATAGATTATGTTTTACTATAAAGTGTTTGGGGTCATAAGCTTTAAGACTTATTCTCATGAAGTTCACACTTAGTGATCTCAAGTACATGAGACTTTGAGGACTAACCCATGAATAGTAACACCACATGTTTTGGGTGTTGTTGGTTGTTCTTATCTGGGAAAATGTGTATTAGTATCCCTAATTGAGATTATAATTAATATATATCATTAGTCATTTTCTTTGAAACTTTATGAAATCCATGGTAGTTTATTTCTATGTAAAGGTATCATATGTTGGATTCATCATTGATGATGTGACAATGACTAAATAACCCTGAAAGGATTTTTCTATTAAAAGTATAGGAAGATATATCTTAGCACCTATTGACCAATATAGTAGCACATTCATTAAATCCGTGACCATGTAAGAAGAAGGTATGTTCATCTGGTATGGTCATATAAAGAATAAATAAAGCATGTAAGGGCACTGCACAAGATTTGCATACATATTTATGAGATATCCTGAGATAAAGAGATTATATTTTGTATTTTATATTCATATGAGAGGTTTTATTTTCTATGACATAACCTTATCTCTTTAGGGGTCTTGACATGTTGCAAGATACTACACCTAGTTTGTAAATAACACACTCTATTATCGAGATAATGACCTAGATGGAGACATACAAAGTGTTTTCACTGGTATTACCAATTATAATGAATCAGAGTTTAGGAATTTATGGGTACCATAATGGGAGTTAATTAATCCAAAAGTATGAACAATCACATAGAAAAAAATAATTCAATATTATTCACGTTTATAATAATAATTAATCAATTCATTAAAGTAATCTTAAGTCACTAAGTGAGTACAAAGAAAAATATTTTATGAATGAATATTCATTATTCAAGGTTCATTAAATAATTTATGGGGGAAATTAGTTAAGTTAATGGATATTATTTTATCATGTAGCATAATACTGATGTTATGATTAATTGATAAAACATTTATAACCCTGGTTAAATATTTAATAAGTCATATGTGTCATTTATGTTTTATTTATAAGATTAAACATGTTAAAGGATTAAAGTTAAATTTTAATAAGTTTTAACCTACCAATATAAACAAAAAAATGACCAAATTCATGGGTATAATTTTTCCCAGGAATTTGAACATTTCTACCTCATCTCTTCTATTTCCTAGAGTGAGAAAGGAGAGTTTGGAGCACCCTGATCAAAGATCTCCCTAATGGGTTAAGTAATTATTGATTCATATATTACAAGTACATTTAAATTTTCTTTGATTCACCATGATAACACCTAGAGTTTTTAGATCAACATACAAGAAATCATTTGAAGCATGTGCGGATGATCTAGAGGGTTTCGACTTTGGATATTTCCAGTAATGATCACCTATGATGAGCGAAAGGCACTAATGTCTCAAATCAAAAAAGGTATCATTTAAATTTATTTTTCATTATTATTTAAATTACATGAGACTCATGAATTGATAAATAGGCAATCATATGTTGGATCATATGTTATAATGTTGATCTAGTGTAAAAAAAATTAATTTACCAACTGCCATGATTTTTTGAAATACCTAATACTAATAAGTGGTATCAAACAAGTTATGTAATTACTTTATTTAATATTTAAATTAAATATTTTATAACTAGGATAGAGGAAGTTGATACGATCCCAACACCATTGATGATGAGACGATTTGTGGATAAATAACTGAGTTATAGAAATATGATGATCATTTGTTTGTAATTTTCTTTAAAAAATCTAACACACATTCACACATATACAATTGGCTTTGGGTGTATATTGATCATCAAAAATTGTGTGTTACTCAAGTTAGCTCACCAGTGGAATAAATGGTGGGGGTGGGTTGTTTTATGGTTCAATACAGAAAAATAAGACAAAAATATTGATTAAAAAATTATAATTAAGGTAGACAATATTTTCCCATTTATTTCAATAAAGGTCTTCCCCAAAACAAATTTTGGTGAAAGGAATTTAATTTTTTTATTTTATAGTGGTTCCATGCATGTTCCACTTTCCCAACCCACACAATCCATATAGAGTGACCCCTGTCTGTCTATGCTTTCTAGGCTAAGTTGAACCCTTCTCAACCCACCCACACCACCCCCACCTCTAGGAGTTCTCTAGAGGCCCTAAAATCCCAGAACAATTACAAAAAAAATCCTAAAATAAAAATTAATTATTTTTAATTAATAAAACAATTATTCCTTTTAGATGTGTCAAAGTTTAATTAAAATTGTGATAACATTATTTTAATTCATTTAAATGACCTTAAGGTATAATTTTCATTTTCTTTTATTTTTATTATGTGAGTTCAATGCATGTAAAATTATCATGATCTAGACTATCCAATTCTTATATTTATTTATTTAATTATTATAATTTGGAATGTTTGTAATAATTAATTCATGGATGTTAATATGTGCACCATCCATCAACATCATTATATGTATAAGATCCTATGTGTACATGAGAGATATTATTCATATGTGTCCCATACCCAAAACTCCCTCACCTATGAGTGAGTATTATTTAATAATGAGGAGGATAGTACATGTAAAGGCTTAGAGAAGAACCAAACAAGAGATGGATGAATTATATGGGGTGAGAACTACATATCAAGTTTAATATTAATCAAGAAGTTACACCTAGGGTCTCAATTGATCCATCATCTTCTCCGTGGATCAATCATTAGAAACAACCAATGATCATCTCATTTATTTTATCATATACATGGTTTATTGTTTTTTTTTATGTGTAGTTTATACATGATCACAAAGAATAGAAAACAATCATTCATAGATAAAATGAATTAACACATGATAAATGTTTTCTATTTATAAATGGTTAAGTTATGAGTGTGATAACATATTAATAAGTTTTATAAATAGAAATTGATTTTATTTTCCAAGAAAAAAAGAATCTTGAAATCCATCACACTAATATTAAGTTAAAATCCTTTATTAACTTGAATTTTAACAAAACCATAAGTATATGGTGTTCATCATCCATAGTTCATAGTGCCTACTACTGTTGGTGAGTTATTACGAGAGTGATAGATCAACATGACTAAATAATTCTTTAAATAAATAGACATATCTAGATTTTTGATACTTTATCAGCATAACATTGAGTACATCCAAGGTTAGGATTCTTAGGAGTTGGGAATCCACTGAACAGATCATACAGCCATGATATAATATAGTTTTATACACAAAATAATTTTTTAAAACTAATCAAGTAGTGGTATATTCATATATTATAATATAAGGATAAATTTAAGGATATTTTACACTAGAATATTTAAGTGACTGAATATTCTAAATTTAACGGTTGAGGGATACTCAGATTTGATAAAATAGTGTGAAATATTTAAAGATTAATAAATCAATAACATATTTAGTATTGGTAATAAAGATAAAGTACAAATATATAATACTTATTTATTTTAGATCTAATGGAAATCACTACCATCAACTCATTATCACTATGATCAATTCTATATAAATAAAATATCATGATTAGTAATAACTTCCAGAATTGGTAATGTCACTTAAACATAATACTAAACCAAAAAAAGAAATCATTATATGATGGTTACCTTAATTCATACTAAGTATCCTCAGTGAGTAATCAAGATAGATTAATATTCCTATAAGAAGAATATTGAATATGTATTATATGACTAGTGCATCATGAAATTATCTATGTTTAGTGAATTTCTGAAAATGCATGAGTACAAGGATGAATATAATATGACTACTCATCTTGAAGAATTAAACCTGGATAGAGTGAGGAAATAAGGGTATGATATCTATGGTTTACTATTCAACATTATGCTAATAGAAGAGAATAAATTAGTACCTCATGTGCTTAAGATGACTTGGTATATTGAGAAAACAGGGTCCTTAACATTCAAATTATACCTGAAACTTACTACAGATCTTATACTCACTTCTTTACCACCCAACATTCTAAAATTCATTGTCAACTATAATATGAAAAACATAAAGAAGTCACTTCCTTCTTTATTGTTATGTTTCTCTAATAATATAAGGATACGATGAACAAAAATATTTCCTCTTTATAAATAACAAGAAAATAAAAGGCATGGAAAATGAGTTTATGCATAAACTACAGACAAAGACACCAATTCACATTCCATAAAAAAATCCAAAGATATAGAGGAGAATAAATGAGTAGGAATATGTTTTCTTTTCATGTGGAAAGAAAGGCCCCTATAAAAATTATTTTATGGTTACAAATAAGAATCAAGGTAACGATTATATTTTAGATACATTCTCATTAAATTAAATCTATATATTTATATAATTTTGGTATTGGATAAATATTTTGGATCAAAAATTTATATTCCAAAAGAAGAATCAAGTATATTTAAGAAGATTTAAAGAGTTGAGGTGGATCTCTCAGTAAAAAATGCTAATATACTAGCAGTATTGGCTGTTAGAGATTATCATATTAATTTTCCCAATGGTTTAGTTCATTTAATAAATAATTTTTATTAATTTCCTTTAATTACTAAGAATATTATCTTAGTGTTGAGTCTAAAAACTATGATTTTTTATTTTAAGTTTATAAGTAAATGTTGTTTCATTTATAAGGATGACATATTATGTGGTATGAAACATATTAACA
The DNA here is from genome assembly GCA_963277665.1 of Viscum album. NCBI lineage: Eukaryota > Viridiplantae > Streptophyta > Magnoliopsida > Santalales > Viscaceae > Viscum > Viscum album. Next base: position 744,620,383 of record OY728148.1, read on the forward strand.
ATGGACTATACAAACTTGAAATTGAAAAAAATTTAGCAATCAATCTTAAATCCAGTGAGCAAGACTCATATATTACCCATTTATGTAACTTCAAGATGGGTCATATAAATGAAAATAATTTAAATAAACTACATAAAAATGGGTATTTAAAATCAATTGATTTAAAATAATTAGATTTATGCCACCATTATTTATTAGAAAAAATAACCAAAGAAATTTTTAGTGGGAAAGAAGAAAGGTCTATAGTACCACTGAATTTGATTCATACTAATGTATATAATCAATTTCTAATAGAAGAAAGGGGTGTATTTTCATACATTATTACTTTTATTGATTACTTTAGTAGATATAGATATTTATATTTAATGAGTTATAAGTCATATTCCTTTAACCGAATTAAGTAATATCATAATTAAGTAGAGATTCAAGTTGGTAATAAGATTTATAATCTCTACAAATACCATGGAGGAGAATATCTTAACCAAAAATTCATTGATCACTTAAAGAAGTGTGGGATAGTCTCCTGACTCATTCAACCTTATAAACCTTAGTAAAATGGTGTAAGTGAATGGAGGAATTATACCTTACTGGACATGGTCATATCAGTGATGAGTCATGTCACTATACCTTTATCCTTTTGGGGATATTCACTACAAACTGTGGAATCTACACTAAATTATACCAACTAGAATCGTAGATGAGATTCCATTTGAGTTGTTGTATGGAAACAAACCCAGTCTATCACACATACATTTATGTAGATGTGAGGAATTTTTCAAGAACATACCTTTTGAAAAATTATCACCTCAAATCATGAAGGGGAACTTTATAAATTATCCTACAAAAACTAAAGGATATTACCTATATAAAACTTCAAATAGAAAATGATTATGGAAATACATTCCATATTTCTTGAATGAGGACTCTTTTCCAATTAAAATAGTTAGAGATATATTGAATTTGATAAAGTTTAATCTTTAGATATATATGAGTAGGTTTTAGAAAAAATACATAATAGATAGTGGTAGAGAAAGAAGATCCCAAGACATAAGTACTATGTTGGTCTACATGGAAGGTCAGAGAACTAGAGGGATATTATTTTATTTTAACTAAGATAGGTGACACATTATTCCTTGAATATAATGAACCTATAATCAATATGGAAGTATTAGATGGAAATGATACTGCTAAATGATAAAAATTTATGGATTCTAAAATGGATTTCGTGCACCAAAATTAATTTTGGACATTAGTAGACACACAAACTGATGTAAAACCTATTGGGTGAAAATGTGTATTCAAGAAAAATATGAACATATATGGTAGATTAAATACCTATAAACCATGATTGGTTTCAAATGGTTACATAAAATTTCAAGGAATTAAATATTTTAAAACCTTCTCACCAGTCACAATGATAAAATTCATTTGAATATTACTTGAAATAGTGTCTTTTTATGATTTTGAGAGTTGGAAAATGGATATAAAGAAGTTTTTATTGAATGTGAAGTTGGATGGAGATGTCCATATAAACTAACTGAAAGGATTTTTAATGTATAAGAATGTCAATAAAGTATACAAGATATATAGATATATTTTTAGATTAATGTAGAATTATGATCATGGAATGGTTATTTTAATGAGGCCATAATAAAATTTGGTTTAATTAAGAATAAAATAGATCCATGTATTTATAAGAAGGTTAGTGGAAGTGTTATTATTTTTCTATTATTATATGTTGATAACATGTTATTAATCAAAAATGAAGTATAATAATTTAAATTAATTAAGACTTGGTTAAATGAATGATTCCCCATGAAATGCTTAGGTAAAGAAGCCTACATTCTAGGGATAAAAATCTTTTGAGATGGATCTTAAAGGATTATTGTACTAAGTCAAAAAATATATATTTTCATGTTAATCAAAACGTATATTATTGAATAATCCAAGTGAGGACTATTACCAATTTCACTTAACATTAATCACTATAAGAAAATGTTTCCACAAATATAGGAGGAGGTTAAAATAATGAGTATAGTTATGTATTTTTTGTTAGTGGGTTATATAATTTATAAAATTCAATTTACTAGGTTTAATGTTTCCTATAGTTTAAGAATCATACAAAGATATCAAACTAATCATGGATAGCTTTATTGAGTAGTGGTTAAAACTATCGTAAATTACTTAAGATGTATAATGGATGTGTTCTTCATCAAGAAGAAGGATGGATCAATGCACCTTTGCATTTATTATCATGAGCTTAAAAAATGATGATAAAGAACAAGTATCCTCTCCCACAAATTGGTGACTTGTTCGATCAGCTACGTGGATCACAACAATTCTCCAAGGTCTATTTGTGGTTGAGATATTATCAAGTAAGGGTGAAGAAGGAAGATATTCCCAAGACTACTTTCCATACAAGATACAGGCACTATGAATTCATAGTAGTACCTTTCGGACTCAATAATTCTCCCAAAATGTTCATGGACTTGATGAGTAGAGTCTTTAGGGATTTCCTCGAAAAATTTGGGGTAGTATTTATAGATGATATTATGTATACTCCTAAACCAAGGAGGATCATTAGAATAATCTATGAACTATACTAGAGACCTTACGAAAAAGAATCTCTATTCAAAGTACAACAAGTGTGAGTTATGGTTGAAGGAGGTCTCATTATTGGGCCATATAATCACAAGAAATGGGATATCTGTGGATCCCTCTAAAACAGATGGAATTGAGGGATGGATGAGGCCAACATCGGTAACAGATATTTGTATCTTCTTAGGGTTAGCTTGATATTATTGACGATTTGTGAGAAATTTCTCACCATTGTCCAACCCTCATACCAATCTAACTCGGAATGGAGTAAAGTTTTCTTGGAGTGATGAATGCGAAGAAAGATTCAAGGAGTTAAAAAGGAGGCTTATCACTACACTCGTGCTCACTTTACCCACAAGTGGAGAATTTTTTTGGTATTCAGTGATGCTTCGAAGAAGGGCATGGGCTGTGTGTTGATGCAAAATGACAAAGTCATTGCCTAAGCTTCAAGGAAATTAAAAGTTCAAGATCTGAATTATCCAACACATGATTTGGAGTTGGCTGTAGTGATCTTCACTTTAAAAATTTGGCAGAATTATCTCTTCGAGGAGAAGTGTGAAATATATACTGACCACAAAAGCCTCAAGTATTTATTGACACAGAAAGAGTTGAACATGTGCCAAGAATATGGTTAGATCTGATCAAAAACTATGACTGCTCAATCCATTACCACCCTGGGAAAGGGAATAAGGTGGAAGATGCTCTAAGTAGAAAGGACCAGGAAATTCTATCATTAATGAGAATTGAGAAGGACCCAATATTCATAGATTTGACGAAGATGGACATGGGAATCATAAACAAAGGAAAATAATTCATCCTTTCACAAATTATTTCTCAACTATCTCTTTTGTAAAGGTTAAAGGATGCTAAAAAAGATGATGTGGGAATTCAGAAGAGAGTGGAAGCTATCAAAAAAGGTAAATCCTTGGAGTTCAATATTAATGAAGAAGGAATTGTGAGATTTGGGAACAGACTATATGTTCCATCATGTCCTGAGCTGAAGAAAGATATTTTGGATGATGCAGACAATTCAAATTTCTCTATTCACCCAGTAAACACAAAGATGTATCGAGATCTTTGAGAGAATTATTTGGTTGATATTATGAAGAAGGAGATCTCTAAGTTTATATCAAAGTGCCTGGTGTTTCAGAAAGTGAAGGCAGAGAGGCAGAAGTCTAAGGGGTTGATGCAACCGTTGCCTTTACCATCATGGAAATGGGAGAGCATCACCATGGACTTTGTCACGTGACTTATGAAGAAATTCAAAGGAAACAATGCAATCTAGGTTGTTTTGGATCAACTTACAAAGTCTTCACACTTCATTGAAATTCGAGAGGATTTCTTATTAGATCAGATGGCACAGATATATATCAGGGAAGTGGTAAGGCGACATAGAGTACCACTATCTATTGTATCTGATCGAGATCCAAGATTCACCTCTATGTTTTGGAAGAGTCTTCAACATGCTCTAGATACTGAGATGAACTTCAGTACAACTTATAATCCTCAAAATGATGGCCAATCCGAGTGGACTATCCAAACCCTTGAGGACATGTTGAGAGCATCCGAAATGGTCGAAGAAATGGTGGAGAAGGTGAAAACCATTCACCAGCATATCAAGGTAGCACATAGTCGACAGAAGAGTTATGCAGATAACAGTCGATAATACCTTGAGTTTAAAGTTGGAGACATGGTATTTATATGAATATCTCAATGGAAGAAGGCCATGAGGTTTGGAAATAAAGGGAAGTTAAGTCCTAGGTACATTGGCCCCTTCGAGATTCTTGATCGTGTTGGGGTTGTGGCCTATCGACTAGCACTTCCACCTACCATGGCCAGATTTCTTGATTTCTTTCATGTATCCCTCTTAAAGAATTACACACCAGACCCTTCACATGTACTCTCTTCAGAGGTAGTACAACTAGAGGATGCTCTTTCTTACGAGGATCAACCATTGAAGATCATAGATCATAGAGAAAAAGTTCTACAAAATAAGACAATGCCCCTCATCAAGGTGTTGTGGTGAAACCAAAAGTTTGAAGAAGTGACATGGGAATTAGATTAAGTGATGAAGCAAAGTCACCCACATCTATTTTAGTGTGGGAAAAGTAAATTTTGAGAGTGAAATTCCTTAAGGGGGGAAGATTGTAATGACCCAAACTTACATTAATAAAAATAACTATTGATCAAATTAAATTTCTTATTATGGTTATATAAAATGTGAACTCCATTGGTTTTATGTTTTTGGATTTTAAAATACCGTTATGATTTGTGATGATTTCCAATATAGTCGTTGAACAGTGATCACATGATTATTATAAATATAGGGCTTTAACAAATCCAATTTACTCAGAAAAAGGAAGTGATGGCCTCATCTAGTAGACTTGCCCCATACGAAGCCCATTTTTTGGAGCTCAAAAAGTAGGTGGCATCATTGGGATTCACTCTTGACCAAGCCAAAGCCGAGCTTGAATAGGTTATGCTTCAGCGGAACTGACTATGGTAGAAGTGGAAGTTAATTGAGATTACCACCCGAGCGATGTTATCCGAGCCACCCCAACAGTCTGTCACCATCGCACACCTTACCCTTCAGTCTTATGCGAGTGTTATAAGGGGTTATGAAATAAGTCCCTAGCACTATGACAATGTACATTATTTTTTTTATAAAGAATGTGCATTCATTTTATTTTTGTTACTTTGTAAATCGTTTTTAAGAACAAATAGTATTTTTAGTTAATATTCAACTAATAAATCTATTTTGATGAATTAATGGATTTTTGAATTAAATAATATTCTAATAAAATATTATTATTAAATTATTTTTTATTAAATATAAATGATCATATAATTTTATGAATTAAATTATAATTTTTATTAAGGTTTGAAAATTATTTTTGTCAAAACCCAGGAATTTTTTGTAAATGTCAATTTTTTTTAAAGTAAAAACTAACATATTTGTAAAATTATTTAGATAAAATTAATTTTATTTTTGGAATCAGGATATCAAAATTATCCAAAGGCGAGTTTTTCATAATTTTCTGAGACAGTCAAATTTTTGGGTCAAAATTAAATATCGTTTAAATATATAATGTGTTTTATGACATCATAATGAACCAATAGTGCGGTAATAAAATACAATAAGCATTATTCCCTTCCAATATATGTTTTATAATTAAAATAATGTTATTTTAGATTTGTTGGATTTATTTTACAAAGCTTTTGTGAACCCTCCAAGACTTATAAAACATTTTGTCGTTTTAAAATGTTTTCCTTGAGAGTGTGACTCACCTCCACATTAGAAACCCTATTATTTTAAGAAGTTCGTCCATTGGCCTTATGAAATATTTTTCTTCACTCCCCTTTGGAAAAAACCATGGGAAAAAACTATGGTCTGGTTTGTGGTATTGATTAGTTTAATGTGAGGTGTCCCAAACCTAAATAATAAAGAATTCCCTCCCCTCTCCTATATAAACCCACCCAAGTTCTCACTTCCTCTTCACTCAAATCCTTTGGAGTTAGACCAAACTCTACCCTCCTCTCTCAAGAATCATCCAAAGGTGCTCTAATATCTCATGAATCATCTCTCAAGCCTCTCTCAAGCCTTTAGGATCACACTTCCAAGTAAGGGATGTCTTCCTTTCTAATTTTTTTCCAATTTTCTTTAAGTTGTTATGCCCTTTTGTTTTCAATTAAAACTATTGCGGTATGATTTCTAACCTTCCTCACATTTACATCTTTATGTTTGGATAATGGAAGACCCCTTTCTCTATCATTAATGCCTCCCATGTACACCGGTTACCATGCAGAAATTCCATAAGGGATTTCTCTCTCCTCATTTACATCCAAGCAATTATTTTGTATTATTAATCTAAATTCCATTACATTTTTTGGGAAAAGTATCTTTATAAACCATTTAATGTCCATTTTAGGTACATATGATGAGACACCCTTTTCTCTCTCATCAACCATTTTCATTAATCCTTATATCACGCCGTTATGCTGCTGAAATTGCACCGTGTTTTTCCAAGCCAGGATCATTGTGTAGTGAATACCATACCCATGTCTCTATCACAAAGAAAATCATGTCTTGAAAGACCGATCAGTTTATTATTATTGGAAACAAGATTCATACATAAGTTCAACTTTACAACTTGAAAATAAATACAACATGAATTTATTCCATTAGAAACATCCAAGTCTCCTAGATTATGCTTGCAAGTCACTCATAACTAACTTCTTCATATCCTGGGAAAATGAAACATAAGAAAGGGGTGAGCTCAAACGCTCAGTAAGGGTAAGAAATACAATGGAAGATAACATAAATATTAAGTATGGTGAATAATTGAAACCACATTCCTTTACCAATAATAAACATGAATACTTTTATGGTAGGAATATGAGCTGAGTAAATAATTCCATAATAAAACATAATCATGGGTATTATACTATTCTAATGACCATATGAACCATCAATATTATTTTTATAATGAGGGAATGTATAATGCAGAATATTCTAAAACGTTTTGTCAAGGCCTCGGTCAAGACGTCTAAAAATTATTAAGGGATCGTCCAAAACCATATATCAAATTGGGAAAGGCCTCAGCTAATTCCACGTCTAGTTGCCTCATGAGACCTACTGATGCATCAAGGAGCTATAGCAGGCTCCACCTGTCACTTACTAATTCCAATACACTCCTCACATTAAAAAGGTTGAAATATAAAATAAACATTCGTATTAAAAATGGTATACGAAAGGTCAATAATTTATCCATAAACCATGAATGGTATAAAAATAGCACATCCACAATCAAACATATCACAAAACCTTCAATACAATATGGAAGTTTTTTATCATAATAAATCAACTTCAAATAAACTTAAAATCCATCAATGGATGTTGACATAGATTAAATCAAAACCTTTTTAGAGAAATATCTCTTTATATTTTGAAATCATTTAGGAGCCACATAATTATAAAGAAAACATTTATTTTGAAAATATTCTTATAAGCTTGTAAGAGATGCTTCGATGATTTTATAATGGTGGAAAATAGCTTCACCCGCCTTATAAGTTAAAAAAAACATTCTTACCTTAATTTTGTCAAAAAACTTATAAATACCTTGTTTGGAAAATGACGAAAAGATTCCTTTCAAACCATTTTAAAAAAATTCAAAAAACTGTATAAATGACTTCAAACCATAGTCTATTAAATAGTAAAAATGTTTTGGAATACATTTTTAAGAATCATGGAAGTGGATGATAAAGAGATCACAGTAGATAATTACGTATAAACAACCTCGGATAATGAAGAGATTGTGAAATTAACCCTTACCTTGTAATTTTCCTTGGTTGAGGGTAGGTTAACCTCCTGTATAATATTGAAATAATTGTTATTAAATTATAAAAGAATCATATACATTAATATGATATCATATATGATGTTTTAATATTTCTTTGTTAATAATATCTTAGTATTATCATCATTTCTAGTGTTAACTGATTCATTTTCTTTTATACACTTTTTTAGATAAGTAATGTTTGTTATGGATAGTATGTATCTTATTAATATTTAGAATTATATTAAGTATTTAAACATTATTTTTAATCATCTAATAAAAATTACTCTTGACTGGATACGATGGGTATTGAATCTCATCGCGTTCGTGGAGACGGTAATCTGTACGTACGCACGAGCGACAATATCATTCTTTTGATATTAAAATAAAATATAATTGGATGTTATATCATATATACATAATAATTATCATGTTATATTTAATATTTACATCAATTGCACATCATTATTATACCCATCCAAATAATAATGTATTGAATAACAATTACACCACGACGTGGAGACAGTAAACTGTACGTACACACGTATGGTGACATGTCATTCAAAGGATGGATAGAATAATGAATATGGTTGTACCATATTTATAATAAAATCACAATATATAGAATATACTGGAGTTATTATTTTATAATTGAAATAACAAAGAAAGAAGAAGTTGAAGAAGAAAGGAACTTGAAAGTTGTGTTGAAATATTTACCTCTTCTTCGAGTTCTTCCTTTTGATTTGACCAAAAGGGCTCCCTAAGATGGATTAATGAATAAATTAAGGCCTCTAGGATTAAGGGGGGACATTTTAGATGGTATTTGGGATGTTTTTGGCTAAATAAAATGGCTTTGAAGGTGTGAATTAGAGAGAAGGGGGAGTGCCCTTTTATAAGAGGGGTGAGGGGAACCATAGGAAAATCTAGAAATATTATTTTATAATAAAATCATTTTCGGTTTCTAATGCGTCAAAAATAAATTATTTAAAGGATTATGTGGAGATGAGTCTAAAACCACTCAATAAATAGGTTTTATACAGGTTTGGGTCACTATATTAACCTTATGTTTTAGATTTACCTCTTAGTTAAATAGTTTGACATTTACCATGTCTCTTTGTATTTTTATATTATATGGTTAATAAACTTACAATAAACTTCCAATAGAACCCCAAGTGGTTCATTAACGATACACATATAATTATATAAGTATTTTGGTCAAACATTAGATTTTTAGGAATAAAATATCAATTAATAATATAATATTTGTTTTAAAAACTCTTTTAAGTCAATTTTGGCACTATTTGGTATTTTGTTTTTTTCTAAATTCATAAAAGCATTATTAATTAGAAAAAATTTATCTAACCAGCCCTAATATGTAATATTAACCTAAAAAATTATTTAAATTCATAAAAAGTTTCAAATAACATTTATTTGGATATTTATAATATCAATTATTTTAATATTTCATTAATTAGGTAATTACTGCATCATTATGATGTCATAAATAAATTAAATTATTTAATGTCTAAAAAATATAAATAAAATACCATTATGTATGAAATATTTTTATATTTATAATTAATTTTAATATTTTAATTTATTTTATGTTTAGCCCTATATTAAAAATGTTTTAGTAATTAAACTTTGATTTTAACTCTTTTAACTCTTCTTTGAAATAAATAATAATAAATGTCCTAATGTAATCCAAATGGACCAAAAATATTCATATTTTATTCCTAAGGTTTTTTTGGGTCTAATTATACTTATTAAATAGAATTAGGACATGTGTTAGGGTAATAATAATATCATTTTTACCCTTAATTACCCGATTTACTTTTAACTGTGGTAAATAAAAGAAAAAAGTTACTATTCACCAAAAATTATTTTCATCTTATTGAATCATATTTTACTTACTGATATCAAATGTGTCTCTTTAATTTTTGAAATTCAACTCATATAAGTGGTAAAATTAATTTTTATGTAAATTTAAAAATGCTCCTAGGAGGTGGGTAAAAGACGGTAAAAAGTTCAATAAATTTTTTATATATCTAAAATTATTATAACCTGACTCCAAAGAATTAAATTGAAATTATATAGGTATTATGCATCTATTTTGACCAAAAATAAATTTAAATAAACTAAATAATTATTTAAATAAAAATTCGGTTTTAAACTATAACGTAGTGTATTTCACTATTCATCAAGAATTGAAAGTTTTCAGAAAAATTCTAAAAAATCACAGTAAGATAATTTCAACATTCCGAATCCAAAAATGAAGTCCATTTTGAAATATAAAATTTATAAAATTTTAAAAAGTGGGTATTACTATTCATAACGGCTAGTTTGATTGGTTGTGGTGTGTTAGAACTCGAAGTTGCGTACAACACACACTATTGTATTATTCAAAGAGAAGCGTAACGTGGAAGCTTGGGGGTGTTACATTCTCCCATCCTTCAAATAATTTCATCCTATAAATTTCTGGAGTATTACTGTGTAAAAAGACTTGGGTGGTTCTTCATCATAAGTTCATTGGGTTCCCACGTTGCCTCTTCCATCTTATGGTTTCTCCATAGAACTTTTACCAGACGAGTCGTCTGATTTCTCAGAACTTGTATTCTTGTATCAAGAACCTTGACAGGATCTTTGTAATAAGACATATTGGGTTCGAGCTCTAAATCCTCATAGGTGAGTACATGCATTGGATCAGGCATGTATTTTCTCAACAGTGATATGTGGAACACATCGTGAACTTTGGAGAGACTTGGTGGCATTGCCAACCAGTAAGCTACAACCCCAATTCATTGTAGAATTTCAAAAAGTCTGATGTACCTGGGACTTAATTTTCCATTTTTACCGAAACTTATAACACCCTTCCATGGAGATACCTTCAAGAAAACATGATCTCCTACCTAAAATTACAAATCCTTCCTTCGGTTATCAACATCGCTCTTCGGTCTACTTTGAGCTCCCTTGATGTGGGTTTGTATTACCTTCAACTTTTCCATTATCTCCTCCACAAGTTCTGGGACTATGAGTTTTCTTTCACCAACATCATCCTAATAGGTTGGTGTGCAACATCTCTTTCTATATAATTCTACATATGGTGCCATCTGAATACTTGAATGGAATCTATTTTTATAGGAAAATTCTACTAGAGGTAAATATTAATCCCACATACCTTGAAAGTCAAGTGAGCATGATCTCAACATGTCTTCAAATTTTTGAATAATCCATTCTGATTGTCCATCAGTTTGGGGGTGGTAGGTAGTGCTCAAAAGAAGTTCAGTATCCAAGGCTTTCTGAATACTTTTAGAGAATCTTGATATAAAACATGGATCACGATCAGAAACAATCGATAGGGGTACTCCATGAAGTCTCAAAACTTCATTAATATATAGTCTTGCGAGATGTTCAAGTGGTTAATCTTCTCCTATAGCAAGAAAATGTGATGACTTGGTAAGAGGATCAACAATGACCCATATTGCATCATTCCTTCTAGGAGTCTTTGGTAGTCCCATGACAATGTCCATCGTAATATTATCCCATTTCCACTAAGGTATGGTAAGAGGTTGCATAACTCCTCCAGGATGTTGCCTTACAACTTTTACTTGTTGAAAAACTAGACATCATGACACAAAATTAGAAATCTCCCTCTTCATGTTGTCCCACCAAAAATGTTCCTTCAAACCCCTATACATCTTGGTGCTACCAGGGTGTATAGAGAAATTGGAACTATGAGAATCATCCAACAATTCCCTTTTTAGATCAGGTATATCGGGAACACAAATCCTCTTCCCAAATTTCAAAATTCCATCTTCATACACAAATTCACTCAATCTCCCATCATTCGCAGCTTTAATCTTATTTTGAAATTCTACATCATCGGTCTGAGAACTCTTTATGCTTTATAGTAAATATGGTTTGAAAACCATTTGAAAAAGAATTGACGTTTCACCTTTCATGGTTGTTCCCATATCCATCTTTACTAGATCCATGTATATAGGATCCTTTTTAACTCTCATCTTGTTCAGAAATCCATGATCCTTTCTGATCAAAGCATCTGCCACCTTATTTCCCTTCCCCAGGTGGTAGTGTATAGTGCGATCATAATCCTTGAGTAGTTCAAGCCATCACCTTTGCCTCATGTTGAGTTCTTTCTATGAGAAAATATAATTCAAACTCTTGTGATCAATATATATCTCACATTTTTCACCATAGAGATAGGGTCTCCAAATATTCAAAGCAAAGATTATAGCTTCTAACTCAAGATCATGAGTAAGATAGTTTTTCTCATGAATTTTCAGCTGTCGTGATGTATAGGCAATAACTCTATCATTCTGTATAAGGATACAACCAAGTCATTTCTTTGATGCATCACTATAAATAACAAACCCATCATTCTCCAATGGTAGAGTCAAGATAGGAGCATTGACTAATCTTCTCTTCAATTCTTCAAAACAGTGTTCAAACTCTTTTTTCCAAACAAATTTAACTCCTTTTCATGTGATCTTTGTTAATGGGTTAGCCAATCTGGAAAAATTCTAGATGAAACATCGATAATAACCTGCTAAACCAATAAAACTGCGTACCTCAGTTATACTCGTTGGGGCTGGCCATTCTTGGATTTCTCTTGTCCTATAAGGATCAACAAATATTCTATCCTTGGAGACAATATGACCAAGAATAGAAATCTCCTGAAGCCAGAATTCACACTTTCTAAACTTCCCATATAATTCATGTCTTCTAAGAGTCTTCAGGATAATACGCAAGTGATTTTCATGATCTTCATAGATTTTGGAGTATACCAAGATATCATCAATAAATACCACTAAAAATTAATCAATATATTCCTTGAAAACTCTATTAATTAGATCCATGAAGACAGAGGGTGCATTAGTTAATCCAAAAGGCATTATTGTAAACTCGTAATGCCCGTATCTTGTTAGAAATACTGTTTTCGGAATGTCTTCCTTCTTCACACACAACTGATGATATCCAGATCAAAGGCCAATATTTTAAAAGTATTGATCTCCATGAAGTTGGTCGAATAAATCATTAATGTGTGGAAGGGGATACTTGTTCTTTATTGTTATAGAATTGATGTCCCTGTAGTCAATGCCCAACCTCATAGATTCATCTTTATTCTTAACAAAAAGGATAGGGGCTCCCCATGGAGAAACACTACGGAGAATAAATCCCTTATTACTCCATTACTTAATTTGTTTCTTTAGTTACACTAATTCCATAGTGTCCATTCTATAAGGGGTATTACATATGGGCCTTGAACCAGGAATTAAATTCATGGAAAAATCAATTTCTCATTCTGGAGGATGTCCAGGAAAATCTTCTGTAAATAAATCAATATACTCTAGCACAATAGGTACATCCTCTATTCAAACATTCTTTTCCTCACCCATAATTATTTCATTCTCTTCCTCCCCAATAATTGAATTTAGTTAAGCTACTGGGGGTGGATCTAAATAAGAAATAGGTGGTGATGATTATTCTCTAAAGATAATGTGTTCTTTATCATCATCATAAAAATAGTAACCTCCTTATTCTTACAATAAATTTTTGCATCATGGTCCAAAAGAGAATACATACCGCGGATTATATCGAATTCAATCCTGGGTATGATGATAAGATCATCAGATAAAGAACATTTATATTCCCTAATGGGAACTGATTCACAAAACGTTGTAGTAATGATACTTCCCTTATGAGTTTTGACTGACAACTACCTTGTTAAATCAAATTGGAAATATCTAATTTTCTTAGGAATCTAGGAAGATATAAAATAATGCGATGATGCAGAATCAAATAAAGTATTGTCTAAACATGGAAAAACCATTAAATTACCAGCCACAATGTCTTTCGGGGCTTCAACCTCTGTAGTAGTGGTCGCATAAGCTTGGCCTTGATCCCTTGGCCTTTTCTGAGGTAAGTTACCCTGACACTTAGGAAATTAATTTGCATAATGTCCTATCTTTATGAAATTATATAATTAAACATTGGTAGCATCTTTCTTTCCCATACAATCACCAACAATATGGCCTTTCTTTCCACATTTGTTGCATACTCCTTTTTCTTTTAGACAGGAACCAGGGTACTTCCTTACACAATTATCACAAGGTGGAAATTCAATTCTTCACTTTTTCCCTATTTCTTTATTTCCTTTCCCAGAGTTTTCAACAGATCTCTTCTTCACTTGCTTTGCTTTAAAGTCATAAGACTTAGAGAATTCTATTTCTATATTAATGGCACATGAGACAATATCTTCGTATGATGAGAAATATTTTAATACTAATTCTCGATGGAAAAATGGTTTTAACCCATCAAATAAATGGTAAATATTACTTTTTGGGTTACGTATATAATATTAAGCATGCCTCGCTAACCTTGTAAAGTTAGCTTCATACTTTACAACATTCTCATCTTCCTTTTGCCTCAGACTCATAAATTGTCTTTCTATATTAGCTCGATGGTCATGAGGAAAGTATTTTTCTAAGAAAATTTCTTTAAACTACCTCCATTCCATATTTTATACTTCATCATATTCGTTTGTGTTTTTAATCAATGACCACCACTGATCAGCGTCTCCAGTGAGGCAGTAAACTGCCATGACAACTTTTTCCCTTTCGCTACCCCCAAGGCATGGATTATTTTCTCTAAGGAATTTATCCATTACATAACTATTAATGGATTTGTACCCCCATTTAATGTTGGAATTTGAATCCTCATGAATCGGTCTAACATTGATCCCCCGCATTGTGGATCAGGGTGCTCCATACGGATAAGGTTATTATTCATATCCTGAGTGAGTTGTCCCAGTATGGTGATTAGCTAATCAGCACCAGTTGCATCACCAACTCCACTATAATTATCTTGAGAAGGAGGTAAATCCCTATATAGAGTGTGTGCATTGATACAATTTCCATTCCTTTCACTAGGCTCAATTTCTAAACAATGTCATACAATAGATTAGTTTATGAATCACAATACATACATCCAAACTTGTAAAACACTTAACATAAATTGAACAGTTTATGGATATAATCCATAATCATACAAATTTTTTCTTTGATGATGTATATACTCATAAACCCTTCATAATGGTTTGTAAGGAAAATGAGAATTATCCTAAGAATATCCCCCTGGAGTGTCGTAAACAAGAGTGCAGCAAGGCCCGTTGTCGGGCACCGGTTCTCGTTCAAGTCTAGCTCAAAGCGGTGTTTTCGGGTTTTAGCCCTAGGTACATCTATTCCAGAGCCTCCTCTACCTTCTCGTATACAGACAGGGATATATTTCTTGTAAAATTAAAAAAATCTCTACATTACAAAAATTCCAGGAAGTTCTTCTATACTAATCTTGAAAGTCTATCTTAGGGTAATGTGGTCTAATCATAGTTTATCTAAATCTAGTTTACAAGGTTTGTACTGAACTTCCTTTGATACCAACTATAATACCCTGACCATTGTTACCCATAGTTGGTGCATTATTACATAACATTGGCATGATCACAAGGAAATCATGTCTCAAAATACCGACCAGTTTAGTATTATTGGAAATAAGATTCATACATAAGTTCAACTTTACAACTTGAAAAAAAATACGACATGAATTTATTCCATTAGAAACATCCAAACCTCCTAGATTATGCCTGAAAGTCACTCATAACTAACTTCCTCATATCCTTGGAAAAATGAAACATAAGAAAGGGGTGATCTCAAACACTCAGTAAGGGTAAGTAATACAATGGAAGATAACATTAATATAAAGCATGGTGAATAATTGAAACCACATGCCTTTACCAATAATAAACATGAATACTTTTATGGTAGGAATATGAGCTGAGTAAATAATGCCATAATAAAACATAATCATGGGTATTCTACTAGTCTAATGACCAAATGAAACATCAATATTGTTTTCAAAACAAGGGAATGTATAATGTCAGACAGTCTGAAACATTTTGTCAAGGCCTTGGCCAAGACTTCTAAAAATGATTAATGCCTCGACCAAAACCATATATCAAATTGGGAAAGTCCTCAGCCAATTCCACGGCTATTAGTCTCATGAGACCTACCGATGCATCGAGGATCTATAGTAGGCTCCACCCGTCACTTATTAATTCCAATACATTCCTCATATGAAAAGGTTGAAATATAACATAAACATTTGTGTTAAAACTATCATACGAAATGTCAATAATTTAACCATAAACCATGAATGGTATAAAAATAGCACATCAAAAGTCAAAAATATCACAAAACCATCAATACAACATGTATGTTTTTTATCTTAATAAATCAACTTCAAATAAACTTAAAATCCATCAAAGGATGTTGACATAGATGAAATCAAAACCTTTTTTATAGAAATATCTCTTTATATTTTGAAATAATTTAAGAGTCACATAATTATAAAGAAAACATTTAATTTGAAAATATCCTTATAAGATTTTAAGGGAAGCTTTGATGATGTTATAATGGCAGAAAATAGACACACCCACCATATGAGTTAAAAAACATTATTACCTTAATTTTGTCAAAAAGGTTATAAAGTCCTTATTTGGACAACGATAGAAAGATTCCTTTCAAACCATTTTATAAAAAATCAAACAAGGGTATAAATTAATTTATCCCATAGTATATTAAATATTAATTTTTTTTGAAATACATTTTTAATAAACATGGATGTGGATGATAAAGAGGTCCTAGTAGATAATTACGTATAAACAACCTCAGATAATGAAGAGATTGTGAAATTAACCCTTACCTTGTACTTTTACTTGGTTAAGGGTAGGTTAAACTCCTGTATAATGGTGAAATAATTGTCATTAAATTATAAAAGAATCATATACATTAATATTATATAATATATGATCTTTTAACATTGCTTTTTTAATAATATCTTAATATTATCGTCATTTCTGGTGTTAATTGATTCCATTTCATTTATATGCTTTGTTACGTAAGTAAATTTTGTTATGGATAGGATGTATCTTATTAATATTCATAATGATATTAAATCTTAAAAAATTAATTTTAATCATCTAATGAAAATTACTCTTTAATGGATACGATGGGGAACGAATCCCATCGCGTTCATGGAGGTGGTAATCAGTACGTACGCACAAGCGACAATATCATTATTTTGGTATTAAAATAATATATAATTGGATGGTATATAATATATACATAATAATTATTATGTTATATTTATTATTTAAATCAATTACAAATCATTATTATACCCATCCAAATAATAATGTATTGAATAACAATTACACCATGTCGTGGAGACGTTAAGCCGTACGTACGCACGTATGGTGACATGTCATTAAAGGATGGATATAATAATGAATATGGTTGTACCATATTTATAATAAAATTACAGTATATATAATATACTGAAGTTATTATTTTAGAATTGAAACAACAAAGAAAGAGTAAGTGGAAGAAGAAAGGAACTTGAAAGAGGTGATGAAATATTTACCTCTTTTTCAGGTTCTTCCTTTTGATTTGATCAAAAGGGTTCCTTAAGTTGGATTTATGACTAAAGTAAGGCCTCTAGGATTAAGGGAGGACATTTTAAAGGGTATCTGGGTAGGTTTTTTCTGATCCAAATGGATTTTAAGGTGTTAATTAGAGATAAGGGGGAGTTCCCTTTTATAAGAGTGGTGAGGGGTACCTTAGGAAAAGCTAGAAATATTATTTTATAATAAAATAATTTTCTATTTATAAGGGCTCCAAAATGATTTATTTAAATGATAAGGTGTGTATGGGTCTAAAAAAAACTCAACCAATTTGTTTTAGACAGGTTTGGGTCACTATATTAAACTTATCTTTTAGATTTAACTCTTAGTTAAATATTTTGACATTTACCTTGTCTCTTTGTATTTTTTTATTATATTGTTAATAAACTTACTATAAACATCCAAGAGAACCCCAAGTGGTTCATTAATGTTACTCCTATCATTATATAATACTTTTTTCTGAACCTTAGATTTTTAGGAATATAATATCAACTAATAATGTAATATTTGTTTTAAAAACTCTTTTATGTCAATTTTGACACTATTTGGTATTTTGTTTTTTCTAAATTCATAACAGGATTATTACTTCAAAGAAAATTCATCTAACAAACCCTAATATGTAATATTAACCTATAAAATTAGTTTAATTCATAAAAAGTCTCAAATTACATTTATTTGGATATTTATAATATCAATCATTTTAATATTTCATTAATTAGGTAATTACTGCATCATCATTGTGTCATAAATAAATTTAATTATTTAGGGTCTAAAACATATAAATAAAATACCATTATGTATTAAATATTTTTGTCTTTCTAATGGATATTTATAGTCGAATTTATCTTCTGTTTTACTCTATATTAAAAATGATTTATTTATTAAACTTTGATTTTAACTCTCTTAACTCTTCTTTGAATTAAATAATAGTAAATGTTCTAATGTAATATAATTGGACCAAAGAGGTTCATATTTTATTCCTATGGTTTTTTTGGTCAAATTATATTTATCCAATAGAATTTGGACATGTGTTAGGGTAATAATAATATCATTTTTACCCTTAATTACCCTATTTACTTTAAATTGTGGTAAAAAAAGGAAAAAGTTACTATTAACCAAAAATTATTTTCATCTTATTGAACCAAATTTTACTTACTGATATCAACTGTGTCTCTCAGTTTTTTTAAATTCAAATCATAGAAGCGGTAAAATTAAGTTTTATATAAATTTGCAAATGCTCCTAGGAGGTGGGTAAAAGATGATAAAAAGTTCAATAAAATTTTTATATATCTAAAATTATTATAAACTGACTCCAATTAATTAAATTGAACTTATAAAGGTATTATATATCTATTTTGACCTAAAATAAATTTAAATAAAATAAATAATTATTTAAATAATAATTTTATTTTAAACTATAACTCAGTGTTTTTCACTATTCATCAAGAATTGAAAGTTTTTAGAAAAATACCAAAAATTCACCCTAAGCTAATTTTGAAATTCTGAATCCAAAAATGAAGTCCATTTTGAATGATAAAATTTATAAAATTTCAAAAAGTGGGTATTACTATTCATAATGGCTAGTTTGACTGGTTGTGGTGTGTTAGATCTCGAAGTTGTGTACAACACACGCTATTGTATTATTCAAAGAGAAGCGTATTGTGGAATCTTGGGGTGTTATAGGACTAATCTTTACTATCAGCCCAAGAGGGATACCGAAGGAGTGGGAATTCCATTTAACATATTTTCTATACTCTAGATACATAATTATGAAGGGACATAGATGATGTTTGATTATCAGATTCTAGGAGGTCATATTCATTGATACTTCTTTTCATGAATTTAACACATGGTGGTCTTGGTTATATAAGATCATGAGGATTGAATTTATAATATAAACACCATATTTTTTGGTTTCATTGGTTGTTTATATCAATAAAAATTTGTATTAGTCTCCTAATATGATATTTTTATTATTGTATATCATTGGTTGTGTATTTTGATGTATGATTAAAACCATAATAATTTATGTTTTGGTGAGGTATCATATGCCAGGTTCATCATTGATGATATGAAATTCATTGAATAAGAAAGAAAGGATTTTTCAATACTTAATATAGGAAGAGATATCTTGGACTAAGTTAACTGGGATGGTTTTACCTTCATTAAATCCAAGACCATGGTAGAATAGGGCATGTCTATTTTCTATGGTCAAAGATAGAATAAATAAATCATGTAAGGATGGGGACATAATATATGTATTTATCTTTATGAGATATCATGATATAAAGAAATTATATCACATAGTGTATCTTCGTAGGAGAATTTGTGGTTTCTTTGACTTAAAATTATCACTTCGGGTCCTTGATGTATTTCTAGACACCACTTCTGGTCTATAAATGACACTCAATACCATTGACATATAGTCCAAAAGGGTCACACACAAAGTTATTTCAATGGTTTTTCCAATTCTAATTAATTTAAGATTAGGATATGGTGGGCCCCATGACGAGGGTTGAGTCATGTCCAAGTATGAACGGTCATATGAAAATAAATAATTCAATATTATATAATTTTAGAATAATTATTATTTAATTTATAAAAGTAATAACTAGTTATTTAGTGAATATGAAGAAAAATATTTTATGAATTAATATTCATTATTCAAGGTTCGTTAAATATTTTATGGGAGAAAAATAATCAAATTAATAACTCATATTTTATCAGGTAACATAAAATCGATATTATAAGTAAGTGATAAAATATTTTTTAACATTGTGACATGTTTACTATGTCATACATGTCATTTATAGTTTATTTAGAAGGTTAAACTTATTAAAGCACTAAATGAAAATTTTAACAAGTTTCAACCTAACTATATAAACCATAATATGCCCATTTTCATTGATATTATTGATCATATGAATTTTAGAGATTTTATTTTATCTCTTTCATTTACTATAGTGAAAAATGAGAGTTTAGAGTACCCTGATCCAATATCTCCTTCCTATATCAAGTAATCAGTGATTTATAAATCCCAAGTATGTCGAAAGATGCTTCAATTATCCATTTTATAACTTGGAGTTCATAAATAAATGTACTAAAAAGATTTTGAAGAAACTTTAGGTGATCCAGATGGGTCCCACTTCAGATCCTTCAAGAAAAAATCACCAGTTATTCCCATAATCCACTAATATATTTAAATCAAATGAGGTGTTATTTTGATTTATTTATTATTCTTATTTGAATTACATGAGAACCTCACATTGTTATCTGGGTAATATTATTCCACATCTGATCCTGTGAAATTAATATGATGTAAAAAAATTAAATTTCATCTATTACCATACTTCCACAAGAATACCCAACACTAATAAGACTTATCTCCCAAAATCTATTAGGCTACTCCAAATAGGTCTCTCTTATAACTTTTAACATGGAATCCAAACATATGGTCTACACAACCATCAAGTTGTCCATTCAAGGTGTGAGAATATAACATAGTAAGGCACCACCATTTCAGCCTAAATATGTACTGTATATATGTATTGGAATTTTAATAAAGAAAAAATATACAGCATGGAAGCCATCATGCTGGGTAATTGTGTCCTTAATAGGAAACCACAACACCCGAGCACACCTTCTTTGGCCAATTCTTGTAATACATTCATCATAGTCACATACCATATGAATACCAGCAAGGTAATGGTGAAAAGTCACCAAAATAATTTATAAAGGAATCACATTAGGGATAATTAAAAATAGATCCAGACTTAGGTGTATAGAAAACCAGTCATGGGAAAGGAAAAATAGAGCTAGACTCAGGCATATAGAGTAACCTGGGATCATCTCACGTGATGGTAGTTTTCTGACCACTCATAAATGATGAACACTTGGGTTATGTAATCTCAACACCATAATTACAAGGTCCCATGAAAATCACCATCTTGAACTACCTCATCATCATATGACATTTAGGAAACAAATATTATAAAGGCATGACATAGATATACCTGTATAGCATAGAAACTGAGGATTATCTCAAACATCTTAGTGAACTCCTAGAACTCAAGAAGAAAGATCACCTGGGTGATGTAACTCTACACTATGATCCCTGGGTTTATGGGTCAAAACCCCGTCTATTGATTATTTAACATGGTAAAAAAATCAAACAATAAATAATACATGATAGACATAGCCCATATCCTAGACCTTAACTAGCCACACATACTAACCTATATTCCAGATAAATGGTAACACATATCTTATTAACACATATTACCCTAATAATTCTCACCTATGAAACCATCAAACAACCTAGAGATAAACCATCCACACCATTATCTTGGACCCTCAATATATACTTATATCATAGCCTAACTAGACTGATAACTATCTTGAACTATAAAACACTGCTAAAATCACCACACCTAAAGGTGTCTCATTTGATTATAATTCCCCTTCCCAAAAATTCCCATGTTCTAGTTCCACACATAAAATGACCAATACCCTAAGGGTATCACATTTCCTACTTTATACAATCCCTACAAGGCTTCTGACTAGAATTCCATAATCATCCCATGATTCAACCTTTCTCCCAAGGGAGATCCATTCCCTAGAGAAGCCCAATCCCGCACTCCAATATCACCAAATGACACTAGGCACACTACATTGAGTGATTACTCTCTCCCACAACATAACCACATTGTTATATCAAGAAAAAGGCTCACTATAGTACATAATAACCTTTCTCTCATGTTACTCCTCTCATTAGAGGTGTCATAAGTCCCCTAATCTCTTTACATATCATTTATCACTCAATCCCCAAGGTTCAATACTAATTGAAACTATCACTCAAGAACTGACCAATTTGAATCCATTCAACCACTCCTAAGATCCACTCTAAATCGCTAAAAAATTTATCTCTTAGACCAAAACCATTTTGGGGCCCGTTAAGTGATATTAGACATCACTCCCCTTGGAGACGTAGTCATTGGGTGTATTTAGGATTTAAAATAATGTGTGGAAGAATATATTTACCCAAATAATTATCTACCATATCCTTTTACACCATTGCAGACTCACTCGACACCTTTTCACATTTCCAAACCTAAACTCCTAGCATACACACACAAGATTAAGTATGCACAGATATGGTTAAGTATAAAATGAAGCACCCACCTCTAAAATAAACCAAGACCAATCAAGAATTATCCATGACTACACCATGTCATGCCAAGATCCAAGCCCCTATCACATATCATAAAAATTGTACAATTAATTATAAATAATTATAATTAATTAACTAATTTAATCAAATGAGGTATAATAAAAAATATCAATAAGAACTTCCATGGCATTAAAACCTTTATCAAGGATATGTAAGAATTCTAATTGCATGCCTCTAACACTCCTATAAAAAAATACCCATGAACTAATATCAATCGAACACCAAATCCAATCAAATATGGAAAAACCTATAAAATACACTGAGAGGCATAACACCATTGAACCATAGAGAAAGATGGATTGTTCCCCCTCTTTTGGAATCCTCCAACCCCTATACCCTAAATCCATAAAATTTTAAGATAATTAAACCATGATATAGTCGAATCATATTTAAATCACCTGATATAACCATCCAAAATTAGTGGAATAAATTAGAAAGAAAGAGAATGGATGGATTAAGGATATCACCTAACTATAACTTGGTGAAACAACACTTGATTAATCACCAAATGAAGAGGGTACAAGGGGTTCAAAGGGGAGAAACAAGGGGATGGGTTCAACCACATTCCCTCTTATGGGTTCCTACCCAGCTAGGGAAGGAAGGGTGAAAACATGGAAATAAAGGTTAAAATCCCTCTAAAAATAGAATATAAGGTCCATTACAACATAACCCAAGGGGTTATGATGAAACTCTCTAATTTGGGGTTTTTATTATGGTGTGACCCTAGTATCTATAAAATTGTGCCTCTATCTAAAGAAAACCCAAGAAAACATGAACTAGTGCCTCATAGCACAACCCACATGTCGAGATTTAATATTTCCCACTTCAAGAATTCCTGATGGAACAACACATTATTTTGTGATGTGATCTCCCCTAACTTCAAAATATAATCTTATTTAGCATAAATGCTACACCACAACACCCTTGGTTATAGAGTGATCTACTACTCGTAGTATAATTCTTTTACCGCACCAATCCACCCCCTATAACCTTTACCTGACACCCCAGATAATCATTAAAACACATGAAAAATCTTATAAACATCTCTTATAAAGGCCTTTCCCCCTATAATTCAAATCCAAATTATCCAAACATCAAAAAATTAAAAACTAAAAATTCAAATTCCATTTGAATTTACTAACCCATAAAAATATGGTTCATTACAAACTAATTAATCCCACCATCAAATTTTTTGTTCCACTTCTCATACTCAACTCCAACTAATCATAGATCCACTATTCACATGCTCGAACTAGTCAAACTAGGTTTTTAACAAAATGTCATAATCCAATAATACTCTAACATCAATCATCTTTTGAATGATGTTATTAAGGTTAAAACCACTTTGAAATACCAAAATACATTAAAAAATAATTAACAATATCCCCAAGAATTTCATTCCTCAAAACAGACACTAGCCCACCATGATATCAATTCTTGATCTATGAGATAATGCCTTAACTCAGACGACATCATGGAAGCAAAAAATCCACCACATAAACCATTCTCAGAAACACATCTCCCATCATCCACCAAACACATTGATAGTATCCACTCTTATGGATGAATCACAGAATATATTGTGTTTATTGAAACATATATGATTCATGGGATCTCTATCCCAAGAATAAGCAAATTTATCTACCTACCAGTTGCATATAATATTCCAAAACCTTAAAACTGACCACCACCTACATGATATGAGGTACACTCACCAAAACATTACTATGACGTTCCCTACCATAGGATTTTCTATACCACAAGCAACTAACACTATCAAACCTATACATGGAACTTGGCTAGTATGTCTCTAATACCTACCTTTATGACCAAAATCTTCCACCCTTGATCCACTAGTTCTATATTTGGGCCTCATGAAATAAAACTATTGGATCGTACCTCACCTGAACTGATAAAACCTAGGTAAAAACTACAAAATTTTATGTTCTATATTCCCAAAAGACACATCAAATATTTCCATGAGACTAAACTTAACTCATCCTAGAAGTCCCTGGTTGTTGTTTCATACCTTAATAAACACACTTGGTTCTATACCATATTTCTCCCACAGAGATCCTAGAAGGCTCTTCCAATGACCTAGATCACCCAAACATAAGAATAAACCTTTATCCATTTAAAACTAACCACACTTCACTACATTAAAGGATGAATTCACCTTTTCAAAACAACCATTTTAACAAATTCCTCTATTTTGAAACAATCCACCAAACTGTGGATTTACATACAATTTTTATGGAATACCACATTCCTCGGACCTAGAAGGATTTCCATATAGATCCAAAAAAATATTATTACATTTATCTCATTGAAAACCCATGACATAGATTATTAAAGTTTCTCCACACTCATGGTCCCAATGTAGTTTAATCGAGGCACTACTCATTTGAGATGTTTCTTTACCATTATTGACATTCCAAGAGAAACTACCTAC
This sequence comes from Viscum album, assembly GCA_963277665.1. Taxonomy (NCBI): domain Eukaryota; kingdom Viridiplantae; phylum Streptophyta; class Magnoliopsida; order Santalales; family Viscaceae; genus Viscum; species Viscum album. The sequence goes on from OY728148.1 coordinate 744,645,537, forward strand.
TGGGAATTGCTCATGGAATCCAAAATACACACCAAATGGACATTTATAATGACCCATCAATTTATCTTCAAACCCTAAACCATCTAAGAATCCATGGTTCATCAACCCTTTCACCTAAAGACTAACAATTAGATCCACAATGTCAAATACCCTGAGAGGGGGTGGGGTGAATCAGGCTATGACAAGCTAAAACTACTACCACTTAAGATCTTATTTTTTTGTTAAAAAACACACTTATCTCTTTATCCTGTAGAAATATATAAACAGAAATTAAATCATGCATAGGACATAATGATTTTTATTGGGTTTACCCTCACTAGGTTACATCCAATGAGCATACAATGACAATGTACCGACGTACCAAATCCACTAAATCTCACTGCCAATTACAAGGTTCATGATACATATTATATTCCTAGGCTCACAGACTTTACAAGGTTTAGGATCTTCTCACTACATTCCAAAGGGTCACTCCCTATGTCTCTTCCTATACTTCAATACTGGTGGGAAGGATCACAATATTTCTCTTCCTTCACTCATTTCCATTGGAAGGAATCCACTCATAGTTTATAGACTTGTAGGTCCTTTCATTTGCATGAATGCAGAAATCCTTAATTATATTTTAATTCTCTATTGAAGCCCCTTTTTCACTTGTAGATGAAATACTCTTTTTCTTGTACAATTATGCTAGCAGAAATTGCTTTCGCAAACTATTTTAGAGATTTTACAAGCTTCCTTGATTCCGTCATGAACCACCATTCCTATCCCATGTACTACATAGTGGGTATTCTATACTGATTTTATCCTCCATGAACTACCATAAATTCTATGTACCACTTCTCCTTCGTGAATAGATTCTCCTGCAGAATAAATCCACTTACACAGTTGCATAGCTCTTTCGTGTACTGACTTCACAAACCACCTATGTCTACTACCCTTCTTCTGAAGGTGAGTTCTTCTTCCATGAAACACCTTCCTTTCATGGACCCTTATTCCTTTTCTTGCTACTATTCCTTACAAAAATCCTTTTCTCTAATTTCTTATGCATGAACAACTTCACCCTTTGCAGAATTCTCCTTCATGAACTTCCTTCGGACTTCGCCAAATTCCCAGAGCAATGATTTTATTTAATATAATTTTCCCTTCTTAATGATAGGATTAGTGAAACTTATATAAGTAAATAGATCTTGAAAATCATATAATCCAATATTTACCAAATCTTCAATGTGGTACCGCCTCCACCACGCACCGTGCATCTTCCGCGAACCACAATTCTCCTACGAACCATTTTCCCTACGTGGTCTACGTATTTCCTCTCTTTGTACGTGGTATCCAAAATCATCATCACCTTTTTGTGAATTACACCCTTCATAGATTCTCAAATCATCACCCGATTTCTATGAATGATAATCTATCACGCCTACCACAAGCCTTCCGCGTACCGTATGACTTCGCTGTAAACCATTTGCTCCCCGTGAATTGTTCCCATATGCGGTATACATATCATGATTCATGGTGCCATACCTTTTACAATTACCTTCATCATTCCAAAAAACAGTTTTTCAATCCCTGAATCATGCTTCATGGTCCATGTACTGTGTTCCCCTATGCAGAAATCATTCTTTTCAAAAACCAAACTCCCAATTTTGAGGCCTAAAATTTTTGAAAACACTGGGAAACTACACCACATTAAACACCTGCTTTGGAAAACACCAAACATGCTCATTCATGGTCATCTGGAATTATCAACAAACACAATAACACCCAAAACATACCAAGAGGACACATTGACGTATTTTTAACCAACACTAACAATGCCTCAAAACATTCCCTTTTGAGAATGTTACGATGATTTATACCTCAATAGCATATTGAGGAAAACTCATTTATTATACCATATTGCGAATTAGTATAAACCAACCCATGTTATCCAACCACCACCTCCCACAATAGCATATCCCATACTCAGGCAGTCATACCTAGGCCTAGGAGAAGGCATTTGATTCCCAAATCAACCTACTATAGGATTTTCATCTACCATGAGCATACCCACAATCACATCACAATAGAGACACATAAAAAACTCATTTAGTCTGAAATAATGTAGGCTCCAACAATAATTTATTTAATAAATAATCGAATAATTGATTATTAATTAATTAATTAATTAGATCCTCTTTCCCAAAACATTTTCATAAAAAAATTCATTGAAATATTTTCCAAAACCATTTCACCCTTTTAAAAAATATTCTTCAATTCCAATCATCTGTGAACATGCAAACACATTTTTATGAATGATATATGAACCTGTTCTCTCTTACAAACCTAGTAAAATAAAAAAACAATAAATAAAAACTTCACACCAGAATATCATTCTTGAATAAACATCTCAGTATAAATAATGAAAATTAATGAACAAAAATTTCATACCTAAAAACTTGTAATTTTATTATATATGGGATTTTTATTCACAAGCATAAGGTATATCTCAATATCTTACAACATCCTCCATCCAACTACCATGCCCAAATAGTAAAGTGACTAAAAAATCCACCGGTATTATTTTTTAATTTTGTAAACTAAAAACCCTTTCATCATTCCAGATAGTGGTCAATACTCGACCATAAAAACACTACCCATACTCTAAAGGCCACCAACTAACAGTAAGAGTCAATAAAAAACATAGGAATGCTATAATCTCAAAACCACCACATACAATATAAATAAATAATAAAATAATCATATAAAGAATCACATAAATACAAAGAATCACTGCTAAATTAAAACCAATAGTAATAGAAAACTATTACATGTTATAATAATATATACCCATGGTGATGATACTATCATAAAAAAAGTATTTTCCAATGGACTGATCAAATAAAAAATAAAAAAGACAAATATATTGGATAAATAGTCATAAAACTTGAGTGCCTCCTCGAACCTATCTCTCAAACTCCATATGACTACATCAAATGGATCTCTCATACAACTTGTCACCATAAATTCAATCCTAAGGTCTACACATTCACTACAGTACCCGTGAAGGATGAGAACATATAAGTCAGTTTGTTTCCACTAATTTATCCCTTATACATTTTATACATATATGGGAAAGTAAATCAAGTATCAATATATATCATGCAATAAATTGTATCAGGTCATCATGTGCTAACTAGGCCACCAAAAAACTGGACCACACATACTTTAATTAATTTCAGTAACGTATATATCATAGTCACATGACATAGATAACTTATTTAGGTGAAAGATAAATTTATCTATCCCTAGGATTATAATAATTACATTAGTGTAAAGTAAAAAATAGAGTTATACTTGGGAACTTAGGAATCCTATCATGGAAAAAGATAAATAGTCCCAAACCGGGGCATATAGAGAAAATATATATCCTATCACATGATGAAGATCCTCCCAGTACTTGGGAATTATGAAGATATGGGTGGTGTAATCTTCACAACCTAATTCCTAGGTCCCATTAAAATATTCATCCCAAACTTCCTCCTCCTCATCAACATGATCTAAAAGAAACACATCTGTGAAAGGCATGAAATATCTAAACCAACATATTAGAGACATATAGGATCATATCACATATCCTAGTGATCCTACTAAATATTGGAAAGTGAGAGAACCTAGGTGCTGTAACATTACACTCCAATACATTGGTCTTCAAGTTGCAACCCCATTTATAGTTTAATAAACTTGTTAAGAAAAACAAATAATCAACAAAACATGACATAAATAGCCTATAGACTATCCATAAGATAGACACACATCTCAACTTATATCTAAGATAGTGGGTAGAAAAAAAAACTAAACATGTCATTCTGAAAACAGCCTCACTATATGAAACCATAAAATACCTATTACTACCCCACCCCCATGATAATCCCTAGACCTGAGATGTACTCACTTCATAACCTAACCCTATGTCCATACCAACCACCATTCCCCTCCTAGTACAATCACTATAATAATATCTATTATACCTCTTGAACCTATATATGCCTAGAGGTGTCTCACTGGATGCTCTATCCCCTTCCCAACACTTCCCATGATTCAGGTCTACATGTGAACTAACCAATACGCCACTCAGCTTTACCCATAAGTATCACATTCTTTAACCTAGCCAAGCCCCTAGAGTCTTCTCATTCGAGTTTAATACTCATCCCATGATCTAACCATACTCGCATGGGATTCCCATGAATTATAAATCCCAAGCCCCCACTTAACTATCACTAAGTTCCACTAGGCACACTAAATTGTGTGATTACTTTCCAACAAAGTTCAACCACATGGATATCTCAAACCAATTCACACCATAAATCATAAATCCAATTTTCACATCTTACTCCTCTTATCATATGTGTTTTGAGGCCCTTAAAATATTTTCATAGACTTTCTGACTCAATTACCATGATTTAGTCTTAACTAAAAACAAAACTCAAGAACCAACAACTAGGAAGCCCTTAACTAGCTCCCAAGCTTCACTCTAATCCATTCAAAAATTTATCTCACATAACAAAACCCATTGGGGGTCCCTTAAGTGATACTATAAATTTCACCCCTTGGTAGTGTATCCATCATACATATCTCATATTACCAACTATATGTGACCTAATCTATTTAATATAATAAATCTATACCCTATAGTTTTACACCATTTCAGACAAAACCAACCCCTTATCACATTTTGGAACTTGAACCCCTAGCACACACACATAAACACATGTATTCATGCATATGGTTAAGTATAAAAGGGATTATATACCTCCAAAATAGTGTTACCATCCTTAATAAAATATTTAACAACACACATCCAAACCTGGAATAATACACTACAAGCTCTAAGAACCTATATAATATCACAAGGCTAATGAAATTATTTATAAACAATTATAATTAATTAAAACAAATATCCAATGAGTAAATAATCACTAAAAACTCCCCAAGAACTACTAAAACATTTAAACCTCAACTAACGATATACAGAAGGATTATTACTTTCCTCTAACACTCCTACAACTGAAATCCATATGAGTTGATACAATCAATCGCTAATTTCAATTAAATAGGATGAAAACCCTTGAAAGTTCACCAAGTGACACATATCCATTGAAACAGTGAGAAACGGGTATCATTCCTTCTCTTTTGATTTTATCTATCCACTAAACCATTATGTTAGAATATTTAGATATGATTAAACAATTCTATAATGGAATCATCTTTATCTACCTATAAAAAACCACCCAAAATCAGGAGAAGAAACAATAATAGAAACATAGGAGATGGATAGAGGAAATAACCTAGATACAACATATAAATATAACCAAATAAACTAAAAAACAAAATGGGGGAACAAGGGGGAGAGGACCAGCCACATCCCTTCCCCTGAGTGTCAACTTAGATGAAGAAGGAATGGGTGAAACCCAAAAATAATGGGCCTACCCCTTCTAAAAAACATGATAGGAGATCAATTGTAGCATTAAACAAGGGGTATTGGTGAAACACCCTACTTAAAGGGTTGTATTGTGGTTTGAACCAAGGCTCTATGTCACAATTCCACCCCTAAGAAATAACCATGAAAACATGATTGGCTATTTCATGGTGCAACCCACATGTTGTACCATGACACTTCCTACTTAAGAAACCCTCATGGAATGGTACCTTAGGTTTTGATGTTATGTATGATGAATTAATAATCCAATATTATACAATATATGTTCCAAGCTACAACACACCCAATTTATGGCATGATCTATCACCTATATAAAAATTATCACACCACACCAAGACCAACCCCTCCAACCTTTTCAAGAAACCACTAAGAACCACCAAAACACCCAAACATGTGTAAAAACATATCTTCGAAAGATCCCAACCCTTGTAATTCAAATAAAAATCTAACTCTACAATCATCCCTACTATAAAACTCAAAATTTCAAATCAACATGAATTTACAACCCATAACAATGTGGTTCATCATCAATCATACCCTATTCCTTCAAAGTTGGAATTGTTATATAATTTGGTAAGTTTGTAACTGGTTATTCCATTATGTAATTTTAATTTTAAATTATTGGTTTATTTATTTATAAATATATATTTATGATATAGGTTTACTTGGGTATGATAGTGGTCAACATGAGCTTAGATTAAATAAAATTGGAATCATAATCAAGGTGGGTGGCCTTTACACATTGAGTATCTTAATTATTTGTATTATTTAATAGTTTGTATGATTTATGTTATTATCATTATCATATTTAACATAATTATGTGATATCACCCAATAAATGGTATGGGACCATGTTGGATTCATAGTAAAAAAAGACTATATGGCTTTCTAGATAGTTCATCGGTGTTGCCTCGATTGAATGATAATTAATGGATCATTGTATGGATTGTTTCATTGTATGAGTTGTTTTTTGACTCATTTCTTAAGAAGAAAATAATTTTTCATGTAAAATTCGATTTTAAATAAAATAAAGTTTTGTAATATAAATTTTCAATGTTTTGGATTTAAAATAAATATTTTGAAATAGAATTTTAAAACAAGGTGTTGGTTTCCAAAGGGGATTTGACTTGTTTTTCAAAGGAAATAAAAATAGGGTATTTTGGTGAATTTCCCAAGATATTTTTCATTAGTTTGTGGATAGGTAAATTTTTCTTTTAAAGTCCGTATGTGATGACCTTTTAATGTTTTATAAAGATGGATTTTACTTTTCTTTTAATAAAATGAAAGGGAGCCTGGTTTGATAATGGATTTTATTTATTCGTCCTTATGAGGGATATTTTATATTCTCCAAATCTTTTATACTTATGGGTGCTTCTTGAATTTTAGTTTCCTTTTTTTATTATATATTTCACGATGATTTATGATAGAATGGGACCATATATGTGACCTTCCATTCAGTGATGGATTTCTTAGTTGTGATTGAGATACTTATTAGTTTTTTTAGCATAGGTTGATAGAGACATAGAGATACCATTAGGATGAGTTGATACAAGTAATCATTGGTTACCCTGAGTGGTAATAAAGAGTCTTGGGGTTTAGCAGGGTATTTTTCTAGTGATCACATATATATTTTGATTAGTGTTTGGGGTGAACCCTAATATTTATATTTGGGCTTCTTGATGAGTGGTTAACATATTTAGTTTTTATGTAAGTTCTTTCCTAACATGACTAATTGGCCATAATTGGAGATGGTCGTATTGATATTTAATTGATGGATAAGGGTGAATTATTGGGAATTGATCTCAGTGTTGTAATAAATTTTTGATGTGGGAGAGAATTTGGGGGCATGTGGTGAGTAGGATTTCTCCTTATCACTTGAATAAGATAAGAGAAAGTCTTTTTATTTATGTCTTATTTATAAGAGAATGATTTATTCCTTAGAGTGTACTTATTCCTTTGTGATATTAATTGATTGGTATTTATAATGTCTAGAAGAGGTACTTTTGTGATGTACCTTTTGATCAATATACGAACCTACGGGAGGTATTTTCAAAGATGAACATAGTGTTCATGAATTGGATCAAGGAGGTTAATAATGTCACTCACATGGTTGAATGTGATGATGATATTCCCAATTAAAGAGGACACATCTTCTAGTAGTTCTCTTTTCCATTACTAACAGAACATAATGTGGCGGAGTATTTGGATCTATATTAGTAGAGTGGTATATTTGTGTAAGTTAAAGTACCTACCTTAAAGGAAGATCTTCTTATATAATTCTTTTCTACTATATTACCATGAAAATAGTATAGACTTTATTTTATAGTGATGATATTGATTATTGATATAAGGGATCATTGTGTAGCTATGATGTTGTCTTATTGTGTAAAGATTCATCACTTTGATGATTTATGATATATAGATTATAAATGGAGGTTTTTTATTTATAGTTTAGTTAATATATCCAATGAAGACCAATGTGATGATATGGGGTAGGGCATGAGTGCCAAGATTGTAATTTTATATTGTTAGACCTCAATATTTGATTTCATATTTTTTTTACCATGGGATATCTATTCTAATCATATTTGATTCTATCAAACCTATTTGACTATAATTTTTTGTCTTTATTTTAATTTTACACTTTCTATTAACAGTTAGTCCCTATCAAATTTCTCATTGTTAATATCATTGATAAAATCATTATTTCCCATGATATTTCAGGTTTGGTTCTTGATAAGAAGTGAGAATAATTATAGTTCAAGAGGTATTTAGTTGAGTGGGTATTTGTGGATATCTAGTGATTCCTATTAGTGATAGTGCCTAATGAAATGAGAGAGACTGTGTGGTATAACTCACTGGGTAATAAGGGTATACAAGTCAATAATTACATGTTTGTGGGACCTATCTTGAGGTGGGTAGCACTGATGTTTGTATTCAGGGTGTGTATAGATTCTAGTTAAAATGGAACATAGATATGTCTTGTGTGATCATGCATGGTTTATGTTCCAAGTGGATAGAGTTAAACTAACCACACTTACACAAGTATCAACTTGATACTAGCACTCAGTGTGTCAAGGTGAGTTGGGAACACAAATTTGTCATTATAAGACCACTTTACATGTGAACTTAGAATGGGTTTTTTTGTATATTTGTAGACCTTAATATTTTCATTTTAGTTATAGGTATAATTTTGCAGATGAATTAATGGATTACGATTAGTATTGTATCGAAGTTCAAGGATTTGATAGGATCTAGTCAAGTGTGTTTGTCTGGATTCTATTGTATTTTATATAATTTCTAGTTGTACTGTATAATTATCATCTAGTGTGGAAACTTTTATATATTTATTATGATGTGTGATATGTGTATTCATGTTATTGGGGCTCTGTTATATTTTTTTGTATCATATAGATGGGTTAATTTTATAATTTGGACTACAGGACACCCTCTTGGATACTTGTTTTGTTTCCAAAGGTTTTGTGTGTTTAAATTATGTAAAAAAATAATATAGGACTTTAGATAGTGTTGGGAATGACCCTTATGATTTATATTTGAGGGAATAATCTCCACATGACTCATTCAAGATCTCACTACTATATAAGAACCTCTAGCATGTGAGAGGTGCACTTGGGATCATGTGGAATCTTCAACACATCTACCTTTTAGGTAAAAAAGTATGGGTAATTATATATTATATAATATTTATTTCATTATTAGTGATTTCACATAGGTTCTTGATCAACATTGAATATATTGAATATATTTCATGTAATTCCCAATTTCTATCTTCAACCAATTCATAAAACTCATTTCATTGATCACTAAAGTTTTGAGCTACAATTATCTACTTTTTATTAACTAATGATTATGTTTATATATTAAAATATTGGTCATGGTGGCCTACAAATCAAAAATGAATCATTTATCATGTTTCAGATCGAATTCTCCTTTAGTGGGTCACTATGTGGTTAGATGAAAAGATAGTCATTACTAAAAACATTATATAACATTAGATTTTATATTCCAAATCCAATATATATATCGAGCAAGAAATTATTTCAATATAGAATATTCATATACTTCATTTATAATCAACCGTAATTTAATTTTATAATCATGACATGTTCATTTTATTCTACCATCCATTGATTTATTTTTAATTATAGAATGTAAAAAAATTTCCAAACCATTACCATATCGATGTGTGTTTTAGGGTAAATCATTCTAACATTTATCTATACATAATTCATTACATTTTCACACTATACCTTTAAAAAGAACAATCTAAATATCTAATCCAAAAAATAATATAAATCCATAACATAAATGTGAAAAAATATTGATTTAATCATAAATATACATAAAAAAATCAATTGATTTTTAATTCTATTAGAATAACCATTGGTAGAATAATGTTTTTCATTTCTCCTTTCTTATACTCTAATTTTAAAATATCTATATTGAATAATATAAGAAAGAATATGTAAAATATAAATCTTATACAACTTATAAACCACTTCCAATAAAACATTATATTTAAAATAAACAGTTGTAGGACTAATTCTTTTATTAAAACCTAGTAAATAAATACAAACATTAATTATTCAAAATATATATTTTTTTCAAATATCAAAAAAAAATTTAAAGACCTTTTTCACATTTAATTAAAAATGAATAATCTTTCTAAATTTACTTCAATCATGATGATGATATATTATTTAAATAATATCCCTTTATTAAATAAAAATTCATAACTTAACATTCCATATGATTATATATATGTGTTTTCATTTGTGAAATGTTTTTATGTATAATGGAAGCACTATATAAAATTAATTATTTATAGAATATTATGCATCAATATTAACTAATACACACTTATGTATTTTTTAAATTCTATATTCAACCAAAAAGAGTTGGATTCTTCAATCTTATTTAAACTAATATAAATGCAATGACAATCTCTTAAATTTTTAAATATATTATATTTAATGAGTTCATTATTAAAATAAAACTAGTATATATTAAAAATAACATCCAAATACTATTTGTTTCAAAAAATTATCTAATAAAATCATGAAAGTTTCATGAAAAAATATGAATGTGGTCAGATGAAATATATAAAATAAAATAAAGAAATATCTATTACTGGGAAAATCACATTAGAGAAAGATAAAAATTATTATAATTCAATAAAAAATTGAAATGAATGGTTTCCTTACATCATAATTTAAAACACCAACATATAACAATTTTGATTTCCCTTGAGGGGGGAGGGTCATTGGATAAAGAGTGAGGGAGGGTTTTAAGGAGAGGGTAAATTAGGGAGAGGGTTATCGATGAATGAGTGAAATATTCAACTAAAAGAGGGGGTGGTTTTTCAATGAGGGAGAGGTATCGAGAGGGTCATCAATGAGGGAGAGGGAGAGTAATCATTAAGGGAGAGATATGGCCTTCACTGAGGAAAAGTGAGACTAATGTTGGGGGTTTAAGGTTCATATGAGATAGATTCAATGGAGGGGGAATATATTTTAGTTTTTTTAAATATAGTTCTTGATTAATAATATTTTCCAAAAAATATATCATTTAGTGTCAGTTTTATAAATATTTTTTAAATTTAATGATAAAATTTAAAAAATATATATTTGATGATAGTTTTGAGAATTGACACTTAAAATTCACTACAATAATTTCATATTTTTATAGTGAACTTATGATCAATGAGGTATAAAGAATATATAAATTGATAAGAGGAAAGGGTTCAAAGTTAATATCCACTAAATCTCATATCACTCCATATGATTGATGTTATATCATTATCTATAATACCCATCACATAAAGTGATACAATAGAGATATAGGATGTCACTTGTGTATTTATTTTATTTCTTTCACATAAGTTACCATTAATCCATCTTATACATCATTAAATTTTTTAATTTAATGAGTTATAATTTATTATTTGGATTTTTGAAGTGTTTAAATGATTACTTGGAGTATTGAATAAAATATGATAATGTATTTAATGAAGTGAATTAATGTATTATTCAATATTAGTTAACCCCCTCCCCCATATGAATTAAGTGATATAAAATTATGATGGTGAAATGATGATTTTGAATATTAAAATTAATGTGTAGCAATAGTGGGTTGAGTTGTTCACATTTCATAGAATGAAAATTTTTGTAGTTCTAAGAACTCTAATTACTTTTTTTATAAATTATTATTTAATTTATAATTTAAAAAATAAGAAATGTGATAAGGGAAGCATTGTTATTATACACTGATTGAAAAAGATGTTAGTAAACAATATGAAACACTCTTTTATTTAAAAATGTATTGGGACTTTGTAAATTAATTTTTAACATAACAAGGGTCCTCTTAATTAGTTAAATCGGATTAATTAAATTATCCATGACATGGGAAATCTTCATTAGATGGAAATTATTAGTATATAGAGTTATTATTATTGTTCTTATTAAGTGTTTCAAACATAATATTATGAGAGTATCCCACTATCCCTACCATTTAATTCCTCTTTAGTCTCACATACATGAAGAGGGGGATCTTATTTACCCTTATCTATTCTCTATGTTCTTCCTTAAGTGGTCATTTGATATTTGATTTATATTCATCTTAGTGAAAGGTAATTTCCAAAAAAATATGTCTTCTTTCAATTCTCCTTCTCCTATAATTTTAGTAAGGTTATCCAGATTTAAGTGGGTTATAAAAATTGGTTGTGTAAATATTTTTATTTTTAGGTCATTGGGGGATCTTGAGGAGTATTTAATAATGTTTTTGAAAAAATTAAAAAATATCAATATGGTAGGTGAATTCACTTGCTATTTGGGCATGTGGTAAAACATTATCGATTTGGATAGGTGTGGGGAAATGGGTGGTTAATTGAAGTGTTAACCAAAAAATGAGTTAAAAATAATAAAAAATTATACTAAAATGGTTTTTGGTTAGTATAAATTTTATTTGTTTAATAAATAAAAAATATAAATGTTTTTATTATTAATTTTAATAACCAATAAAATAAAAAATAACTGAATTTACAATTTTTTCATTTTTTAGTAATAAAATATTTTAAATAAACTATGATATTGATTATAACAATAAAAATATATTTTTATTTATAAATTTATGTTTGTTTTAAAATGATTTACTTTTAATAACATTAAAGCATTTATTTATAATCATGAGTTTTTGTTTAGTGTGTTTAGGGTGAGAAATTTACTTTCAATAGTGGTAAAAATAATGTTTAAATAAAAATAACTGAATGGTTAGGGAAAATTGATAATAAAAAATGAAAAATTAGAAAAAAACAATTTTTGGATTATGTTATTAAAATGATAACCAAAAAACCATATGGTAATTGATTTTTCGTTTGGTTGTAACCAAAACCATAAGTTTCTAACCCTAGGTTTACACATATATTTTGTAGAAACTTAAATTTGGTTTAAAAATATTTGTAAAATTGGTGCTTTTTTTAGTATATAATTAAATATTGGATTTAATCTCTTTTCAGAATTAAGGTTCTTAAAAATATATGGTTTAGTAAGTGTTGGTTTAGTTTAAATGAGTTTTTAATTAATGGTGGTTACTAAAAGATTACTTTTGGAATGTTTTAATTTAATAAAGGTTGTATAATGATGTATCAGGTTGATGTTATGAGCACCAGTACCACAATCTAATTGTTTATGTATGGTGGCTTCATGTATGAGATAGATGGAGAAAGTTTTATTGTTCCCATTATGTGATGACTTTATCTTGATATTGGATCATTCTACAATAATGTATGATAGTTTTCACTATTTAATTTTTGTTTTGTTTTCATATTTGTTATCTCAAGATAATCATTAAAAATAGTGTGTTTGGGTGAGTTTTATTTAAATAAAAACGAATTTTTATATTCATGGTCTTTGTGTATTTATCCTTAAAATTCCTCATTATTATTTCATAAACTATCATGTGATGGATCATGAATTTAAAAACACTTGCATGACCTCTATTTATTTTCACATGCATGAGGACCATTGGAAGTTAATTAGGAAAGTTCATTTGGGTGATATGTTCACTCTCTCTAGGGTCATCTCACATGAACATAAATAAGAGTTACAAGTTTAATAATTCTTGATAACCATAGAGTTTTTCGAAGGCTTGACATGTCATTGCACATGTATTTTTGTCTGATTAATTTTTTTCATCCATGTAGGCCATTCATTTATATTTCATTTTTCATTAGTTTATAAAGTAAGATTTACATCATTTGTTTTTATTTATTTTGACCATCTTTATTAATTTGGTTATTTTATGTCTAAATCTTTCATAATATGTTTTCGTTTATTTATAGTGGTTAATTATGTCAAGTTGGTTCTTCTGATTAATTTTTTATACTATGGTTATGAAATCTCATTTAGGTACTCATGTTCTGTTCTTTTATTTTAAAGGTATAACATGGAATGTTTGGTTTTTTAGTATAATTTGGCATGATTGTTTAAAAGGTATAGTGTGAGGGAATTACCACTATAATGAATCAACCCATTTTGACATGACATGTCACATAATTGGCTCTCCACAATGCCTCAAAGAAGAGCACCCCATACACTGGAGACCATAAACTAGCGGTGAAGGTCTAAAAAAGATATTGCGGGAAGACTATACCCTCAATAAAAGTGCAATAACAACATAAAATAACCAAAATCATCCAAATCCATAGTCGACATCAGATTACTCAATATATATAATTGAAATATATGTATCAACATATTATAATAAATGAAATGCAAAATAAAGGCTCACGGTCATGTGATAACATACAAAAATCGATTACCCATTGAGATGATCACATATATATATATAATAAATAATGAAAAAAATATAAAGAATCTACTTCCAAATCCAAGCAAGAAATCATACCCAGTTTATAGAAAATTTAAAGATAATACAGGCTGATCTTCAACATACACACGAGCATTCTTGCTCTATGAAGAAATATTGGGCCTCACCCCATCCACCACAACTTTGCCTCAACCTGAAATTAGATATAAGGGCCTTCATACACATCGTTATTCATGTAAAGGGGGTAAGAAATAATTTTTAATAGGCCACCCCAATGGTGTAACTATAATATATTCTCATAAAAAGTTCATTAAACATGCAATATGAACAACCTAGTCAAAACAAAATTGTTGGAAAATTAAAGGGGGCTAAGTAAAAAATGAAATTAATTTATGAACCCTAGGATCTATGGTGAAACCTGAGGTAAATATACCCTTGTTATATCCCCTATCAGAGGACCTATAGAACATGGATAACCCAACCATATAACATTAACCACATCCACCATGTCAAATAGGAAGATTTAATAAGTCTTACAAAAGAACAAGCATGAACAGAGGACCCTAGGACCTCATCCTGAGCATCCAAAACCATAACACGCAACACTATTGGCTCTATGGATCAAATGGAATGATACAAACTAGCGATGATAACTCTAATAACACTGAGAGAACTTGTCCAAACTTTTTAGTGTTTAAAAAATAACCATATTTGGTAAAAATATATTCAGGGAAGATTTTATCCAATAAACTAGGTCCATGAAATTTATGGGACCATGGAAATCCATCCCCTATCGTTGTAAGTATTCATTGTCTTGATGGGATGCATTCCTCCAAATTATCCATTAGCTCCCAATAAAAATCTAATAGAAATTGATAGAGGAGAGTGTGAGGTCAAACTCAGGGCCAGTTTCCAATCCAAAAATATCTCAAATGTATCCTCTTGTAACTAACTTGAGAAAAACAACCTCGAACATCTCTATCCTAATCCATAAAACTCGAGTTGATCAAACATATGAACCCATCACACAAAAACAAAAGCACAATGGCCTCACACAATTGATATCTAGGTTCTAATGTGACATATGAAGTCTTCTATGCTGAGTAAGGATCAACCCCTTATTATTCAACCAAAAAAGGGGGTTACCACATTCCCCTAGTTCACATCAATTAAATCTCGAGTCAATACCTACATAGAAAACCTCAAACGATGACTCTAGCACAAAACCGAACCATGATCATCACCTCATCCATATGTTCATCCATAAGAAGAACCACACATGTAAATGGAATCCTAAAGTAGCCACCAATGGTACTTGACTGATCATCAATCAAAAACTCATCCATAAGGGAAATAACATGGGCCCCTAAGAGCAATATTAGACCATAGCTCAATGACACTCTGTTATGCCCGATACCCAATGGATTCAACCTAGAATAACGGATCCAACCGGGATAAAACCCAAAAATATGGGTATAAAGACCCACTCTCTCAAAAACCCAAGTGATAGGTCCTGATGACCAAGGACCACCCCAAAGACCACAAGTAACACCCCTTGGAACCCCTAATCCAAGTAACCACTTGATCCCTCCTTTTGAGAGCCATATAAAAACCCTAAATAAAGTTCCTTAGCATTAAAAAAACTCAAAACCCTCACCAGTATTGTAAACCATATCTCCATTAGGAGAGATATCAATGTAAAACTCAAAGGAATACCTCAATGACCACCAATCTCTTAGAGGGATATAAATCTGAAACTTCAAGGGGAACCTCTCATCTAGCCTCGGCTAAAATGAAGCCTCTCAATAATGACCTCTTACCACTCTAAGGTTATTAACACATCATGGACCACAAAACATACTAGATTTGGAAGAATCATGGGTCAAATTCTAAATGAAAGTAAAAGAGGCATAATCAATATCCTCTCACTTTTTTCTCTAACAAACAATGAACACATGTGGTGTGTCTTTTCATCACAAGCCAAGAGAGATATTTTTCAGAACAAAAACCCTTCTATAAGGAACTTGAATCCCACAACTCCCAAAAACAAATTAAAATGACCCTTAGGGGTCTCTCAACAATTCATTAAAAATTTTATAATTAATTAAAAATTATAGAATGAGAAAGTGGTAAAAAACTAGGAAAACAACCTACCTCACGACATCATCACCGAAGCTTTAAGCCCAACTCAATACCCTGAAAACTCCCCATAAATCTATATAATTCCACATAATAAAAGGAATTAATTATAAATAATAATAATTAATTATCCAAAATAAAAAAATAGGAATAAATTCTGAAATGGTTATCAATGCACTTATTCTTCCAAAAATAGTGATCTCAGGAGGCCCACAATTCACCCTTGACACCAATCCAATCAAAATCACAAACACATGATGCCCAATTTTATGGAAATTCTATTAAATTTAATTTAAAATTTAATAAAAACCCACCAAGCATATCATCTATGCTGAAACGATGAGCAACGACATGTCTTTAATGTCTTGGGACATCCTCTTGGTAATCCACCACAAATCCCCATCATCCATATCTAATTCCATCATGAACCAATGTAATTAGAACTAAAACCCTAATAGGATACATTGGAAATTAATGTCAAGGAAGGAAGAGGAATAAGGGAGAGATAAGTGGAGGATTTATACCTAAAAATGCCAAAGAATGACCATGGAAATTCCCCAAAATCATGGGGTTTGAATAGAAATTAGGGAGAGGGAGACCATGTACTCCTCATGTGCACAAGGAAATAATAGGCGAGGGGAATATATAAAATTATGAAGGATAATTTTGTTAATTTAACCATCATTAATGAAGATCAGTGAGGTACATGGTTTTCCAGCATGAATTGGAAAACTGTGCGGTAGTCACTGTCTGAGTAGTCACCTATAGCACGATTTGGAAACTCGATTGACTAAACTATGCACCAACCATAAAATCCCCTCTATAACCCATAAACTACATTTCATACTCTTTGTTAACAATTGTGCAATAACCATGCACCATGGACATAAATTTCACTCATACATTGAGGTTTCATATGAAACTTATAGGGATTCCTCCAAACTATGCTCAATATTTCACCAGAGTTGTGTACTTTAGATATGGAACTAAAAATCCCCCCATCATCATAGAGTCACAGAGGTTTAATAGTTCTTGCAACACAAACCATGTGACTGGATAAAAACTCTTCCAAAAACTATAAATTATTCCAAAATCTCAAAAAACATATCCAAAAAACCGAACTATCTTTTAGACCTTAAACCATATCAAAAAAGCATCCAATAAAGGACACCAACTTCTAAAATTCAAAATTTGAATCTGAATTCCTTGAACAACACCTCAAGGTCTAAAAAAATTTTCATTTGAATTTTATAACACGTAATGATGTTGATCATTAAAAACTCACCACTATAAATGATCCTAACTCATGAGAATACTCAGTAGATAGAAAACCAATAACCCTGATATAGATCAATTTCCCATTCACAAATAACCAATCGTGTACTAACACCGAACGCTAGATGCACTGACACGACGCAACTCCAACCACCAAGACTAGACACACTATCCATTCACCAAAAAACCCAAGTTTGATCACTAAACCACCTAAAAGACATATATAATGATGTTCATTATATTATTTTCACCTTTCACTTCCCAAACTATGTAAAAACCATCAATCAAAAATTTTCTATTCATATTCTATGAAATCACTAGACCTCATCTACCAATGCACTTCCAATCCTTTAAACATGAGGTTTAAACCAACACTTCCTTAAGCTTGATGCTAAAATTATGAATCCCACCAATGTTTCATCAATATTTTAAATATGGTATTCACTAAGGAATTAGATACATTTAGATCTACCTATGCACTGGTGTTCCAAAATTACAACTACCAACCTGCAACCTTGAGGATACTCCCCCCTATTGAAGTACAACCATCATCTCAATGAAACCAAAACACTATGATAGATGACCCAAACTCCATCAATAACCAAAAACTGTGACTATATGTGGAAAAACTACTCGTACTCATGCACCATTAAGAGACTCTAACTGTCACCCATTCCCGGATCACCAGGAACGATGTCTACTATATTGAACCACTCACTTTTAATGAGGAAAACATTCTTCAATGTATTATGGTGGTATCCCCACCATAAGTCTTACCTTAATAATATCCTTTATTATAGAACTCAATATGTTCACCATGACTACACAACTTGGGTTTTTCTAAGACCTGAGCAAACACAAGGGCCCACACATGGTCTATAAACCAAACAACACCGTGCATAACTAGTCTGCACATACCCTCACATCCCAACTACTTAGACTCACCTGAACACAACATTCACATGTTCGTATCCAACTCAATCTCAAAATTGGAATGATGCTCAAATAATCCATTCCCTAAAAAAACATAGGATAATGTGCCTAAACCACTGACCATGCTCCTCTCATAATCAAGTTCATACAATCCGAAGAATCCATGATTCTCCTTTCCAAAAAAGAGTATCATCATTCAAGATTAATCTAACAACATGAACACCCTCCACTCATGCATTATCCAAACTTTGGGAACCTAACCAAGCACTCATTGTGCTACCAGGAGAACAACCATAAATAATAAGGTCTGGTAATCTAACTAAACTTTCCCTCTCAAGCATCCTTAAAACCATGAGCACATCCACTGCTCCAACTTCCAATCCCAAGGAATTAACATGCCTAACCATAGATATTATCAGTAAGAACCACATCCATAGGGAAACTCAAACCAAATTTGAAAACCTCTTGGGAATACTTTCCCTCATCGATCCACCAATGAGAAATCCAAATCCCACACTAATCCATAAGGGTCTTCGCACATCCCTTAGTTAAGGGAATGCATTTTCATCACTAAAAAACACCTCACCATAATACCCACATGGTCTAAAATCAATGGAAAAATATTATGGTTTAGTTTATTATAATTCCACCAAGAAGCTATATGGGATAACTCCATATATTTTATTATTGACACTTTAAACAAGTTAATCTCTATTGTCAGTGAAATCAAAAAAAGTCATGCATCGGTCATGTGAATCATATGTTCCAAGAATGATGAGTTTATACAATCCCTATTTCTATCAGTATAAGAGACAAAACCCTATAAATAATAAATTAAAAAACCCAAGTGCATCATCAAAGTTGAAATCATACAACTGTAAAAATGGAAACCAAGAATATTAATCTCATCACCTTGGTAACCTATAATTTACATAAAAAATGGTGTAAATGACGCACCAGTTTAAGGTGCATCACATTATATGATGAATCCCTAAACCACTTGTCTACAAACTCCCAAAATAAGGAAAATAGGATAGTATTTAACACCGTTTTGTTATGAACTAAACTAGGTTGTCCGGATGTTTAACACAGTTTGGCTCTCCATAAGACCATAGGATCCCCTACTTGTATTATAGAGACTACTAAATAGCATTAAGGGTCTACAAAACATAGTGTGTAGACTATACCATCAACTAGAGTTCAATAAAAATGGATAATATCAAAACAAATCCAAATCCATAGTCAACATGAGAGTACACAATATAAAGAATTGAAAAAGTCTCATCAACATTCAATATTAATTGAAATGGATCATACAGACTAATGATCATTATATAACATACAACTGATCACCCACTGAGTTGATCATATATAAAAAATAAATAAATAAAATAAAATAAAAAGTCCATTTTTTAGCTTTGATCTAGACCTCATGCCTAGTCTCTAATAATTGTTAAGCTACTCTAGCTCAATCATCAAACTCTACATGACAATTCTCACCCATTCACGCAACACTGGGCCTCAACCCCATCCACTAAAACCTATAATCAACCTAAAATCATACATAAAGGTATGAATGCACACTGAGGTTCACATAATAGGGTTGAGAAATAAATCTCAGTATGCTACCCCCAATGATGTAGCTATAATATGTTATCATAATAAGTTCATGCAACACATGATTTTTCCAACCTAGTCAAAACAAAACTCTTGGAATAAACTAAACAACTATAAACAAATAAAGGGGGAAAAATAAAAATAAAATAATTTATAAGAACCTGGGATCTAAGGTGACACTTGAGGTAAATCTACCCCTTTTTTGATTCTTTCTAGAGGACTTATAACACATGTCTCAACTAGTCACATAACTTTATGTTCATCCACTAGATCAAAGAGGAATATTCTAGAAGACTTATATAATAAAATTCATAAATTTTTAACCCTATGATCCCATCCAATGTGTCCAAAACCATAATATGAAATGATAACAAGACCTAGGAATCAAATGGAACAATCTGATCCAATGATAGGAGATATAATAACATTGAAAGAACTTGTACAAACTCGATAGTCCTGTACAAAAAATTGGTATCAATAAAATATAGTGAGGGAAGGTCTCAACTCACAACATGGTTTTATCAAATGTTTGGGACCACAGACACAAATCCCCTATCCAAGTGAGTATCCAATGGTATGGGAGTGAAATTATCTAAATCATCCATTAGCTCTATATTCCCATCTAATATAAAATGGTGGAGGATAGAATTAGATAAAAATCAAGGCTAGAAGCCACGAAAAAAATATCCAAAAGGTCTCCTCTCATAACAAACCTAAGAAAAACAGCCTCAAATATCTCTATCATGTACCATAAAACACGATTATATCAAACATCTAAATCCATCAATAAGAATATGGAAATAATGGGATCACACCACTGATCTATAGGTTCTAAAGTAACACCTGAATTCAACTACATTGAGAAATAACCAACCCCTCACTGGGTTAACAATAACATGGGTCTCCCATAGACCCTTGGATCTTGTCCGTCAAAGCATGGGACAATCCGGACACAAAAAACCTCAAATTGTAACTCTAGATCCTAACCCAACTATGACCATCACCTCACCCATAGGGGAATTTATAAGAAGCACCACACCCACAAGGGGTATCCTCAAGAAGCTACCAACAACACTCGATTAAGTACCGATCATAAAAACATCAATAAGGGAATCCTCATAGGACCCATAGACCCACTAAAACTACATTTCAATAACACCTTGAAGTACATGACACTGCATGGTGTTAACCTAGCCCAAAAGAACCAACTGAGATACATCCCAATAAACTGGTTATAATGAATCACCCACTCAAAAACCCAAGAAACTATTCTTAATGACCAAGGACCACAAGTAACACCCCTTGACATCCCGAAGACAAGTAACTATTTGATCCAACTATATGTGTATCATCTAAAAACCCTCAATAAAGTCCCTTGGAATTCAAAAAACTCATGACCCTCACTTGTGAATTAAATTGCATCAGCCTCAAGAGAGCTCTCAAGGAAAACCTCAAAGGAATACCTCACCACCCATCGCTAACCAAGAAGGTTCTACATCCAAAACATCAAGGGGAACCAACCATCCAACCTTGAAAAAAATAAATTCTCTCAAAAATGGCCTTTAACTATGACGAGGTTCCTAAAATCTCATGGTACATATATCACACCAGGAATGGACCACTTATGGGTCCAATTCCAAATGAAAGAAAAAACTCATAAGCAATATCTTCCCTCTATTTGTCTATAAGCACCAAAAAATAACACATGATCTATTCCATTTCATCACAATCCAAGATAGAGGGGTTTCCAAACTAAAACCCCATTATGAGAACCCAAATCACACAATTCTAAAAAACAACTTACAATGGCCCTCAAGGGGATCTATATAACATCTGTGATTTCATTTTGAGGTATATTTTTCTATTTATTTTTGGTCTAGCATTTCCCCTTTGGTTTCCTTTGAGTTTTGGAGAAAAAGGGGAAAATTTGGGCTTTCTCGCATGTGGCACACTGTTAGGTGAAACTGTGTGCCCTTTCCCAGGTAACAATGTGGTAGATATGAGTTTGGATAGTAGCTACTACATGTATATCACATAGTTATTCAGGCTATGTAGGATAACTGTACAGGTAGTGCCCCTTGGATAATGAGGGGTGCAAGGTTGCCTCATGGTTTTGAAAACCATGTAGGCATACCATGCAACTTGTCCAGGTCATTAAAAAATGGATTGTTTAGTATTCAACCCCATATATTTTTAACCCCAAACTCCCATAATCCTGCCCACTCAGGATTTTTTACCCTATGTGCCTCATCCCTCTATCCTTTCTCCCTTGGATCTTCATTTTGTGGTGTATTTGGTAGTAAATGTCCAAGAAACTCCAAGTAAGTCCTTATTTCTTGATTCCTTCTTCTTCCTTGGTGTATTTCTACCTATTTCTTGGGTTTTTATATCTATAGTGGGTTGGGTGACCAATTTTGGATTGAATATTGATTCTTATGATTCAATATTGATGTTTTATGTCTAACGTTTCCTTTATAGGGTCTTGTGGTGGTGCAGTTGTGGTTTCACACTAATTTCTGAATGTTTCCAAGATTGAGATAGAGATCCATACTTAATCATTATCTGATGATTTTGAAATACTTTATATGAATTCTAAATATGTTTTATAATTTATGTGTGGGGTTTGAAAGGTTTTTTTGAAAATTTTTGAGATGTGTTTGGCTGGAATGTGGTTTTTCTAAAATAAATTGGGTGTATTTTGAGTGTTCTCATTTTTTGTGGTTATATAAAGTGTTTTAAAATTTTTGAAAGTGGTTTAATAAATTTTGAAAGTGGAGTGAATAATGGATTAAAATGTATTTTTTGTATTTTTTTAATTTGAAATAGGATTCCCCTATAAAAAATGTTGGGGTTTCATGCATGCATTCATTTCTTGGTGTGTATATGTGAAAGCTATGATGTATGTGACATGTGAAAACGAAATTTATCATAAAAGGGGAAACATAGGGGACTGGGTGGGTAGAATATGACTATTACTCTAGTTGACTCTGATGTGGCCTACCCCATACTCATCTAATAGGATTTATGATTACAACATAAAATAAATTATGATGATGATTCGATACCACTACAACTTTTGATGGACTCCTCTCTTGTAGCTCATATACGAGGAAGCTACGGGTTGTGGTTGTTATACCATGTTTCACTAATATAATAGGTACCTAGTGTCCCACCTTAGATAGTACCTATAGGGGTTTCCCTATGAATTAGTTCTCTCTTGAGATATTGTACTTGTTGTTAGTAAATAAAACACATTGTTTATCACTTATAAAGAAAATAATGTTTTCTTCCTATCAAATTTTTTACCTACAAAATTGAATCATTCTACTTTTATAAAAACCTACATGTTATATTGTCTTATAATTTTTTGGCATGAAATATTTTCTTTTGGGGTCATCCTACTGGGCTTTATATCACATCCTACATACACCTTGGGGTGTATCTAGAACTTGTTCTGTTAGACCCTGGTAAAGGAAATATTGTGATGGTGGATCCGGTTTTTAGTGATCAATTCTTGATGGTGTTGGTGGTGGTTACTTGAGGGTGGTTCTTCTCTTGTTACTTGGAGGTTTTTGGGATAGTTTGTTCCATTTTTGTAATATCCATCTTAGTTTTTGGTGAAAGTTATAAAATTTTAATCTAAAAAATTATTGTACTACATTTGGTTATGATTTTTCATCCTAGTGATTTTTATTATTATGAAATGTTTATGATTATATAAATGGTTGAAATCATTCCCATGATGTATTGTTGATACCCATTCCTCGGTTTCTAGCCTGTGGTGATTGGGAACCCCCTTCGGGCATTGCCAGGAATCATGTCGGGTGTCGGGTTGGATGGCATCCCGACTTGGTTCATGAAAAAATGGTATCAGACTAGGTCACCCTCTTTTTAGGTCATTTTATTTGGGGAAGAGTCTAGATAGACCAGATATAGGATTGTTGGGGATTGAGGTTCAGGTTTGTAGTGAGGTTCTTGGATAGAACACCTCTTGATAGGACTCAAGACACCATGGGATGTTGGTATTTTTTTTGACTTCTCCTCCATGTGATAATTATAGGATATAGACTGTATATAGACACTGGGTCATAGTGGAGTGGTTTGGTTGACTTGTAATTATGATGGATTTGGTTATGTGTTGATTTATGCAAGGGTTTGAGAATTTTTATTATTGCTTAAAATTTTTAGAATTTGTGATGATGGTTGTATTGATGGTTTTCCAATTGGTTATTACTTCTTGTAGAAAAATACTCCCTAAAGGGTTTCTTTTGAATCAACAGGAAGAGGCCAGTGAGTGTTCTTTCTTGCCAATTGATCGTAGATTAGTGGAAATGAAGGTTTAGGATATCCAATCTTTGGTACAACGAGTGGGCTCTAGTCCTTCTTAGGTGAGAGGGGACGAATCAGGTTCTAGTAAGTACAATGATTGGTAGTTTCTTAAGAACAAGCCTCCTTCTTTATAAGGTAGTAAAAAACCTTACAAATCATAGGAGTGGCTTGAGAAAATTGAGTGGATGTTTGAGTGTATCTATACTCATGAGGCTGTTAGAGTGAAATGTGCTTCGTTCATGTTAGAATGTCTCATTCAAAAGTGTCAAGACTTAGTAAAGTAAGTTGGGAAGCATGATAAGATGGGTTGGAAAGATTTTAAGGTCATTTTCAACAAGCAGTATTGTCCCTAGATGTTGGACTATGCTAGATCATGAGAGTTTATGGATCCTAGATAGGGTGACTAGTCTGTGATGGAATATTCTAACCAATTTGCTGAATTAGTTTGGTACGCACCTGAGCTCATTTCCAATGAGAAAATGAAGTCCCAAAGGTTTGATAAGGGGTTACTGATAGAGATCCAATTTCATTTATTTTTGTTCAAATATAATACCTATGATGAAATGGTTGATTGTACCATGATAGTAAAGATTGATCATAAGGACCATCCTAGTTTTCCTAAATCAGAGTCATCTGTGGGAATTGGTAGTTCATATGAGAAAAAGTTGTAGTGGTATGAATAGGGGAAGAAGGTAGGTAGAATTTCAGGCCATCCTTCCTAGCTACCTTCATTTGTGGCTTTCGATGCTCGGTTAGTTTTGTGCCATTAGTGTGGGAAGGAATGACACGTAAAACCAGTGTTCACATATCCTCCCAACCTTATCACTGATGTGAATATATGAAAAACTTTTTATATTTTTGTAGGGACACACTTCCCCATTAGATTGGTGAAGGATCTATAGCTTTTAGAGGAATGTCAGCCCACCTAGATCCATCCAAGATGGTAGAATCTCAATTTGGTGGTAATAGTGGTAGGACTAGATATTATTATATTCAAATTAATTTTAGGGAAGATTCATAGGCTAGTGGTCATTCTCAGGCTTGGGCTGATACGATCCTACTCCATGCAGTGGATCAAGCATCATTAGAATAGGATGCAGGGCCTGTGATAGTTTTAGGTACTATTCTTATTGCATCATCTTTAGCTATTGTTTAGTTTGATATTGGTGCTTCAGTTTCTTTTACTTATTCCCACCATGTTTATGTATTAAATTGTATAAATTATCTTGTTTTAAATTCAATGTATTTAGTGATACCACTTGGTAAGAAACGAGAGTAGGGTTTCAGGGGTCCTTCTTGTGCATTCATAGTGTCATGGGTCAAGTAAGAATGGGGTTTACTAGTTATGGATATTAATCTCTTTGAAATTATACTCAATATGGATTGAATGGTGCATTTCTAGGTGCACATTGATTGTTATAGATGGTCGGTGAATTTTGTGGCACATGATGGTTGTACCCTAGTTTTTCAGGGAGAATGTGATCCTTGGTCAAGTCACACTGGAACTCCACTTCCAAAGTTTGGGAACCTTGTTTATCAGATCACATCACTCGCATTGGAGGAATATGGTAGTTTTTATAAGGATGGATTAACTCCGGTGGTGGATCAATTCCCAAAGGTTTTTCCAGATGAATTTTTGGGTTTTCCCCTAGAGTGGAAGGTGGGTTTTTATATCGATTTGGCACTGAGAAAACAACTGATATTTCTTCCCTTGTACTATATGGACGCCATCAAGTTGAAGTAATTAAAGGTGGTGTTGGATGATTTGGAATCCAAAGGAATAAATTTTTTGAGTGTCAAAACCTAGGGTCTCTCTAATTCTATTTCCTAATAAGGTTGATGGATCTCTCTGATTGTGCATTTATTACCAAAAGCTAAATAAGGTAACAATAAATAATATGTATAGTTTTCCCCAAATTGATGAAATTTATTACCATCTTAAGGAGGAAATGTGGTTATATAAGATTGATTTTTGTTTAGGGTATCACTAAGTCAGAGTTTGAAAGGTGGATGTTCTGAAAATATCTTTCCAAAACACGTCAGACCACTTTGAGTACTTTTTCATGCCCTTCGAGCTGACAAATTCTCTAGTGGTCTTCATGGTGCTTATGACTAGGGTGTTCCACTAGTATCTCAATTCATTTTTCATGGTATTTGTGTATGAAATCCGGGTCTATTACGGATCTAAGTAGGAGCATGAGTGGCATTTACAGATCGTGTTGGGAATTCTTAATGATCGTCGTCTTTATTCCAGGTTTTCTAGGTCTACCTTTTAGATTAATGTGGTGATGTTTTTGGGTCACATTATATTGGATTGTGAGTTTTTAATGGAACCTAATAATATCAGTTCAATTAAGTCATGGAAATGATAAAATAATTTATTTTAAATAAGAATATTTCTGGGCTTGGATGGATGTTATAGGCGGTTTGTTTGATTTTTCTCTCAGCTTGATTCTCCCATGACGACACTTACCCAGAAAGGCGTACTGTTTGAAGAGAGGTTAGAGTTCCAAGCATCCTTCAAGGATCTTAAGAAGAAGTTTAACACCACCACTATTTGAATTCTTCTAGAATCTAGAAAGGGGTATGTGGTTTATTGTGATTTCTCAGGTATGGGTATTGGGTGTGTGCTGATGCAAGATGACCATGTGGTGGCTTATAGTTTGTGCCAACTCCTTCCACACAAAAATAATTACCCAACCCATGACCTATAGTTAGTAGAGGTGATGCATGCCTTGAAAATGTGCCACCATTATATCTTTGGGGAGAATTTTTTGGTTTATTCATATCATAATAGTCTAACTTGAATTTTATCCAAAAAATATTTGAATTTAAGGTAGTGTCATTGGGTTGAGTATCTTGAAGGGTTCGATTTTGATTTTATCTATATCCCAAGAAAATGTAATGTTGTGGACGATTATCTATGTAAAAAAATTCTAGTGAAAGCATGAAAGAATTCCAGTGATGAGTGGATGTTAACAGGGATCTTTTCTCAGATGCACTTGGAGACCAAGGAGCATAGAGGAGGTGTGTTATTGGCCAATGTTCCACTAGTGCCTTCTCTTCTAGAGCTTATTTGGCATGATTATCAGAATGATGATTTGTTCTAGTGCTATATATAGTTTCTCCATGGTTTGGATATTACTTATGATTGTTCATTGTCTCCCAAGGGAGTTTTGTGCTTTAAGTGCCTCTTCATGGTGCATATTTCATTGAGAATGGGGAAGATGCAAGATAGCCACTAGTCTCAATAGGTCATTCATCCAGGTGATACCAAAATGTATTATGATGTGCGTCGACAATTTTTGTGGCCATGTTTAAGGTAGGATATAGCTGACTTTTTGTCACGATGTTATGTGTGTTAGTATGTCAAAGAGAAGCGTCAAATGCCCTCCTATTTTCTTCAGCCGCTACCCATTCCTATTTGGAAGTGGGACTAGATTCCCCTGGACTTTATTACTGGATTTCCTCATACACCCCAGTGGAGGAATTCTATTTGGGTAGTGATTGACCATCTGACCAAATCACCCCATTTCGTTCTAATCACATATTCACCTAATGTGGATGTTTTGGGCCGATTTTATGTTCAGAAGATTGTGAGGATTTATGGTGTGTTATCAGAAATTATATATGATAAGGAACCTTGTTTAACCTCATTGTTTTGGGAAGGCCTTCAGAAGGTAATGGGGTCATAGGTCATGTTGATCATGACATACCATCCTCAAATTGATGGTCCCATGGAGCAAGAAAATCAGATTTTGGAGGACATGCTTCGGGCATGTGTTGTAGATTTTAGAGTTTTATGGGACATCCATTTGGTATTGGTTCAGTTTTCATATAATAATTGTTATAAATCATTGATTCATATGGATTATTTTGAGGTGATTCAGGGTTTGTAGTGTCAGTCCCCTGTTGTTGGGATGAGGTAGGTGTGACCTCTTTTTCGGGACCAAGCCTTGTGTAAGAGACTTATGATAAATTCATTTTGATTAGACATCATTTTTTGATAGCTTAGAATCATTATATATATTATGTCTATCATAGGTACTGAACATTGGAGTTTTATGTGGGTGATCAATTATTTCTAAAAATGGAACCTCACTTGGGTCATCGTCATTTGGATAAGCAAAGAAATCTAGCACATAGTATGTCAGACCCTTTGATATTATTGAGTGGATTAGTAACGTGGAATATAGATTATATTTTCCTTTGTAGTTGGCTTCAATTTCTGATTTATTTCATGTTTCTAAACTAAAAGTGTATAATCCAGATCCATCTCATGTATTGAATTTGGAAGAGTTGGAATTAGAGCCCAATTTTTCAATTTTCTAGTGAGTAGTGAAGATTCTAGACTCTTAGGAGAAAGTGATTCATGGGAAGTCTATTGTGTTGGTTCATATACTTTGGAAGCATGGTAATGATGATCATGAGACTTGGGAGTGTAAGTCTTGGGTTGAGGAGGAGTACCCATTTTTGTTCTCTGATCATGTTTTGGGTTGACATTTCAGGGTCATAAAGTTTTCATGGTGGGGAGGATTTTCATATCTATGATTTCATTTTGAGGTATTTTATTTATTTATTTATGGTGTAGACTTTCCCCTTCGGTTTCCTTTGATTCATGGAGAAAAAATGGAAAATTTGGGCTTGATAACATGTGGTGTACGGTTGGAGTATGATTAGGGGAAACCGTGTGCCCCTGCCCAAGTAACCATGTGACAGATGTGGGTTTGGATAGTAGCTGCTGCACGGCTATCACATATTTAGTCGGGCTATGTGGGCTAACCATGCAGTCAGTTCCTCTTAGACAGTGAGGGGTGCACCATTTCTGCACGTTTTGGTAAACCATGTGAGTAAACCGTGAAACTTGTCTAGGTCATTAGAAATTGGATTTTTACCATCCCTCCCACCCTTTGGTTTTTAACCATAAACACCCCTAATCC
This sequence comes from Viscum album, assembly GCA_963277665.1. Classification (NCBI taxonomy): domain Eukaryota; kingdom Viridiplantae; phylum Streptophyta; class Magnoliopsida; order Santalales; family Viscaceae; genus Viscum; species Viscum album. The sequence continues at coordinate 744,675,096 of OY728148.1, forward strand.
TCCCCACATGGGATTCTTCACCCTATTTTCCTCCTCCATCTCCCCTTATTCCCTTGGATCTCCATTTTTTGGTGGATTTGGTGGAAAATCTCCAAGAAACTCCAAGTAAGTTCCTCATTTCTTGATTCCTTCTTCTTCCCTGGGTTGTTTCTTCATCTTTCCTAGGTTTTCATATCTCCAATAGGCTGAGAGACCAATTTTGGGTTGAATCATGAGTCTTAGGGTTTGATATTGATTTTATATGTTCAATATTTCCTTTATTGGGTCATGTGGTTGTGAGGTTGTGGTTTTACAATAATTTTTGAAAGTTTCCAAGATCGTGGTAGGTGGTTCCATGCTTAAGAATTGTTTGATGATTTTGAAATTATTTCTATGACTTATAAATGTGTTCTATGATTTATGTGTGGGGTTTGAAAGGTCTGTTTGAAAGGTTTTGAGATGCATATGGCTTGAACATAATTTTTTTAAGTGAAATTGGGTGTATTTGAAGTGTTCTTTTTTGTTGTTCTTCTTGAATGTGTTTTAAAAATTGTTAAAGTGGATTAATAAATTTTGAAGTTGGTACGAAATATGTTTTAAAATGGATTGGTGTACATTTAAATTGGAATGAGGATTCCCCTATAAAAAGTGTTTGGGTTTCATGCATGCTTGTATTGGTTGGTGCTTTTATGCGAAAGTTATGATGTATGTGACATGTTAAATGGAAATGGATAATAAAAGAAGAAACCTACGTTACTATGTGGGAATACTATGAGTAGTATACTAGATTACTCATAATTTTCTTGGCTCAGATTCATCTACTAGGATTTATAATTACAACACTAAAGAAATTATGATGATGATTTGATACCCTTAGAACTTTGGATGGATTCATCTCTGGTGGCTCGTACATGGGGACATTATGGTTGGTAGTTTCTATACCACGTTTCACTGAGATACATAGTACCTAGTGTCCCACATTAGGTACTACATATGAGGTTTTCCCACAGAATTAGTGATCTCTTGAGTTATGGTACTTGCTGTCGACATATGGTGCACATTTTTTATTACTTAAAAATAAAATCATGTTTTTTTCCTTTCAAAATTTTTTTCCTATAAAATTTCATATTTCCTCATTTTATAGAAACATTCATATTATATTTTCTTATAATTTTTTGGTATGGAATATTTTCTTTGGTTGAAATCCTACTGGGATTTGTCTCATGCCCTACATACACCTTGGGTGTATGTAGACCTTGTTATGTTTGACCTAGGTAAAGACAAGATGTATCTTGGTGATGGTGGATCAAGTTTCTAGTGATCACTTTTATAGGTGTTGGTGGTGGTGAGTCTAGGGTGTATCTCCTCTTTTTACATGGAGGTTTTTTAGATAGTTATTTTGTTCCCTTATTCTTTTATCCCTATTGGTTTTTGGTGAATGTTGTAAAATCTGAATATGAAAAATTGTTGTACTATGTTTGGTTATGATTTTTCATCCAAGTAATGTTTAATGTTGTGGGTTGTTTATGATTATATAAATGGGTGAAATCATTACCAAGATTTATTGGTGATACCCAGATACTAGTTGATAGCCTGTGGGGATCGGGAATGACCTTCGATCCATGCCATTAATCGGTCTGGGTGTCGGGTTGGATCCCAACCTGTCTTAGTTGATGATAATATTTGTAATTGAGTAAACATTTTATAATTAATAAACACCTATAAAATGGGAAATCGAAAAAAATAGATAAGAACCCTACCACACTACATCATTGTTAATGATTTAAGATCAACTCTACACTCCACTAACACCCCAAGGATCAGTCTCACGCCACATGATATAAGGCATTAAATATGAACACTTATAATTAATTATCCAAAATTAAAAGAAAACTGTAATAAATTACTAAAATCCTACTAAGGTGATTTCACTTTTTGAAACTGCCAAATACCTTCTACAAGAGGCCTAAAACACACCCTGACACTAATATAAGAAAAATACCAAACATGAAATTCCCAATTATAAGTAACTTCCTTTAAATTTAATTTAAAACTTCTGAAAATCCCATTAAGAATCATAACTTCACTAAAATGTAGAGAGATGGAATGTGTTGAGCATCTTGATACACTCTCTTGCTAAGCCACCATAAATCCCTCTCATCCTTGGACAATTCCACCATACTCTGGTGGAATTATAATAGAATCCAAATGTGTAGAAAATGATAATTCACTATAAGGTAGTAAGAGAAATAAGGGGGAGATAAGAGAATGATTTCAACCTAAAAAAAATGAACACACAAGGAAACACCCCAAAATCAAGGGGTTTAAAGTGGAAAATGGGGAGGGTGACCCCCTAGTCTGCACACACATAATTGAAGAATAGGGTAAGGGGTGGATAAAATACAAGGGGTAATTTTTGTCATTTACCCTTATTTAATGAAAATTTATAGCCCATGTCGTTCAACAACATGATTTATAAACCGTGCAGAAACTATGTGGTAGTCACTTTCTGAGCCAAAACCTCTCACATGGTTTGGTTGCATGGTTTACCAAACCATGAACCAACCATGAAAAACCCTCTGTAAACCATCTGCAACATTTTTCATGGTTTTTCTACGACCATGCAACAATTGTGCACCATGGACCTGAAGGCTACTCACCCCACATGATTTCCTATGAAACCTATATGGTTTCATCTAAACCATGTTGAATCCATGCACCTAAAAAATGACCCTCTCCTATGATATCCTCATGGTTTTCCCTAGTCCCATCACTACAAACCAAGCGCCTAGGTAAAAACCCTTCAAAAAGATCCCAATTTCACCCAAATCTCTTGAAACTAACTTGACCACTAGGGCCAACTTCCAAACCATAAAAAATCCAAAAAAACATCAAAAAAAGGACTCCAGCACTCAGAAATTTAATTTGAATGTGAAATCACTGAATGACCCCTTAATGGGATAAAAATTAAAATTTCCTATGAATTTTATAACTTGTAATGACGTGGATCATCACATGCCACCCCCACACCAGGATATTTATTTTCCCTAACCTCTCATTCGAAACCACTAATGATATTTAGAGAACTCATCAAATGTTAATGGTGATCTGACTTAGGGATAGGGTATTTTAGATTTGTTTGTACACTAATAGAATATTTACATTCATTATTACAAAATAATCATGTGGTGTGTTTATTATGTATTATTTTTTTAAAAAATTTAGTGAAATGTTTTTTTGTTTATTATAAAACAATTATGCTCTGTGTATTTAAAATATTTATATTATGTGTCTATTATAGAATGTGAGTGTGTGTGTGAATGTCACATGTTTTCATGATATATAGGTTACATGTTTATTACTATTATAAAACCCTTATATGAATTGTTGAGTTATTTTTATTGAAAAATCCAGAGTGAAATCCTCTAAAAACTCAATTTTTCATTGAAGATACATTATAAGGAGTGATGAAAATATTAGAGGAAGACTTAAGTGACTTTGGATTAATTCTGGATAGAATATATAAACCATTCCATATTTCATGCTTTTTACCTAGTGGTACATACCACATTTTAAAGATAATGGATGGAATGGGTATGAAGTCATCATGGTTCCCTTAAAGGTTTGGAAATAAGGTGATGGTTTGTGCTATTTTGTGGTAAATCTAGAGGGTTGATGTTCAGTACTATGAATCATGAAGAAAATTGATATTTTGATACAGACAAAAAGGTGGTTTATTTTATGGTTCAAAAAAATGGTAAAAATTCCATGGTAAAAGGTCTTTCACTCTTCATGTTTCAGAGAAGGTTTTGTAAAAATCCATGTGTCCCATAGGGAGGCCAAATATAGTCATGTCAGTGGTTGTGGTTTGAAATAAAATTTATGGATAAGGGATAAATGTGAATTTTACATGATTTATATATATATATATAACAAAACTAATCCAATTAAATAATTTTTTATACAAAACCATTCCATAAGAATTTTTAGATATGGAGATTTTTATTTTAAAATGGATAGAATTTTCAGAAGGTTGCGATATGAAATTTATGGTTTTTAAAGCCAAATCTTTGACTAAAGGAGACCATTTTGTGGGGAAGGATCATTATAACTTGGAAGGTTAATTAATAATGAGATATTAGTTTTTAATTCTTTATATTTTGGGAGATTTTTTTGAGATTAAAAAAAAAGAAGATTTTGAATTAGATTTTAAATATCAATGTGGAAAACCTTTCCCCTGAAGTTTCTGGAGAAAATAAGACATTAATAATGGGAAACATATATATTTTATCATATGATTAATGAAAACAATTCTCATATGTGAATAGTAGAAACTTTTAGAAAGATATAAATATCAGATCCATGAAGAAGATAAACTCAAGTAAGATTATTCTAGGAGATCTTTCTTACTAGAAATCATATGAGATCATCATGTAGATGAATATAGAGCATATTCCTACACCAATAAAAGTTTAATAAATTGTTTTTATAGAGAAGATGTATTCAATTATTTTAGAAATGATTTGTTTTTAGTTAAAAGAGAACTGAGTTCTCATTCTTTTTATGGTTTTAAAACTAGAGGATAGTGGATCGAATTTGAATATTAAATGCAGGAAGTGTTATTATAATGAATTTTGGTTTACTGAAACATCATTGAGTGTATTCCCCTTGGATGTATCCCAGTGTGGGTGAGCTAAGTAAAATTACTTGTATTTTTTGTGCTTAATCAAATTCATATTCACGAAGGGATAGAATTAAATTTCAACTAACTGTGAAACAATATTTTTGGTAAGGGGTGTTTTAATTTTTCATACACTGATTCACCCACCTCTTAGGGTATGTTTCCTTGTATGGGACCAAAAATTACAATATATATATCTATATATGTATTATTTTTATTATATGATATATATGTTCAATGTTTATTACAAAATATATATTCCATGTGTTTATTACATAATATATATTTTGTGTTTATTATAAATTATTTAAGTTATGTTCTTATTATAAAATATTTATGTTATGTATTTATTATAAACACAAAATAGATATGATTTGTGTCTATAATTATGTTATTATAGAATTAATTTTTGGAAAATGTTATGTTTTTTTATCAAAATACTATATTAAGGAAAATCCTTATATAATACTTATTTTATTTAAATTCCTCTTTTAGTGTAGAGTAAACATAAGTACCGAAAACGATGGAAAATGACCTACAAAAAGAGAGTAACATAAATGTAAAAAATTAATTATAATAATGGAACATTGAAATCATATCTCATAAAATAAGAATAATTTCAAAAAAAATTTAATGTGATGAAATGAATAATAATGTGTAAAACAACAGAAACACATTTAAAGAAACATAATAAGGAAACTTCAACAAAATCCATAAAATAATTTCCAATATTGAGATGAGGAGTGAAAAAAATTCAAGGAACAATTGAACTAAATCCAATATTATTTTTGTTTAGTAGATTAATAATAATAAATGAAATAGTCTATATTCTAAGGTATTTTCATGAAATTCATATTAGGAACATGCTAATATTATTATAAAATTTGAGAAATCATTTGATCTTTATAAGTATATGTTCATCTAAACTAATTTTCATACTTTGTACTTTTTAAATTTTTTAAGATCCTAATTTTCAATCAAGTCATCAAGATCATCATTGATGGAAAATTTGATATAATATTCATTTTTTAGAATTTGGACCACTTTTTTATAAAACCAAGAGAATGAGCCATTTTTTATTTTGTTCTACCTAAGAAAAGTCCAGGTATTTATCTATGTGTATATTTGTAAACCAAATTGTAGGTTTTGGGCATATCAAAAGACAATATTTGGCATGGAAAACTCATCTCTTAATCATATTTTAAGAATAATATGAGCTATAAAAGATTAATGAAGTCATAATAAATGGATTTAAATCATAGATTACTTGACTTGTTTAAATTCAAGAAGTAGAATAGAAGGATCATCACATGTAATTTATAATTAATTTAAGTTTAGAGTTACATGAACTTGTAATTATTTATTTTTGGATGATCTGGTTGACTCAATCTCATTGTATCATAATTATGATGTAGGATACAAGTGTATAATCCCTCTAGCAATGATCCACATATGCACCACAATCTCTAAATGTCATCATAGAATCATTGGGTTCTATCACGATTGATCGCAATCACTTTCATCATTCATGTTTAATCATAGTAGAATTATCTTCAAGGATGAATAATTATTGGTATTATTTTAATGGCTTGAGAGAGGAGGAGGAGGGGGATAGAGTGCACTCTAGATCTCTAGGGTTTTAGAGATCTTATATATATCGATTGTGCACACTAAAATTTATCTCAGAAAAGTTATATAACTAGATATATATTAAAGAATATTTATGGTTACCCATTTTAATATAATTATCCTAAACAATTCCTTAATTCTTAGTGAACCCCATGTCTTAATAATAAAATGATTATTATTTACTTGACATGTGCATAACATAATAATAAAGAAATATCATTTATAATCATACCATAAAACACAGTCTACTAGTCCTCCTCAACATTTACTAAACCTTGAATAATGAATCTTTATTTAATAAAGAAATATCAATTAATTATTCATCGATAAATTGAGTAAATATTATATTCAACAAAACACGAAAATAAATATTTATTATTATTTAACCCACATAATATTTCAAATAAATTTTTATTAAATCTTAGTAATCAACCAAACCCAATTAATTATTAATCAAAAATGCAGGAATAATATTTATTATAACTTGTTGAACTCAACATTGAATTTAAAATTGATTCATGATACACTTAATGTGTGACCATCTAGACTTCTTTCTCAATGGAAATAGGCATATATGCCTAAAGTACAATGTTATAATCTATAAACACTCCAAGGTACCGATAGAGAAATAATTTAATATCACAATGACATTAAACCACCTATGAATGTTTACTATGTAATATAATTCCTTTATCTTGATATTTCTAATATCGATATGTATACTGGTGTCATCAACTTATGTGCTTTATGTCTCTTTCTTTGAATCTCCAAAAAATTACATGCCCATAGAATACCATATCCATGGATTTATCCTGGTAGTTTCATTCCAATCAATGGGAATGAGATATCAACTTCTATCAAGGGAAAAAAGGGATAAATCTTTTCTCTCATTTTCTATTCATAAAATATCACTCTTCACACACCCAACCTATCTTACTTTACTGCAATCATTTATTATAACAATTTTCATGATTACATCAAATTGTGAAACATATGGTATTTATTAATGATAATATTAAATTCTAAGGACCAATTCACCCATCTTCAGATAGGAACATCCAATGACACTTGTAAATATATATTTCCTAATTGTGTTCTCATTCTCATAATATCCTACTCTAGAAATTATCAAGGGAACACATCATGAGAGTGTTTGTCAAGGTCATGTGAGTCTCCACCATTGAGATACTTTATAATTTTTGTACAGTCAAATGATATCATCTGGATATTGAACGTATATTCAAGAATACTATCATGGAACCTCCAAGTTCTAATCCTATTAGGGAACTTCTATGACCTTTCAGTGTGACATATATTCAATAGAAAGTATCACATACCTTGTCAGGCAGAGGAACAATCACAATGTTATAAGAATCTTCATTAATTTTAAATATAGTGAATACATGTAATCATCATGTACATAGAATTCAGTTCAAGGGAACCAAATATAATAGACTCCTACTTTCATTAGATCCAACAATTAACAAACTTTAGTCCACTATCTCATGAATAATACTAATGCCTCTCCTGAGATAGAGCATTTATTAATGGTTCCCCACATTTTTTCCTATTTGAATACTCTACTCACTATAACTTCATCACTTTGAGAAAAATACCTCAAGATAACTTCTGAAGTTACTCTTTTTTCCTTTAATATAACCTTGGTTCTTTGGAAAGAGACACTTCCATAGTGTTATCAAAGTAAATTGTGATAGGGTCTTAACTTTTTGGCACCACATAAAACTCTTTAAAAAGGTTTCAAGTCCAAACCGCTTCCTTAGCTACATAGAAAGTCACAATATACTAGGACTCAAATGTATAATCAATAACGATTGGATGTTTTGAACTCTTCCATCTCATGAATACTCTATTGAGAGTGAAGACACTTCATGACTAAAAATTCAGATCATTATAATTTATTTTAAATCTAGAATCTATATAACTCATGATGATTGTCTCTTCATATACTTCATACAATAATAACATATCCTTAGTTCACATTAGATAATTAAGGATAACCTTAACATCAGTCTAATGATGGTAAACTAGATCGGCCTGATATCCACATACTATTCTCAAACAATATGCAACATTAAGCATCATTCATCATATAGAATACATGATAGATCTTATCATAAAATCATATGGGATCTTACCAATTCTCTCTCTTAATTATTATGACTATGGAAACATATTCTTGGAAACATATATACCATTTGACAATAGAACCAATCCCATCTTGGATTGTTCTATTCTAAACCTTTTTAGTATACAGTCAATTTATATACGTTGACTTAGTCCAAGAATCCTCTTTGATTTATCATCCATGATCTTGATCCCTAGAATGTAGGCTGCTTTACCTATGTCCTTCATGGAGAAGCACTTTATTAACCATTCCATAACCTCTTATAATTATGGTATCTTATTTCCAAATAGTTGTATATCATCAACATATACTACTATTAAAATGACCATACTCCCACTAATTTGTTTATAAACTCATGGGAACATTTGTTCTTAATGAATCCAAATCCTTTTATAGATTCATTAAACTTATTATTCCATGACTATGATTCTTGATTTAATCTATAAATGGGTCTCTATAACTTTATACCTTTTTGAAACTCCCTTGAATCACAAACCCTTATGGTTGTGTCATATACAAATCCTCCTGAAGGTTTATATTACAAAAATAATATTTTAAATCCATATACCAAATATCATAGTCATGGTAAGCTATTAGGGAATGAAATATTCTAATGGATTTGAGCATGGATATTGGAGAAATCATTTCATCGTAGTCTATGCCCTAACGTTTTTTAAAACCTTTAGCAACTAGCCATAATTTATAGGCATTAAACTAGCCTTCCATGTACATATTTCTCCTGAATACCCATTTACACCCAACGGGATTTAAATTTTATGGAAAATCGAAAAACACCTACCCATAGTTTTGGAAATTGAAATCCATCTTAAAGTTCATAGATTCTGTTCATTTTTCTTCTTCTAAGATCTCTATTTCCTACTTGTAAGATAGAGGGTCATTATTGTTAACCAATAGTGAGTCGATATCTTCTGAGAATAGAAAAATATATGTTTATAGTTCTCTAACCTCTTTGGTGCTTTTACATGGTACTTATGTTTCAGGAACTACATGTTCCATAATGATCTGTGGAATCTGCTCTCATACCAACTCTTATGTATCATGAGAATCAACTTCCTGGAAATCAATATTTCTCTCACTATCCTTCTTGAGGATGTGTTCCTTATCAAGGAATAGATATTTCCTATCAACTATAACCTTTTTATCTAAGAGGTAATATAGGTAGTATCCCCTCACTTACTTGGGGTCACCCATAAAGATACTCCTAAGTCTCTAGGGTGTTAGTTTGTTTCTTGAGATATCCATAACAAATACTCTGCACCCTGATGAATGAATATGTGAAAAACGGGTTTCTTTACACTCCATAACTGAAATAGAATATTTTTTTTCACTTTATTTTGTACTCAGTTTAGTATGTATTCTACCATGTGTAATGAATATACCCAAAATTATAATGGAAGTCATGCATGAATCATCATTTACCTTTCCATGTTTATAAAGGTATGATAAATCCATTCACTAATACCATTCCATTGTGGCATATAAGGAGAAGTGAACTAAGATAAAATCTCATACTCCCATAAAATGTTTATAAACACTTTGTTAATATATTCACCACCTAGATCTGATCAAAGTTTCTTTATCTTCTAACCACGTTGATTCTCAATTTCATTATTGAACTCCTTGAAATTCTCAAAGTACTCATACTTATACCTCATCAATTAAACACAATTGTATCTACTCAAGTATTCAGTAAAATTCATAAATTATGATATTCAACCTCTATATTCTACTTCAGAAGGCCTGTACACATCAGTGTATGCCAATTATAGAAGTTCTATGGCCCTTTCATGTTGACCACAAAATTGTTGTTTAGTCATATTCTCTTATAAACAAGTATGACATATTTCAAGTGGTTTAAGATTAAATGAGTATAGGTAACTGTCTCGAAAACGTTTTTTCAAGTGATTATCATTTACATGACCAAGATTATTATTCCACACTAGGGTGTTAAATGATTCATGTGAATTTGATTCATTATTAAGTACCAATATTTGGTTTTCTTAATTTAACAGATAAATATTGTTATTCAATTTTGCCACACCATATTATATGTTATATTTATAAAATTAGAAAATATTATTTGCAAAACCAAAAATAAATCCATTCATATCAAATAATAAATATATATAATTCTATTAGTAACACTAAATATGTAATAATATTTATTTAAAAAAACTTCTTCATTTTGGAAACATGATGTGGCAGTATCTAATAGATAGGGAAGAAAACATTTCTCTATTGGCATCCCATAGATCTAACTAACCTCCGGTAACCTTATAATATCTACTTGGTTCTTATATTTAAATAAAAATGTGGGCACCAAATTCATTATCCAATGACAAACTTGTAGATATGGAAATATTACACTCGGTGACTAATTCACCTAAATATTCTCCTTGACTCTTTGGATGGTTGCAGTTCCTCTTCTAGTGGAATTTCTTGCCACATGAAAAACAAATTGTATTCTGATCCTTTTCTTATTATTGTATTTTATTCTTCTCAAAATGTTAGTGATCTGAATACTACGACTTTTAATGAGTCTTTGGACCCTTTTCCTTTTTTCCTTTTCTGATTAACCATAAGGACCACTGGTTTTTCATCCCCAATTTCTTTATCAACTTCCAAAATAAGAGTAAGAAGCTTTAAAAGATTCTTCTTGCTGTTTATCATATTATAATTCATAACTAAACTGGATAAGGTTTATTATATGAAGATATAATGAGAACTGTTTGAAAATTAACAAGGATATTAAACCCTAATCTATCAAATCTCTTTATGTAGCCAATTTTCTTGACTATATGAGGATCAGCTGGCACTGAATCTCCAAGCATTGACATGAATAGTTCATTGGAGATCTTATATCTCTCATGTATTGCCTTATACTAATAAATATCATGAAGGTGAGAATGATTCAATATGCATGAATATCCTCATATTACTTAAGAATATCATTGTATATTGAGGGTAGCATAAAACATTAGATATCTATTACTGTAGTGAACCGACTGGAGCTAACCCTACACATCACTCATGACCGTTCCACCATAAGGCCCAAGGTGTGTTCCTGATTTCACCAGGTTGGTAAAAAGAACCAAGGTATCACAATTAAACTCATGGGAATAATTTCACTCTTAATTATACTAGGATCATCAATGGTTCTAACCAAGAACCTGACATGAGGTATCCTTAAATTAGACAACCATGCCAAAATAAATAAGCATAAATGACAATAAGAACATTCAAACATAAAATCATTTTCAGAATAATTAAAATCCTTTAAAAAAATATTTTACATGAAGGATACCAATATTTATAAATCATTTACATTTCAAAAATAAGGAAAATAAAACTAAACTGAAATGAAATATGTTTCCTAAAAGGCCGATACTCCACATGGACCAAACTAGTTGAACCAAACAAGGAAATAACCTCATAAATCTTTATGGGACTCTCAAGTCCCCACTATAACCTAAAAAACACATACTTCCTAAAGGAGAGTGGTAACATGCCAACCAAGAAACCATAACCTAAAAATATATAGAAAACATGAGTACCACAAACCCAGTAATAATAGTATGCAGGATGTGATCGAAAGGACTATAGGATACTTCCATGAGTCCATTATCATTCAATTTACAAAGAAACCATGAATTATAGTTTGTATGTAAGGAATATAAAAATTATTTTCCATTTAATTTGAAAAAAATGTAAATAAAAAAAATATATGTACATATACTTTTCAAAGCATACCATTTGTAAAACATCCTTCGAAGATGACTTACAATAGAAATGGAATTTTGGAAACTATCCATTGACTTTAGAATAACATACATTTTAAAACAAAAAAGTTAAAAAAATTATTTTAAAAACCCTCATTTGATTCCAAACCCCTAAATGGTTTTAAAATAACTTTTCAAATCAAACAATTTTCAATGATTTCATTTAAAATAAACACCTCTTTTCCATTTTTCAAAACATTAACATCCGCCCCAACATGGGTAAACAAAAATGAAAATCATTATAAAAATTATAATCCATAAGAGTCATGATATTAATGACAATAACCATAAAAAGAGTCTCTGACCCCCATTATTCTCACTCTTAAATCATCTAAGTAAACACATATATAGAAGCGGAAGATCCTGTGTCGACAATGATAAATAAGCATAAAATAAATTACAAAACATGAAGAAATATACTAGGAACTAATTGTGAAAATTTTTGTTGATGTGTTTGCGTGACTGAAAGAGTGCTGTCGTGGGCGCCCTCAAATGATTAGAGTGATTTTGGGGTACTTAGGTGCAGCAGAGTGGCTGACCAAGGTCGTCTCTCAAAGGAGGAAGTGAATTTAACAACTTATTAAAGGTATTCTAAAAAAATAAAATAGAATAGAATAAAAAAACTACTTTAAAGGATTGGGGTTTGTTATCGTTTATGAATCTAGAAGAAGTTTACTGGAAGAATATTGTATATATTTTTTTTAGTTTTAAAATGAATTTTGATTAAAATGACACAACAAGAAGAAGTTTTTTTTATAAATCCATTATAAAAGGCGTAATCGATCTAACTCTACATATTCACTCAATTATTTTAAACCAATATCCACTTAGTTATGACCCCCTAATTTGTTATCCCTCGAACCCTACGAGAGTTAACTTAACCACAAATATAAAATTACTTAAACCCTAGGCTAGCTTCGGAACACGCAATCGCAGCACCCTACATTGATTGTTGTTATAAGGATAGATTATGGTCAGTGGTTAATTATATCACATATCCATTATGGAAATGAGGATGAATTGTGTTTAGGGATTATATTTGAACTCTACAAATTTTTCATGTGTGGTCTTGTATTACTGATTAAGATCGCGCTCTCACAATTTACACAAAATCTCAACCTCGCGTGTTTTGTATTAATTGTTCAATTGCTTTATTAGTTTCTTGTAATTTAAAAACACAATTCATGGATCATATTATGTGAATTACAGTAGCTCATTGAATAAAAATAAATTAATGAAGAAGGATAGAGGTCGATCGATTACTAAAAATAATTACTCTTCCAGGGGTGGCGTAATCATCGTTGAAGCGTTTTTCATGTGAAAAAGTTTATAATGGGTATAACCCAATAATAATTCTACTAAAGAATTCCAGAAAAAATAGGAAGATTAAGAGAAGAAGAAATTTAAACAAAACAGAAGAAAATAGGAGAAATAAAAGAAGAAAAAAGAAGTTTATTACACAATCAAAATCATTACAACATGAAGGAGAAGAAGAAGGCTTTGTCGAAGGGATCCTTACTTCAAGAGCTACCCTTATTGAAATGGTTGTATAATTGGAGTGGATACACTTATACTATTCCCTCAACTACCCAATTCACGTCCCAACCCCACCAAATGAGAAAAACAACAATTTATAGAGTTATGGGGAGGCTAGGTTCAAAGTGGATTCAAGTGTGAATGGGGAATCTCGGCCAAATATTTTATGCCAACTTGAACCGCCAATTTGACCACATCAACATGTGAATAGGCCGGCCTTCCAGAAGGATAAAAGGTGAGGATATGGGTCATATATCCTCTCTCAAAAGTTGGGCTCAATATAGTCCTAGATGAAGGAGTTATGGCCAAACTATAGAAAATTCTCCATTCTGGCGTGTCCAGCCCACCTTTTCTTCTATGGCCCAATTACTCCATCCAACTTCATTATTTTGATCTAGTGTACTAAATAAAAGTTGTAGAAAATTAAGGTAGTAAAACTATTACAAAATTTAATGTTCACATAATAAATATTAAAATATTTATCTTGGAAATACTATAGTACACTATAAAGGGTAAAACTGGAATTTTCACCAAATTTTCAAATGAATGATCAAATCCCAAATATTTTATAAATAAACATATTTAACACAATGTGAGGAAATTATTTTATTTATTATCAATAAAATATTCAACAAAACAATGTTTTATCAACTCCCCCACACTTACCCTTTTGCACTCCTAAGCAAAATCTCATATCAAGAAAACATCAATATCAAATCAAAACCAATTTTAAAACACATATCTTTGAGATCAAACAATTAAACACCAAGAAACAAAAGATATAATGCCTCATAAAAAACCATTATTTCAAGTTCTTCATTTATATAATTCAATATATTTCCACTTTATTTATCCTCCCATGCACAAAACACTTACCTCGCTTAAATTTTCTCTTATCACACAAATGTCAATTTTTTTGCAATGTCTTTCTCATCCAAACTCATACAAGGGTCACCATGGGATTGAAAAATTCCTATATCACTACCCGATGTTAGTCAAGGGCATATGTTTATCATGAGGACTTTTCAGGGTTGTTCTGTGGCTTTCAGTTGGTAGGATTAAGATGTGAAAAACTCTGAGACTGAATGAGGAGGGCTTGACTCTTTTTGAAGAAAAATTGCATTAATCTAATTTTCACTTAATTATGGTCTTCTCCTCAATCCCCATAGTATCAATCCAACTCCATCATCATGAAAAGTCATGGAAATTTTACATCATTCATCATTTCAGCATCAAAAATGTCAATCTTCTTAAACATGATTTTCTTGAAAGCTCCAAATAGGCACAACTTTCCACCTCAATTAGAAGCTCCGGAAAAGGCACAGCTTCACTTGTCATGAAAGCTCCAGAAAAGGCACAACATTCAATATAATTATTTTCATCAGCCACAAACACATCTCTTCATAATTTAATTTTGCACCCAAAGTATCACAAAAATGTGGTAGCACAACACAAGATAGATTCCCCCACACTTAAGCTCAACTAGATTATGCAATTTCACTTCAAGAGTTGGTTGGATAGGGAAAATTGGCTTGTAATGTGGCTAACCTAATAGGATGTGCATGGATTATAAGGGCTACAAGGATTAAATGTTCAAGGTAGGCCATTATAAAAAATGATTCTTTGAAAAAAGGGCTTTAATACCAAACAAATTCCTCAATCATTTAAACACAATTACCTTAAACCCTCATGTTTTGACAGAAATAAATCAAATTCTGGTTAAATCAAGCATGGTTTGGTTCTCTCAAGAAGTGAGGTGAATGTAAAGAATATTAAAATAATGGTTCATAAGCCTCACAAGAAATTTATTTCAAATATAAAGGCAGTGAGATGTGGCATGGGCTTCAAAATTCAGTGTATTTTTCATGAAATTGCTAAATATTTAAACTTGAAACAAAGTCATTTCAGCATTCATTTAAGCTTAGTTTCACGAGGTGAATTGTTTCACTCATTGATATGCATTTCAAAATTGTGATGAGAATCATTTCAGCTCAAAAATCTAAAAAACAAAAAGAAAATTGAAAAATAAACACACAAAATTTGAAAAACGCAGATTTTTTTTTTGTTTTTTTAAACATGAAAATAATTGAAATTACTAAACTAAAAGGTTCCCTCCCCCACACTTAAAATATTTAATTGTCCTCAATGTGAACCCATGAGATGATATATGCACATGAAATGAAAAAAATTTAAATAGGACAAATAATATAAAAGTGAAAGGGTTAGGAATAGCCTGATGTGCTCAAGTGATGATGGGGTCATGCAGTGTGATAAAATCCATTTCATCAGTAGGAACTCCCTCAATGTATCTCTTCAAATGTTTCCCATTGACTGTAAAGCTCCTTCCCGTGTTCTCTTGTGTGATCTCCACTGCACCATAAAGAAAAACATTAGATACAATATAAGGACCTAATCATCTGGAAGACAACTTACCAGGCATCAACTTCAGTCGTGAACTGTAGAGTCGGACTTTCTCTATAACATGAAAATCCCTTTTCTGTATCATTCTATCATGATATTCTTTTGATCCTTCCTTATAGAGCCTCGAGTTCTCATATGAAGACAATCTAATCTCCTCAAGCTCTTGAATTTGCAGCTTCCTTTGGATTCTAGCTTGGGGCAAATCCATGTTGCATTTCTTTATAG
Source organism: Viscum album (assembly GCA_963277665.1). Taxonomy (NCBI): domain Eukaryota; kingdom Viridiplantae; phylum Streptophyta; class Magnoliopsida; order Santalales; family Viscaceae; genus Viscum; species Viscum album. The sequence goes on from OY728148.1 coordinate 744,691,513, forward strand.
CCCAATAAGCCCGATGCTCAACTTCCACGGGTAGATGACACACTTTCCCAAAAACAATCCGAAATGGGGACATACCAATGGGGGTCTTGTATGCTGTCTTATAATCCCACAATGCATCATCTCAGCGCTCGCTCCAATCCTTCCTATTTGGATGCACGATTTTCTCCATGATTTGTTTCAACTCATGATTTGAAACCTCAGCCTGTCCATTTGTTTGAGGGTGGTATGGTGTTGATGTTTTTTGTGTCACCCCATACTTTCGAAGAAGGGAAGAAAAATTCCATTTGCAGAAGTGTGTCCCTTGGTCACTGATGATGGCCTTCGGTACTCCAAACCTGCAAAAAATCTGTGCCTTCACAAAATCCACTACAACATGAGAATCATCAGTCCTGGTGGCCTTGGCCTCCACCCATTTTCTCAAATAATCAACAAAAACCAAAATATACAAGAAACCATATGAACTTGGAAAAGGACCCATAAAATCAATGCCCTGCACATCAAAAATATCACAGAATAGTATGGGTTGTTGGGGAATCTCATGTCTCCTAGAAATATTCCCAGTGTGTTGGCAACGAGAGCATGAATTACAAAACACATGGGCATCATGGAATAGACTAGGCCAATATAATCCAGAGTCCAAAACTTTCCTAGTTGTCCGTTGGGGTCCAAAGTGTCCACCACAATCAAGTGTATGACAAAAATGCAAAACAAACTTAAACTCATGATCGGGAACACACCTCCTAATGACTTGGTCACTACACATGCGCCAGAGGTAAGGATCATCTCACACATAAAACCTAGAATCACTTTTTAATTTTTCGACACGATGTTTCTTTAAATTTGCAGGGATTTCAGAGGAAACAATGTAGTTAACTAAATCTGCACACCAAGGATGCGTACCTGAGATGGAATAAAGTTGCTCATCAGGGAAAGTGTCTCGAAGTGGTACCTGGTCCAAGGTGTCATCCTCCCGTGTGTGAGTAAGACTACTCATGTGGTCCGCCACCAAATTCTCTGACCCCTTTTTGTCCTTTATCTCACTATCAAATTCCTGAAGAAGGAGCATCCATCGAATCAGCCTAGGATTTGGATCTGGCTTCTTTAGGAGGTACCTCAAAGCTGCATGGTCAGAAAAAAAAAACTACTTTAGAGCCCAATAAATATAAATGGATTTTATCAAAAGAAAATATGATAGAAAGAAACTCCTTTTCTGTGGTAGTGTAGTTTTATTGGGCTGAATCCAATGTCTTTGATGCATAGGCAATCACATGTGAACGTCCTTCCACCCTCTGGGATAAGACAGCTCCAACCGCGATGTTAGAGGCATCACACATAAGCTCAAAAAGAATCTCCCACTGTGGGGGCTGTATGATAGGTGGAGTGGTCAAACGTTGTTTTAGCTCATCAAATGAATTCCTACAAAAAACATCAAACAAAAAATCAGAATCATTTTGAAGTAATCTTGACATAGGAAGAGTAATCTTACTAAAATATTTGATGAAGCACCGATAAAATCCTACATTCCCTAGGAAAGATCTAACATCACGCACACATGAAGGATAGGTTAAGGATGAAATAGTGTCTATCTTAGATATATCAACCTATATCCCATGTTTTGACACTACATGCCCTAAGAAAATGCCATGCTCTACCATGAAGTGACATTTTTCAAAGTTTAGGACCAGATTCTTCTCAATACAACAATTCAATACCTTTCCCAAACTACTTAGACATTCATCAAATAAAGACCCATACACTGTAAAATCATCCATAAATACCTCCATGCAGGTCTCAATAAAATCAGAAAAATTACTCACCATGCATCGCTGGAAGCTACCTGGGGCGTTGCAAAGTCCAAATGGCATCCTCCGATAGGAAAATGTGATAAAGGGATAGGTGAATGTAGTCTTTTCCTGATTCTTCAGAGCTATAAGAACCTAAAAATATCCAGAAAATCCATCCAAGAAACAATAGTGTGTTTTCCCAGCTAGTCTCTCAAGCATTTGATCAATAAATGGGAGGGGGAAATGGTCCTTGTGAGTGGACTGATTTAGTTTCCTATAATCAATACACACACGCCAACTGTTTTTCACCCTCATTGGAACTAACTCATCTTTCTCATTTTTAACAACAGTAACACCACTCTTCTTAGGCACACCCCAAATTGGACTTACCCACTGAGAATCTGAAATGGGAATGATTATACCTGCCTCGAGAAATTTCTCAACTTCTTTTTTAACAACTTCCATGAGGGTGGGATTGAGTCTCCTTTGTGGTTGTCTCACCAGTTTAGCCCCATCCTCCAAGAGAATCCTATGAATGAAAATGGAGGGTCTAATACCTGATATGTCTGCCAATGTCCAACCAATTTCCCTAATGTTATCTCTCAATAGATTCAAAAGTTTTTATTCATGTTCAAAAGAGAGATTGTTAGTAATGATAATAGGCAATCTATCACCACTTAGCAAGTATGCATATTTAAGATTTGGGGGAAATGGATTGAGTTCCAATGTAGGGGGGTGATGTATAGATGGAGAAATTGATGCAATAGACATATCTACACAATGAACATCAGTATCAGAACAGAAATCATCATAATCAGAGAATAAATCCACAAATCCATCAGCATACCCAATAGCCATGTCATAATTAGAGTTCACATGATCAAGTTCATAATATGAATCCATTTCAAAATCAAATCTTAGAGAGTCTTGTTCATTAGAAACAGGTGTGGAAGTTCACTTAGACATTAAACCAGAACCAATACTCATAATCTCCCTAAGCATAGGACAATCAAAATCCATGGAGTTTTTACTTGGTGGTTCAAAATGGGAGATAACAAAAAGCAGAATGGTCCTCAGAGGGGTACTTCATGGAGTCCATAACATTAAATATCACAACTTCATCCCCAAATTCCATGGTAAGTCTAACCTAATTGACATTTATGATAGTTTTTTCAGTTTTGAGAAATGTTCTACCAAAGATAATGGGGGCATGAGAACTTACCTGATCGTCCTCCATGTTAAGCACGTAGAAATCTTCTTGGAAGATCATGTCTCTTACCCAGACAAGTACATCCTCAAGGACTCCTGTTGGATATGTTATCGCTCTATTTTCCAAATTTACCGCTACTCTTTTTGGATTCAACTCACCAACCTGAAAGGAAGAGAATACAGAGTGAGGCATCACATTTATGGAAGCACCTAAATAACAAAGTGCATCAGAGAAGTGAAACTCCCCTATGGTACATGGGATGGTGAATGTCCCTGGATCCTTGCACTTTGTCGGAATTGCTAGAGTTGGTGTAATGAGTGCTAACACATTCCTTCCAAGATTGATCCTCTCATTTCCCTTGAGCCCTCTTCGATTGGTGCAGAGTTCTTTTAAGAATTTGGCATACCTTGGGATTTTCTAAATGGATTCAAGTAGAGGAATGTTGATCTCCACATGCTTGAATGTGTCCAAAACCTCCTTTTTCATTGCTTCTTCAGCCATATTCTTGGTTTGAACAACCCTATTGGGAAAAGGAACAGGTTTAGGAGGAACATCATCAATATTTTTCTTACCTTTATCTTTCTCCTTGGATTGCTCATCAGTTGGTTTGGAATGTGGCTTCTCCGGAGTTGAGGTGAATCCCGGTGGAATGGTAGGTACAGATGTATCATTCATTTTCTTCCCACTTCTCAATGTGATGGCACTAACATTCCCCTTTGTATTTAGAGAGGGTTGGGATGGTAGATTTCCGGAATTCTTACTTACAAGTTCATGTAGGGCGGTGGCAATTTGGATCATTTGAGTCTTCAACTCCCTCAACTCTAAACTTTGACTCTTCATCTCATTCGGTTGATTAGGAACAATTTGCTTCAAAAGATCATCAATATTAGAATCTACCTTTGGTGGGGGATTCCCTTGTTGTTGGCTTGTTGATTCTTGGGCTTCAAATCTCCATTGGGGTTGTTGGAAAACCTGTTGGTAAGGTGGAGGTGCTGGAAGTATGGTTGAAAAGGGGGCCTTTGTTGTTGTCCAAATCTATACCTCATGCCCGGTTGATCTTTCCACCCTTGGTTGTATGTTGGAACAAATGAATCATACTTCTTTTGGGGATGTGGTTGTTGTTGTTGCTGATATGATATCCCAGGGAATACTGCTACACAGTCTTCTGTTTCTTGTAGTTGGGGGAAACAGTCAGTTGGGTGGCTAGTCTCAGTGAAAATGACACAAGGCCTTGAAGGAGGGGGTAGAGATGTATTTTCTGACAAATAAATTTGCCTCACCATAGTTGTCAATTCTTCTAACTTGGTATCAATCAAATGAATCTCAAGAGAAGAAGGACTTACCTGATGTACTCCCCTGATATGTGGTGTACCTCGATCGCCAAATTTTTTGGGAGTTTCGTGCCATCTTGTCGATCAATGCACATGCGAATACTGGTTTCTTGTCCACCAATGAGCCTCCTACTGCGGCATCCACCATGCTCCTCTCCATAGGCCTGAGTCCTTCATAGAAGTACTGAATGAGGAGTTTCTCACTGATTTGGTGATGTGGATAGCTTGCACACAACTTCTTGAATCTCTCCCAATACTCATACATTGACTCCCCTTATGATTTCTTGATCCCCGAGATCTCCTTTCGAATAGATGTGGTCCTTGATGCTGGAAAAAATCTTTGCAAGAAAAGACGTTTCAAGTCATTCCAATGTGTTACATCCTCAGGTTGCAAATAATACATCCAATCTTTTGCAGCTCCATCTAGTGAGAATGGGAATGCTCTTAATTTGATTTGATCTTCAGAGACATTTCTAGGTTTTAGGGTTGAGAAAACCACATTAAATTATTTCAAATGTTTATTGGGATCCTCACCAGAGAGGCCATGAAACTTTGAAAGTAAGTGAATTAACCCAGATTTTAGTTCAAAGTCCGATTCGAGATTTGGGTATGCAATAAAATTTGGTTGATAGTTAATATCAGGTGCAGCCAATTCTCGAATGGTTCTATTTAGCTCATTGTTATTATTTCCAGCCATTGGTTCTTATTTTATGTTTAATTTTGAATATCTTCCAATTTCAATGTTTCCATAAGAGAGGAATTCACCAACTTGTTGAATATTGAAACTTCTTGTAGACTGAGAATGTCTGATTCGTGCCCTAAGGTTGTGTTCAATATCAGGGTCAAGATCTAAGATATATTTGGGATTAGTTTGTGTCATAAATAAAATAAAAATGAAAATAAAGAAAGTGGACCATAGTAAAATAAAAATGATATGTTCGAGTTGATGGTCCAAAAAGAAAAGAAGAGGATGCAAAAAATTAAAACTTGAGAAAGGGGAAAGTTTAAAGAGAGAGGTGAAGAAAATAATAAAATGAAAAATAAAATAAATACCTCTAAATGGTTGAATAAATTACTTGCTTCCCCGGTAACAGTTCCAATTTGAAAGAGCGCTATCATGGGCGCCCTCAAATGATTAGTGTGATTTTGGGGTACTTAGGTGCAGCAGAGTGGCTGACCAAGGTCCTCTCTAAAAGTAGGAAGTGAATTTAACAACTTATTAAAGGTATTCTAAAAAAATAAAATAGAATGGAATAAAAACAATACTTTAAAGGATTGGGGTTTGTTATTGTTTGTGAATCTAGAAGAGTTTTTCTAAAAGAATATTGTATTTTTTTTTGTTTTTAGTTTTAAAATGAATTTCGATTAAAATGACACAACAAGAATATGTTTTTTTAGAAATATATTTTAAAAGGCGTAATCGATCTAACTCTACCTCTTCATTAACTTATTAATCATTATCATTTAAATCAATATCCACTTAATTATGACCCCCCTCGTTTTTTATCCCTCGAACCCTATGAGAGTTAACTTAACCACAAAGATTTAATTTCTTAAACCCTAGGCTAGCTTCGGAACACGCAATCGCAGCACCCTGATTTGATTATTGTTATAAGGATAGCTTATGGTAAGTGGTTAATTAGAGCACATATCCATTCTTGAAATGAGGATGAATTGTGTTTTGGTACTATATTTGAACTCTACAAATTTATCCCATGTGGTCTTGTATTACCGAATAAGATCACGCTCTCACAATTTACACAAAAACTCGACCTCGCGTGTTTTGTATTAATTGTTCAATTTCTTTATTAGTTTCTTGTAATTTAAAAACACAATTCATGGATAATATTATGTGAACTAAAGTATCTCATTGATTCAAAATAAATGAATTAAGAAGGATAGAGGTCGATCGATTACTAAAATGAACTACACTTCCATGGGTGGCGTAATCATCGTAGAAGCGTATTGCATGTGCAAAGGTTTATAATGGGTATAATCCAATAACGCTTATACTAAAGAATTCCAGACCAAATAGGAAGATTAAGAGAAGAAGAAATTTAAACAAAACAGAAGAAAAGAGAAGAAATAAAAGAAGAACGAAGAAGTTTATTACACAAAAACAATCATTAGAACATGAAGGAGAAGAAGAAGGCTTCGTCGAAGGGATCCCTACTTCAAGAGCTACCATTATTTAAATGGTTGGATAATTGGAGTGGATCCACTTATCCTCTTACCTAAACTTCCCAATTCACATACCATCCCCACAAAATGATAAAACACCAATTTATAGAGTGGTGGGGAGGCTAGGTTCAAAGTGGTTTCAAGTGTGAATGGGGAATCTCGGACAAATATTTTATGCCAAATTGCACCGCCCATTTGACCAAAAAAACGCGTGAATTGGCCGGCCGTCCAGAAGGATAAAATATGAGGATATGGGTCCTCTATCTCCTCTCCAAATGTGGCCTCAATATAGGCCTATATGAAGGGGGTATGTCTGAAATACAGAAACTTCTCCATTCTAGCATGTCCATCCCACCTTTTCCTGTATGGCCCAAATACTCCATTCAAATGCATTATTTTGATCTAGTGTAATGAATAAAAGTTGTATAAACTTATGTTAGGAAAACTGTTACAAAATATCAAGTTCCAATAATAAATATAAAAATATTTATCTTCGCAATACTACAGTGCACTATAAAGGGTAAAACCGGAATATTCACCAAATTTTCAAATAAATGATCAAATCCCAAATATTTTATAAATAAACATATTTAACACAATGTGAAAAAATTATTTCATTTATTATCAATAAAATATTCAACAAAATAGTGTTTTATCAGTGACCTACAGTACAATGTTTAATGGTAACACAACTATTCTCTAAAATTTATCTCACACTATCCTCGTTGGAGACACATCCCCTAGAAAGGTATAACATTTAACTAGAGGTTACTATTCAAGGTATCACACTGAACTAGTAAGTAAACATACTTAAATATCCCACTTAGTGACCAAGGTCCCTCATGTCACTAATAAAAATGGTAACTATTATCAAGATAACACCATCACGTGAAAAGAAAAACACCCTAAGTAAAGAGGACTTAATAACAAAATAAGCATCCCACCTCCATCACACACCCCCTTACGAAATTAAACCCAACCCAAATATATAAAAATGAATAAAAATGAATATAAATAAGAACATTCTCTAAAGAATAAACAACAAGTGAAAAAGGTCTAAACTAGGGTGTAAACAATATCAAAACAAGATAATTGTGTAAATTACCAACCAAGACTTCTAGTTTTACATGAAAATTGCATGATTTGGAAATACATTTTTAAAATAATTTAGCACCCAAATGTAATAAATAATAAATCACACACAAAACACCAAAGATCAAATAAAATCCAACTTTATAAATCCTTTTTCAAACCATCATTAAAATAAGGTAAATTACGGAACTCACAAACCTCAAAAAAGAATCTACATGCTAAAATAACTAAAGGATTAATCCAAAAATGTACAAAAGGATTCAAACCCAATTTGAAAACATGGAAATACATTATTAATATAGGAATATCATTTTAAAAAAAATGGAATTCCTTTGAAAAAAGGAAAAAACTTTTTACAAACAAGGAAGTTTCTTCTTAAAAATATGGAAACCTCTTAAAATAAAGAAACCCCTTAAAAAACACTTTACTTTATAAAAAAAATGGTTCAAAACACCAATAACTAAACACTTTTCTCATGGAAATCCTTCATTGGAATTTCATAAAACACCATAAATGCATAAAACACCATTTAAAACTAATGTTTCAGTGAATCAAGAATTTCACAAAAAAATTTCAAAGGAAAAAATAAATAAAACATGGGAAACCTTTGATAACACAAAACTAGGTGACATATAAGGCATTAATTTAGTTAAAGAAAACATTCAAAACATATATAAATAAGAGAACCATTTAAATAATGGAAATTGAATGCTAACACCTATCAAAGGTGTAGAAATCATGTGGCCTTTGATGAAAACCACCAAAATAGGCCTCAATAGATGGATCAAAACTTAATAAGAAAAAACTCAAATTTTAGCACAACCCTAACCTCTAAAATTTAACCATATGGCCATTTGGGTTATAGTAAAAGATGGAATGAAAATAGAAATGAATATATAAGAAGAGGGGAGGCTCTTACCTCTTGATATGGATGAATAACCACTAAGGTTTCACTCTAAATACACTTAAAGGAGATTTTAAGGAGGAAGAAACTCCTTGGAAGGCACCTAGGTTTGGAGAGAATGAGTGGGGTGGCCAAGGGAATAATCCTCAATTAAAAAGAAAGAAAAAGGAAAAAAATACCCCAACCAAAGTAGGTATTATAGTTTTCTCACCCAATTTACAAAATTATAACACCCTATAATGTTAAAGGGATAAAAGGATAAATGATATAGCTCATGTCAAAAATCATTCCTTTATTCTCAAGATCCTACCTGATTAGAATTTCTCAGTTAAGGGTGATTTTCTTGGTGTAGTAATTAGGATTGGTGACCTCCAGGGAAGTTTCCATGGGTGTGTGTGTGAGTGAAGAAAAAACACACTATAAAGAACTTGTGTTGGCCTATGGGGACATTCATTAGTCTGATGATCCTTTTAGGTATTGAGTGGGCCCCAAGGAGAGAACCACAAGTCTGTGGGGAAATTGGTGGTGCTTGGTAGACCAATACCTAGTGGTAATGTTAAGGTGGGGCATATGTACTATTAGTAGGGAATAGTTGTTACATTAGTATCAAAGTAGGAACTTAGACGAAAGTGTGGTGGAACTTCTTGGGTTGAAATATGGGATCCACAACAAGGATGTTGGTCTCTAGGGGGGTGAATACAACACCCCATAACATTAAAGGGTAAAAATTATCCATGATATGAATCATGTTTACAAGGTGCAACATTATTTTTAGGAGGATACATTATTAGAAATCCACAATTAAGCATTCTTGGCATGGATTAGTGATCAGGATGGGTGGCCTTATGAGAATTTTCCCAAGGTTCATGCAAGTGAGGAAAAAATAAACTAGAAAGAATATTTGTTGTCCTTTGGGGATAATCATTATTAGGATAATCTATTAAATCGTGTGGGTGGGACCTAGGGAGGGGGACCAGGTATATATGGGGAAAATAATGGCGTCTGGTAGGATAGGAACTGATGACCATGTGTCAAGAAAAAAACACCAGAAAGAACATGTGTTTTCTAGTGGGGAAAATTATGTGTTAGATGGTCGATTTAGGCTTGTGGGTGGGATATAGGGAGAGGAACATGTGTCTTCAAGGAAATCGGTGGTGCCTGACAGGCCAAGACCCAATGACCTTGTTATGGTGGGGTGTCTGTGTGGTTAGTAGGGCTTAGCTGTTACATTGTTTTCGAGGAGGAACCCATTTGGAATTATGGTGGCACTGCCTGTGTTGAGATATAGGGTCCACAACGAGGATGTTGTGCTCTAAAGGGGGTGAATTTAACACTCTATAATGATAAATGGTTAATATGCTAAATGATATGACTCATGTTAAAAAGGTGTTCCTTTTTTTCAGGATCCAACTAGATTGAAACTCTATAGTTATGTGTTATTGGAATGCAATAATGATCGGGATGGGTGACCTCCTAGGATGTTTCCATGGGTGGCTGAAATAAAGACAAAGAACACTAGAAAGAAAATTTGTTTTACTATGGGGGAATTCATTAGTATTATGATCCATTTAACCACATAGTTGGGGCCTAGGGAGGGTGCCACATGTTTGTGAGGCAACTAGTGGTGCTTGACAGACCCGGACCTCATGACCATATTAAGGTGGGGTGTCTATGCTGTCAACAGGGACCATTTTGTACATAAACCATGTGTATTCCACTGCCTCAAAACCCTAGAGGTTTCATGGTTGTCTCACAAAGATCAAAAAACCATGCACAATCCATACATTTTCCTCTATCGGAAAATGCAGACAGTGCATAGTTTCTACTACATAGTTTCTAAATTATTTTCCTAACCATGCATCCAAATAAAAGCTTCCAAAAACTAAAAATTTCAACCTTGAGAGAGCCCGGGAACAATATAGAAAACAACCACAAGGTAAAAATCAATAAAGTGACATTTTAGGGTTTTAAAATTCTTCTTACCATTCCAATTTTATCCCCAAAAAAATTCCATTCCTAGAAAGTAGTTGATACCTTAATTCAATAGAAAGGTCAATCTTAAGTCACCAATGAGAAGGATATAACCAAAAATGCCAACTCCCAAACCTAAAACAAGAATAACATGAGCCAAAAAACATACCTCTTGGAAAATTCCAGGTCAATATAACCACCAAAGAACTAAAATTCTAAAGAATGGATTCCTAAAATGAAACATTGAGATGACCACTCCTCAAGCCTATATTGAAATTAGTAACTCCACCAAACACACATAAAAACCCCTCAATTGATTTCTATGTCCCAGACTTGACTAAAGGTCAAAACAAAACAACAAAAAATCGTGTTCCTAACCATAAAAATTGATAAAGTTTCAAAAAACTCAAAATTTCAACCTTGAGATATGCTGATCACAATATAGTAAACAATCAAAAGGTAAAAAAAATGAAAATGGAATTATAGGGTATCAGAATTCTCCTCACCATGCCACTTTCATCCACCAAAATTTACACTCCTAAAAAGTAGTAGGCGCCTTAATTCAAGAGAAAGGTCAATCTTAACCCACCGAGGAGAATAAACCAACCAAAAAAGCCAACTTCTGAACATAAAACCAGAAGCATGAGACATGAAAAATCTATCTCTTGCGAAAGAAAAATTAAAAACAACCATCAAATAAATAAAATTCGAATGAATGGATTCCTGAAATGAACCATTAACAAAAACACTCCCCTCGCCTATCTTGAACACAATAACTCCACCAAACACACATAAAAAAACCAAAAAGTTCTTTCTGAGTCCCAAACTAGACAAAAGGAAAAAACAAAACAACACCACCAAAACAATTGAGACCACACATTTTGAAATAATGGAACATTCCAACTTAAAATAATCCAGGAGAAACTCCCAAAAATTATGAAAACGCATGAATATGGACTAAATATCTCTCCACCATTTAGAATTAATCTAAAATATTGAAACATAAACTAGAAATATAAAAGGGAATGAACATATCCAAATATCTCACTCCACTAAACTAAGAGAAAATACAAAAAACATGAACATGCCTCAACAAAGAATTATACAACTCTAACTTCAGGTCATAAGACTTCTTGAAGGATAACTCAATGCCAAACTTACAAAATACACACCCATGGTAATTTTGAAATAAAAATATCATCTCAGTAGCTATCATGTTCTACTTGATAACTAAAATATTATCCTCGATACCTCATCCCACACTAAAGGAATTCTCATTATTCATAAAATAGACCTCAAAATATAGTAAACAACATGAATGAAGACAAAATAAAAAAAACAATGAATCATGATCAACTAAAATACTAGAACATCATCCAAAATCTCTATCATTCATTACAATAAAAAAACAAGGTATATAAAAAAATATGAAACAAAGTCCAAAAAATATAGGATTAGAAAAGTGAACACTCACAAAATAAAAAAACAACCCTCAAATATTCATACAGAAAAACAATTCAAATTATTGCTCAGATCGAAGCTTAGTTTGAGGCTTATTATTCTAAAATCCACCTAGGTTGCAAAACCTCTAGAGGTGTCCAAGACAGACGCAAAAATTATAGGTATTTAGATCCATAGAACAAGAAGTTATAACATTCCCAAACATTCCACACTAATAGAACACAACTATATTTAACTTCTCACTCACTAGAATATCCTTATTGACACTAGATGAGGTCGCAACATCACTTTCCAAAGGTTTCCCTGCCGAAAAAGACTCATCAATTATGGACTTGAATATAACTTCATTAAAGGTAGTGAGGCTAGAATAAAACACCATATAACTGAGATCGGTATAAAGGCCCCTGGAAAAGAACCATTCCCTCTTCAAATCATTGGTAGCCAACTCAAGAGATAAAGGAACCAGTTCGTAGAACCATTCCAAATAAGCTTTCACTGACTAATCACCATAGAGGAAAGTCAAGGATTCCATCTCCTTATAAATTCTCACCACTTTGGGATAAAACTGTTGGATAGAGGAATCCTTGAAACATTCCTAATACAACCCTTCAAATGGTTGGGTATATATAGTGCACCTCCATTAAGATGATCCCAACACTTCAATCAAAGGAGTGGTTCACCTTACCCTATAGGATTATAGAATTTTAAAATACTTACATATCACTTAGGTCTTAGCTATCCACTATATTTCTCCATGAGATCTTTCATCACCAGTAACCACTAGTGGATGTTGATTAAAAAACCCGTACATGTTATCCACAAGTAAAAAAGAAACTATTCCATGCCACTCTATTATGATTCTAGGAAGAGTTTGAAGAAAGAAAAGTTTCTTATGGATCATCAGGATAACTAACCAAATGATTTCCCTCTTATGATGTCGATTCTTTTATAAGGATCACATTCTAAAACATCACAATAACATGAAACTCCATCAAATCACCACAAATCCCAAAATATAGGATACAAGGAAAAAATCAAACAAAACAAGATTAAAAACACTCTTTGAAACCTTATTTCAAAAATTTAATAACAAGGAATTATTTAGATTTTAAAACACAAAATGGGTTTAAAACCAAAAAATAGTTCAAACCCAATAATAAAAGGGCTCATTTTTTGAAAATTTATTTCCCTTTAAAACACATATGATATAACATTCCAAGAAATACACCACTTAAAAACCATGATTTTTTTTCTCGAAAATAATTAGAACCGAAAAGCATTTTCTAGAGTTAAAAAAATTATCCAAGAAACTCGAGAAACAAAAAAAAATTCAGAACAAACTTAAATACCCATGAAAAAACATTTCTTTTAATAAACTGTTAAATTTTTTTATAAATCCATAAAACATTAGATGACCAATCAAATACTATCCCTAATATCCACAAGTGATACAATAGGAAATAGAAGGAAATTTTTTTACCAACTTTCACCATTGTTCATGGTTTGGAAACATGATTTTTTAGACCATGTTCCGACCATGAAAGTTCCACTGGTGTTATCCAGAATTGTTTGCATGATCTAGAAAAAATTTGATAGTTCATGTACCTTAATCACACACCCTTATGTTTCCTATAGTTTTACTCTAAAATGAGGATTCTCCCAAGATCTATTTCAGGATCTGCCTACAACTCAGATTAGTAGAAAAACATATCAAAACATCTCAAGAACAAACCACTATAAATTCAAATATTAATGAGAACTCTTGACCACCCATGGAAACTCAATATCCAATATAAGGAAGATTTTTTCAAGAACTTCCCTGGACCTACTACTCGAGTTATGATGATCCTAACTCCTATCTACCATCAACTCCCAAATAACAAGAGGCCTTTGATACCATTCTATAGTGAACTGCCTGAGCTAACCTAATGTGTCACCAAATACAATTCTTCCACAAGGCTCAAGGAATGTTATCGATCACCCCAAGTAGGAGACAAGCACCCGGGTATCACATTTAAAATTGTAGGAATGATTTAACCCTCAATAATACCAGTATCAACAATGTTTACAATCAAGAAACGAATACAAGGTATCCTTAAATTAGATGGCAATGAAAAAATAAATAATCATAAATGAGAATATGAAAATTTAAACATGTCATCATGATTTGAAAAATTAAAATACATTTCAAAAAATTCCATAAATAAAACCATTCTTTATAATGTTTTTATATTTCTAAAAAAGGAAAATAAAACTAAACTGAAATGGAACATGTGGAATAGAAGTCAGATACACCACATGACCCAAATTGGTGAAACCAAACTAGGAAACAACCCCTAACATCTCTATATGACTCTTAAGTCACGACCATTACCCAAACAACACCTGATTCCCAATAGGGAGTGGTAACAATCCAACCTATAAGAAATAAACTGATAAACTTTAGAAAACATGAAGACTGCATACCCACCAATTTGAGTATAAAGGGTGTGAACCAAAGGATAGTAGAATACCATAAGGAGTCCATTCATATTATATTTATAAAAAAACTATGAATTATATTTTTAAAGTACATCATATAAAAAATAATTTCCCTTATACAAAATCAAAATAAAAAAAATCATACTACATATACTTTTCAAAACACAAAATTTGTAGAACATGCCTCAAAGATGACATAATAAGGAAATTTCATTTAATAAAAATCCATTACCCTTAAAAAAACTTATATTTTTAAATAAAAAAGTTAGATTTCTTTATTTTAAAAAATCTTCCTTTGAAACCAAACCCACACATGGTTTAAAAATACATTTTGAAAGGAAAAACTTTTCAATTATTACATTTAGAATAAACACCTCTTTCCCCTTTTCAAAAATTTTACACACACACAACCAACATGGGTAAAGAATAATGGAAAGTATAGTAAAAATTCAGAGCCATGCGATTCATGATATCAAGGGAAATGACTATACAAAGCATGTCCCACCCCACATGATACTCAATAATAAAGAATCAAAGTAAGAACATAAATATAATTGACAACTCATATGTCAATAATGATAAATAGGCATAACATAAAGTAAAAACAATGTGGAAATACACAAGGAACTAATGGCGTAAGTTTTTGTTGACATGCGATGGTGACTCCCACTGTAAATGGGTTAATGATATCACAACTCATCTTATGAATCACTCTCTCACTAGCCTCAAATGAGTAAAAATCCCCTAGATAGGTATAAAATTCAACTAGTGGTTACTATCTATGTTATCACACACAAATAGTAAGGCATCATCCCTAAAATTTCCACTTAATAACCTATTTTACTCATTTCATAGCTATAAAAATGTGAGTATTATCAAGACAGCATCATCATGTAATAAGAACACTAATAATCATCCCACCTCTATCACACACCCCCTTAAAGCCCATCCCAAATATATTAACATGAGTAAAAATTCATTAAAAAATGGAATGTTCACAAGCATAAACAACGATTGATAATAGTCTCTACTAGGGTGGAAATAATAGCCAAACAACAAAATCATGTAAAGTGATAACCAGCCATTCTATATATAAATGAAAATTACATGCTTTGGAAATCCATTTTTAAAACCATTTGGCACCCAAATTCAATCCATGAAAAATCACACACACCACACCAAAGCACAACCAAAATCCAACTTTGGAAATCATTTTTCAAACCATCTTTAAAACAAGATAAATAATGAAACTCACAAACCACAAAAAAAAATCAACATGATAAAATAACTGAAGGCTCAATATAAAAGAAACAATCTAAAATTATTCATTCCCCTTTTCAAACATGGTATGGAATTATTAAAACAAGAATCCCCATTTTAAAACAAATAAGGAAACCCTTTATAAATAAATAAAAACCTTTTTAAAAACAAGGAAGCTTCCTTTTAAAAACATGGGAACCTCTTAAAATAAGGAAACCCATTCTCAAGAAAATAAAACATCACATTATAACACCAAATTGGTTCAAAAAACCAAGAACAAATCACTTTTATCATGGAATAGCTCTAATGGAATGTTATCAAACACCTTAAATGTATAAAACACCATTTAAAACAAAACTGTCATTGAAACAAGCATTTTACCCAATTTTGTGAAAGTAAAAACCAATTAAACATGGTAAACCTTTGATAACATAAAATTAGGTAACATATAAGGTGTTAATTTAGTTAAAGAGAACTTTTAAAACATCAAGAAATAAAGGAACACTTTAACAAATGTAAATGAATAGAAACACATACTGAAAGTGGAGGAAACATGCGACTTATGATGAAAACGAATGTAATAGGATTCAAGGGATGGATCATAAACTTAATAAAAAACCCATTTTTAGCACAACTCTATGGACATTTGGGTTATAGGAAAAGTTATGGAAAGAAGAGAAACTGAAAGAATGTGAGAGGGGAATCCCTTACCTGTTGATCTGGATGAATAACTACCAAGGATACACTCCAAATACACTTAGATGAACTTTTAAGGTTAAATAATATTATTTGGAGGTGCCTAGGTTAGGGTAGAATGAGTGGGGTGAGAAAGGGAAGGATCTATAATTAAAAAATAAGATAAAAGGATAAAAATACCCCAACCCACGTAGGTCGTGTGACTTATCAAACCATGCACAGACCATGTAGCTTCCACAACCTCAAAACACCATAGGTAAAATAGTTTACTAAGACATGAATATACCATGTAATTGTATCAATAAAATGATATAGATGGTGTATAGTTTCTATTACATGATTTTCACATCGTACACCTAACCATGCAACCCCAAAAAAGCTTCCAAAAACTCATAATTTCAACCCTCAAATACCATGATCCTAAGAGAAATTGATTAAAATTTCACAATAAATAAAGTGATTTTTTTTGATTTTATAATTATTTCTTCCAAATATTTAATCTTGAGATATAATTCTTCTACACTAGCCTCTTTTTTAAGAGACTCATGAAGTGGGGTTTCTATAATATATATATTGCATTCATTGTATGGTATAACATGTAGGTTCTTATACCATTCCTAGAAATTCATGCTAGTGAGGAGTTTATCTTTATCTAGTATAGATCACAGTGATATGGTCTAAGTCATGTGGTTTTCCATTTCTAAAAAAAATAGAGAACATAATTAGAACATCCTTGAATTCTGAATTATATTTAAATTTTATTACATTTGTTTAACCTCTTGCTTTTTTTTTCAAAACCAAATATCCCTTGCCATTGGTTTTGGAATATCCTAATACATAGATATTCTTGTGTAAAGGACCCATATCCCCCTTCTTATAACCCATACATGGGCCTGAAAAGTTAATTGAAGGGTTTTAGGTAGGCATAACTTTCCAACTATATTAACTCACAATTCCTAGATCTGTTGAGTGGACTCCCCAATCCAAAAATCATGGAGAAAGATTTTCTCAATGGTTGACTCTGAATGACACCAATTCTTTCTTGGGTAGACGACCTTAATGTAAACCAAGTTAAATCACTCAATAAATTCAATATAAAAGTTCCTCGATTATTGAAAGCACCCTAACTTGGGTTCATCAAGAACTTTGAACTATGAGATTGATTCTAACATAAGTAGTAGAAGGATATTCTAACTTAGTATTTTAGTTGATTTATTTTTATC
Organism: Viscum album; assembly: GCA_963277665.1. Taxonomy (NCBI): domain Eukaryota; kingdom Viridiplantae; phylum Streptophyta; class Magnoliopsida; order Santalales; family Viscaceae; genus Viscum; species Viscum album. The sequence continues at coordinate 744,709,107 of OY728148.1, forward strand.
CATATGAAAAAATCATAGTTTTGTCTTATCACACAGCATGTTAATATTAAGTGTATTTTACATAAGTGATTAACCAAGTCTGATAAAATTTAAGCATAATCTGGTTTTATTTTATTTTCTCTTACATGATTATTAATTAATTTATTAAAAAATCATATAGCATCCAAACAAATAAATAATAATCCATGAAACTGATAGAAATAAAATATAAGGGACATGATCATGAGATTATCTAATGGATAATTTATCTAGAGGATGATAAAATAATCCTTGACCCTGGGGTAAAACACCTTGAACCATAATTGGGTTGTGTGGTAGCAATCCACCTCATCTCATATGTATTGTGTCGATTATCTTTGCCTTAGCTCTGGGACTCATACCACCTCATATTTCATGGGAGATCTAACCTTACATAAAATTTTACTAACACGTGGGATAAGGGATCTAATGGATTGGATAACGGAGGTTTTTTATAAAATAAACAATAGGCATGCAGTACCTTACATAAAAAGTAGGAGGGTATAACTCAGATTCCGTCATTCTAATTTAATAATAATAAATTAAAAGGAAACTATGTCATGAAACTAACACACATTTGCAATATTGTTATCAATTACTTCAATTAATTATTTAATTAAGATAAAACACACTGAATTAATCCAATGTATTCAATTTATTTTAATTCCATCCAAGGATCCATGAAATTACATCATCCAAAATTCTAAACAAATTAAATTAATTAATTTTATTTAAAATTAGTAAATTACCGAAGTGTACTTAGAGGAAATGACATGTACTCATCCAAACTTCCTAGAATGATCCTTGTGCTTGTTCATTCCCTTAGCATTCAACAAACATGTGTGGTAGGTAATTACATGGTGTGTACTGTCAAACAAATGAAACATGGAACGCATGTTAATTACACTACATGTGATGTTCTTGATGTATGAAGAGTACAATAAATGCAAGAACCATACACAACTTGAATATTTTAAATTTAACATGAAAATTATTTCAATATATAATCAATAATTCTATGACATGGTGTGTACTATCAACTAAATGAAACGTAGAACACATCAGAATAGGTTTAATTATATAATTAATTTTTCTCTCTATAATAAATTAAGCATATTAGATGCACTGGACTATAAAACATGTACTAGGTTACATGGCATGTAATAGATTCTTCATGTGTTCATGGAATATTCCTAGAGACTTGATGTGTTCCCCTGCTGTAAATGTGTACAAGGTACAAAACATGTAATCTTACTATATAATGTGTGGCGTTGAATTTTCACAGTTTTTAGTTCCCCTATCATGTAGTAGATACATGACATTCTTGGACCCATGTGTTCTATACCAAAAGAACATAATGACTACATGTCATTTACATGAGTTACATGATGTGTAGTTCTTAAAAAAATATGCCTTATGGTCCAAATATATGTATATGTTCTTTTTTTTGATTTGATATAATATCATCAGACTGGTATGATAACCATGAAAGATACACATCAGATACACGTCTACACTACATTATGTTTTGTACATGGTGTATAGTCTTATGTTATCTAACTAGAATGTTTGGCATCTCTAAAAGGAATTTTTATACGTTTCTTCATTTTGATTTAAGCCCTTTATTTTTTATATGAGAAAGAACATAAAAATGTAATATAAAATAATTTTTAAATTACAATAATGAATATATATGAAGAAAAAGAAATTAAAAATTCATACCATTCAACCAAAAATTAATAAATAATTATAAATTGACCGTGTGATCACTATGATACCACTTATAGGTTTTGGGAATAATGGAAGCACTTGTTGGGAATGGAAAACTCAGATTTTAGTCTTAATTTACAAAAAATATGTGTTGTACATGATGAATGATTTCAATACTGATGGATTTAAATCATGTATTACATGAATTTTTTAAATTTCAGAACCAGGATAGGTGGATCATCACATGTAATTTATAATTAATTTAGAAGAAAATATATAAATAAATGGACTTTTAATTCTTTTTTGATGATTTTATTGACATGATCGTTCTGTACCATCATTGAATCACAGAATCAAAGTATAGAATCTATCTAATGGAGATCCAAACATGCACCACAATATCTAAACGTCATTGTAGAATCATTGGGTGTAGCCTGGTCGATCCTAATTGCTTGTGCCATTCATGCTTGATCGTAGCATAATGAACTTCAATGATAGATAATTCTTAGTTATCTATCAATTTCTTGAGAGTTGAGGAGGATATAGCACACTCTAGATCTCTATAACTCTATCTATGGTTTAGAGAGATTTTATCTATTTTTTGTGTACACCAAACATCTCTTAGGAAAGAGATATAACTAGATATATATTAAGGTAAGTCTAGGGTTTCCTATTGGAATATAATCACCCTTACCAATTCCTTAATTCTTAGTAAACCCTGCATATTAATAATAATATAATTTTAATTCACTTGACAAGTGCATCACATAAAAATAAATAAATATCATTTGTATCATTTCTAATCAGACTATTGAACCCATCCTACTTATCCTCCTTAAAAGTTACTGAACCTTAAACAATGATTATTTATTTAATAAATAAATATCACTTCATTATTCATCGATAAAAAAAATATTATATTCACCAAACCTAGCAGATAATTTTTTTTATTTAACTCACATAATATTTTCAATAATTTGTGATTAAATCATGGCAATCAAATACATGAAAAATTATTAAACTAAAAATCCAGAATAATATTTATTATATACTTTTATATTCAACATTAAATTTAATTAATATTTTTCACACACTGAGTGTGTGACCCTCTAGGACTCTTTCTCAGTGAAAATTGGTATAAACACCTAAAGTCAAATGTTAGCATCTTGTAACATGTCAAGGAACCCATAGAGAGAGAATGTATCAACCCATAGTTTAATCAATGGAAATTCACTTATTATAATTTTGAAATATAGTATAATAACATTAAATCACAACATAATAAAATAATAAGTAATATGTGACCTTTAAAAATAATATTGTCACTTATGTGATTTGAATTTTGAAAGTATAGCATGCACGATTTTGATCAGTAATATTTTTGGAGTCTGATAAGAAGAAACTTAATTTTTGGTGAATAATAAGTGGACCTTATGAATAGTAATTTTACCCTTATGAATATTAAATTTTTAAAGTGAATAAATAACCTTACCAATGAAAGTATAAATAAAATGTATCCATCTTATAAGTGAAAATATGATATAATTATATCATAGTGTTGGTATTTTTGGGAGTCGTGTATATTTAATAATAATTTTATGATTAATTTATTAATTTAAAAAATAATTTATTTCCATAAAATTTATTCATAAATAATTATTTTGAATACTTATTATTATATGATAATTTAAAGAGACATTAATTAATTTTTCAAAGTGTTAGAAAAGCAATTTTAATTTTAAAATTTGTATTTTTTTTCAAGTAAATTATGATTTTAATTGAAATTTAAATATCAAATAGTTAGAAAATTATTGTCATAAAATGGAATTCATTTTTGAATTATACATGTTGAAAAATGGTTGGGGTGAAATTTTGGGATTTTTCTAAAATACTTGAAATTTTAGTAAATACTAAAATATGGTGATTTGTTGTATATATACATTATATGTTAAATACAATATTTATTGAGTCATGGATAATATAAGAACCATGGTTTAGAACTCACATGAACATATTACTATTTTTTAACTAGAATCAATATTATTTCTTATCTTGAAAAAAATAATAGAATAATAAATAAAATATTGAGAAAACCCTCATCTCTTCCACTATAAAAACCACCCTCACCCCTCTTCTATTCAATCCTATCAAGTCTTGTGCATAGTACAAATTCTGCTCAAATACCTCCATAATCTCCTCTCCCACTTCCAATATCCCTTTGTCTCTTCAAAAGAACAAATCATCTCCCTTAAAGAGGTTCTCAAGGAAGATATATTCAAGAGGTAAATTCCTCTTTTCATTTCATTTATTTTCTTTCTAGTTTCATTATTTTGTTTTTATTTCCTAACTTCCTTTCATCCAAATGTTATGATAACTAAAATACCTTAAATGTACCAGAATTTTGTTATGATAATGGAATAATTCATTATTTTATCTTCTTTCCCCTCTTTTTATACTAGAAATGAAAACACCATCTGAGATGTTTTAATTTATCACATTCAAGGACAACAAGTTTCCAATTTCTTTTACCATATTCAATTATGGTCATGAAACCATTTTTAGGATTTAAACAGACTATAATATATGTATTATGTCTAATTTAAGGTTCTGGAATCTTTTGTACACATTATATTAATTTATAAAGACAAATGTGTTTGATGTGATAAAAAACAACAATTAACCAAAACATTTGTCATTAAAGTTTTATATAATGATTCATATTCACTACAAATAAACAAATGAACTTTATAAACAATTAATATATTGTATGATCACTAATAAAACATAAACCCATTTCTAGTCAACCATTCTCATCTTACATGTTTATCTTTACGTGTATATAAGTAAACCAATCATGAAAACCAATGAAACATACAATGGAATTGAACTTCTTAACCCATCAAAAAGGTCATGAATAAACTTAATAAGGTTATAATAAATCAATTAAATAAATAATAGGTTCTATAAATATTAATTAATAAATTTAATTTTGTTATCCAGGACATTAAGATCAAGTTAAGGACACTATTAGACTTAAGGTAAGCGATTTTACCTGAACCTACATTATTCATTCGAGTTGCTCTGTATTTATTTCTACCCAAATGATGTTATATGTTATTTTTATATACATATTATAAATGTTTTTACATGATATAAACTCATGTATCAAGGCCCATTTATCATTCTCTTTTGGTGATATATGTTTTTTTAAGTGGGTCCCTCCTTAATACTTCCCAATAAGAAAACTCATTTAAGGGAACTTCCCAAATTCTTACTAAATTTTAAGTGAAATCTATCACATATTTTTAAGCCAAAATTATTTTTATAGAATAAATCTTTTGATTATGAAAAATTTATTGGTTTACTTCTGGTATTTATAAAATATTATTTCTTTTTTATTTTAAATGCTCTTTAGTATTTTCCTTAAAACAACACTAAAAAGTTTTAATGCTAAAATTTCTTAAATACTCTTTTTATATGTTATCACTTATATTTGAAATCACGTAACATGATATATTCTTATGAATTTCCATGTATATTCTAATTCCTTTACTTCATGGAATCTTTTATGGTACACCCATATATTATGCTTTATGACATTATTATGATACTCATTTCTTTCCATGGGTACCCTTATGTTTATGTATGATTGATTATGTATGATTCATTATATGGAAAGCATATTAATGAAATTGTTATGACGGGTTCAACTAGATATATATCCAATTAATTGGGTATATTTGAGTCTCATGAGACTTTATGTGTAATGATCTTGGTGGTTAGCCTTGACTCGAGCTACCATGTGCAATGGTCTTGGTGGTTAACCTTGACTTGTGCTCATCTATATGAAACAAGACTTGAATCATTATAAAGTCATGTTTTATGTTTCTTTCACATTACTATGAATCCATCTTTATATTATCCCATGTTTATGTGTTATTATTCCATATGTTCCATGTCTTTTTATATCATTATATCATGCCTTCTAACCCATGTGCTAAAGATTTATTCTTATGTTTATTCGCTTACTGGGATTTTTAGCTCATCCCTTTGTTCATGTTATCCCTAGTTTAACCTATAAATATATATGATCACAATGGAAGTTAGGAGGTATTTATGAAGATTAAATAAATAAATTTTATTTTTAGTTTCATGTTTTAAGTTTTATGTACCTAGACTTCCAAGACACTAGACTTTACAATCCTTGTCTTGTAATATGATTCTTTATTGTGCATAAAATCATGTAATGATATGTGTAAAAGTCTAGGGTCTCTATAGTTGGTATCAGAGGATGGTCTAGTTATTTTTTTAGAATAGGAATAGATCACTTTATTAAGAACCTTAAGCATGCGACTAAGTATAAGAAAACATCCCTAAATTTTGTTAAGTATAGTGTATGTGGTTTATTAAGAAAATACATCCATGTATGGATACTAACAAGAGGATGTGGCTCTGGAACATATGTATGTAAGGGTAAAACCCCAAAACACCACTTTGAGCTGGACTCAAACGGGAACCGGTTCACAATAGTGGTCCTTTCTACACTCATGGTTTAATACTCTTAAGGGTATATGCTTTGGTAAATTCATAAGATTAGTACGGACCATAATTAAGGGAACAAAAAAACCTATAATAATATATGTTATGAAATAGATCAAGGTTAACCTAGATTAAAACTCAGGGAATCACATGTTAGGATATACTTATCCTTCACAAGTTTATCCTTTTATGTTCAAAGTTTCATTTATGCTTATTAGCTAATTATTCAACCCCTATAATTGTACGTTATTTTTATTAGTTAATGGAGGGAAATAGAAGAACATGATCCAACAATCAATGTGATAGGAAATGTGACAATTTCCCTAATTATATGACCGATATGATGGGAATCAGTGCTTAAAACTTTATGATAAGACTTTATTAGTTGGATAAAGTTATGAATAATAACTTTAATCATGTGGAACACCATTCTCCTCCTACAAGGAAATATCAAGTTGTCATAGGTTAATTTATGAGGCAAAGGACTCACATGTTTAGTGGATCTTCTTATCCCCTCCTCACAAAAAAGTGGAATAACTCCATTGAAAATATATTCTTTGTCCCCTAGTTCTCAGAAGAAGAGAAAGTAATACTGGTGGTCTATCATTTTGATGGGGAAACTGATCATTGGTGGAAACCGATCAAGAATATGAAATCCTAAGAAGAAATTGATTCCATGGATTGGGAGGAATTCAAGAAAATGTTTTCAATAAATATTTTCCCTGAACCCTCCGTCTCAAAATGGAAAGAGAGTTACTTAGACTTAAGGTGAAGGAAGATGTGTCCATAGGGGTGTATGAATAAAAATTCACAAGGCTTTCAAGATATGCCTTTGAATTTATCGTGAACACCGAAAGTAAGGTGAATCGCTTCTTTAGAAGACTAAATATGAGTCTCAAAAAGAGTTAGCAATTCATGACTTTGACAGTTATGAGGAGACTATCTATTGTGCCCTCATGGTTCAAATGGAGATTAGAGACACTCAATGGTCTCATGGGACTGGTGACAAAAAGAGGAAAATGAATTCTAATATGGGTGGTTCGGAAAAAAAATCCCATGATGGAATGAAGATCAAACATCTGACATGTCAAAATTATGGAAATAAGCATCTTGGTAACTATCTAAAGGGAACTAGGAATTGCTTCAAATGTGGAAGAATGGGACATTTGTCTGTAAACTACCATAAGGATATGAAGAATACCACTAATGTGGAAGAAGAAAGGAAGGTTTATATCAAAACTCTGCCTATAATGCAGTGTTAAAACTGAAAGGAACATGTGAATTATACGAAAAATTTCCCTAAGCCAAGGGTTGTTAGAGGAAATCAACAAAAACCTAAAATCCAACAAGGAAGGGATTGTGTTATCACTACTGTTGAGGTGGATTCAGAAAACAATGTGGTGATAAGTACGCTATTTATTCATTCAAGAATAGAAAATGTACTATTTTATTCTTTTTTTATGCATTCTTTCATTTCATTCAAGTTTAATAGAACTATTCAAATACCACCTCAAAATTTAAAGGTTATGTTATCTATGAGGACAACGAATGGGAAAATTATTTTTTAAAAGGTTTATAACTCCTCCCTAGTAAATGTTTGTGGGCTGAACCTCCTAGAAAATAATTTCATACTTCATATGGTAGAGTTTTATGCTATATTGGGCATGGATTGGGTATATTTATAAAAATCCAACATCAATTTTTAGGAAAGGGAGATCACTCTTCACATCCTGAAACATCCTCAAATTATTTACATGTCTAAGGAGGAATATGAATCTCTTTTAGAATAATCATATCAAGTGTGGATAATGATTCATTTTGAGAAAGTATATCTTTCTCAAATGATTGAGACAAAGAATGTAACACCCTGAGATTTTATGAAAAATATTCTTTTTAATTTCATTAATGTCTTGTGTTGTATGCTACACCAAAAGGAGCTTGCACAACACGCATCCTTGACTTTCCATGCATTACACGCAATCACGACCTTCCTCGATAGCGTGTGTAGTACGCAATACCGAGTTTCACTAAACAGCGATATTCTATTAAAATATTATTAAAACTAGCCGTTATGAATAGTAATAACCACATTTTAAAATTTTAGAAATTTTATCTCTCAAAATGGACTTCATTTTTGGATTTGGAGTATCGAATTTAGCCTAAGGTGAAATTTTGGTACTTTTTGGATAACTTTCATATTCTGATGAATAGTGAAAATTACTAAATTTTAATTAAAAACAACTTTTTTAATCAAAATAATTAATAGTGATAAATTATTAATTTGAGTGGTTTTAAAGTATATTTAGAATATATTTTTACAATTTAATACAATGTTGGTCATTGGATGTAATTTCACATTTAAACTAGTTATAAACAAGTGTTGATCTTTTGATAGTTATTATCTCTTAAAAACATGCCATTTGTTTTGACGACGAGAATTAATTTTTAAATTAGTTAATGTAACTGATATGTTTTGAATTTGGTAAAATAGACATCATTTTTGAGTTCATAATATCAAATATATCTTAGGCCTAATTTTTGGTATTTTTCTGGAAACTTTCATTTTTTGATGAATAGTGAAACCACTAAGTGGTAGAAAAAAAAATGAATTTTTCAAAAAACTTAATTTTACCGATTCTGTGAGTGGAATTTCAAAAATCCGAGAGACACGGTTGATTTCAGTTAGTAAAATGTGGTTCAATGAGATGAAAATAATTTTTTGTGAATAGTAACTTTTTACTTTTTTTACCACGGTTAAAAGTAAATAGGGTAATTAAGGGTAAAATGATATTATTATTACCCTAACACATGCCCTCTTTCTATTGGATAAGTGTAATTCGACCAGAAAGAACCTTAGGAATAAAATATGACCATTTAGGCCCACTTGGATTAGATTAGGACATTTATTATTATTTAATTCAAAGAAGAGTTAAAAGAGTTAAAATCAAAGTTTATTTACTAAAACATTTTTAATATTGGGTTATACATAATATAAATTTGATTGTAAACATTAATTAGATATCTAATAAGTTTTCCTAGACAATGATATTTTATTTATAATTTTTAGACATTAAATAATTTAATTTATTTATGACACAATGATGATGCAGTAATTACCATAATAGTGAAAAATTAGAATAATTGATATTATAAATAACCAAATAAATATAATTTGAGACTTTTTATGAATTAAAATAATTTTCTAGGTTAATATGACATGTTAGTATTGATTTAATTATCTTTTTTTGAACTAATCATTCTGTTATGAGTTTCACAAAAATCAATTACAAAATAGTGTCAAAATTGACATAAAATAGTTTTCAAAACAAATATAATATTATTAATTGTTATTTTATTCCTAAAAATCTAAGGTTCGGCCAAATGACATAGATAAGGTTATATATATTAATAATAAAAAACTTGGGGTTCGTTTGGCTTGTTATAGTAAGTTTATTAACCTTATAGTGTAAGAACACAAGAAGACACGGTAAAAGTAAAATTATTTAACTTAATGTTAAATCTAAATGATAAGGTTAAAATAGGAACCTAAACTTGTCTAAATTCTATTAGATGAGAGGATTGAGATCCATCCCCACCTTAGCTTAGAAATAAATCAATTTGGAGCTATTTAAAACCGAATATGACTTTATAATAAAATAATATTTTTAGTTTTCCAAAGGAGCCCCTCTCCTCCCTTATAAAAGGGCACTTCCTCCCTCTCTTCCTCACACAACTTTGAGCCTTCAATCTCGGCCAAACCCTGCCAAATTCTTTTCTCCAATTCCCTAGAAAAATCCTAGAGGTTCTGGTCTTCCGCAAAGACCAATTTTAGTGCCCTAAAAGGAGATCTCAAAGAGGCGCTTCAAAGAAGAGGTAATTTCCGTTACCGATTCTTTCAACTTTATTTCTTCTTCCACTTCTTCTTATTAGGATGTTTAATTATTAAGTAATAACATCAGTATCAATCATATACTGATATGTTATTATAAGTATGAAACAACCCTATTTCACCATCTATCCATCCTACGGAAAACGAAATCACCACACGTGCGTACGTACGGAATACCGTCTCCACGACGTGGTGAAATCTATTTTCCACCACCACCTTACTTGGATGGGTATAATGGTGTAAATAATAACTAATATGATTATTTTAAAGTGATATTGATTCTGAAATAGTATAAATACACTCCAATATAGTCCCACGATCATGATAACGATATCATCGCTCGTGCGTACATACGGACTACCGTCTCCACGACGCGATGAGATTCATTCTCCACTTTAACCATTCATGAATGATTATAAAGTACATATAATAAGTATTCATGAAATATATTACATAATAATGATACTGGATTTATGTGTATATATATGTATGTCATCTACTTAATTCCATTCAACTCAATAAGGAAACGAAAATAGCGTTCATGCGTACGTACGGCCTACCGTCTCCATGAACGGTGTATTTCATTCCATTTACTGATTTATTATATATATGTGTATTATGAATATATATTATATATAAATCATGTTTTATATTCTGTAATTAAGTAATCATGATCTAAGTAATCATATGAATAATTACAAGTCAAAACACGGACAACAAATGAAACAATTTTACCCAAAACGCTCTTTAACATGGAATTTACAAAAGAACGGGTAATATAAATTCATAAGTGAACCATATATGATATCATAACAATGAGTATGATTCTGGAATAATTCAATGACATTATTTAAACCATTATACAGGAGGTTCGGACACTTACGAAGCAAATCGAACCTAAGGTAAGGGAAATATCACAATCTCATTTTTATCCGAGATTGTTTATACTTTGGTATTTACTGGGGTGTATTTTATCATCCACATCTATGTTTCCTCAATATGTAATATTATTTCCATCCACCTACAATTTTTTAAATCCAATTTTTCCCTTCGGTGAGTTTTTAGTAAAAGATATGAAAGGAATCTTTTGTCGGTTTTCGTATGAGGTACTTTTTGACTTTTCCGAAAAAGTACGATAAGTATGTTTTTTAACTTATACGACATGAATGGATTTTTAAAATATTATTCCCAAGAAGATTCTTTTAAAAGTTCTCATGTTTATTTTTAATCAACTTCTTTTAGTTTATAATTTTATGACATGTTAAGAAAGGAAAAGTGTTTTTGAAGTAGAAAGGATATTTACCTCAAGAATGGAGTTCAAGTGTTTTATCAAAATTATTTTCCATCTAAGATAATAAAGGGTTCTGTTTCTATCCCTATTATTACATTGATTTGATTATGTTGTGATGGAATTATTTTTATGAATTCCTTTATCTTATATGAATTGTTTTATGATGTCACGATGTTTAAGATTCCCATTTTTATTTCATGGGTTATGTTATGATGTATGGTTTATTATTTTGTGGTACACATAAGAATGGTATCATTATGAGATGGGTGGGACCTATATCTCCCTCCAATGCATTAGGTAAAGATTTTATATCTCATGAGATAGACATGGCTGGAACGGTAGGTTATACCTGTTCAGTGAAACGGGACTGAAATGAGGAGTGAACTTGGTTCAGAAAGGGACTTTGTCCACTAAGATAGTCTTGGCAATGAGTCTTGACTAATAATAAATGATTATCTATGATTATGTGTGTATGACACAAAGTTTCATGTTTTAAGTTATGATTGTTGGGATTACATTTCACTACTATGATTTATCCCATGTTATGAAATTATGATCTCTTTTGCAGGTTAAGATTTTCAAAAGATATGTTCTTATGAATATGATGTGATTGATATTTCTTTTGTTTACCCTTACTGAGCATTTGAGCTCACCCTTTTATGTTTTCTTTTCCCCAGGATATAAAAAAAGGATTTAGGTTTTTAAAAAAAGAAGATCTTTATGGGAGATGTTGAAGATCTTTCACCACGATTAGAAGATTATATTCTGAGTTTCCAAAGACACAAACTATTACGGTCCTTGTGTGTGTGTTTTTGTTATGTATTAAGTATTCCGCAAAAGTAATGTAATGTTCATGTACATCAGGCTTCGGGTCTCTATAGTTGGTATCAGCGGAAAGGTTTAGTCAACCTTTGGAAACTAGGATGCGAAAACGTTAGTGAGATCCCTAGAGATATTTCTAAGGTATGTCTAGGGATGCCCCTAAGGATAAGTATACGTATAGGATATAGTCCTAGAACTATGGTAACAATCTTAGAATTTAACCTAATATGTTAGATATTGAAGTTACTCCCCCTTTATTATGATTTTTTCCTCTAACACTATTCTTTTTGGGTTTCAGAAAATGGCTGGAAACAAGATGATTCACGATAATGGAGGATATTATGGACAATGGAATGATATTATTCATGAGAAACCAAATGAAATGGGATTTGGAAGTCCAACCAACATTATTATGCCGAATCAAAAATCTCATAATATGATCAATAAACTCAAATTTGGTAATTTTCCTGACTCGGCTAATAAGAGAAAGATGGAGTTTCATGATGATCATAGATGAAAGAAAGTTCAATTTCCCCTATGTAAATCATGTGGGAAGAGGCATTGAGGGGAATGTTTCAAGGGAACTGGAAGATGATTTGGGTGTGGAAAAGAAGGACACAAAGCTACTAAGTGCAAAGGAAAAGGTTCAGTTAACACTATGGATGAGGATAATGGTATTGCTACGACATCAACAATGGTTAAATGTTTTAAATGTGGAATGTACGGGCATTATGCAAACCAATGCCCTAAGGGAAAATCTCATGAAGAGAATCAGTACAGCCGTATGAGTAGTATTTATGTTGATGATGATGAAGAGACTACAAATGATTTGTGAGTTGAAAGAATTGTTACATGTTTATCAAGTGTAATGTTGTATAAGTAATCTCATGGTACTATGGAATAAAGAGACATCTAAGGATTGTTACACTGTTGTCTTTCCTTGAGTTTTGAAAGTGTATGATTAATGGTACCAGTATCCATTAAAGGATATTCAGATATTTTTGGAATATAGAAGGGATAAAGAGAAAATTAAATGTTTGATAGTATTCATGATCTCATGACTGATATAAGAGAAGGTTATGTAATGGATTGAGTATATTGAATTTTTGGATTTTGGTATGTGGAAAGTGATAACTTTTAACTGCATTCATGTATTCACTTAGGTTCAATGGGTATTCAAGAGAATACATGATTAAGGCCTTTGAATGTTTGGAATGTGACCAAGAAGACATATCTTATATGGGGATCAATGATGGTATTAAATATCTGGTAATCGTTTTCACTATATTATGAGAGTGGACTACAGTATTATGGATAAACTTAAAGATTAGAATGGATTATGTTGGGCATAAGTTTTTATTGTTTAAGGATAGAAGTTTTTTCGATATTATTGATGGGATGTTATAGTAATATAGTTTTAGAAAAAGGACAATCTGCAGGATGGGAGACAACCCATCGCGTCAGACAAGGCCGTGGGAATCGAAACAACAACCGAAGTGCGACTGGCCTTTATCGCCTACTACTGGCCTACAGGAAGTCCCTGTTTAGTAGAAACTAGTTTTATTATATTAAGCAGTATGATATATGATGTATAATTCAATTTTAGGAACCATATATCATTAATCTCACTATAGATGGACTTATGTATTTTTTGATAACTTTTCTAACCTTTTGTTTGAGACAGATGGAATGACCCATCATTCTATCACATGATCTGCTAACACATCACAAATGACAAATTCAACTTCATTTCTTTAAGAGATGAAGTGGAAATTGTCCAAAGAACGACCAACAGTGAGACTATACCGAAATCATGAAAGTATTTCTTCTAATTCCAATTTCAACAACTTTAGGGAAACGATCTTGAAAACCAAAAATGATGTCCTAGTGCTCTTATATCTGATAAATTAGATGGTAACTTAGATCATCACAAATTTATGGCATTGTGATTGCTGGCTTTTCCATAGCCATGTTCTCTACCACTCTCCATCAGAACATGATGGTTAAATTTCTCTTCCATATCCATATTTTCACCTATGTGGAAACCCAGTGATTAGTTTATTTGGGTAACCATTACGTTTCATACTTTTGTTTTTAAAGATTGGTTTTGGTATTACTTTTTTACGATGTGGGTTTCTATCAAAGAAACTTTCGAATAGTAAACCATTTATAACCCCGACGAATTTCGAGGGCGAAATTCATTTTAAGGGGGTAGAATGTAACACCCCGAGATTTTATGAAAAATATTATTTTTAATTTCATTAATGTATTCTGTTGTACGCTGCACCAAAATGAGCTTTCACAATACGCATCCTTGACTTGCCTTGCATTACACGCAATCACGACCTTCCTCAATAGCGTGTGTAGTATGCAATACCGAGTTTCACTAAACAACGATATGCTATTAAAATATTATTAAAACTAGCCGTTATGAATAGTAATAACCACCTTTTAAAATTTTAGAAATTGTATCTCTCAAAATGGACTTCATTTTTGGATTCGGAGTATTGAATTTAGCCTATGGTGAAATTTTGGTACTTTTCGGATAACTTTCATATTCTGATGAATAGTGAAAATTACTAAATTTTAATTAAAAACAACTTTTTTTATCAAAATAATTAATAGTGATAAATTATTAATTTAAGTGGTTTTAAAGTATATTTAGAATATATTTTTACAATTTACTACAATGTTGGTCATTGGATGTAATTTCACATTTAAACCAGTTATAAACAAGTGTTGATCTTTTGATAGTTATTATCTCTTAAAAACACATCATTTGTTTTGACGACGGAAATTAATCTTTAAATTAGTTAATGTAACTGATATGTTTTGAATTTGGTAAAATAGACATCATTTTTGAGTTCATAATATCAAATATATCTTAGGCCTAATTTTTGGTATTTTTCTGGAAACTTTCATTTTTTGATGAATAGTGAAACCACGAAGTGGTAGTAAAAAAATGAATTTTTCATAAAACTTAATTTTACCGCTTTTGTGAGTGGAATTTCAAAAATCCAAGAGACACGGTTGATGTCACTTAGTATAATGTGGTTCAATGAGGTGAAAATATTTTTTGGTGAATAGTAACTTTTTACATTTTTTTACCACGGTTAAAAGTAAATAGGGTAATTAAGGGTAAAAATGATATTATTATTACCCTAAAACATGCCTTAATTCAATTGGATAAGTGTAATTCGACCAAAAAAAACCTTAGGAATAAAATATTACCATTTAGGCCCACTTGGATTAGATTAGTACATTTATTATTATTTAATTCAAAGAAGAGTTAAAAGAGTTAAAATCAATGTTTATTTACTAAAACATTTTTAATATAGGGTTATACATAAGATAAATTCGATTTTAAATATTAATTAGAACGATAATAAGATTTCATACATAATGATATTTTATTTATAATTTTTAGATAGTAAATAATTTAATTTATTGATGACACAATGATGATGCAATAATTACCATAATAGTAAAAAATTAGAATAATTGTTATGATAAATACCCAAATAAATATAATTTGAGACTTTTTATGAATTCCAATAATTTTATAGGTTAATATGACATGTTAGTATTGATTTAAGTAAATTTTTTCAAACTAATCATTCTGTTATGATTTTCAAAAAAATCAATTACCAAATAGTGTCAAAATTGACCAAAAATAGTTTTTAAAACAAATATTATATTCTTAATTGTTATTTTATTCCTAAAAATATAAGTTTCGGCCAAATGACTTAGATAAGGTTATATATATTAATAATAAACAACTTGGGGTTCGTTTGGCTTGTTATAGTAAGTTTATTAACCTTATAGTGTAAGAACACAAGAAGACACGGTAAAAGTAAAATTATTTAACTTAATATTAAATCTAAATGATAAGGTTAAAATAGGAACCTAAACTTGTCTAAATTCTGTTGGATGAGAGGAGTTCGATCCATCCCCACCTTAGCTTCGAAATAAATCAGTTTTGAGCTATTTAAAACCTAATATGACTTTATAATAAAGTAATATTTTTAGTTTTCTAAAGGAGACCCTCTCCTCCCTTATAAAAGGGCACCTCCTCCTTCTCTTCCTCACACAACTTTGAGCCTTCAAGATCGGCCAACCCATTCCAAATTCTCTTCTCCACTTCCATATAAACATTATAGAGGTTCTGGTATTCCTCAAAGACCAATGTTAGTGCCCTAAAAGGAGATCTCAAAGAGGCGCTTCAAAGAAGAGGTAATTTCCGTTACCGATTCGTTCAACTTTATTTCTTCTTACACTTCATATTCTTAGGTTGTTTCATTATGAAGTAATAACATTAGTATCACTCATATACTTATATGTTATTATAAGTATGAAACAACCCTATTTCACCATCTATCCATGCTACGGAAAACGAAATCACCACGCGTGCGTACGTACGGAATACCGTCTCCACGCCGTGGTGAAATCTATTTTCCACCACCACCTTAATTGGATGGGTATAATGGTGTAAAAAAAACTATATATTATTATTTTAAAGTGATATTGATTCTGAAATAGTATAAATACACTCCAATATAATCCCACGATTATGAGAACGATATCATCACTCGTGCGTACGTACGGACTACCGTCTCCACGACGCGATGAGATTCATTCTCCACTTTAACCATTCATGAATGATTATAAAGTACATATAATAAGTAATCATGAAATATATTACATAATAATGATCCTGTATTTATGTGTATATATATATATATTTCATCTACTTAATTCCATTAAACTCAATAAGGAAACGAAAACAGCGTTCATGCGTACGTACGACCTACCATCTCCATGAACGGTGTATTTCTTTCCATTTGATGATTTATTATATATATGTATATTCGGAATATATATTATTTATAAATCTTGTTTTATATTCTGGAATTAATTAATCATGATCTATGTAATCATATGAATAATTACAAGTCAAAACACGGACGATAAATGAAATAATTTTACCCAAAATTCTCTTTAACATGGAATTTACAAAAGAACGGGTAATATAAAGTCATTAGTGAACCATATATGATATCATAACAATGAGTATGATTCTGTAATAATTCAATGACATTATTTATACCATTATAGAGGAGGTTTGGACACTTACGAAGCAAATCAGACCTAAGGTAAGGGAAATATCACAATCTCATTTTTATCCGAGATTGTTTATACTTTGGTATTTACTGGGGTGTATTTTATCATCCAAATCTATGTTTCATAAATATTTAATATTATTTCCATCCAGCTACCATTTTCTAAATCCAATTTTACCCTTCGGTTAGTTTTTAGTAAAAGATATGAAAGGAATATTTTGTCGTTTTTCGTATGAGGTACTTTTTGACTTTTCCGACAAAAGTACGAGAAGAATGTTTTTTTAACTTATACAGCATGAAAGGATTTTTAAAACATTATTTCCAAGAAGCTTCCTTTAAAAGTTTTCAAGTTTATTTTTAATCAACTTCTTTTAGTTTAGAATTTTATGACATGTTAAGAAAGGAAAAGTTTTTTTGAAGTAGAAAGGATATTTTCCTCAAGAATATAGTTCAAGTGTTTTATCAAAATTATTTTCCATATAAGATAATAATGGGTTCTGTTTCTATCCCTATTATTACATTGATTTGATTATGTTGTGATGGAATTATTTTTATGAATTCATTTATCTTATATGAATTGTTTTATTATGTCACGATGTTTAAGATTCCCATTTTTATTTCATGGGTTATGCTATGATGTATGGTTTATGATTTTGTGGCACACATAAGAATGGTATCGTTATGAGATGGGTGGGACCTATATCTCCCTCCAATTCATTGGGTAAAGATTTTATATCTCATGAGATAGACATGGCAGGAACGGTAAATTATACCGGTTCAGTGAAACAGGACTGAAACGAAGAGTGAACTCGGTTCAGAAAGGGACTTTGTCCACTAAGATAGTCTTGGAAATGAGTCTTGACTAATAAGAAATGATTCTCTATGATTATGTGTGTATTCCACAAAGTTTCATGTTTTAAGTTATGATTATTGGGATTACATTTCACTACTATGATTTATCCCATGTTATGAAATTATGATCTCTTTTGCAGGGTAAGATTTCCAAAAGATATGTTCTTATGAATATGATGTGATTGATATTTCTTTTGTTTACCCTTACTGAGAATTTGAGCTCACCCTTTTATGTTTTCTTTTCCCCAGGATATAAAGAAAGGATTTAGGTTTTAAAAAAAAGAAGATCTTTATGGGAGATGTTAAAGATATTTCACCACAATTAGAAGATTATATTCTGAGTTTCCAAAGACACTAAACTATTACGGTCCTTGGGTGTGTGTTTTTGTTATTTATTAAGTATTCCAAAAAAGTAATGTAATGTTCATGTACGTCATGCTTTGGGTCTCTACAAAGAAGAAGATACTTCTCAATGATATGCCCATCGTGCGGGATTATACTAATGTATTCCCTGAAGAATTGTTTAGTCTTCCTCATAATTGAGAGGTTGAGTTATCAATTGAACTTATTTCTGGATCTCTTCCTATATCAAAGAAACCTTATAGAATGGACATTGTAGAGTTGGAAGAGATGAAGAAGCAGTTATAGGAGAATTTTGAGAAGGGTTCTATGCACCGGAGTTCTTCACCATGGGGTGTGACAGTCCTCTTCATCAAGAAGAATGATTGATCAATTCCCCTCTACATTGATTACCATGAGCTCAATAAAATCATGATAGAGAACAATTATCCCCTACCATAAGTAGGTAACATGATCGATTAGATTTGTAGGGCTAGTTATTTCTCGAAGGTGGACCTTTGGTCATGATATCACTAATTAAACGTGAGGAAGAAATATATTTCTAAGATTTACTTTCGAACGATGTATAGACAATATGAGTTCATAGTGATTCCCTCCAGACTCACTAATTCTCCCGTAATATTAAAGGATCTAATGAATATAGTATTTAGAGATTACCTTGACAAATTTATGGAAGTCTTTATCAATGATATTCTGATATACTCTAAGTGAAAGGAGGAACATGGGGAGGATTTGAATATTGTGTTGATGAATTTGAGAAGGGAGAAACATTATGAAAAGTATAGTAAATGTGAGTTCTAGATGGAGGAAGTATCATTCATGGGGAATTTTATCATCAAAAAAGGGATATATGTGGACCCTTCTAATACAAAGGCAATTGAAGAGTGGTCCATGCCAACATCTGTATCAAAGATCCCCAACTTTTTGGGTCTATTGAGGTATTATTGAAATTTTTTGATGAACTTCTCATTATTTTCAAACCCAATTACCAATAGGACCTGGAAGGGAGTGAATATTTTATAGAATCAAGAATGTGATAAAAGCTTTACGGAGCTCAGAAAGAGGCTTTTCACTGCTCCAGTACTCACACTCTCAACAAGTCGAGAAATATTTGTGGTGTAAAATGATTCTTAAAATAAAGTATTAGGATGTGTACTGATTCAAAAATGATATAGTGATAGCGTACACCTCAAGGTAGCTTAAAATACATGATTAAAATCATCCCACACATGATTTGGAGTCAGAAGTTGTGATATTTTTATTGAAAATCTAGTAGAATTATCTCTATGGGGAGAATTGTGAGATATATACTGATCAAAAGAGTCTCAAATATATATTCACATAGAAAGAGATTAATATGTGCCAGCAATGATGATTATATCTCATCAGGGATTATAAATTCTCAATCCACTACTACCCCGATATGGAAAATAAAGTGGAAGATGCTCTAAGTATAAAGGATCCTTCATCTTTATCAATGTTGATAATTTAAAAGGATCCAATATTATTATATATTTAGAGGATAGACATGGGAATAATTAAGGGGGGAATATCATCAATAATTTCGCAAATGATTTCTCAACCATCCCATATGGAGAAAATAAAGGATGCTCAAAGAAAAGATATGGAAACTATAAAAAGGGTGGAAGCTATTAGAAATGGGAAATCCTCTGAGTTCAAGATTGATGATGAAGGAGTTGTAAGATTTGGGTCATGATTATGTGTACCATATGATCCAGAGATAAAGAAAATGTTTTTGAATGCCACATATAGATCAACCTTCTCTATTCACCCAGGGATCACAAAGATCTATCGAAATCTAGGAGAGACCTTTTGGTGGGACAATATGAAGAAAGAGATTACTGAATATACATCAAATTAAATGGTATGTCAACAAGTGTAGGCTGAAAGACATAAGTCTAAGAGTATGATGCAACCACTACCCATACTAACATAGAAGTGGGAGAACATCACCATGAACTTTGTCACTAGACTTCTAAGGACATCCTGAGAAAACAATGCTATATGGGGAATTGTGGATCGTCTTACAAAGACAACTCACTTTATCGCAATTCAAGAGGAATTTTTAGGGGATCAAATTTCAAAGATATATATCAAAGAGGTGGTAAGGATGAATGGAGTACCACTGTCTATTTTATCTAATAGAGATATGAGATTCACCTAGAAGTTATAGAAAAGTCTCCAACATGCACTGATCACTGAACTGAACTTCAATATGGCATATCATCCTCAAACTGATGGCTAATCAGAGTGAACTATTCAAAGATTGGAAGACGTATTGAGAGCATCTTCTATAGACTTCAAAGGAGGATGGGACCAACATATTCCACAGGTTGAATTCTCTTAAAACAACAGTTTCTAGTCTTGCATCTGAATGTCACCATATGAATACCTTTTTGGGAAAGGTGAATAACAATAACATGTTGGGATGAAGTTAGTGAGTATGAGCTACTAGGACCTGAAATAGTCAATGAAATGGTGGAGAAGGTGAAAATTATTCACCAGCACATCAAGGTATCCCAAATTCAACCAAAAAGCTACAAAGACAATCGTCAACAAGACCTTGAGTTTAAAGTTGGAGACATCGTATTCCCCCACATATCTCCATGGAATAAGGCCATGAGATTTGGGAAGAAAAGAAAGTTATGTCCTAAGAACATCATCCCCTTCAAGGTTCCTGATTGTGTAGGCGTTGTGGCCTATCGACTAGCACTTCCACCTACCATGTCTGAAGTACATAATGTCTTCCATTTATCCCTCTTAAGGAAGTACACACTAGATCCTTAAAATGTACTATCTTCAGAGGTGGTACAGTTGTAGAATGGTCTTTCTTATGCGGAGAATCCTTTAATGATCTTTGGTCTTAAAGATAAAGTTATATGTAACAAGACTACTCACTTGGTCAAAGTGCTATGGTGGAACCATAAGTACGAAGGGGAAAGATGATAACTAGAGATGGAAATGAAGGAAAATTACACACACCTGTTTACAGCATAGAATATAAAATGAAATTTTGAGGGTGAAATTTCATAAGGGTGGAATAATGTAATGAACCAAAGTTTAATTAATGGAAATTCAATTCTTATAATTATTTCATATAGTATAATCACATGAAATCACAAAACAATGTACTATAAAGTATTATGTGACCTTTAAGCATAATATTATCACTTCTGTAATTTTAATTTCGAAAGTATGACATACAAGGTTGCGATCGGTAAGATGTTTGGAGTCTGATAAGAAAAATATAATTTTTAGTGAATAGTAACTTGACCTTATGAATATTAATGTTACTTTTATGAATAGAAATATGACCCTTATGAATATTAGATCTTCCAAGGGAAAAATTAACCTTACCAATGAAAGTATAAATAAAATTTATCCATCTTATATGTGACAATATGATATAATTATATCACATTATTGGTATTTTTGTGAGTCATGTATATTTAATTACAATTTTATGATTAATTTAATAATTTAAAAGAAAATTTATTTTCATAAAATTTATATTGATGAAATATGATTATATGATAATTTTAAGAGACCTTAATTAATTTTTCAAAGTGTTAGAAAAGAAGTTTTAATTTTAAAATTTGTATTTTTCAAGTAAATTATGATTTTAATTAAAAATTAAATTTCACATATTTAGAAAAATATTTTCATAAAATGGACTTATTTTTTGAATTATACACATCAAGAAATGGTTGGAGTGATTATTTGGTTTTTTTAAATACTTGAATTTTTTGAATAGTAAAATACGGTGATTTGTTGTATATATACAGTATATGTTAAATACACCATTTATTGGGTCATGTATGATGTAGAAACCTTGGTTTCTAAATAAGATGCACACATTAATATTGTCACAAGAATAAATATTATTTTTTTCTCAAGAAAAAGAATAAAATAATAAATAAAATATTGAGAAAACCCTCCTCTCCTTTACTATAAAAACCACCCTCACCCCCTCTTCTCTTCACTCCTCTCAAGGCTTGTGCCTAGTCCAAATTATGCTAAAATACCTCCCTAATCCCATATCACAGTTATATTAGACCTTGGTAACTTCAAAATACCAAATCCCTTCCCTTAAATAGGTTATCAAGGAAGATATATTCAAGAGGTAAATTCCTCTTTCAATTTCTTTTATTTTCTTCAAGTTCCATTCTTTTATTTTTCTTTACTCACATCCTTTCATACAAATGTTATGAAACCTCCATTACATTAAATATACTATAATTTTGTTATTATAATGGAATAATTCATCATCATATCTCATTTCCCATCCCTTTATACTATAAATGAAAACACCATACGAGATGGGTTAATTTATCACATTCAAGGACGATGGGTTTTCAATTTATTTTACCATATTCAATAATGGCCATGAAATAATTTTTATTGTTGAAATAGACAATAATATTTGTATTATGTATAATTTAATGTTCTAGAATCTTTTTTATATATTATATTAATTTATAAATAAAAATGTGTTCGATGTGATCAAAAAACCGTCAATTAACCAAAACAGTTATCATTAAAGTTTTATATAATGATTCATCTTCACTAAAAACAAACTAATGAATTTTATAACCAAGAAATCTACTGGATGATAACTAATAACATATAACTCCAATTCTAGAAATTCATTCCCATCTTATATGTTTTTCCTTACATGTATATAAGTAAACCAATAATGAAAACCAATGAAACAAACAATGGAATTAAACCTCTTAACCCATAAAAAAGGTCATGAATGAACTTAATAAGGTTATAATAAATCAATTACATATGTAATAGGTTATTTAAATATTAATTAATGAATTTAATTACATTATACATGACATTAAATCATGTGGAAGACACTATCAGACTTCAGGTAAGGGATTCTACCCAAACTTCCATTATTCTTTCAGGTTGTTCTATCTTTCTTTTTACCCAAATGATATTATCTGTTAATTTTATGTAAATATTATAAATGTTTTTTACAATCTCTAAATTCATGTATCAAGTCTAATTCATCATTCTATTTTGGGGATATATGTGTTTTTAATTGGTTCCCTCCTCAATACTTCCTAATAAGCAAACCCGTTTAAGGGAACTTCCCAAATTTTTACTCAATTTCAAGTGTACTATGTAATCTATTTTTAAGCCACCATTATTTTTATAAAATCACATTTTTTATTATGAAAAATTTCTTTGTTCACTTTTTTTTATATAAAATATTATTCCTTTTTTAGTTTTAATTATCTTTGGTATTTTCAATAAAACTGCACTAAAATATTTTAATGGTAAATTTTTTAAATACTATTTTTACATGTTACCAATTATATTTGAAATAAGTTACCATGATATATTCCTATTAATTCATATTTATATTCTAATTTATTTCTTCCATGGAAACGTTTATGATATGCCCATATATTTTTCTTTATGACATGATTTTGATACCCATTTCATTCCATGGGTACCCTTATGTTTATATATGATTGATTATGTATGATTATTTATTTTGGAAGAATATTCATGAAAATGTTATGATGGGTGAGATCATATAGAACTTAGATGAATTGGGTAAAGTTGAGTCTCATGAGATGTTTTGTGAAATGGTCTTAGAGGCCAGCCTTGACTCGTGCTACAATGTGCAATGGTCTTGGTGGTTAACCTTGACTTGTGCTCCTCTATGTGTAATGAGCCTTAACTCGTGCTAAAGTCATATTTTATGTTTCTATGACATTATTATGAATACATTTTTATATGATTTCATGTTTATATGTTATGATTACACATCTTCCTTTCCTTTTATATCATTATTTCATGCCTTCTAACCCATGTTCTAACGCTTTATTGTTATGTTTATTCCTTTACTGGTATTTTTACCTCATCCCTTTGTTCATGTTAACCCCAGGTTACCCTATGAAGATGTATGAGAAGAATATAAGTTATGATCTATTTGTGAATATTAAATATAGAAATTTTATATTTAGTTCCATGTTTTATGTTTTAAGTTCCTAATCTTCCAACCCACTACACTTTACGATCCTTGGCTTGTAATGTGATTATTTTCTATGCTTAGAATCTTGTAATGATATGTGTAAAAGGCTAGGGTAACTATAAAGAATTTAATGTTAAAATAAAATACAACCTATTTTGAATACTCCCTATATAATATAATATCTTTATCATAATTTTTCTAATCAAGAAGGTTTCATACTGGTGTCATCAACCTATGTACTCGATGTCTCTTTCATTGACTTTCTTGAAAAGAACATTCCCACATAACACTATATCAACTTCTACCATGGTATAGAAGGGATAAATTCTTTCTCACATTATCCATTAATTCAATATCACTTGTGATGCATCTAATTTATCCTACTTCATCAAGAGCATATGTCAACATGGTTTTCATTAATACATCAAAGTATATGACTTATGGCATTCATTAATGATAATATTAAAGCCTAAGTATTAGTACACATGCCATCAAATAGAAAAATTCAATGACTTATATAAATGTGGATTTCCTACTGGTGGATCTCATTCTCATAATCTATTTCTTAGAAATCACCAAGGGTACACATCAGGAATGGGTTCCCCAAAGTTCTACAAGTGTCCACCTCTAATAGCCAGTATCATTTGGGCCCTGTAAAATGATACCATCTAGATATATAACATATATTCAAGAATACTATGATAAAAACTCCAAGTTCTCAACATAGTAGGGAACTACTATGACCGTTCAGTGTGATAGACATTCTTATTACATCACCGCATACTATTTTATATAGAGGAACAATCATGATATGATAAGAAACTTAATTAATATTAAAGACAATGAATACATGTAATCATCATGTACTTAGAAGTCAGTTCTAGGGATCCACCTTTAACAAAAATTACCATAATTAATTTCATCTTCTGGGATAAAGTAACAGTAAAACACTCAAAATCCATAATTTATTTTTTGGTGTTTTTATTTTTATCATTAATTGAAGAGTGTTATCATTAGGGACATACAACCTTGTTTAAAAATATGTTTTTAGAAAAGGTTTTTTTCAAGTGTAGGTGAAGTTTTGAAATTAATAAGATGAAAATATTTGTTAGGTACACCATGGTTAACATTAGTAGTGAGAAATGATTAGAAATATTTTTTATAAATTGATTTATTTAAATATTATGTTAATTGAAGAAAAATGAAATGAATTGAGTATATGAAGTTTAAATAAGTGAATTTTTTACATTGAGTATATATATAATATTATATATATATATAATATTAATCACTTTTTTTCATCATTTCATCCCTAATATTTCTTTGATACTACTGTTGGGTTTTAAAGGCCATCATAATATTGATCTTGATCTTATCTAAATTTAAAATTACAAAAATTAGGAAAGTATCACTTCCTTTCATAGTTTATCTTTGTTAAATTAAGAAACCCCACATAGACATAATGTTTTTTATCCTTCAATTTATTAATGTGTCATCACCATTTATAACATTTTTCTCAATTATGTAAGTGATCATTGAAATATTCAATGAATAAATTCTATTAAATGAATCATCAAATGATGCATCACAAGGTACAATTGTATGATATATATATATATATAGAAAAATTAAATATGCATAATCAAATTATTTTTCATATCAACATTTTAATATAGATAAACAATCCATTGCTTCATTGTTTATGTTGTAACACATAATGTGGGATATGAAGTCCCAGATTCACTAGCCATGTCATGATTTAGTGAATATTCAATTGTATATTTATTATGTGTTATAGTTACAAAATTATATTTATAGAATTATTTTTTATTTATTACATAACATTAATTCTTTTTGTTATCCTAATATTTATATAAAGTGTTTATTATAGAATTTTTTTGTATGTGCATGTTTATAGGAAATATGTATATTAGGTTATCATTAAAATATATATGTTTTTAATCTGTTATAAAATAATTTTGTTTGGTGTTTTTATAAAATATATATGTTATGTGTCTATTATATAATATATATATTATGTGTTCATAAAAAAATAATAAAAAAATATTTTTATAAAAAATATTTGTGATATGTGTTTATTACAAAAATATAAAATACACATTCTATATTAATAATTATGTTTTTATATGATTATGTTTTGATAAATATTATGTTTTTTATCATAATCTTATCTTATCTCAAAGCCCAAGATAATACATATTTTACTAAAAATTCTCTTTAAGGGTATAAGAAACTCAAGTACATGATAGGGAGGGAACATTACCTCCAAAAAACATAATAGTGATACAAAACTAACAAAAAAATCATAATAATGAAACATTGAAACCACAACTAATAAAATAATAATACCAATATCAATATTCATTTTCATTAAGCAACCAAAAATGTGGATAGATACCACAACACGTGTAAATTGGGACAAGAAGGAATCTTCAATTATCTATATCTAACAATTTACAATATTGACAGGGGCATAAAAAACCTTTCCAAGAATAAATGAACTGAATCCACTATTAGATTCATATATTATATGAATAATAATAATGAAATAGTATCACTCCCACGATATTTTCAATAAATTTATATTATGATCATGTTAATATTATCCTTTCATTTGAGAAACCATTTGATATTTGATGAGTATATATTCATCTAGTTTAATTTTGTTTATTTTTTTTAAATGTTATAATATACTAAAATTCAATCTATTTATACACTGAATCATTGAGATTAAATTGGATATAACAGACCTTATGTAATTTTTTGATCACTTTCTTTATGGAACCATGTGAATAATCCTTTTTTACTTTTATTCCACCAGATATAAGTCTATATTTTTCTCGATATGTTTATTTTTATACAAAATTACCACTATTGTATGTATCTACTAGGGATGAATAGGGGTGAAACACTTAGAATCCATAATTTTATGTTTGGTAGTTTTCTTATGTACATCAATTTAAGAGTGGTCACTTGAAGGACATGCTTCCTTGTTTGAAATTATTTTTTTATGTTTTTTCAAGTAGGGTGATGGGACTAACTCAATATGATGAAAATTATTATCAGCTAAAATATGATTAACATTAGTGATGGTATATGATTAATAATATATTTTTTCGTTAATGTTTTTAAAGGACAAGAATTGAAGCTTAGTCATACGATAAAACAAAGTTACAAGAGTTAGAAGGAAGGAAATTTTCATTTATCTTGTTGAATAATAGTGAGAATGTCACTTGTAGTGCTGGAGAGGTGAGTGAAAGTTTCTTCAGTGGTTCCAATATTTGCAAGATAGTCAGCAAGTCAGTTGGCCTCATGATAGACATGTGTTGTAATATAATGCATTGAAGCCAGACTATCAAGACACTTTATCCATTATGATGTGAGAGTCCAAGCGAGATGAATTTGACCCATTCTCACCACTTTCACAATAGTGGATGAGTCACTTTCAAACTAGATATTATTCCAATTAAGTTGTTGAGAAACCTCAACTGCCTTGATGAGAGCCATCATTTCATCTTCTAGAGTAGTGGCCTGTCCACATGAACAATGACTTCATTCTAAGAAGTCTCCACTGTGATATCTAAATGAAATTCCATATCCACCAATTCCTGGGTTTCCTTTCGACATGCCATCTGAATTGTATTTAATCCATCTTGTGAAAGGTGGAGTCTAGAAGACATCAATAGTTACTAGAGGTTTGGGGTAATTGCCATGCAATTGTTTCTTGCGCGGAACTTCAAATTCCATGACTGAATTGTTATAATTCTCATCATGTAAATTATTAGCCAGTCGAATCACTGACAGGATATTAGATAGAGAAACATTATGCTTGAAACATGTGTTTTCGTGTCTGCTTTTGTTTATTCTCTTCCAAATAATATGGATTATTTTACCACATTCCATAAAATTAGTAGACGAACCTATTTTGATAGAAAATGTACACTGGGATTTTAGGCCAAAGGGGTTATATGGTATAGGTGGGCCGTCACCCACCACCGAGTGCCTTTATGTACTCCCCCATCCGCAGTCTTAGGTGTAAGGACACATGGGATTTTCGGCTAGTTCCACATGGGGTAGAGGGGCCCGTGAGAGGTGAGAGAGGGATATAGTGTGAATTGCCTTGTGAGGACTCGAACCCGAAACCATAGGGTCAGGACGCCACCACTTCTCACCAACTCACACATTCCCCATGGGAAAAAGTACACTGGGTTTTTAGGCCCATGGGGTTACAGGGTAGAGGTGGGATATCACCAACCACCAAGCAACTTTATGTACTCTCCCAACTGCAGTACTAGGTGTAACAACACCCGGGATTTTAGTCCAGTCCACATAGGGCAATGGGGCCCGCGAGAGTTGAGAAAGGCATATAGTGCATGTTGCCTTGTGAGGACTTGAACCTGGAACATTGGGGTCAGGACACCACCACCCCTCACCAACTTACCCATGCCCCATGGGAAAAAGTACACTGGGTTTTTAGTTCCAAGGGGTTACATAGAAGTGGTGGGTTGTCACCCACTACTAAGTGCCTTTATGTACTCTCCCAGCTGCAGTCTCAGGTGTAATGGAACCTTGGATTTTAGGTAAGTTTCACACGGGGAAGAGGGGCCTGTGAGAGGTGAGAAAGGCATATAGTGTGCATTTCCTTGCGAGGACTCGAACTCAAAACCTTGCGGTCAGGACTCCACTATCGCTCACCAACTCACCCATTCCCTATGTGCATTGATAATTTATTTATTAAAATGTTATATTTATTAATGAAAAATTAAAGTAAATGAGTAGATGAAGAAGAATAGATATAGATTTGAAATGATATTTTCTACATTGACTCTTATACAGATGATGTAATAAACCCTTACTTATATAGCATTTATTTATTAAATGAAGTAACACCAAATGTAAGTTCTCAATGAATATTTCAATGATCACATTCTCTTAAATGCATCGGCATGTGATGCATCACAAGTCACAATGGTATAATAAAAATATATGAAAGGATAAAATATGAAGAATTGAATAATATCTCATATTAATTGACACATACAGTAAATTCACTAAATTATTATATATATTTTAACACATAATTCAAGAATTGAATCCCATAATTCACTGGTCTGGTTTTGATTTCGTTCTAATTGAAAAGCATGTTTAGTATGTTTTATATTTAAAATTTTATATTCAAAAAAGTGATTTGGGTTTTTTATAGAACATTTATGCTCTATATTTTCAATATATAAATATATATATATATATATATCATCTGTTTATCATAGAATGTGTGTGTGTTTTATTTATTATAGTGTGCGAGTTTGTGCATTTTTTGTTTTTATTATTATAGTTTTCATGCTTGTGTGTGTGTGTGAGGGAGAATGCATCCATGCACATGTGTGTGTGTGTGTGTGTTTGTGTGTGCGTTCATGCGAGCAGGCATGCATGCATGCGTGTGGTGGTCTATGGGTGGGTGGATGTGTGGGTGGGTGTGTGTGTGGGTTTCTTGGTGTGTGAGGGGTAGTGATGTAAAATTAGATATATTCCTACAGGATAGGGGGATTGGTGCAGGTTTGGGACATAGTGAATTTTATGAAACTCATTGACATTTAAAACAAGTTTATATGGATATCCCATGTAGATATATAGCTTTCATGGGTAAATACATGTGAATATAGGAATACCCACGTTTTGACTTATTAAAAAAATTAAAAAAAACATACTCAACATACACCTGACACACATGCCCCAGTGTAGATCATATGTACCTAACAAGATAATTGATTCCCAATGCACTGGCCAAACCTATCCAAGGCGAACATTCCCCAATGTGGAATACCAATGTTCACCCATGCCCCAACACCTACCCCTTGATGATACCACCCTCCCTAACTTCTATTTTCCTTCCCGATGTTCCCCCCTCCTGACACCTCCTCCCCCCCAAAAGCAACACACACCATACACAGTAACAATATGCAACCTCTATACCCCTCTTTTTAATTTTCATTTTCTTTATACTCAACTAGTCCTTAGTGTATAAATGAAATCTCCCTCTCCTATTTAATATCCCAACCAATCCTTTTCCTTTTAAAGTTTTAGAATTTGATCCCTCCTCTGGTAAATGATTTTGATCTTTTCTGCTCTATGGTCATCTCATCACAATTAATCGTGATCATTCCTTTTCCCACCATTCATTTCGATGACAGTGACTAAAAACCCCTCCCTCCTAATATTCATGTGGAGATATGGAATTCTAAATGTCAAAGGATATCGATGGAGTTTCAACATTTCAGTTTTACAAATCAGTGTTTTTTTCATTTATTCAATTTTTATTTGCAGATGGACTTTATTTTCATCAAAGATGATGCTATTATGGTAATGGAAAAGTTGGGACAGATAGAGAGATACTAGGAAGCTTCATTTTTTAAAATTAAATGTGGGATTACCACAACCATACTTGAAACCATTGTATGGTTGGTAAATCTTTAAATTCATACCCATATGTTATGCAAGTTTGGCTCATCCCATCCTAGATCATTTGTTTTACATTACTAATGGAGTTCATACATGAGTGGGTGTGTGTGTTCATAAGTGTATTCATGTATGCTTGATTGTGTACATCTGTTTATGGGGTGGTGGGGATCATGAACATGTGTATATGGGTGTAAGTGCATGCATGTGTCAGTGTGGGTATGGGTGTGTGTGCCTTTGTGTGTGTGGATGTGGGTACTTATGTGTGAATGTGTGTGGGTATTTATTCTTGTGTGTTTGTGTGTGGTGGGGGTGAGTATGGGGTTGTGTATGTAGAGGTTTTAGGGGTGAGTTCTAGTGCTTAAGGGGTGTGGGTGGGGGGGGGGGGGGTGAGCAACTATGGGAGTGGGCGTGTATATAAATAGTGTGTGTGTGTGTTTCTGCATGTGGGGGTATCTGTGCGCACACATATGTGAGTTTGTGTGGGTGTAGGGGGTGTGTGTCTGTGGGTTCATGTCTATGGGGTGTGAGGGTTGTTTGTGTAGGGGTTGTGGGTTCGTGTGAATGGGTGGGTGGGTGTGTACGGAGGGTGTGGGGGGGGGGTGTTTATCAATGTGTATTAATTCAAAACCATAAAAAATACTTATAATGTATCTCTTTAAACATTCATAAAATTTTATACCATTCACTCCATGATTCTTCTACTTTAAATTTGTTTATTTTTCAAGAATCCGTTATTTTGACATTTATTAATGTTTTAAAATTATTTTTTTCACCTTCTGAAAATGATTTTGAAAGTGAATTGCATATTATTTTATGACAACATTACCAAAAATTCTAAGAAAGTTTTATCATGATTTATCTTACGTTTTTTATTTCTATATTTGGATTGATCATTCACTACCTTTTCCTTTCAAAATCATCAAAACTTCTTAAAATAACCTTTCAACTACTACCTTTTCATTGTGAATACCCTATATTTTATTCTCCTAATTGAAGGGTGTTCACCTAGATAACTATACTATTTGATTGAATCAATAAATATATTATCATGAATTTTTACCCTTTTACTATATAAGGTTTTAATACTCTATAAATCATTATTCTAATGGATGTGTATTTACCTATAGGTCCTTCAAAATTCTTTGGATTCATTTTACCTCATTAATGTTTATGTGTATTTTGTTTTATTTTCATGGTTTAATCATGATATCACTTTTGACTGATTTCATATGGAACATGTATAAATATATATATTCTATCACTATGTGATTAGTGGACATGAAATTATATAGTTATCCAATGCATTATGTAAATATTTATATCTCATGAGATAATAAAGTTATTCATAAACATGATGTGGTTAGGTATGTTCCCAATTTTATATAGGGACATGTTGTAGTTAACTATGTTTAATTATTTATATGTATACATGATTTGGTTATATATGTTCACTAATTTATGCATGAACATGATGTGGTTGGTTAGGTCCATTATGTTATAATTGTCTAGGCTTATGCTTGTGTCGCATTCTTGATTTATTTCACCATGAATCATGATTATTGACTTATATTTTTTCATTCTTATTTCATGGTATATATTATTATTTAATGATGATACTTTAATGTTTAAATTTTCATATGCTATGGTCCTTTATTATTCTGTCATGACTTGTGATCACTCCTTATGATTCCATGATCTTATTCAATTAATCATTTCATTTGTTCCATGTTGATACTCCTCTGATGTTTATAGTCCAATGATAAGTTCTCTACAACTCCTTGATTTTCTTTTTTTATTACTAATTATTTAATCTCACCATTTTCCCATGTTTCTCACTCCTCCTGGTATTGAAGAAAAATATTTTGTATGATGAGTTTATAGAGGAATCAAGAGTGAGTAAAATTTATTGAAGAGTATGTGTTCTGAAATAAGACAGTTATGTAGCTAATTTCTAAATATACAAAAAATTTGGGTTAAGAGTGTGTATAAATTTTTGAGATTAAATGTATTATTATGTGAAATGATGTAAAATATATGTATTTCATGTTTGGTTCATCTTAGTTAGTATCAATGTTTGTATATAAAGTATTTACTTAGAGAACCAAAGCTGTAAATGTTAGTCTGGGGGCGCTTGGGGGGGGGGGGGTGATTACATTTGTGTGTGTGAGTGTGTGTTTGAGAGTGTGTTTACGTGTGTGTGTGTGTGTGTGTGATATCGAGTGAGAACATGTGTGATGGTGTGCATGGGTGTCATGTTTAGGTCTCTTTTATGCGTGTTTATGCGTGTGTGTTTTTGAGTGTATGTTTCAGGGGAGGGGGTGCACATGTGTGTAAAGGTCAACATGTATGGGTGTGCATACACCTATGCATGTATAGGTGCATAGATGTGGGGGGGGGGGGGTTGATGTGTCCATCCCCTAATTTTCATTCTTTCATAATTAGGGGTGGTTTTCAGTGTGGGAATGGGTGTGAGTGTGGGGGGAATCCATGTGTGTGTGTGTGTTTGAGTGTGAGTGTGGGGGGGGGGGGTAAATTTGTGTCTGTGTGGGTGGGTGAATTAGTGCATATATGTGTGGGTGTGGGTGTGGGTGGGTAGGTGTTTGGGTGAAGGAATTTTCATTATTTCATGAGTAGAGGTGGTTTTTCGTGTGGGTGTGAGCATGAGTGTGGGTGTCTCTTTGTGTGTGTGGGGGGTCCATGTGTGTATGTTCATGTGTGAGTGTGAGTGTGGGAGTAGGGGTACATTTGGGGGGGGGGGGTTTGCACTCTTGTGTGTGTGGGTGTGGGTGTGTGTATAACGACCCATACTTTACATACATTTTTATTACTTCATAATTGAAGCATACTTATTACAACATATAACAAAACCATGGTAGGACCATATAGGTATAATGTCTTTAGAAACTGGAAAACATAAACAACTGGTTCATAAAGAATTTACATTGTATCATGTTTATTTCATCATATCTAGAGTCCCATTTGGCATATACTACTTAATAACCTTCTTCCTGACCTGGGGAAAGAAAACATACAAAAGGGTGAGCTCAAATGCTCAGTAAGCGTAAACAAAGGAAACATCATATTCATAAGAACTTAGCATTTCGAAAATCTTAACCTATAAAAGAGATCATAATATCATAACATGGGATAAATCATAGTAGTGAATTGTAATCCCAATAATCATATCATAAAACATGAAACTTTGTGTCATACACACATAATCATAGAAAATAATTTCTTATTAGTCAAGACTCATTTCCAAGACTATCTTAGAGGACAAAGTCCATTTCTAAACCGAGTTCACTCCTTGTTCCAGTCCTATATCACTGAACTGGATTAACTTGTCGTTCCAGACATGTCTATCTCATGAGATATAAATCTTTACACAATGCATTGGAGGGAGATATAGGTCCCACCCATCTCATAATGAAACCATTCTTATGTGTGCCACAAAATCATAAATCATACATCATAGCATAACCCATGTAATAAAAATGGGATTCTTAAACATCATGCCATTATAACATAATACATATAAGATAAAAGGACTTCATAAAAATAATTCCATCATAACATAATAAAATCAATGTAAAAATACGGATAGAAACATAACCCTATATTATCTTAGATGGAAAATAATTTTGATAAAACACTTGAACTTCATTCGTGAGGAAAATATCCTTTCTACTTCAAAACCATTTTACCTTTCTTAACATGTCATAAAATTTTAAACTAAAAGATGTTGATTAAAAATAAACTTGAAAACTTGTAAAGTAAGATTCATGGAAATAATTTTCTATGAAATCATAAAAATCCATTCATGTCATATAAGTTAAAAAAATATTCTTCTCATACTTTGTTTGGAAAAGTCAAAAATTATCTCATACTAAAAACGAAAAAAGATTCCTTTCATATCTTTTACTCACAAAAGGGTAAAATTGAATTTAAAAAATTGTAGGAGGATAGAAATAATATTACATATTGAGGAAACATGGATGTGGATGATAAATATTCCCCAGTAAATTCTGAAGTATAAACAATCTCGGATAAAAATGAGATTGTGGGATTTTCCCTTACCTTAGGTCTCATTTTCTTCGTACATATCCAAACCTCCTGAATAATGATTTAAATAATGTCATTGACTTATTATAGAATCATATTCATTGTTATGATATCATATATGGTCATGTTCTTATCTTCTTATTAGTAATATTTCATTGCTACTTGTTATTCGGGTGTTCATTGCTTTATTGTCTTATGCATGTTTTGTGGAATAAATTCTTTTTCATATTTTTAGGTTATAGATACCTAATTTTCAGAATGGTATTAGAGTAATATATAACATATTTATTCATTCAATTCATTTATATAATCATTATTCAATAAAGATCATGTAGAACGAGTCGCATCACATCGTGGAGAAGGTAGGCCGTACGTACGCACGAGCACTGATATCGTTCCCATGATCGTGGAATTGTATTTAAGTGTATTTATACTATTTCAGAATCAATATCACTTTACAATAATCATATGTAGTTATTATTTACACCATTATACCCATCCAAGTAAGGTGGTGGTGGAAAACAGATTACACCACGGCGTGAAGACAATATTCTGTACGTACACATGTGTGGTGATTTCGTTTTTCGTAGGATGGATAGAAGGTGAAATAGGGTTGTTTCATATTTATAATAAAATATCAGTATATGATAGATAATTATGTTATTACTCCATAATGAAACAACTAATGAAGAGGAATTATAAGAAGAAATAAATTTGAAAGAATCGGTAACGGATATTACCTCTTCTTCGACACGCCTCTTTGAAACCTCTTTTTAGGGCACTAATGTTAGTCTTTTAAGAAGATCAGGACCTCTAGAATATTACTAGGGGAGTTGAGAAGAGTAATGGTCAGGGTTTGGTCGAGATTAAAGGCTAAAAGTTGTGTAAAGAGGAGAGGGAGGAGGTTCCCTTTTATAAGGGAGGAGAAGGGCACCTTTGGAAAGTGTGAAAATATTATTTTATTATAAACTTATCTTCGGTTTTAGAAGGTCCAAAAATCATTAAAGATGAAGATAAGATGACTCATGGTCGAAATAAAATCTTCCATTCCTAATTGGACATGTTTTTTATAATATTTTAATCATTATAATCTTATTTATTTAAATCATTTATTAATGAGGTAAATACTGCATCATTATTGTATCATAAATAATTTAATTTATTTGATGTCTAAAAATTATAAAAAAACACTACCATGTAGGAGATATTTTTATCTTTCCAATGAATATTGAGATTCGAAAAGATAATTTATATAACCCCTTATAAAAATTAATTACTAAAATATTTTTGTTAATGTCAATTTTGTCTTTACCTTAAATTAATTAATCTAAATTTTCATTATCACTTCCAAGTGGCTCAATGGGATCGCAAAATCGACCCAAGGATTCCCATGGTTGGAAACTACTCATCCAATAAGGTTAGGACAAGTGTTAAGGTAATTTTGAATTATTATAATATTCTTTTAACCTTGAATTACCCTATTTACCTTTAACCACAGAAAATAAAAGTCAAAAGTTACTATTCACCAAAAATTATTTTCATCTTATTGAACCACATTTTACTTCTTGATAACAGCCATGTATATCGGATTTTTGAAATTAAATTCACATAAGTGCTAAATTTTCAATCAAATTAAAGAGTGAGTTTTTTAACTACCACTAAGCGGTTTCACTATTTATCAAAAATTGATGTTTTTTAGAAAAAATACCAAAAATTCAGCCTAAACTATATTTGATATTATGAATTCAAAAATGATGTAAATTTTTTCAAATTCAAAACATAGAAGTGAGATTAACTAATTTTAAAATTAATTCCCGTTATCAAAACAAATAGCTTGTTTTTAAGAAACAATAACTATCAAAAGATCGACACTTGTTTATGTCCAAATTCAAAGTAAAATTAATTACAATGACCAACATTGGATTAAATAGTAAAAATATATTCTAATTACACTTTTAAATCAATTATAAAGATAATCTAACCATATAAATTATTGCGATGAAAAAATTTGTTTTTAATTAAAATATAGCGTGTTTTTACTATTCATTAAAATATGAAAGTTATCAGAATAATATGAAATATTTATCCAAATTAAATTTTCATATCCGGATTCCAAGTAAGAATTTTATTTTGTCAAATTGAACTTATAAACATGTCAAAAACTAGATTTAATGTGGGTGCGCCATCAAAAGGCGGCAAAACTGCATTTTTTTAAAAAATACTTATTTTACCCGAAAAATTTATTTAGTTCTCATACCATGTTCTAGAAAATATGTAAGATGAATAATAATGTTATAAAATTAAAAATTTAGTTAATACTATTCATAACAGCTAGTCCATAATAATATTATGACAATATATCATTGTTTAGTGAAACCCGACATTTAGTACTACACACGCTATTGAGAAAGGTCTTGATTGCGTGTAACGCAAGCCAAGCTAGTATTGTGTGTAGTGAAAGATTCCTTTGATGTTTCATATAACATAAGACATAAAAAAATATAATTCTCATAAAATATCAGGGTGTTACATTCTACCCCCCTTAAAATGAATTTCACCCTCGAAATTCATCACTTCGTAACAAACAGATGAGGATACATCTCCCTCATGATATCCTCAAGCTCCCAAGTAGATTCTTCTAATTGGTGGTTCCTCCATAAAACTTTCACCAAGTGAGTGGTATTGTTCCGTAGAACTTTTTCGCTACGATCCAGAATCTCTATCGGCTGTTCTTCATAAGAAAGATCTTTCTTCATCGATACAACTTCTGAGATTAGTACATCTGAAGGATTGGGTATGTACTTTATCAAGATAGATACATGGAACACATCATGAACTTGAGAGAGATTCGGTGGAAGTGCTAATCGGTAAGCTACATTCCCAATATGATCCAGTATTTCGAAAGGACCGATATACCTAGGGCTCAGCTTTTCCTTCTTTCCAAATCTCATTACTCTCTTCCAAGGAGATATTCGTAAGAACAATTTATCACCAACTTCAAACTCTAGGTCTTTTCTTCGGTTGTCGGCATAAATATTTTGTCGACTCTTAGCTGCTCTTATGTGTTGTTGAATAGATCTGGCCTTTTCATCCATCTCATCAACAAGATCAGGTCCAAATAGATTTCTTTCCATAACTTCATCCCAGAAAGTTGGAGTCCTGCATTTCTTTTCATAGAGAGCTTCATAAAAATCCATCTAAATACTGGAGTGAAAGATATTATTTTAAGAAAATTCCACCAAAGGTAGGTGTTGATCCCAACCACCTTTGAAATCCATAGAGCAATCTCTTAACATATTTTGTAGAGTTTGAATTGTTCTCTCAGACTGACCGTATGTCTGAGGATGATAAGCAGTGATGAAACTCAAGTCTTCATCTAAAGTATGTTGAAGACTTCGCTAGAACTTTGAGGTAAACCTCAGATCCTGATCAGATATAATGGAAAGTGGTACTCCATGCAATCTTATCAGTTCCTTCACATATATCTTGTAAAGTTGATCGAGAGAGAAATATTCTCTAATAGCAATGAAGAGTGCCGACTTTATAAGACGATCAACTATAACCCAGATAGCATTATTTCCTTTGGATGTTTTAGGAAGTCTAGTGACAAAGTCCATAGTGATGTTTTTCCATTTATATTCTGGTATGGGTAATGGTTGTAACATCCCCTTAGACTTCTGTCTCTCATCTTTAACTTGCTGACAAACCAAGCATCGAGAGACATATTTAGAAACATCTCTTTTCATTCCATCCCACAAGAAGTACTCTTTTAGGTCCCTATACATCTTCTTGCTTCCAGGATGAATAGAGAATGAAGAACTATAAGCCTCATCTAGTATCTCCTTCTTTAATTCTGGGATTGGAGGAACACAAACACGATTCCTAAACCTTATTATCCCATCACAATCAAGGATGAATTCAGGAACATTTCTCACCTTCTTTTGTAACTCTACATCTTCTTTTTGTGCCTCTTTAATCTTCACATGTATAGATGGTTGAACATTCATTTGAGAAAGATAAGATTTTTCTCCTTCCATTATAATTCCAAGATCCATCCTTTGTAAATCCATAAATATTGGATCTTTTGTGATCCTCATCATGGGTAAGATAGCATGGTCTTGTCGACTTAATGTGTCTACCACCTTGTTTTCTTTCCTAGGGTGGTAATGAATTGGGCTGTCGTAATCCTTAATCAGCTCCAACCATCTTATTTGGCACATATTTAGCTCCTTTGTGTGAAAATATACTTTAAACTTTTATGATCAGTATAAATATCACACCTTTCACCATAAAAATAATGCCTCCAAATATTTAATGCAAAGATTACCGTGGATAACTCCAAATCATGAGTTGGGTAATTTTTCACATGGATTTTCAAATGTCGTAAAGCATAAGCTATCACCATATCATTTTTCATGAGAACACACCCCAATCCCTTCTTGGATGCATCACTGTAGATCACAAACCATTCTCCACTACAAGGAAGTGTGAGAACAGGTGCACTGGATAACCTTCTTTTCAACTCCTTGAAATTCTCTTCACATTCCTCCGTCCACACAAACTTAACTCCTTTTCGAGTCAACCTGGTCAGTGGATTAGATAATCATGAAAAATATTTCACAAAACGTCGATAATATCCATCAAAACCAAGAAAAAATCAGATCTCAGTTACTGTTGTTGGTCTCGACCGTCTTTTGATAACCTCTATTTTTTATGGATCCATAGATATCCCCTCTTTTGAGATTATGTGACCCAAAAATGAAACTTTTTGAAGCCAAGATTTACACGTGGTAAATTTGTCAATAAGCTTCACCTTTCTTAGGGTATTTAATAAAATTCTCAATTTATCTTCATGTTCTTCCTTTCTCTTTGAATAGACAATAATATCGTCTATAAAGACTACCACAAACTGATGAAGATGGTCTCTAAAGACTCTATTCATTAGATCCATGAAGATAACAGGGGAATTAGTAAGACCAAATGGCATCACTATAAATTCATAGTGTCCATACCTTGTACAAAAAGTCATCTTTGGTATATCCTCCTTTTTGACCCTTAATTGATGAAACCCTGAATGAAGATCAATCTTGTAAAAGTATTGAGCTCCATGTAGTTGGTCAAATAAGTCATCAATGTGTGGGAGATGATATTTTTTCTTGATAGTGATCTTGTTAAGTTCTCGATAATCAATTCAGAGTCTCATTGATCCATCTTTCTTCTTAACAAGTAGAACAGGTTCTCCCCAAGGTGATGCACTAGGGCGTATGAATCCCTTATCAAGATTCTCTTGGAGTTTCTTCTTCAATTACTGTAACTCAATTGGGGCCATTCTATAAGGTGTATTTGAAATAAGTAAATCACCCGGTATGAGTTCTATTGAAAACTCAACTTCACTATTTGGTGTAAGACCAAGAAATTCCTCTTAAAAGACATAATCACACTCCCGTAAAATGGGAATATTCTTAATCGTGAGTTTCTCTCCAAACATTTGAGATAAATAACCATCATTTATTGGAATCAAGACCCATATGATGGATGAAATTTCCACTGGAAGGTTATATTCATCCTTACATCAATAGATGATAGTAGATTGATCAGGAATATTAAATGTGATTTCCCTTCTTTGGAAATTGATATGATCTTTATATAAAGAAAGCCAATCCATTCCAAAAATCACATCAAATTCTACTATAGGAAGGATCACAAGATTTTCAGGAATCAATTTTACACAAACATCAATTGGAGAAGAATTATAATCTTTTGATGCAACTATTGTGCCATTAGGATTTTTCACAGCCAACTCAACATCTAATTGTTGAGGTAGTATGACAATACCCTTAGAAAATTATTCAGAAATAAAAGAGTGGGTGGATCCAGAATCAAATAAAACATTTTCTACTTTAGAGTGGATGGTAAGTGTACCTTTCACCACTTCATTATCATACTCCACATCGTCGATAGAAATTGCATGTGAATTTCCTTTTCCTTTGACCTTAATAGTTTGTTGATGTCGATCATCATCAACAACCCTTGGATTAGGGCATTGATTGGCATAATGCCCCATTTCCTTGCACTTGAAACATTGAAGTATAGGAGGTGTATTATGTGTATCCCTTTCTTTGTTCGCATCACTAGACATCTTCTTCCCATTATTTCAACATTCAACTACCTTATGACCTTCTTTTACACACTTAAAACATTTACTTGTCCCTTTAAGACAATTACCTACATGTTACTTTCCACACTTTGAGCATAAGGGAAAACTCATCTTCTTTTCATTGTGGTCTTTAGATTTTTCTTTGAATTCCATTTTCCTCTTCTTATCAAACCCATATGACTGATGGCTTACTCCAATCTCCATTTCAACCTTGAGAGCACATCAAAAAATTTACTCATAGCTATTGAAGTCCCTTATTGTTAATGCCCTTCGAAGACTTGGTTTTAAGACACTAAAGAATCAATCGATCTTACTCACAGGTTGGATAATAATTCCGGAATCATACCTTGAAAGTCTTGTAAAATTTCCTTCGTAGGTATTAACCGATTCATCATCCTTTTTCTTCAGTTCAAGAAACTCCTTCTCCATCTTTGTTCGAAGAATACGAGGGAAGTACTTATTGAAAAATAAGTTCTTGAACTCATCCCATTCCATGGACTCAATTTCATCCCTTTGCCTCATATTCGTAATAAGATTCCACCATTGATCAGCTTCACCTTCCAAATGATATACTGCTAAGATGAATTTATCATGTTTAGAACAGTACAAGACTGAAAATATCTTTTCATTGGTACTAATCCATTGTTCGGCCACTAATGAATCAGAAGACCCATTGAAAGAATGTGGACACTTCCTCATGAAGGATTCAACAGAATGTTGCTCCTTCCTTTGCTCGTTTGGAATTCCTGCATGATTCATAGCTTGAGAAAGTTGTGTGAGAATGGCTACAATATTTTTCATTCCATCTCCCATAACGTTTTGTTGCTCAGGGGGACAATCATTGCATTGCCCGCCGCATTCAGCATTAACACGGTTCCTTCGGGTTCCATCCATTGACTAAAACCAAGAAGCATAGTGTGAGAAACACTAATCATAATAGGAAAACCACATAATGAAGAATAAAATTTCACATTTTAGGTCTTATCATAGGTTGTTCATGTCCATTTCTAAAACACTAATATTGTGTTCTATACTTAGACATATCCTTAGGGTTCTTACTAGGGCTTTCACATCCTAGTTTCCAAAGGTTGACTAAACCATTCCTCTGATACCAACTATAACGACCCATACTTTACATACATTGTTATTACTTAAGAATTTAAGCATAATTATTACAACATATAACAAAACCATATTAGGACCGAATAGGCATAGTGTCTTTAGAAACTGGGAAACATAAACAACTGGTTCATAAAGCATCTACTTTATCTCCTGTTTATTTCATCATATCTAGAGTCCCTTTTGACATATCCTACTTAATAACCTTCTTCCTGACCTGGGGAATGAAAACATACAAAAGGGTGAGTTCAAATGCTCAGTAAGGGTAAATAAAGGAAATATCATATTCATAAGAACATAGAATTTTGAAAATCTTAACCTGCAAAAGAGATCATAATATCATAACATGGGATAAATCATAGTAGTGAATTGTAATCCCAATAATCATAACATAAAACATAAAACTTTGTGTCATACCCAAATAATCATAGAAAATCATTTCTTATTAGTCAATACTTGTTCCTAAGACAATCTTAGCAGACAAAGTCCATTTCTGAACCAAGTTCACTCCTCATTCTAGTCTTGTATCACTGAACCGGATTAACTTGTCGTTCAAGACATGTATATCTCATGAGATATAAATATTTACCCAATTCATTGGAGGGATATATAGGTCCAACCCATCTCATAATTAAACCATTCTTATGTGTGCCACAAAATCATAAATCATACATCATAGCATAACCCATGTAATAAAAATGGGATTCTTAAACAGCATGCCATCATAACATAATCTATATAAGATAAAAGGACTTCATAAAAATAATTCCATCAAAACATAATCAAATCAATGTAAAAATAGGTATAGAAACATAACCCTCTATTATCTTATATGGAAAATAATTTTGATAAAACACTTGAACTTCATTATTGAGGAAAATATTTTTTCTACTTCAAAAACATTTTACCTTTCTTAACAAGTCATACAGTTTTAAACTAAAAGAAGTTGATTAAAAATAAACTTGAAATCTTATAAAAGAAGATTCATGTAAATAATGTTCTATTAAATCATAAAAACTTATTCATGTAGTATAAGTTAAAAAAAATTCTTCATATACTTTGGCCGGAAAAGTCAAAAAGTACCTCGTACTAAAAACGACAAAAGATTCCTTTCATATCTTTTACTCACCAAAGAGTAAAATTGGATTTAAACAATTATAGGAGTATAGAAATAACATTACATATTGAGGAAACATGGATGTGGATGAAAAATATTCCCCAGTAAATTCTAAAGTATAAACAATCTGGGATAAAAATGAGATTGCGATATTTTCCCTTACCTTAGGTCTGATTTGCTTTGTACGTATCTGAACCTCCTATATAATGATTTAAATAATGTCATTGACTTATTACAGAATCATATTAATTGTTATGATATCATATATGGTCATGTTCTTATCTTATTATTAGTAATATTTCATTGATACTTGTTATTCGGGTGTTCATTGCTTTATGTTCTTATGCATGCTTTGTGGAATAAATTCTTATTATTATTT
Organism: Viscum album; assembly: GCA_963277665.1. Lineage (NCBI taxonomy): Eukaryota > Viridiplantae > Streptophyta > Magnoliopsida > Santalales > Viscaceae > Viscum > Viscum album. Next base: position 744,753,038 of record OY728148.1, read on the forward strand.
GTTAGGTTATAGATACCTCATTTAAAGAATGGTATTAGTGTAATATATATCATATTTATTCATTAAATTCATTTATATAATCATTATTCAATGAAGATCATGTAGAACGAGTCGCATCAAATCGTGGAGACGGTAGGCCGTACGTATGCACGAGCGGTGATATCGTTCCCATGATCGTGGAATTGTATTGAAGTGTATGTATAATATTTCAGAATCAATATCAGTTTCCAATAATCATATATAGTCATTCTTTACACCATTATACCAATCCAAGTAAGGTGGTGGTGGAAAACAGATTACACCACGGCGTGGAGACGATATTTCGTACGTACGCACGCGTGGTGATTTCATTTTCCGTAGGATGGATAGAAGGTGAAATAGGGTTGTTTCATATTTATAATAACATATCTGTATATTATTGACTCTGATGTTATTACTTCATAGTGAAGCAACTAAATTAGAGGAAGTATAAGAATAAATAAATTTGAAAGAATCGGTAACAGATATTACCCCTTCTTCGAAACGCCTCTTTGAAACCTCCTCTTAGGGCACTAATGTTGGTCTTTGAAGAAGACCAGGACCTATAGAATATTACTATGGGAGTTGAGAAGTGTAATGGGAAGGGTTTTTCTGATCTTGAAGTCTCAATGTTGTGTAAAGAGGAGAGGTAGGAGATTCCCTTTTATAAGGGAGGAGAGGGGAACCTTTGGAAAGTGTGAAAACATTATTTTATTATAAACATATCTTCAGTTTAAAAAGGTCCAAAAATCATTAAAGATGAAGATAATATGACTCATGGTAGAAATAAAATCATCCAATTAGAAGTGGACCTGTTTTGGGTAATATTTTAATCATTATAATCTTATTTAATTAAATCATTTATTAATGAGGTTAATACTACATCATTATTGTGTCATAAATAATGTAATTTATTTGATGTCTAAAAATTATAAAAAAACACAAAAATGTAGGAAATCTTTTTAGCTTTCAAATGAATATTTATAGTCGAAAAGATAATTTATATAACCCATTATAAAAATTAGTTACTAAAATATTTTTGTTAATGTCAATTTTGTGTTTACATTAAATTAATTAATCCAAATTGTCATTATCACTACCAAGTGGCTCAATGGGGTCCCAAAATCGACTCAAGGATGCCCATGGTCATCCAAAACTCATAAAATAATGTTATAACAAGTGTTAAGGTAATTTTGAATTATTATATATTCTTTTAAACTTGAATTACCCTGTTTACCTTTCACCATAGTAAATAAAAGTCAAAAGTTACTATTCACCAAAAATTATTTTCATATTATTGAACAAAATTTAACTTCTTGATAATAACCATTTATGTCGGATTTTTGAAATTAAATTCACAGAAGCGGTAAAATTTCATTTAAATGAAAGAGTCCACTTTTTAACTGTCACTAAGTGATTTCACTATTCATCAAAAATTGATGTTTTTCCGAAAAATTTCAAAAATTCATCCTAATCTATATTTTAAATTCCGAATTAAAAAATTATGTATATTTTTTCGAATTAAAAACATAGAAGTGGAATTAATTAATTTTAAAATTAATTCCCGTTATCAAAATAGATAGTGTGTTTTTAAGAAACTATAACTATCAAAAGATCACCACTTATTTATGTCCAAATTCAATGTAAAATTAATTCCAATGACCGACATTGGATTAAATGGTAAAAATATATATTCTAATTACACTTTAAAACCAATTAAAAAGAAAATATAACCATATAAATTATTTCAATGAAAAAAGATGTTTTTAATTAAAATATTGCGTGTTTTTACCATTCATTAAAATATTAAAGTTATCTAAATAATATGAAAAATTTATCCAGATTAAATTTTTATTTCCTGATTTCAAGGAAGAATTTTATTTTGTCAAATTGAACTTATAAACATGTTAAAACTAGATTTAATGTGGGTGCGCCATCAAAAGGTGGAAAACCTGCATTTTTTGAAAAATACTTATTTTACTTGAAAATTTTATTTAGTTCTCGTAACGTGTTCTAGAAAATTTGTAAGATGAATAATAATGTTATAAAATCCAAAATGTAGTTAATACTATTCATAACGGTTAGTCCATAATAATATTATAACAATATATCATTGTTTAGTGAAACCCGGTATTGCGTACTACACATGCTATCAAGGAAGGTCGCGATTATGTGTAACGCAAGACAATATAGTGTTCTGTGTAGTGAAAGATTCCTTTGATGTTGCGTACAACATAAGACATAAAAAAAATATAATTCTCATAAAAAATCTGGGTGTTACATTCTACCCTCCTTTAAATGAATTTCTCCCTCGAAATTCGTCACTTCGTAACAAACAGATGACGATACCTCTCCCTCATCATATCCTCAGGCTTCCATGTAGCTTCTTCTAATTGGTGGTTCCTCCATAAAACATTCACCAAGTTAGTGGTCTTGTTCCGTAGAATGTTTTTTCTACGATCTAGAATCTCTATCGGCTGTTCTTCATATGAAAGATCTTGCTCCATCGGTACAACTTCTGAGCTCAGTACATGTGAAGAATCAGGTATGTACTTTCTCAGGAGAGATACATGGAACACATCATGAACTTGAGAGACATTCATTGGAAAGTGCCAATCGGTAAGCTACCTTCCCAACACGATCCAGTATTTCGAAAGGACTGATATACCAAGGGCTCATCTTTCCCTTGTTTCCAAATCTCATTACTCTCTTCCAAGGCGATATTAGTAAAAACACTTTATCACCCACTTCAAACTCTACGTCTTTTCTTTGGTTGTCGGCATAACTTTTATGTTGACTCTGAGATACTCTTATGTGTTGTTGAATATATCTGACCTTTTCTGCCAAATCATCAACAAGATTAGGTCCTAATAGCTTTCTTTTCCTAACTTCATCCCAGCAAGTTTGAGTTCTACATTTCTTTCCATAGAGAGCTTCATAAGGAGCCATCTAAATAGTGGAGTAAAAGCTATTATTATAAGAAAATTCCACCAAAGGTAGGTTTTGATACCAACCGCCTTTTAAATCCATAGAGAAAGCAATTAACATATCTTCTAGAGTTTGAATGGTTCTCTCAGACTGATCATCTTCCTGAGGATGAAAAGAAATTCTGAAACTCAACTTAATATCTAAAGTATGCTGAAGACTTCTCTAGAACTTCGAGGTAAACCTCAGTGTAGAGACCCCAAGCTTCACGTACATGGACATTACATTACTTTGGCGGAATACTTAGTACATAACAAAAACACACACACAAGGACCGTAATAGTTTCGTGTCTTTGGAAACTTGGAATATAATCTTCTAATCGTGGTGAAAGATCTTCAACATCTCCCATAAAGATCTTCTTTTTTTCTAAACCTAAATCTTTTCTTTATTTCCTGGGGAAAAGAAAACATAAAACGTTGAGCTCAAATGCTTAGTAAGGGTAAACAAAATAAATATCAATCATGTCATATTCATAATAACATATCTTTTGGAAATATTAACCTGGAAAAGAGATCATAATTTCATAACATGGGATAAATCATAGTAGTGAAATGTAATCCCAATAATAATAACTTAAAACATGAAACTTTGTGGCATACACACATAATCATAGAGAATCATTTCTTATTAGTCAAGACTCATTTCCAAGACTATCTTAGTGGACAAAGTCCCTTTCTGAACCGAGTTCACTCCTCGTTTCAGTCCTGTTTCACTGAACCGGTATAACCTACCGTTCCAGCCATGTCTATCTCATGAGATATAAAATCTTTATCCAATGCATTGGAGGGAGATATAGGCCCCACCCATCTCATAATGATACCATTCTTATGTGTTCCACAAAATCATAAATCATACATCATTGCATAACCCATGTAGTAAAAATGGGAATCTTAAACATCGTGACATCATAAAACAATTCATATAAGATAAAGTAATTCATAAAAATATAATTCCATAATAACATAATAAAATCAATGTAATAATAGGGATATAAACAGAACCCTTTATTATCTTAGATGGAAAATAATTTTGATAAAACACTCGAACTCCATTCTTGGGGAAAATATCCTTTATGCTTCAAAAACACTTTTCCTTTCTTAACATGTTGTAGAATTCTAAACTAGAAGAAATTAATTAAAAATATCCTTGAAAACTTGTAAAGGAATATTCTTGGAAATAATGTTTTAAAAATCCATTCATGTCGTATAAGTTAAAAAAAACATTCTTCGTACTTTTGTCGGAAAAGTCAAAAAGTACCTCGTACGAAAAACGACAAAAGATTCCTTTCATATCCTTTACTAAGAACTCACCGAAGGGTAAAATTGGATTTAAAAAATTGTAGGTGGATGGAAATAATATTACATATTGGGGAAACATGTATGTGGATGATAAAATACACCCCAGTAAATACCAAAGTAAAAACAATCTCGGATAAAAATGAGATTGTGATATTTCCCTTACCTTAGGTCCGATTTGCTTTGTAAGTGTCCAAACCTCCTGTATAATGATTTAAATAATGTCATTGACTTATTCCAGAATCATACTCATTGTTATGATATCATATATGGTTCACTTATGACTTTATTTCACCCGTTCTTTGGTAAATTCCATGTTAAAGAGCATTTTGGGTAAAATAGTTTCATTTTTCATCCGTGTTTTGACTTGTAATTATTAATATGATTACTTAGATCATTATTACATAATTCTAGAATATAAAACATGATTTATATATAATATATATTCATAATATATATATATATATATAATAGATCAGTAAATGGAAAGAAATACACCGTTCATGGAGACGGTAGACCGTACGTACGCATGAACGCTGTTTTCTTTTCCTTATTGAGTTGAATGGAATTAAGTAGATGACATACATATATATACACATAAATCCAGTATCATTATTATGTCATATATTTCATGATTACTTATTATATATACTTTATAATCATTCATGAATGTTTAACGTGGAGAATGTATCTCATCGTGTCGTGGAGACGGTAGTCCGTACATACGCACGAGCGATGATATCGTTCTCATGATCGTGGAATTATATTGGAGTGTATGTATACTATTTCAGAATCAATATCACTTTACAATAATCATATATAGTTATTATTTACACCATTATACCCATCCAAGTAAGGTGGTGTTGGAAAATAGATTACACCACGGCGTGGAGACGGTATTCCGTACGTACGCACGCGTAGTGATTTCGTTTTCCGTAGGATGGATAGATGGTGAAATAGGGTTGTTTCATAATTATAATAACATATCCATATATGAGTGATACTGATGTTATTACTTCATGATGAAACAACTAAATAAGAAGAAGTGGAAGAAGAAATAAAGATGAAAGAATCGGTAACGGACATTACCTCATCTTTGAAGCGCCTCTTTGAGACCTCCTTTTAGGGCACTAAACTTGGTCTTTGAAGAAGACCAGGAAATCTAGGATGTCTTTAGGGAAGTGTAGAGAAGAAATTTTCAGGGGTTGTCCGAGCTTGAAGGCTCAAAGTGGTGTGACGAAGAGAGGGAGGAGGTGCCCTTTTATAAGGGAGGAGAGGGGCTCCTTTGGAAAAACTAAAAATATTATTTTATTATAAAGTCAAGTTCGGTTTTAAATAGATCAAAATTGATATATTTTGAAGCTAAGGTGCGGATGGGTCTAACTCCTCTCATCCAATTGAATTTAGACAAGTTTAGGTTCCTATTTTAACCTTATCATTTAGATTTAACATTAAGTTAAATAATTTTACTTTTACCGTGTCTTCTTGTGTTCTTATACTATAAGGTTAATAAACTTACTATAAGAAGCCAAACGGACCCCAAGTTGTTTATTATTAATATATATAACCTTATCTTAGTCATTTGTCCGAACCTTAGATTTTTAGGAATAAAATAACAATTAATAATATAATATTTGTTTTAAAAACTATTTTATGTCAATTCTGACACTATTTAGTAATTTATTTTTGTGAAAATCATAACAGAATTATTAGTTCAAAAAAGGTTAATTAAATCAATAATAACATGCCATATTAACCTATAAAATTATTGTAATTCATAAAAAGTCTCAAATTACATTTATTTTGTTGTTTATAACATTAATTATGTCAATATTTCATTAATAATATAATTACTGCATCATCTTTGTGTCATAAATAAATTAAATTATTTAATGTATAAAAATTATAAATAAAATACCATTATGTAGGAAAACTTTTTATCTTTCTAATGAATATTTATAGTCGAATTTATCTTATGTATAACCCCATATTAAAAATTATTTACTTATTATACTTTGATTTTAACTATTTTAACCCTTCTTTAAATAAATTAATAATAAATGTCCTAATATAATCCAAGTGGTCATAAATGGTCATATTTTATTCCTAAGGTTGTTTTTGGTCTAATTACACTAATAAAATAGAATTATTACATGTGTTAGGGTAATAATAATATCATTTTTACCCTTAATTACCCTATTTACTTATAATCGTGGTAAAAAAAGTAAAAAGTTACTATTCACCAAAAATTATTTTCATCTCATTGAATCACATTTTACTTACTAACATCAACCGTGCCTCTCGGATTTTTGAAATTCCACTCACAGAAGCGGTAAAATTAAGTTTTATGAAAAATTCATTTTTATAACTACCACTTAGTGGTTTCACTATTCATCAAAAAATGAAAGTTTCTAGAAAAATACCAAAAATTAGGCCTAAGCTATATTTGATATTATGAACTAAAAAATTATGTCTATTATACCAAATTCAAAACATATCAGTTTCATTAATTAGTTTAAAAATTAATTCCCATTGTCAAAACAAATAGCGTGTTCTTAAGAGATAATAACTATCAAAAGATTGACACTTGTTTATAACTCATTTAAATGTAGAATTTCATCCAATGACCAACATTGTATTAAATTGTAAAAATATATTCTAAATATACTTTAAAACCACTCAAATTAATAATTTATCACTATTAATTATTTCGATTAAAAAGGTTGTTTTTAATTAAAATTTAGTAATTTTCACTATTCATCAGAATATGAAAGTTATTCGAAAAGTACCAAAATTATACCTTAGGATAAATTCGATACTCCGAATCCAAAAATGAAGTCCATTTTTAGAGATAAAATTTCTAAAATTTTAAAAGGTGGTTATTATTATTCATAACGTCTAGTTTTATAATATTTTAATAGCAAATCGTTGTTTAGTGAAACTCAGTATTGCGTACTACACACGCTATCGAGGAAGGTCGTGATTGCGTGTAATTCAAGGCAAGTCAAGGATGTGTGTTGAGAAAGATCCTTTTGGTGTAGCATTCAACACAAGACATTAATGAAATTAAAAAGAATATTTTTCATAAAATCTCGGGGTGTTACATTCTACCCCCCTTAAAATGAATTTCGCCCTCGAAATTCATCGGGGTTATAAATGGTTTACTATTCAAAAGTTTCTTTAATAGAAACCCACATCGTAAAAAGGAATACCAAAACCAATCTTCAAAAACAAAAGTATGAAACGTAACAGTTACCCAAATAAACTAATCACTGGGTTTCCACATAGGTGAAAATATGGATATGGAAGAGAAATCTAACCATCATATTCTGATGGAGAGTGGTAGAGAACATGGCTATGGAAAATCCAGCAATCACAAAACCATAAATTTGTGACGATCTAAGGTACCATCTGATTCATCGGATATTAGGGAACTAGGACAACATTTTTTTTGGTTTTCAAGATCATTTCCCTAAAGTTGAAGATTTTGAATTAGAATAAATACTTACTTTATTTTAGTACAATGTCACTGTTTTTCGTGCTTTGAACACTTTCCACTTCATCTTTTAATGAAATGAAGTTGAATTTTTTATTCATGAAGTGTTAATAAATCATGTGATAGAATGATGGGTCATTCCATCTGTTTCAAAGAAAAGGTTAGCAAAAGTTATCAAATATACATAAGTCCATCTATCGTATATCGTTCCAAAATGGACATATACTTCATCTATAATAACACTTAATAAAATAAAACTAGTTTATACTAACTAGGGACTTCCTGTAGGCCAGTGATAGGCGATAAAGGCCAGTCGCACTTCGGTTGTGGGTTCGATTCCCACAGCCTTGTCCAACGCGATGGGCTGTCGCCCGTCCTGCAGGTTGTCCTTTTTCTAAAACTACATTACTATAACATCACATAAATAATATCAAAAGTTATATCCTTAAACAATAATAACTTATGTCCAACATAATCCATTCCAATATTTAGGAAATACTTTGGTCCAAGCTCATAATATAGAGAAAATGATTACTTGAAATGTCATCAACCAAGCATGTGAATTCCATCATTTATCCCCCATATATCTTGTTGGTCACATTCCAAAAATGTGAATACCTTAATGATGTATTCTCTTGAAAAATGAATACCCATTAAACCTTATTGAAAACATGAATGCTATCAAAAGTTAACTCTTTCCACATACCAAAATCCAAAAAATTCTATATACTCAAACCATGATATAACCTTCTCCTTATATCAGTCATGAGCTCATGAATACTATCAAAAATTTAATTTTCTCCTTATCCCTTCATTATGCGCATATCATCTATATTCCAAAAATATCTGAATATCCTTTAATGGATACGGGTACCATTAATCATACACTTTCAAAACTCAAGGAAAGACAACAGTGTAACAATCCTTAGATGTATCTTTATTCCATAGTACCATGAGATTACTTATACAACATTACACTTAATAAACATGTAATCATTCCACTGCCTTCTTAAACCATTGACTGAGCTTCAACAATTCTTTCAACTCACATATCATTTGTAGTCTCTTCATCATCATCAACATAAATACTACTCATACGGCCGTACTAATTCTCTTCATGAGACTTTCCCTTAGGGAATTGGTTTGCATAATGCCCGTACATTCCACATTTAAAACATTTAACCATTGTTGATGTCATAGAAATACCATTATCCTCATCCATAGTGTTAACTGAACCTTTTCCTTTTCACTTACTGGATTTGTGTCCTCCTTTTCCACACCCAAAGCATCTTTCAGTTCCCCTGAAACATTTTCCTCGATGCCTCTTCCCAAATGATTTACATAGGGGAAATTGAACTTCCTTTCCTCTATGATCATCATGAAACTCCATCTTTCTCTTATTCGCCGAGTCATGAAACTTACCAAATTTGAGTTTATTGATCATATTATGAGATTTCTGATTCGGCATAATAATGATGATTGGACTTCCAAATCCCATTTCATTTGGTTTCACACGAAGAATATCATTCCATTGTCCATAATATCCTCCATTATTGTGAACCATCTTGTTTCCAGCCATTTTATAAAACCCAAAAAGAATAGTGTTAGAGGAAAAAATCATAATAAAAAGGGAGTAACTTCAATATCTAACATCTTTGGTTTAATCTAATATCGTTACCATAGTTCTAGGACTATATCCTATATGTATACTTATCCTTAGAGACATTCCTAGACATACCTTAGAAATATCTCTAGGGATCTCACTAACGTTTTCACATCCTAGTTTCAAAAGGTTGACTAAACATTTCCTCTGATACCAACTGTAGAGACCCTAAGCTTGACGTACATGGAAATTACATTACTTTTGAGGAATACTTAGTACATAACAAAAACACACACACAAGGACCGTAATAGTTTAGTGTCTTTGGAAACACGAAATATATTCTTCTAATCGTGGTGAAAGATCTTCAACATCTCCCATACAGATCATATTTTTTTATAAACCTAAATCCTTTCTTTATGTCTTGGGGAAAATAAAACATAAAAGGGTGAGCTCAAATGCTCAGTAAGGGTAAAAAAAATAAATATCAATCACGTCATATTCATAAGAACATATATTTTCGAAATATTAACCTGCAAAAGAGATCATAATTTCATAACATGGGGTAAATCATAGTAGTGAAATGTAATCCCAATAATCACAACGTAAAACATGAAACATTGTGTGATACACACATAATCATAGGGAATCATTTCTTATTAGTAAAGACTCATTTCCAAGACTATCTAAGTGGACAAAGTCCCTTTCTGAACTGAGTTCACTCCTCGTTTCAGTCCTGTTTCACTGAACCGGTATAACCTACCATTCCAGCCATGTCTATCTCATAAGATATAAAATCTTTACCCAATGCATTGGAGGGAGATATAGGTCTCACCCATATCATAATGATACCATTCTTATTTGTGCCACAAAATCATAAATCATACGTCATTACATAGCTCATGTAGTAAAAATGGGAATCTTAAACATCGTGACATCATAAAACAATTCATATAAGATAAAGAAATTCATAAAAATATAATTCCATCACAACATAATCAAATCAATGTAATAATAGGGATAGAAACAGAACCCTTTATTATCTTAGATGGAAAATAATTTTGATAAAACACTTGAACTCCATTCTTGAGGAAAATATCCTTTCTGCTTCAAAAACACTTTTCCTTTCTTAACATGTCGTATAATTATAAACTAAAATAAGTTGATTAAAAATAAACTTGAAAACTTGTAAATTAAGCTTCTTGTAAATAATGTTTTAAAAATCCATTCATGCCGTATAAGTTAAAAAAACATTCTTCGTACTTTTGTCGGAAAAGTCAAAAAGTACCTCGTATGAAAAACGACAAAAGATTCCTTTCATATCCTTTACTAAAAAATTACCGAAGGGTAAAATTGGATTTAAAAAATTGTAGGTGGATGGAAATAATATTACATATTGGGGAAACATGGATGTGGATGATAAAATACACCCCAGTAAATACCAAAGTAAAAACAATCTCAGATAAAAATGAGATTGTGATATTTCCCTTACCTTAGGTACGATTTGCTTCGTAAGTGTCCGAACCTCCTGTATAATGATTTAAATAATATCATTGACTTATTCCAGAATCATACTCATTGTTATGATATCATATATTTTTCACTTATGACTTTATTTCACCTGTTCATTGGTAAATTCCATGTTAAAGAGCATTTTGGGTAAAATCGTTTCATTTGTCGTCCGTGTTTTGACTTGTAATTATTTATATGATTACTTAGATCATTATTACTTAATTCCAGAATATAAATCATGATTTATATATAATATATATTTAGAATATATATATATATATATTTATATAATAGATCAGTAAATGGAAAGAAATACACCGTTCATGGAGACTGTAGACCGTACGTACGCATGAACGCTGTTTTCTTTTCCTTATTGAGTTGAATGGAATTAAGTAGATGACATACATATATATACACATAAATCCAGTATAATAATTATGTAATATATTTCATGATTACTTATTATATATACTTTATAATCATTCATGAATGGTTAACGTGGAGAATGTATATCATCGCATCGTGGAGACGGTAGTCCGTACGTACGCACGAGCGATGATATCGTTCTCATGATCGTGGAATTGTATTGGAGTGTATGTATACTATTTCAGAATCAATATCACTTTACAATAATCATATATAGTTATTATTTACACCATTATACCCATCCAAGTAAGGTGGTGTTGGAAAATAGATTACACCACGGCGTGGAGACGGTATTCCGTACGTACGCACGCGCGGTGATTTCGTTTTCTGTAGGATGGATAGATGGTGAAATAGGGTTGTTTCATACTTATAATAACATATCAGTATATGAGTGATACTGATGTTATTACTTCATGATGAAACAACTAAAGAAGAAGAAGTGGAAGAAGAAATAAAGATGAAAGAATCGGTAACAGACATTACCTCTTCATTGAAGCGCCTCTTTGAGACCTCCTTTTAGGGCACTAAACATGGTCTTTGAAGAATACCAGGACCTATAGGATGTCATTAGGGAAGTGGAGAGAAGACATTGGCAGGGTTTGGCTGAGCTTGATGGCTCAAAGTGGTGTGAGGAAGATAGGGAGGAGGTGCCCTTTTATAAGGGAGGAGAGGGGCTTCTTTGGAAAAACTAAAAATATTATTTTATTATAAAGTCAAGTTTGGTTTTAAATAGCTCCAAATTGATATATTTTGAAGATAAGGTGGGTATGAGTCGAAATAATCTCATCCAATTGAATTTAGACAAGTTTAGTTTCCTATTTTAACCTTATCATTTAGATTTAACATTATGTTAAATAATTTTACTTTTACTATGTTTTCTTGTGTTCTTATACTATAGGGTTAATAAACTTACTATAAGCAGCCAAACGGACCCCAAGTTGTTTATTATTAATATATATAACCTTATATAAGTCATGTTTCCGAACCTTAGATTTTTAGGAATAAAATAACAATTAATAATATAATATTTGTTTTAAAAACTATTTTATGTCAATTTTGACACTATTTAGTAATTGATTTTTTTGAAAATCATAACAGAATTATTAGTTCGAATAAAGTTAATTAAATCAATAATAACATGTCATATTAACCTATAAAATTAGTGTAATTCATAAAAAGTCTAAAATTTCATTTATTTTGGTGTTTATAACATCAATTATGTTAATATTTCATTAATAAGATAATTACTGCATCATCTTTGTGTCATAAATAAATTAAATTATATAATTTCTAAAAATTATAAATAAAATACCATTATGTAGTAAATCTTTTTAGCTTTATAATGAATATTTATAGTCAAATTTATATTATGTATAACCCCATATTAAAAATTATTTACTTATTAAACTTTGATTTTAACTATTTTAACCCTTCTTTAAATAAATTAATAATTAATGTCCTAATCTAATCCAAGTGTGTCTAAATGGTCATATTTTATTCCTATGGTTGTTTTTGGTCGAATTACACTTATCCAATATAATTAGGACATGTGTTAGGGTAATAACAATATCATTTTTACCCTTCATTACACTATTTACTTATAACCGTGGTAAAAAAAAGTAAAAAGTTACTATTCACCAAAAATTATTTTCATCTCATTCAATCACATTTTACTTAATAACATCAACCGTGTCTCTCGGATTTTTGAAATTCCAGTCACAGAAGCGGTAAAATTAAGTTTTATGAAAAATTCAATTTTTTAACTACCACTTAGTGGTTTCACTATTCATCAAAAAATGAAAGTTTCCAGAAAAATACCAAAAATTAGGCCTAAGATATATTTGATATTATGAACTCAAAAATGATGTCTATTTTACAAAATTCAAAACATATCAGTTGCATTAATTAGTTTAAAAATTAATTCTCGTCTTCAAAACAAATGGCGTGTTCTTAAGAGATAATAACTATCAAAAGATTGACACTTGTTTATAACTGGTTTAAATGTAGAATTACATCCAATGACCAAAATTGTATTAAATTTTAAAAATATATTCTAAATATACTTTAAAACCACTCAAATTAATAATTTATCACTATTAATTATTTCGATTAAAAAGGTTCTTTTTAATTAAAATTTAGTAATTTTCACTATTCATCATAATATGAATGTTATCCGAAAAGTACGAAAATTTCACCTTAGGCTAAATTCGATACTCCGAATCCAAAAATGAAGTCCATTTTGAGAGATAAAATTTCTAAAATTTTAAAAGGTGGTTATTACTATTCATAACGGCTAGTTTTAATAATATTTTAATAGCATATCGTTTTTTAGTGAAACTCGGTATTGCGTACTACACACGCTATCAAGGAAGGTCGCGATTTCGTGTAATGCAAGGCAAGTCAAGGATGCGTGTTGAGAAAGCTACTTTTGGTGTAGCGTACAACACAAGACATTAGTGAAATTAAAAAGAATATTTTTCATAAAATCTCGGGGTGTTACACTCAGATCTCGATCAGATATAATGGAAAGTGGTACTCCATGAAATCTTACCACTTCCTTCACATATATCCTAGAAAGTTGATCCAAAGATAAATATTCTATAATAGCAATGAAGTGTGCTTACTTTGTAAGACGATCAACTATAACCCATATTGCATTATTTCCTTTGGATGTTTTAGGAAGTCCAGTGACAAAGTCCATAGTGATGTTTTCCCATTTCTATTCTGGTATGGGTAATGTTTGTAACATCTCTTTAGACTTCTGTCTCTCAGCTTTAACTTTCTGACAAACCAAGCATCGAGAGATATATTCAGCAACATCTCTTTTCATGTCATCCCACCAGAAGTACTCTTTCAGGTCCCTATACATCTTCATGCTTCCAGGATAAATAGAGAATGATGAACTATGAGCCTCATCCAGTAGCTCCTTCTTTAATTATGGGATGGGAGGAACAAAAACCCGATTCTTGAACCATATTATCCAATAACAATCAAGGTTGAATTTAGGAACATTTATCACCTTCTTTTGTAACTCTACATCTTCTTTTTGTGCCTCTTTAGTCATCACATGTATAGATGGCAGAACATTCAGTTGAGAAAGATAAGATTTTTCCCCTTCCATTATAATTCCAAGATCCATCCTTAGTAAATCCATATATATTGGATCTTTTGTGATCCTAATCATGGATAATCTCACATGGTCTTGTCGACTTAATGCGTCTGCCACCTTGTTTTCTTTCCCAGGGTGGTAATAAATTGAGCAGTTCTAATCCTTAATTAGCTCCAACCAAATTCTTTAGCGCATATTCAGATCCTTTTGTGTGAAGATATACTTTAAACTTTTATGATCAGTATAAATATCACACCTTTCACCATAAAGATAATTCCTCGAAATATTTAATGCAAATATAACCGTGGCTAACTCCAAATCATGAGTTGGGAAATTTTGCTCATTGATTTTCAACTGTCATGAGGCATAAGATATCACCATATCATTTTTCATGAGAACACACCCCAATATCTTCTTAGATGCATCACTATAGATCACAAACATTTCTCTACTACAAGGCAGTGTGAGCACAGGTGCACTGGATAACCGTCTTTTCAACATCCTTGAAATTCTCTTCACATTCCTCCTTCCACACGAACTTAACTCTTTTTCGAGCCAACCTGGTGATTGTATTAGATAATCATGAAAAATATTTGACAAAACGTCGATAATATCTAGCCAAACCAAGAAAACTTCAGATCTCAGTTACTGTTGTCGGTCTCGACCATCTTTTCATAACCTCTGTTTTTGTTGGATCCACAGATATCCCTTCTTTTGAGATTATGTTACCCAAAAATGAAACTTTTTGAAGCCAAAATTCACACTTGGTAAATTTGGCATAAATCTTCTCCTTTATTAGGGTCTTTAATACAATTATCAAGTAATCTTCATGTTCTTTCTTGCTCTTTGAATAGACAATAATATCTTCTATAGAGACTACCACAAACTAATCAATATGGTCCCTAAAGACTCTATTCATTATATCCATGAAGATAGAAGGGGAATTAGTAAGACCAAATTGCATCAATATAAATTCATAGTGTTCATACCTTGTACGAAAATCCATCTTTGGTATATCCTCCTTTTTGACCCTTAATTGATGATACCATGAACGAATATCAATCTTGGAAAAGTATTGAGTTATGTGTAGTTATTCAAATAAGTAATCAATGTGTGGGAGAGGATATTTGTTCTTGATAGTGATCTTGTTAAGTTCTCGATAATCAATGCAGAGTATCATTGATCCATCTTTCTTCTTAACAAATAGAACAGGTGCTCCCCAAGGTGATGCACTAGGGCGTATGAATCTCTTGTCAAGATTCTCTTGGAGTTGCTTCATCAATTCCTGCAACTCAATTGGGTCCATTCTATAAGGTGTCTTTAAAGTAGGTAAATCACACGGTACGAGTTATATTGAAAACTCAACTTCACGACTTGGTGGAAGACCCAACAATTCCTCCGAACAGACATCATCAAACTCCCATACAATGGACATGTTCTTAATCACGAGTTTCTCTCCAACCATTTGAGATAAATAACTTTCATTTATTAGAATCAAGACCCATAAGATGGAAGAAATTTCCATCGGAAGGTTATATTCATCCTTTAATTGATAGATGATAGTAGATTGATCGGGAATAATAAATGTGATTTCCCTTCTTTGGAAATTGATATGATCTCTGTATAAAGAAAGTTAATCCATGCCAAGAATCACATAAAATTCCACTATAGTAAGGATCAAAATATTTTCAGGAAGCACTTTCCCAAAAACTTCAATTGGAGAAGAATTATAAACTTTTGATGCAATCGTTGTTCCCTTAGGAGTTGTCACAGCTAACTCAACATCTAATTGTTGAGGTCGTACGGCAATACCCTTAGAAAATTCTTTAGAAATAAAAGAGTGGGTGGATCCAGAATCAAATAAAAAATTTTCTACTCTAGAGTGGATGCTAAGTGTACCTTTCACCACATCATTATCATACTCCACATTTTTTATAGAAATTTCATGTGACTTTCATTTTTCATTGGCCTTAATAGTTTGTTTACGTCGATCATCATCAACAACCCTTGGATTAGGGCATTGATTAGCATAATGCCCCATTTCCTTACACTTGAAACATTGAAGTGTAGGAGGTGCATTCTGTGTATCCCTTTCTTTGTTCGCATCACTAGACATATTCTTCCCATTATTTTGACATTCAACTGCCCGATGAACTTCTTTTTCCCACCTAAAACATTTACTTGTCCCTTTAATACAATACCCTCCATGTTTCATTCCACACTTTGAGCATAAGGGAAAACTCATCTTCTTTTCATTGTGGTCTTAAATTTCCCTTTGAATTCCATTTTCCTCTTCTTATCAAACCCATATGACTGATAGCTCACTCCAATATCCATCTCAACCTTGAGAGCACATCAAAAAATTTCCTCATAGCTATTGAAGTGCCTTATGGTTAACACCCTCTGAAGACTTGGTTTTATGACACAAAAGAATCGATCGATCTTACTCTCAGGTAGGATAATAATTCCGGAAGTGTACCTTGCAAGTCTTGTAAAATTTTCTTTATAGGTACCAACTGATTCATCATCCTTTTTCTTCAGTTCAAGAAACACTTTCTCCATCTTTGTTTGAAAAATACGAGGGAATTACTTATTGAAAAATATGTTCTTGAACTCGTCCCATTCCATGAACTCAATTTCATCCCTTTGCCTCATATTTTTAATAAGATTCCACCATTGATCATCTTCACCTTCCAAATGATATACTGATAAGATGACTTTATCATGTTCAAAACATTGAAGGACTGAAAATATATTTTCAGTGGTACTAATCCACTGTTCTGCCACTAATGGATCAGAAGACCCGCTGAATGAAGGTGGACGCTGCCTCGTGATGGATTCAACAAAATTTTTCTCCTTCCTTTGCTCGTTTGGAATTCTTGCATGATTCATAGCTTGAGAAAGTTGTGTGAGCATGGATACAACATTCTTCATTATAGCTCCTATAACGTTTGGTTGCTCAGGGGGAAAATCATTATATTGCCCGTCGAATTCAGCATTATCACGGTTCCTTCGGGTTCCACCCATTGACTAAAACCAAGAAGCATAGTGTTGGAAACACTACTCATAATAGGAAAACCACATAATCAATAATAAAATTTCACACTTTAGGTCTTATCATAGGTTGTTCATGGACATTTATAAAACACTAATATTGTGTTCTATGCTTAGACATATCCTTAGGGTTCTTACTAAGGCTTTCACATCCTAGTTTCCAAAGGTTGACTATACCTTTCCTCTGATACCAACTATAATGACCCATACTTTACATACATTGTCAATAATTCAGAATTGAAGCATACTTATTACAACAAATAAAAAAACCATGGTAGGAACATATAGGTATAGTGTCTTTAGAAATTGGTAAACATAAACAACTGGTTCATAAAGCATCTACATTGTCTCCTGTTTATTTCATCATATCTAGAGTCCCTTTTGGCATATCCTACTTAATAACCTTCTTCCTGGCCTGGGGAAAGAAAACATACAAAAGGGTAAGCTCAAATTCTCAGTAAGGGTAAACAAAGGAAATATCATATTCATAAGAACATAGTATTTCAAAAATCTTAACCTACAAAAGAGATCATAATATCATAACATGGGATAAATCATAGTAGTGAATTGTAATCCAAATAATCATAAAATAAAACATGAAACGTTTTGGCATATACACATAATCATAGAAAATCATTTCTTGTTATTCAAGACTCATTCCCATGACTATCATAGCGGACAAAGTCCATTTCTGAACCGAGTTCACTCCTCGTTCTAGTCCTATATCACTAAACCAAATTAACTTGTCATTCTAGACATGTCTATCTAATGAGATATAAATCTTTACGCAATTCATTGGAGGGGGATATAGTTCCCACCCATCTCATAATGAAACCATTCTTATGTGTGCCACAAAATCATAAATCATACATCATAGCATAACCCATGTAATAAAAATGGGTTTCTTAAACATCATGCCATCATAACATAATCCATATAAGATAAAAGTACTTCATAAAAATAATTCCATCATAACATAATCAAATCAATGTAAAAATAGGGAGAGAAACATAACCCTGTATTATCTTATATGGAAAATAATTTTGACAAAACACTTGAACTTCATTCTTGAGGAAAATATCCTTTCTACTTCAAAAACATTTTACCATTCTTAACATGTCATAAAATTTTAAACAAAAAGAAGTTGATTGAAAATAAACTTGAAAATGTGTAAATTAAGCTTCATGTAAATAATTTTCTATGAAATCATAAAAATCCATTCATGTCATATAAGTTAAAAAAAGATTTTTCTCATACTTTGGGTGAAAAAGTCAAAAAGTACCGCATACTAAAAACGAAAATTGAATCCTTTCATATCTTTTACTCACCAAAGGGTAAAATTGGATTTAAAAAATTGTAGGAGGACATAAATAATATTAAATATTGAGGAAAAATCAATGTGGATGATAAATATTCCCCATTAAATTCTGAAGTATAAACAATCTCAGATAAAAATGAGATTGCGAGATTTTCCCTTACCTTAGGTCCGATTTGCTTCGTACGTATCAGAAACACCTGTATAATGATTTAAATAATGTCATTGACTTATTAAATAATCATATTCATTTTTATGATATCATATATGGTAATTTTCTTATCTTCTTATTAGTAATATTTCATTGCTACTTGTTATTTGGGTATTCATTGCTGTATGTTCTTATGCATGTTTTGTGGAATAAATTCTTATTCTTCTTCTTAGTTTATAGATAACTCATTTCTAGAATGGTATTAGTGTAATATATATCATATTTATTCATTCAATTAATTTATATAATCATTATTTAATGAAGATCATGTAGAACGAGTCGCATCACAACGTGGAGAAGGTATGACGTACGTACGCACGAGCGATGATATCATTCCCATGATCGTGGAATTGTATTGAAGTGTATGTACACTATTTAAGAATAAATATAACTTTAAAATAATCATATATAGTTATTCTTTACACCATTATACACATCCAAGTAAGGTGGTGGTGGAAAATAGATTACACCACGGCGTGGAGACGGTATTCCGTACGTACGCACACACGGTGATTTTGTTTTCCGTATGATCGATAGAAGGTGAAATAGGGTTGTTTAATATTTATAATAACATATCAGTATATGAGAGATACTGATGTTATTACTTCATAATGAAACAACTAAATAAGAGGAAGTAGAAGAAGAAATAAATTTGAAATAATCGGTAATGGATATTACCTCTTCTTCGACACACCTCATTGAAACTTCCTCTTAGGGCGCTAATGTTGGTCTTTGAAGAAGACCAAGACCTATAGAATTTACTAGGTGTGTTGATAAGAGTAATGGGAATGGTTTGGCTGAGCTTTAAGGCTCAATGTTGTGTAAATAGGAGAGGGAGGAGGTGCCCTTTTATAAGGGAGGAGAGGGGCACCTTTGGGAAGTGTGAAAATATTATTTTATTATAAACTTATCTTCGGTTTCAAAAGGTCTAAAAATAATTAAAGATGAATATAAGATGACTCATGGTCGAAATAAAATCATCCAATAAGAATTGGACATGTTTTGGATAATATTTTAATCATTATAATCTTATTTATTTAAATCATTTATTAATGAGGTAAATACTGCATCATTATTCTGTCATAAATAATTTAATTTATTTGATGTCTAAAAATTATAAAAAAACACCAAAATTTAGGAAATATTTTTAGATTTACAATGAATATTTATAGTCAAAATGATAATTTATATAACCCCTTATCAAAATTAATTACTAAAAGATTTTTGTTAATATCAATTTTGTCTTTACATTAAATTAATTAATCCAAATTGCCATTATCACTACCAAGTGGCTCAATGGGGTCCCAAAATCTACCCAAGGATGCCCATGGTTGGAAAATACTCATCAAATAAGTTTATGACAAGTTTTAAGGTAATTTTGAATTATTATAATATTCTTTTAACCTTGAATTACCCTATTTACCTTTAACCGCAGCAAATAAAAGTCAAAAGTTACTGTTCACCAAAAATTATTTTCATCTTATTGAACCAAATTTTACTTCTTAATAACAACCATGTATGTCGGATTTTTGAAATTAAATTCACATAAGTGGTAAAATTTCATTTAAATGAAAGAGTCGGTTTTTTAACTACCACTAAGTGGTTTCAGTATTCATAAAAAATTGAAGTTTTTCAGAAAAATACCAAAAATTCAGCCTAAGATATATTTGATATTCTGAATTCAAAAATGATGTCTATTTTTTCAAATTCAAAACATAGAAGTGGCATTAATTAATTTTAAAATTAATTCCTGTTATAAAAACAAATGGTGTGTTTTTAAGAAACAATAACTATCAAAAGGTCGACACTTGTTTATGTCCAAATTCAAAGTGAAATTAATTCCAATGACCAAAATTGGATTAAATGGTAAAAATATATTCTAATTACACTTTAAAACCAATTAAAAAGATAATCTAACCGTATAAATTATTACGATGAAAAAAGTTTTTTTAATTAAAATATATCGTGTTTTTACTATTCATTAAAATATGAAAGTTATCAGAATAATATGAAAAATTTATCCAAATTAAATTTTTATATCCTGATTCCAAGGAAGAATTTTATTTTTTCAAATTGAACTTATAAACATGTCAAAACTAGATTTAAATTGGGTTCTCCATCAAAAGGCGAAAAAACTGCATTTTTTAAAAAATACTTATTTTACCCGAAAAAATTATTTAGTTCCCATACCATGTTCTAGAAAATATGTAAGATGAATAATAATGTTATAAAATTTAAAATGTAGTTAATACTATGCATAAAGGCTAGTCCATGATAATATTATAACAATATATTATTGTTTAGTGGAACCCGATATTGCGTACTACACACGCTATCGAGGAAGGTCGCGATTGCGTGTAACGCAAGCCAAGATAGTGTTGTGTGTAGTGAAATATTCCTTTGATGTTGCGTATAACATAAGACATAAAAAATATATACTTCTCATAAAATATCAAGGTGTTATAGTGTGTGTTCATGTGTGAATATACGTGGGGTGTGAGGGGAATTGGTGGTGGGGGTGGGGGTGGGGGTGGGGGTACATGGGTTGCACACGTAGGTGGGCGCATAGTATTTGTGTGGGTGCGAGTGTGCATGGGCGTGCACGTGCATGTTAATGTGTTGTGAGGTGTATGTTGGTGGGTGGTTCTGGGTGTGTATGGGTGTGCACACACACACATATGCATGTGTGGGTGTGGGTGGGTGGGTAAATTTGTGGGTGGGAAGACAGGTGAATCTACATGTCTATATTTATCTTTGTGTGTGTGTGTGTTCACGTACGAATACATTCATACATGCACATATATATTTGTGTCTGCATCTACATTTGTATGTGGGTATGTGTGTGTATGTGTGTGTGGTAGGGTGCGTGATACCCCTGATTTCATTTTCAAGAACTAAATTTTTTCTTCATTGGTTATGGTTTTTCATTTGGAGTTTTTGGGTTATAATGTAAAGTTTTCAAGGGTTTTTCTACATGTATGGGTGGGTTTCATGACTATGTAGGAGCCCATGCATTTAATTAGTGAAATTTGGTGTTTTTTTCGTTTCAAAGAGTGAGTTTCATAGGTAAGTTTCACTGGCTCCCTATGGATCACTCATTCAAATTTAAAAACACCATTTCTTTTAATTTTTAAAATATAGTTTAAAGGGGAAGCTACCCCATTTTCTTCCCATTTCACCCAAGATGTTTTGGACCCTTTTTCACATGCCTCCTCCTCAAATTACCTTTTTTTATCCTTATATGGTGTTTCTTAATTTAAACTCTTGGATTCCATCAATTTTATCTTTTGTCTGTATATCTACTTCTTCCTTTATCTTGCCTTTATTATTGGCCAAACAACCATGATGGCTAGGGTTTCTCCATTTTCAGATTTTAATTGGGGTTTTTTCATTTTTAGGCTTCACAATGACCCATTAATGGTTTCTCTTATTATATTTGGGTGGAGTGATACTATTATGATCTGATTTCATGGTTTTCTGTAGGTTTCTTTATGAAACACCATTTATTTGACATATCATATGTGATTTCCTTTTTTATATATCTATATTATTTATATTTTATATTTTTATGTGACGTGATTAAAGTGTTTATAAATTCAATACCACGTTTTGGTGTTTTCACTTGGGACATATAAGGGGGTTTTCAATGGTTTCAATGCTTTATATACCTAGAACTCATTTCCATGCACTCTAGGTGTCTGAAAAAATTCATCATAAGGATTTTCTGTAAAATTTAAAAAGAAAATTTATGCTTTTAATTCCAAATTAATTCTTTCTAATAATTTTTTTTAATAGTTTGATATTTTTCTTGTGTTTTATGAGAGTGTTGTACATGAATCATTTTTTTAAATCAGTATTGTTCCATTTTTGTCTTATGTGATATATATGTTTCATTTATTATGTTCCATGATATTTATTTTTTGGTGGGTTTTTATAATGTTTTAAATAATGGTTTGATTAGTAGTTAGATTTTCAAATTAATTATAAAATATAATCTTAGGATTTATCTATATGCATTTAAAAGTTATATTTTACACTCTTTAAGGATATTTTTCTTGAGATATATAACATTCATTATTTTGAGACCCATTTTATTGTTTCTTGCGCAAGCATGATTATTATGTGAGATGAACTGATTATCATTTTATGTATGTATAAATGTGAAGGTGGATAATTCTATGAAGGGTGTTTGAAGATGATATGAGTGATTATAATATATCATATATTGTTGTTACGTGTTGTTCTTAGGAAATATGTTTCCTCGCCTCTAATAAATGTAATTCATGTGAACCCTAGGTATCTTGGTGGGAAATTAAGAGATGGTTTTTTTTTTACCAATGTTTATACTCTGACTAAGATCCCGTAGTGCATGATGAGGCTCTACCATAAGGGAGTACCACCCAGTGAGGCTAGTTGAGAGTAATCGAAGGGTTATTTTTTATGATCGGAACAGATGACAATAGTTATTTCCACATGAGTATATATATGATTGTATCATAGGTAACAAAGGAATTTCCAATGATCTATATTAACTGACTTTAGTTTTTATATTTCTTGTTATTGATTGAGTTTACTATTTTACCTTGGGTTATCAGTATGTGGTTACTTAATTCGATTCATTATTCCATTTTATTAATGAATTTTTTTATATCCTTTCCAAATGATGTTAGTATTGGTATTTGTTTTTATTTAGATTCAAATTTTTCTTGTTTCTTAAATATATAATATTATATCTCTTTTCTCTACGATTATGATGATGTATATTGTTTGTAAATTTGTTTCCCTTTCCATTCATTAAAATAATTTTAAACAAATCATATTTTTTATTAGTATTTGTGGTATAAAGGACAATGTTTCACCATAAAAGTCATGTTGGAGGGTCTAGTTGTGATGTGGTGTGGGTGGTTGCAACATTGAACAATGGGAGGTAGATTCCAGTGCCTCTTCTATTTTAGGGGTCCATATGTTGTGGTCCTATGGCTAAATCATGATCTTGGTCTCAGGGGGATAGTTAATTTTTCATGTATAAGGCATGTGTCAAAGTACTTGATGCTATTATAAAGAGTTTGAAGGTTAGGTTTCTTATCTGCACCTCCTGGAGGGTGGTTGCGGTGTGGTGTTGAGACCATGTCAGGGTTGGGTTTGAAAGTCTAGAGGATATAGTGTGTAGAGGATACTTGTGTCATGGTCCTATAAATGTTATATTTGGTCCCAAGTTTTACCATGACATGAATTTTAGAGGAATGTTTTTACTCGGACCATAGTGGTGTGGCCACCCCGATTGCGTTGTAGTGTTAGTGAAAAACATATGCATTGTGGTGTGAACTATGTGTTGCATTACAGTCTTCTATTTTTTTTATCCTTGGAATAAATTTAATGGATCCTCTAAATTTAATTCATTCACATTATTTTCCTCAAATCTTAGGTGAATTTAGAGTGATTTTAGGAGGCCTTATATCCCCTCTTACTTGTCTTTGATCCTCAGCTTTGGATTATTGATTACTGGTGATCCAAGGTGAGATCCCTCCCTTCCCTCTTGATTTCTTCATGTTATTTCCATGTGAATCCTTGGTGGATCTTGATTATCCACAAGAAGAGGCTAATATTAATTGTTTATATTATTATTTTCATGTGCTTAATTGTTTATAAACACTATTATTAGTTCCTTTTATAATTTAAACTACTTTTCACGTCTTCTTTGTAATTATTTCTTAAACTTTACTAGTACTCAGAAAATTTTTAGATACCTTGTAAAACAACCCTGATCATAATTTTGTTTAAATATTATAGGATCATGTTTCACATATTTTGAGGAAGATATCTTCCTTCTAGAGAATATGGAGATTCATATTAGAAGATAATCATCTTGGTTATTGACTCCAAAAAATTCTCGGTGAAGTGAACTGGACAGTAACTAACTATAATGAATATATCAACCATGGTCCAATCACAATGAAGTTGAAAAATCAAATTTGGATATATGGAATCACGGTAAATAATTCATTAAACTATGTTCTGGTATATTTTAGAGGTTACAGGGGTGATCCAAGTATCCCAAGTAGAAGATGAAATTATAGGATAGATTCGGTGGCCCAAAATAACAATCTACCATTATGATCATAACTAATATAATATGAGGAAACTTGGGATGAAACTTTTAATTTTTTAAAATATATTCTGGGAAATATTTTTTTCTTCTAATATTAACTCAAATTTGGTTTTATAGATGCTTGTTTTGTCATTTCTATTGGAGGGATTTGGGTTAGATCTTATTTCAGCTCAATGGTGGAAAAGTACACATTCTACAAGCTTGCCACCAGCCTAATCCTAACTTAATAACATGGGATGACCTGAAATACTAGGGTTAGAACCAATTATCTAGAAATTCATATTTAAGGTAGTAGTAGTGATAAATTTTGTAGGGACTTGTTTTATGTTTTCAATTACAATGTAATGTTGTTGTTTTATCTTCACAAGTTTATTTTTCTCATATAAGTTGTTTGAATAACCTTTTTTTCATAATAAACATTATTATTCATCTAAGATTATATTCTTCTTATCACTTTGATATAATTTATTCAAGTTGTGAAATTTTTCACACACAAAATTTGTGAAATTATTCATACAATGGAGGAGCGTTAATTGTTTTGTTGTTTTATCTTCATCAACTACCACACTTATGAGTCTAATTTTGTCTTATATTGAGAGATTTACATCAATGAAGGGATAACCCTATTATGGGTTGACCTAAGGGATTTTCAATGGGTTGTGTTAGATGTTATTTCTCATTATAATAATGTTTTGATAATTTATTTTACTTAACATCTTTGTTTGATGATTTACTTTCACATTCGTCATCACTAATTTTATGGTTAGATATTATAAGGTCTAAATTGATCCTCTACCTTGGAGTGTTCATGAAAATGATTCTATAAGTGTATTGGTTATTATCCTTTGTATTGTTTAAGTATTAAACAAGTTATAAGGGAAGTATTATTTAATTGAATGAAGATATCTTGAATTTATAAAACTAAAAACACATACAAAGGAATTCATCCAATCCACCTCTAGAAATCACCTAGGATCAACCCATTCTCATTAATTGAATTCATTTAATTCATTTAATTTTTTAGTAATCCACTCACATAAAACCCATGTTGGACACTTCATAGCTGAAAATAACTCCATAGAATGTACATTTTTTTAGGTTTCTTCCATGGTCTCTATGGATTCAACAACCCAAGCTACACTACAAGTAACTACTTTAAACCTAAAATTAGGTAAATTTGGGAAAGAAAAAATTTTGGAATCCTTTTCAAGGACCAATGTAAGTATCGTTAAACCTAACAATTATTTTCTTAACCCATTTATATATTCACATCCCATTTCTCTTATCTTTTCCCTTATCTGTTTTTCTCTTTTCTTGGTGCATGTCTATCTATACTTGTGACTAATCAAGCCATATAGTTATGGTATATTCTTATGGGGTTGGCGATTTTACCACACCTAGGGGTATCTTTCCATGAAATAATAATATTCTTAGGATTCTAGATTCTAAAATTGAGTCAATTCAAATATAGGGTCTTCCACATAACCATATCATTAACTCAAGTGGGGAAAAATGAAAATAGAAATAAGGTACCCACAAACATGGGTAATGTGGTCCATAAAACCACAAAAAACTACCTCACACTTTCCTATACCAATGTACCCCCATGTATTATACATGATTCCCTATGAGATTCCGATTTTTTCTTCAAACCCCATATCCTAAACCACCTTACGACATTTCATAGGATGGAGTTGTAACTGTTATACCTTCATGTCAATAAATTCAATGATATTCTTAAAACTATGGTCCCACCGCATCAACTAGAGTCAGCTAAAATGAGTTTTTTTTACCTTTTCACTAAAGTATAGGGATACTAACTGGATAAATAATATGAGACTTGAATCCATAGATTCATGATTCCAATTTCAAATAGAAAATTATAAAAAATACTCCCCCCATCAAAAAACAATTTCACTTAAAGAAGTTTATTTGAAACTTTGTTGAAAAGTAAGGGGATTCATTTTATACATGTTGGGAATTGTTCAAGGGTACACTCAACAAGGAAAATCACCATAGATTTTAAATTCTCTAACAATTTTGAATATTTTATGAAGGGTTAGGTCCTAAAAATAAACATTTAATTGACATAATGTGTGATGTAACCTTTATAAAAATCCAAAAATGATGCTTACGAGTATCTAGAAGGTATAACCAAACAAAACCAAACATGGGTAACGTCACCCTACTATGAGAATACTCCGAAAACTGGTGGGATGGAAACTCTTTGGGAAGAATAAAATCATAGGGCTAAACTTGTTTCACTCATTAGGAATGTAGAGGAGATCCATCTTAGAAAAGTCCAATAAATCAAAATTTCTTACCCAGTTTACACAATTTGTGACAAACATGACCACAAGTCTGACAAATACCTAACCATTCCTTCCATAAAGAACGTGTTTCTAGGAAGACCACTAGGGGAGGTCAATGATATGAAATTTTAGAATCCATGGTACAAAAAAAATTCAATCTAAGATATAATGACCACTTGGGATTTCATTGGAAAGATAACCAACAACCTATCCAACAACCCAGTTAGCCAAAAGGACCAAATCCCTACTCTCCATAGAATTTCCCATCCCATTATCGATTCCAATCCCAATCGGTCCAACACCAACAAATTATTCAAAAACCCATCAAACATCCAAAATATTCACCGAGGATAAACCATCCAACTCAAACCCCTACCCAAGTAGTCCCTATCCCATTAATTGAAAAATGGTGTAAACAAATGTAAAGAATAAAATATGAAGCATCATCCCATAAACAAGAATAAAAAATCATTAAAATGGGAAAGGTACTCATGCCTACTCAGGTTGTCCCTTCACCAATCTTAAGGGGATAATCTAGTGTCACACAATCATCTCTTGAACAAGTAAAAGAATTGACCATATTAAGGAGTGGGAAATCTATTGATAAACTTAAACTATCCATTACAAAACTATCTAAAAGCTCAAAAACTCATGATAATAGTGTAGGTATTGGGGTACCAGTGGAATTTGGTGTGTTAGGTATTTTATGATTTTTCATCACTGGGATGACGGAACTTGTCATATGTTGCAATATGACCCCCGATACAGTCTGAGGATCTCGAATAAATTTAACAAATCACAAAAAATAATTAAAAAACATATCTTTTCTTAATCTCAAACCACTCTCTACATCTTCTTGTCTCCAAAAAATCACTATTTTAAGGATTCAAATAATAATCCTTCTATATTTTTCACACATACTTCAAAAATCCATTGGAGTGTAGATCTTCAAATTTTGGGTGCAAGCAT
The DNA here is from genome assembly GCA_963277665.1 of Viscum album. Taxonomy (NCBI): domain Eukaryota; kingdom Viridiplantae; phylum Streptophyta; class Magnoliopsida; order Santalales; family Viscaceae; genus Viscum; species Viscum album. The sequence continues at coordinate 744,781,451 of OY728148.1, forward strand.
GGAGATATGATGTCACCTTCGACGCCCCGACAATCACCACATCAAAATTATTACGATGCATGTGGGAAAACATGATATGATCACTTGGATCCAGAGTTTTATTTCTCTTGAAATAGGTATAAGAGAAAGAGGCTCTGAATAAATCTCAATGAATTGGTACTATAAAGAACCTCTCTCCACCTATTTATAGTGGATTCTCAGAATACCCTAAAGGGTTACCAAACCCCATTAATGTGATGTCCATTTAATAAATAATTATGATTAAATAAACTATGTAATAAATTTTATATATATTTTATCACATACCTATAATATATAATAAATATATTATGTGATAAAATAGAGTCATTTAACTCAACTCATAATTCAATCTTAATATTAAACGAACTAAGAATATTAAAATATTATTCGATTGAATAATATTATTCCTCTTATTTACTTAACTTTTAAATACTTTTAATAAATAATCTCAACCTAATTATTATTTACTTGAATAATAATGAATTTATTTGTTTATCAGTGGTCGATAAACTAGGAAAAATCTCAGACCCCATGGTAGGGCCCACCATGTCTCATTTACCCATTCAACTGAATATGGATGATTCTTGAATATGCTATTGTTTGTGACACTCGAGGCACTTATCTAAATATTAGTGAATATAATACACAGACAAAGAGTAAAGTATAGAAACCCATAAATTCCTTTAAAGTGATAAAGATAGTCATAGCAATGACAACCAACCTATAAACATGTACTATATAATTTAATCTCTTTTTCTTTCATATCTCATAAATAAAGACACACACTTGTGCCATCATTATTTCTTACTTTATTATTTGTTGATCTAACTGGACAAATTTACCCTCAACTACCTTGTAAAAGGACTTATTAAGGCACTACCATATTGATTAACAAGTCCCAAGATATAACTTCCTTAACTCGGAAGATACAAGTACTTTCTTGAACATTCAACCAATTTTATACCACCAATGATGCACCCAAAACAAGTTACCTCACCACAATTTCATTATCATGGTTTTTTTCTAGAATCAAAGTATGAAATAAAATGACAGACATTGATAATGATCTTAATTCAAGATACTAATACACAAATCTATAGATATGAACAACCAATAAAACACAAAAGATGTAGTGTTCCTATTAGAAGGTCTTTTCTCATAATATCACTACTAGATATCACCAAGTGAGAACTTCATGAGAATAAGTATCAATGCTTATGTGCCCCCAGTATCTTATATTCAAACGTCAACCATGTCTAGTTACTATGGTGTATCTAGACTACAAGACATTTGTTTAAGATTAGTATCATAGTATCTCAGGGTTATCATTATAGCCTGGGATATTCTATAACCTTTTGATATGAGAATTAATCTATGGATATTACTACTTCAATAGTGGATGTGGAAAATTATACCCTATAATGTTAAGAATACATCATGTATATCTAACTATATACACGATATGATAATCAAAATTTCTGTTCAAGTTGGGTCTAGGACACCCACTATTACAACACTCCCACTTGCACTAGTTCCAACATGTTAACCATCCTTGTAATCTCTCACATGATTTATATCATTTTTCTCTCGAGTAACAACTTTATTTGTTAGTACTTCCATGTTTCCTCCATGAATAAGTTATGCTATGTGCGACCTTGCCTCATTGAGTAAAACTTCTTAAGAGATGGTATCCACGAGTATATCCCTTTTTTCTTGTGCCAAAACATTACATCTTGGCTAGTACCAGTAAAATAATTAACATCATCATAATACTTTACTTATGAGGTGAAATTCTAGAAATAAAAAAATAAATTCAATTAATAACTACTTCTTAGATTCATTAGAAGCTACAACGTACTCAGTATTTGTAGGCATGGTTATCGCAAGCTTTTATGAGTTTATCTTGATCATTAACTTTTCCTAACTGCAATATTATATCATATTAAACCAAGGAATACTGGTTTGTGTTTTCTCAAATCTAGTATCCTTTCCACTCTACTGACTAGGTATATTTTATTTATACTTACCGAAGTATAATCAAGATAGTTAAAACTTCTTCCCTTATAGTTATCTTGGATATAACTGATATTTGTCTACTATTAAGTATATATTGGAAATATCATTTCATATCCATATCATGAAATAAGTTATTGATTCATCATAGATTCATATTGATCCAACTCACCACATTAATCTCCTACTATTCTCATGCAATTATACTTAGAGAGATTTAGGCCATGTGACACTACAACAATTTGGTCTCAATTTGTTCAAACTTATATTTTTCAATACTATGTCAGTATATGTAAGATTGACTGGGTCCAAGTAACCATTAGATCTACCTTAGTATATTCTGATCTGTGGAACTTAGGTTTCTACCTTAAGTCAATCACAAGAGTATTTATTTCATTCGGGTCTTAACTAATTATAAAACCAATATCTATTTTCCATATGTTACCAATAATATTTCAATTGGAAAACAATGTAGCTCCCACTAACCTCTGGTAGATACATGGAAAGGATTCATTACAAATTAATATTTTATAATCCTGTTGGTTACTTTAATCCTAAACTATATTTTAGTATCTTGAAACCCTATTGGAAGTTTATGATGTCACAATCCCTTTTTGGTTGCATCAAATAGACACATTTTACAATTAGTGGTTGTGACATAAAATTCATAATAAAATGATCATAGATATTAGATATGACAAGTAAAATTCTAATGGATTTTGGAATAATGACTCAGTATAACTAATCAATCCTTATTGGAACTATGCTTTTACCATTCATGTATACTATCATTTGACTAACCACCAAATTATTCAAAATAATACCCCTTGCACTTTGATACTTGTAATCCATTATTGAATTTTAATCAACCTTTACAATATTAGCTGATTTCCAAATACTGACTACTAATAGGAATTATTATTCACAATAAATAATTTATCACCGAATGTGATGAATATAAAATAATCTCTATGGTTTCAACCTTTATACGGAGTATTTTTCTCTAGATCATTTTATTCTGCACCTATTATGGAACTTGTTCCTATGCCAACTACAAGTGCATCACTAGCATTGACTAAACCCAAGTCAATCTGGCTCCCAATATCTCAAATAGAGTTTTCACCCTTATATAGATATATATTCTATAACTTGAATATATTTTTCTATTATAGGGATTTTTTAATATCCAACAAACTTTTAGGATGATTTCTTTAGATGTAGTTTTTGTTTTTCTTGATGAAAGTTCATTTATATCCTAACAAATTCTTTTCATCTAAAAATATTTATTATGAAATAATAGATTTATATCATACTATATATCATATGATATCTATTTTTCATTATAGTTGAGATGTGATTATTTGATATCTCTGTTATTTGCAATTCAAATCTTGAAATATAATGGAATATTCTTCTATATATATCAACATAGATACTACTTACATCATGACTCTAGTGTATAAAATGTGTGTTTAGAAATATCTCCATGCTAAATTTCATTTTATCAATGTTAACATTTATAAATGATCATTGATTCACCTTATTAGCATCATAACCATGATGTGTATAAGTTAATGTGCATTTTGGAATGACTCCATACTGTATTATAAAGATCAATAAATGCTTGGTCAAAATATTCTTCGGCATTCCAGCCCAAATATACTAATTTCTTATGACCATGAAAATAGCATACTTCACATTACCATTCCTTAAATTATTAAAGGAATATTATGAAGTATATTTATCACTATCTTAACCCTTGAAATAGTTTACACTCTCTAGATGACCTAGTTTTAAAAGATTTGTGGAATACCTTTATTTACAAAGGTTTCTTTGTCCAAACTAAATTAGTATATATTTTGATAATACCTATGGTATTTAGCTCTACTGAGTCTAAATACTAAACTGAGAATATCCTTGATGTCTACTTTGAGTTTCACTTGAAAAATAATTATCATGACAAAACTGGGTTAATAAGTCTTACATTTTATATTCATCATATATTGTTGATGATTCAAGTATAACTAAACTATTTTTTGAGTATGAGACACCACAAACAACATTAATTGTTGAACATGGAATAATGTATCAATATATCCAATGGAAACATGAGATAATTTTTTTTATACTCGGTAATAGTTTTATTTAAATCATTAACTTAGCAATTAGAAGTTATGTTTTCCTCATCACTGACTTAGGAATCACCCTTTCTCAACAGCTTGGTGAATACACCTTACTTATTGAAGTGATTGTATACTTACATGGTTTATGTATTTTGAAACATGTATGTGATAAACATTTTGTTTTAATACCCAATAAGTATTACAAAAATAATACTTATATTTAATGAATATTCACTGAAGAATAAGTGACTACTTTTTTCTTTAATTCAGTTTATTACGATTAAACTTCCATATATTAATTTCAAGATATGAAAATAAAATAACCTCATATTTATTACCAATTTATTTGAATTAATTTTCAAATGTGACCTTCATATAGATATTTCCATTAGCTTTATCTCCATTTCTTTCAACTTATTCACCATAATAATTAAATATTAGTCTATCTTTAATATTCTTATTTCTTGGAGAATTTTACCCAAAAGTTAATGAAGTGTTTTCTCTATCAAGTTTATTTTTTTAATATTAAATGAATATGGAATAAATTGGCAAAAATATGTAAGAATGGGATGTCTTGAAATATCATTGTCCACCTTTCATACTTACATAGAACCAGTGTAATACCATCCGTTCATATCTCACTTCACTTTCTCCTTGCAAGCTTTGTGGAGATGAGACTACATGTAAAATCATTGATGTACTAATGTTTATATCCAAAACTCACATTGAATTTAGATGATAGAATTATTAAATAACCATTACATTCTTAACACATGAGTATCCTTTAAGCATATTTCTCACCCACACTTCTTGAGGTGGCTTAATGGGTATTGGGACTCTGGCACCTTGAATATCTGATATCATAGTATTATTTTAAAGTTCCTATACTACCCATAGAAACTCATGCTATTTAGGATATATTATTTTTCCAATATTATCATAGTGCATCTTTTGGTATTAATTTCCATTTTTTACAAAATTTAAATCGATAATATTTTACTTTTATCTTGATTACCAATTTAGACCTTACAAATTAGTTTAATCTTTAAATTTATCCCACTATTTTAACAAATTCTATTAACCCTCTATACTAGAATCATAATAATTTTGTGATTGAGTATTCTATTGGAAATGATCCTTTAACATCCCCTCATATTGTAAAAGATTTGTTTATGCCATTACTCAAAGGGTTCATGGTAGGTGTTTGACTGGCCAACCACATTAACTTGCGGTTCCTTGATATGTTCAGTGAAGTACCAACTTCTAAAATCATAGACGTTATTTTCTCAATGGTTACTTATAAAGTTGAATAATGATAGATTTTTTTACTTATTTACTAACAAATTTAGTTAATTCAACACACCACTCTCATAAGAACTCCCTGGTAGTAAGTGGAACTCTCAACATTGGCTGAAAAGCACCCCAACCACATGGTTTTGTTCAATTTCAAATGACAGAAGGTGTTTAATGATTTAATATTTCATTAAGGGTTTTGATATTTTTCTTGATGAATGTAATCCATTTCTATTAATCTTTTTCGTACGCTGTTTTCATTCTCATAACTGAACATTAACTGAAAAAAATATTCATTAATTCTTTATGAATTTTACTATTTATTTTTTATGTGTTGTCCCACTGTCATACACATGCATAAAATAATGAACAAAATTTATAAGTAAAATAAACTATATGAATGGTATTGATCATCTAAAACTGGTTGATCCATTTAAACTCAAGGGATCAACCATGACCTAGGTGTATCATACCAGAGTCATAGCATGACTCATGATGTAGCTCATCCTCATCTGGCATATCCACATCTCGTCTAGGTTTTATCTCGAATTAGCATTTTCTGCATCTTACATTCTCTTCATCATGGTGTAATACCTCATCTTGGTAGGGTCTATGTTATAAATCCTCTTCTTCAAAGGTACAAGTGTACTCGTGTGTAGGCGAGAGGGACTAGGGGCACAAAATATAATAGATACAATTAGAAGTGTATTCCATTATACATATTGACTGAAAAATAAGGTGATACACAGACCATCAAAAATAATTAATTATTTATAATCATCACACTCAGTTAAATAATTAATTAAATAAACCAGACATGCAAAGGTCGATGCTCAACTCCAATCAGCATGTAAAATAATTAAAGCATGATAAAAACTAAATTGAAATAAATTAATGTATATGAGTATTTAATTAAACTAAATTAATTAATTAAATTAAAATATTTTAATTTTATTCTGTCCATTAATTTATTTAATTTTAATACCAAAATTAAATTAATTTATTTGAAAAGAAAAAATAAAATTAATTTATTTTGGGTATTAAAATTATTATTTTCTATTCAAAATTAATGTTTTAATTAACTTAATTTAATTTAAAATTTAAATTAATTAATTTAATTAATTTTGATTAACTCGGGACCTTGAAACCCATGCATGCCCAATGAAAGTCACATCGAACCCATGTGGACCTTTTTCTATCCGTGCATAGATCGTGTTGGGATTTACTGGGCTAGGACGGTCCACTGTGACCTATTCTAGGTCAAGAAGACCCACTAAAGACTATTTATGGGAAGATACAATCCAACAAAAACATGGCCGAGAGTTACTTATCCCAATGGAATAAGGAGGGGGGACGGATGAGGACTACTGTGTGACACCACCAGATCTATCTCCTGGTGGTCTAGGTCGTCGGGCACAGGTGCTTCTAGAGGTAGTAACTTAGCGTTGGTCGATCCAGGAGGAAGAGGGGGAACCCAGGGAAGCGCCTCAGGTCTAGCTAACTCATTAAGGGGAAAGGGATAAGAATCAAGGTCCCTCTTCTGTGACTTCCATATTTTTGACTTTCAAGTAGGTATCCATTGTTTTTTCATGTGATTACCCTTATTTGAGTTTGTCCTGTACGTGGTGAAACAAACAAATCCATGATTTTTCATAACCCTCGATTTGGCCCCATTTCAAAATAATCTTCATTATTATAATTATATATATTATATTTTACAATTTTAGCATCTGTGTAGAATTAAAGGGTCATTAGAATTTACTATTCCTACTATCGCCAGCCGAAACACACTAGTTTATCAGAAAATAAAAACTAATTTTATAAAATTTTAATACCCATTAAAAGATCATTTTTAATCTAGAAAAAAATTAGATGGTCTTAACATGGTCATAAGACCATGAATTAAATCGTGGTCAAATCTATTGTAACTTTTTTTAAACCATCTTCTAAAATTTAATGAAAAATAATTTTTATTGGTTCAAATAATTTATGTGATTACTCTGATACCAAACTTATGGTACTGGGGAAGCAGAACAAGCCGGTGGATAGGGGATTTAAAAAAATTAATGTCGAGATGATAGAACTTGTCATCTATAGTGATATGAGCCCCAATACGATCCAAATATATCATGTAAATTAAACAATGAAGAAAAATTAAATTTAAAACATACCTTATTTCAATCTAATGTTGCACTCGACATCTATTTTTCTCTGACAATCTCTACTTGAAGGACTCAAAGCAAAATACCTCTAAATCATCCACAAATTCTTTGAAAATCTGTTAGAGCTTCGATCGTAGAATTACGGGTGATAACATGGATATTTGATGATGCCTTTGACGCCCTAAAGATCACCACATCGACGTGGTTGCGATGCATGAGGGAAAAATTGATCTGATAATCAATATCTATAGTTCCTCTCTATAGAAAGTGGGAGAGGAGATAGAGGCTCTGAATAACTCACCACGAATTTTGCCTAGCGAGAGCCTCTCTACACCTATTTATAGTGGATGCTCAAAATACTCAGAAGATCTCCCCGACCCCCATTAATTTTTCATCCAATAAATAAATAATTATGATGAACTAAACTACCCCATAAATATTATTTATATTTTATCACATAATTTAACCATATATTAAATATATTATGTGATAATACTAAGAAAATTAGTAATGAACCACTCATTGAAATAAAGAGATCTGATGAGAATGTGAAGGAACCCACACCTCCTAAAAAAATCTAGCAACACACTCAATTCCCTCAATGCAAGTGAGGAAAATACAAATATGAAATAAATGAAACATTGAGGGAAATTTTATCACAGGTTAAGTTGAACATGCCCCTTATCAATGCAATCCAAATAATACCTACATACTTCAAGTACCTGAAGGACCTGTACACATTCAAAAGAAAGTTATCACATAAAAACCAATTCCTTCTAGCTGCTAATGTAAGCACCACAATCCAAGGAACCATGCTACCTAAGTTGAAAGACACAGGATTTCCATACATAAATTTTAAACAAGGAAAGGAAAAAGTTTTCAATGTCTTAGGGGATCTAGGAGACAGTGTGAACCTCATTTCATATGTAATTTATTGTAACTTGGGGTTTGAGGAACTCCAAACTACATCTATTACTCTTAAAATTCCTAATTATAGTGTTTGGGTTACTAATGGGATCTTAAGCGATGTTCTCATGAAAGTTGAGAGTTTTATCTACCTTGTCAACTTCATTTTCCTTGATAATCATTCAAACTTAGTCACTAGGGAACAAACTATATTCATCCTTGGTTATCTCTTCCTAGAAATAATCAACTCATCCATTCAAGAATGAAATGGGAACATGACTATAACCTTTAGGAACATGAGCCTTGGTATAAACATTTCCAATGAAAACAAAAAAATTGGGGATCATGATGATATTTATAAGGTGAATTAGATAGTTATTTTTGAAATTAAACTATAGGAAAATCATAAAATTGTTGAAGGGTGTTTAAGTCAAGGAGATATTAATTTCCTTTGTTCACATAAGGTAAAATTTTCTTCATGGCTTGACTCTATTTAATATGGTTACTTTTATGATTTCTCAGGATCACCACTCAATAAAAAATTTGGAGAAACTGAAAAAAATTATATTCTTATTCCTAACTCTAGTCTAGGCAATTTTGTGGTTGAAACTTTGGATCAAATGGAACCAATTCTATCTAGAAATTTTCAAAAAAGAAATTTAGTTTGATTCGAAGTCTCAATCTATTTCTAAAATTTTTTTCCAACCTGAGCTTGAATTTCAGGTCATGTATGCCTTACTTAAGTACACATTCCTATGGGAAAATCAAACCCTTCCTATTTTTATCTCTCTTTAACTTGAATCCAAAAATAGGGAATCATTCTAGAAGTCTTGAGTTGGCATAATAAAGTAATTGTATGAACCATGTCTAATATTCCAGAGATTATACCACTCATTGAGAATCATAGTATAATTCTATATATTAATTATAAACCATATTTCCCACCCCAAAAGAGACTCAATATCAATCAAATGGATGTGGAACGTAAAGAACTCATTGATTTGTTAAAATATGGTATCATCTTCCTCATTTCCAAGAATGGGTGGGTATGTCTAATCCAAGTGGTTCTTTGAGTGAGTGGTATAGAATGAGTTCTAATATTTCTTATATGGATACTTAGGGTACAATCAAATTATGTTCTCTTTATAATATCAAAGTAAAAGACTTTCTCATATCGATTTGGTTATTTTTCCTTCATGAACATGCCTTTTGGGCTATGTAATTACCCTTGTAACTTCCATTGGTGCATGATGGGAATATTCTCTAACATGGTGGGGGTTGTTTAGAGGTATTTATGGATGAGTTATCCATCTTTGGGGATATATTTAAAGGAATTATGATAAATTTTGAGAGGGTGTTTTCTATATGTGGGGATAAGGATATAATCCTAAATGGTAAAATGTGATTTCATAGTGAAGTAAGGATTAGTTATGAGCTATATACTATCTAATAAAGGATTAAAGTTGATAAATCAAAGGTATATATTAGTTGAATCCTTCCCTATCCAAAAAAATCAAATAAGTTAGGTCATTATTAGAAAAATATGGTCTCTATAGAAGGTTCATTAGGAACATCAACTCTATTGCATGGCTACTTTGGGCTCTTCTTGTGAAAGATGTTTTATTTTTTTGATCAGAAGGCTATGAGGAATCCTTTTCAACACTTAAGTCATGTTTTATATCTCCATCCATTATACAAGTAACCAATTAGAAACATCTTTTTAAACTAATGTTTCATACTAGTGATTTTATTGTAAGATTCTCATTAGAAAAACATTGTGATAAAACCCCATTTGTCAATGATTATGCAAGAAAAACATTGAATGATGCTCAAATTAATTCAACCTACAATGAGAAATAATTACTTTCTCTTTTATTTTCCTTATAAAAGTTTTAGTCTTTTTTCTTAAGATCCCCCTTCAATATTTTCATCAATCATTTATCATTGAAATACATTTTCCAAAACCAATATTTCAAATATAGATTGATTAGGTGGGTCCGTATATTGCAAGAATATGATATAACCATTAAGTACAAAAGGTTTGTTTAATTTTTTTAGATGATATCCTTTCTAGGTTTGAATTCAAGGATAATTCACCCTATGTTTCTCTGTCATATTCATTCCCCCATGAGAATCTATATTATGTTAGTGATTTCCCATGGTATACTAACATAGAAAAATACTTAGTTATGGGTGTCATTCCAAAATTCGTAGGAAATCGTTCTAGGAGTAAATTCATTTATGATGTAAAACACTATGTTTTTTATGATCCATAACTCTACAAGATCTGTCTTGATTAGATCATTAGGAGATGTGTTCCAAATCCCAAGTATGTAAGAACTCAGGTCTTCTTTTCAGGTAAGTTTTTCCTTTTTCTGGTGTTTTTGAGAAAAAAGAATTTTCTGGAAATTTCAGAAGTACACGCCGTGTACTTTTTGAGTACACGTCGTGTACTCTTCCCTGGCTCGAAGCCGTGTGCTGGCCATGTCGGGCCACACACACGGTGTGTAAGGCTGAGGTGGAGGCCAGTTAATTCGGAGTACAGAAAAATTGAAGTACACACCGTGTACTCAAGAAGTACAAGCCATGAACATTTTTTTCATTAAACGGACCGGGGTCACGCCTAACCCCCAAAACCTTCTTATTCTCCAGATTTCGTCCGTCCAAGAGTGACTGTACAGTCGGATCTTCGACGAACTCCCGCCTCGCCGTCCGTTCTCTGATTCGAGCACGATCGATTGCATTGGAATGGCATCGATGAGTTCTTCCTTCTTCCTTAGCATTGTTTCTTGATTCCTCCTCATTTCCATGTTATCACGGGATGAACGTTTTGTGCATTTTCTCAGATCTACGTTGTTCTAAGAGGAATCTATCGTCAAGGTTCACATATATCTATCTCCTCGGATTGAGGTTGGTGGTTTGTACCTTTCCGTAGAAAGTCGATGAAAATTTTGTGCAATTTCCACCAATACCCTTGAACGGGGTATTGCGTGTTTTTGGTTGTTACCTTGTTACCTTCCAGCCTTTATTGATTTCTTTAGTAAAGGTTATTGCTTGTGAGTAGAGTAATTGTTTTTATGCTCAAATTGCTTTTCCATGCTTGTTTTTCTTGTTGGGTGTTTTTCCAGTTTCCATGCCTAGTTGTAGGATAGCGGAACTGTTGTTTTATTATTACTGTTTAGCCTTAGTTGATAGCCAAGTAGTTCTTGAGGTTTACTTGGATGATACATGTGCGCTGAGTATGTTTAGTTCTACTCAGGACTGTAAGAACCTAGACTAGTTGACTAAAGGGAGAATTGACGGAAGGGCTTCTCCAAAGTGCCTTTTAATTACGATATGAGACTATAGGGGGAATTGACGTTGAGTGCTTCCCCAGAGAGTCTGTAGATCCATGACGCGGGCCATCGGGGGAATTGACATTGAGTGCTTCCCTAGAGAGCCTTTAGCACGATATGAGACTATAGGGGGAATTGACAGTGAGTGCTTCCCCAGAGAGTCTGCTAAATTACGTAGCTGAACCCGAGGGGTGAGACTGTGTGTGCCTCACATAGGTTTGCTAGTATTATAGGTTGAACCATAGGGGTTAGACTGTGAGAGCTACCTAGAGGGTTGCCTATTTTCTTCTTGTTGTTGGTTGCTTGCTTGTGTACTTTACTTGTTAGAACTGTGGATTGTAGCTGCTTGTGATTTCCTATTTAATGCTTCTTGTTTATTTACTTCCATGTATTCATTGACTGTTAGGCACATATATTTGGGTGATTGCCTACTGTGATTGTATCTCACACCCTGTTTGGGTCATGCTTTTGGGCCCAAGCAGACTATATTGCTGCAGGTATAGATAAGGGCAAGATCCCTTCTACTTCAGGATCTTGACAGCATCTGGAGCTGGGGAGCATGGGACCAAGCCATGGATCGCGATGCTGAGGAGATTACTTGTTTTCTTTTGCTCTTGGTTTCAGTTGTATTCCTTCACAATGTTGTGTTTTCTTCTTTCCATAGATACTTGTACCTACTGCATTATTGTTATCATTGTTATATATCTGCATTTCTTCCACTGTTTGGTTTCTGTTGTTATGCTTTTTGTTTACTGCTTCTGCGGTTTATTTTTGTTTTCATACCTTGTATACCTTACCTAATGAGGGCATAGTTTCCCCACCGACTCACCAAGGCCCTCGCTGCTAGTCGGCAGCCTCCGGCGTTCGGGGAAACGTGCTTGAGGTCATGTGGCGAACTGGGTACGGGGCACCAGTGGAGGGGCTCCGGACTCAGGATGTTACAAAGTGGTATCAGAGGATATATTTTCTCTTGAATTACTATTTGGAGACCTTATCCAGAGATAGGATGGATTCGGTACTTGGAATTAAGCTATGCTCGGGAGTAGCTAACCCGTGTACCGGGAAAAGCCATACTACCTCATTAATTGCAGTTACTGGTTTTGAGATTTTATAGTTGAACTGATTTCAACTAGAGTGATTCACATGGCTTTTGATATTAATGTTTTGATATTGCAGTTCTATTTCTGTTGCAACCCGATGATATGAGGGTATGCCATCTCATGCATCATATAGACACTTGTAGGAATCACATGTCATGCATTTTTCCATGCCATCTAGGGTGCATTAGCGATTTCATGCTATTGTGATAGACTTTGTGTAGATTATGCATGCTATTGTGATAGTTGTTGATAGACTCTCTACTATTATGTTAGAAACCTGTTGTTTTGTTCCTTGTTTAAAAATGAATGCCAAATTTTGGTTCTTGAGGTTTTTTGGGCCCTCACGGATCGGAATTTGGCATCTTTTCCCTTGTTTTTAATGTTTCTGGAATTCTGTGCAGTTTCTGAGCTACTGCCCAGAATAACCCAGAATACACGGCATGTACTTTTGGATACACGCCGTGTAGTTTTCACGCCGTGTCACTGACCATGTGAGCAGAACACGGTGTCGTGAGAGTAACTTCAGGAACACACCGTGTACCACTAGTACACGCCGTGTGAGTTCAGAGCCACGTACCTGGTCGTGTCACTAACAACACGGGCCGGGGAAGCTCGGGTAGAACACGTTGTGTCCATAGGGAACATGTCATGTAGTCTTGTCCAAGTACTCGACCGTGTCACGAACAACACGGTCCGGCGTTACCTTCCTTCCACACACCGTGTTTGTTCGAAACACGCCGTGTAGTCTTTCCCAGGTACCCGGCCATGTCACGAACAACACAGGACTGTGTCACCTTCTCCTATGCATTTCGTGCTTTTTCGGAGCACTCCGTGTAAGGTACCGCCATGTAGATGGCCGTGTACTCAACAACACGGACCGTCGAAGCCTTGTCTAGTGCACGCCGTGTTTGTTTCGAACACGCCATGTAGTCTCAGGATGAGTCGGACCATGTGGGTTAGCCATGTAAGGAGACTCGGGCAGGGGAATTGTTTTCAAGTACACGCCGTGTGATGGGGTCAACATGCGGTGTGGTTGAGGCGTCACATGACTTTTAGGGTGAGAGTACACGCCCATGTCAATGGTTTAAGAAGACACGCCGTGTAGTTTTATACACGCCGTGTAGTCGTGTTTTGAAATCTTTTGTGTTTTTATTCCCCTATTCCCATTTTTTACTATTGTGTTCTCTATCCTTGTTTTCCAGATCTAAGTTTTGCTTTGGATATTTCAGAACTATGCCTCCGAGACGTCCTCCGGTCATACGTCTGTCGTCAGGCAGTGATCAGACGCCCGACAGGGCTGATCAGGGACTTCCTGTCGATCCCCCAGCCGAGCCAGTCTTGGCACCAGTTGTTGTACCACTTGCAGGCGCTGATGCGCAGTTTAGGGAAGGTTTCATAAGGATGATGCAGGCCTTCCAGGGAGCACCGCCTCCTGCCTCGTCTATGGCAGACTTGATGATGGTCTTTCAGCAGCAGCATCCTCCCATGTTCTCGGGGGAGGGAGGACCTCAGGCTGCAGAGTCTTGGCTGGAAGCCATGCTGACTAACTTAGAGCATCTGGAGACGCCTCTAGAGAGGTGGGTCAATCTTGCCACCTACATGCTCTAGGACTCCGCCAAGAGGTGGTGGGACGTGATCTCACAGGTGGGTCAGTAGCAGGCTATGACTTGGGATGAGTTCCAGCGCATGTTCTACGACTACTTCTACCCGGAGACCACGAGGGCCGATCGAGCCCGGGAGTTCATGAGTTTAGAGAAAGGTACCCTATCTGTCATGGAGTATTCCTCTCGTTTCACTAAGCTACAAAATTTTACACCCCTTCAGGATGGGAGTGGGGTGTTCTTGGCGAGGAATTTTGAGGATGGACTCAGGAGGGAGATCCGCTTGCAGGTGAACATCTTCCAGTTGACTTCCATTACGTCCATCGTCAATCAGACAATGATTGCAGAGCGCAATATGAGAGACTCCTGAGATGCAAGCCAGGGTGGTTCTACTTCTAGATCTAGCTTTCCTTTATATGACAGCAAGAAGCGCCGTAAGGAGCCTACACACGGTGATTCGAGGAAGCGAGACGCATCATCAGGCAGCCAGGTGACGTGCTACCAGTGTGGCCGGACAGGTCACATGAGGTCACAGTGCCAAAGAGACCCCATGGAGTGCCGATCTTGTGGAAATATGGGTCACCTTCTGCATTTATGCCAGGTTTTCTCACCAGTAGCAGGTGGCCGGGGCTCTTCCATGACTCCTCGTTCAGGAGCATCCCCACCAGTCTCTCACCAGTCAAGGAACTGGAGTTCTTCCGGCCGTTCGGCCTGAGGTGGAGGTCGAGGTCGTGGAAGTTAGCCACCAGTTCCTCAGCACCAGCAGGGAGGTTTAGCTAAGAGTGGTCAGCCAGGGGCACAGGGCCGCGGCATGGGCCAGTCTTTCACCGTGGAGTAGACTTATCATGAGAAGGATCCCGACCCTTCTACTGTTCGTGGTACGATATTAGTAGCCTCAGTTTTATCTTCATCCCTTTTTGATACTGGTTCTATGCGTAGCTTTATCTCTATTGTCGTTGTGGAGAGACTTGGACTCTGCATCTTTTCTTCTACCGAATCGTTGAGACTAGACACACCTTTCAGAATAAGGACATCTAGTGTACGCCAGTGTAGAGAGTTCCCTCTCGAGGCTGCAGGGTATCACTTTTTATGGGATCTCTATGTCCTAGAGATGACAGGATATGATGTCATTCTCGGCATGGACTGGTTGATTCCCTTCCAGGCAGTCGTTGACTGTTATCACCACAGAGTCTGTTTCATTTCACCAGAAGGTGAATCTTTCCTTCATAGAGGTGAATGGGACATTCGTGCGAGTCGGGCAGGACTCGAGCATCTTGGGCTAGGAGGGGTGACAACCCATATTGCTAGCCTTTACCTAGATGATTAGGGGACTCCAAAGTTGTACTTTCCCCTAGTGGTGGATCGCTTTATAGATGTCTTTCCAGAGGACTTTTTGGGTTTGCCTCTGGAGCGTGAGGTAGACTTCTTTATTGAGCTCGTTCCAGGAGTGGCACCGGTGTCCATTCCTCCATATAGGATGTCCACACCTGAGTTACAGGAGCTTAATAAGCAGTTGGAGGAGCTACATGCTAAGGGCTTCATCCGACCCAGTACTTCTCCTTAGGGTTCACTTGTTCTGTTTGCTAAGAAGGCAGACGGTACCCTTCGGCTTTGTGTGGATTATCGGAAGCTGAAAAAGTTGACGAACAAGAACTGATATCCCTTACCACAGATTGATAACCTTTTCGATCAGCTTCGAGGAGCCCGGGTGTTCTCGAAGATCGACTTGAGGTCCGGTTATCGTCAGTTGAGCGTTAGACCATCAGAAATACCTCTGACAGCCTTCAACAGCAGGTACGGTCTTTAGGAGTGTACAATCATGCCTTTTGGACTCACGAACGCCCCTGCATTTTTCTTGGCACTGATGAAATGAGTGTTCCATCCTTTCTTGGATTCCTTCGTCGTGGTCTTCGTGGATGATATCTTGGTGTACTCTCACATTCGACACGACCATGCCACACATCTTGATATCGTTCTGAGTACACTGAGAGAGCATCGAATTTATGCTAAACTCTCTAAGTGCCACTTCTGGATGGATTAGATTCACTTATTTGGTCACGTCATCTCAGAGGAAGGAGTATCGGTGGACCCGGAGAAAGTGAGAGTTGTAGTTTCCTAGGAGCAGCCGAAGAACGTTTTTGAGGTACGGAGCTTCCTAGGGCTGGATAGATACTACAGATGCTTCATTCCAGACTTTTCTCATCTAGCATCACCTTTGACAGGTCTGACCAACAAGGGGGTGAAGTTCTTATGGTCAGATTGTTATGATTCAGCCTTTCAGGAGCTGAAAGGGAGGTTGAAGTCAGCACCGATACTAGTCTTGCCAGAGCCAGGAAAGATCTACATTGTTTATTGTGATGCTTCAGGTGTCGGGCTAGGAGCTGTGCTTATGCAGGGAGATGGAATCATTGCGTACGGGTCTCGGAAGTTGAGGCCACATGAGAGGAACTGCCCTACGCACGATCTAGAGTTGGCAGTTGTTGTTCATGCCTTGCGTTGTTGGAGACACTATCTTCTGGGAGAGCACTTTGTGGTCTTCACTGACCACAGGAGTCTCAAGTATATCTTCAATCAGCGTGATCTGAATCTGAGGTAGCACAGGTGGGTTGAGTATCTACAGTCTTTTGACTTCGATCTTGCCTATAAACTGGGAAAGGTCAATGCCATGGCAGACGTGTTGAGCAGGAGAACTCAGATTCAGGTAGTTCAGGAGGATAGTAGTGAGTGGAATTTGATGGATCTGTTCTCTGAGATGCATCTAGAGGTGCATGATAGATAGGATAGACCATTCGATCTTCTGTAGTTGTTACCTCTATGCTACTTGATCGGGTATGGATGAGGCAGCTATTAGACTCGGAAGGCTTAGTCCTGCGGGAGAGTGTGTCAGGAGGGGACCCTCTTCATGGATGGACAGTGGGAGAGGATGAGATATTGTGTTTCCAAGGATGTGTATGGGTGGCAGCAGACATACGCGAGGAGTTGATGCAGGATTTCCGTTCCTCAGTTTAGGTTGTTCATCCTGGAGTCACCAAGATGTATCGGGATCTTCATCGCCAGTATTGGTGGCCAAGTATGAATAAGTATGTTGCTGGTTTTGTCATGATATGTTCTACTTATCAGCAGGTGAAAGAAGAGCATCAGCGACCAGCATGCCTTTTACAACAGTTACCCATTTCAGAGTGGAAGTGGAACGATGTTGCGATGGACTTCGTGACCGGGTTGCCGAGATCACCTTGAAGGAATGATGTTGTTTAGGTTGTCATCGACCGACTTACGAAGGTTTCTCACTTCTTTCCGATCAAGGAGATCTTTAGTGTCGATGATCTGGAAATACTTTACATCAGAGAGATCGTTCGTCTTCATGGAGTTCTGCTCTCTATTGTTTCAGACAGAGATGCATGCTTTACCTCTCGTTTTTGGCAGGGAATTCAGAAGGCCTTGGGTACATAGGTACTTTTGAGTACATCTTACCATCCCCAGACTGATGGCCAGTTTGAACACATGATCCAAGTGCTTGGGGATATGCTCCGGGCTTGCATCCTTGACCTTGGCGGTTCTTGGGAGAAGCATATTCCTCTGGTGGAGTTCACCTAAAACAATAGTTTTCTGGTGACCATTCAAATGGCACCATATGAGGCTTTGTACGGTAGGCCATACCGATCACCCTTATGCTGGATAGAGGTATGAGAAGCAGTTTTGCTAGGACCTCGTTTTGTATAAGAGATTTTAGGGAAGATAGAGCTAATTTGGAAGATGATGGATACAACACAGTCTCGGAAGAAGTCTTATGATGATCAGTGGAGATGACCTTTGGAGTTCGAGGTCAGTGATCAGGTTTTCCTACATGTCGCACCGAGGTTGGGACACAAAAGGATTCGGAGACAGGGTAAGCTTTCACCGCGGTACGTCGGGCCGTTTGAGGTCTTGGATAGAGTGGGCGCGGTCGCCTATCGGTTGCAGCTACCTCAGAGGTATCGGGTCATACATGACGTCTTCCATGTCTCTCAGCGCTGACGTTACTTTTCAGACCCGTCTCAAGTCTTTCAGCCTGAGGAAGTCGAGCTTGAAGCAGATGTGTCATTCGAGGAGCATCCTATCCGGATTTCCGATCGTAGTACAAAAGTTCTCTGCGGGCGGTCTGTTCCTCTGGTATGAGTGATATGGCAGCATGGGCGAGTACAGGACGAGACCTGGGGGAGGGAGGCCGATATACGATCGCAATGGCTGGAGATGTTCGGGGTTTCTTCTTCCCCAACTCTTTAGGGAAATTCGAGGATGAATTTCTTTAAAGGGGGGAGTTTATAAGAACCCGAGTCTTTTTTTCAGGCACGTTTTTCCTTTTTCTAGAGTTTTTGAGAAAAATGAATTTTCTAGAAATTTCAGAAGTACACGCCGTGTACTTTCAGAGTACACACTGTGTACTCTTCCCCGGCTCGAAGCCATGTGCTGGCCATGCCGGGCCACACACACGGTGTGTAAGGCTGAGGTGGAGGCTGGTTAATTCGGAGTACGGAAAAATTGAAGTACACGCCGTGTAATTTTTTTTTCATTAAACGGACTGCGGTCGCCCCTAACCCCCAAAACCTTCTTCTTCTCCAGATTTTGTCTGTCTGAGAGCGACCGTACGGTCAGATCTTCTATGAACACCCGCCTCACCATCCGTTCTCCAATTCGAGCATGGTCGATTGCATTGGAATCGCAGCGGTGAGTTCTTCCTTCTTCCTTAGCCTTGTTTCTTGATTCCTCCTCGTTTCCATGTTATCATGAGATGAAGGTTTTTTTGCATTTTCTCAGATCTACATTGTTCTAAGAGGAATCTGTCATCGAGTTTCACGTATATCGATATACTCGGATCGAGGTAGGTGGTTTGTGCCTTTCCGTATAAAGTAGATAAATATTTTGTTCAATTTCCACCAATAACTTGGAATGGGGTATTGCGTGTTTTCGGTTTTTCCCTTGTTACTTTCCTACCTTGCTTGATTGCTTAATTAGATGTTATTTCTTGTGAGTAGAGTAATTTTTTTTATGCTCAAATTGCTTTTCCATGCTTGTTTTCACTATTGGGCGTTTTTCCAGTTACCATGCCCTGTTGTAGGATAGAGGAACTGTTGTTTTGTTATTAATTTTGAGTCTTAGTTGATATCCAAGTAGTTCTTGAGGTTTACTTGGATGTTACACGTGTGTTGAGCATGTTTAGTTCTACTCAAGGCTGTGAGAACCTAGAGTAGTAGACGAAAGGGAGAATTGACAGAAAGACTTTTCCATAGTGTCTTTTAATTAAGATGCGAGACTATAGGGGGAATTGACGTTGAGTGCATCCCCAGAGAGTCTGTAGAACCACGACGCGGTCCACAAGGGTAATTGATGTTGAGTGCTTCTACAGAGAGCCTTTAGCACGATACGAGACTATTGAGGGAATTGACAGTCAGTGCTTCCCCAGAGAGTCTGCTTAATTACGTAGCTGAACCAGAGGGGTGAGACTGTGTGTGCCTCCCAGAGGGTTTCTAGTACTATAGGTTGAACCATAGGGGTTAGACTGTGAGAGATACCCAGAGGGTTACCTGTTTTCTTCTTGTTGCTAGTTGCTTGCTTGTGTACTTTACTTGTTAGAACTGTGGATTGTAGCTGCTTGTGCTTTCTTGTTTACTGCTTCTTGTTTGTTTACTACGATGTATTCATTGACTGTTAATCACAAATATTTAGGTGATTTCCTATAGGGATTGTATCCCACAAACTGTTTGGGCCATGCTTTTGGGCCCAAGATGACTATGTTGCTGGAGGTATAGATAAGGGAAAGCGCCCTTCTACTTCAGGATCATGACTGCATCAGGAGCTGGGGAGCATTGGACCGAGACGTGGCTCGTGATGCTGAGGAGTTTACTTGTTTTCTTTTGCATTTGATTTCAGTAGTATTCTTGCACATTGTTGTGTTTGCTGTTTTCCATAGATACTTGTACCTGCTGCATTATTGTCATAATTTTTATATATCTGCATTGCTTCCGCTGTTTGGTTTTTGTTGGTATGCTTGCTGTTTACTGCTTCTGCTGTTTATTGTTGTTTTCTTACCTTTTATACCTTACCAAATGAGGGTATAGTTTCCCCGCCAACTCACCAAGGCCCTCTCTTCTAGTCGGCAACCTCTAGCATTCAGGGAAACGTGCTTGAGGTCACGTCTGGAACCAGGTACGGGGCACCAGTGGAGGGGCTCCGAACTCGGGACATTACAAAGTAAGAGGCCATTCTCAAATTATGTCATGTAGTGGCATGAAGATCTCACTTTTTCAAAAATAAAAACATTGTAAAGGTCCTTTAAAGTGGTTTATTCTGGCCTACCATCTCTAAGGATTTGTAAAAATTATTTCAATGTTGGATTTGATACAAATAATTAAGATCCATCACCCAAAAAAATCAAATTCCACCTACTCCCATTCCAGTTGTTGAAATATTTTATTGTTGGATAATTGATTCCATAAAACCATTCCAAACTCCATGGGATATCTCTACATACTTATAGTCTTTATTACATCTAAAAATGAGTTAAGGCCATTACCACCAAACAGAATGACCATGAAGTTGTGAACTGATTCATCAAAGAACACATATTTTCTAGATTTAAAAGTACTAAGGCTATCATCATTGATTGTGGAACCCATTTATGAAAACATCCCCTCTCATCACTCATGTCAAAGTATGGGATCACTCACAAATTTTTCACAGTCTACCACCATCAAACCAATGGTCAATATGGTTTTTTAAATATGTAAATTAAATACATTCTTGAAAACTAACAATCCCTCTTAGAAAGAATGGTCTAAGAAACTCTTGAATTTCCTTTGGGAATATCATGTTGCATTCACAACAATCTTAGGCATGTAATAAAATAGGTTTTTCTATAGAAAATCTTTCCATTTACCAGTTTAAATTTATCTTAAGGATTTTTAGGCAATAAAAAATGAATTTTGACATCTCTTTATCCAGAATAAATAAGAAGTTAGACCTTAATTAACTTAAGGAACTTAGAATGGAGGATTAGGAAAATTCAAGGACAAACAAAGCTCGAGTTAAAGCTTACAAATCCAGGAGTCTTAAATCCAAACACTTAGAATTAAAAAAATTTGTTCTTCTATATAACTCCAAACATCATTTTCACTCAGGGAAGTTAAGTTCAAGATAATCAGGTCCCTATATAGTGAATCATGTGTACCCACATGGGAAAATCGAGATTTAGGATACCACTAAAAGTCAAATATTTAAATTTAACGATCATATGATCAAACTATTCATTTAATCACTCAATAAACATGAAACAGTGGAGGAGTTAATTGATCCAACCTACGACCAAGAAAAAACATAAAAATTTAGGGGTCTATGTTGAACTAATGAGTTTAAATTAAGTGCTTCTGGGGTGGAAACCTGGTTTTTGGTATAATTTTTATTTTATTATTTTTGTTTGTGTATTTTTTAAAGAAAAATGTGTTTAAAAATGATAAAAAAAGGGAAGGTCAAAGGTAAAAGGCAGAAAAACATGCCACATGACTAAATATTATAGCCTAAGGGTGGTAGTAGAGCAAGTCTTCCACTAACCCTCTAACACATGCCTTTTTTAGGGCATGGTCAAAAGCAATTATAATTTTTTATAGTGAATCATAGTGTCTAACCAGGGTCCTCTCAGTTGAGGAGCCTTTCAGTTTGTTCACTTACTTATTCTAAATCAACTAAGATATTTCTTTTTTTTTTTGAGTGTTTAATGTAAACAATTACAATTTTTGGGGTTTTTATTCATGACATGTAATAATGGAAATTCTAATTTATATTAACATGTAAACTAGACAGAGTGAGTTAATTAAAGAATGAACTTGGTCATGAGTTTAGCGTTGAATTCAATCATTATTCTCCTTTATGAGTTTGATTTCAGTTTCACAATTTAAAAATGAAATCTTATGTTTGAATTACTATTCATTATTTAGAAATTGTGGAATATCATTGAATTCCTGAACACCCATACTTCCACCTCCTCTTATAATCATGGTTGATGACACTCCTTGTCCTAGGAGGTGTCACCTTCTGGGACCTATCTCAACCGATGATGTTTCATCAGTTTATTAGCTCAACTCCAATCGTATGAAGAATTCACTAATAGAGAGAGGGGAAAATTTTAAATAAAATAATAGAGATAGGTTGTGTTTCATGTCATTAAGGGTAGTCACCACATCAAGAATATTCACCTCATTCATGTATGCTAATCAATTTTATCTATAAAGTTAAAATTAAACATTAAATAAATTTCATGAACAACTTGAACTCCCCCTGATCCAAGCCTCAAGGTAAGACTCTAATTTCCTATAGTAATAGATCATAATGGTAGGGTGGGTGGAAGGAGAAGAGAAAGAGTGAGAATAAAATAAAATATAAATAACAGTGGATAAATAAAATAAAAATGGAAGAACGAGGGATGAGATGAGAGAGAGAGAGGAAGAGAGAAAATAAAATAAATAAAATTTATATAATTTATAAATGGAGTTAAAATAATAATAATAGTAATAATAGTAATAATAGTAATAATAATTATTATTATTATTAAGAAAATATTTTTTATTGAAGAAGAAGAAGAGAAAGAATAGAATGAGAAACGAAAAATAAATTTAAAAATAATAAAGTCAAAATAAATATAATAATAATGATAATAATATTATTATTATTATAAATACTGATGTAATTAATTATGATGATACTAATAAAATTAAATAGAATATGAATTAGAGAAGAGGATGAAATTAGTGGAAACAAAATTAAAATAAATGCATGATTTCATTAGAAATTTAAATTACAATTGAAAAATAAAACTAAAAAATGAAGAATAAGAAGACGAATAAGAAAGTAGGGAAGAAGAATATGGTGCATCATGGATCCTTGGTGGAGTTTTCTTCCTCGTTGGTTGACTGATTCTATGAGATGATTTTGAAAGGAGGTGCTTGCATGATTTTATGGGTCATAATTTTCCTTCAAAAGATTCCAGGTGTTAGTCCTATTAAATCATCGAATTGGAAAATGGTGTCTACATAAAAGTTCTTCACAAATGTCTTTTTCATCTCTCATCTAACTTTCAGAATATTTTTTCATCTTTTGTGAGAGTTATGTCTATTTTACTATGATCATTTATTCTACCAAGGTAAACTCTCCATATTCTATATCTCTAGTTTCCCATGCATTAATGGACTTGAAAAATACCGATTAATGCCTGGATGACTTAATGAAATATTTTCATAAATGTGTTAATCATATCCTATAAAAGTTTAATTATATTTGGTGTGTAATGTCAAGAGATATAGTCCCAACATCAAAAATATCTAGATCTGTGAACCATTTTCTAGACCCAACTTGTGAGCTAGTTTTGTGCTTCCAAATGGTGAATTTAGCTTTGGGTCTAGAATAATGAATTGAATACCAAGATGTATATAATAATAAAAATAAATAATTTACCAATTTGGATAGATATAGAAAATTTTATGTCCTAAATACTGAAATAATTTAAATTATTTAAAATCTAAAGTTGGACATTATTTCTAATTAAGCTCAAAGTACCGCTAAAATCATAAAATTTGACAATTGACCTTAAAAAAAAGAAAATTCAATTTAAAACATTGAAATTAAAAGTAAATTTATGAAAAATATTTTTTTTGTAAATTTCACCACACTTAAACAATGCTTGTCCACAAGCATAAAATCTCAACATTGAAAACTAGAGGGCACCAAAGTTACCAATATTCAAATTTCAAATCAATAAAATTAAACAACCATAAATGAAAAATAAAATTACAAAATGTTACATAAAATATCAATTCAATTTTACATTTTTCAAATAAGTAGTAAATTCATGTATTTTACTTTTCCCCATTGAAAACTGATGGAACTTTTCCTTTTCTTCATTCAAACTCCTCAATTCATTATTATTTAACATGAAAATCATGATCTACCTCACATTTGAATATTTTCTCTCATCACTCATGATAAAATTCAAGTAGTTTTATGATCATATAATTTGAACATGCTTCTTATCCATAATCTTAGAAAATAACTACTTTATCCTCTTTGTAAAGGAAAAAGACACATAAAATCATGAGGAAATGCAATTAAGGTTAAAATGTCTCTGGGATTGGGGTTGGTAGGAATTATTGTTTAAAAGATAAGGATAAATGAGGATGTGTGTATATTAAGTAAAATTCATGATATCAAAAATAAAATTTTAATGAAATTCTCCTCATCAATGTAGAAACTCCCACTTCCCCCAACCTCTCAAAGCAAAGGTCATGAATAACGAATGAAAAATGAATGATGTGAACCTTCCTGAATTTTTCTATACTTATATACTTTTATACTTATTTTCAAAGTATAATTCTTTTTTTCTTTTTTTCAAAATTTATTCTTATAATAAACCTTACATTCACCACCAAACTACATATGATAAAATTCATCGGTCCTGTGATGGTAATTTTGGATTCCTCTAAGTCACAACATATTCATTTTTTCTTCTTTTTTAAGAAAGGAAAACAATTATTTACATTTACTAAATCAAAAACCATTATTTATTCCCATAATATTACCCCGACATTTCTTCTTTATAATACATTTCATCCCCTACACTATGAATCCATTCATCCCCTCACTTGAATTTTAAAATATCATGAAAATACTAAGTTGAGGGTAGAAATGGAAAAAATGGCTTGAATCATAGATCATTCCTATTACATTCATTCATGGTCTTTATAGAGTAAAGAAATATTGATATAAAGGTGGTATTCTAAGGATAAGTGTGTTGGGAAAAAATCCCTCAAGGTATCATTGATGTATTTTTGGGATGATTGTGTTTGTTGACAAATCATGTTTCCATGGAGAATTGTCGAGTTTCCAAGAAGTTGTTGACAATCCATGTTGACAATGAACAATGACAAAGGAAATGACGATCTGGGGGCGGTACAAAAGAGCAGTACAAAGTGGCGTTGTTTCCCAGTGTTTGCCAAATTTTTGGGGTCCAAAATTTGGAGTTTGGTGAGCATTGTGAAAATAGTATTTCCATGAAGATCATAATTTAATATGGAAAAGGCATGAATTTTGCGAAGATAGGATGCATGGTTTGGATTTCGCGAAGAACAGAAAAATGGAGGCGGTGATGCTTCACAATTACGTCAAAGCTTCGCGAATGTCAGAGTTGAAGCGCATCGCGGTGGTGAAGGGCTTTGCAAGGGAGCTTCGCGGCGAAGGCGCGAAGGAATGTTGACGGAAATGCTCCGCGATTAAGACGAGCTCCGCGAATGGGAAAATTGACGTGGTGCTTCGCGATTTGGACAGAATTCCGGCAGAAACTTCAGAGCTTCGCGATTTGAGATGACGTGGCGTTGACTTCTCGTGGAAAGTTCGAGGGTCGATGGAATCGCCTATAAATAGAGGCCGACCCCCTCGAGAGAAATAGAGAGATTTTTCAGAGAAGGTCATTTTCTCTCGATTTGCGAAGGTGGTTCGCAGAGCCAGTGTGCTTCGTGAAAGAGGTGCTTCACGGCGGCTATTGTAGCTCTGCGAAACCTACGAGTTCCGCGTTGGCTTAGTCAGCTTCGTGAGGGACGTTTCTTTGCGACGGCTTGAGATTCACGATAGTTCTTCGCGGTAGTGCTTCGCGAGAGTGCTTCGCGAAAGGGCAGGAGCTTCGCGAAGGCTTTTTTGAGCTTCGCGTAATTGGGAGCCTCGCGAAGTAGGGTGCTTTGCGAAGGTGTTTCCAAAGGTAGTTGCCCAATGGTCAGAGGAAAAGTGGTATTAATCAGTGGATGAAAGTTGGACTTCAACAGAGCATCTATCAATAGTTGAAGATTCATTATTTCATGAAAATGAAGAGACCTATAGGTCTATAAACTGTGAATGGATTCCCTTCTAGAGCAGTGAGCTTAGGAAGAGGAAAAAGGTGATCCTCTCCACCGGCAGTGATCCAGATAGAGAGAAACAGGGAGTGACCCTTGGGAAAGCAGTGAGCTGACCCTAAACTTTGTAAAGGCAGTGGGCCTGGGCATAGAAGTGATCTATCCCGAACACTATAATCCACAGCTAGTGAAGTTTAGTGGAATTGGTACGACCGGCAACTTGTCGGTGTATGCTCCTTGGACGTAGCCCTTTGCGGTAAACCAACTAAAATTGGTGTGTCATGTGCATGCTTTACTTTCTGTTTACTTTGTGCAACAAGAATTATAGAGAAGAGTGTTTTTCTTAACAGAGAAACAAGATCAGAATGGGCGTTAATTTTAAATTAGTCATACCCTGATTCACCCCCCCCCCTCTCAGGGTATTCAGCCTTGTGGACCTAACAATTGGCATCAGAGGGAAGGTTTACAGTTATTCTTCTCTCAAATGGAGGTCACTAATCATAGAGGGATTCTGATCTTCGACGGATTTAATTTTCAGATATGGAAGATTCGAATGCAACACTATTTCCGATCATTGGGAATGGATGTGTATTCAGTAGCTATGCATGGTATCACAACTGATATTACTAGTGGTGCATTATCAGAAGCTGAGAATAAAGAGTTGGATGCTGATTCCAAAGTAATCAATGCCTTAGGGGGAGCCCTTTCCAATCCCATATATACAAAGGTGATGTCATGCAAAACATCACATTCCATGTGGGAAAAGATTTTGAATATTTATGAAGGGGATACAAAAGTCAGAGAGGCAAAGCTGCAAGTGTTGTGGAACAAGTAAGAAGATATGAGAATGAACCCGAATGAGTCTGTTGATGCATTCATTGATAGGGTAAATGCTGTGGTAGAAGACATGCGGGGTCTTGGAGAAATTATCGAATATATAAAAATTGTGAAGCGCATATTGAGAAAACTTCCACCTCGGTTCAATCTGAATGTTTCTGTTTTGGAAGATAAAGACCCAAAAGAACTGACATTGGATAACCTGCACAACACTCTTGTTGCATATGAAATGAGAAACGATGATAACGAGACTGTGGAAAAGGGGAAATCTAAAGAGGTGGCATTCAAGGCCATGAAGAAACTCACCATTGAAGATTCTATTGAATAAGAAGAGACATATGAGGTGATGTCATTCCTTTCTTCAAATCTGCAAAGAGGAAGAGGAATGTTTAAAGGTAAACTTCCACTAGAATGCATTCGATGTGGAAAGGTTGGTCATCTTGCTGCAAGATGCCCCATGAAATTTCAAGATAATGATGATGATGATGGTGAAGTTGAAATTCCCAAGAAGAAGACTTCAGCATTTGTGAAAGGGAAGAAGCAATTTAAGAGAAATTTCTTCAAGAAAAAGAATCTTCTTTCACAAGAATTTGAAAGTTCAGATGAGTCTGAGGATGAAGAGGTTGAGGAAATAGAAAATTGCAGAGATCATGGGGTAAATGCCTTGGTGGAGATTGTTGGTAGTTTTCAGAAAAAGGAAGAAGTTGACGCTGTGTAAGAAGAAGAAATTGAAGGGAGAGTTGACATGGAAGCTGAATTAGAAGAAGCTCTTGAAAAGATAAATGTTTGGAGAGAAAAAACAAAGAAAGCCAACAAGGTGGTACATGATGCCAAACTCTACATGCAACAGCAGAAAGAAGAGAAGTCTGACATAGTGAAAGAAATTGATGATCTTAAGTCTTCCAGGCCAAAGCGCACAGAAAAGGTTGATGAGGATAAGCTCAAGATTGAATAACAGAAAAGGGAGATCAGTTACTTGAATAGAAAAGTGAAAGATCACGTCAAGCGTATTGGAGAGCTTGAATAGGAAGTTGTCGGTCTGTGGAGAAAAGTTAAAGACCAGGAAAAATCTTTGAATCCCAACACATTATTGGGAAAGCAGGCCGTCATGAAGACTGAAAAGAATAAAGAAGAGCCTAGTAGTTCAGCAGGAAAGAAGCAGCGATTGAGCTCAGAAGTTAAGGTTGATTCATGGCTTAATCAGAAATAAAAATCTGTGGCAGTTGAAGTCAGACCGCAAGCACCCGTCCTGAGATTGAAGGTGGATTTGGGCACAAAGCAGAATCAGAATATTCAGAGATCCCAAGGGGAAACTCGTAGTGTTGAAGTAAAACGAAGTAATGCACCTTATATCAGGTGTTATTGTTGTGGAAAGATGGGACATTCACAGTATGTATGTTCCATAGCCAAAAGATATCAAACGGAACAAGAACATAGATGGCAGAAAAACAAAGAACGGTTTTCCAGAACATATTTTGAAGGACACTGTTTTTGGTGCGGAGGATTTAGGCATATGGCTAGGTATTGTACTTTGACCATTCCGAGAAATGTTCCAAAGCAGAATCAAAATATTTGCAAGTAGCGGGTCAATAAACTGACAGGTGAGTTAAGAATGCAGAATAAATTTGCGGCTTTGCAAGATGAGGTCGGTCCATCATACTCTAAGAAAGAACAAAAGTCTCCATCCATGCCGAGTGTGAAAGAAAAATTATGGACCAAGAAGAAGAAAAATGAGAAGTCCATGGTGGCGGAGATTTCCCTTAAAGCATCAGATCGATCTGGTGTTTGGATCCTTGATAGTGGTTGCACATCCCACATGACGGGTAATAAGGATCTTGTTACAGGCATCAAATATGACAAAGAAGGAGTTGTCAAATTTGGAAATGATGAAGGCCTAAAGATTGTTGGCTCAGGGAAAGCCATGTTTGGGGGTAAAGAGATGAGACATGCTGATGTCTTGGTAGTAGAGGGTCTTAGTCATAACTTACTCAGTGTCAGTCAAATATGTGACTTTGGGCACTCTATCCAATTTACCAAGAAGATGTGTGTTGTGAAAGGGAATGATGGAGCAGCTGTCCTACAGGGAAAAAGGTCAAAGGGAAATCTCTACCTTATAGGTGGGGAAGAAGATACATGTCTTTTATCCAGAGAGGAAGAAAACCAGCTGCGGCATAAGCGACTTGGTCATCTATTCCAACCATCTATGGAGGATCTCGTAAAGTATGATGCTGCTAGAGACCTTCCCAAACTATCACGTGATCGCACTCATACGTGTGATGCTTTCCAATAAGGTAAGATCATCAGAAAGACGTATAGGCCAAAGGAACAGAAATCAACTAGAGTGCTAGGACTGGTTCATTCTGATGTATGTGGACCTATCTCACCACGAGCGATAAATGGGAAAAGGTACTATGTCCTTTTCATTGATGACTATAGCATAATGGCCTGGGTATTTGTCATTACCCATAAGACAGAGGTGTTTAGTTGCATAAAACAGTACAAAAGGGAATCAGAAAGGATGCTTGGGCAGAAACTTTTGAAGTTCCATATAGATAACGGTACAGAATTTACAAATAGTCATGTGGAAGAGTATCTCGAGAAACACGGTATAAGGCATCAAGTTTCATCAGTAAGAACTCCCCAACAGAATGGTGTGGTTGAAAGAAGAAATTTTATCATCAACAACATGACCAGAACGATGCTTATTTACAAAGACCTACCAGAGAAATTTTGGAAGGAAGCAGTGTTGACATCGGTCTATGTTTCAAACAGGTCTCTGTTGTGTCTGAAGCAAGGGAAGACTCCGTATGAACTGTGGTACGGAAAGAATCCAATGTTGAAATAATTTCGAATCTTTGGAAGTAAGTGTCTCATTCTCAACAAAGAAAATAATAGGAAGTTTCAGGAATGAGGAGACGAGGGGATATTCCTTGGCTACTCAGGGAAAAGCAAAGCGTATAAATGCTTCAACAAGAGGCTGGGAAAAATTGTTGAGAGAAATGATGTCAATATAGTTAAAAATGAACAAAATAATCAACAACAAAGTGAACAGTTCCTAGATGAAAGTGATGATGAGTTAAGCAACACAGGGGGAGCAGATGTGGAAGAGGCTGACTCAGAAGAAGATACTGATGATGAAAAAGAAAGTGTCAAGTCTGTGTCTGTAAGGAAGCCAAAGAGTCGAGTTGAAATTGATAGGCAGAATATCATTGGTGATCAGACAGCTCCAGTTCAGACTCGAACAATGAAGTCATTACAACAAACGTCGTTTTTATCTCAGGTGGAGCCGAAATGTTTTTCCGATGCAGCTGAAGATGAAAACTGGGTTCAGGCTATGAATGAAGAGTTTGATTAGATTGAGAAGAACCAGACATGGGAGATTGTTTCGAGGCCAGAAGACAAGAATGTTATCAGGACTAAATGGGTCTATCGCAACAAGATGAATGAAGATGGCACGGTGATTTGGAACAAAGCATGACTAGTGTGCATGGGGTACTCCCAGATCGAGGGAATAGATGTAGATGAGACATTTGCACCGGTTTCAAGGCTGGAGACAATCAGATTATTTTTGGCCATAGAGTGCAAATAAAGTTCAAAGTGTTCCAGATGGATTTCAAATCCGCATTCATGAATGGGGTTCTGGAAGAAGAGGTGTACATTGAGCAGCCAGATGGTTTTCTCATTCATGAGGATGAGAACAGAGTTTGCCACCTGAAGAAGGCATTGTATGGGCTGAAACAAGCACCAAGAACATGGTACTCAAGGATTGATCAGTACTTGAAGAAGCTTGGTTTTCAGCGTGGAGGAGTTTATTACAATCTCTATTTCAGTAACGGCAGTAATCAAATGATGATGGTGTTGGTTTATGTCAATGACATAATATTTGGAGGATCAAATAAAGCTCAGTGCAGCCAGTTTTCCAAATTCATGAAAAATGAGTTTGAAATGTCAATGATTGGAGAGTTAACGTTTTTCCCTGGTCTACAGGTGACACAAGGAAGGAATGGAACATTCGTTTCTCAATCTAAATATGACAAGGAGGTCCTGAGATGGTTTGGAATGGAAAATTCCAAGGATATGAAGACTCTGGTTGCCACACGGATGAAATTATCGAAAGATGAAGATGGAAACGCAGTTAATATCACATAATACAGGCAAATTATTGGAATATTTTTGTACTTGACTGCAACAAGGACTGATATTGTTTTCACCACATGCCATGTAGAAAGATATCAGATCAATCCCAAGGAAAGCCACATTCTTGTAGTGAAAAGAATACTTCGGTATATCCAAGGCACAATTGATTTTGGCTTGACATATACTGATAAATCTCAGACAGAGTTATTGGGATATACTGATGCAGACTGGGCCGATTCAGCGGATGATAGGAAATCAACGTCAGGTGGTGCTTTCTATCTTGGTGGATTGTGTATTTCTTGGATATGCAAGAAGCAAGACTGCATTTCTTTGAGCACCGCGGAAGATGCATATATTGCGGCCACTCAAGCATGCACCCAACTATTATGGATGAAGCAGCAGCTTGAAGATATGGAAGTTGAAGTGAAGTCTCTGATCATAATCTAGTGCGATAACTCAAGTGCTATAAATCTCAGAAAAAATCTCGTCCATCACTCAAGGACAAAGAACATTGAGATAAAGTATCATTTTATCAAGGAGAAAGTTGATCAGGGAATCGTGAAGTTGGAGTATATGCCTACAGAGCTACAGGTTGCAGACATTCTGACAAAGGCCTTACCTAAGGAAGAATTTGAAAGGCATCGAATGGATCTAGGAGTTTAGTCGATTCCCCGCACTTAATGTAGTGTGGACGTGGGACCCCCCCTCTCCCCGAGGTATGATGTGTTTTTCACTAACGTGCTGATATGTGTTCTCTACTATGTTACAAAGTACAAAGGAGTGACCTTTGGGTTCGTTGACAAAGGGGGAGAAAATAGTGATTGTTCAAGGGGGAGACAGTGTGGCTATACGAGAAATCATGACAGTTACGGGGAGAAGATGACCAGTGGAGCAGCCAGATAGGGGGATAAATGAGAAAGGGGGAGAGTATTAAATATGACGATGTTAGAAG
This sequence comes from Viscum album, assembly GCA_963277665.1. NCBI lineage: Eukaryota > Viridiplantae > Streptophyta > Magnoliopsida > Santalales > Viscaceae > Viscum > Viscum album. The sequence goes on from OY728148.1 coordinate 744,813,837, forward strand.
TGATCAATCAAAGCAGAGATATCACGACAGCAGAGGGTTGTGATAAAAGCAGAACAGTGGTGTTGGAATGGTGAGAGAAGGTTTCCATCTATCACGAATTAGAATCAGTGTGGTTCAACAATTGGTAACAATTTATGAATTGGTATCAGGTTGGAATCGACAATTGGTGTTTGACATGAATTGATTCATTGATGAACTTTTCATACTACTCTTGTTTCTGACGCTGAGCATTGCTCATGTGGGCTTCGAGTACGTGTTAATTGAATCCTTGAATGCTATCAGAATCGCAAGAGGCGAATGGTGGTAGCGGCTGGAAGAAGACTTAGTGAGGTATCAAAGTGCAGAAAATAATTCTAAGCAGAGTTGTGAAGAGTTGTCAACAAACCCAAAGGGGGATATTATTGTGAAAAAATCCCTCAAGGTATCATTGAAGTATTTTTGGGTTGATTGTGCTTGTTGACAAAGTAGGTTTCCATGGAGAATTGTCAAGTTTCCAAGAAGTTGTTGACAATCCATGTTGACAAAGAACAATGAAAAAGGAAAGGACGATCTGGGGGTGGTACAAAAGAGCAGTACAAGGTGGCACCGTTTCCTAGTGTTTGCCAAATTTTTGGGGTCCAAAATTTGGAGTTTGGTGAGAATCGCGAAAATAGGATTTCTATGAAGATCATAATTTAATATGGCAAACGCATGAATTTCGTGAAGATAGGATGCATGGTTTGGATTTCGCGAAGACCAGAAAAATGGAGGTAGTGATGCTTCGCGATTACGTCAAAGCTTCGCGAATGTTAGAGTTGAAGCGCATCGCGGTGGTAAAGGGATTTGCGAGGGAGCTTCACGGTGAAGGCGCGAAGGAATGTTGATGGTAATGCTCCACGATTACGACGAGCTCCACGAACGGAAAATTAACGTGGTGCTTAGCGATTTGGACAGAATTATGGTGGAAACTTCGGAGCTTTGCGATTTGAGATGATGTGGCATTGACTTCGCGCGGAAAGTTCGAGGGTCGGTGGAATCGCCTATAAATAGAGGCCGACCCCCTCGAGAGAAAGCGAGAGATTTTTCAGAGAAGATCATTTTCTCTCGATTTGCGAAGGTGGTTCGCAGAGCCAGTGTGCTTTGCGAAAGAGGTGCTTCGCGGTGTCAATTGTAGCTCCGCGAAACCTGTGATATCCCCGTTGGCTTAGTCAGCTTCTTGAGGGACGTTTCTTTGTGACAGCTTGATCTTCGTGATAGTGCCTCGCAGTAGTGCTTCGTGAGAGTGATTCGCAAAAAGGCAGAAGCTTCACAAAGGCTTGTTTGAGCTTCGCAAAATTGGGAGCCTTGCGAAGTAGGGTTCTTTGCGAAGGTGTTTCCAAAGGTAGTTGCCCAGTGGTCAAAGGCAAAGTGGTATTCATCAGTGGATGAAAGTTGGACTTCAACAGAGCATCTATCATCAGTTGAAGATGCATTATTTCATGAAAATGAAGAGACCTACAGGTCTATAAACTGTGAATGGATTCCCTTCTAGAGCAGTGATCTTAGGAAGAGGAAGATTGTGATCCTCTCCTCCAGTAGTGATCTAGAGAGAGAGAAATAGGGAGTGACCCTTGGGAAAGCAGTGAGCTGACCCTAAACTTTGTAAAGGCAGTGAGCCTGGGCATAGAAGTGATCTAGCCCGAACATTGTAATCCCCAGCTAGTGAAGTTTAGTTGAATTGGTACAACCGGAAACTTGTCAGTGTATGCTCCTTGGACGTAGCCCTTTGCGGTGAACCAAGTAAAATTGGTGTGTCTTGTGCATGCTTTACTTTTTGTTACTTTGTGCAACAGGAAATATAGAGAAGAGCGTTTTTCTTAACAGCGAAATAAGATCAGAACGGGCGTTAATTTTAAATTAGTCATACCCTGATTCACCCCCCCTCTCAGGGTATTCAGCCTTGTGGACCTGACAAAGTGTTTTATCAAAATATTACTCAATAATTTTAAATGCATTTTTTTATAGTCATGGATTTTTCAAATTCAAATGCAAGTTATGGTCAGTGACATGTCCCACGATCACTCAAGAAATATGCTCAAAAAGAAAATAAGAAATATTTGGTCATGAAATAACCTAAACAATGAGAAATATTATATTGGAAAGTAATTCAAGGAATAGATAATAAAAATAAATAAATTCACATGAATTTTATAAATTTAAAGAATGAAAATTGTTTGGGAAATTTAATTTACATGAATCAACTAATTCCCTTAAATCATGAGTCCTAATTTTAATATTGTTTTGTAACATTAATCATCTAATATTCCATTTTACTCATTCAATTTAATTAACATTGAAATATAAAACATGGAATCACATAATACCTAAGAAACTCATGACTCTTAGATAAGTCAATTAAAAACCTATTTCAGGTGTGGGAATATAATTCTCACTTTAAACCTCAAACATGTTTTTAGAAAACAAATATAGAGAGTTTAAAGGATAATCATAGAAATGAACTCCACTTACCATGAAGCATAGTCAAATTTCTTCCTTATCCATTGGGGTTGTCTTCTGCTATTATGAACCTATAAAATAAAATTACAAAATTATGAATAGGGAACAAGTAATTAAAGCTTAAAAATAAAGGAGGGATTGGGTTGCATACTGGACTAATTAAAAAAATGAAATTGAAATCTAAATTCCCAAGATTGAAATTGAAAGTAAAAGAAATAAAGTAATGGATAAATCTTGGTGTGATCCCCCAAGTGGACCCTGAATTTGTACTTCCTCCAAAAGGGAAGTACCATATATTATCCAAATTCAGATGGCAGATTAAGATTCTTTGATTTGAACCACCACATGTGACTTTTCCCAGTTTTTGTTTCATCCTTACTAGTGAGGAATTATATATGGATAGAGTATACCAGATCCTACCCCTTCAAAACTAGGTATATCTTTCATAGTGGGGGGAGGATGAAGTAGGGATCATCCACCATCTTTGTTTCTACTTGTGAAACCTTATTTTTCGCTTCCAATGTTGGATTCACATGGGCTACATGAGTTCAATGGTCAATGTAAAAGTAAACAGGTTTTTTTTAATTGAATAAAATTTGAATTTTTAACCAGTTATTTATCACCTATAATAAGAGCAACCACTTTTTCAATTTCATTATATTGAGAATCATAGATCTCTTCATGATGGGTCTCCTCAAATGAAATTTTATTGAAATCAAGGAGCTCTATGTGTTCCTCAACAAGTGCATGTAAAGATTCTTTATCTTCCTCCAAGGCATAGAAAATATTTTCTGAATCTCTATGATCAAAATAATAGGCAGTGATCCACAATTCAGATTACATAAAATTAGAAGGAATAGTTTATGAGAAAATATAAACTCCTAAAATTGGTTCAGTTTCAATTTAAGCCTCCTTGATTAGTGCCTCTTGGAGTAGATCCTCAGTGGATGGAGGTAGGTAGTCAGGATCCTCCATTTTTACTTCAAATTACACCACTTGGGTGGTGTCTTATTTTAGTGGTACTGGCTCTTTTTCTTTTCATGGTGTGCGGAGATCAATCGTTTCCTTTCATTCATTCAAAAATTCATCTAGTTCTATTTAATCTCCCACATAAATCTCAGCAGACAAGTCTTCCTCCCATTCCTCCCCAGGTAAGACAAGTGGCTCATATTCTAGTTCAATTTTAGACTTAGGTTCATTCTCTTATGATGATTCATGAAATCATTCAGTTATCCAATCCGTTTTACCTTGGAGTTCTTACACCTTTTTATCTATCTCTTAAATATCATACTTGATTTTTTTTCACTTTATCCTAGAAATATTCTAGTGGAACTTCTTCAAAAGTGTTGGAAAGAAATGAGAAGCAGTCTACTTTTGTTTTTTCCACTTCTTGATAGAATAACAGGAAGTACTCCTATAATTTAGTGAGTTCAATGGACAATCCTTCAACAATTGTTTGCTTTAGGGTCTCCTTGAAATCCTGGATGAGGTCCTTGAATTACTCCTCTTTAAAAATTTGGCTATGAGCCCCCCGGAACAGTCTATCCCAGAATGAAACAATATCTTCTACATACCAGGGTGATTCAACTATTTGATCATGCCCATAAGAGTAATTGTTCCATGAATTGAAGAACCTTTCTTTGGAAAACAACAAGGATTTTTTTAGTTTTTTAAATAAAAGCAACAGAAATATAACTAAAATTTGAAATAGAAAAATATAATAAAACTTATGATTGACTCCCCAAAAAAGGCACCAATTTTGACGCACGTCTATCATGGGTAGTGGAAAAAAACAATTATATTTTTCCTAGTGTAGAATAGTGGATGACCAAGGATTTCTTACTTGAGAAGTCTTTCAGTTTTTTTACTTACATCCTCTAAATCACCTAACATATTTCTTTTTATTTTTTTGAGTGTTTTAGGAATGATTCACAATATTATTGGGTTTTTTATTCATGAAATATTATAATGGAAATTCAAATTTATACTAACATATAAACTAAAAATAATGAATTAAGGAAATAATGCACTTGGTCTTGGGTTTAGACTTGGATTCAATCATTATTCTCATTTATGTGTTTGATTTCAGTTCCATAATCCAAACATGAAATATCGTGTTTGAATTATTATTATTTATTTTTAAATTGTGAAATATATTTGAATTCCTAAGAACCCTTAATTTTACATCCTCTATTAATAGAGGTGGATGAAACTAGTTTTCTAGGAGATATCATCTTCCATAACTAAGCTCAATCGATATTGTTTCATACTTTGATTAACTCAACTCTAATTGTATGAATAATTAACCAATAGAGATAGGTAAAAAATAATTAAAATAATAAAGATAGGTTGAGTCATGTTTCATTAGGGTAAATCACCACATAGGGGAATTAGCCTCATCCATGTATGGTACTAAATGATATCTATAAACATAAAATTAAGATTTAAATAAAATTCAGGAACACCATAACCATTCCCCAGGCCAAGCCTCGAGGTTGGCCTCTCATTTCTAAGAGTAAGTGATCATAATGGTGGAGTGGGTGGAAGGAGAAGAAAAACAGAGATAATAAAATAAAATAAAATGAATGGTGGATAAATAAAATAAAAATGGAATAATGGGGGGTGAGAAAAAAGTGGGTAAGAGAGAAAATAAAGTTAATAAAAGTTATATAATTTATAAATAGAGTTAAAATAATAATAACAATTTTTATTATAATTATTATTAAGAAAATAATTTGTATTAAAGAATATGAAGAGAAAAAATAAAATGAGAAAATTAAAATAAATTTTAAAGTAATAATGTTAAAATAAATATAATAATACTAGTAGTATTATTAATACTGATGATATTAATTATGACAATAATAATAGAAATTAAAAAAAATAATGACTAGAGAAGGGCATGAAAATTGTGGAAACAAAATTAAAATAAATGCATGATTTTATTAGAAATTTAAATTACAATTGAAAACTAAAACAAAAAAAATGAAGAAGAATAAGAATAAATGGGGGAGAATGAAGTTAGCACACCACATCTCTTTGGTGGAGATCTCCTCCTCGGTGGTGGACCGATGGTATGTGATGATTCTAAAAGGAGGTTATTTCCTTCTTTTATAGTCTATAATTTTTATTCTAATGTTTCTGCATGTTATCTTCATTAAATGTCCGTATTGGGAAATTTTGTATTCATAAACGTTTTTCATAAGTATCTTTTTCATCTCTCCTCCAAATTTTTGAATATTTGGAAATGTTTGGAGAGAGTTATATTAATTTTACTATGACATTTTATTCTACCCAGGCAGACTCTCCGTATTCCATATATTGGGTTTCCTATGCATTAATGGTCATAACAAAGGCCAATTTATGCATAGAAACATTAATTAAAGTTGTTCATAAATTTATTTCTCGTCTACTATCCAAATTTCAGAATATTTTTTCTTTACAATCAAGATCTATGGTCCCATCAAAAAAATCTCCAAATCTATGAATAGTTTTCATGGACAAACTTGTGAGCTAGTTTTGGGCTTCCAAATGGTGGATTTAGCTTTGAGTCCAGAAGAATTAAATCAATATTATTATGTATAGAATACTAAAAATAAATAATTTAATGATTTGGATAATTATATAAAATGTTAATTCCTAGATGAAAAAATAATTTAGAAGTGTAAAAATCCAAAATAGGACATTATTTCCAATTAATCTCAAATACTAATAAAACCATAAAAATATGACAATTAAACTTAAAATAACACTTTTTAGGATTAGAAACATTGAAATTAAAATTATAAATATAAAAAATCTTTGTCCTATCACCCACGACTTATCCTACTTCGCCCATCCAACTTTTTTGTATATATACCTTTGAAAACATTTATGTGTATTTTTGTAAATATGTTTTTTGTTTTGTTTTTTGTTTTGTTTTATTTTTTACTTGTGTCACATTTCAGTATTTGGTGTTCTAAAATAAACATGCACATTTTTTCCTTCATTTTTGGTTTGTTTGTTTTTTTATTAAAGGAATCCCTTAAGGTTTACATGGTTACTAAATAGGTTTGTGTGTGAGATATATAGGATATTGAGGTCAAATGTTTCTTAGAGAAATCACCCAATTTCATAATTTCCACCCATTCTATCATCCACTAAATGGATTCTATAAGTGACATGAAGATTATAGGATCAATTGACTGTGGCATAAATTTCATCAATATTCCACCAAGTGAAATTGTTACATAACTCATTTTCAAATTTTATTTTGGAACGTCCCTCCTCTTAATCATTCCCTTCTAAATTTTCTTTTTTTTTACTCTGATGGAAGTGTTTTTATAAGTTTAGAGGGTGAAATAAAGAAAATATTTATTCTTTTGGGCATTAGAAAAATTAAAATAATAATTATAAAATTAGAAAATGTACATTTATGGAAAATAAACATTACGTAACATTTCATGTAGAAATGAATATTTAAAAATTAAAAAATAAATATCAAAAAAACTTAAATCCTATAATTTTTATTTTTAATACATGTTTAATTTCATGAACGTGTAGTTGTCCGGTGTGAATTTTCACCATTAACATTTCATCCTATTTAATCAGAATATCATTGTTCACATCCTTTAGATTGTGGGGTATTAGTCTGAGTTATAGTGCTTCCTTAATAAATATCATAGGTTTTGTGATAATTTTAATTTTAACATGCATATTAAAAAATATATATAAATAAAAAACAATAAATTTTCACATAGATAAGTGGATTGACATAATGTGGGGTTTTCAAATATTGGGATTAAAAAATATAGAGTTTTCTTGTAGAGACCCGAAGCTTGACATACATGGATATTACATTACTTTTGCGGAATACACTATACATAACAAATACAGACACACAAGGACTGTAATAGTTTAGTGTCTTTGGAAACTTGGAGCGTAATCTTCTAATAGTAGTGAAAGATCTTAAAAATATCCCATAAAGATCTTCCACTTTTGTTTCCTTACCTAAAACCTTTCTTTTAATCCCAGGGGAAAATAAAACATAAAAAGGGTGAGCTCAAATCCTCAGTAAGGGTAATCATGGATAGAATAATACATACCATATACATTTGAACTTAAAAACATGAACATAATGTTTAAACATCAAAATCTGGAGCAACGACATAAAACATGGGAGTACATAAGGAATAGATCATAATGGAACATAAATCATGATAAAATATCATGGGAATAAAACATGTAATTGTGGCAACCATTCAGAACTTGTTATGATTTCCATAGTAACCAAGGCATTGCTGCCAAGACCATCTTAGTGGACAAAGTCCCTTTCTGGATCGAGTTCACTCCTCGTTTCAGTCCTGTAACACTGAACTGGATTAACTTACCATTCCATCCATGTCTATCTCATGAGATATAAAGCTTTACCCAATGTATTTGAGGGAGATATAGGTCACACCCATCTCATAATGAAATCATTCTTTTGTGTGCCACAAAATCATAAATCATACATCATAGCATAACCCATGTAATAAAATGGGATTCTTAAACATCATGCCATCATAACATAATCCATAAATATTTGACATCATTTCATCATAATAAAATTGAATCCATTTAAATCATAGAGAAATATTACTTGAAACATACACATATGAAATAATGTCATCTTATATGGAAAATAGTTTTTACAAAACACTTGAAATGAATTCTTTAGGAAAATATCCTTTCTTCTTTAAAATCATTTTATTTTCACAAAATTCCAGGAAATTTTAAAAGAAAAGGGTTTTGTTTAAAATAATCATGCAATCTTGTAGAGGAAGCTTCTTGAAAATGAGGCGTTATGAAACCGTAAAAATCCTTTCACGCCGTATAAGTTAAAAATAACATTCTCCTCATACTTTTGTCGGAAAAGTCAAAAAGTTCCTTGTATGGTAATCAAAAGAATGATTCCTTCCATAACACGTGGTATAAGTCAAAAAAGGTTAAAAAAGACTTTAAACATACATGAAAACATTTTAATAAAACTTGGACATGGATGATGAATATAACCCCAGTAAATACTTACGAATAAGCAATCTCGGATAAAAATGAGATTTGAAAAATTATCCCTTACCTTAGGTCTGATATGCTTTGTATGGATCCAAACCTCATGTATAATTATTTAAATAATGTAATTGAATTATTAAATAATCATATTCATTGTTATGATATCATATATTTTTCACTTATGACTTTGTAATAACCATTCTTTTGTAAATTCCACGTTAAATTAGCGTTTTGGGTAAAATCATTTCATTTATCGTATGTGTTTTGACTTGTCGTTCTTGATATTATTACTTATATCCTGATTTACATAATTCTAGAGTTTAAAACATGATTTATATATAATATATATTCATCATATACATATATATTATAGATCTATAAAAAGAAAGGAAATACACCGTTCATGGAGACGGTAGGCTGTACGTACGCATGAACGATGTTTTCGTTTCCTTATTGAATTGAATGAAATTAAATAGATGACATACATATATATACATAAATCCAGTAGCATTATTATGTCATATATTTCATCATTATTCATTATATATACTTTATAATCGTTTTTGAATGGTTAATCATGGAAAATGAATCTCATCGCGTTCGTGGAGACGATAGTCCGTACGTACGCACGAGCGATGATATCATTCCCATGATCGTGGAATTGTATTAAAGTGTATGTATAATATTACAGAATAAATATAAATTTACAATAATCATATATATTCATTACTTTCACTATTATAATCATCCAAGTAAGGTGGTGGTGGAAAATAGATTACACCACGGCGTAGAGGCGGTATTCCGTACGTACGCACGCGCGGTGATTTCGTTTTCCGTAGGATGGATAGATGGTGAAATATGGTTTCTTCATACTTATAATAACATATCAGTATATTAGTGATACTGATGTTATTACTTCATAATGAAACAACTAAAGAAGAAGAAGTGGAAGAAGAAATAAATTTGAAAGAATTGGTAACAGACATTACCTCTTCTTTGAAGCGCCACTTTGAGACCTCCTCTTAGGGCACTAAATTTGCTCATTGAAGAAGACCAGGACCTCTAGGATATTTCTAGGGAAGTTTAGAAGATAATTTGGTAGGGGTTGTCTGAGCTTGAAGGCTCAATGTGGTGTGAGGAAGAGAGGGAGGAGGTGCCCTTCTATAAGGGAGGAGAGGGGCACCTTTGGAAAAACTAAACATATTATTTCATTATAAAGCCATATTCGGTTTTTAATATCTCCAAATTGATTTATTTAGAAGATAAGGTGGGTATGGGTCTAAATAATCTCATAAAATAGAATTTAGACAAGTTTAGGTTCCTATTTTAACCTTATCATTTAGATTTAACCTTAAGTTAAATAATTTTACTTTTACCGTGTCTTCTTGTTTTCTTACACTATAAGGTTAATAAACTTACTATAACAAGACAAAAGAACCCCAAGTTGTTTATTATTAATATATATAACCTTATCTTAGTCATTTGGCCGAACCTTATATTTTTAGGAATAAAATAACAATTAATAAAATAATATTTGTTTTAAAAACTATTTTATGTCAATTTTGACACTATTTGGTAATTGATTTTTGTGAAAATAATAACAGAATGATTAGTTATAACAAAGTTAACTAAATAAATAATATAATATAATATTAACCTATAAAATTAGTGGAATTCATTAAAATTCTCAAATTACATTTATTTGGGTATTTATAACATCAATTATGTCAATATTTCATTAATAAGATAATTACTACATCATCATTGTGTCAAACATAAATTAAATTATTTAATGTCTAAAAATTATAAATAAAATACCCTTATGTAGGAAATATTTTTATCTTTCTAATGAATATTTATAGTCTAATTTATCTTATGTATAACCCTATATTAAAAATTATTTACTTATTAAACTTTGATTTTAACTATTTTAACCCTTCTTTAAATAAATTAATATTAAATGTCCTAATCTAATCCAAGTGGTCTTAAATGGTCATATTTTATTCCTAAGGGTTTTTTGGTCTAATTACACTTATCCAATAGAATTAGGACACGTTTTAGGGTAATAATAATATCATTTTTACCCTTAATTACCCTATTTACTTTTAACCGTGGTAAATAAAAGTAAAAAGTTACTATTCACCAAAAATTATTTTCATCTCATTGAACCAAATTTTACTTACTGACATCAACCGTGTCTATAATATTTTTGAAAATTCATTCACAAAAGCGGTAAAATTAATTTTTATGTAAATTTTCAAATTTTCCTAGGTGGTGGGTAAAAGACGGTCAAAAGTTCAATAAAATTTTTATATATCTAAAATTATTATAAAATGACTCCAATGAATTACATTGAAAATATATAGGTATTATGTGTCAATTTTGACCTAAAATAAATTTAAATAAAATAAATAATTATTTAAATAAAAAGTCGTTTTTTAAATAGTAACCTAGTGTTTTCACTATTCATCAAAAATTGAAAGTTTTCAGAAAATACCAAAATCTCACCGTAGGATAATTTTGATATTACGAATCCAAAAATGAAGTCTATTTTGAAAGATGAAATTTAAAAAATTTCAAAAAGTGGTTACTACTATTCATAATGGCTAGTTTTAATAATATTTTAATAGCATATCATTGTTTAGTGAAACTCAGTATTGCGTACAACACACGCTATCGAGGAAGGTCGGGATTGCGTGTAATGCAACCAAGTTAAGGTTGCGTGTTGTGAAAGACTCCTTTGTTGTAACGTACAACAAAAGACATCAATTAAATTAAAAAGAATATTTTTCATAAAATCTCGGGGTGTTACATTCTACCACCCTTAAAATGAATTTCACCTTAAAAATTCATCAGGGTTATAAATGATTTACTACTAGAAAGTTTCTTTAAAAGAAACACACATCGTAAAAAGGAATACCAAAACCAATCTTTATAAACTAAAGTATGAAACATAACGGTTACCCAAATTAACTAATCACTGGGTTTCCACATAAGAGAACATTGGTGAAAATATGGATATAGAAGATAAACCTAACCATCATGTTCTGATGGTGAGTGGTAGAGAACATGGCTATGAAAAAGCCAACAATCACAAAGCTATAGATTTGTGATGATCTAAGGTACCATCTGATTCATCGGATATAAGGGAACTAGGACAACATTTTTGGTTTTCAAGATCATTCCCCTAAAGTTGATGAATTAAAAGAAATACTTACATGATTTTGGTACAATCTCACTGTTGTTCATGAATTGAATAGTTTCCACTTCATACCTTAAATAAATGAAGTTGAATTTGTTATTCGTGATGTTTTAGAAGATCATGTGATAGAATGATGGGTCATTCCTTCTGTTTCAAATAAAAGGTTAGTAAAAGTTATAAGTCCATATTATGGTTAGATTAATCGTATATGGTTCCAAAAATGAACTTATACTTCATATATCATACCGCTTAATAAAATAAAACTAGTTTCTACTAACCAGGGACTTCCTGTAGTCCAGTGGTAGGTGATAAAGGCCAGTCGCACTTCGGTTGTGGGTTCAATTCCCACAGCCTTGTCCGACGCGATGGGTTGTCACCTGTCCTGCAGGTTGTCCTTTTTCTAAAACTACATTACTATAACATCACATCAATAATATCGAAAAAACTTCTATCCTTAAACAATACTAACTTATGTCCAACATAATCCATTCCAATCTTTAGGATTATCCATAATATTGCAGTCCACTCTCATAATATAGTGAAAATGATTACCAGAGATTTCATATAACAAGCATGTTAATACCATCGTTGATTCCCATATATCATAAGATATGTCTTGTTGGTCACATTCCAAACATTATAAGGCCTTAATCATGTATTCTCTTGAAAAATGAATACCCATTGAACCTTAGTGAAAACATGAATGCAGTTAAAAGTTAACACTTTACACATACCAAAATCCTCAAAATTCTATATACTCAAACCATGATATCACTTAGTCTTTATATCAATCATGAGCTCATGAATACAATCAAACATCTCATTATCTTCTAATTACTTCATTATGCGCATATCATCTACTTTCCAAAAATATCTGAATAACCTTCCATGGTTACTGGTACCATTCAAAATATACTTTCAAATACTTTAGGAAAACAATAGTGTAACAATCATTAGATGATTCTTTATTCCATAGTACCATTAACTATACAACATAACTCTCGAGAAACATACAATCATTCCACTACCTTCTAAAACAACTGACTGAGCATCAACACTTCTTTCAGCTCATATATCATTTGTAGTCTCCTCATCATCATCCACATAAATACTACCCATATGACCATACTGATTCTCTACATGATATTTTCCTTTAGGGAATTGGTTTGCATAATTCTCGTACAATCCACATTTAAAACATCTGATCACTGTTGATGTCGTAGAAATACCACTATCCTTGTCCATGGTGTTAACTGAACCTTTTCCTTTGCACTTACTGGCTTTGTGTCCTTCTTCTCCACACCAAAAGAATCTTTCAGTTCCTTTGAAACAATCTCCCTAATGCCTCTTCCCACATGATTTACATGAGGGAAATTGAACTTTCCTTCCTCTATGATCATCATGAAACTCCATCATTCTCTTATTATCTGAGTCGGGAAACTTACCAAAGTTGAGATTATTGATCATATTATGAGATTAATGATTAGTCATAATAACGATGTTTGGAATTCAAATCCCGTTTCATTTGGTTTCTCATGAAAATATCATTCCAGTGTCTGGCATATCCTCCATTATCGTGAATCTTCCTGTTTCGAGCCATTTTCTAAAACCCAAAAAGAATAGTGTGAGAGGAAAAAACCATTCTAGGGAAAAAAATAGTAAATGGGAAGTTCCCTCAATATCTAACATCTTAGGTTAAATTATAATATCATTACCATAGTTCTAGGACTATATCTTATACATATACGTATCCTTAGGGACATCCCTAGACATACCTTAGAAATATATCTAGGGATCTCACTAACGTTTTCGCATCCTAGTTTCCAAAGGTTGATTAAACCTTTCCTCTGATTACAACTGTAGAGACCCAAAGCTTGACATACATGGATATTACATTACTTTTGTGGAATATGTAATACATAACAAATAATGACACACAAGGACCGTAATAGTTTAGTGTCTTTGGAAACATGGAGCGTAATCTTCTAATCGTGGTGAAAGATCTTCAACATCTACCATAAAGATCTTCCACTTTTGTTTCCTTAACTAAAACCTTTCTTTTAATCCTGGGGTAAAATAAAACATAAAAACGGTGAGCTCAAATGCTCATTAAGGGTAAACATGTATAAAATAAAACATACCATATACATTTGAACTTAAAAACATGAACATAATGTTTAAACATCAAAATCTTGAGCAACGACATAAAACATGGAAGTACATAAGGCATAGATCATAATGGAACATAAATCATGATAAAATAGCATGGGAATAAAAAACGTAATTGTGGAAACCATTAAGAACTTATTATGATTTCTATAGTAGCCAAGGAATTGCTGCCAAGACCATCTTAGTGGACAAAGTCCCTTTCTTAATCGAGTTCACTCCTCGTTTCAGTCCTGTAACACTGAACCGGATTAACTTACCATTCTATCCATGTCTATCTCATGAGATATAAATCTTTACCCAATTCATTAGAGGGAGATATAGGTCCCACCCATCTCATAATGAAATAATTCTTTCATGTGCCACAAAATCATAAATCATACATCATAGCATAACCCATGTAATAAAATGGGATTCTTAAACATCATGCCATCATAACATAATCCATAAAAATTTGACATCATTTCATCAGAAGAAAAAATAATCCATTTAAATAATAGAGACATATTACTTGAAACATACACATATGAAATAATGTCATCTTAGATGGAATATAGTTTGGACAAAACACTTGAAATGAATTCTTGAGGAAAATATCCTTTCTTCTTTAAAATAATTTTCTTTTCACAAAATTCCATGCAATTTTAAAAGAAAAGGGTTTTTTGAAAATAATCATGCAATATTTTAGAGGAAGATTCTTGAAAATGAGGCGTTACGAAACCGTAAAAATCCGTTCACGCCGTATAAGTTAAAAATAACATTCTCCTCGTACTTTTGTCAGAAAAGTCAAATAGTTCCTTGTATGGTAAACAAAAGAATGATTCCTTCCATAACACGTGGTAAAAGTAAAAAAAGGTTAAAAAGGAATTTAAACATACATGAAAACATTTTTATAAAACTTGGACATGGATGATAAATATATCCCCAGTAAATACTTACGAATAAGCAATCTCAGATAAAAATGAGATTTTCAAAATTATCTCTTACCATAGGTCCGATATGCTTTGTATGGATCCAAACCTCCTGTATAATGATTTAAATAATGTCATTGACTTATTAAACAATCATATTCATTGTTATGATATCATATATGTTTCACTTATGACTTTATATTACCCGTTCTTTTGTAAATTCCATGTTAAAGTAGCGTTTTGGGTAAAATCATTTCATTTATCGTATGTGTTTCGACTTGCCATTCTTGATATTATTACTTATATACTGATTTACATAATTCCATAGTGTAAAACATGATTTATATATAATATATATTCATCATATACATATATATTATATATCTATAAAAATAAAGGAAATACATTGTTCATGGAGACGGTAGGCCGTACATACGCATTAACGATGTTTTCGTTTCCTTATTGAATTGAATGAAATTAAATAGATGAAATACATATATATATACATAAATACAGTAGCATTATTATGTCATATATTTCATTATTATTCATTATATATACTTTATAATCGTTTTTGAATGGTTAATCATGGAAAATGAATCTAATCGCGTTCGTGGAGACAGTAGTCCGTACGTACGCACGAGCGATGATATCATTCCAATGATCATGGAATTGTATTAAAGTGTTTGTATAATATTAAATAATCAATATCACTTTAAAATAATCATATATATTCATTAATTTCACCATTATACTCATCCAAGTAAGGTGGTGGTGGAAAATAGATTACACCACGGCGTGGAGACAGTATTCCGTACATATGCACGCGCGGTGATTTCATTATCCGTAGGATGGATAGATGATGAAATATGGTTTCTTAATACTTATAATAACATATCAGTATATGATTGATACTGATGTTATTACTTTATAATGAAACAACTAAGGAAGAAGAAATGGAAGAAGAAATAAAGTTGAAAGAATCGGTAACGGACATTACCTCTTCTTTGAAGCATCTCTTTGAGACCTCCTCTTAGGGCACTGAAATTGCTCTTTGAATAAGACCAGGACATCTAGGATGTTTCTAAAGAAGTGGAGAAGATAATTTGTCAGTGGTTTTCCGATCTTGAAGGCTCAAAGTGGTGTGAGGAAGAGAGGGAGGAGGTGCCCTTTTATAAGGGAGGAGAGAGGCACCTTTGGAAAAACTAAAAATATTATTTTATTATAAAGTCATATTCGGTTTTTAATAGCTACAAATTGATTTATTTCGAAGATAAGGTGGGGATGGGTCGAAATCCACTCATAAAATAGAATTTATACATGTTTAGGTTTCTATTTTAACCTTATCATTTAGATTTAACCTTATGTTAAATAATTTTACTTTTACCATGTATTCTTGTTTTCTTACACTATAAGGTCAATAAACTTACTATAACAAGCCAAAAGAACCCCAAGTTGTTTATTATTAATATATATAACCTTATCTAAGTCATGTTTCCGAAACATAGATTTTGAGGAATAAAATAACAATTCATAAGATAATATTTATTTTAAAAACTATTTTATGTCAATTTGACACTATTTGGTAATTGATTTTTGTGAAAATCATAACAGAATGATTAGTTTGAAATAAGTTAACTAAATAGATACTAGCATGTCATATTAACTTAGAAAATTAGTGTAATTCATAAAAAGTCTCAAATTACATTTATTTGGGTATTTATAACATCAATTATGTCAATATTTCATTAATAAGATAATTACAAGATCATCATTGTGTCAAAAATAAAATAAATTATTTATTTTCTAAAAATTATAAATAAAATACCATTATGTAGGAAATCGTTTTATATTTATAATGAATATTTATAGTCTAATTTATCTTATGTATAACCCTATATTAAAAATGATTTACTTATTAAACATTGATTTTAACTATTTTAACCCTTCTTTAAATAAATTAATATTAAATGTCCTAATCTAATCCAAGTGGGCCTAAATGGTCATATTTTATTACTAAGGTTGTTTTTGGTCGAATTACACTTATCCAATATAATTATAACATGTGTTAGAGTAATAATAATATCATTTTTACCCTTAATTACCCTATTTACTTTTAATCGTGGTAAATAAAAGTAAAAAGTTACTATTCACCAAAAATTATTTTCATCTCATTGAACCACATTTTACTTACTGACATCAACCGCGTC
This sequence comes from Viscum album, assembly GCA_963277665.1. Lineage (NCBI taxonomy): Eukaryota > Viridiplantae > Streptophyta > Magnoliopsida > Santalales > Viscaceae > Viscum > Viscum album. Next base: position 744,830,831 of record OY728148.1, read on the forward strand.
TCTTGGATTTTTTGAAATTCTATTCACAAAAGAGGTAAAATTAAGTTTTATGTAAATTTGAAAATTCTCCTAGGAGGTGGGTAAAAGACGGTCAAAAGTTCAATAAAATTTTTATATATCTAAAATTATTATAAAATGACTCCAATGAATTACGTTGAACTTATATAGGTATTATGTGTCAATTTTGACATAAAATATATTTAAATAAAATAAATAATTATTTATATAAAAAGTCAGTTTTGAAATAGTAACCTAGTGTTTTCACTATTCATCAAAAATTGAAAGTTTTCAGAAAAATACCAAATTATCACCCTAGGCGAATTTCGATATTCTGAATCCAAAAATGAAGTCCATTTTGAAGGTTGAAATTTACAAAATTTTAAAAAGTGGTTATTACTATTCATAACGGCTAGTTTTAATAATATTTTAATAGCATATCATTGTTTAGTGAAACTCAGTATTGCGTACAACACACGCTATTGAGGAAGGTCGGGATTGCGTGTAATGCAGCCAAGTTAGGGTTGCGTGTTTTGCAAGACTCTTTTGTTGTAACGTACAAAAAAATACATCAATAAAATTAAAAAGATTATATTTCATAAAATCTCGGGGTGTTACATTTCTAGCTGAGATCTGAGCATTATATCTCCTTTTATAATTGTTTTATTTTATTATTGACTAAGTTAACTAAAGATGATTCTATAGAATGCGAGATTAACTTGGTTCCATATGGTCTTTGTGTTTGGGAGTCATAGGCAAAGTCTCACTGCATGGGTTGACTTGATTGAGTGCAATTTCAAATACCGTGGAAAAATTCCATGTGAAAAAATAATAGAAATATTTAAAATTAAAACTTTTAAAAAACATATTAGTATTAAAATTTGATTCTCACCTATAGATTCTATCTTTTTCCCCTTTAATAAAAATGAACCTCCATGTCTTTTGTGATATAAAACACATCATTATGCATAATTGAAACTAGATGAAATTTGACAATGAATTTGAAAAAAAAGAATGGTCTTGGAGTTGTGATATTATTTTAAAACTAGCTTTCATTAAATTATTTTGTTTGGTTTTATGATTGTTTGTTATGAGTTCTTATTGGTGATCATTTTATGTTAAAATGTGTTTGGAAAAGGAAATTCAATTTTTATATTTTTGAGATACCTTTTGCTTAGGGATAGAAAAACTTAAGTTAAAGGGTGTGATTATCCAAAGAAAGAGGCTAATATTAATTTTTTATATTATTAATTTCATGTTCTTAATTATTTATAAACACTGGTATTATTTCATTTTATAATTTTTAGTTCTTTTCATATCATTTTTTAAATTCGTTCTAAAATTTCACTAATACATTACACATTTTTTCGCCACCTTTTAAAACACCCCTTAATAATAATTTTGTTTTGATATTATAGGAACATGTTTCATTATTTTGAGGAAGATATTTCTCTTTTTTATCATAAGGAGATTCACATTGGAAGACACTCATATTTTTCCTTAAAACCAGAAATTTATAGGCGAAGTGATATGGACACCAACACACTAAAATGAATGCAGCAGCCATGATCCAATCCTAATGAATCTAAAATTTGAAATTGTGGATTGATTTAATCATGATGAAAATTTAATTAATATATGGATAGAGTTAATTTATATGTTTTTAGGTTTATCCAAGTAGCCCATGGGAAAGGTGAAATTATGGGCCAAATTCGGTGGGCCAAAATAACAACCCACCATTCTGATCATAACTCAGATAATATAATGCCAATTGGGAGGAAATTTTAAAAAATTTATTATCAAAAAATCTAATACACATTTTTTTCTTCTGCAACTGACTCAAAATCATCCATATAGAATCCCGTTGTGATGAATATGTTTGAGGGATGCAAGTTGACTACTATTTTGAGTCATGGGTGGACAATTCCACATTGCACAATCTTTACACCACCATACACATATCATAATTAAGTAGGAAGCCATGGAATATAGGGGGATTGAACCAGGTTTCCTTAAATGACTATTTAATGTAGTGGTAGTGAAGTATTTTGGAGGACCATGATTTTTGTTTTTAATTACAATGTTATGATGTTGGTTTATCTTCACTTGTTTCTTTATCTCATGTATGTTCCTCAAATAACCTTTGTTTCTTTATAAAAATTATTTTTTTCTCATGTTATGTTTTTATTAACACTTAGATACCATTTCTTCAAGGAGTGAATTTATTTACACAATAAAGTGTAAATTCTTCACACAATGGTGGACTATTTTTTTATTTTTTTTATTTTGTTATTTTATCTTCTTCAATTTCCACCCTTATCAGTCTAGTTATATCTTTTATTGAGTGTTTTACATTAATGTGGGGTTAACCCTTTTTTGGTTTTATCTATGTGTGTCTAAAGGGTCCAGGTTGAATGTTATTTCTCATTCTATAAATGTTTTAAGAATATTTTTTATTTAATATTTTCATTTGATGATTTTCTTTCTCCTCCATTCTCACTGATTTTAAGGGTACACATTCTAAGGGTTGGAACGATCATGTACTTTTATTCATATAAAGGCTTGGAGTGATTAATCTAAACCAAAGGGTTACTCTAGAACTAATGAACCTTTTGGAACTATAAACTTGAAATGTGTATGGTAAACTTCTAATGATGTATTTCCCTTACAATTCATAAATCCCACTTCTGTTTTTCAACTATTAAAGTCTTTGAATTAATTAGTTTTATTTTGATTCATCATTTAAAATCCCTACTATTTTCAATTTAATTTTTGAAAAACTTATTATAAATACACACTAAAACCACCAACTCTCCTTGAGAGACAACCTAAGGTCTTCCCTATACTATAAAATCATATTAAAAACATTATCAATTTGTCGCATCACAATATAATGGTCAAATAGTATCATAGGTTATGTGTTTAATTGTGAAGAAACTACAGTGAGTTGGATATCTTAATTAAATAAGGTGGTGTGACTATCCCCCAAAAATGAAAAATACATTATTGTAACAAAAGTCATGAAATATATAGTTTTTTTAAATAACATCTTAGAGTTTATAGAGAGAAATTGAGAGGAAAATGTATTACATTTTGAGAAACATGGTGTTATACATATTGCGAAGAACCTAGTGTTTCATACCTAGACGAAGCACATTCGGTTGAAGTTTCATTTTACCAGAGGATTAATACTTGATAGGTTTATGACATTATAGAAGATTAATGGAACCAATAATCTGACATACATGTTAACAAATCCAACGGTGATTGAGAATTAGAGTAATTGTTGTGCCTCTATTGGTCTTCATTGGTGAATAGTGGATGAGAGAAAGAATATGGAAGAACATTTTGGGAGAATGAATTGAATAGTTGTTGGTATTTTGTGAATTTTTGTCCTGAAATTGAAGCTTTTACAGGAAGATACCTATTTTGGGTGGAGAGAATGACAATATTATATTAAGAAAGTTGTGTAAAGTTGGAATTATGGAAAAAGGTCATATTACAAGGTCAAGATCCAAGTGAGAGTTTTTTGGAATGATGTAGCTCAATCCATTGGATGGAGTTGGGCCAATTTTCAATAGCTCATACTATACACCGGGCCATAACTCTCATAGTTTGACCTTCACGATGAGGTGGTTGGGGGTTCCAAGGGTAGTTCCTTCTAGGTCAGGGGTCCGAGGGTCCGAAGACTGAATGATCCCATCCAAAATTTTGGAGATTTTAGCAATGGTGAAATTGTATAAAATTTGACTATTGACACCAACAATAGTATTTTAGTAGTTTTGACTTTGATGTGGTTATTTTAGAAGAGCGGACTGATGAAACTAACGGGATATTGTAACTCTATAGACTTATTGTCACTAGTACAGTGGAATAATGGACTTACAGTGTGATTTTTATACAATAGAAGCACGATTTATTGTAGCACCATTTTTCTTTATGAGCTCACTTTGAGAAAGGTTTTCTACACTATGACATTTTTTCATGTAATTTTTCACCTGACATAGTGATATTTAACTTCCTCTCTATGGGTGTATGGATAATTATCAATCCACCTAAATCATGTGTCAAGTGATATTATTATTTTTCCTCTATTTTATTCTTATTTTGGAATCAAATATCATTATTGATCCTAGGGTTTCTATAAAAATTATGCAATTCAACTTCTTAACACTTTTTTTACCCTATATAGCCTAATAAAGAGGAAAAATCCCATAAGATGGGCGTGATTTGTACATGGGGACACTAACCAAAGTTGAATCATAACTAGTGCAATATTATCACCTAGATTTATCATCTATCTATACATGGTTTCCTATTAAACTAAATTTAGTTTAGCTATCCACATAACATAATGAATATATATATATATATATGACAAAATTCATAACATGGTCACACCTCCAATCAATCTACACAAAAGTAGTACATTTTTTCAAGAAATTAATAATAGAAATGTTGGTCGGAGTGGATACTCAAGAGGGGGGTGAATTGAGTTCCAATTAAAATTTCTGTTTTAAAAAACTTTTTCTTAAAACCCCCAAATAAAATACGGAATTAAACTGTAGTGAATTTATATCAATGTAAGGGTTCAGTTGGGTTCTCGAGGGATTGATTATTTCCCAGTTAATCAAAACAGAAAGGTTGATTAACTTTTGAAACCAACTTACTGATTTACAACTGATATAAACACTTGCGAATTTAATTATCAAAGTAACTTTAAAATAGTTTTGGTTTTAAAGAGATTAGCAGCGGAATAAAAGAATAACTTTGAAAGATATAGCACAGAAGATATAACCAAGAGGTTCAGTCTCGAGCCGAGACTTAGTCCTCTCAAAAGCTTTTATAAAAAGATGATCCACACCCTCGATCGGGGATAACAACAGCAACTAGCTGTCCAGGTCCAAGACCTCTACCACAGTTATTCGTGGGAACAAACACAACAGCAACTAGCTGTCCAGGTCACACGACTTCTACCACTATCCCAGTGGGAAATAAAATATGTAAGAGTATTGAGTGAGGATTTACAAATCCTCCAGTTAGAGTACAGGAGACAGTGTGTGTGTAAAACAGAACAGATAACACACACTGCTCAATATGTAAAAGGATAAATCATAGAGAAAATATTTAGAGTTTAGAAATGTCTCTAGTGATTTGTCGTTCAGTTCTGGACTCCTTTGATTGATCATAATTCGCTCTGAGTCCTCTTCTGGTTTTTGTCTGGAAAATAGAGTGTCGTCTGTTTCCTTGAGTTCCAGGTTCAGAGATAGAGAAGAAGTAGTCGATGAAGTTCTTGTTTTATGATCTCGTTCTCAGCTCTT